>OW028690.1:14582500-16982500 GCA_932294315.1 Epinotia nisella
GACCGGTGTTGCCCTTAGGCCATTTTTTAATGTCGCTATTAATAGGGGCCCATCTAGCAGTTGGCGAGTCACCGTCTGCCAGAGATAAAAAGTGAAACAGTTTTATTAGGCAGGCGCCCGATGTTTCACCAATAGCCCAGTCACTAGTCCATCATTTTCATCCAATAACCCGTTTTATTTAGATTCCATCAACCAGTAATAGTCCCTATACACCCCAGCGGGTGCTGTCTCTGTGCGCGTCCCATGACACGGGCAGGGACAGCATCCGCCCGGTGTACTCCTTGCATTCCATTAAATTGTCAAAAGGGCCTCTACGTGTTGGCTCAGTTGGTACTTTGTAGGTACCTAGCCCCACGCACGCCTCCCAAAGGTCCGGGACATCATGCCCCGTGAGCGGGAAAGACATACATAAAGCATTTATTGTTCCTTGACTTAATGCTCACAGACTTTAATAATTAACAAAATAACATGCAAAAAATTACTAAGTAATACACTAGCCCCATCTGTTTCCATTTTCCCTATTCGACGCAGTTACTTTAGGTACTACGTATTTTTTCTAGGGAAATATATAATTTAAGCGAATTTTAATTCATAATTCCTTCGGTACATGTCCGATAAATTTGCATTTGGTACAATACGTGGCATTAAAATAATATGCAAAACGCCGAACCCTCATATAATATTCCATTCATTTCCATATTTAGAACAGTTTATACTAAAACTTTTGCAATAGTTCACATGGTTTATCCTGGACTTTCCAGGATATGTATCTCATAATAGGTAGGTACAGTAAGGGAAATGTATTCACGTACCTTTCTATGCCTTATCGTCATAGTAAGAACAGCGAAAAAGGTACGTGTTTCAATGTTCTTGACTGTACATAACCCTGGATGTCCAAAAGTATTATTTCGTAACTGAACAAAAGTATTATTTCTAGTTTTTAGGCACATTCTTGATGATTGACCGAATCATCTTTACGTAGGTACTATGTGGTATGAAGCAAGTTCAATGTTGGGAGATTAAAAAGTATACAAGCATCCAAATGAATCGCAGTCATCTTTATGCTTTCGAACACACAAAAAAGAGATTCCATACGTATCCGTGATTAAACAAAATAAGGGTCAAATGACATATTAATTAAATGTGCCCTGTGTAATCACGGCTAATTCAGAAACGCTGGCTCAAGAGTTCGTGAAATAGGTTAAATGTGTCGTTTTATAGGAAAACGGCTTTTGGCGGCTACGTCATTATAAACTAGGCTCTAATACAAATCAGAGAATTCACGTCGTCATAACAGCTTAAGCGCCAAACATACTCAAGTTTTTACCCGGAACGACACAAATACGTTAAATGCGAGGAAACGAAGAGCGAAATTCGCTTTACACGGGGCATTTGATCTAAGAGGGGACTCAATTTAGTTGACCACTATCGCATCCAAATCAGACTCTGATATTTACGGGTTTCACATGGTGTAGACGTGCTCTAGAGCGGGCGTCACTGCCGAAGGGAAGTAACTTGAGGCCCCTCTTAAATCAAATGGCCCCGTGGTACACGCATGTAGGGGTGTACTTTGAAGAAGTAGATCTTGGGGTTCGTGATGCGGCGAGAAATGACACTCATAGTCCAAGACATGCACGTATAATGAGGTTTTGGTGATACAAAGGTGTTAGATCACAGTAGGTCAGTATGGTTTGGGCATGAGCAGCCCGTTGAACGGTCGTTTTGCTACTGGCGGCTGTGCCGCCATATCTTCGCCGCGCCGCGCACCATGCACTGCGCCGGCGACGGTTGCCGATGATTCCCGAACAAGGACGAGGCGTAGACAGTAGACACCCCGTGTAAAGCAAATTTCGTCACAATTGACAACATTTCATTTTTTCATAGCGGCTCAAACTAAAAACCATTCAGAGATTTGGGCTTGCTGAGTAAATATAAAAAATAATGGATTTTTATATTCGCTAGTTCTTGAGAAAACTGGAAATTACTTTAAGGAAGCCATTTAAAGGCTGAATGCGGATATTCCATAGCCGTGCTTATGCATCTTGTAAGAAAAAAAAATCCTTCTATCTTGTCATTGTCAATGTCAAATGTACTGTCACAGACACAGGATGTTATTTACTTTTTAATTCAATAAATTGACTACAGTACTAATCGTATTCATCCATTAAATGTACTTATGGCCTTTTCGAACGTGGTAGTTTAAAACACCCAAACTAAGGGGGTTTAACTTAAAATAAAATGAAAAGAAAAAAATACGTGTCTCCTAACTTTTCAAATACTATTAAATGCCTAAACGAAATTAAGGAGTCAGAAAAATGAAATGTTGTTAATTATAATTGTATACTTGAGAATATTTGAATTGGCCGAATTGCATCAAAGTAGTCCATTCAAAAAGCAAATCTACCGTCCAAGGTAGAACATTCCAATTCCAATGATACGTTTATAAGAATTCGGCGACATTAAATAATCTCAACCATGCCAAGAAGAGTGCTACGAGTTTTGCTACACCGTAGAGGTTACAGCCGGAAGGAGCTTCTACGACCCGCTGCAATGAAGCAAAATATGTAACAGAATGGGACAGATAACTTACACAGCGAAGGAGTGAAGTCATGCACGGCTAAACGTTACCGCATAGAAGCAGAAAATGCTGCTACGCGCTACGACGTAGCAAACGACCGTTTCTTAGCCTCGAATTGGTTAGGAGAAACTTGGTAATAAATGACTCTCTCGCCCTCGCTCATGCGTTACCGAATTTTAAAAAGAGGGACTCAATTAAAAATGGATTGAATAATATTTAAAGCTAGTGGCTTTGTGAGCTGTAGAACACGGGAGCCTGTAATATTTATAAAAAAAAACGAAAAAATTAACGCCAAAAAATCACTGGAGACCGGACAAACGATTTTTAGCCCAAGGTTCTATCCTTCAGGATAGAACTTCGTTCGCCTCGCTCGCTAGTTCGATTAAGTTTGTTTCTCTCAAGCCGGGTCCGCTGAGACCTGTTTTTGTGTTTTTCTAACACCTAACATGTTTTGCCAATCAAAACAAAACCCTATTTGTTTGCCGAAACTGACGGATAACATGTTAGGTGTTAGAAAAACACAAAAACACGGCGCAGCGGACCCGGCTTTACCAAAAAAACATAGTATCTTTAACAATGTCAATAATACTACATATACCTACATTATTTATTACGTGATTTGTATTCGTCCTATAAACGAATAAATGATAAGTTACAACCAATATAACGAAAGTACCTATCTCAATGTAATTTCGGTATATTGATATGGCGAAGCTGTCAAACATGTCAGTCAGAAGGCATCGATATGCGAGATAATATAATAAATAAACATTGTATGTGAGGGTACATCAAATTCGTTACACGTCACCAAAAACAGACAGGTCAATGAATATTCGATCTTACATAGACAGTAATAAGACCCTTGACAGATCCTAGAGCAGTTGGTTCGGCGAAGAGCCAGTTTAGAAACAAGGACTTAAACATTGTTAACTTCCACATGCTCCCATCACGTTTAAAATATCATTGAGAAATCAGCTCTAGGACACGGTGCTAAGATACAATTTGGAACAAATGTAGATGTTCGATAGGAGCTTGTGAAGGTTAGCTGTTGATGAGGACTTGTGGAAAATGCGTTGCTTGGATTTGGCGTAAGCAGGTTATGTTAGGTTTAGACTACACAGACAAGCAAATGAAATCTAGAATGAACTATCCACCTGTTCACGTCAGAACTACCAGTTTTTGGCACCTAGTGTTTATTTATCAGTATGGGTTCCGTTTTGCTATAGATCAGAAACATATCGTAAACATTTTATGGCGAGTCTTAAAATGAACGAACATTGCAACATTGTACATATGTATATGCATATTTATAAATAGGCGGAATGCATTTAAAAATACAAGTACAAATTCCTCGCCAATGTGTCTAGTTTAGTTCAATTAAAAGTTAGATCTATATAGTAAATGAATTACGAGTATGCTGAGTGGGGTGGAATCATTTTTAACGTCGTTTGTATTGCGTTTTTTTAAATCATCATCATCGTCACATCAGCCTAATCCTGCGCTACTCGCATCCAGCGGACTCCCGTGACCTTTAAGTACCGGGTCATCAGTCCACCTTGTGGGGGGAGGGGGGATATAAAATAGCTTTTAGAAATGAATTAAATGTATTTCTTCTTCTTCTAATGAAAACATTTTTTGTAATCAGTTCCTAATCATGACTCTTGAACATGTCTCGAAGTCTCCACCGTTATCCAACTATATCAACTTAGATAAGATGAAAACCCCAGATTTTTAATTTCAAAGTTAAATGTGTCAAAAACGGATGAACCTATTTTGTTGACACGTAGCTAGGAACCATCTCGATCACGTCAGGACAAAAAAAACCGTATTAAAATCGGTCCATTCGTTTAGGAGCTACGATGCCACAGATGGACACACAGACACGTCAAACTTATAACACTCCTCTTTTTGCGTCGGGGGTTAAAAATAGTACATTGTTTAACGAGGGGCGTAAGTGGAATATTGCTAACGAGAGTCTATCAGAAGCCCGATGCCGAAGGCAGAGGGCTTTTGATGACTCGATTCTTACGCCCGTGATAAACACAATGTTTTTCATCACATTTGCGAGGAAATAAATAACTACAAAAGACAGAAACTTCTAAGTTTCATACAGCCGCATCAATCAAAAATTGACAACTTCACTTCCAAATCAGTGCTAGTGGAGCGCGCGGCTTCAATATTTCAACCAATTACTGAGCAGTATTCTTGCGGGGCGGGGCGGCTTGGCCAACTAGATTTTTTTTTCGACCAATCACAGAGCAACCAGATTTGCTTAAGCCAATCAGAGGGTTCTATATTTTAAAACTAAACTTAACAGCCCGTGGGAGGTAAAACGGCTGCTCTGTACGCTCGGAAGTAATAACGCGATTGACGAGCAAGTGTGATGATAATCTAATTATCTTACACGACAACTTGCATTTGGGCATTATGCATTTACACAGCGCCTATTGCCTTCCGGTCTAACATTGGCTTTAGAAAAGTATCATTCCCCCGTTATTCGTGGCCCTAAGCCCTCCGTCCATTAGAGTGAAGCCGCATTGTGCAGCGGGTATTTTGAAAGTGGTGCCCAATCACGCTAATGGATGGATGGCTTTACATGGGTAGTGATTTTTTATATTCGATTCAAGTATGAACTTTAGTGGGACCATGCGCTAACTTATATATGTTGTGTTCTGTTTCTTTTAAATAAATGAATATTATAAAATAAAAACAAACTTTTTAACTTGCTTGCACTTGCTTCTTCATACAAACCAGAACAAACATCAATACCGAAAGACAGTTTTATGGCTTTGAAACGATCTCTTATGGCATATTTTGGGTAGCAATAGGTGTAATAGGCTTGAGTCCTAAGTTTTTTAGATGCCATTCAAACCAGTTTTTGGTGAGTAACAAATGTTTGTATGGTAGTAACTACAATTAAAGAACATAAATACCCAAAAAATTGAGTTAAAGACGGACGCTGGGTGTAGACGGACTCGCTGGGGGTAGCCGAAACGTTTCATACTAATTGACATTGAAGTCGTCACAGTTTACTATTTGTACTAATCGTTATACATGGAAAATCAAGTAAATTGCTGTTTCCGTCGCGAAATACTGCGTTTAGGTCCATTTAGTCATAAAATGTTGTTTGTATAAAAGCGTAAGGGTAACTGGTAGCTTTAAATTTACTCTTGGACTCTAAAAAAATGCATATTTTACACCGTATATGGACGGTTGTAACTCCAAAATAGGGTTTTTACGCGAGTTGTCGACACTATGTACAGTCGCCAAAAATACGTTTACACTTTTGCACCATTTTGCACTTTTTATAATATCATGGGAAAAATGCTTATATTTTAAGATCTTATGTTACCATATGTTCATTGTGAATAAACTATTTCATTCATTCACCTTATTCCATTGCATTAAGCCGAATAGTGTTAACGTATTTTTGGCGTCGACCGTACCTAAACCTATTCATACCCATTTAATAAATCGTATGGGTTAAAACATAGTCAAACAATAGTACATTTCGATGCTAGTGCGGAAAGTATGTCATTACGTCACGAGTACCGAGATATCTTGCCACGAGCCGTAGGCGAGTGGCAAGACTCGGGACGAGTGAAGAATGACATTTCCGCACGTGTATCGAACGACGTTTTTTAATACAGTTGCGAGAAAATAAGAAAAACAACAAGTAAGGAATTCGAAACTTTTATATTATTCATTCTGTAATATCATTGTAATACAGTTGGAAAATAATTAAGTTTAATACAGTTTAAGTACAGTTTAATACAGTTCTATCTTATTTATTTTATAGTAACATAATAATTAATGGTACAATTTGTACAAGGAAAAGTAAAAAGCACTAGTGCGCGAAAACCAACCTTCCGCACGCTAAACAGCTAGGTAAAGTAGCACTTTTTGAGCAACTGTATTAAAAAATACTTTTTTAATACAGTTGCTCAAAAAGTGCTACTTTACGTAGCTGTTTAGCGTGCGGAAAGTTGGTTTTCGCGCACTAGTGTTTTTTTCTTTTTCTTGTACAAATTGTACCATTAATTATTATGTCAATAAAAAATAAATAATAAAGAACTGTATTAAACTTCGTTTTTTTTTCAATTGTATTAAAATGATGTTACAGAATGAATAATATAAAAGTTTCGAATTCCTTACTTGTTGTTTTTCTTATTTTTTCGCAACTGTATTAAAAAAAATCGTTCGATACACGTGCGGAAATGTCATTCTTCACTCGTCCCGAGTCTTGCCACTCGCCTACGGCTCGTGGCAAGATATCTCGGTACTCGTGACGTAATGACATACTTTCTACACTAGCATCGAAATGTACTATTTCCTATGGTCAATAGTTAAGGCATATATAAAAAGTTGTTATAATTTATGTTTTTATCATGCCGTACTTTATAGCCCTTAAATTAAATCTCTGTATGGACCCTTACGCTGCAGTTGCCTGGAAAAATCTCAGCATTTAATGAACCTCGTGCTGCAGTTGACTGGAAAAATCTCGGCATAAGCACAATCGAAGCGTTCGCAGAAAATCCGAGAATCTTTTCAAATCTCTACTGTGGACGACCACTGTACGTACCTATAACCATTCCGTTCCTTTATTGTTCAGCGGAATAGCAGGATTGTGAAAAACATTTTGCATTGCACTTCACATCCGTAAGGTCCAATTAGGGAAGAATGAGAAACTTTCGTATAAATAAATTTAAATAAAATAAATATTAGAGGCCAATCTTACACAAATCAACCTAGTCCCATAGTGAGCTCAACAAGGCTTGTGTTATAGGTACGACGATATATTTAATAGATACAAATACTTAAATACATAGAAAACATCCAATATTTGCCCTTTACCGGGATTCAAACCCAGGACCTTCAGCTTCGTAGGCAGCGTCACTACCTACTTGGCTAACTGGTCGTCAAAGTCCAAAAAGAAGTATAAAGACGCCGTTTTTGAGAGAGTTTGATGAAGTCAATAAATATGTGTTTCTATTAATCAAAGTCAAAGAATAGAATCCGCAACAGGCTTCGTCAGCAATACATACTAAACTAACAAAAAGGACCGTCCCGGATCGTTGGTGGCCCGAAAGTTCCCATGACACTGGCGGCGTTGCCGCGCTGGATGGCCAAGGAAATCTGTTGAGCCAGGAACGATCCGGATTCTATTAATTACCTTTTAATGAAGCCCATATAGCTGTCATATAGCGTTGGGGCGGAAAGGTTCTCGAGTGGCGACCACGTACCGGAAGGCGCAGCGTGGGTAGGCCCCCCACAAGGTGGACTGATGACCTAGTAAAGGTCGCTGGAGTCCGCTGGATGCGGGTGGCACAGGAACGGTCATTGTGGCACTATTTGGGGGAGGCCTATGTCCAGCAGTGGACGTCTTTGGGCTGATATGATGATGATGATGATGATGATATAGCTGTCTCCTTTGAAAAAACCAAGGAGCTCATTCCAAAAATGGAGCGATCACGGAAGAAAAACCTGCATACAACCCAGATCAGGGATCGTGAAGGAGGTTTTGACAAAACTCACCTATAAGCGCCTCCCATGAGCTTGTTGATCACGAGCCCTATATCGTGCAGGGTGTACACGTAGCCCCGCGGCAGGTGCGGCCTCACGTCCCGCAGGATGTACCGCAGGGTGTTCCCAGGACCGCTCTTCGTGTTGTACAGTTCCTCCAAGCGGGGGATGGTGAGGAACTTGCGCATGGAGACGCCGTTCTCGAGGAGGAGTTTCACGAAGTCTATGCGGTCGTGCTCTAGGGCCTGCATCATGGCTTCATCGAGGGCACCTGTGGAGAGGTTGAAGTGGATTAGTGGATGGATAAATAATATGAATATAGGTACAGAGGACACTTTTTTGTTCCGGAAGTCATTCGATTAGTATGCGTAGCAGCATTTTTTATTTATTTGTTACTAAAAAAGTCTACAAAAACACTAACTACTTAAAGTCCTGCAAAACTGTTTTAACAGTTTGACTGCAGGAAGACTTATTATAATAACTTATCTAATTTTACAAAACTAGTTGATAGGGTAGCGGATATCACTCGTAGAAGCATGGCGTGGCAAAGCAGAAATGACGAAGACGAGGACAATAGCCTTTAAAGCGGTAAGGACATGTAACCAAAATATGAAAGAATGGGACACGTATTCCTTACCAATTCATATTAAATATAAATTCGTTTAGCACTCTCTATCACGGAGTGTTTCCAGCGAACTGGGTGAGTTAACGCGAATAAATCTTAAAGTTTATAAACTTGGAAGTTAAAAGTTTGTAAACGCAGAACTCTTAATCAATTCGATCTTTTAATAAGCTTCTCTTTGTAAGTTGTGACAGAAAGTTTTAATTGGATCACTTGTAATTTGTGTTGTTATTACCTGTTCTTATGCCGTAGTACATACAACTTCGACAAAAACACTATTAATACATACAACTTCGGAATTATTTAAATCATTATAGTAGGTGGAGAAAATGTAAGTAGGTAGAAATCTCTTTCTATCCTATTCTATCTATACTGTCACAATCTATGGCATAAATAATTCGTTATAGCAGTAAATTACATAATTAGGTACAGTGGAATGGGGTACTTTGATTCGGGGGGCGATTTTGATCAAATAGGTTTTTCTCCGAAATCATAGTTTTTACTTGTGGGTGAACTGTGTGTGGCAGTGAATATATTAATATTCTATCTTTCTATATACTCGACTAAATCCTCTTAAATTAAAATATTGCTGCTTTTATACTACATTCTAAATGATCAAAGTAGCCCCATTTTTTCCTAAAGTAACCGCGGTTTACGGTACTTGAATCAAGATTTTCATTAGGAAGACCGTCATTATCTTGAATGAAACAGAAATCAACTTGAATTAAGGCTGGCTCAAGATGATTTCGATTAATTCGAAATAATTTAAATTATTCGTAGTATTATATTTGCTTTAAAAATATCCTCGAATCATGTTTATATTTTTCCTGTGTAAGTATTACAAGGCCGATTGATATTATTCGTATTTTCTTTTTACAGTATCCCGGCGTCGGGGTAAAACTTGGTATAAATAAATTAACTACCGAGAGCGTGGAATTATTGTGTGTTTATAGCCATTCTATATCTGAAATTTCCCTTTTCCAGTACTATCAGCATAAACAGACGATTGTAATATATTGAAGAAGGAAATTCCAAAATAATGTCAGTGTCAAATATTAAATACTATTTACGTTGTGCGTATATTTTAACGGCTGATTTTATTGTATCCTCACAATTTTCAAAATAATTCTCTCCGGGCCCGTACGACTTTGAGTTACACAGTTTTTAAAAACTATGGGAGAAAATAATTTTGGTCCGATTGAGAGAAGAGTTAAATGATAGCGAATGAAAGCAAAAAAGGACTGAGTATTATTTTACTTGTTAATAATAAATACTTAAGTTATTCCTTTTCATGCGAACCGTACAACCACTACAAATGCAATTCCAAGCTCTAGCTAATTCATCTATTCTATAAGCTATGAATGGCATATCTGTGCAAAGGCACGCCACGCCTAATTACTCGTAACCCTCCGTAGATTGTTAACCCTGCTGCTGCCGATCGTAAATTTAAAAATTATGCGCGTGCAAACTTCACGGGCCAAAGGATAAGGGACCATTTGTGATTTATTGGCTAATTTCTATATACTTGGCTTAATTGCCTGGCTCATTAGTTAAGAGTTTTGTTGGGAGTTTGAAACAATTGAATGCCTTGATAATTTCGTCCTTATGGCACTTTGGTTGGCCTTCTAAGAATTTAACGAAATAAGAAACTAGCCTACTACGAATCCAACAATTTTTGCAACCTGCCTCGCCCCAAGGGTAATTAATAATTATAAATGGGTAAATTATATCACTCGTTTAAACGTTACAAATCTACTTTCGGACTGGCTTGCCATAATGGATAAGTATTAGTTACCACGTTTATATGGATTTGGTCGTGAGAGTCCGCTGGATACGGTTGGCGTCGGACCGATCGCTTTGGCACTCTTTAGGGTAGGCCTATGTCCAGCAGTGGACTTCTGTCATTGATATGATGATGATGATGATTATATAGACCATTCTATATAATGATATGGGCTACGTTTTATCCCCCAGGTCAACCTGGGCTCTCTGTGGCCAGCTAGTCAAGGATTCAGTAAATACCCTAGAGGTACAGTCAACCAATTTGAATCCTAGGACACTCTAGAATCCTGTCTCATTGAAACCCTGCTATTTATTTATGTATTAGCCATAGAAGTCACTTTGACGTTTACTGTGAAAAGGTTACAGTGGCCTAGGATTCGAATTGGTTGACTGGCTACTTTCGTTATTAAAACAACCTCCATCCGTTACGCCCTCGGGCCAAAATGGGTCGTAAAAAATCCAGTAAAAGCCGGTTTGTAACGAAAATGTTATGCTTAAGACGTATGCGCATAAAATTAACTTTTGGGCGGTATTTTATTAGGGTTTAGGAATATTTTAATTATTAGGTACACGAGTGCGGGGGACGCTGGTTGAAAAAATAACTTGATCCCGTATAAAATATTTTTATTAATAAAAGGATGAAATGTTTCACGCGACTCCGCCCATATTTTTTATTCAAACAAAAAATGTCGCTATACATAGTTTAATTAGTCTTCCTGACAAAGGACATCTTAAGACTCTCAATCTCATACGCTTATATTAAGCACCTTTAAACACAATTACAAAATCACTACCCGTGGTATCTCTTACGGATAAAATTAGCAATTAACGAAAATTCGCTAACAAACTCCGGCCGGGTTCATAATGAAAATTCTGGAAGTTAGTTATAAACGAAAATTTCCAGGACCTGAGCGTTTTCTTTAACTGGTTTCTCAATAATATTTTCCTGTGGCTTCCGGTGAAACTTAATAATTAATTCGCAATTTAGAAATGTTCATTATCAATTAATGAAAGAACTGGGCCTTGGTGCACTCCGTGTTTAGGGTGAATATTCACCAAAGATAATCATTCATTTTCTTTAGCACAACGTTTTAAGGCCTAGTTTTGGTCCATACAGGTATGTAAAGCACCTTTGCTACTCATAACTAGTATGACTGAAATATAATTTATAATGTATGTACCTAAATTGTTTGTAACTATTGTATACAGCCTGTATGTTTAATATTACCTCAAATTGTAACCAGAGGTAGGTGTTAGAGCTATGAACCGATATTGCAAGAAATTTCTCCTACCAACTTTTTTTGTCCATTTAAAATAAATCAGCACGCAATGGATCACTACTTTGTCTTACTGACGCAACGTCACAACTGTCACAGAGGACCCGCTTCTTCCATGAGTCAAATGTGTGTACGGAATAGATTCAAAAATTAATTACGCTTCGGTAGTTAAGTTTAAATTAAAATTTTCTTGCAATATCGGTTCACAGCCCTAACACCTACCTCTGGTTACAATTTGAGGTAATATTAAAAATACACGCTGTATTCTAGAAGAGAAACGGATAGTTTTTGTTCTTAATTGTAAACATTACACTAATTTCGCGAATGCTTTGGTCCTGTATTTCCATTTTCCAACAATTCGTCGACATCACGTGTCCGTGACGGGTATTCAACATGCAAATAATTAAATTACTGTGCATTTCAACATTCATCAATTAGTATTCTGAATATCAATTTTAAGTTCGTTCAATTGAAAAGAAAAAAAGAAAGAAAAGAAGACATTTATTCACTACACAAAAGACACACAGATATAAAGCATACAATACAATACAATTGACACATTGTGTGTGTCTTCGCGGCAGTGAAACGGTCGCTGTCTCAGCATTGTGCCGAGGTGTCAGACAGACACCTACAGCGCTGGTTTTCAGACAGCACCGTAAGTGACCCACGGAACGCAACGCAGCATACTATTCGATAGTAGAAACATAATAAATAAATAATTAATGTAATAAATGTGTTTTTTTTAATATAAAACAGTACCACAACGGGATGAAAAATACAAAGCATATAACACGACACGGTTGGGATGTTAAAAGTGCTGGATGGGTTAAGGTTGGGATTTTTGGAGCGTCAACAAATAGCCTTTAAGCTGGCGCTTAAAGGTATACTTGCTCGACGCTCCTTGGATAGGAGATCATTCCAACACTTGGACGCCGCGAACCTAAAGCTACCTCGAAACGCCGCGGTCCGATGCTCTGGCACCAGAATCATCGCCTTACACCTACGCTCACTCTTGGGCCATGCAAGTCTACTCAGCAAATATGCTGGGACCCCAGATCGTACTATGCCAAAGAGAAGAGTGGCGAGGTGAAGCCGTCTGCGTGCAGGCATGTTCAGCAGACCAGCGGCGTTCAAGTAGGGAGTGATATGGGAGCGGGGTGGGACTCGGAAACAGAAACGAATGCATGCGTTTTGCACTCGTTGAATAAGCTTTTTTGTACGACCAGTAATGCAGCCCGCATAGACAACATCACAATAGTTTAATCTTGACAATATCAGCGATTCACAAAGGTTAACACGCAAATCAACACTTAAGTAATCGCGAACATTGTAAAGAACTTTAAGGCGGTAGAAGCAGTTACTCACAACTTTTAGTATGTGGTTCTCAAAGCGCAGCTTGCCGTCCATGAGGAGGCCAAGGTTATTTGCTTCTACCATCCTCTCTATTGGTTTGCCCATGATGGCAACATTACTGGTAGTCAAAGTCTCGAGGTTACTGATGGTACTACGGATTTGATGCTCTGATCCAAAAACAACATATTTCGACTTGTTCGGATTAAGGACAAGGCAGTTCTTTTCCGACCAAGTAGAAATACGTTCTAGGTCTGCGTTGATGGTATTGACCGCAACAGATATGTCCGTGGGCGCGCTAGAGAGGTATAACTGGAGGTCGTCAGCGTAAAGATGGTATTTGCTGCCCCTTATATTGTGAGTGATGTCAGCACTATACAATATAAAGAGCAGGGGACCCAGTATTGAACCCTGCGGCACTCCTCTTTCCACAGGGCAAAGAGCGGACCGCAAAGTACTACCATCCATCCTACGCAACGCCACCGTCTGCACGCGGCCGGAGAGATAACTATCAAACCACTTCACGGCAGAAACATCAAACCCGTAATACGACATCTTGGATAGAAGTAGGGATACATTAATGCAGTCAAAAGCTCTAGAAAAATCTAGAAGAACGAGAATGGTACTCTCCCCAACATCCCGAGCTTGTAGAATATTATCCACCACATCGAGCAACGCAGTAACTGTCGATCGACCCTTGCGAAAACCTGACTGTAGCTCGGGTAGGATGCCATTTGCCTCCAGGTATGCCGAGAGCTGGCGGCAGACCACCCGCTCTATTACTTTTGATGCGCAAGGGAGAATACTTATGGGGCGGAGTTCGGAAAGGTTAGCTGGATTGGGCTTTTTTGGTAATGGAGTCACCTGAGCAATTTTCCAGTCCACTGGGAAAGTCATAGTCTGTATACTTCTGTTAATAATGTGAGTCAGTATGTCAGCAGTCCTAGGCAGCGTCATAAGTAGCATGTCAATATCAATCATGTCGAGTCCCTTTGCAGTCGTCTTAATTGATGTTAATATTTTTGTGACAGCTGCAACAGTCGTAGGCGAAAGAAAAAAAGTTTTATTGCAGTGTCTGTCAAACTCATAAAAAGTCATGTCCGATATTGGTACGTCCTGTTTACCTGGTATATCCAGAAAATGTCTGTTCAGTAAGTCAGGGTCATCAAACTGATGCGGGAGATCCGTTTGCGTCCGGGAATCTGGAATAACAGTCCGCTTCAGGTTGGTCCAAAGGGTCTTTGAGTCGGTCATATTGTTAATCTCGTGTTGGAAGTAGGCACGCTTCTCATTGTGGATGGCCTCAATAACAAGATGTTTCAGGTCCAAGTAATATTGTTTATGTGCTACGTTCCCTGTCTCCTTAAATTTAGCATGGGCTTTGTTCCTGAGATGCATCATAAGCTTGACGTTACTCGTCAACCACGGCTTGGGTGCCTCCCTCACAACAATTGTCCTCTCCGGTGCATGTATGTCAAACAGTCCTAGTAAAAGCTCATTAAATCGTCGAACCATGTCGTTTACGTCATCCAGTAAAAAAATCTGGTCCCAGTCTATAGCGTCAAGGTCATTGTTGAAGTCGTTTAAGTCAATGTCTTTAAGAGGTCGGTAGGTAATACGTCTTGGCGTCGGTTTCCTTTTTTTAATGTCAATCTCAGCTGTAATAAAAGCGTGTCTGCCTAAGTCTGGAATATGCATCACGTCCACGGACAATACGCGAGCGTCAGTACAGACTAGGTCTATCGTGGTCTCACTGTGGTCTGTGAAGTGCGTGTGGTCGTTTACATGCTGAGTTAAGTCAAGTGTTGTCAAAAATTGCGTCAGGTGTTTGAGTTTTGCGTCATTTTTGTCACAGTAATTTATATTAAAATCCCCAAGTAATATTAAGCGGTCGTAGTTAGTAAAAGAAGTGATTGAGTCCGTAATAGCGTCAAAAAAAGTCTCCACATTAAGCCACGGGGGACGATATGCAGTTCCAATAACTAAACGTTTTGAGTTGATATTAATTTTCAGCCATAATTGCTCCACGAGCGGTGCGGGGGGATGCGGCACGGTGCGCGCGGCAATTGGCTGCTAGCATAAACGAGTGGGTACAATAAAATACAATTCCTCACTTCAACATATTTACATGTAACGTAATACCATATTTCAACCATTTTAGGCCCATTAATCATTTTATTAGATACTTGGATCATTTTATGACGTTAATAGATCATCACCAATAGATCATTTTGACTGACGTATTCATGCAATTACATTAGGGCACTAGTTGGTCGATTGTTGGGCATTGTACGCGCGTCGGGTAGATCTAAATATCAATTTTTATATGAAAAAATTACAGTTGGATCTACCCGACGCGCGTTCGGAACGTTACGTGATTACCCCCCTGGTTTCAAATAATTGAATGAGCGAGCGAAGTGAACGATGTCCACATTGAAATTTCAAATAAACGTAAAGGTGTTCCATGTTTGTATAGTAAATTTACAAAATGAGTTGCAAGAAGGTTTTTCTAATGTTAAAAAAATCTCCTACCTATAAAGTAGCGAGCGTATTTATGTATGGAAGTACGAGCGCCTAAACCGTTAAAGACAACATGTTATTTTACGACAGAACTCTGAAAGCAAAGTTTCCAGCTGGCGTTCCGAGGGTGTCGGATACACACGCGTATTAGCGACATGACACCGTGTGTAATGTATTCAACGAAGTGAAGAATATCTTTATAGTTAAGCCCTTGTATCCTTAAACACTGATCCGTGCTAAACATTTGAACCAATTGTTTTACATCACAAAGTCATCATTTTGATTGGGACAATTTTGACATCCTAATTTTTTTTTTATGGAAGCACTCCATACAACTGCAAACTAAAAAAAAAAATCACTGTAAGTCCACGTGTGGTATTGGCCTTTCAAAATAAATATATTTAGGGTTCCGTAGCCAAAATGCCAAAAACGGAACCCTTATAGTTTCGTCATGTCCGTCTGTCCGTATGTCACAGGCATTTTACTCGAAAACCATAAGGTGTATTTGAATAAAATTTTGAGCATAGCTGTATTTTGTTAGCCGCTACATAGTTTTGTTATTAAAATGACTAAAAAAAAAATTTTTAGGGATGCCATACATAAAACTGAAAGTATAAAAATAAAATTCGTTGTAAGCCTACGTGTACTAAACTTAAGTGGCAGTGGGCGGGGCACATTGTACGTAGAACCGATGGCCGTTGGGGCGGAAAGGTTCTCGAGTGGCGACCACGTACCGGAAGGCGCGGCGTGGGTAGGCCCTCCACAAGGTGACCTGGTAAAGGTCGCGGGAGTCCGCTGGATACGGGTGGCGCAGGACAGGTCAATTTGACACTCTTTAGGGGAGGCCTATGTCCAGCAGTGGGCGTCTTTCATCTAATATGATGAAGCCAACGTGAGGCACGAAACCCTTCGTTTTGCGTGGTCCGACACGCACTTGACCGGTTTTTTTTACGTGAACTTAGAAGTTTAATTTTTTCACAGCTTCAAGGTACTGTAGATATGGTTTTAATTTCAACTCGATACCTTCACGCTTTCCCGAGATAAAAGGTCTTGACAGACAGACAGACATACAGAGTATACAGACGGACAAAAAAGTGATCCTACAAGGGTTACGTTTTTTCCTTTTGAGGTACGGAACCCTAAAAAAGAATAAGTACGTTTAGGAGAATAGACCCTGCCCTCCCTACGTGCTGTAGCATGTTTGTTTGTTTGTTCAGCGCAAACCCGGGAACACCCACGCCTCCAGTGTATGCGTAGCTACGGTTATTCCAATTTAGTGTCCATTCCCCGGGTGCCGGTTAAATTTTCATTAGCGCTCGCTATTTTAGGTCAACTTTCGTTGGAATAATTTAGCGACTGTCAAGTATAGGTAGTGATAGTTAAGTAGCCTTGCAACTACGTATTAGATGCGATTAGAAACGGGTCGTTCTTCTTTTCGACCGACAATAGCCTGTCCTTCGTCTTATTACGGCATCTCATTTGAGTAATGATGTTTACGGTTTTATAATGTTCGAATGAACGTCCATATTATTTTATTAATTAGGGATATTTAATATTTCACTTTCTCTAACTAGCATTTTTTTTAATGTTTTTTTTTTTCGTAGAATGCCGTGACAGAGTGGAAAACCAAAATGTTGTCCCCACTGAAAGAGTCCACTTTGTCACATGTTTTTTTTTAGAAACCAACCGTAAATAAATATTTATATTGGCCAGAAAGGAAACTTTAATTAGTTGTAATGAAGAAACCTATGCATTTTTTTTAAATCGCACTTCAAAACCACAATTTTCGATAGTTCAAAAACCAAAAAAACAGAAAAACCTCGGTTCATTGTCGGTAAAAAAGAAGAACGACCCAAACATGTTTAGCTGGCCACTTTAAACTACGAGTACGTACAAAATTACAAATGTATAGTTTTCAGATTTTCACCTGTAGGGGAACCTGGGGATGATTGATCCCCATTTTGATTTTGGACTCTATTTTTTTTATTTTTTACAGTATCGGAAATCTTTTTAAGCCAAAAGATTCAAAATTTATCTATTCCCTGATAGTTTAAATGAAAACAAGATTGTGCTACAATTTAACTCAATATTTAATGAAATACATTATTGTAGACTTTTAACATGTGTCCCCATGTAAGGGAGATTTGTTGACCCCTGATTGGGAGCCTTGATTCCAGGGGGATCACATTTCCCAGGTATGTGGGACACTTGGTAAACTGATTTTTACCATGTCTCCCCAAACTTGATTCCCATCGAATAAATAACTTGATTTGCAGTCTACAATGCATCTAGAAGTAGAAAAACGTATATACGAATACATATTTACCGTATCATCCATAAATAGACGTTTGATTCCCACCGATCAGATGACTTTATCCGCAGGAAACAAATCTCCCATTGTTAGGGAGACATGGTAAACAGATTTTCAGTGCGAATGTCAAATTCAGAGGGTTGATTCCACCTTTATTTATTAACTTGAGTCACAGGAATAGAATTAATCTGGAAGTTAAAACCATAGTGGTTCGTATTTGCATAGTTTTACATAAGGACCTGTTTAATTTTTTAAATAAAACACAAAACTAATAATCATTTTTTTTTACTAGAAAACAGTAAGGAATTTGGAAAAAAAAGTTTAAACAAAGTTTCTTCTAAAAATTAGACTTATAATCATTTGAAAAAAAAAACTTCCAATCGGTTGTATTATCATTATCACGTCTTCTTCATCAGCCAATATCTGTGCTTTCTTGTAGTTAGGTTCATACTCTATTTCTTCATTCGAGTCTTTTTGGTGTCTTGCGTATCTTTTTAATGTCATAACAGGTACGCCATATTCTTTAGAAGTGCCTAATAATGTGTTTCCGGCTAATACAGCAGTTACCGCGACTTTTAATTTTTCTTTATCTACCGGTACTCTTTTTTTTTGCTCCTTCTCTTGGCTTGTACTTCCGCGGCATGGTTTTCTAAAGGAAAAACAAAAAGTTTAAAAACTTTAACCTAACTACGAAAACCTATTTCTATTTTTATATTTTTACTCTTAAAATTTTCCCCTCTTTCATATGACATAATATCACTCGATGTGATAGCAATAAAAAAAAATTTGGCGCGACCTGTCGAATGTTATTTTTATATGAAATGTGTGCCACTGGGACCTTAATAACGAATCGGTGTCAGTTAGAACTTCTAATTCCGGGATTTTTGTATAGGTAATCCCGGGATCCCGGGATTGTCCATACAAAAAAATCTCGGGATAGGAAGCCTTAGTGTCAATGACCTGTAATACTTTATTACCAATAAATGATGTCTATGTCTATGTCAATACATACATACATAGACTGCTAAAATCATAACCCTTCCTTTTGACTTTATCGTAGTCGGGCGAAAAATAATATATCATTGACAGCTCTATGAATCTTAGCGTAGATAAGACTTGATCCCTCACGGGGATACAAGATGCCGTCATCATGTCACCCCCAAAAAAAAGTTTAAAGTCTCCCCATACATAGTGTTGTTATAAAACATGCGCTACTCAAAACTATTTATCACGTATTTGAACGTAATCAATGACAATCTTCGCTTGAATAAACGACTAAAACAATAAACACACTAAACCAATAGCATTTCCTTCACTTTTCATTAAATAAATCCAGTTGAAACTTACCGAAAATTAAGTTCGACACGACACAAATATTTCACCGTCCACCATTTGTAAAATACTGACGTGAATCTCATCGCGCCACGATAGAACGTGAAGTTAGGTATAAATTAATGAGTGTTGCTAGAATAAGAAAACGTAAACAGCCTGGTAGAATTTTAAATTAAGTTTAACAAGTCTCCCAAGGGATCTAGTCTCCTCAGGTTCCCCTACTTGTAGTACCTATAAGACGATATTGCTTGCCAAATTTCATAGTTCTAGACAAACGGAAAGTACCCTATGAATTTGGATTCCCTTGAGAGTGTCAAAATATACGTTTTTTGGGGCATAAACGGCCGTACCTTTTTTTACGTTAACTTAGAAGTTTGATTCCTGTTGCCAAGACGAGCGGCTACCATCGATATCCTAGATTTGTTGCTGCTAAAGTCTATAAATATTTTTTTCTTAGCTTTAAAGAAGTAGCTGTTAATCTCGTGTCCTTATAATTTGTATGAGTTTTTAGTAATGTTAATGGTGTGTTATGAATTGTTGTCATGAGAATAATGCTTATTGATATTTTATTACCTATTGTCTTGTTAAAAATTTATTGAAATAAAAATACAAGATTATAATTAACATTTAACTAAGATAAATTAAAACTAAGTTAAATCTAAAAAAGGCCCTCGAGGCATTGTACCGAGGATGCTGGCGGCATTTCCTCGCTGAATTGCAATGCTGATGCGTTGCGCGAGAAAGCCGCCAGCTCTTCGGTCACCAGTTACATCGACCAGACGTTTCGCGATTTCTGCAAATAACTTATGCACACTGGGACCCCACGGACCGAGGGTCTCGACGCCAAGGGGTACAAAGTCGTACTCTCTGCCGAGGCCTCTATATTTATTACATTTGTCTTGTTTAGGTAATTTATTATTTTAATATTCATTTTTACTTAGATTTTACAAGTAATGACATTTTTTATTTCAGCTTTATTGTGATTACAGCTGATAACTTTTGATATTGTGACTATTATTACTTATTACTATTTATATTTTATTGTGTATTATATTGATTATTCTAGCTACACCCTATGGGTAAAATTGTATATTCATTATTCAATTTAAGGCTAAATAAATAAATGAAATGACTTTTTCACAGCTTTAAGGGACTGCAGACCTCAGTATATGGTTTTCATTTGAACTCAATACCTCCATGCGTGCCCGAGATAAAGGGTCTTGACAGATAGACAGACGGACAACAAAGTGATCCTATAAGGGTTCCGTTTTTATTTGGAGGTACGGAACCCTAAAAACGTATCATCTGATGAAGCATTCAAACGCCATCTTAGAATCTTTTTATTGGAGAATACTTTTTATTCTGTTAATGAATTTATGAAAATGAAATATGTTTGGTATTGTCTATTATTGATTCGTATTTTATTTGCGTTGTTCCACTGACTGAACAAAGGCTTCCCCCAAGGATTTCCATAGCTGGCATGCTCCCACCAACCCAAGCTGAACGCTTCCAAATTATCCCGCTATCTCCTTTTTGGTCTGCCTCTGCTCCTGTGGCCATTTACGGGGTCCGTTCCGTAATTTGGGGTAGTAAATAAAAAAACGAAGCTTACCAGGGGGCCATTCCTGCCCGTAGACGAATATCTCCGAGCGCGCGATGTCCACTCTATTCCAGGTCAACGCCAGCGACAGCTGTTCGCTCGGAGACAGGTGCTGGGCTCGGAACAGTGCTGTTAGGATGACCTGGTCCAGCTCTTGGACTTCTCCGCCTTCGGCTCGCTCCTGGATCCTGAAGACCGTGATCTGGGAGAGAGGGACATAAATTAATCCTCTATACATATAAAACAGCCACAGTAATTCAAGTCTGAACAAAAGTCTGATTTGACGCTTTCACACAGAAACGCGTCGCTACAAAAGGACTTCCGACTTCAGCGTAATCGACGGTGCATCAGTCACATGTGCCGCGTAGAACTGGTTTTCAATGGAACGCAGGTGTAAAAGGACTCCAGATTTCGGCGGAATCGACGGTGCATCAGTAACATGTGCCGCGTAGAACTGGTTTTCAATGGAACGCAGGTGTAAAAGGACTCCGGACTTCGGCGGAATCGACAGTGCATCAGTCACATGTGCCGCGTAGTAATGGTTTTCAATGGAACGCAGGCGTAATAAGGTCTTAAGATATTCTAGTTGAGATACTGCTTTAGTGGTAGTTTATTGTGCTAAAGTGGTGTAATGTCTTAAGGTTTGTAGTAATCAGTTGCTTTTAAAATCACAACCGTATCAAGATGCAAATGAGGTGACTCCTTTTATTCCAAAAAAAATCATAAAACATATTACTGGATTTAGAGGACCCTATACCGCCACTTTGTACCAAAAATACTCCTAGGGTTACCTTTTCCAACGTAGGTATCTACATCGAAAGGAACCACACGACCTTTTACGCATGATAAAATGATACAGTTATCCAGTAAAAGCATATCGTGTTCCCCGTATGGATTCTATTAGTTCCTTGCTAGTGTTGTTTGTAAAATACAATATTGCGTAATATTTGCGAAATTATGTTAAATAACTTTATGTATTGTTGCAATAACTTCTACCCATTTACAAAATCGATTAATTCATTTAATTTTAACTATTATGATGATAATCTCAACGGTTACTTTTTTGTCTGACGACGGCAGAGCCGAAAGTTCCAAGATAGTGAAACTATTATAATGAAATGAAACAACCAGATTGTAGTTAACCGAATGACAAAGTAAAAGTTTTATTTTTTTTAAATCATAGACTATACAACCATAACCAAAGTACATATTGCTTTTAATATGATAGCGTTGACAGAAATGTCAACAGATGGCGCTGCTTGATATATATGAATAACACTCCCACTATATCAAAGCATCTTAAGCCATAACAACTAAAGAAAAAAAATAACTAAACAATCTACTCATTTAGGTACAATACCCAACTTCTCAACAAATCTATGGTGCTTGACAGAACCAAGACTTTTAGTCAACAGGTCTGCTGGCATCTCAGCTGTTGGCAAGTACTTGGTTTCTACCAAACCCTTAGCTGCTATCTCCCTGCAAAAGTGATAGCGGATATCCACATGCTTTGACTTGTTATGAAACACAGGATTTGATACCAATTTCAAAGCACTCTGGTTATCATTAAATATTGTAATACAATATGTGTCATTTGTAATTTCATGCTGCAATGTTCTCAAATACATGGCTTCTTTTACACATTCAGAAATACCTATGTACTCAGATTCAGTACTCGATAAAGAAATACTACTTTGCTTTTTACTGCACCATGAAACCACACATCCCGACAAACAGAAACAGAAACCTGTATAGGACCTCCTGTCTAGAACATTGCTGCCCCAGTCAGCATCCACAAAACCAGTCAGTTTTGAATTTTGCTCACGACTGTATCTGAGACAGTAATGTTTTGTCCTCTTAAGGTAACGCAAAACACGCTTGGCATGAGCCCAATGTTCTCGACCATGACATTTGTTAAACTGACTAAGATAGCCTACGCTAAAAGCTATGTCAGGGCGTGTCAAAACAGCTAGATACATGAGGCTACCGATAAGCTGCTGATATGGTAACTCAGTGTCACAATTTTCTCCTTTCTCCAGGTTAAGCCTCTCCTCCATAGGAGTATGAGCAGGATTACAGTCCGTCATATTAAACTTATGCAACAGCTTGTCAATATAATCTTTCTGATCTAAAGTAATACCATTTTCTTTATCAATGCATACAGTCATACCTAAGCATTGTTTTACCTCACCAAGATCCTTCAGTTTAAATTTTGAAGACAATATATGTTTCAAACTTTTGGTTTCTTTTTCATTATTAGAAAACACAAAGAAATCGTCGACATATAGAGCAACTACAGTCAAACCGTTATCATTTTTAACATACAAACACGGTTCCAGTTTAGACCTAGTATAACCAAACTCAGCTAAGCAGTCATCTACTCTCCTGTACCAGGCCCTTGAGGATTGTTTGAGACCATATATGGCACGCTTTAACTTAAGCACTTGCCCCTTGTCATTAGGTGACGAAAAACCTTCTGGCTTCTCCATGTAAATATCTTCCTCAAGATATCCGTTCAGGAAAGCAGTTGTCACGTCCAGGTGTGAAATATCTAAACCTAATTGCACAGATAAAGCAAATAGAAGTCTGAGAGTTGTATGCCTTACCACCGGCGCAAACGTTTGTTCATAGTCCACTCCGTACTTCTGTGTATAGCCTTTAGCTACTAACCTGGCTCGGAAACACACTTTGTTTTCACTATCGTACTTTTTCTTAAGTACCCATTTGCACTTCACCACACTACAGTCCTTTGGAACATTGGCAAGCTCCCATGCTTCATTTTCTTCAAAGCTTTTCAACTCGTCAGCCACAGCTTGTCTCCATTGTTCCTTCTCTGGTCCATGCAAAGCTTCTGATAGTGAAAGACCACTGGCATCATCCATCCTATCAACATCTGTACACAGGCTTGAGTAACCATACCTTTCAGGTACTTTTCTCTGCTCTGGTGCTCTTAAGATAGGTCCGTTCTTCACAGAAACACTATCGGATGTGGTGTCTGCATCTTCATCCTCGCTTGGGGTGTATGAATCATCTGAAGACTGCATCAAAGTTCTGGTGCTCTCATCCCCCACTGAACTTTGACACCCTACCTCAACTGTCTTAGTCTCATTATGAGGTTCTGTCTTCTTCTCTTCTATCTCCATCTGGCAAAAAAATTTCTTATTCTCCTTCTCAATGACTGTGACATCTCTACTTGTAAATATAGCTTTTGTTACTGGGTTGAATACTCTGTATCCTTTTACATTTTCTGGATACCCCAACAGAACACATTCTTGAGATTTCTTTTCCCACTTCAGTCTTTTTTGCTTGGGAATATGGACCATCACTGTGCTGCCAAATATCCTTAAATGACTCAGATCTGGCTGGGTGCCTGTCCACATCTCAAATGGGGTTTTACCATCCAATCCTGATGCTACAGTTCGATTCCTTAGGTAAACTGCACAGTTGCAGGCTTCTGCCCAGAACTCTGTGCCAAGACCACTATCGTACAGCAAGCATCTTGCTTTTTCGACTACCGTGCGATTTTGCCGTTCACACAAACCATTTTGCTCTGCAGTGTAAGGATTAGTTCGTTGGTGAACAATCCCGTTTTCTTTCAAGACATTATCAAAGTCTTTGTTGCAAAATTCAAGTCCATTGTCGCTGCGGATGGTCTTTATTTTCTTGTCAAGTTCATTCTCAACTTTTGCTTTAAACTCTTTAAAACAATCCAGGGCTTGGCTCTTTTGTTTTAAGAAATATATGAATGCCATCCGACTATAATCATCCACTAAAAGCAGGTAATATCTAGATCCTCCAATAGATGCAACTTCCATTGGACCAGCTATATCCATGTGGATAATATTAAGAAGTGATGTACTTCTGTTGCCATTACTTGGGAATGGTAATCTGCACTGCTTGCCCTCACAGCATACTTTGCAGTTAGTTGTGTCAATTTTGTCGCCAACAGTGAAACCTTTTGCTGCATGTTTCATTTTGGCCATGTATGAACCATTCACATGTCCTAAACGGCGATGCCATGTATCGGCAGACACTGCCATTGCAACAGTTGTATCTGGCATATTCAATTTATATACTCCATTTGTCAAAGTAGCCGTAGCAACCAGCTGTCCACTTCTGTTGTAAATCTTACAATCTTCGTTAGTGAAGTCTACTTTGTTTCCCTTCTTTATCAGTTGGCTTACTGATAAAAGGTTTGTTGTTAAACTCGGTACGCATAAAACATCCTCGACTGTTATATCATATTCGCAATCCGGCGTTACAGTCGCAATCTGCACACTCCCGCTGCACAATACAGGAACACATTCCTTGTTGGCCACGACAATTTCAGCAATAACTGGCTCGTAACATGCGTTCTTAATCCAACTCTCGTTCGCGGTCAGATGAATACTGCATCCGCTATCGATATAATAGTCATGTTTCTTGAACTCGCCGCTCAAAAACACCGCACTGAACGCATTGGATTGTTTTCGTGCGTTATTCTTCGAAAAACTGGGGTTATTTTCACTATTCGGGCACTGATTGCGATAATGGCCGGGTTGTTTACATCGAAAACATTTAATTTTCACTTTTGACGTTGACGTTTCATTGACGTCTTGTCTACCAGAGACATTCCTAGTCTTATTTTTCTTGTAATGTTGGTAGCCTGACGAGCTGGCGAATGCGCTTTCAATGTCATTCCCATTCCCATTCCCGGTCAAATTCATACTTTTCTCTTCCATGTCTAGAAGCTTCGATTTAATGGCGTCCGTTGTGATGCTAATTCCGGAATGCTCTATTGCCATAATCATTGGTGAATATTTTTCAGGCAATCCTGCTAATAAAAGCGAGCCAATCCACTCATCACTGATGTCAAAACCCGTTCCGCTTAATTTTTGTCCATTTTCTACCATCTTTGTTACGTAATCTGTCATCGATTTACAATTGTCCAATCTTATTGAAATTAAATTTCGCAACAACGTAATTCTTCTAGTGAAACCAGAATCATCAAATAAGCTTTTGAGTTTCTTCCACAATTCAAATGTAGTTCTGACGCCTTTTACATGGACGTACAGGGAAGGGTCGATTGTCAAAATCAATTTCGCACGTGTTTTTTCGTCATCTGCAGGTTCTGTACTTTTTGCATCCGTAGTTTCTGGCTTTCGTGTAATAAACTTTTGGGTGCCCTCTAAAATCAGAAAATTCTCTGCCGCGAAAACCCACTCGCTGTAATTTTCTCGGCCAAATAGCTTGGGGACATTAGCCACATAATTGGCCGTCATCTTCGGATTTCTGTCACAGATCACTCGTGAATACTTTGCAAAATACTTTCACTGAAACTAGTAATCTAATTCTTGACTAAACTACACTTCTGGCACAATAGCCCATAACCTATTATAATGAAATGAAACAACCAGATTGTAGTTAACCGAATGACAAAGTAAAAGTTTTATTTTTTTTAAATCATAGACTATACAACCATAACCAAAGTACATATTGCTTTTAATATGATAGCGTTGACAGAAATGTCAACAGATGGCGCTGCTTGATATATATGAATAACAGAAACGATAAGGTGTCAATCGATACGAAATTATGCTCCGGGTGACATAGGCTACCATTTGTATGCAATTTTTTTTTTCAGTTACCATTTCGTAGGCGGGTTAAAGATTTTTGATCTGTTTATGTCGTTTTCTGTATCCAGTTGCCAATTAAAACGAACGCACATTTTCATTTCAAAGTTTAATATCTCAAAACCAGCTGAACCGATTTTGTACAACCATAGCAAAGAACCATCTCGATCACGACAGCTTTCGGACAAAAAAATGCATGAAAATCGGTCCATTCATTTAGGAGCTATGATGCCACAGACTGATACAAAGACACAGAGATACACAGACACACAGACACGTCAAACTTATAACAACCCTATTTTTACATCAGGGGTTAAAAAACAAAATTAAACTAGGTACATTCTTGTAGCGCTAAATCAGAACACAAAAAGAGAAAGTACCAGCAAAAACAAAAAAAACCGGTCAAGTGCGAGTCTGACTCGCGCACCGAGGGTTCCGTACGAAATATCATACAACACACCCGTCTTGCCCCGCCCATTAATTTTGGAAAAATCTTAACAACGCATAGTGTAGTTAAGTCATGAGTACCCTACAGTGCCATTTATCGGTGCATTTTGTTACTAACTTGCGCGACCAAGGAATTCGGTATGTACAGTAAAGGAAATGTATTCACGTACCACCGTAGAATCCTGTCGCAATTGACAGGCCGCCGTCACTTAAACTTGAGGGGTATGTCACCTTATTGCGATAGGGTTCTACGGTGGTACGTTAATACATTTCCCTGTATGTTGGTTTTTCAGCGATAATTCTTTACCAAGTGAATTAATTTCGATAATTCTTATATTATTTGCTAGAATTTTCTCTATGCTAGAAGGTACTTTCAGAACACTTTCATACGAATTTGAAGGAAAAAAATTAAACACAGAAGCATTAAATTACAAACTAAATTAACATATGATTTTTGAAGAATAAAAAAAAAATACGCTAGATAGAGGTCTCGTTATACTTTTCCGGTAATATTCACGTTAATGTTAATCATATACGGGGTGTTTCCTGTAACAGGAGCAATAAATTAAACGGAGGCTTCCTTACTGCATTTGTAGTAACCCCTTTTGTCCATTTCTTTTCAAATGTTTTTAACTCGGAGAAAAATTGATCTGAAGTTATGACCTCCGAGTAATGTATCTTGGCACCACGAGATCATAGCACAGTAGTCAATGCAGATTTTGAGGTAGCATCATGTAGTGAGTCATAATAGTTTTTGCATTTTTGTTTTCAAAAGATATTTTTGTGATTTTTTCAATTTTTTTCAATTTTTTTTTGTGTTTTTAAAATAATAAAATACTTATATCACTCCAGAAGAGTAAAAAAGTACACCAAAACTTTAGTTAAAGTAAAAAAATCCGAAAAAAATATTTTTTTTTTCAATTAAAACCACTTAGAAACAATTGATCACAAGCTTAATAATCTACCATTTAATTTATTGCTCCTGTTACAGGAAACACCCCGTATATTATTTTCAAATTTTTCGCTTAAGGGGGGGGGGGGGGTGGTATTTTTTTCAACATTTTTCTTTATAAATCAAAATTTTACCAACGTAGAAAATAAAAGAAAAACTGTTTTAGAATGTACAATTCCAGCCCTTTCATATGATACTCCACTTGGCCTACTAACTAGATTTTGAATTTTTGCCCCCCCTCTTATACGCCCTTTTTTATACAAATTAAAAGTATATATTAAAAAAAAATCATTTTTCATACACGAGGATTAGCTTTGTTTACAACTATCCAAATTTCAAATCGATAGCATTAGTAGTTCCTGAGATATTTGACTTTGTGACAGACAGACGGACGGAGTCGCACCATAAGGGTTCCGTTTTTACCTTTTTGGTCCGGAACCCTAAAAACTACCGTAAAATATACTTTATGTTCTGAATTTGTTTCCTAGCGCTGAAGCGGAGGTAACGTTGCGAATAAAATCGGCTTCTGCGAGAATAATTAAAAAACTGTTTCTGAAACTCAATCACACTATCTACTTAAATTAATGTTATAAAGACTTTCACAAGGAAATATTCTCTCGCTCTATCTGTTTACTCGCTGCGCACGCGGCTTCGCCCGTGGTATTTGTATCTATGGGCCTTAGTAGCCTGAAATAAATGGTTAATATTATTGCAATGAAAGCGGGTAAACCCACCCCAATCTTGATACGCGTCAGTGCAACGCGACGGAGATACGATACGAGAAAATGATACAAATGTGGAGTCAGCTTTAAACACTACATTTTCCATATTTAACCCACTTTTAATTGAATTTAAACTAATCAGTAGTGGTCTGTGAACTGTAAAACAGGTGAGCGAAAAAAAACTTTTGAATTTCGAAAAACTGAATCGACAAAAAAACTATATGTACATTGGACCTGCTCACATTTCACAAGAATCGGTTGAAAAATGCGACCTGTAGAGGACAACGACCGCCGTCGGACATACGAAAGAATTTTTGCCCAAACTGATACGGAGAACTTCGTTCGCTTCGCTCGCTCGGTTAAACTAGTAAAGTAGGTATTGAATGTCACAACGAGCGACATATACATGTCGCATTTCTCAACCGATATTCGTAGAATTTTGTGAGGAGGTTCGATAATCATTAGGATTTTCTTTAAAAAAAGAGGCTCGCGAGTTCTACAGCTACATATAGCCACTAGTAATTAGTGTTTAACTAGCTTTGTTAGAAACACAATTTCAATATCAGTGCGTCTCTCTCACACACGTGGATATGCGCTTACGCGAGAGGCAGCGCCTAAATCAACTCGATTTTGTAACAAACCTATTTAAAAAAGTCGTTTCGAAATTGTCCTTGTTAAAAGGGTCTAGCAGGCTAACGGCTAAGCTAACAAGAGTGGCCCCCACGAGGGATTTGGTTATACTTTTTGGTGGAGTAGTGGCAGGACCTAAGAACACTCTATGCCTAATGTCAGACTACAATCTTCATTTGTTTCAGATTTATTCACGAAAATGTAAAAAAAATTAAGAAACTTCTCAATAATTTATTGAATCAGGCGTTACTTTGCAGAAATTCATGATGTATGATGCCTCGTAGAGAGGCGAAACACGTGTCGAGGTTTTTTCATTATTGGTGGTGGTTTGCTGTAATTATTTGCATGTTTATACGCAAATTGTTGCATTTGACCTCCGCTGAACGACCTGCACGTTTTTTAGCGGAATAGCAAAGGAATATTGTTCTCGTAATAAACTTCTCAATGTTAGCTTCGCCTGCTAGACCCTTTATTTCATTAATCCTTGTGCTCGACTGATGAGGAAATTTTTAGTTTATAGTTCTTGTCATAGAATTAATCATTGTACCTACATAAATTCCATTATTGCATGTAAGTTGATTGGTCAGATGATAATAATATAATATAATGTAATTAATAATTTTGTTTAGGTTGGCGATTTAATTCCAAGAAGTTTGTAAGATTTCTTCCCTTCTTGAAATCAATATGCTACACCCTTGCCTAGCTAGTAAGAAAATTGCAATGCCCTAACGGGGTATCATGTACCTACTAACCACAAGATTACTAACATACCAATGTAATGAACATGATCGCAATAAATATATGAATATGAATATGAATATGAATATGATGTTTTTTTTCCACAAAAGGGGTTAATTGGAATTTTCCGATAACCAGAGACAATAAAGCGGAAGCCGACTGATGATGATTGACGAACATTTTGATTGATGGAGCTGGACAGTGTTAATTAAGCCTCTTGGTATTCCTACCCAAAATTGGATATGATAGGCTTAGCGAACGTGGCAAAGGGAAGGCGTGAAAATATCAACTTGATTACAAAATCATTTTAGTCAGATATTGTGGCAGGGCCAACCCGCCGCCGCTGTTCAATCTGGGCCATATTTCACCATCTCGACAATTGTCACCTGACAATGATAATTCCACGTACATTGTAAGCTGTCCAGTAACCTCCTTAATAACCTGTCGACGCAGCCATTTAAGTCGAATTGTCGTTGTCAGGCGACAATTTTCGATTTCGTGAAGTACGGGCGAGGTTGTGGACTCGAACCCCGGCTCGTACCACTGTGTTTTTCAAAAAACTTATGTAGGTACGTAATATCATTTGATATTTATTTAACACATTCAGTGCCGGGAAACCGATATCGGGTGCCTCCGCCGTAGGCGCTTTCCGCTACTTTTGAAGAAAACCACGGAAACGGCTAGTCGTCGCTTTTCGGTGAAGGAAAACATCGTGAGGAAACCGGTCTAATCCTAATAAGGTCTAGTTTTCCGTCTGGGTTGGAAGGTCAGATGGCAGTCGCTTTCTTAAAAATAGTGCCTACGTCAAACCCCCGCCGCGCCGGACCCCGGGGTCCTTCGAGAAATCGCTAGGAGGATGATGATGGTATTCATGTTACTTTATTAATCAATGTAATCAATTGGATATACCTTAATTAATTGGATATAGGCTTAGCGAACGTGGAAAAGGGAACGCGTGTATCTTTTTTTTCACAAAATCACGAGCAAACAATAAAATTGATTACAAAATCATTATAGTCGGATAAAATAAAATAGAATCCACGAGGACTATATTTTAATCTTTAAAATTTATTTTCTTTATTTAATCCATTCGCTGTCATCACTTGAAACACGTATTTCGCGAGTATGAGCTGAATTGTTCCCTCAGAAGCATATTTGTGCAGTCAGCATGGGTAATAAAAAGAGTCTCATCCAACTGTCAATTGATATTGGCAGTAGTTAATGATCGCTCGCGCACCTTTCAAAAGAAATTGGTTTTTACTTCCAATCACTTTAAGTTGATATTGCATTAAAAGTGCTAATACACCGATAAAGTTTCTCACGATAAAGTTATCCAGTTTTATATAAAAAGCTGAACAAGATTTTACTAAACTTTTTGCAATTAGTAGAATGATATCTCGAAGTTGAATATCAAGTTGTCAAAAAGATATATTATCGTTTTCTGTGCTTGATCATAAGGTCATAAGTTAACGTATTTCTACTAAATATGATAAAATAAGTGCCTGGGCCATTTGGATAAAAATAAGTGATCGATAAAAGTAAGCAATTTGATCTTTGTGAGGTCTATTCTCGCGTTGCTACGTCTTATCTTATCTTATCTTGGTGACCTTTCGGATACATTTCGACCCAGTGGGATCTTTTGTGTTTGTGTGATGAGCATTAATATTTGTTTCGGAGTCTTGGATGTTTTGTATGTATTTCAAGTATTTATTTATATCTATTATATATATCGTCATCTAGTACCTATAATATAACACAAGCCTTATTGAGCTTACTCTAGGGCTAGTTCGATTTGTGTAAAAATGTCCCCTAATATTTATTTATTTACTTAAATGTTTTCTTTTGCCCTCTCCTTTATGTCTACTCCTAAGCTACGTCTGCTGCTGACTGAACATTCAAAGCCATGCCCATACGTAGCTATAGGCAAACGTCATCACTCATTCATACACAGAATCACTAATTACATTAGAAATCATTTACCATAAAGTAATCGGGGATTCCGTCGCCCGTATCCTTCGCGGGGACTGTTTTCTGGTTAAAACGAGATAAAAAAAGTCCTATTCGCCGACGGTGCACAGTAGCACATGTTCATGTCATGCACTAGTGCACCGTCGAGGACAGGGACGTTTACCTTACCCATAGTCTCACGGACAATAGTAAACTTGTCATTAGCTGTCAAATTTTCTATGATCCGCCACCGCAGGCCGCGCCAGTGTGATGTAGGCTTAACGTTCAACTCGCGGGCCAATCTCGAAGAAACATTTGACGAGCGCATGTCGCGTCGACGCTTTTCAACTGTTTCAGTCGTATCAAGTAAAATAATACAACATTCTAAATTCAAAAACGCGCATAGGTAATCGAAACAGCTCGGGCCACAGCCTCGAGGCATCCATTAAAGCAGGCTAACGAGGCCCGAAGTGCAGCCATCGATTCCGATTCATTATATTCACGGCTCCCTGGGAATGCCTTCCCGTAATTAAACTGGATGGTTAACGGCAATTAAAAAGTTAGCGGTGAAAAATTTGACTTAAAAACTGAATCAACAGGTTTAAAAGTGGTTTTTATGGAAAGCCCAGCAAAGGACCGATTGTTCCAAAGTGTCGGTAATCGTAAGGAAGAATCTGATTATATCGGCAGTTTACGGAGATTTTATTTTACTTCTTTGTTAGCGTGATTGATATGTATACCTACACACTTGCCAAATTACAGCTTACTAGGGTACGCCGCGACAGACAGACAGACACGACCAAATTATAAGAAGGGTTCCTTGTTTACACCGGAACCCTAAAATTACCTTATACACATCACAATATTATACGCCAATAAAATAAAATTACCGACACATGAAACATAGCTAACTAGCCACAGACAGACAAAAAGATACATTTTAAGTTTCATTTCATTTCATTTATTCAAATGCAATTTTCATTGTGTGTGAAGTACATGTAAATTAACGCTGTCAAATACAACATTAAAATTAAATAATAGCAACCAGTAGATACACTAGACTATTTTACATATCAATAATTAATAATAATCATGCCATAATAACAAATATCTATGTCCAATATAGCAATGAAAAACAATCAATAATTAAAAACAATGAAAACCGTCATGTCATAATAAATAATATCTATGTCCAATAAAGAACAATAAAAAAAAACATTGTCTGCAATTAAAAAAAAAGTAAAAAAAATTGGTGCCTAATGTAATGATCTGTTTGGCTGGGAGATAATGCCATTCGGCATTAAGTCGGCCATTTGTACATTATTTTGTTATATACACAAGTTAAACTTAATATAATAACACCCTTCCATTGCGTCGGGGGTTCAAAACGCATTCCACAATTGAGTTTTTTATTGGATTGGGTGAACAATACAACGAAAATGTAATACTCGAGCACATTCCACACATTATTACGTCAACTGATTTGTTTTGTTATTCGAGCGCTGCGCGCTGGCGGGTGAATTGATTTGATAACAAATGCGAGGAAAGTGGCGTGCACCTGACGTACCCGTTTACTCGTACTTAGGTACTATCGCCCACACAGTAGCTGACCATCCGTGCACTTTATATGCATTGTAATAAGGTTCAATATAAATACAGGATGGTCAGTTAACTATGTAAGCGTTTGTACGACTGTGATATCACAGGGATGGAAAGTAAAGGCTGAATGTATGTTTTAGTTTTCTCTTTATTAATGTAAGCGCGAAATGAATTTTGATTTAACCCTCTACTTGGTAGGGTATCCTCAAACGCACTTTTGGCCACTTTTTTGCATTTATTTTAAGAACATTTTGACGTGACAACGTCTTAAAAATCGATGAACGCCGGCTTTTTTTTTGGGGGTGCACTAAGAAAGGATTTTCCGAAGTTCACCCTCTAACAAGTGAAATGGGGGTCCAAAGTTTATATAGGGAAACAAGATTAGTTCGACTATTTTATTCGAAACTACACAGGAGTAGGTATTCCTAACGATAAATGAGTATATACGTGTCTCAGGTTTTTGACAATTCAACCCCTAAAAGGGAAAAAAATGGTAATTGTCATTAAACTCCTAAAAAAAATGATAATTCAGTGATAATAATTCAATTCAATTTATAAAAGTATGTGATTTTTCATCATTGTTTTTTTATGACGTATCACATAAAAATATCCTCCGTAAACCGACTTTACAGACAAACATTTTTTTTGCGCTTTTCAGAGTCACCTTGAACCGATTTGTTTTATTTAGCCAATATTGATATTATGTAGAAGTATTCTTCTAATTTGTGTAGGTAGGCAACATTGACACTCTTTCGCGCAAAAACTAACAGATTTTGATGAAACTCCCATACTATAATATAGCTAAAAAGTCATATGTAATAACATAATTATACGCCTTAACTTATAAAAAAAGTAATGCTCAATGCTCATCAAATTCTAAAAACAACAATGAAAAGCCGTTAACCGTAGCCCACGACACGTAAATCTGCCGCGCAAATAAAACTCAAATATTGCAAAGAAATATGTATGATTTGCTACAATAAACATATCTCGCACAGACGCGAGACGTAAATGTTTAAACAAGCTAATCTTTACTCAGAAACGGCTTATGTAACCATTTGTTACAGTAAGTTACGCCATTGTATAACCGTGTAACAAAGGCTCTGTATTTCATTTTTCTCTAGTCCCGAAGTAACTATTTTCGAGACTGGTGGCTCGTAAACAACAGCATTGTGCTCGTGGATTTGAAATATTTAATAATGTTTGTTGTTTTATTTAGTTACAGACTTAAAAGATCCAGTTTAGTTTTTTGATACCGATTTCACATTTGTATCCAACATGGTTATCACAAGACGGCGTCTCTATCTAATTAGAAAGAGACGGATAGTCTAACTCGCCGCAACACAGCTCGCGCGCCGTCGTGTGGTAACCGTGATGTATAGAGTTAGGAATTTTGGTGGCATTGGGTGAACAAAGAGCAATGGAGTCCTTGTTATATTTTTTTTGATTAAATGAATGAATGAATAAATTAAATAGAAGTCCGGACTTTGACGTAGTGAGAGACATGGTTGATTTTGGCAATCATGCTCAAATTCTGAGGAATGCTACGTTAACATCGGTGGATGTAGAGAGATCTTTCTCGACACACAAATTGATTTTTCACAAGTTGAGAAATCGTATAACGCCAGTGAATATGGAACATATTGCCATAGTGTATGGCTTTTCATAATCTTGACAACCATTTAACATCAGATGAAGATAACATGCAAGATTTTGAAACTTTAATTCCAGTTGCAAGTTGTTCAAGGTCTTGAATACATAATCATTTTAGTTAAATAGTAAAATTTATTGACATGTAGGTAATATTTTGAAATCTACATAATATATGGCTTTATCATTCAGTTATTCAATTATTCAAATAAAAAAAAAATACAATGGCGACTCAACTGCACTACTTGTGCTAAAAATGCCACCAGAATCCTAACCCTATGATGTATTACAAGCGGAGGTCTCTTTTCAACTTCTTTTAGCGTGGCGGTGAATGGATTAACCCACATACGTGACGAGCAAATTCAGCGACCAAACGGAAAAATGCTGCTACGTGCTACGGCGTAGCACACGTAGCTCTGCTTCGTTCATTGACCTCGAATGGGTAAAACTGCTACGGACTACGGCATAGCGCTAATACGATTACGAGGCTTAGCAGTGAACCAAAATCCCTCGTAGACTCGTAGCATCTCAGTCACCATGAACCTTTTTTTTGTTAACGCTGAGAGTATGCATTTACCCATTCTCCCGGATCCGGGGAAGGCCCAGGCGGTATGTGGGACTCGCTCTTATGAGGGAGTATACCCACTAAACCACTCTGCGTTTCTCTATTAATAATTACAGCCGTTTAATTACTAATATTACTCTTAATTAATACAGTCACGAACTTAATTTGGGACCCACCTAAGGTGGAATATCATATAGCAAAATGAAAACATTTAGAGGAGCGTTTTTCAAAAAAACTGTACAAGAACTTTTTTTTTCAGATTTCGTTTTTTTTTGGTTTTTCTTACTCAGATTCTTTGATACTATCGATCCTCATACAAGAAAAAAAGTGTCCCAGGTTTTACTATGTAGGTTTTTTCTTCCAGTGCGTCACGACCATATAAATAAAAAAAGACTGCATACAAAAGTGTGACGATCTGGAATGGAATATTTTGGACACTTTTTTTCTTGTATGAGGATCAATAGTATCAACGATTCTGAGTAAGAAAAACTCAAAAAAATCGAATTCTGAAAAAAAAGTTTATGTACAATTTTTTTTGAAAAACGCTCAGAGATAGGTAATATTTTATTGGAGTGTCATAAAGTTTGCCACAGTTTGCTTAGTGACGTCAACCGGGCAGGACGAGTCAAACGATCATTTCAGATTTCTTCTGACTACGAGTAACTGTCACTCGTCATTGTCTTCTCTTCGGCCATATTTTGTTATTTGTGAATAAAATAATAATATTTAGTGAAAATGTCACTTTTCAATCAATTTTCTTGTCTGACACTGACACAAGTTCGGAATTAGAAAACCGTAATGATAGCTTTTGGCAAAGGGGTTATCAATTGAAGTTCCCATGCGATAAGACATTTAATTGTCTGATTATTACACTTCACTACTATTATTAACTGAAGTTTTCGACCTTATTGCATTGTGAATGTTCTAACAACATGTCAAGGAAATGGGTCCCAAATTAAAGTGTGTGATTGTATTTACAATCACGCAAATATATATTCATTCATTAATTTGCATTATTCGAACTGACAGTTCAGCGACGGCTAGTGCGACTAGCCTGTGAGCGACGTTTTTGAAAAGGCAATCGACAGTTCAACTGTCATAGTTGCGAAGCGCAGGGAAAAAGCGTTGATGTTAATTATAATTACAAAATCATGCACAAATACTGGATAACGGTTGGAATTAATGGATATTGCATATTAATAAAACACATCATCATCATATCAGCCGAAAGACGTCCACTGCTGGACATAGGCCTCCCCTAAAGAGTGCCAAATTGACCGGTCCTGCGCCACCCGCATTCAGTGGACTCCTGCGACCTTTACCAGGTCATCAATCCACCTTGTGGGGTCTACCCACCCACGCCGCGCCTTCCGGTACGTGGTCGCCACTCGAGAACCTTTCCACCCCAACGGCCATCGGTTCTACGTGCAATAATAAAACACAAGAGAGTGATATTTATAGATATATTTGTTTGATTCCAAACTGACCTCCCCAATAGTTACTACCTAATGCGCAAATAGAAATCTTCACTTTAAGGCGACTGAAGACCCAAAAATGTTGCCCCGCTCGCTCGCTAACATTAGCTCAATTTGGCTCAATATAAGTATCTTTCTCTTCGCCCGCGCACGGACCATTTAGCGAAATTGGAATAAAAAATGATTTGTCAAAACGAATGATTTATGAAAAAAAGAACGTATGATTACGAGTATTTTGTGAAAGAATCGTGAAAACTCCACTTGTGGTTTATAAGTAGTATCAAGTTACAAGTAAAAAACAGTATTTTTATTTTATTTAATGTTCTACGTGAATTTCAAACATTTCGATTTTGAATGTAATAATAATTTGTATGACATTGTATGTTTAATATTTTACTTTTTATATAATTATTGTAAAAACCTAATCTAAGATTTTAAATGAGTAAAGAAAATAATGATAATAACAATAAGAAGATTTTAAATGAATAAAGGAAATAATAATAATAAATATTAGAGGACAATCTTACACAAATCGATCTATCAATAATACATATCATAGGATATTTATTTATTTATTCATTAACCAGATCTTTTAAGGGCGTTAGTTATTCAAAAACGATCATCCGTCGTACTCCTCATAAATCTGTTATTCAATAAAACTCAAAGGATACCCCAAAGATATTAAAGAGTATAGATACTTCTCCGATAGCATAATTCTATTGTCCAAGATAAAATAAAGCCTCTTGACCACCACTCTAAGGACCCGTCGAGGTAAAAGGACGAATTTCCGGTACCTACCTACGTACCACTGTACTATTTTACTGCCATTTTAGTTACTTTTTACGTCTGCCTTTATGCTCTTTTTAAGGGATTTGAAGGGTAAATAAATTAGCAAACTCTTAGTAGATGAAAGTTTCATATGGTTAAATGCACGCTAGACCAAAAAAATGGGTACACATTTTTTGTACATGGGTGTACTTAGTTAAAACTTACTTTATAAAAGCTTCTAATATCGATCGAAGACAGCGAAATTATACTTTATACGCTGTGGCATCGTAGCTTTCAAAAATATAAATCGATTTGAGTGTGGGTTTTTTTTAAATCGAAAGTTTCGTTGTCTCGCGCGCCTATCTGTCGTAGGTGTTATTAATTCAAATGATCTTTGCTTTTATTTTTATTTCGGAGATGGCTGGCAAAATTGTTTACGACCTAGCCTCTTTTTAAATGGCACACGTATCGTATTATTTCAAACAAATGTGTAGTCCTCTGACCTACCCGCATGAAACTAATACGAACAAGTCGATAGTTGTGCCATATCAAAAATAGAAATATTACCTACAACTTAACCTAGATAGTTACGGGACTAGACGGGGTAACTGGTAATGCAATCTCGTGCTCGATTTATCTGCTGCAATCCAGATGAGATTCCTACTGGGTTAGGATTGCCAGACGTCAGGATTTTTCTTGATACGTTGTAATATTGATAATTTGTGAGCATACGACAGGAATAAGATATCTGGATTTTTGATAATTTATTTACGTATGGGACATTTATTTATTAGGCACTTTCAAAAATACAAAGCAAGACGCAATTTATTTATTTTTGAAAACGGCACAGATTTAGAGCCGGTTTTTTATTTCTAAATATGTAGTTTTGTTATTTTATCTTTTTTAGTTTATATATATAGTAGTCATTGTAGTAAATTATCTACTTTTTTTACTTACTCGCACATTTCCCTGTTTATATGTAGCTATAATAAAGGCAGATCGGGTAGAAAATAAAACTACGTTTTATGACGCCTGTTTGGTTGTGGCACAAATGAAACGTTGGTACAGGATTCGGCAACGTCCTTTAAAAATAAATACGAAATACCAGCATCTTATTATTATACAAGTTAACAGTTAACACACATCGTCTTCTTTAATCAACATTTATATGACTTAAGTTAGTTTAAGGAATTGTAGATAGATATTTAAATATACTAAGTATACAAATTATTCTTCCAAAGCGAGATACAGGACTCTCTGCCCATAATTTAAGAATAAGGTGTTCTGTAGTAAAATGTTCCTTTTTTCAAAAAATACTGTAAGGAAAAAACTCGTGTTATTGAATAATATATGCATTTACCTACTCGTCGTGTTTTTGGACACTTTCATTATTAATTCCAGTCATTCAACTCATTCTTACTGCTGTGATCTGTAAGAAAATGGCGCATGAGTCATTTCGTCCTATACAGAATAGAAATAAGAAACAACTTTCATAAATTGACCAAATTGAAAGGACGAATCTCCAAACAGTTACAAAAGTGTTTTAAAAACTCTTTGAAGTGATTTATTTAGTTTCAGCTTTGTAAGCACCTTATAACTTTGTCTCAGAAGACGCTTCTAGTATAGTGCAAATTATGTTTCTAGAACAGATGGTACAACGTAAGCAATTAGCGGTTACACTTAACAATGAAAGACAGCTTTGTCTTCTCTTTGTGCATAGTATTATTGTATAATGTATTTTATACGAATATAAAATACTATTAGGCAATTCTGTAATTTAATTTAGATTTAGACTGCGAGCGGTCCAACCACCTTCAACATGTTTTTACTATGGCACAAGACAGTCTTAATAACAATAATTTTTGGTGGGAAAATGCTATCCAAATGTTCAAGACTTACCAGGTTCTTCTTCCTGGTGCATTGCAGCAGCTCGCTGTACAGGCACTCTGCCTGCTGCAGTTGCACCTCGAAGGTCTTCTGGATGGTGCCGATTAGGTAATCCCGCATGGACTCCAGCACTGTTTGCTCGCCACTTTCCGAGGCATATCTGTTAAAGAATAATATATTACATGCCTATTGAACTTGGTCTTAAAATAACCTCGTCTTGTCAGATTTAGAACGCTGTGTCCAACTGCCTGTGAGAGACGGATTGACACCAAATGGTAGCAACAGTGTTCAATTACACCGATTTTGGTAAGGAACACTAAAACTAGCCAGTGGGAGATAACGCTATAAACCCCGGATCTTTTCTACCAGTGGTGCGAAGCGGGAGACCATTTTACACTATCGACGATATGTATAGTAATTGTTTTGTTCCTCTTTGCTCGCCTCACTGGTAGGTAGCAGTTTAAGACTTACTGCATTCGTGGCAGGAAAACTGGCTTCTCGAATCCTCTAAATCCTTTCAATGCACATGCAAAGAAGTGATCGAAATAACAAATTGCATGTTCGTAAATCTATTTCGTTTTAGGATAAGGCGATCTCTACAAGAGGGTTTTGGTAACTTTTTGTGTATACTCACATCTTGTGTATACTCATCTCATTTCTATCACGACTACTAAACAAGTTCTCTATATAATGTAAGATAAGAGGAAGTACTGGGAAAGGCTTTCTGAAACTTCGTCCCCAGAGGTTTATAGGGTATGAAAGTTTTCATGGAAGTTCGTCAAAAGTTTTGTGAATCACGAATGATAAATCGACAATGAGAAGCTCCAACAGGTACATCTTTACAAGCGTTTGTTTTACTTGTACTGTTCGTATGTATGTGTGTCACCGGCTGCACGCACGAAGAAGTGTGACTCATTGTCCCGTTCCTGACTGACATATCAATGCACAGCCCAAACCGCTGGTTCTAGAGATTCCAAATTTGGCACGTAGGTTCCTTGTGAGGTCTAGGGATGCACTAAGAAAGGATTTTTCAAAATTCACTCTCTAAGGGGGTGAAATGGGGGTCCAAAGTTTGTATAGAGAAACAAGATTAGATCAACTGTTTTCTTATGACGTTATCACGTAAAATTATCGTTCATAAATCGTCTTTACAGACAACCATTTTTTTTCTATGAAATAAACATTTCAATTTTTTTTTTTATTTTTTTTTTTAAGTTGTCCTTCAAAATTTGCAACCACTTTTGCGTTAGTCTGCCACTGCCATGGAGATCGAGAGGTTACATAGGTACGGCCACACAAACGCACGACTGTCGGGCGACGCTAGCCATAGACCATCAGTCAAAATCACCGGTATTGATATATTATCGCGATTGTATCGCGTTTGAACCGCTGCAAAAAGTCGCCGCGCGTAACCACTCAAGGCTCCAATTTGTATATGTTCAGCGACGATCCTTTTCACCAAGCGACTGTAAACCGCCCTATTAATAAATTAATGCATGTCCTTAGAATGGAGCAAAAGCAGTATTCTATTCAGAATTAGCCGACGGTAAACGGAAGCACAGTGGTCAGCACTTACGCTATAAGGACGTACTCAAACGACATCTGAACGCCTGCGCTATCGATCCTGCGTCTTGGCGATCTACAATCTTTAGTACCTAAGGTTTAATCTTTTGAAGAGAACCGCTTGACAACATTAGACACAAAGCGCCAATTGCGAAAAGAGAGGCCTAAACCTTCCTACGTGTACAACTATAACACAACTGGCCAAGTCTACTGTCCCCCGTGCAATAGAGTTTTTAAAAGTAAGTTTGACCTAGCCAGCCATACCAGAGCTCACGATATGGGCAAATCCGTAATTGTTAGGGTCGCCGTCATCGAAATCGATGAAGGAGGCCTATATCCTACTATGTTTGGATGTTTGTTACTTAATCACGCTTAAACGGCTTAACCGATTTGGATGAATTTTTGCACGAAGATAATTAATAGCCTGGCTTTAAATATAGAATAGTTTTTATCCCGGGTCCACGCAGACGAAGTCGCGGGCGGAAGCTAGTACATAATAAATTAATAAATCTACCAGTGCCACAGCTAGATAAAAGTTAAACTACGAAAGTAGCATAAGCTGAAGCTTCAAGTAAAAGCTGACAAATCCTTCATTGTTCACAAGTCGAGCGACAGCTAAACGACTTTATTAATACTCTCCTTTGTGAACGGATAAACATTTGGAGGATGCAAGTCGGGACTCGTTTGCGTAAACGTTTGCCTGATGAATTCGTTTCAAGACATAGTATACAGAATTTTGAAAGGAGCTGCCGTTTATAAATACGGGTTAATTATCCAACCAACAACTTTATAGCCTAACTATATTTGCAAGGTAATGTACCTACTCGTATATTTCTATAGTGAAAGTGTGGATTGGCATATTTAAGAGGGCGTTACTGAAATTCGTCAGGAATAAGCGAAAAACCGGATTTTTGACATTGTATTTCTAAGAAACAGAAAGGTTTAAACCTAATATACCTGATTACCGACAGTCGTTTTCAGAAGAGAGCGCAGAGGCATAAGTTTGATCCCTCAATACTCAATGATGTCAAAAGAAAACCCAATTGTTTTTTTTTCTTTTCACAATTGTAATATGTCCTTATTGACACTACCCGCCTCTATTTTTTCTTATTTTGCAGGTATGTATACGTAAATCGTACTCAATTACACCATATTTTTCAACAAAATCGTACTGAAAACACGAGGATTTTCTCATTATTGTTGAATTATTAGTATATTGAATCTTACATAACATTAAAGTTCATTCTTCGACCAACACAATCCAGTAAAAAAATTAAAACTTTTCTTAAAAATAATATGTTTTAATAATTATTCAAAATTCGTTTAAATTCACCTCCGCGCGGGAACACTTCTCAGTACCGGCTGAGCCGGCCTCCGAGCCAGTCGTGTACCGTGTTTATTTGAGGCTATTCACGAAGCTAACCGACAACGTGTCAGCAAAACAAATATAATTTTGATCTCCGACTGGGTATAGTTGTTACCAACTTCGGGGTCAAGCTATACTGAGGATACATTCGTGAGGCGAGTCGAGACAAGTTATGAATCGCATAGCGCTGCCATGAAATAGTCAATTATTTTACGAGTGATCATGATACTTGGTTGATTTAATTTATTTATTAGTTAGTATCAGTCTATCTTGTGGGGTGTCCGCTGCGCCTTCCGGAACGTGGTCGCCTCTCGAGAACCTTCCCGCCCCAACAGCCATCATGATTAGTTAGTATGTATGTATGTATGTTAGTTTGGACCAAATCTTCAAATTAGGTACATTTGCGTATCTTCGGTGACAATGCAATAATATCATAGAGCTGGTCTGATGATGAAGTTGGAAGGTGGCCATAGGAACTCCTAAACAAAACAAGGTAAAGCCATCGAGTTTGGGCTCATTTATTTGGTCTTGGCAAATACTCTAGTGCTGGATGATTTCCAGAGTCTGGTGACGGAGCTGGAAGGTGGCCATGGGAACTACTAAAGTAAACAAGATAAACACATCGAGTTTGTGCTCATTTGATTTGCCCTTTCAAACACTGGTTCTGGATGATTTTCAGAGTCGGATGATGGAGCTGGAAGGTGAGGTGGAAGGTGTATTGAAAAGAATTTCAATACAAAATGTACGGGCACGTTTTTTCTTGCTCTTGACTATAGTAGGGGTTTACACTGGAAAGAAAAGAAAGGGGTCTTACGTGATTTTGCCACGTTTCCGAGTCCGAGAACTCTTTATTTCGAAATAAACGACCAAACGAATTTTTACGTTTTATTTGTAAGTCTGTAAGAAACAATGGTTTTTTTTTATAATATTATTGTCGCGAAGCCAGTTCTGATCACTCTCATGGCCGCGAATGAGTACCTATAGCACTCTAGCTTAGGTGAATGTATTAGCACATATGCATCTATAAACATACTCTAACAACTTGCGGAATCCTATATATACTGACATATGGGCCGCCTGGTGCGTACCAGCTCCATATGAGGTGTGGGGACCGTTGTCCCCGAGAATGTCCTCCAACCTCCCCTTATAGACATCCCTTACCACACAACTGATACTGTTCCAATCCACACGCTACTGATCCAGTTATAATTACCCGGGTGCACCCCTGATTGATACTGATATGGACTGAGGCTGAGACTACCGAACCTGAGACGCTGTTGTTACACTTGTTACTAATCCTCTAACACTAAAGAACTCCACACTAAGAACCGTGTTATCGCATGTCCGTGATCTGTAGGAAAACCTTATTCATATACATGATAAACCGTCACGCCTCTCAAAGAGAATAAGACGTGTAGCCGCACATAAATACATCACATCATAAACAGTCATCGTCCGACCTGTGTAAATGATACCAAATCGTAACAATATCATAGGATGCATCGAAAGTGATTATGGAAAGAGCTCACCCAGGTTTTCCTCCAAATTTAACACTACAAATCTGCACGTAACTGTTCGTTCACAATCTAGCTGTCAGGAACTCAAACTCCTCGCCTACCCGTCCATTATAAACATGATTTCTTGTAGGTGTTGCTACATGAAATAAATCGGCTGTTTGAGACATCATTATTAACATCGTCATAAATGTAAGTATACTATCGTGAATCATGACTATTCACGACAATTATAATTGGTAAGCCATTTACAGCTCACTTTATACTGGACTTTTCATAGATTCATAGAAAACCAACATTAGTTGACACCTAAATCGCTCAACAATTAAAATCCTTGACCGTACCTGTTAAAATGGTTTAAATTTTTGAACGGCTGTGTCACTGTTATATTATTATTATGTTTCATTCATTGATATTTTGATCACCACTTAACATAAAAAAGTATGTAAATCACATCGAGTATTTATATGAAATGGTTCTTTCTAGACATTTTACAACATTTACTGCCTAGCATTATCGTGTTTATGTCGGACAAGAAGTTTTCGTCCCGTTCGTATTTACATTATACTTACTATAGTGCGTTTTTTAAGCATTAGAAAGAAGGATAAAGCACGAAGCAAGAGGTCTTTTGTATAAGACACTTTATGCCACACAACTGTCAAAGTATCTCAAACAGCTCTTAAAAAAGACTTACATTATTGTTGTCGACCCTAAAATGATAGAAGTGTTTTCATTATTTATATCTTTACCAGATTCAGGGCCAGCTTCATATTGCAAACAAGCCTATTTGTATATTTGCAATATGGACTGGTCCTGACTTCACAATGAAAGTGGTCAGAGTACCCAAAGACGACAACTTTTGGGAACAAAATATGCTGCCTAAACTGACACAGTTTTACAATAATTGTATCCTTCCAGAAATAATTGATCCTAGAAAATCAAGATCCTTGCCACTAAGAGAAATAAAATTCTAAGAGTGTTTCCCAAAAGTTTGACAAGATTTTTTTTTGATAAAGGCTAGTGATATGTAAAAACATAATTTAATTGTAATATATGCTTTATTGTACATCCATCAAGATTGGGATGATTGTAACAAAATAATAAAAGGTTGTTCAAAATTAATAAAGCCCTTTTAAAACCACTTGCTAATATTCATTACATTAATTATAAAGAGTCTTCCGAAAAATGGTTAGCGACTTTCTTGAGCTCTTATCTGGTTCTGAATTTCTGTACTTAGGCACATTATTTAGTTTCAAATATACCTACATGTTATTTACTACATACAGGTCAAGTTAATATAAAGCTTTAAAAATCTCTTAATATACTTTGTCATAGAATTTTAATATAAATAGAAAACATGTGCACAAAAAGCAAATAGTTCTTTGTTTAAGTTAGCGCAACATGTTAACGAAGTAATACTTACAATTTTTAAGTGCAAGTATCAATATCGGTCACGCTAACGCTCCAAAGGTGCACTATACTGCTATTCGCATCGAATAGCTCCGAACATTGCCGAGCCGTTAGTTCTACCCCGATCGCACTTTCATAGCTAGAAAGGGACGGCACGCGTGACTGGGGCGATCTCGCTGTGAGTGTGGGGGGAGGTAAGTATGTGTGCGTGATAGTGTAGTATCTACACACACAAACGCACTACGTGCTTCAAACTGCCGAATTCTGAGCGAGCGCATTTTACGATAGCACTCTTAATAAAGGTATTTCCGATGTGCTGATGCTGAGGCGGTACACAACAAGGATTCTTATGTCCCATTTGTGTTATTAAGTACCTATTGTCTACTTAATTAATAGTAAACTAGCTTCCGCCCGCGACTCCATCCGCGTGGAACTCGTTTAATATCGTAGCTCCATACAAAACTATTCTATATCCTTGGGATTCAAACTATCTCCATACCAAATGTCATCTCAATCGGTTCAGCGGTTTAAGCGTGAAGGGGTAACAGATAGACAGACACACTTTCGCATTAATTGATTGTAAAACTTGTACAGATGTACAGCTTCATGACAGAGAAAAAGTGAAAAAAAACTGTATTATTAAATTCAGTAGTTATGTTACTACTATATATTAGAAAATCAGCAAGTTAATTTCCACAGAAAACCTTCTATAGTCACGTTGGCACCTATGAAAGATCCCGCATTGAAGACGCTTTTTCATAGGTCGACAGGGGAGCGAAAGATTTCCCAGACGCATTTGGACATCAGTCGTTTTCACTGGTCGAGAGCGCCTGCATTCGGAGTGACGGAGATTTCCAAAACGCATGCCATAGTGCCCGCATGTGAGGAGCTGTTTCCACAGGTCGATAACGGTGGGCGGGAGTTATCTTAGATATATGTTCAAGCATACCCTCTGTTCTAAATAATCTTTCCGCCTTCTTCGGTATTTAGAAATGGAAAACAACTCACTTTCAACTCATTCAATTATTTATTTCGGTTCAGACAACTTCCGTTAAGCGGGAATTACATTACGAAATTAGTGTCATGCATGTTGATATCAGTTTCACGAAAGTAGTTTCAATATATGCGAAAGTAATTTCGTAACATAATTAGTGTCGTGAAAACAACAGTATCGCAGTGGCCATGGCGCCATCAGCATCAGCTATTTCAACATGCATGACACTAATTTCGAAATATAATTTCGGCTTTACACTATGAAACTAGTTGCATGACACTGATTTTACCTAAAAATGGCGCAGGACACGAAATTGATTTGCTTTCATGAAATTAATGCATGCATTACGAAACTGTTAAATTACACGTGAAACTGTTGGTAAAACTAATGTCACGAAATTAATTTCGTAATGTAATTCACGCTTTAAACTATCCAATTCACTAGTGAGTTAGACAAAAAACATACTTATAAAACGCCCAGCCAATAAAGATAACCTTCTTGATAGAAATATTCGATATTTTGTTCTGCTCTGAACACCCTCTCCCACCCGATCTCTCTCGCACGCTTTTGATTGGCCGAGAGATTTCACAGGAATACCTGGACGCGGTAAAACAACTGTGCTATAGACTGATGACTTTAATTAGTCGTTATCCAGAATGCGGGGAACAGCCGCATGCGGTATATCGACCGATTTAACTACCAATGAAAATGCGCCTCTACAATTAAATTTACTAAATACTCTAAATCATCTCGCTTAGTGCCTGCAATACGGCCACATCTCAAATATATTTTAATTTTGAGATGTGGCCGTATAGCAGGCGGGTCGTTCTTCTTTTCGACCGACAATAGCCTGTCCCTCGTCTTATTACGGCATCTCATTTGAGTAATGATGTTTACGGTTTAATAATGTTCGAATGAACGTCCATATTATTTTATTAATTAGTGATGTTTAATATTTCACTTTCTCTAACTAGCATTTTTTTTTAATGTTTTTTTTTTCGTAGAATGCCGTGACAGAGTGGTAAACCAAAATGTTGTCCCCACTGAAAGAGTCCACTTTGTCACATGTTTTTTTTTAGAAACCAACCGTAAATAAATATTTATATTGGCCAGAAAGGAAACTTTAATTAGTTCTAATGAAGAAACCTATGCATTTTTTTTTAATCGCACTTCAAAACCACAATTTTCAATAGTTCAAAAACCAAAAAAACAGAAAAACCTCGGATCATTGTCGGTAAAAAAGAAGAACGACCCAGGCACTAGATAGATAGCTAGATAGATTATAGATTCTATCGGAGGCCCTGTCGGCGCGTGCGTCACGGGCCGTGCTTCCGCAACACTGATGCCGCGGAAACACTCATCCTGAAGAAGACCTCCCGAAGAGTTCGAAACATGTCGCTCTTAGTATCATTTAGTACGTGAGTTTAACCGTGTAATTTTATTAGTATTATTTTAAACATGTCTCACGAAAGTTTAAATTTGATTACGAAATATTCGTAATATGTCGACGTCGGTAGCAAAAAGCCGAAAATACTACAACCTATAAAACTTAACAATTAAAAGAAAACTCGTATATATGTAATAACAGTCTGTGTGCTACGACTGAAGACACTAAAGTAATGAGATTCAGGGACTCGTTACGGAGAAGTCTGATGTTTGTCAGTCTGTTTACAGTCCGTGAGATGACTTAGGTCTAGACGCCTGGAATTACTCTGAGTTGGCATCTTAAAGTGCAATTTGACTTGAAATATTCACTTTGTTATTTATAAATACAATTATTGAAACAGTAGAAGTTAGAAATTTTCTTTGAGAATTGCCGAACTTTCATAACCAGATATCGTAAATTTTAAAACAATTTCCGCGCAGCGTATAGTGTTGTAAACGGAATTGGTATAAGCAATTTCAATCGTAATGCTTATTTAGCTTTAATAACGTTAATATACGGTAGCCTAGTGGTTCAGGCATGCGGCTGTCAAGCGGCGGTCGTGGGTTCGAATCCCGGCTCGTACCAATGAGTTTTTCGGAACTTATGTACGGAATAATTACCGTTAGCATTCCGGTGAAGGAAAACATCGTGCAAACGGTCTAATCCAAATAAGGTCTAGTTTGCCCTCTGGGTTGAAAGGTCAGCTGGTAGTTGCTTTAGTAAAACTAGTGCCTATGCCAAATCGTGGGATTAGGTGTCAACCCCGGACTCCTGTAGGGCACAACCAGGAATAACGCTAGGAGGATGATGAACGTCAATATCGACCCTAATTAACAGTTTTGGTTGATATTGTCCATACTTATTGTGATAACGGCACTGCATTGCATTGTGTTTGTCACGAATAAATGTCTCTTTCTTTCTTTTCCTTACATTGCACCGAAAATGCTACTAATTTTACGACGTCTGTTTATAACACAGTTTATGTGCAGCTTAATAACATATTTTGTAACTATGCTACATTTATACAAGTGTGTCACACTTACAACGAAAAAAATTAAGACACCCATATTCAATTTTATCAATGTGAGTAAGAGAAGGACATAACTAAAATGTCATATTGTGACGGAGAAGGGTGGGGGACGGAGTTGAAACCACCCGGATAGGATAATACTTGACTTTTTATTTAGTTAAGCGGAATAGCAGATACAATTATAGTTATTTAGGCGATACTATACTAAATCTCAGCTTATCCCAACAGGGTGGAAGTGCGCTATGGGCCAGTCACGTAATACTAGTCGAAGGACACCAATACGTCTCAGCTGAGGTGGGAGCGCTAAGCGTGCCTAGATCTAGTTCCTACTAGAAGTACAATTAAACCAAGGTTCTGCTTCGGAGGTCATGAATCTACGGGAAACAAACGATAGCGCCATCTAACTCGATGGCAGCGCCATCTATTGAGGAGCGGCGCAATCCGCAGCATCTCCATAGTAAATAATGTTGCGCGCAGGCGGTGAGCTAGCGTCATCTATGTCGGCTCCTCCTCGCTAGAGGGCGCGACGTGTCCTCGCATTTGATATTGGTGTTACAATATTTAAATAATGGTCGTTATAAAGTACCTATCGGATCTTGCATTTTTACCGTAATACATACCTACCCATCATATTCTTCCTATTTATCGATAATCAAACTTCTCGAACTTGTCGGTATTCACACATGTATGGTATAAGGATATTTATTTTTTATTTAACATTGACGAAACATCGCTCAAACTACTCGTACGCCCAAAGCTCCTTATCTAGAGATTTAACGGTGGAAAGCCTCCGAAGTTAATAGCTTCCTGCCGAACGGCGATATCTGGCAAAACTTCCAGATTCCAGTCTCCGTGATAAACATTAAGCCATAAGAACTTAATCCTATGTTTGGCTTTGAATTTTAAACTAGTGATGTGCCTTGTTTGTTGAGATACGAGTATCGATACCTTTCGTATGCTGCACTGATTAGTTCGCTTTCGGAAACTGTTACAAAAACGTAAATAAAATAGCACTGTCAGTGTCTTAGTATACGGAAAAGTTAATCATATAAGACTCAGAACTAAATAAAAGAGTTAAGTTAAGAGTCAGGAATCAATTCCATTCAAATATGTAATAATACAAAATAAGATTGTATGGGTCTTGTCATGAATTGGATCCAGCTCAGCATGATGCTAGTTTTACAGCCAGCGCTGTATCTATATGTATCTATGCAGTAACGGCACGGTAAATAACACTACAGGATAGACATACAATACAAGTTTCTGTCAAAAAATTCATTTTTGGTACAAGCTTTTATTGCCGACTGTACTTTTCTGTATACCGTCATCAACTACTCATTAAGACGATTCTAACGAGCCCAAATTCGATGAGGTTGTGTCGTTTCATTGCGAAGTTCCTATGGCCACCTTCCAGCTCCATCATCAGATCATCACCATGTCGTCATAATATTGCATTGTCACGCGTTTTACACATGTATGCAAAATTTCAGCTCAATCGGAAACCGGGAAGTGGATCAAATTTAACTTGCAAGATTTGATTACAGACAACGGTCAGGTGAAAGTAAATAAAAGCTTGTAAAAAGAGAAAAAAACACATACTATGACAAAAGGATAAAATCAAAGAAAACAGTAATATATCTAACATAAAAGTAAAAAAAACCAGCAAAGTGCGTGTCGGGACTCGCGCAGCATTAGGGTTCCGTAGTTGCCTGTCTTCTTTGTTTTGTTACATCAACGCGCGCGCGCCAACTTAACGTTGCGGTTACGTCGCCCGAATTTGAACGAAAGTTGGCCTTTCTAAGTATAGTTTTAAGTTGGTCGACTCTTACTCATTAACGAGTTATGACTGTACCTACATATCCGTGATAGTTTTCCTTTTAAATTCATTACCTATATGTACAGTCGAGTTCTCCAATATCTATTCAGACAACCTTTCAAAAATATCTATACATGTGTCTTATGTCAGTAATAATAAAGCCTGTGTACAGATATTTTTGAAAGGTTGTCTGTATATATATTGGAGAACTCGACTGTACAGTAAGGGAAATGTATTCACGTATACCTTTTTCGCTCTTATTACTATGACAATAAGGCATAAAAAGGTACGTGAATACATGTCTCTTACTGTACTGCTGCTTTTTTTCTTTCATGTACCCCGTAGTAACCATTTAGCCAGCAGGGGGGGGACGAGGACACTTGTCTCCAACAAAAAATAGGGCTTTAAAACTCTATATTACGCAAACGGATAACTGAATAGAACAATGGTGTTAGAGAACACTTAATCTTTTTGAACAAGCTATCCAAAGATCCCACACACCATGGTATTACCAAGAAAAAAATTACAAGACCAAGGCTTTCTAACATTAACTAGCATTTATGTTTATGAGCTCTGTAACTTTGTAAAAAGTAACAAAGATTATTTCACAACACTAACCTCCCAACGCGATAACCTACGTATTAAATATAGGTAGGTACAACTTAAAATTGCCTGTGGTAAATACCTAATCAAATTTTTGAAAAAAGCACATTCATTAGTGCCATTCGAGTTTTTAATCAGCTTTCTAATGAATTTAAAATGTTGGATGACATAAAATTTAATAGAAATTTAAAAAAATGGTTATGTAAGAAAGGTTTCTACTCGTTAAAAGATTTTTTTGAATTTTCGTCTTAAAAGTAAAAGCATGTATAATATAATATATTAGTTTTGTTATTCCTTAGTTTTAAGTAAATATTGTACACCCGAAATGGGTAACCATTGGGACCTAACACCTGTACTATTTAATACCATCTATGTAACACGGTTAAACAATAAAGTTTTTCTATTCTATTCTACATCCCCACTTTACGTGTAATACTAATAAAAAAAATTAAAAAAATTAACCTACCATTTTGTCGGCGTGATTGATTTATTCATTTATTTTATTGTTATGTTATGCATACATAATAAGGTGTTACATTTTTTTTTAAAGTCATTTCATGACACCCTGTAAGGGCACACAATAAATTATTGACACAATAAATCTAAATTAACAAACCGAGACTTAACCTACTTAATTAATTACATTTAGAGTCATTATGTCAGATAAATTTGGTAGGTAATATATATGTCAATTTTTTTTAGTTCAAAGTTACAATTATTTTATGTCTGGGATCTTAAACTAACTACAATTTATATGTCCTATTTTTATTGTAATTTGTATAATACTAAACTTTTGTCGTCAAGGAATTCGTCTACCGAGTAATAACAGTGTTCTATTAATAGCTTCTTTAGTTGTGTCTTAAATACCTTGTCACTGGGTTGCAATTTGATTACATCAGGAATATTGTTAAAAATTTGTATGGATTTATACTGCGGTCCTTTTTTATACCTCCTTATTATTTTATTACCCATACCGAATTACAGCTTTCTAGTAGTCCTTACTGAGTTAAGCTAATTACCTTACCTCACCTTCGGTTCGGGCCAGAAGCACCTGCGATCTGTCATTCACGATGTCTCAGATCGCAGATGTCAATTAGGTTCCACTTAACAATAAAAGACAATAGCTTTATTTATTGTTTGTTTGTTTATCCGCATTGCGCATTTATAAATATCCGCACTACAACGACAATAGCAGCACCGCACTACTTTAAATCTGTTCGTTACTGAGTTGATTAATTCTTCGAGAACTGTTTCTACTAAATAAATATTGATTGTAGGATGAAATATTGCTCCATTCGCCGTAGAAAATCTAGCAGATATCTAGAGATCTAGCCCTCGTTTGTCACATTTATATGTAAATCCCACTGTCAACTATTCTAAATTACTTTATTAAGTTTTTAAACGTGGTTTTCGCTTTTCTGCAAAGCGGACACGAGTAATGAACAAATAAAAAAGGAATGAAGGTTATTTCCTACCTAATTTTCTTCAAGGCAATTTTGTTCGGCTTATACCTAAATTGTAGACAATTCGGCTAGTACTAGGTTTACAATCTTCCTTAGATCATTATCGTGCTGGCCCCTATTTCACCAAATCGACAATTGTCGCCTGACAATGACAATTCGACTTACATGGCTGCGTCGACAGGTTAAGGTGGTTGCTGGACAGCTTATTGAATTGACCCAGCAATGTACGCGCAGTTGTCATTGTCAGGTGACAATTGTCAAGATGGTGAAATAGGGCCCTGGTCAAATTTGCATTTTTTTAAAGCTGTATATTCAGATTTTAGTAGAATCGAACCTCACAACGAAAGAATGGAAGATATACGAGGCACATATGTAAACGAATCTATCTATCTATCTATCTATCTATACATATAATAAAGCTGAAGAGGGTCGAAAGTCTGTACATGGAAGATAAACGAAAAAAAGTTGGCTGAGGATACTTAGAATTGATAACAGAACACGTTCCAACAGTTTTTAGAATTTTTGTCTGTTTATCTGTTTGTCTGTTTATTTGACAGAGCATCACGTGAAAACGGCTGAACGGATTTTGATCCAAACTTTACTAATCTGTCGAGAGAATCCCCGGCCAGGTTTAAAGCTATAAAAATCTTAAAGATTAGGGTTCAAAGGGGGTAGAAAATGGGGTTGAACTTTGTATGGGAACTCCTTGAATGCACGAGCTACAGACTTGAAAATTGGTAACCATAAACTTGATTGGAAAGTAAAAACGACCCCATTCAAACTTTTAGCAATGTATAGATAAAACGTGAAAAATATGGGATGAAAATAGGTTCTGAGGCGACTAGAAACTATATAATGTTGCAAGAGCGGGGTTATAACAGTATCATTACCATGGTAACATGTCGTCAAGATATTCGAAAATTCATCGTGTTCTTAGAACTGATAGTTAGTCGAGTGGTTTGACCCATAGCTTACGGAGTCGGTGTCCCCGAGTTCAAACCCAAATTTTGTGATACATTTTCAAAAACGCAGAGAAGCTTAGAGAATAGAGGATTTTGATGCAACTTTTACTTAATCGGTCGAGAAAATCCCCGGCCAGGTCATAGGCTGTACAAATGATAAGTATTAGTTCAAAGGGGGTAAAAAATGGGGCTATACTTTGTATGGGAACTCCTCAAATCCATGAGCTAAAGACTTGAAAATTAATGAGCATACACTTGACTGGAAAGTAAAAAGAACTCCTTTCAAACATTATAAAAAATATAGATAAAACGTGAAAGAAAACGGGATGAAAAAGAGTGCTAGATGGCTAAAGACTATATATAATAACCAAAAATGGTTGATATCTCAACCGATAGTAGCTGTTAGACATAAGAGACCCAATTATTTTGGAAACTCAGTCGCTGACAACATCGCTGTTGGTTTTGATATTGAAATCCAGCAACCTCCGTCTTCCTATATAATTGCTATGAATTCAGAGGTCATCTAAAGATGTATGATAGGTTGAGTTTAATACTTACGTCGAATTAGGATAGTTCACCAACGTCATTCCGCGGAAAATTAAGTAGGTACCAATTTTTTTATGTATAAAAGTTCAGCGTGCGTGACATTCAGAAATATTATTATGAATACTCGGGTATAGTGAGCGTCCGCATAAGCTCGCTCTCGGGCCTTCGGCCCTCGGGCTCGCATAGCGAGCGTTCTCTGAAGCGATGCCTGGGCCTTTCATTCATACGAAAAGCTCGGCCTTCGGGCTCGCTTGCCTCGCCACTCACCTTCGGGACTTTGGAACTCAGATTTCGCTTTCAAGACACTTGGAGATAGTGTGCGTCAGTCCTCGGGCTCGCATAGGAAGCGCTCTCTAAAACGGTTCTTTGGGCCTATCATTCCAACGAAAAGCTCGGCCTTTGGTCTCGCTTGCCTCGCCGCTCTTCTTCTGACTTCTCTCGCTCGGGACTTTGGTCTCCGGTTTCGCTTGCAAGACACCTGGGCTTAGTTAGTGTCCGTGAAGACTCGGCCTTCGGGTCTTCGGCCCTCGGGCTCGCATAGAGAGCGCTCTCTGAAGGGTTGGTTTGGGCCTTTAATTCATACGTCATCTAAAGATGTATGATAGATTGAGTTTAATAATTACGTCGAATTAGCATAGTTCACCAATGTCAAGAGATGTGAGTATAAAATTTGGACACAACGGCATTCCGCGGAGAATTAAGTAGGTACCAATTTTTTTATGTATAAAACTTCAGCGTGCGTGACATCAGAAATATTGTTATGAATACTCGGGTATAGTGAGCGTCCGCATGAGAGCGCTCTCTGAAGCGATGTATTGGGCCTTTCATTCATACGAAAAGCTTGGCCTTCGGGCTCACTTGCCTCGCCACTCACCTTCAGGACTTTGGAACTCAGATTTCGCTTTCAAGACACTTGGAGATAGTGTGCGTCAGTCCTCGGGCTCGCATAGGAAGCGCTCTCTAAAACGTTTCTTTGGGCCTATCATTCCAACAAAAAGCCCGGCCTTTGGTCTCGCTTGCCTTGCCGCTCTACTTCTGACTTCTCTCGCTCGGGACTTTTGGTCTCCGGTTTCGCTTGCAAGACACCTGGGGTTAGTTAGTGTCCGTGAAGGCTCGCCCTCGGGCCTTCGGCCCTCGGGCTCGCATTGAGAACGCTCTCTGAAGGGTTGGTGTGGGCCTTTCATTCCTACGAAAAGCTCGCTCTCGGGCCTTTGGCCCTCGGGCTCGCATAGAGAGCGCTCTCTGAAGGGTTGGTTTGGGCCTTTCATTCATACGAAAAGCTCGGCCTTCGGGCTCGCTTGCCTCACCCCTCACCTTTGGGACTTAAGGCTCATGTTTCGCTTGCAAGACACCTGTGGATAGTAAGTATCCATGGAGTCTCGCCCTCGGGCCTTCGATGATCTGGCTCGCATATGGAGCGCTATCTATAAGGGTACGTTGGGCTTTTCATTCCTACGAAAAGCTCAGCCTTTGGCCTCGCTTGCCTCCCCGTTTACCTTCGGGACTTTGGCTCTCAGGGGTAGTTTGACAAGACACCCGGAGATATAGAGTATCTTTGGGGTCTCGCCCTCGGGCCATTTGTTTCAATTATGAAATCTTATACCTATTAGCTATATAATAAATCAAATTTTTAAAACCTATTTAAATTCCGGTTTTGGTAATTTTTCTTCTACTGTAAGTACTTAGGTACTTCGTTTGCAATAAAGATTATCAAATCAATATAATTAAATATTATTGACGACAATGTTTATGAGGATTTGAACTGTTACACGCATAATTTATAGAAATGAAATCGTAATAATCTAATTTATCAGTGTAGTAGGTATTGTATGGTGAAACATAAGAATATCATGGCATCCATAATTTATACGCGTACGAAGTCGCGGGCAGAAGCTAGTTATAAATAAAACACTTACAAAAGCCGGTTGTAAATTAGTAATATCACAACGAGAAGAGTTCTCGAATAATACCCCACACTCTGGGTAAAATAAACAGCCACCAACTTTTTCCTCCTGTTATTTACTGGTCTTATATAATTTCCCTCTTCGGTTTTCGTTCGTACAGTAAGGGAAATGTATTCACGTACCACCGTAGAACGTTGTCGCAATTGACAGCCCGCCGTCACTCAAACTCGAATGATATGTCACCTTATTGCGATAGGGTTCTACGGTGGTACGTGAATACATTTCCCTTACTGTACCTATTGTGTTTAATGGTAAAGGCGTAAAGACGAAACACGTGAATATTGTTGAATTTATTTGTTGTTTTATTACCTACTAACCGTGAATCGTATTTTCTGATGGCTTTTAACGTGTTAATAGGTACCTACTTTTGCGCAAACTATTCGTCGTAATACCCCACGCTTCCACTACCTACAGTTCGTTTGCTCTTTACCTCTGTTTGTAAGATCTAAATCGATTTTGTTTTCTTTTATTGAAGTATTTATGTAATGAATAATATGTGACATTTTACACGTAAATGTACTCTATATTGTCGGTATTGAGTTATGGACACCAGCATATAGTACAAGAAATGCTCCTTACATAAGTACAAAATACAATATTCGCCTAACCTAAGTCATACCTACTTATTTTTTTATGCATTTTTGAAATTCACGAGTAGAAATGTCCAGTTTTGAAATATTCGAATTCAAAGTTTGCGGGTGTCAAAACCTAGTCTCAGTGTGAAGTTACGGAGATGTTGATTTAAATATGATCTACACGTCATACAGTTTACGATGGAATAGATATCATTTCTAAGATTGTACGGGTTTACAAGAAATAATGAGATTCCGCACTCAAGGTATTGAAATATGAAATCAAGGTTCAATAGTTTTTATTCCCGAAATAGAAAAAAAGGATCTGCTAAGTTTTGCTTGTGAAGGTTACTTGGGTCCATGGAAAAATATTAAAAAAAAAAAACAAAATACGTAACAGATTATTTGTTAAATTAAACAAAACAGTTATCTGAGAAATTCTCACATATTTCTATTAAAATTACCGTCTTTCATCGGTTACTCTAGCACGGCGCGCACCGTGGCCGTCCCGTCCTCTATCACACTTGTAATACGTACTTATGCACAAACGCGACGAGGTCAGACGCGCGGCCACTGCAGTCGCACACGACGACGGGCACGGGTGGCATGTCCGTCACGTACTCTAGCACGGCGCGCGCCGTGACCGTCCCGCACTCTATCACACGTGTAATACGTACTTGTGCACAAATGCAATAAGGTCAGCCGCGCGGCCGCTGCCGTCGCACACGACGACGGGCACGGGTGGCGTGTCCGTCACGTACTCCAGCACGGCGCGCACCGTATTCGTCCCGCCCTCTATCACGAGGCACACGACGGGTGTTGACGAATGCGTGTCTGGAACAAAACCGTAACTTAATCATATGTTTCCTAAAAAAAACTTAGAACACCCCCTGCACAAGAAACATAGCTATTTCGACGGACACGACACGAGACGATTAAAACAAACCGCTCTCAAATCGGTCCATCGGGCGCACACACACAGATTCCACCGACTTATAAAACCCTAGGCAAGGCTATTCTAAACTGCCGACGCAAAGGGGGTTAAGATAAGCCCCTTTTGAATCTTCAAATAAGGAGGAGTATTACTATAACGTATCAGCAAATTTTGTATCGTTTTTAAATATAGCTAACTTTGTTGCCTCGCAAAAGTAACAGTTACTGTTTTATACACCGTGGGCGTTAATAACCCGAAAGATTTAAACCACGTGTTTTTGACGACAGTACGAGTAAATAATGCTATATCAACATGGGTCCAATTATGTGTCTTAATTAAATTACTTTTTCAGTACAAATTAAATCATATTAATTGAACGCTTCTTTGTGAACAAACCTTGCTAACAACCATGCAGTTCGTGCGTCTGCGTCTAAAAGTAGTAGGTGGCTACGTCACGCCCTTAGGGTGTGTTACAATTGAGATTTTTTAACTTGTGATTTGTTTTAAATAATTAATATCTCTTAAATTATGGCCTTTGGACTATATGTTATATAACTTTATATACTCTAATTAGGCTCTAAAATCGTTGGTTTAAATCTTTCGGGTTGTTAACGCCCACGGTGTATGCATTCATGTTAAGATATCAAAACAGGGAAATAAATATCGTACACCACCCACTAGCCTAATTTAATGGATGTTATCTAAAACCAAAACGGTAATATCCCAAATTAAAAAAGTTAATGCCATGTAGTAAAACTTGGACTGAATTTTATGCAAAGAAATTTGAAGGTGTTCGTCTCATTAAATTTTAATTAACAAGAGTTGAACAAAGAAATTCAGCCGAGAGCTCGGAGAATAAGTGAGTTTTTTGGTGAAAAAGTGTCCTGGAATTAATTGGTACCTCATTACTCATTATTAAATCACAGCTCATAATATTGGCAAAAAAGTAGTAATAAAATTAGGGACATTTCAATTAAAGCAGTACAGAACAAAGGAAAGCAGAAAAGGTTCTCGAGTGGCGACCACGTAGCGGAAGGCACGGCGTGGGTAGGCCCCATAAGGTGGACTGATGACGTGGTAAAGGTCGCGGGAGTCCGCTGGATGCGTGTGGCGCAGGACCGGTAATTTTGGCACTCTTTGCAGTGAACGTCTTTCAGCTGATATGATGATGATGATGATGAATTAAAGCAGTACAGAACAAACTTAATAATACTGGCAAATCTTCCGTGAAAAATCACAAACACGCGAATGAATCTATGCGAAAGTAAAATGTGAGTCTATGAACGTATTTGCGTACAAAAATGTCTGCCGAATTTTGCGGGAGAGGGGGGGGGGGGGGGGGGGCATCTTGTATGCTCTAAATTTATTTGTTATACTTTTTGGTTACTGAGGGAGGCCATGTTCAGCCGTGGATGTATTTCGGCTGATATGATGATTACTTACTTGTTGTTAGACAAATCGAGGTAGTTATGTCGGATACAATTCAGAAACTTAAGTGAACAAGTAATGTTTGTTTCAGACACATTTACATGTTTCTACAGCTGATAGGTATCACATTTAGGAAAATTATGAAACGTTTCAGAAATTAGCCGTCACTAAGGTACGAGCAGGTATACAGGTAAACAAACATACATTGTCCCACTTAAATCGTACTTTAATTGACTCACACCGTTCAAAAATGGTGCTTGAAAGCACATAATTAATGAATTACGCATGCAAATTAACCAATCGCTCCATTCATTAGGCCCTGGGTGATCGAGCTCTGCTCTGCTCTGCTCGGGTGAAAATAGAGAGAAGACGGAGAATAAGAATTTTCCGCTTTATCGATTTTTCGCCCCCCGTAAAACCCTAATATTCCAAATTTCATTGAAATCGTTAGAGCCGTTTTCGAGGACGTGATTTCAAATATGTAATTATACAATTATTGCTCGTTTAATAGTGTAGGATTCATTCCGATTCGATTTACTCGCTAATGTCGGCTTCCGTATTTTTCTCACGCGAGGGACAGATTCCTCTAGAATACGAATGGTTGTTTGGAAGGACAAAGTTTTTTCGATCTTTGGGTAGAGATTTTTAAACTGAGATCGAGTCTGATTGGATTTTGAAAATGAAATCGAATCGATAAAACCAAGAATTTACAAATACCTGTTGCTTTGCGCTTCTCAGTTTAATAATGGGCAGGTAGTAAATTTACGTCACACTGGGTATAGAGTGGAAAATCCTACGCGTGCGGAAAATTCTATTTCCCGTCCAGGGGAAAGTTTGTACTAACCGCGAGCGGTAAAAAAGCGGCAGTCTACAGATCGCATAATAATTGGTTTGGGCTTCAAATATTTGCGATAGATCTAAGATATTCATTCTTTTATCGCGCTAGGTGAATAATGTAGCCAATGTAGACATGGTCGTCCCTAACAGGAAGAAGCATTAAAAAGCCTTCAAACAATAATAAATTCACACCCACAAAACTCTACTTTCTCAAGCCAACACTACTAGGTATCCAATAGTCGAAAGTGTCATGAAAAACAAATAAAGTGTGCATAAAATTTATGGGGAGCTGAGTGCGTAAAGCGGCACATAAACTCAGACCTTTTGTAAATTTTATTACATCACAGGTGCGTTTCACGGGCGTCTCAAAGAAATGAGTTTAAAGCCCTTTTACAGAATACGAGACTCTCTGACCTTCTGGCGGAAATTCAAATCGACTTAGGGAAATAATCTTGTGAAGTTCCTAAAGTGGGATCCATTATTAATTCTAGGAGTGTTTTTAGGTTTAGTGGTGCTCGTTTATTTATTACTGAACTAGATTGCTCCTTTATAAGGGTTCTAAGAAATATGATGATGAGCCTGGTCCTTTTTAGGTTTGCAATAAATCTAGGACAATATCTGATTACAACGCCTCTTTGAACGTAGTTAAGGTGCTTGGTGTAATTTTGATGAATATATATTTTGGGCGAGATGAGGTATCTTCGTATTTGGACTCGAAACTGGAAAGTCACAATCTAAGAAATTATTCCACACGAGTTATAGCATTTTTGTCTAATTTTATTTATTGAGCAACGCTTGGTGAAGATACTGTTTAAAAATATTGCTGGATTTAAACAATAAACGTAATTTTAAAATAAAATATATTTTTTTTCAAAAATCAAAGTTAAAAATGTTTATTACCTATTTATTATGTTATTATTACTATTATTATATACTTATTATATTTTTTTTTTTGTTATTTGATACTTAGTTTTAAGGTTAGTTTAATTAGTTGTAATTATTGTTAATTGGATTTTTGTACTTGTTTTGTGTTCATGGAATAAATAAAAATAAAAGAACTACTAAACGTTAAAAAAAAAAAAAAAATTATGTTAAACATAGGTTAATATAGTGGTGTACGATTACTATTCTTGTTTTGCCTTGTGGCGTCCAAAAACAGGCTTACACGATAATTTGAATTATTTTCATAAATACTCGTCAATAATAAAATGATAATATACATATATAATTAAAGTATAATTGGTTATTAGAATATTGATAAAAATTGTTTTTTTTTATCTAGTTTAAAATATTAAATTTATAATGTCACAAGCCAGGAACTCTGCAACTATATAAAAGCATTTCTTAATAAGTAAATTTTTAAACTATTATTAAATACAGGCGTAGGCAATTCCTTGAGTTTATCAGACAGTTTGTTAAATATTTTACGTCATATCTGGCGATAATGTAGCAATTACCGCACGCTAAGCTTGCGGAAAATCCTTCCTCCTGGCCAGGGAGAGACGTAAACTGCTGTAGGTACTAATAAAGAAAAAGGTAATGATAAAGAAAACTTCAGATCGCATATTTTATTTATCTCCCTTGCCTTCGGCTCGGGCGTCAAATACCTGCGATCTGACACATTATTTGTTTTATCGCCCTAGGTAAGTAATTTATTTATTTATTTATTTATTCACCAAAGTATAATTTGTAATTACAGCTTACGCCAAAGCATTACAAACTTAATAAAAATAAAGATATATATATACATTTTGTTTCTAACTATAGTTATTTATTCAATATAAGGACTCGAAGATCCTTTTACATTCCGCTACCAGTAGCGGCCATCGGGTAGCGAACACATCGACGTGCTTCGCTGCGCCGAGCACAGAGTTGAGCAGTGCCAGGGCGGCGGGGAGCGGCGCGTTGCGCAGGAGCTCGCTGCGCGCGGGCGGCGTCGCCAGCAGCGGCGCGCCGCGCAGCCGTCCGCGCGCAGCGGGTGCGTACAGTCGTACCACCTCTTCCACTAGGTCTACGCAGTCTACCCTTCCGTGTATAATACCCAAGGCGAACTTAGCTAATGACACGTATCGTCTAGTTTCTAACGAGTCGAATCCCAGCATGCCTAACAGAAAACGCGTCGGGTACATGTAGGGGTAATACGTAAACTGTGTACGGTACAAATGCCGCAGAAATCTTTTTTGAACTTTCTCGAGCATAAGTATGTACGAGTTCTCATGGGGAGTCCATACTGTCACGCTCGTTTCCAATACGCTCCGAACGAGAGCCGAGTATAGAGAGCGCAAGGCCATAGGTGAGAATGCCTGAGAATTACGAAGTACGAATCCAAGTTTTTGGGCTGCCCTTTTCGTGACATGGACGGCCTGCTCTCTAAATGTTAGGTGTTGGTCAAATACTACTCCCAAGTCCCGCACCGAGCTAACGCGTGTAATATTGCCTCCATTTATAGTGTACGCAAATATCATTGGTTGGGTAATGTACTTGTACTATTACTTGCGATACAGAATACGCTTTTATGCTTGAGGGCAGTACTTGCACGCTCCACTGGCAGTAATTGCCAAGTCACAAAATTTTATTTAGCAAGCAAATAAAGAGTAATAAGAATGCCTAACTTGGCTCTACGAAATATCTCCCAACTTTTTACTGTGGACGAGTTTCGAGACTTGGCCTATTTTTTACGTGGAATGTTTTTATGGGATTATATTTTGCCCGCATCTTCGTCCCCGTAAATATTCATACCACTTTGGACTTCCATTTTCATTCCAAGGGATAAATAGTAGGTATCTTATGTTACAGTTAAGTTGTGAACTACCCGTGTGCGTTATTTCATCCAAATCCGTTTAGCCGTTTTTGCGCGATTGAAGATCCGAACTTCTGAAAATCAAATTTTCACATTCAAATCGATAAGACTAATGGAAGTGGTGAAGATCGATTTCCAAGATTTGATTACATTTTTACAGCTGAAGATAATACTTATAAGAATAACCGTAGTTCCCTTGAAGCTTTTTCAAGCTTAGGTACATTTTTATCTACTTAGTTTCAATACAATTTCACAAGAGAATTGGCAACAGCACACAACCAGGGGTGCAACAGAACTTTCCAACTTTCTCTACTGGCCGTGATTAATTTCGAAACAATTTCTCTAGTAGTTCGCTCAAGTGTCCAATTAACGCTCCAATAATGGCAGCAATTTATTGCAAGCAAACGTTATAGGGTGAATGAAACTTAGAGCAATTTTAAAGTAAAGTAAAAGCAGTTCACTCAAATGCCAATTTAGTAGATACTAACTTGTTCTTGGTTGCGGCTTATTTATGCTGGTTCGTGTCCAGTCAGACTTGGAAATGAGCGTTAACGTTAGTTTATAATTTCAAATTAATGTATAGTTTTCAGATTTTTCCCTGTAGGTACTTGTAGTATAAAGACGATATTACTTGTCAAATTTCTTAGTTCTAGGACAACGGAAAGTACGCTATAAATTTTGATTCCCTTGAGAGTGTCGAAATAAACGTTCATTGCGGCATAAACAGCCGTATCTTTTTTTTACGTTAACTTAGATGTTAGATTTTCCCACAGCTTCAAGGTACTGAAGATTTGAGTATATGGTTTTAATTTCAACTCTATACCTGCCTCCTCGCGTTCTTGAGTTAATGGGTCTTGACAGACAGACAGACAGACAGACAACAATCTGCTCCAATCCTCGGCACAATGCTGAAACAGCGACAGTTTCACTGCCGCGAAGACACACAATATGTGTCAATTGTATTGTATGTCTACTCCCTTTATCTCTGTGTGTCTTTTGTGTAGTGAATAAATGTCTTCTTTTCTTTTCTTTTTTTTGATCCTATAAGGGTTCCGTTTTTTTCCTTTTAAGGTACGGAACTCAAAAAATAAAAATAAAACAATAACAACAATATAATATTTATGCATTATTTTAAAATACGAGTATTTCACATAGTCCTGAGTTTGTGCCTCTTTTTTAACCATTAAAATATGCTTGTGTTAAGAGACCATAATAGACATACTATTACTAGAGACAGGTTTTATTTAATTCTCATAATTTATACTTATCTATACCAAAGTATTTAGAAGCTAACTCAATTCCCGTAACGTCACTGACATACCTCTACGTAAGTCCACTCCGACTCCGAATAAAGTATTCAATCACTGACGTTATTCCGTCCAAAATACAGTAAGCCAGGGGCTTCAGGGACAACACAGTATCAACATTAATAGCCATAAAAAGAGATTTAAGGCCCTCCGTCCATTGTGGGGAGAAATTGATAAAAATACCAATATGTAGCGAGGGCTGTAGGCGTGATAATAAAAAGATATTGAAGCCGAGGTAATTGAGTGTCTGGAGGAATTTGAGGCTTTTTTATGAAGGGTTTGTTGTGTTAAGATAAAACCGTTGACCTGTTGATGACGCGTCATGTTTCGGATTTGATGTATTTTTAACCGCTGACGAAAAAGAGGTGTTATAACTTTAACATACATATGTGTATCGGTGCATATATCTGTGTGACAGACACAGTGTATATGTGTGCCTACCAATCTGTGTGTCTGCTGCGAGTTGCTGTTGAGTTGGTTCTTAGCTATGTTGGTTAGGTGAGGTGCTTATAGTACGGATTCTTTTTCTAGACCGAATTCACTTCTCTTTGTGCCTAGTAAACAAAGCGATTGTCTTTCATTGTTTAATGTAACCGCTAATTGATACTACTAAAATAAACGTAATAAACATTAAAACTTCAAACCAAAAGGCGGTTTTATGTCTAAAAGGAAAGGACCACATAATAAAATACTAATTGGCAATATTGACCATTTTGTATTTTAGTCTTTAGTCGAGTAATGTATTTCTTTAAGTAACATGACATTTTCATTTCGAAGCATTTGTGGCTCGTGGCTAAGCAATTGCTGTGTTGGACCGATGGGTCTTAAGATATATACAATATTAAACAATTCACAAGCTAATTATTAAAATTTCACATGCATAACTATTTCATTCAATTAATTAACAATTACATAACCAGATTTAATAAATATGCGGCTTTTAGTCAAAAAGTCCATTTTGTCCCAAAAAGTCCAACAAATATTTCCTACAAGCCACTAAAGCAAAATCCTAGATCCACAGTCTAACTGTTAATTTTGGCTACCGGCAACCTGTTTTCGGCCCCGCTATTCTGTAACTTGATTTAACCTCACCTCACCGTTTACCCACAAATATATATTGACGCCGCGATTCGTAGTAACTAAGCGTAGGTAGAGGTGTAGTTTCGTTAGGCGTGGGGGTGAGGTGAGGCGCATTAGCGCGTTACGATAAACAGCCCTGAAGCCTCTGGGCTCCAGTGTTAAAATACGACACGCAATAAATTCTAATAAGGTCCTCATTTCTGCCCTCTCACTTTTATTACGTTATTAGGTTAAACAAAGGAAATCTCGTTTGTAGTCGACGATACAAACAACAGTTGGTCTTATTATTTATTTATATTTATTTAAACTTTATTGCACAAAATACAAAAAATATGTACAAATGGCGAGCTTATTACGTCGAACAAAGCCCAATACAATTGCATGATGAAAATCTGTTTAAGATCTTTTTAAGGAAGGAAGAGGAATGAAAATATTGAATATTTCGTTTTATTTAAAATCCTAATTTCCAAAATAGAAATCCTGTCTTAAATACCTACTAACAAAAATGAGATCCTTGTTATCTTTAATAAATAAAGTTGAATTGAATTGAATTGAATTGAATAGATTCTTTTCATAATGTACCTATTTACGTAGTAAAAAGGAAAATATCAACTAAAAGCTAAAAATAGAAGTAAATAAAATATCAACTAGGTAGTGGCTTTTTTTTGTAAATTTCTAAAAAAATAACTGTCAAAAAAAGAAGCGGGTTGTGTCGGAGATACAACCGTTAATTAAGTTTAAGTGGATACTTCTTTGTTGGCTATGGAACCCTGATAAAAAAACCGGCCAAGTGCGAGTCTGTCTCGCGTAACGGGAGTTCCGTACAGTTTGTTTTGATTATTTAAAGGAATCTGCTATTATGGTGTACCCGTAAAATATATATCTGAATTAATTCACTAAAATCTGTATAAGTACAGATTTATTTATTTATTCAAACAAATTCAAACAAACAAATTAGGTACACAGTATTACAGTGAGGCACCAAGGCACTGTGAAATGCATACAATGTTATGTTAGTACTAACATAATCTTATAATAACAATAATCTTAACAACTAACTGAAGACGGACGGTCATCAGATATATCGGTATATGTATATGGCAACATTGACTGACGTAGTTTATTTGACTCGCGATACATTGAAAATGGCGGTAATATCAGCATTATTTTCATGTCCGCCACATCAACTAAATAACATTTTGTGATTAACAACTAATGGCAAATAAAGAAGGATTAAAACATCTAACAAAATAATAATCAGAAATCAGATTAGGCTTCTCTACAAAAAGTTATGCCGGAAGTCACGTGATACACTTCCGCGTGACTTCCGGCATAACTTTTTGTAGAGAAGCCTAATCTGATTTCTGATTATTGTTTTGTTAGATCTTTTAATCCTTCTTTATTTGCCACTAGCTTCTGCCCGCGACTTCGTACGCGTATAAATTATGGATGACACGATATTCTTATGTTTCACCATACGATACCTACTACACTGATAAATTAGATTATTACGATTTCATTTCTATAAATTATGCGTGTAACAGTTCAAATCCTCATAAACTTTGTCGTCAATAATATTTAGTTATAATGATTTACTTAATCTTTATTGCAAACGAAGTACCTAAGTAGAAGAAAAATTACCAAAACCGGAATTTAAATATAAGATTTCATAATTGAAACAAATGGACCGAGGGCGAGACCCCAAAGATACTCTATATCTCCGGGTGTCTTGTCAAACTACCCCTGAGAGCCAAAGTCCTGAAGGTAAACGGGGAAGCAAGCGAGGCCGAAGGCTGAGCTTTTCGTAGGAATGAAAGGCCCAACGTACCCTTATAGATAGCGCTCCATATGTGAGCCAGAGCATCGAAGGCCCGAGGGCGAGACTCCATGGATACTTACTATCCACAGGTGTCTTGCAAGCGAAACATGAGCCTTAAGTCCCAAAGTTGAGGGGTAAGGCAAGCGAGCCCGAAGGCCGAGCTTTTCGTATGAATGCTGAAAGGCCCAACCAAACCAACCCTTCAGAGAGCGCTCTCTATGCGAGCCCGAGGGCCGAAGGCCCGAGGGCGAGCCTTCACGAACACTAACTAAACCCAGGTGTCTTGCAAGCGAAACCGGAGACCAAAGTCCCGAGCGAGAGAAGTCAGAAGAAGAGCGGCGAGGCAAGCGAAACCAAAGGCCGAGCTTTTCGTTGGAATGATAGGCCCAAAGAACCTTTTAAGAGAGCGCTTCCTATGCGAGCCCGAGGACTGACGCACACTATCTCCAAGTGTCTTGAAAGCGAAATCTGAGTTCCAAAGTCCCGAAGGTGAGTGGCGAGGCAAGCGAGCCTGAAGGCCGAGCTTTTCGTATGAATGAAAGGCCCAATACATCGCTTCTATGCGAGCCCGAGGGCCGAAGGCCCGAGAGCTAGCTCATGCGGACGCTCACTATACCCGAGTATTCATAATAATATTTCTGAATGTCACAAACGCTGAAGTTTTATACATAAAAAAATGGTATCTACTCAATTCTCCGCGGAATGCGGTTGTTTCCAAATTTTATACCCACGTCTCTTGACGTTGGTGAACTATGCTAATTCGACGTAAGTATTAAACTCAACCTATCCATACATCTTTAGATGACCTCTGAATTCATAGCAATTATATAGGAAGACGAAGATCAAGGTTGCTGGATTTCAATATTAACAGCGACGTTATCAGCGACTGAGTTTCCAAAATAATTAGGTTTCTAATGTCTAACAGCTACTATCGGTTGAGATATCAAACATTTTTGGTTATTATAGATAGTCTTTAGCCATCTAGCACTCATTTTCATCCCGTGGTTTTTCACGTTTTATCTATATTTTTTTATAATGTTTGAATGGAGTTCTTTTTACTTTCCAGTCAAGTGTATGTTTATCAATTTTCAAGTCTAAAGCTCATGGATTTGAGGAGTTCCCATACAAAGTTTTGCCCCATTTTTTACCCCCTTTGAACTAATTTTTATCATTTTTACAGCCTATGACCTGGCCAGGGATTTTCTCGACCGATTAAGTAAAAATTGCATCAAAATCCTCTATTCACTAAGCTTCTCTGCGTTTTTTGAAAAATATACATTTTCAAAAAAGCAGACACAAAAAAATTAAAACTACAAAAAGTGCATCCTGCTGGGTTTGAACTCGGGGACACTGACTCCGTAAGCTATAGGTCAAACCACTGGACTAACTATCAGTTGTAAGAACACGATGAATTTTCGAATATATTGACGACATGTTACCATGGTAATGATACTGTTATAACCCCGCTCTTGCAACATTATATAGTTTCTAGTCGCCTCAGAACCTATTTTCATCCCATATTTTTCACGTTTTATCTATACATTGCTAAAAGTTTGAATGGGGTCGTTTTTACTTTCCAGTCAAGTTTATGGTTACCAATTTTCAAGTCTGTAGCTCGTACATTCAAGGAGTTCCCATACAAAGTTCAACCCCATTTTCTACCCCCTTTGAACCCTAATCTTTAAGATTTTTGTAGCTTAAAACCTATCCGGGGATTCTCTCGACAGATTAGTAAAGTTTGCATCAAAATCCGTTCAGCCGTTTCCACGTGATACTCTGACAAATAAACAGACAAACAGATAAACAGATAAACAGACAAAAATTCTAAAAACTGTTGGAACGTGTTCTGTTATCAATTCTAAGTATCCCCAGCCAAATTTTTTTCGTTTATCTTCCATGTACAGACTTTCGACCCTCTTCAGCTTTATTATATGTATAGAAGAAGATAGATAGATTAGTTCGCACCCTTAGAATGAAATCGACCGAACTCAAAAAAAGATACAAAATGAGTTAGCAACACGTATCGACTCAAAATTACATACTGCATCAAGATGTGTTGCTAACTCATTTTGTAATTTTTTTTGAGTTCGGTCGGTTTCATTCTAAGGGTGCGAGTTGTTAATCACAAAATGTTATTTAGTTGATGTGGCGGACATGAAAATAATGCTGATATTACCGCCATTTTCAATTTATCGCGAGTCAAATAAGCTACGTCAGTCAATGTTGCCACATACATATACCAATATATCTGATGACCGTCCGTCTTCAGTTAGTTGTTAAGATTATTGTTATTATAAGATTATGTTAGTACTTAAATAACATTGTATGCATTTCACAGTGCCTTGGTGCCTTACTGTAATCCTGTGTACCTAATTTGTTTGTTTGAATTTGTTTGAATAAATAAATAAATCTGTACTTATACAGATTTTAGTGAATTAATTCAGATATATATTTTACGGGTACACCATAATAGCAGATTCCTAATTGTTGACTTGAAATGTTTTTGTGGCAATAAATGGCTAATAATAAATAGACCGCTAAAATAATATCACTTCCTTTCAGCTCTGCCGTAGTCTGGCAACAATTCAGCTCTAAAGTTCATCTCAACGACTTGGTGCAAGCCACTTGTACAGTTAATAAGATTTATCTGAATAATTTGAACTGGCGTTGTTGTAAATTCGAGCCAAAGTTACACAAAACTTTGTTTTTGTTTGAAAGGATTTAACTAAATGGTTTGCTTATTCTTCTGTTAAGAAGAAGGGAAACAAATAAGCAACGAATAATAAATGTAAGGTATCGAGCACATCAGCCGCTATCCAGGACATCAGGGGATAGCGGGTAACGAGAGCGCGGATGAGCTGGCAAGAGAGGGGGCGGGACGGGAGTTTATAGGCCCAGAACCGGTCCTTCCGTTCTCTGCTCAGGTCACAAAGGGGGTCATAGAAAGACTAAAAGAACAAGATGTGGAGAGAGAATGGAGAGAAGAAACTGGGTGCAGACAGACAAAGATGATGATAGGAGGTATGGATCACAGAAGAACCAGGTATCTGCTGAAACTGGGTAAGAGCAATTTGAGGTTGCTGACTGGTATCGTAACTGGTCACAATACTCTAAATAGACACTTGAAGGTAATAGGTATTAGTAGCGACGCTTCCTGCCCACACTGTGGGGAGGAAGAAACTAGTTAGCGGAATGTATTATGTACGCGGCACCGCGGTTTAATACATTCGGTAAAGATGTGTTAGAGGAGAGGGAATTGAGGGATGTCGACCTTAAAGATGTCCTTCTGTTCTGCAGGAAAACGAGAAGAATGGAAGAATTTGATGTGGGAACGCTGCCGGGACAGTAACCTTAGCGCCAACCTGAGGGAAAGGGGCTGAATGAACGTGACAAGCGATCGACAGCCCGCCTGTTTCCGGCCAGGCGTCCCTTCACAACATCAACAACAAGGTATCAAGCAATTTAAAAAACACATGTTAACATTTTAAAACAGTCAATTTTAGTTTCCAGATACAGATACAATTCCAGATATAAAACGATCTCCTTTTGCTTAGACTAGACCTCAAATTCCGTCTGAAAATAGAGTCGGTAGTGTTGTTACACACGGCAACTCTTTGTAGCGAAACAAACTCGTGTTTCACGAACGTCGACGTGCCCGACTAAAGGGTCTGCTAGACGGTCGCCAACAAGCCCCTCCGACCGAGCGACCTTGGTCGGCACCGAACGTGTGTAGACATTGTGTGCAGCACAATTTCATACTACAATGTTCGGTGCCGACCAAGGTCGCTCGGTTGGAGGAGCTTAGCGATCTTCTAGCGGTAGAATAAAACAAGGTAAGGTAAGTCGTTCTCGACGATGTTATCTTCCCTAGGTCACACAAATGTTTCCATTGTGAAAAGTTGGCACACAACTGTTGCCGTTGACTTCCATACCTACATACAAGGAGTTATGTAAATGCATGATTTTTTTATGTTAGCTAATTTAACTATATATTTATTTGGGATGAAAAGACAACAGTATAAAACAAGTGAAGTCAAAAGCATTTTCGAAAAACCCGACTGTTTTTTGACAAATATTATAGCCTATGTCACATCCAACGACACCTCATACATCAAAATCCGTCAAGCCGTTTAGGCTACAGGAGGTGACAAAGAAACAGACGTACATACATACATATACTCGAAAAACATTACCCTCCTCCTTAGGCGGTCGGGTAATTAGTAGTTCAACGTAAATATTGATTGAAAGCACGTAAGTGAAGTAATGCAATTTATTCGGGCAATTTACTTTCCCACAGTTGCATCAGTCATCACACACACTTGTTTTATTCTACCATGGAGGAAACGAAGGAGTAGGTAATATTGAATGGCAGACTATCCTGGCTTGGGAATATAGAGAATGACGACTGGTATGACATGATCATGAAGAGTCATCAGTCATCATCAGCAGTGCATCACATCTCATGCAAGAAGATGCGAACGAAATCGTGGGCGAATGCTAGCTACTAAAATCATAAAAAACCGGCCAAGTGTGAGTCGGACTCGCGCACCGAGGGTTCCGTACAAACCTGTAGGTATACATAAGGTGGACGGACGGGACGGACTTTAAAATGATTAAAAATATTTTTATTAAATGATGTCACTAAAAATTTACGGTTTTCGCAATTTTTCCTTTATCTGTGCTATAAGACGTTGCTTCATACTAAATTTTAAGATTCTGAGTTCACGGGAAGTACCCTGTAGATTTTGATTCCCTTGCGAGTTTCGAAAATGTATCTTTTGATTGCGTTGGTTTAGAAGTTGGATTTTTTCACAACTCCAAGGGACAGTAGACTTGAGTATTTGATATAAATTTTAGCTTGATACCTCTACGCGTTTCTGAGGAAAAGGGTCTTGACAGACGGACGGACAACAAAGTGAAGGGTTCCGGCTTTTTTCCTTTCCGGTTACGGAACACTAAAAACGGCAAAAACTTTGCATACCTTTTCGGCTTTAACGAAATATCAAACTACGTAATTCGACGTTCCATTAAGCTTTTGAGTGAGTGAAGGTTCAACAAACAGCAGGTCAATTTTATTCGGAACTCGGACGATGAAAAACGATGGAAGAAAATATCAACGCCATTCCAAAGGGTATGCAAATTTTAGTGGATTCAATCGTTAACTGTGTTGTTTCGAAACTCCCTATCCTGGTAATCTTCGCAGACTTGCGCAAAACAGTGGATTGTAAGAATGATTTATAATTTTTAAATTACCCACGAAAAACTAAAAAAATATATTTACGTTCAAGAAAAAGTAGTATAGGTATAATTTTTAAATGGATATTTTACTTAAATAGGTATTGATAGAAAACGTCTAACTGTAGGTTCTATTTGGTATCTGAGTAGGTATATAATTGATGTATATTTTAGGTGTCCAGAAACTGGATTTAAAATGCATATCATCATTCCGCTAGCGTTTTTCCGCTAAAGGGAAAATGATATACCCACTTATAAATTAAAATGTTCGTATGGATTCGACAGTCAACTAGTATTTTTATTTCCTGAAAATAATAACCCTTTATGCAAAAAATGGTTAAAATTTGAACGATATATAATGACGCCAAAAAGGCAGTCGCTATTATCGTGACGTCATAAGAGCAGAATGTCCTTTAGACATAGAAACATCAAATGTGCATGTCCTATAAAACGAAAACTTGTTGCTATACTGACGTCACTCACTAGAAAAAAATGGCGGTCGGCGTTTTTGGTCAGTTGACATACACATAATAAAACTAAGATTTTAATTTTCAAATTAAAAATAAATCTTATGTTTTTATAACAAAATAGTGATAACTATATTCGTATTTCTTATGGTAAAACTATTTAACCCTAAACTATACAAAGTAAGAAAAAAATCGTGCGGTCAAGTCTCGTTTGCGAAGGTTTTAGACCCAACAACGAACCCTCAAAAATTTATAAGAATTCGCACCCATAAGTTACGATGTCTGATTGCCATCAGTCAGGCTGTAGCTATGCTTATTTGCCACCATATTAGTATTAAAGCAATACCTATGCTTCAAAAGAGCAATCTTACTTTATTTGCTAAACTTGTACCTAGTCACTAAAAGACCCGCGCAAAGTTTTTAGTGCCGCCACCTAAACTAAAACCCTTCGCCGTAAAGATAAAACAGCCCTTAAACTCGTTTGATGGCGTGTTAGGAAAATTGGGGACTTGAACACAAAATCTGAAGTAGTCCTCAACGTTTAGTTAGCCAGGTATCACTTTATTGTTTTGATTATATAAAATATAAGTAAGTATATACTAGGTACCTAGCTAAGAAGCGACAGAACAATAATGGCCGAGCAATATCTGACCACATTGTTCGTAAAACTTAACAAACTATGTTTACTGAAATTTTAAGTACCTATGTCCCTTTCTCACAAACATAAATATTAATGTGACAGATAAAGACAAAATGTTACCTAACGGCATTTTTCATGGACATTTATGATTTATAAATAAAATTACGGAGTGTTTACAAGCGCCATTTTTAGCGAAATTGGCAAAATTTTAAACGACTAAGTACGAGTTTAACTAGGGCTTGTCCATATATTACGTCATCGTTTTTTGACGATTTTGACCCTTCCCCCTTCATAACTGAATGGGCACCTAATAAAATGACTTCATTTCCATTAAAAATACGATTTAGCCATATTTTACAACACGTAAAAATGTTTTTTCGCACTTTTTGAAGATGCGAGAGATGATATCATCTTCGACAAGAACCCACCCCTCACAAGCCCATATAAAATTGCCCTTTACATTAGTTTTATTAAAAAACGTAGGTACAGTCGCCATCAGATATATCGGAGCGGCGAAAGCGCTCACAAATATCTGAACACGTCTCTATTGTCGAGGCATTAGAGACGTGTTCAGATATTTGTGAGCGCTTTCGCCGCTCCGATATATCTGATGGCGACTGTACATAGATGTAATAATAATAATAGCATAATTCAACATGCGTTTTACACAACTCGCATTCGAGTAGGTAAGCATTTAAATACTGAAAGTAAATTAATTATGAATTATTAATATAATTTTAATTGCAAGAATGCGAAACGCGCATTATCATTCATCATCACATCACACAATTTCAAACCCGCCGTTTGCACATGCCCACCAATTTATCTGTGCTTACTCATAAGTTCTTATTTCACAGAATCACGCTCTATTTTTGCTTGGCCGTTTGATACGAGTATAACTATTGAGTTGGCACGGATCGCGTTCGATAAGCACAATACACACAGCCCAGCGGGTGTAGGAGCGAGCGCGAGCATGCTGGCGGACAGGTCACAGCGGGGGAGCGGGGTAATCGAGAGGGACGCAGTGACGCACCGAACACGCTCGCCCGCCAGTGCCCCGCGCGCCGCGCAAGTTGTCGAACGTCTGACCCGCGCAAAAAGCGCGCGAAATCAAAATGGCCGACAATGTCGTGTTCCCTCGCAAATTATTAAAGAAATTCATAAGTTTATACAAAGAACAGCCATGTTTATGGGACAAAACTTGCCAGGCGTACAAGCAGAAGCACAGGAGGAACGAAGCCGTGTCAAAATTGACGGAGCTAGTGCAGGAATACGATCCGGGCGCTACTAAAGTGCACGTTATGAGGAAGATTGAGAGTTTGCGCGCATGCGTGCGGCGTGAATTTAAAAAAGTACAAGACAGCCGAGCGAAGGCTAAGAGCGCTGACGAACTTTACGTGCCGCATCTTTGGTATTATGAGTTGTTCGCGTTCGTGTTTGGAGAGGATGGGAGCAATTATAAGAGGAAGCCGGGATCGCCGGCGGCGTCGCCGGAGACCGAGGTAATGACTTAATGAGCGAAGTGATATTGTTGATACACTGGATTAGTTAGTGTGATGGCATATACAGACGTGTGTGATAAAATAATGGCGAGATATGGCAGTAGGCGTGTGCCTTGGTGTGAGGTTTAGCTGCGCTCGGCAAATGACATGCGGCTCGGCTTAACCACAACAATGACAAGTACCCTATAGCTTCAATGGTTGATCGAACGACTATAATTGCTTAATCCGCGTGCATTATTAAGTCGGTACCTACTTAGGTCTTTCTATTAATACTGAGTTAGGGTATTTAAAAATCCGATGTTAGGAAATACCTACCTGTGTAAAATAGCCCAATACAAGTACCTATGTTTGTTTGTAAATTCGCCGATGCGAGTTCAACTTGAATTTATGGGATATCTTCCAGTAACCCTTTCGGTATTTAACGGAGTGGAGAACAGGAACTCAGAGATCTGAGGTCTAATGTAATGACCGGTCGTTATTGCTCAAGCGCCTCTGTAGAAGTTGGCGGCGAATCAACCCCATGTTTGAACGAGCGAAGCGAATGAAGTTCTCCGTTTTAGCTTGAGCAAAAAATGTTTCGTATGTCCGGCGCCTGTCCGGCTGTTCTTCTGTACAGGTCGCATATCTCAACCGATTCTTGTGAAATTTTGTGAGCAGGTTCAATGATTATATGTATAGAGTTTTTTACTCGATTCAGTTTTTCGAAAAAAAAAAGAAAATAAAGACAGGCTTGCGAGTTTTACAGCCACTAGTTCTAACATTCTCTCAAATGGTAAAAACCTGCATTCACTTAATATAAGACTGGGGATTAGTACCACACCAGTACGTTCGCTAAAACGTCTGCTTTAACATTTTCCAGTGAATCGACGTGAGAGATTCAGATGCATTTGCTCTCTCGAGAAAATTCAGCACTCGAAAGTAAATGGCAACGTTGTTCTTCGTTTTATTGAATATTACACGAGTGTAGCTTACAGTTACAAGGGTGCAACTCATAACATTTGATATTATAAACGTAACGTTTCATAAAATATAACGTTATACACGATGATTTTTGGGGATGGATCTTAAAATAGGTCGCCTTGTTTGAGGATAACTGACGCTGTGGGGGTTGAAGACTTAGAAGTGATAATTTTACTACTCGTAAGGATATTTGGAAATCCATTTTTTTTTGATAATATATCTTTATTACTTACATAATGTGTATAAGTTTCAAAAAAATCCGTTGAGTAGTTTAGATAAAAGAAAATGAAAACCAATTTTCGTTATTTTTAATTTTCTCATTTCAGGATGTGTTTTTTGTAAAACCTACTTGACTTGACTAATAAATTAGCAAATCGGCAATCGATTTGGCTTCTGGGGCCGATGCCCCATACAAACACGGCTATACCCTTTAATCTGTTGCGAAGATGTGAAGTATATGTATTAGTATGCTTGATTAAACAAATGTTCGTCTAATTTAAACCGTTTGAACCGCAGTCTATTTTTCATGGTAAAATTAAACGTTGTTTTCCCAACTCTGCCACAAAAACTTGCATTTTTCTCCCGAGTGCACAAAAAACAAAAGGGTCGAGACTAATTGTGGGCACATTCATCCTACCTCGCTGTTTACGAGCTTCGTATCGTACCTATTCTTTTTGATCTGTTTAATGTACCTTGCCAAAATTACCCGACAATTCAGTAGAATCTATTTAAAAAGTAGATCCGTTGAAAGATTTTGCGTCTCTGATTAAATAAAGGTAACATAAAAGATAAATTAAAATTATTAAAAAATTCAATGAAAGTATAAAAATGTAAAGCTCTATACTGCATAAATCTCTAGGTCCTAGAGAGATGTCAATGTCCTATAGTCTAGGATCGAAGAAGTTGCGTGTAAAACACCACGCCGCAAAAGGGTCTTGCCATTATTTTTTTATTATCTCTATAAGCCTATTGTTGTCGCTAATTAATGACCGTCTCAAGTGGCATCCCGCCTTCGCAAATGAAATGGAGTATACTCTGTCTTTGTTACACTTCAAGAGGCAGATAAGTTCGACTGAGACCGCAATAGCGCAACAGCTGTTGTCCTCCCATTTTATTGTTCCTCGGGGAGAGAAGGAAAAATACTAGTACCTACATATAAATTAGTATAATCATAGCTAGTTAAACGGACCGCGCCCACTCGTATAAAATACAGAAGGTCCTCTTTCTAAGGGTGGTGTTCCACTTGTCCAAGATCTTTGTCCAATACTCCAGGCAAAATACTGTTTCGAAAAACATTAATTTATAATAGCGTTTTTTTTGTTTATTTCATTCTAAAACGTTACTCTAAGATGCTTTATTCAAGAATCCAACAAACTTTCCACCCGGAAGTAATTATATAGATTTAAATTAAACATTCATTGTCTTTTATATTTTATTTATATTGAATATTTTAAAGCAAATGTAAATGAACCTAAATAGTGATAAAACTTTTTAGGAGCTAATTAAATATTGATTGTTTTGATGTCTGATTTTTTGGTGGATTTTGCCTCTAGGTAACCATTTAATTGATAATATATCCGTTACATTAAAAAAATTTGCTATTATAAATTATTTCCAAATCTGTCATTTTTTCCATACAAGTTGTCAGTTCATTGCCTGGACTACAATGTGCATTGCTTGTGTCTCACATTTTTTAAGCAAAATGCGAGACGCAAATGAGCGTTTTTCAAAAAAAGTGTACATTAACTTTTTTTTCAGAATTAGTTTTTTTTGTGTTTTTCTTACTCAGAATCGTTGACACTATCGATCCTCATACAAGAAAAAAGTGGATTGAGTTGAAATTTGGTACACATATGTAAATTGGTGACCCAAAGATGGACGCGTTAAGTAAATTAATGAATTCTGAACAAAGGGGCCACTTTTGGGGGGTAAACAGGAAAATTAAAAAAAAGTTTATGGAGCGGAGCGCCTAATGTTTAGAGAACAGGAATTTTACGGAACCCTCACCACGCGAGTTGAACTCGCACTTGTCCGGTTTTTTAGTATAAGGTTTCAATTACTGACCACCCTTCAATAACTGGCCACGACACGTAAATTCTAAATTGAATTCTGTTTGTAGGGTAACAGAGTTCATTTTTAGTATGAAGGGCGCCAGCTAATAAAGGTTGGCCACTGGCCAGCTACTGACGATTTACCCTACTTTAAGGTCGCAAGAGCTCCCGAAGATGTGTCGTAGATTTTCACGGACCCTCGTTCGTCTCTAGCCATCCACACAACGAATACTCAAACCAATAGGGTCGGCAACGCGCTTGTGATTATTCTGGAATCGCAAGCGTCCATAGGCTACGGTGCCTCCTTACCATCAGGCATACCGTATGCTTGTTTGCCACTATCGTAGAATGCATACTAATGTTATAAATGCGAAAATGTGTCGCACTTAAACCGCTGAACCGATTTAGATAAAATTTGGTAGGTATAGAGACAGTTTGTGTCTTGGGAAAGGACTTAGGTAGGATAGTTGTTATCCCAGAAATCATTTCTTAAGAAGGTGAAATGGGGGGTGAAAATTTGCACGGAGCCACGATATAAACGAGTTCCACGCGGCCGGAGTCCCGGCTAGTAATAAATAAAAAAACTGAAAATCGGCCAAGTGCGAGTCGGACTCGCGCACGAAGGATTCCGTACCATTATCTATAAAAATGGCTATAAAATTACGTTTGTTGTATAGGAGCCGCCTTAAATATTTATTTTATTCTGTTTTTTAGTATTTTTTGTTATAGCGGCAATAGAAATACATCATCTGTGAAAATTTCAACCGTCTAACTATCACGGTGTCAGACGGGCGGACAGCGGAGTCTTAGTAATAGCGTCCCGTTTTACCCTTTGGGTACGGAACCCTGAAAAAGTGGCATGAGAGCCTGTAGGTAAGTTACTTACAAGGATGTAGCTTCTGCGCCGCGATGTACTTTTCCAGCTTGCGCCGGAGCACGATCTCCGCGCCGTAGCGGCCCACCGACCCGTTGTCGACCAGCAAGAAATACGCGTGCCGGTTGTTCAGCACCGCCAGCTTCGATCTGCGGACGGAGTTCAAGATTTAACACGGATACCATCTGAGCTATAACCACGAACTTCGAAATTCGAAGTTTCAATAATCTCCATCTCTATCGCACTTACAATACTCGAGTGACAGGGATGCATGTATACGAACTTCGAGTTTCGATTTTCGTGTGAGCGCCGCTGAAGGCCCGTACGATTGCTTGCTACTAACGTGGTATAAAAATAGTTATTTGTGTCTTACTGCTTAAGGATGTAGGTATTTACGGCGAGGGCGGTACATTGAATCCAGAGTGAAGCGAAGGATTCTACGATAGAATCCTGAGCGTAACGAAGGATTCAAGCGTTGACGCTCATGACGAAAATAATTTTGCTCCTGAGTGACACATTTTTCACACCGACTATGAGGAAAATATAACAGTCATCGCTAGTTTTGATTTCAGTAAACCGTATAATTTATTGTGACATTTATTTTGATGTTTCATAGCACGTTGTTAAAGTTAAAACACGAAATATGTTCGTTTTTAATCGATTACGATGAAATTACGATTATTTTATTAAGATCTATGTTCTATTGGCACGTTGTGTAAATGCTACATGCCAATGAATAAATTAAAAAAGCTTGAACAGAAAAGTAGCATTTTGATCCCTCTCGTCGTGGAGCAAAACTTTTCCGAATGAAAGGTGTGAAAAAAATATTGTACACTCAAGAGCAAAAGTTCCGGGTACACTTTGTATAGAATTTCAGTACAAACTGTACCCGGAACTTTTGCTCTTGAGTGTAGTTAACCAAGCCCGTTCCCTCTCATCCATGAGAGTAGGCTCGTGCCCAGCAGTGGGACTCATATAGGCTGATGATGATGAGGTCAACCAAGAATGTGGTCTTCCACTTTTAAAGCTTAATGTACAAATATTTGAGTCAAAAAGTGGTAGACCATTTTCTTGGTTGACTGTTCCAAGGGTTCAGAAGATCCACCCTTTGAGCTATGACATCAGCTGTCTAATTTACACCATAAACAGTAGGTTTGAAAGTGCGATGACCTAAGACTTACGGACCTACATACATACATACATACATATAGATATATATATATTATATGTATATACATATGTATACATACACAAAAAGGGACCAGTCTGAAAATCAGCGCTGGATGTAAACATCCCATTCAGCAAAAGCTGAGACTGGTACCCATTGCCCAGATATATCTAATCATGCTTAGTTTAAATTGTAGTTTCGTTTTTTCTCTTTATGATATTGAGAGCAAAAAATAATAATATTCTTCAACAATTAAATCTAAATATTGCCTACTTATAATGCTAATTCATCGAATGCTGCACTTAAAAACATTTCAGCGTGATCGGATCAACATTTAAGCTGCTTTAGGCCGAAGGAGAAAAATCTTTTATAAATAATGAGATGTTATTTTCCGAATGTTTCCTCATGGGCTTAGGAGTTAGAACGTTGCCATCCCTGTTATTTATTTTTCATTTCATATCCATCACAGATTTTCAATGCAGAATTTATTTTGCACGCGCTTCGATACAATAGAGCTAGGTACATCTTCAATCCACTTTATTGCGTGGTATACAATTATTAAGGAAGATATACCATATAAGCTTAACTGCCTAAGGTCTGTCCTCGGTTTTGTAACCACTTTATATATTAACTATTACCTTTTTAGTATCAGAAAATATACATATATGTATCTGAAAGTCATAAGAAAGAAACAAAAATAAACCATTTATTCCATGCAGCACATATAAAAGGATTAAAAATAAGATAAAACTAGAAATTTGTTAAGCTCTCACAGAGACTAGTTATTCGTTATGACTCATAACGAACAACTAGTCTCTGTGAGAGCTTAACAAATTTCTAGTTTTATCTTATTTTTAATCCTTTTATATGTGCTGCATGGAATAAATGGTTTATTTTTGTTTCTTTCTTAGCTAAGTTTTCCTCAAAACCAATGTTAATAAAAATAAATTAGAGGCGAGTAGGATAGCATATCGGGCTAACATTCACGAGCGAGCAAGACAAAATTTCGGCGGCGGTATAGCATTAACCACACACAGTATAAATATATATTACGGGACAATCTTACACAAATCGAACTAGTCCCATAGTAAAGTCAATAAGGCTTGTGTTATGGGTACTAGAACTGACGACGATATATTTAATAGATATAAGTACTTAAATACAAAGAAAACATCCAAGACTCAGAAACAAATATTCATGCTCATCACACAAATATTTGCCCTTAACGGGATTCGAACCCAGGACCTTCAGCTTCATAGGCAGCGTCACTACCAACTAGGCTAACCAGTCGTCAAAGTATATCAAAGTGCAATCGCATACAATCAATTTAACAAAACTAAACTCTCCAGTTATACAAAACCGAATGCGATATACCTAATCGAATAACATCTAGTTTTGTTCACAATCCAATAACCTGCATGAGCTCTACGTTTGGCAGATTCGATTACTAGATTTGCGCGTCAAAGTGGAAATTGCGATCTGGAGGAGAGAAGTGAAAACCTGTTTTAAAGGTGCAAATCTAATTGGATTTTAACTAAGCCTTTCGAATGCTGCCAATTCATGATAATTTTAGGCAGCCGTTACTTCAAGCCGTCAACTTGTTTTCAATCTTCTTAGAACTTTTGAATCCCTTAACACATTCAGTGCCGGGAACCCGACTAGCGGGCGCCTACGCCGTAGTCGCTTTCCGCGCTACATTGAGGAAAACGCTACGCGCTACGAGCGTAGCGCGTAGCGATTCTCGGCAGCGAAACAGAGTTTATTTTTACGCTTTTCATGTCAGATTGACTAGAAATATGAGTTTTATAAAGGTACTAAGTAAATGATGAAATACATGCTTTTATAGATAAGTAAACACATTAGGTGATACAAGTAAATAGATAAGATGCAAGGCTTAGAGACTAATATTACCAGAATTTGAACCCGGGACAGAAAACTTAATCGTCCAATTCCATTTAATATGACATTCAGAAAAATGATTCAATGTTCTTCAGCCTTATCATGTCAGCCTCGTCTGTCCGTATGTCACAGGCATTTTTGAATACAATTTGGAGGATAGGTGTATTTTGTTAGCCGTTACATAGTTCTGTAATGAAATGACAAAAAAAAAATAGTTATTATCATTGTATGTCCACATGTGGTACAGTCGACTACAAAGAGATCGGTACAGCCAAAGTTACAAAAATATGTATACACAACCTTAATGTTAAGGCAATAAAGTCGTGTATACATATTTTTGTAACTTTGGTTGTATCTTTCTCTTTGTAGTCGACTGTACATCAATCGACAGGCCCCTCATAGATTTTTTAAAATTAAGTGAATATAGTCGGGAGTCGGGGATAATCGCCCTGAAAGTCACAAGAATTATGCCCCGTCTTCTAATTTTCGAACGATGATCGGTTGAGATCGGTTCAAAGGTTTTCGAGATATTGGTGAAATACTGCTACCGTATAGAAAATGATTAAGTGCCGTAAGATTTCTGTGACGATACGACCTTAATAATAGGCTCTGAACCCTCGTTGTGCGTGGTCCGACACGCACTTGGCCGGTTTTTTTTAGTATGATGTATACTGATACTGTCAATACTGTGTATGTATCCCACTATTTGCTGGCAAAATACTTGCATTCGCCATTGCACGAATTTACCTGAGTATAATCCTCATTAAACATAACTCTTCTGTTATTGCCCAAAAGGAATCCGAGGAAGAGCCAGCCGAGGAAGAAAACTACGAGCAACTAGGCAACTACTCGGCGGAGTACAATGTGGAGACCAGCATGTTGGAGGTCGATTCCAGCAAAGTCCAGTACTACAGCGAGGACACCAAGAAACGGTGTGAAGTGGACGACGAGTACGATGCGATAGGTAATAATACTAAAGTGCCTGTACTTCCTTGCCCCTCCATAAATACGAGCAACTAGGAAACTACGCGAGTACAATGTGGAGAGCAGCATGTTAGAGGTCGATTCCACCAAAGTCCAGTACTACAGCGAGGACACCAAGAAACGGTGTGAAGTGGACGACGAGTATGATGCGATAGGTAATAATACTAAAGTGCCTCTACTTCCTTCCCCCTCTATAAATACGAGCAACTAGGAAACTACGCGAGTAAATACAATGTGGAGAGTAGCATGCTGGACGGCGATTCCACCAAAGTCCAGTACTACAGCAAGGACACCAAGAAGCGGTGTGCGGTGGACGACGAGTACGATGCGATAGGTACTTAAGTGCTTCTATTTTCTTGTTCCCCTCAATCTTTAGATGTACCATGCACGAGTAAATGTAATAGGGATAGATAGAAGATGGTAAACCTGTAGTTATATTAGCACATGAGCACCTGAGAGACTGACGAAGACTAAAAGGTGACCAGCTGCTGGACGTCGAGTACTCGTGTACTGCAGCGAGGACACCAACTGGCTACAACTTACGTTTCAGTAGACAATAACCTCTAATTGAAATGAAATAGTTTATTTGCAAGATTACGGTTACAGGATCTTAAAAATAATAAATAAACCAACGTAATCAACCTGGATACAGGTATGCAATTTTTTACGAATTAAACATATTTTTTTTTATAGCTCCACTATGTCAAGACTTGAATATGAATCTCTGCACGATAGGATACGAAAGGATCATCATAATCATCATCATCCTAGCGTTTTCCCGGTTGTATCCTAAAGGTGCTTAGGATTCACTTTGGCACGTAATCCCAAGATTTAGCGTAGGACGAATTTCTACCAAATCGACTGCCATCTGATCTGACCCAAGTTAAAAACCAGAGGGAAAACTTGCTGCAATTAGACAGGTTTCCTCACGATAGAAAACGAAAGGATAACGTTTTTTTTTTGGCAGGTATAAACGTGGCCGCGAAACTACGAACCCTGCCGCAAAACATGAGAATACTGGCCGAGAAGCTCATCAATGACGTGTTGTTTCAAGCCCAGATGCACGGCCTCAGCTCGTCCACCGTCGTGACAACGCCGGACCCCTTCAAATAGCTTTAGTACAGATCTTAGTTAAGTACAAACGAGTGACACGGATCGGATAGGATACCCTCACTATTTACTACTTGGGTGAATCAACTTTTTTCTGTCTGCCGTGCTTACTTTAAATTCATCAAATGTGGGGTTTCTTGTCATGTTCGACCCCTTGTTGTATGGAACATCATAGAAGTCCATTTTTTTTGTATCAAAAGTGCAAAACAAAATAACAATGTTATGTTACTAGCCAAACTGCGATAACAGGTTGTTGGCGAGACCGCGCTAATTTTAACTAATGTTAGGTATGCTATGTGAACTACATATATAATCTTAAACACTAACTTACACACTAAACATGACAATGCCTGAACACTTCACCCCTGCACTTAAAGTGCTATACTTTACAATTATTTATTTGTTTAGTTATTTTTTAACTGCAACAGTTTTTCTAAGAATCTCTAGGCTAACGCGACAGAATAACAACAAGACATAGTTGATTGACCCATAAACGGGCCGGGCCGGGTCGCGTGGTGCTGCATCGCAACGGATGCGCGGACACCCGGCGGTAGCCGACCGCGTTTTAATAGAGTGCAGTAGTCAAAAGCCGGACCGGAGCCGGTCAGATGCGACGACAGCCGAGCACAGCCGTCCACGTTCGCGAGGAGCCGGCCGGACGCAAATCCATTCAAATATGAAATTTAACGTCTGTATTAAAGCTTTAAATTCCTTTGAAAACTTGTAAAATTCGCGCTCCGGCCCGGCCCGGTCGGTGATCGGTGAGAATCGTACATTAAAAGGCGCGAAACGTGTGCTGCTGTCAGGTTCAGGGATCGGAACCGGTTTTTTCAAAAGTCCCCGAAGTAGTCTAATATTTTGAATTATTTTAGGCTCTTAATGTAGGACTCTATCATGTATTTAGGTAACATTTTCGTATTATTAGACAGCCTGATCAAAAATGATATTATAAACCAAAGAACGAAATAAAATCGGTATTTTTGTATGGTGAAAATACCGGTATCCGATCCCTGGGTCAGGTTGTCCTAGACAATGCCATATTATATTTGTAAACCAACGAGGGCCCTTCATCGCCACCGCTTGTCCATAAGCACGGCGTTACATAACCATTTACACTGATACAAGTAGGTATGTATACCATACGTGTTATATTAATATGTAATGAGTATGTCGAACGGGCGGTTAAATGTTAAAAAAATCCTATATTTTTGAAAAACATGTTTTATTTTTCTTTTATCTTTTTTGTTATTTTACCCTTTGATCCCCACATCTTTTTGTCTAATACTCCGCAGTGTCTCAAGACGAGAGTCTTTGACCAGTGTGAGTTGTGTTGCCAGACTTGCCAGTGATCATAATCTCGTTGTATGCAAGTACCTCAGTTCGTATATAAATTCCGCACGGTATAATAGATACCACACACCGCACCGCACCAGACGGGACGGTTGTGAATGTCAAAATTCAACGTTGTACGAGTACTACACCACGCCAAGCCAATTAGATGAATCCATTTGTCACCGAATCAAATGACGCGTACGTCGCTTTTGTTCCATTTTGTTCGCAAACACTGAAATTCAGTCGCAGCGTTTGATTACTGCGCGATATCATAACGTGTTAAAAGATCGTATCCGCAACATGCCTGGTCGAAACCACACACACATAACCACGAAAAAGTGACAGGTGAATGTCTAGCTTTATGTACTAGTCCAAATGTATCGCAAGCTTACCTCGGTGAAGCCATAGCATGGTAAGGCACATCCCTGCCCCTCCCAATGAGGTCGTTGGCGCCCTCTACGATGCCCCACGGTGCTATTCCGATGCTGACAACCCTGCCGGCCCGCTGCGACCGCTCCAGTTGTAAAGCGTCGCCCACTTGCCGGGTCACACCTGGTGAATTCACGGTCTAGTTTAGTACATACAAATGCCGTAAAAGAGAGCCTAAATGGCGTACAGCCTGGGAGAGCATTAATAGACGTGACGGAGATGGGTCATACATAAATATAAGTTCGCCTTTTTTCCTGTGGACATAGCCAAAGTTAAGGAGAACTCATAATTCGTATAAACGGCGTCTCCTCTCATGTAAATCTGTGTGATTAATGGATAACTAACACGTACGTACAATACCTAGTTTTTAAGTATTGACCACAGGAAAAACGGTTTTTTTTTCATTCTGTCTGTATGAAGCAGATATACGAAGTGTAGCCTTGCAGCCCTGGACCTATGATACTCAGGACAAGCTATACGTGATGCCACAATGAGGCACGGAAAGGCTTCTATGCAGCTAAATTAAGAACTGGTCTTAAAATGGCTGATGGCTTACCATAAACAACCTACTTAATTTGGGCGGGTAGTAGTTTTTTTGCCACAACTTCATACTAAATCAGGTGTGACAAATAAAAAACCAACTATCACCACATCGTCACACTTATCGAGATTTGTATGCTACCATCTTGCTCGGATGTGGTATTATTATTACCATAGCTTGCCCTGAGTAGGTATCAAAGGTCCATGCTTGCAGCCTATGGACGCCGCGCCGGCAACTCAAGGGGCCTAGCATGGTTGTTTAAAACCGGTAGTATGTAGACAAACATTCCCAGTCACGAGTTCAAGATCATTTACAAACAACTATGAGCCTGGATTAAAATATATTATAAGGATGCAAGTGCATCCAGCGTAGGTTAACGAAATTACTTACTGGAACAAGTCCAAAGTGCTCGAAACAATGAATGTTATTACCGTGCATACTTTAGTTTTATGACTAAAACGAATGCTTTTTCCAAGTTAAGGTGGTTTGGGCATGTAGAGAGAATGGATGACAGAAGGTTAACGAAGATAGTGTATATAAAAAGAGTGATAGGGCAAGTTGGAAGGGGAAGACCTAGGCGAACTTTCTCCAATCAAATTGGAGAAATCTTACAAAAAGGCCAGGTCAAAAGTACCCTAAACCGATGAGAAATGTTATGAAGGTAAGTGAAGCGAAAGTGGTTTGTCAGGATCGCAGCAAATGGAGATCCGTTATCTCTGCCTACCCCTCTGGGAAAGAGGCGTGATTATATGTATGTATGTATTTTTCCCAATGCACAGTTTAAACTGGCAGCTACGTTCACTCGCATCGCTTTTTGCTGGGTTCACATGAGCCAAATACTAATATTTGGTTTTAGTGCAAGTGATTAAGTAGGGACTTATCTGCAGAGTGGCAAGTAGCCGACTACACGTAGGTGTTAGAGAATGGTATTAGTACAAGTTCTCGCTATGGATTCTCACTTGTCATGAATGTTCACACCACTCGACAAGTGACAAGTATTAGCAGATTTTTAGGTGAGGGTATTAGGTAGTTGTCGCTTAGTATACAGGACCGGCTTCTAATCACTTGCACTTGCAGTTGCACAAATACTAAGCACTTATACAATATATTTACACAGATGTGACAAGTGTAAGTGAAAAGACTAAGCATTAGCTACTATGCTATAGCTAATATAGTGTAAACCCAGCAACGAATGATAAACCACAGTATTTCATATAGTCTGGTAAATTGACGACACGTTCGTGTAATTTTCGACGCTGGCGGGTAAAAGTGCGCAGATTTGCAGCAGGATTTATGGGACGAAATGTTCGTAGTTCAAAATGAAATACTGATTCGGAGGTAGCCGTACCGGTAAAATGATTTATGATGCGAATCATTTTTCTAGAACGAATTCACTTCTCTTTATACTAGGCACAAAGAGAAGACAAAGTCATTGTCTTTCATTGTTAAATGTAATTTTTAGGGTTCCGTAGCCAAAATGGCAAAAACGGAACCCTTATAGTTTCGTCATGTCCGTCTGTCCGTCTGTCCGTCTGTCCGTCTGTCCGTCTGTCCGTCTGTCCGTCTGTCCGTATGTCACAGGCATTTTACTCGAAAACTATAAGGTGTATTTAAATAAAATTTTAAGGATAGGTGTATTTTGTTAGCCGCTACATAGTTTTGTAATTAAAATGACAAAAAAAAATTTTTTTAGGGGTGCACTCCATACATAAAACTAAAAGTCAAAAAAAAATTGTTCATTGTGACCCCCCGTGTGGCACATCAATCGATAGGCCTTTCAAAATAAATATAAGGTTTCTTAGCATTTTTTTTGATTAAGTGAATAGGGTCGGAGATAATCGCCCCGAAAGTCACTAAAATTCTGTCCCCCCCCTCTAATTTTTGAACGGTGTATTTTAAAAATATGGAAAAATTCATGGACATAGGGCTTATTAATTTCATTCACCGAAAATTGTTTTGAACAAGATCGGTTCAGAGGTTTTCGAGATATTGCTGAAAAACTGACTTCCTCAAAGAAAAGGACGTAAGTGCCGTAAAATTTCTGTGACGATACGACCTTTTTAACAGGCACGGAACCCTTCGTTTTGCGTGGTCCGACACGCACTTGGCCGGTTTTTTTATATGCTTTAACTACCTATTAATAAACCTTTCGTTTTAATTTGAACCTTGCTACTTTTAACAACAGTGTCGGAGGCATAACTAACTAACTTTAATAGCTCAGCTAGTATAGGCCCCGTACGCTGCGTCACAATTAATGCTTACTATGGAGATGTACTGTTGTGGCCGACGACCACACCAGTACATCTCCATAGTAAGCATTGTGACGCTGCGTACGGCGTGATTTATAGGAGACCATAGCCTTAGACTCGCTGTGGGTCGCTGATCTATTAAAGTTTTTTACCCGACTGCCAAAGGAGGAGGGTAATGTGTTTGTCCCAATTTTCGAGACGATTTACTCACCAGTATTAGTTCCACCCGTAAAAATCCAAGCCCCAGTGGTCTTCGCAGCCTTCAGCAGTCCTTTCCTGAGCACCTTCTTCAGCTTCGGCTGCAGGTCGAAGTTGGCCTTGCCGCCCTGTATGGTTATGAGGAGTTTGGGCCGGTCCAGCGCCCATTCCCTCGTCAGGAGTTGGACTATCAGCTCGGAGCGGGTGTCGTGGGCGAGGCGGACGTACTGCGGAGGGATAGAGGGATAAGTGTGGAAATTTCTGCTAAATGCCAGGGGATAATCTTACGGAAATTAATTTACCTCCAAACTGGAGCCGTAGCATGGTTGGCCTTATCACGCGACAAGTGACAAGATAAGAGCGTCGTCTCGTTCTATCGAACGGTGTCAGCCAGTGACGCAAGCTCTATCCTATCACCTATCGCGTGACAAGGCCATCCATGCTACGGCTCCTGAGCTTTCATGTGATGTTTCACCTTTGGGGTCTCTCAGTCAAGACAACCTTTGAGTGCTACTAGCTCAGGCGCACAGACGTGACCTCGCTCCCCGACAGCTGGGCAGCGACTGCAGAGTGCTGTCGGGTTGCTTCCACACGGCCGTTACCTTCGTATATTATATATTTGTGATGTCAATACATCAGACATTGAATTAAAATTATGAGAATTTTCAAGGGCTATAAGTATCTACTTCGTGAAGTAGGAAACAAAATGAATTGTCCGGCGTGTCTTTATCACCAGGGGTCAACAAGAATCGAGGCATCCTCTTAAAAAAGCCTGTACCTACTAGTGTTTTATTATATAATTGTTCTGTGTTTTGTCAGAATTCTGTTCGTATATGTTTTGACCAAAATCTGTATTTGAAAAGTGTTCGTGTAATCCAGCAGTAATTTGTTTTTTTTTTTGGTATTACCGAGGGATGATCACGTAACCAACCAACCAACTGTCATTTTTCCATGCAAAAAGTGGCATTACCTGAGGCGCGTACAATGCGTTACGGAATCGACTAGCAGAACTCACTTAGTACAGCTCTAAAGCACCAAAAGTTGGTTGAGTATTAAACGCTAGTTTGTAAAACAATGGGCAATTGTAAAGCTTATCTGCACCTACTCCAGCAGGTTAACAGCCAATTAAATTTAAAAAAAAGTTCGAATGCGTTCGCTGGCGTGGAGTCACGCTGGTATGATCCCGCTGTTGTAGCAGATTGCTGAATCCCTCGCAAGGCGTGACCACCGCGATGTTGTCTAGTCTCACCTGTGCTTTAGTAGGATGTGGGCCTCCCTGGAACTCCACGGTGCCGTAAGCGTCAGTGGGCGCCGGCTGAGTGTGTCGCGCCGGCATCCACGCCTCGCCGGGCATCGCCACCGCGATGTTGGCGCCATGAGCTGTCTTGCTAAGGCCGCACCAGCACCTGTGTAAATGTATTTAGTTTAACATACAGTACTTTTCAACACATTTGCTCGTAACGTGCCTCTTATTACGTTGCTTTTAGGCTCATTATCCTGGGTATTAAACGCGCGTGTTTTATAATATTAACGGGATGTAACCATAAAACACGGCACTCGTGTTTTATGGTTACATCCCGATTAAGATACGTTGGCACCTTGTAGTAACCAAGGTGTATGTATGAATACGATGCATTCTTAAATTAACCGGGTTGTACAGATTTTTTTTTTATTCTCGGCAAATGGATTCTTATAGTCAACTAAATAAATTAAATCCTTTTTGTGAATTAATTGATTATTTCTTCTTGGATATGATATAAAAACTTTTCATTTAGTAAAACTAGTTCAGTGAAATGATTTCTTCCTCGCGTGTTTTGAAAAACGTCGTATGATACGCGTGAGCTTTGATAATACATCCTCGGCTGTCTTATCACGCTCATCTGCGGCTCGCGTGAATTCCGCCTCGGATGTAATGATCAACATAGCTCACTTTGTATCACAATGTTTATTTGTAGTACTTATTCATGTGTAAGTACGGTTTAGAGTATTTTAAGTGACTTCTGTGGTATTTGGACAATATTTGAAGTGACATTTGACATTCTTTTATGTTTTATTTTTGTAAAAGGTTTTCCTAGAAGCCTTTTTTTCAGAAACTAGAACATATATGCTATGTGGAATTATTGAAAACAATTTTATTGAAAACTAGCTTCTGCCCGCGACTTCGTACGCGTATAAATTATGGATGACATGATATTCTTATGTTTCACCATACGATACCTACCTACTACACTGATAAATTAGATTATTACGATTTCATTTCTATAAATTATGCGTGTAACAGTTCAAATCCTCATAAACTTTGTCGTCAATAATATTTAGTTATATTGATTTACTTAATCTTTATTGCAAACGAAGTACCTAAGTAGAAGAAACATTACCAAAACCGGAATTTAAATATAAGATTTCATAATTGAAACAAATGGACCGAGGGCGAGACCCCAAAGATACTCTATATCTCCGGGTGTCTTGTCAAACTACCCCTGAGAGCCAAAGTCCTGAAGGTAAACGGGGAGGCAAGCGGGGCCGAAGGCTGAGCTTTTCGTAGGAATGAAAGGCCCAACGTACCCTTATAGATAGCGCTCCATATGCGGGCTAGAGCATCGAAGGCCCGAGGGCGAGACTCCATGGATACTTACTATCCACAGGTGTCTTGCAAGCGAAACATGAGCCTTAAGTCCCAAAGTTGAGGGGTGAGGCATGCGAGCCCGAAGGCCGAGCTTTTCGTATGAATGAAAGGCCCAACCAAACCAACCCTTCAGAGAGCGCTCTCTATGCGAGCCCGAGGGCGAGCCTTCACGAACCCTAACTAAACCCAGGTGTCTTGCAAGCGAAACCGGAGACCAAAGTCCCGAGCGAGAGAAGTCAGAAGAAGAGTGGCGAGGCAAGCGAGACCAAAGGCCGAGCTTTTCGTTGGAATGATAGGCCTAAAGAACCGTTTTAGAGAGCGCTTCCTATGCGAGCCCGAGGACTGACGCACACTATCTCCAAGTGTCTTGAAAGCGAAATCTGAGTTCCAAAGTCCCGAAGGTGAGTGGCGAGGCAAGCGAGCCCGAAGGCCGAGCTTTTCGTATGAATGAAAGGCCCAATACATCGCTTCTATGCGAGCCTGAGGGCCGAAGGCCCGAGAGTTAGCTCATGCGGACGCTCACTATACCCGAGTATTCATAATAATATTTCTGAATGTCACAAACGCTGAAGTTTTATACATAAAAAAATGGTACCTACTTAATTCTCCGCGGAATGCCGTTGTGTCCAAATTTTATACCCACGTCTCTTGACGTTGGTGAACTATGCTAATTCGACGTAAGTATTAAACTCAACCTATCATACATCTTTAGATGACCTCTGAATTCATAACAATTATATAGGAAGAAAGAGGTTATATAGGAAGGAAGAGTTTCCAAAATAATTAGGTTTCTTATGTCTAACAGCTACTATCGGTTGAGATATCTATCAAACATTTTTGGTTATTATAGACAGTCTTTAGCCATCTAGCACTCTTTTTCATCCCATGGTTTTTCACGTTTTATCCATATTTTTTTATAATGTTTGAATGGAGTTCTTTTTTACTTTCCAGTCAAGTGTATGTTTATCAATTTTCAAGTCTAAAGCTCATGGATTTGAGGAGTTCCCATACAAAGTTTTGCCCCATTTTTTACCCCCTTTGAACAAATTTTTATATCATTTTTACAGCCTATGGCCTGGCCAGGGATTTTCTCAACCGATTAAGTAAAAGTTGCATCAAAATCCTCTATTCACTAAGCTTCTCTGCGTTTTTTGAAAAATATACATTTTCAAAAACGCAGACACAAAAAAAAAACTACAAAAAGTGCATGCTGCTGGGTTTGAACTCGGGGACACCGACTCCGTAAGCTATGGGTCAAACCACTGGTCTAACTATCAGTTGTAAGAACAGGATGAATTTTCGAATATATTGACGACATGTTACCATGGTAATGATACTGTTATAACCCCGCTCTTGCAACATTATATAGTTTCTAGTCGCCTCAGAACCTATTTTCATCCCATATTTTTCACGTTTTATCTATACATTGCTAAAAGTTTGAATGGGGTCGTCTTTACTTTCCAGTCAAGTTTATGGTTACCAATTTTCAAGTCTGTAGCTCGTACATTCAAGGAGTTCCCATACAAAGTTCGACCCCATTTTCTACCCCCTTTGAACCCTAATCTTTAAGATTTTTATAGCTTAAAACCTATCCGGGGATTCTCTCGACAGATTAGTAAAGTTTGCATCAACATCCGTTCAGCCGTTTTCACGTGATACTCTGACAAATAAACAGACAAACAGATAAACAGATAAACAGATAAACAGATAAACAGATAAACAGATAAACAGATAAACAGACAAAAATTCTAAAAACTGTTGTAACGTGTTCTGTTATCAATTCTAAGTATCCCCAGCCAAAATTTTTTCGTTTATCTTCCATGTACAGACTTTCGACCCTCTTCAGCTTTATTATATGTATAGATACATGGTGAGCAATCCAAATGGGACAGTATGGCGGTTTTGGAAACCATAACAGATAGCGAAATCTTGGCTTAGGAACCATGACGTTGATTTTAGTAAAAAGAAAAACTGCATTCATATACTTACAAAAATACGTGTACTCGGCCCAGGAATCGAACCTGGACTTTTTGAAAAATTAAATTTCGTTGTTTAAAAACAATGCATTTTATAAGTTTTAGATATCATGTTTCTTAGTAACATTTACTATTTAAGAGCTACATAACCGATATTCAAAGGAAAATAACGAAATTTAATTTTTCAAAAAGTCCAGGTTCGATTCCTGGGCCGAGTAGGTACACGTATTTTTGTAAGTATATGAATGCAGTTTTTCTTTTTACTAAAATCAACGTCATGGTTCCTAAGCCAAGATTTCGCTATCTGTTATGGTTTCCAAAACCGCCATACTGACCCATTTGGATTGCTCACCCTGTATACCTATTCCCCTGCCGCGCTACGCTCGTAGCGCTACGCCGCGCCGTAGTCCTCGGCAGCTTAATCCCCATATGTAGAGAAAATCGCCCGTAGCACTAAAGTGACACTCATGTATTAAAATACATGAGTGTCGTGACAGGCGCTGAATGGGTTAATGTTCTAAGTATGTTATTTACGCTCATGTTTAATTGCACCTAATAAATAGCAATACTTACATTAAAAATTCTAACTTAAACACATAATATTTCTAAAACGTACGCAATCAAACACTTCTAATTACACAAACTTACGGCTAGCCAGAATAACGAATGCAGTGACAGCCAATTACTTATGAAATAGTTATGAACCACCGGGAATCCTATGAAAAACTTCCAGTTTCTCTTCCAAAGCAAGCCGACACGAAAAGTAAGCTGTCACGATAAAACTAAAAACATCTTATCTCCGTATGACTCTCATTGTAACTTACGCCCTTTTGAGTGAAGATGGTGGACGTAACGAACTGTCCTGACACGTCTCGTGCTAATTGCCCCAGCGAAAAGGGTCAGGTTTGTGCTGAATAAAAACGAGGTTTTCACGGTTTGGGGTGAATGTAACTACAGGCCGCGTAGCATGGTTGACATTTTATCACTTATCGTTGTTATAATAATAATAAATAATAAAATCATTTATTTCGGAAGTAGTATTTCCGGAATTCTTCATAGCAAAAATCAAACTGTCAGAGGATTTGACCAAAGTGTTTTATCGACTATCGATAAATAAATGTCACTTAATGACACATCGTCAAAGTAATGAAATCAGGCTTTTGGATATATACAATGTATATTGTATGTAAGCATAATGGTAAGGAATAAAACAGAAAATATTTTTAGTAACCATTTTAGTAACACGGCACGGAAATTACTTATGACAATCAAGCGACGTAAATGGCATATGTGACGTGGGCATGATTTATTTTAATATGGAGATGCAGGTTGCTTATCAAAGAGGTCAAATGTTACATACAGTATAAGTCGATATGCGATAATATTCCGTAACATCGATAAATGGAATTGTTGATAAAACAATTTGGTCATTCCCTCTGACAGTTTGATTTTTGCTATGAAGTATTCCGGTCCTTGGTTATAAGACATCCGTCACTCTCGCACCCGTATACTTGTCAGAACGTGACGGATGTCTTATCGACAGCGATATAAAATGGCAACCATGCTACGCCCGCTGGAGTGTAAAAGGTAAAGCCGCTTAGCATCTCACGGGCAGAACATTTGGCACAAAAACTTTTCGTGATTTCAAACTATAAATTGAATTTTTTTTTCTGCATAGTAAACTTTTTCTAATTTGGATCAAATTTTCTGCCGGTGAGTATACTATTAGTTTGACGAAACTAATTTAATTGAAGAATACTAAGGTGCATACCTGGTCTCTGAAATTGTAAGTATTCATTTAGAGAAATTATTTATCGTGGAACACACAAAAAATTCGAAGAGTCGTTTGTCCGTATACTTGAGATCATCTGAGATGCCCGAATTGCAGCAAAGTAGTCCATTTAAACAGCAATTCTACCGCCCAAGATATAAGATTCCAATTCCAATAACAGTTTTATAAAGGTGGGTTGGGGACTTTACATACCCCTTTGGATTTCTTAGAAGATGTAGGTATGCAGGTTTCTTCAAGTCGTTACCATTCACCGATAACGCGCAACTTACATAGTAAGCCTTACATATAAGTCCTGTAGTAGGTACTAACAACCTATGTAATGGATCATAGTTGTCCGAAATAAATGCATTTTATTTTTAAGCTATAGGTTGACGAGGCTTACCGCGTCTAATAAAACTCTTAAATTTAAGCGCTTCCACAACCAACATTTTGTATATCTAACATAAAACATGTACACATAATAAACTCAGATTTATAGCAACTATTTTACTTAAACTTTTAATATAAACTAAGTAATACTTGTTCTAACATGTACATTGATTACGATTAAAATACACACACACATACTGAGACATAAATAGACTTACAGACCCTATTTACTACCTACATTTTTGACGACATGTTAGCCTAGTGGGTAGTGACGCTGCTTACGATACTGAAGGTCCCGGGTTCGAATCCCGGTAAGCGCAATTATTTGTGTGATGAGCATGATTTATTTCTGGGTCTTGGATGTTTTCTATGTATTTATATCTATTAAATATATCGTTGTCTAGTACACATAACACATGCCTTATTGAGCTTACTATGGGACTAGGTCGATTTGTGTAAGATTGTCCTTTATTAATTTATTTATTATGGTGCTCGCTGGCTTATATTTTTAACCCTCTGATTGTTCGAATCCCTGTTCCAACTGGACTACAAAAACATTAGGTATTGGACAGTTTAAACTCATAGATGGCCATCTTGGTGCGACGTCCAACTAACCCCAGCGTTGAAGCCTAAATTCTGACCATCTCTTTGCCTCATTTCCGAGCAGTGGCCTGAAAGGTTTTCTGTAAGGTGGAGATAGTTGCCCAGTCGGGCTGCTCAAAATAAGTATGACATCCCGATCTACAATAGGTACCTTATATGTACCTACATCGCTAGCTACTTTTACATTTCGCCGACTGAAACAGCCAATTAGTGCCGACTTAATTGTTACGCAACATGTTTCGAATACAAATGGCACAGTCCTAGTAAACCAGGGATGTGGCGTTTCCGCATCTGTGCAGATAATCCGCAGATTAAGGGGCAGCGCTCCATTAATGTACAACTTTCGGGGATTCGATCAAACTAGGCATCACCTGTTGCTTATAACTTTACATTACGAACAACTGCAGCTGAGCGGCAAGGCACGCTTGCAAACTGAAGGTCGAGTGGATAAAAAAGTCGTATGTAAGTAAGGAAATAGATATTATGCTCTTTGATTGTTTTTTTTCTCCTTGTTTTGTCCTTGTATTAAAGAATAATAATAAGAATTTACTTATTTAATCAATTCTAATTATAATCCTTTGTTATCATTTGATATTTAACTGTAGCTTTTCGGTAAATTTATGGTAAGTTCTCCAGTGAATGAACGCTTTAAGGATTTTTTTTACTTAATTTTTTTGTGTTAGATATCTATAGTTATCTACTTAATGTCGGCCATGACTGTTTTTATAGCTCAAACAAGTATTCTAGTTTGCTTAAATTGCTTAACTTTTGCAATAGTTTTCCATAATTAGTTAATAGTTTTCCTAATTTTCACACAATTTGTATGTTTAATTGTCGGCACCAAACTGACACAGTGTTAATTTTGGTTCGAAGATTCACGCTAATTGGGTATTGGGTACACAATCATTAAAACTGTACAATGTCTCACTAGGTGTCCTTCTGCTCAACACACACAAGATGAAATAGAAGCTAACCCATAGTACATCTACCGAGACGTGAAGAGAATTAAAGTTAGTTCAGGAACACGCGGTGCACGTTCGTTTGTACATTTTTAGTTTAAACTTCGAAACAGGATGTTTCTGTCGCTAGGCAAATGAGGTAGTACCTACCTCGGTAGCGGTAGGTACAGTTAGAATAGGTTTTGTAGAACGGATCTTATCTTAAGACCAATCGGTACAACAATGCCATTGTTTAGCCACATGCCACAATCGCTTCGAAATGAAAAAGGCCATGTTTAATAAATACTTTACTCGAATAGCGACTCTATTGTTATAAAGGCAAGGTTCAAATGAAAACGAAAGATATATCGGTATTATCAACTTTTTATTAGTACCTAGTTGCAGCATACTTAGTAAGTGAACAATTAGCAGTTACACTTAACAATGGAAGAAAATGGCTTTGTCTTCTCTTTGTGCCTAGTACAAAGAGAAGTGAATTCGTTCTAGAAAAGCGATTCGGTAGTGGACGTAAGGTATACTTGATTTTTTTTGAACTGAGCCGATCCACTGATCTTCAAAACGATAGGCATTCAAGTTAAACAATACGATTGTGTGGTTGGCATGTGCCAAACTTTGCAAGAAAGAGGTTACCGCCACATAAAATGTTCATTGAATAATGAACTCTATCGTCTTAATCAATAGATTCAAGATGGACTAAAATATTTAAAAAAAACCCCCGCTCACAGCCAGCCAGGTATAAACAAGAAATTTTCCTTCAATGTTTGTTGGCACGCGTCGACCACACAATCGTATTGTTTAACTTGAATGCTATTGTTTTGAAGATAAGTAGATTGGCTCAGTTCAAAAAAATTCAACTATACTACTCGATCAGAATATCAAATCCACTAAGAAAACTGGTTAGAATTAGACAATTAATTATGAAAACAGTATTACTTACACATGCTCGTCCTTGGCGCTGGGCACGAAGTGTTTACACTCGCGTTTCTGGAAGGTGCTCTCTATCCAACTGCGGGTGGTTTTCTGAAACAAGAACAACAACATTTTGGTTAGATCGGTTTCCTGACGATGTTTTCCTTCACCGAAAAGCCACTGTTAAATATCAATATGGCTTTCGTGAAGCAGTTTCAACCAAACTTGCCCTCAACCAAAGTGACGACTGAGGCCATACAGAAAGACAATGCAAAAGAGATAACGCGAGCCTATGATTTTATGGCCTCAGTCGTCACTTTGGTTGAGGGCAAGCATAAACTGTGGAAGAGGTGTGAGAGAGAATAATATGTAACACCTTATGTATATTTCATCCAAATTAATAACCCGATATTAAATAAAAACTCGTAACAGTTTACGAGTCTACGTAGCCGTACAAAGGATTGAGCCATGAAACTGTATGGGTAGAAACGGGGCGATACGCACATTTTTATGACGATTTTAGAGTCGACCCCGTTCGTAATTTAGTCCTGAATACACAAAGTATTGAATTTGTTACGGCTGAGAACGGAGGCCGTTAATTTATGATCGTGTTGATGCTTAGGAAATTTATGAGTTAACATTTAATATTCATAAACTTCTAAAATGTTACCACAAGCTTCAGAACAATAAAGGATCTTTTTTTATCTGAGCCTCGAGAATTGCAAAACTTTTGTCTTTTTTAAACTGTCAAAAACGAGGAAATGCTAATTTGAAATAGCGATTTAAAATTGAACAACGAGGTGGTTTTGACCACTCGTATTCAATTCTTCAGAGAAAGTAAGTGACTTCAATCTTATTTACTCGTATTTAATTTTCGAGCTTATTTACTCGTATTTAATTTTCGAGCGCTCGAAAGTCAAATATCGGCCGATATTTGACTTCGAACCTCATTTGACCAAATTCGAATAAAGAGTTACTTGTTTTAAACCGTTGATAATCGTAAGTGAAATCCGATATGTCCGTCCGTATGGGTCCGTAAATAAATAAATGGGAAGTTTGACAGTAAAGTGCTGTCGTTGCAACCCATTACTCTCAATTTGAAATTTAAAACATGGTCTACTCGTACCTACTAATCAAGTTATCAGGGAATCCAATTCATATAGCTCATTTCTTGCAGCGTAGCATACGTAGCGTTGCTTGGCTACAAATGGGTTAGGAAACATTCATTCCTTCAATCACTAGAGCCTCTCTTTGTATGACTATGACTGCTATTCGCAACATTCCACCCATATGGGCGCAAGGGGCCCTAAAAATCAAGTAGAGCAGTTTCCATGCAAATTGGCACTCCTACGCACATGGGTCGTCGTTATTCAGGGGCTCTATTTCGAAACGGGGTTAAAACGTAATAAAATTGGATCCGATTCTGATCGAGTCGCTGCTCTCGCTTCTTTTCAGGCGTTGGCTTATTTATTAAAGCGTGACGCATATATAAACTCATGCTAATATAGGGATTATTTTAGCACTGAGCCGAGGCTCGGGCTTTCTCGTGGCTTATACAGAGCCTGCGGATTTTATAGGGTTTGCAATGGAAAGCAATCTCTTTTTTAACTAATACAGTTGTGCAAGCGTTCGTTGTGTTGAGGCCAGTGATGACATATGGCACTGCAACGTGGTCGCTTACTATGGGCCTCATAAGAAGGCTCAAAGTCGTCCAAAGGGCAATGAATGGAGAGGGCTATGTTGTGAGTTTCTCTGCGTGATCGCATCAGAAATGAGACTTAACCGCAGCAGAACCGCCTCCGAATCGCTGAACTTAACTGCACGTAGAACCGATGGCCGTTAATAAGGTACTCGAGTGGCGACCATGTACCGGAAGGCGCGGCGTGGGTAGGCCCCCCACCAGGTGGACTGATGACCTGGTAAAAGTCACGGGAGTCCGCTGGATGCGGGTGGCAAAGGACCGATCAGTATGGCACTCTTTAGGGGAGGCCTATGTCCAGCAGTGGACGTCTTTCGGCTGATATGATGATGATGAAGCGTTCGTTAGTGCTAACGTGCCTTTAGAATAATATTCTTGCGTGATTGGTAAAGATAAAGTTAAATATAAAAACACTAAGATGTAACTGTCATAAAGATTTATGATTGGGTGGAGAGTAGATAGGTAATTTTAGGAATTGATTACGTAGTAGCCTACGATATGTTCATTGAATGAACAGTTTCTTTTTAACCGACTTCAAAAAGGAGGAGTTTTTTTTTTGTGTGTTTGTTACGCGATAACTCGGTAATTTATGAACCGATTTGAAAAATTCTTTCTTTGCTTGAAAGCATATACTTCCAGATTGGTCCCGTTTTCATCAAAATCCAGTTCTGATAATGGGACCCTGGAGAAATTGAGGGAATTCTTCAAATTTTATAGGCAAACTTGAAGCAATTTGGCTACTGATTTGAAGTCGGTTAAAACTTTGTTTTTAAAGTAAATTATTTCAGATGTGTGCACTAGTGTGCAAAAACATTAACAAAATTAGTATTTGTAAATTTTGTGAAATCAGAAACTAAGACGGAGAGTTTTGTAAACAAATAGTAGTCACAGGCTTAATTTTATGCCCTAACTAACCTGCTAGCTTTGGCCCGCGAAATCTCTCAAATGCCATACCAACGTAATATTTTTTAAATATGTATATTTTAAAATGTTTGTATAGATACGATAGTCAACTGGTATTTTTATTTCCTCATAATAATATCGGTTTATGAACTTTATAATAATATTCGCGCCAAAAAGGCAGCTGCCATTATCGTGACGTCATAACTAAAACACCAAACCACAGACTAGGTACTAAGAAGATACTGCGTGCAGAAACATAGAAACGTCAAATTATGTGCATTTCCTTTACGAAGAAAATTTGTTTTTGCATTTTGCTGTTCTGACGTCACTCACAGAAGACAAAATGGCGGTCGGCGTTTTCGGTCACGTAACATACCCACAGATAATAAAACACCTAAGATTTTAATTTTCGAATTTAAAAATAAATTTTATGTTTTATAACAAAATAGTGTTATATTCGTATTTCTTATGGTAAAAACTATATAAAAACAATACTTCGATTATTTAATTTTGATAGATTAAAATACCCTATTGTGCCAATTTTTTGCCCTTGTGAGTCAAATTTCATTAAAATCCGTCGAACCATTTTTACGTGATTGAGTGACACTCTTTCGATTTCTAAAATTAATTATTAGGATTAATCGAAACAAGATTCAGTTAACACATTCAAGTAAATTTCAATTAAGTAAAACAACAAATTTCAATATAATTATTACCGTAACTCAATGTCCGCAACACCGGCGTATGTAACACAACGCAGCAAAGGCATCGCAGTAATCACATTATCCGAAAGAAAGCTTTTAGGTAACGGCAGATCCAGCTGATGTTAGATGCTGAAGATTTTACGTTACACTAAACTAGGGTTGCCACGATACATTTTTTTACATTCGCACTGGCATCTGTCATATGCATTTTTATATGCTTTATATATTAACCGACGTAACCCCGTTGAGTTTGGGCTCGTTAGAATCGTCTCAATGGGATGATGATCGTATACAGAAAAGTACAGTCGGCAATAAAAGCTTGTACAAAAATTTAAATTTTGACATAAACTTATTATTAGATAACTGCCTAAACTACCCAATAATTTTACCTGTCTAATGAATAATAACACTGCCTCCGCATCTCGCTGCGGTCTGCGGAGACACGTACAAAAATCGCCGCACGCAGGTGCGGTGCAGCCTGCGGTACCGTGCGGAATTTATATCCAAACTGAGGTACTTGCAGACATTACTTTGTTTTTCTTTCCGAATGGTTATAGGCTGTATTTTATACCGCAGGTCTGCCTGCGTTCTTTGTAATACGCCGGCGAGTCCTGGATGTTTTTTAAGTATTTAAGTATGTGTATCTATTAAATATATCATCGTCTAGTACGCATAACACAAGCCTTATTGAGCTTACTATGGGACTAGGTCGATTTGTGTAAGATTGTCCCCTAATATTTATCTAATACATATTTATTATTATTAAACATATCGTCGTCTAGTACCCATAACACAAGCCGTATTGAGCTTACTGGGGGGCTAGTTCGGTTTTTGTAATTCAAACATTCATTCATCATTAGTCTGGGCTGAGCATATGCCTCTTTTCGAGTAACATGCTATCCCGGTCCAGTGCTCCCATCCAGGAATTACCCTATGTAAGATTGTCCCTAAATATTTATTTATCGATTCATTTCATATTTTTATATCGATGTGTGCACACTCGTTCTGGCGTTAGCTCAGCGCTCGTCGAAGCAAGCGCGCGAAACATGTTTACATCAAAATTGGAATGTCGAATGTGGCTGAACGACTCAACATGTGACAACCCTATTCCGCCGGGAAACCTCAACCATTTACAAAGGTGCATTCCCTCAGTGCATTCGGTCTAATCTCTGGATCCGGAGGTAAGTATATTGTGCGGAGAATTTATGGAGACAGGAAACGCCACAGAGTAATGCCATTCGAGTAACGCGGTGAAACAAAGCAAAATCAGGACTATAGAATTCAAGAAAGTGACATAATCGGAAACATTAGTAGTTCATGTAATTCTTTCGTTGTTCTTTGAATACAAAGCGACCCTACCCGGCGATGGATGAAGTAACAAGTGGCAAGTTTGACAAAACTCATATTATTAAAGTCATTTTGTATTAAACAGTAAGGTTTGCTAACGAAACTTACAAATTTTAAATTTAACTCATCCCTAGATAGAGATAATAGAAGTATTTCTGTAATACATATATAAAATGTATGTAAAAAATAAATTTTATCTCCACCCTCTTTCATTAGCCATATATTTCGTCGCTATTTTATAATTACAGGTAAATTACTTTCGAGATGTTTTTGCATTAGTAGTTGTGACCTCTGTAGCCAGCCTCACACACACACATACTCGTGTATGTGTACGTCAACGTGTACGTGTGTCCCTGTAAATATACAAATACTACTACAAATGCAAAAACGTCTTGAAAGTAATTTACCTGTAGGTACCTACATTTTTTTAATAGACAGTGAGATATGTAGATTCATTTATTTCATTTAGACAATTCACATGTCATTTCATAACATTAAAATAGCATGGCTTCACAAAAAGTTCGTCAGAGGGCATAAGAATAAAAAAACAAGAATATAAATAAAAGTAATTCTAAATACAATGCAGAATTAAACAAAACAATAAGGCAATAAGAACAATCGAAATGGCTTGACATTGTATCAAGGGTGTAACATATTTTAGAAATGACGTATTATTAATAATACCTAGAGCATCAATATTGGTAAAATATTGATAACAATACAATAATACAATAATTGGGTACCGTCAAGTACAGTCAAGTGTGCATACAACTTACTCATAAATATAAGATCGCTCTTATGTCAGTGGATTAAGGTTGTGGTACATATTTAGCAGATTAAATCGATACATATTTTTGCACTTGACTATACTAAATGGAGCCAGAAGGAATCCCCTCCTTCTGGCCCCTAATCTATACTCTAAGCTCAGCATAGGACTCTGAGCATTTATCATCTTCTATCCTACCCTAATCTATACTCTAAGCTCAGCATAGGACTCTGAGCATTGCTGTTTATCATTTTCTATCCTAGACAATAACCGTGTTTTTAAAAGATTCGACGCACTCAGCTAATAACAATCATACTCTAAATTCGAAGAACGGTCTCAGCCGACATTTTTTATTGTAGTTACAATCGATGCTAACCTGCTGGCGCTACGAGGCTATGATCACTTCCACAATTAATATTTTTAGTTTCAATGAATCCAGTAGATAACCAATTCAATTATCTCCATTGAAAATATATTGCAATGGCTGCACTTTCTGTATTGGAAAAGCAATTCCCGCTAGCTAAAAGCATATTTTCCTTTGACACCCATATTAGCTAAACTTTATATTGGTTACTTTTCCCTCTAGTACTCAAAGCTTTGATTCTAAAGCCGTTATTGCAAAGCGAAATTACCAACCAATTATCCAACTCGCTGGGTTCAAAATGAATATTTTAATCTTCTTTTAAACCAGCGATTTCAGAACTTGAGTTAAGTTTTATTTATCTAAAATACACGTCAAAGTGCAATTTTTTCCGCTCACTTAATTCTCGTTATTTTACATTTTAAAATTAAACTCTACGCTGCTTGGTTTTGCGTTGGTTATTGAATATCTCGATTTGCGAGTTAAGGCATTTGAAAAATATGTTACAGTGGAGATTCAGTTCTATCGCTGGAGTTTCCTTTTCACCTGAGTGGGTCGATATTATTCTTTTCTCAACTTAAATCTCTCGGAATAAATGTTTTTAATTGATTTTAACTGGGCTTTGTTGTGTTTTGTAGGGTCTTCCTCATCCGATAATTATTCTTTTTTTTCATTGTAATAATGTTCCACCTTGTTTTTATTTAAGGTAAATACGTATTAATTTATTAAAAAGCATTTTGTAGCTTTTAAAAGCGAGCTGCATGTTCACAGCATAACCTACGGATTTTTGAATTTTGTACAGTTAGCATCATATACCTGTCTACATTCTAGCACTTTATTGTTTAAGAGATAGGGTCGCTTAAACTATAGCGCGCTTACGAAGTCTTCACTCGGAAAATATACATATACCCAAGTCTTAAATATCTTAGGTAGGTTTAAGAAATTCATTCATTCTTTATTAATCACCCTTTATACCGCCACTGCATTTGACTTTTCAGAAAGTTGGCGATTTGACTGTCAGTCAAATGCCGTATTCTCCATTTTGATAACAATAAAATTGTTTACTAAACAATAACATATGGCATAATTAGGATACCCATGCATCATCACAGGACAATACCGGTATTACAAACTAAACTTGGACAATACACGTGGTAACACGCATAATATCCACATAACACATAAATTCGCGTCATGTTGTTTAGGACGTATGCTAATAGACAAGCTGTCCTGTAGAGGCCGTATCCAACTATGAGCCATTGTTCGAGGGATTTCCATCATTTACATGTATATGTATGAGTTCAGATGCGATATAATCTCTAGTTAACTAACTATACAAGAATTGTCAATGAAAGAATCAACTATATTTAAGCAAATAGAGTATAAATGCGGTCTTTATGTATTGACCTGACCGCAGACCGCATCTAGTGTGGCAAAGGCTTTAAGCACCGAATATCGGGCTGGACCAAAAAACTCTAGAAATCCAGCAGGAAGCAACTCAGAATGATATCTGGGGTGTTCACAGTCACTTCGGGGTCAAGGATCTCTAGGCCAAGATGGGCTATCGGATAGTGTATACTGTAGAATGAGTGGCGAGGAGTATGAGGCTATGGAACACTTACTGTGTGAATGTCATGCCCTTGCCAGACAAAGAATGAATCACTTTGGTAACGGCTATCAGCAAACCAAAGGAATTCAAGGTACTTCCGCTGAGCTGCATCATCCGTTTTATAGAAATGATGGAGCGAGCTTAGGAGTAGGTATAAAGGAGAGGGCAAATGCACAAAAGATCCCACTATGTCGAAAGGACCCTCATCTAGATAAGATAAGATAAGCACCGAATAATTAATAGTACCTAAAGGTACAGAAGGTCCACTACCCGAGAGATGACGTTAGCTGTCATTTCTTTGCAAGAGACAATCATAGAGTGAGTTAGGGTTGTTGACGTGCCACATAACTGAACATCCAAAATGATCACTATTTAAGTTTCTAACGTTTGTTATCGAAATGATCCTCCCTTTTGGAAATAATAATAACATAGAAAAAATACAGTACCCGGGAAGCTTATGGATTAAGGATTAAGTAAAAAAATACATGAATACTGATTAAGTTTCATAAAACAGTTCATCTTTTGCAATATTAATTCTTACGTCATGTTAGCAAAATGCTGTATAATTGAATTTCGTATAACGTTGTGCGATCAATAAAATTAAATTATGTTACGTGAGTTAGCCAAATATTTCGGTACACGTCTTTATAACTGTAAGAGTAAGGACGTGTCACAATATATTTGGCTACTTTGGCTGCTACTAACTATAAGATACTGACTGTACCACGGAACGTATACTGGGTGGAACAGATCGATCGACTTTTAAGCAAATGGGATATAGATCAGGTTTAGTACTTTACTTCTCACCTTGTAACCATACTAATATTTCAAACAGTTACCGAGATACAACTTGTTAAACTTTAGTGAAAAAAAACTGTATGTTTCAACCCTATCCAGTAGATTCAATGACGTCAGCAAGATCAAGTAAATTACAAACAGCAACATTATGAACTGACCGTTGACAGACCTCATGTCATTGCAATAAGGTACTTTCGAACATCGGATGTGAACTTTTTTGTGACTTGTGACATGTGTCAATTTCAAATGTAAATAATAACTGTATATTAGGGTTGTCACTAAGATTAAAATAATTCGATTTTTATGTTTTTTTTTCTTTTAAATCTACTTAACAATTATAATAGATCGGTTGTACGTCACTTATATAACACTGTCCTTTCAGCTTAGTCCAAGGAAATGTTCCTCCCTGTATATAAAACGTCATTGTGTGCGATACGCTGTGCGTCTACAAACAGCCCCGACGTGCTATATATGTATATGTATTCTCAAAAAACTTTTCATCTGGTTGTTCTTACTTTACTTCTAAGTGATTGATAACAATATCTGTGCGAAAATAGATTGAATATATCGCTAACTTTGCTTGGAATAATCCTATGGGATAAATCAATTTGTCTTGTGTGACATATTACCGAATAAGATCATGTCAACGGTACCTACCTCGGGCTAATTTTATTCACAGCTTTTTTTGAACCTACATTGCTCGTATGTAATGTCCTCAAAATTGGCAAACAATTTTACAGCTACTTAGAGCTGAAATTTGGACTACTTATGTTAGTTCAGTGACAATGCAATATTATGACACTAACTTTATCATTGCCAATAGGGGTGTAGACACTAAATGAAATAATCAATAACGTTGTATTTTCTCGAAAAAGGATTAAAAATTGACGACCTAGACGACCGGTTAGCCTAGTGGGTGGTGACGCTGCCTACGAAGCTGAAGGTCCTGGGTTCGAATCCCGGTAAGGGCAAATATTTGTGTGTGAGCATGAATATTGGTTTTCACCTCACTAGCTCGGAAAGACCTTTTTTATTCTTTAAAAACAGATAGCAAAACTGCATTTTATCCACATGTGTGCAAAGAATATTTGAAATCCGAACGTGTTATTAGTTACTTTTGCTGTCCGTCTTTCACGGCAAAACGGGGCGACGAATTGACGTGATTTTTTAAGTGGAGATAGTTGAAGGGATGAAGAGTGACATAGGCTACTTTTTATCTCTTTCTAACCCCCCACATCCCTAAAATGGCGGGTGGAAGTTTGTATGGAGCATTCCGCAATTTTCAAGGTAGAAAGCTAAAAATTGGTATGTGGACTATTTATGACTAACAAAAAAAATCGTGCATCATTTTTTTTGGAAGACTGCACCTAACCCCTTAAAAGAGGGGGTGAAGTTTTATATGGGGGTCCAGATAGGTAGAGTCAATATGTAGAATCGATATGTAGAGTCCATATGTAGAGTCGATATGTAGAGTCGATATGTAGAGTCGATATGTAGAGTCTATGTAGAGTCGATATGTAGAGTCTATGTAGAGTCTATATGTAGAGTCGATATGTAGAGTCGATATGTAGAGTCGATATGTAGAGTCCATTTGTAGTCAATATGTAGAGTCGATATGTAGAGTCTATGTAGAGTCGATATGTAGAGTCTATGTAGAGTCGATATGTAGAGTCCATTTGTAGTCAATATGTAGAGTCGATATGTAGTCAATATGTAGAGTCGATATTATAGTCGATATTATAGTCGATATGTAGAGTCGATATGTAGAGTCTATGCAGAGTCGATATGTAGAGTCCATTTGTAGAGTCGATATGTAGAGTCCATTTGTAGTCAATATGTAGAGTCGATATGTAGTCAATATGTAGAGTCGATATTATAGTCGATATGTAGAATCGATATGTAGAGTCTATGCAGAGTCGATATGTAGAGTCTATGCAGAGTCGATATGTAGAGTCGATGTGTAGAGTCGATATGTAGAGTCGATATGTAGAGTCCATTTGTAGAGTCGATATGTAGAGTCGATATGTAGAGTCAATATGTATAGTCGATATGTAGAGTCGATATGTAGAGTCGATATGTAGAGTCAATATGTATAGTCGATATGTAGAGTCGATATGTAGAGTCGATATGTAGAGTCCATGTAATATTTACTAGTTAAAATAAAGGCTGATTATACATATTTCAGTTGTTTTTCTTATGTAGTACTTTCCTCAGTTTAGTGAGGTGAAAAGATTTGTGTTACACACGGGTGCAAGTTATTTTGACGTCTCGTGTGTTGCAACACTCGCTTTGCTTTCTATTTTTGAACCACTCGCTACGCTCAGGATTCTATTTTCGAACCACTCGCTTCGCTCGTGGTTCAACCATAGAATCCATTCGCTAGCTCGTGGTTCAACCCTAGAATCCATTCGCTGGCTCGTGTTTCAATTCCACACTCGCGGTTAAAATATAACTTTGCACCCTTGTATAACAAATAACTATTCTGAGTCTTGGATGTTTTCTATGTATTTAAGTATTTATATCTATTAAATATATCGTCATCTAGTACTCATAACACAAGACTTATTGAGCTTACTATGGGACTAGTTCGATTTGTGTAAGATTGTCCACTAATATTTATTATTTATTTATATGAACCGATTGTCATTTATTATGACGCCCGAGTGTCGTGACGTCACGATCCCCGAGCGGTTTCTCTCTCTAACAAGCAACATTAAAGCGAAATTAATTTTGTATTAAGCAGTAACGCTGTTCGGAGCATTAAATTTTTCAATTTTTCTTTTAATTAGAAATTAAACATTAAAACGGTTGTAGCATCGTAATTTTTTGAGGTTTGAATGGAATTTTCGTTATAAGGCATATTTTTTTGCCTTCTTTCTTTTGAAGTTATAATAAATTTAGAGTCTATACCCGTATTCTATACGATCTCGTACGAAAATCGAGTCTGTCTCGTGAAATATGGACGAAGGTCTCGCGAGATCGAGATTGCATTCCCTATTTTTGTTGCCTTCTTTCTTTTGAAGTTGTAATAAATTTAGAGTCTATACCCGTATTCAGTGACATCCAGGTGATATTTTACCACTTCTACAATTCTGTTTCGTAACTTAAGGTGCCGATAAACTTGAGCACTCAAATGTAACAGAACATCTATCCTTAGCCGGTTTTAAATTTGTCGTACTGAACAACAATCAGAGCCAAGCATAGAGCCATGGACGAATAATACTCAGGCCAAGCTATGGTAATAATAATACCACGAACGAGCGAGATGGTAGCATATACAAATCTCGATAAGTGTGACAGAAAGGGAATAGTTATTTACGATACAAGTGCAGAAAATAGGAAATTCGCAACGAGTGGTGATAAATTAAAACACGACCGAAGGGAGTGTTTTAAATCGACACGAGTTGCGAATTACCTATTCGCACGTGTAGCGTACAACGTTTTACAGTACATATGGCTCTTTAAAGTTTCTACATATGCACGGAAAGTGCTCATTTCCGCACTAGTGCGGAAAAGTAACACCATGTGTACTGTAATATCATTCGTTGACCTTGTCATAGTTCCATGTTTTTTTTATTTGCCACAACTGATTTAGTATGAAGTTGTGGCAAAAAAACCACTACCCGCCCAATTTAAGTAGATTGTTTATGGTAAGCCATCAGCCATTTTAAGACCAGTTCTTAATTTATCTGCATAGAAGCCTTTCCGTCCCTCATTGTGGCATCACGTATAGCTTGTCCCGAGTATCAAAGGTCCAAGCATAGAGCCAAAGACCGCTACGAATATTTTCACGATCATTCTAGCGAATGCTCTAGTGAATGCTGTGCGGAGGTGTGGGTGGAGAATGATGGCGGCAGAATAATAAGAAAATTGTTCAGCTCGGCAAAAAGCTCGAAATATATTTACTGTCGTTTTGCTAGAATGCTCGCTAGAACGTTGCTGTTTATTTTGCGAGCTTTGTACCTGTAATATAACATTCATTAGAATGTTCATTGCAAGTGAATGCTTTAGTGTATCAGCACCTTAACGCACTGCGAGCAGCATAATATAGTCACAGCAAAAAATGCTAAATTAGCAATTTTGCAAAATGTCATAAAAAACCGGATTAAGTGCGAGTTCAACTCCGTATATAATACACAAATATTGAGAATTTTCCCGTTACTTTGAATACTCAAACTTCTTATAGGTTTTCCTGTCATCTTTAGGCAAGGAACTATTTTTCATATTTTTTTCAGAATTATTTTAAGCCAAATAGTTTCGGAGATAATTGGGGGGATTGTCAATTTTCGTCTTTTTTCCTAAATAACTTCAAATCTGTTTATGCTAAAATTATAAAAAATATACCTGAGATGCTTACAACAACCCCTTTCATTTGATATGTCACACAATACAGTTTGCGAAACTTTTTTTCTAATGTTCCAGTTTACCCCCCAAAAGTGGCCCCCTTGTTCAGAATTCATTAATTTACTTTACGCTTCCATCTTTGGGTTACCAATTTACATATGTTTACTAACTCTCCACTCAATCGGTCCAGTAGTTTCGGAGCAAATCGGCTGTGACAGACGCACGAGTGATCCTGTAAGGGTTCCGATTTTTTCCTTTTGAGGTAGGGAACCCTAAAAACTAAACACGCCCTTGCTTACAAACAGAAGAGGATCATGTAAATATTTAGGAGTGGATTGCAAAAAATTGTACATCGTTAAGAGCTTTAATCTAATCTATGATTTAATTTTTTACAGTTTCAAAAGATAAATCGTAAATTAGATTAAGGCTCTTAACTATGTACAATTTTTTTGCAATCCACTCTTAGGCACTTGAAATCGCTTTTCTATACTAATATTATAAAGAGAAAGTGCCTATGAGACATTGTAGCTTCGTAAGTTTGTATGTAATGGGTAATATCCGAAACCACTGGCCCGATTTCAAAAATTCTTTCACCTGTGTATAGGATGGACTTTCTGAATGGACATTAGGCTATGTTTTATCCCGCAGGTTTACCTGCGTTCTTTGCGATCCGCGGGCGAAGCCGCGCTTGCAGCTAGTAATGAAATAAACCTAAACACGGAGAGAGTCGTTAAATCCTCGGTTTATTTATAAACACATTTTAATCAGAGACGAAGTGCCCGGGCAGGCTTACCTTTCCGTTTCTTTTGGAAGGTTGTATCTTATAAAAGAAATGTCAGTCTGTTACATCTTTACGGATCTACGACACGGTATTACCAGGTGAAGTTTTAATTAAGATTTCGACGCGAGTTGATTAATAAAGACGCTTGGTCAGATTAGGTTGTTATAGATTACGTGTGGTTATAAAATACAGTCGCTGGTCTGTGGGTAACTTAAAAACCGGCCAAGTGCGAGTCGGACTCGCGCACCGAGGGTTCCGTACAAACCTGTAGGTATATAAGTAAATTATTAAAAATATTTTTATTATATGATGTAACTCAAAATTTACGGTTTTCGCAATTTTTCCTTTATCTGTGCTATAAGACGTCACTTCGTACCAAATTTCAAGATTCTGAGTTCACGGGAAGTACCTACCCTGTAGGTTTTGATTTTCGAAAATTTGCGGCATAAACGGATGTATCTTTTGATTGCGTTGGCTTAGAAGTTTGATTTTTTCACAGCTGCAAGGGACAGCGGACTTGAGTATTTGATATAAATTTTAGCTTGATACCTCCACGCGTTCCTGAGAAAAAGGGTCTTGACAGACGGACGGACGGACAACAAAGTGATGAGGAGATGATGAAGTTCCGTTTTTTCCTTTCGAGGTACGGAACCCTAAAAATGAACGTAAAAGAAAATAAGTTTTCATTATTGTCAGTCAGATTAAACTTCTGTCATGTTGTGTTTTATATAGACAGTTCAATCTCGCACGATATCGTACGAAAATTCTACGAGAGTGAATCTCGTAAAATATGGACGAGGTCATTGCATTCCCTGACCGGATCGACACAACCGGACCAATATAAATGTGTCATTACTTGTAAACTTGACATAATACCTACCTACTGAATATAAAACTGATCCTTTATCGGTAATAAAAATAGGTAGTAAGTAGTTCCGATTGACACTGAAATACACACAACCAATAACCAACCAGCGAAACTTGGCGTCTTTACGCTAAGAGGCTTGAAGACCCTGATAAGGTTTTATTACACTCGTGCACTTCTCGAAACCTACACCTTATCTTCAACGCAAAGAGTCTATAATACATTGCTAGATCACCCCAAAAGAGAGCTCGCTGAAGTTACACAGGGCCTGAGTAATTTGCACTCGAATACCATTACCCACAGATCACAGATCCATTACGAATTAATCCCACCAACGTAACATGATCCCCGTGTTGTTGAAATATGGACTTTATTCACCGGTGATAGAGTCCTATTGACGGGTGGAAAGTGATTGGTTGTGATATGATTGACGGGCGGTTCGCTTATCCCGTCGGGTCATCTAATGATGCCAGACGTGGATATGATTGGTGTTTGAATAGGTCTGATAACTTACCTGTGAAATACTATTTTTCGAATCGCATCGGAATCTATTTATGGTTCCGTACCTCAAAAGGAAAAATCGGAACCCTTATAGGATCACTTTGTTGTCCGTCTGTCTGTCAAGACCCTTTATATCGAGAACGCACGGAAGTGTCAAGTAGAAATGATAACCATATACTCAAGACAGTCGCTTGAAGCTGTGAAAAAATCACACTTCTAAGTTAACGTAAAAAAAGATACGGCTGTTTATGGCGCAAAAAACGTATATGACACTCTCATTCACTCAGCATTGCACGCGGCTGTATGTGTGCGTGCACTATAATAATATTTAATCATCCATTTTAGCAAAAACCTATTTTGATATCATATCAAATACACATTAGCGAAGGAGAGACGCTATTTTGATAAACGACAGGCCAACAGGATATCCCTAAGACATAACGTTACATTTTGAACCACGAATTGGGCCTCACACATTCCCATGATCGTTTAAACAGCCCTAAGAAGCCTTAGGACTTCATTAGCTGCCGTATCGATATTCGATTACGGACAATCGGAGCATATTGTACGTTCAGCTTCCGGGACATTGGCGAGGATCCAAATAGGAAAGTGGAGCAACGGCACAGCCAAGAATTTAGCTCACAAGAGATATTTGTACCTGCATAACCTCATCATCATCATCATCAAATCAGCCGAAAGACGTCCACTACTGTACATAGGCCCCCCCAAAGAGTGCCACAATGACCGGTCCTGCGCCACCCGCATCCAGCGGACTCCAGCGACCTTTACCAGGTCATCAGTCCACCTTGTGGGGGACCTACCCACGCTGCGGCTTCCGGTACGTGGTCGCCACTCGAGAACCTTTCCGCCCCAATGGCCATCGGTTCTACGTGCAATGTGCCCCGCCCACTGCCACTTAAGTTCAGCGATTCGGAGGGCTATATCGGTTACCTTGGTTCTGCTGCATAACCTGTTCTGTCTGTATTATTAATCGACTTCTAATAAACCGGTCAAGTGCGAGTCGGATTTGCGCACGAAGGGCTCCGTACCATTATCTATAAAAACGAGTATCTATAAAAATAGTTGTCTGTAAAGTCGGTTTACGGACGATAATTTTACGTGATAATTCGAATAAAATAGTCGATCTAATCTTGATTCCCCATACAAAATTTTAACCCTCATTTCACCCCCTCAGAATTTGAATTTTGAAAAATTCTTCCTTAGTTCGCCCCTAGACCTTATAAGGAACCTACGTGTCAGATTTGGAATCTCTAGAACCAGCGGTTTGGGCTGTGCGTTGATATGTCAGTCAACGGAACGGGACAATGAGTCACACTTTGTCGTGCGTGCAGCCGGCGTTTATCGATTTATATATATATCTATTTTATTCTGTTTTTTAGTATATGTTGTTATAGCGGCAACAGAAATGCATCATCTGTGAAAATTTCAACTGTCTAACTATCACGGTTCATGAGTTATAGCCTGGTGACAGACGGACAGATAGACAGACGGACGGAGAGCGAAGTCTTAGTATTAGGGTCCCGTTTTTACCCTTTGGGTACGGAACCCTAAAAAGGAGGAGGTTCCCAATTCATCGGAAACTTTTATTTTTTTATGTATGTTCCCCGATTACCTACTCGAAGGCGCCTGGACCGATCTGGAAAATTCTTTTTTTGTTTGAAAGGACATCCCTTCCAGGTGGTCCTATAGTCATCTGATGATGGGATCCTGGAGACATCGAGGGAATCATTCAAATTTTATAGACACGCTAGAAGCGATTTGGGTCCTGATTTCAAGTCGGTCAAAACTTTGTTTTAGCTTTGTTGTGTGCATATAGGATATGCATTTACATGCATATTTTTAATTTCGAATTGGACCCTGTGCCGTCTTACAAACGCGACCAATTCGTCCATTAACATTAAAAGGGTATAATGGACAAATTACAGGCACTGAGAAACACCTAACCCATGATGTTCGGTTACCTGTAAATGGGAGCGTATTTGGCAATTGGCACTTGCGGGCATTTGGCTCGGGCTCGAGCCCAGACGCTGTCAGAGCAAACAAAAGAGTTACGAGCCTGAATTCCCTATTTCTCGACTGAAATTGTTGTACCTAAGAGTACGAGTAGATTAATACAATAAGAGTAGGTTTATATTTGTTTACATTGATGTTTTTATGTACATTACAGTTTTTGTTGTCAATGCTTGTGTTTGACAACATTCCCCCGCGAGGGTGAAGGGTGGGAGGGTTTATTTCATGTTTTTTCGATACGCAGGTGACCGCTTTTACGCTTTTGTTGTCATACACAAGAAATGTAAACAAATTCAAATACTCTGAGAACTCGCGAGCCTGCACTTTTTTTATTCGAATAACTTACAAGAAAAAAACATATAATTATTGAACCTGCTCACAAAATTTCACGAGAGTCGGTTGAGAAATGCGACCTGTAGAAGAGAACAGCCGGACAGACGCCGGACGTACGAAAGAATTTTGGCCCAAACTGAAACGGAGATCTTCGTTCGCTTCGCTCACTCGTTCAATTATAAATACGGTCCGTCCCTAGGTACATACACCGTAGAGTCTACGTAAAATGTATCCCGCGCAAAGTCTTTCACATTCAGTGCCCAGAATCGCTACGCGCTACGCTCGTAGCCGATCCCGTGGTTTTCCTCGTATGTAGCGGAAAGCGACTACGGCGTAGGGACGCATTACGTGTCGTCACGGGCCGGGAATGGTTATCTTTGCTATCAATTCGACAACGTCGCGTGAGTCATTAAGAGAATTTTTCAAGGAAACAGATATTCTAACACTGCCGTCGCTATACGTATTTGAAATAATTATGTATGTTAGGAAGAATTTGTACAACTACCCAACAAACACTGATAGGCCCAAAGTTACCAGAAGCGCAGGGAAGCTCAAAACAACTTTTTACAGGCTAGTAAAAGCGAAAAAGTCGTTCTTGGGAAATTGTATATTCCAAAACACATTACCGAACTTACTGACTCTAAATTCAAATCTGTCGTAAAACGGACGCTTGTTTCAAAAGCATATTATAAGATAAACGACTACATCATGGATAGGGATATTTGGCAGCGATAAAATCCTGCACTAGAAATCTGTCGTAAAATAAATAGGCTGTAGCAATGTAATTTTAAAATTTTATTATACTCTGATACTGAAATGATATATTGTATACTGTTTTGAAAAAATGACACCTCGCCGAGTTTTTAACGCCGGTTCTTCTCGAGGCAGAGGTTTACTTTCCGAACCGGTGGTAGTTTATCGACATTCATAGGTGCATGTAATATGCCCAAATTGAAGAATAAATCACTTTGACCTTGACTTTGACTTTGCGTGCTTTAGCGTGCGAGAGGGAGGCGCAGTTCGTGAAGTAAAAAGCTACTCTGCAAATTTCAAGAAAATACAGTATTAAAATTAAAACACAAACGTACGGCAGTTCCTTGTGAAGAGTTCTGGATAACATTTGTGTGTGATAATAAATACCCACGGTACGGACCGCGAAGGTGATTTTATTTTTAAAACCGAACTCCTGAAGAAACTGATTAGTGATCCCTGCGTATACTTAAATTAGTAGACAGGCAGCCTGCACCCAAAGAAAACGAGCGCTCCATGTATAAAAGTCCATACTCTTACAACGCTTTTCCACTGAAACCCTAGCACGTTGTCACAAAATTAACGAAGTCTGGCGCAGTATGTTAAACGTAATCAAACATTAATTTTAATGTGACATTCGCAACTTCGCAAACAACATTACCCTTTATATTCACAGAAAATGTCCCAGCTTTATTTCCAGACATAATGACTAAAGTTTGGTACAGTGTACAGTCATGGACTTCAATCGTTGAGCATTTAGGTGTCAACCAATTTTGGTTTTTAATAGTTAAGCTATGTATATCCAGTAAAAGATGAGCTCTAAATGGCTCAACGATTAAAGTTACTGTATCTATATGGGACTATGGGCACAAGGGACTTAATATTGGAGACTTCGTAAGGACTTGAGTACGTATACAAATAATTCTTCTTATTTATACACGTAACTAGATCTGGTATAAAAAATATAACATTTGATAACGTTCTGTTTGATGTTCATGTATGCTTAAAATGCTCGAAATTGTCGTGTATTTTATTTTTTAGACCTAAGGACATAAAATAATAAAGGCAATGTATCTGCTGAAAAAGGGTCGTAATGTAATTCCGCAGAAAACACGAAAAAGGAATAACACACAACATGTACATTGAGCATCAAGGGTGGGAAAACAAAGAAGAGTCCGTTTTCTAGGGTTCTGTAGTCAACAAGGGACCCTTATAGTTTCGCCATGACCGCATGTCCGTCCGTCCGTCTGTCCATCTGCGGCTTAGCTCAGTGACCCTTACTACTAGAAGGTTGTAATTTAGCATGGGTATATAAATCAATCACGCCAACAAAAGGGTAGAATAAAATCATGCAAAAAAAATTTTTAGTGTACCTCACGTAAAGTGGGAATGCATTTTTTTTGTCTTTAAACCCATCGTTGGATAGCTTTTTCAAAAATATTATGGGTTTTTAAACCATTTTTCAACTCAGCGATCCGTTTGCGTGATATTGGGCTTTAACCCTTTGAACGCCAAGAACGCCTTATCGTGTATTATCGTGCCGCAGCGCTAAGAACGCCTTTAAGTGTTATGACGTCCCGCTGTTAATAAAATCTTCTGTCTTTCATATAAGGTTCATAGTCATCTCTCTTATGGAAAAAAAGATTGGTGTGTCTTCTGTTAGGTTACGTTATATTTCTATTAATAATTACAGCTGTGTAAGTACTATTGATTAGTACATATTCGTTTATTGGCATTATTTGTACTGGCAATTCAACGACGGCTAGGGCCTTTGTGGCTGTGTGCGACATTAAAAAAAAAGCATTATGACAGTTGAACTGTCATTATTAAGAAAGCGCGGTGAGAAGGCGTTGAGATTAAAGGACAACATGATTTGTAAAGATTTAATAAGGATTGGACAAATATTGGATAATGGATGGAAAATATGGAAATAACTGATATTGTATAATAAAACACTAGAGAGTGATATTTGTTTGATTCCAAACTGACCTCCCCAATAGGTCAGAAGGTGGGATCGAAAAGGTTAAATAAAATTACCTTTACCTCGTCCACGGCTCGAAAAAGCAAGTAATCTGTTTTTGCCATTATTTTGGAGTGTTTGGAGGGTTTGGAACTACATGATATTTTTTTTATAACCATTTGACGAAATGGCAAGCGGTAAGTAAAAGTGGGAGTAACAATCAGAGTGAGCATAAGATTTGTCAGTCATCCATTGATCAAATTGGAGTGAAAACTTGAATATGCATATAACTATGGCATATAAGGCTGATTATAGTAAGTACAACATTTGTAACATTCGTCTTTTGAACCGATTAAGATCACTATGATGTGATGAGAGGTATTCCTAAGTGAAGAAGTATTTAATTTGAACCATTAGGGTCAAATACATATTTGACATGACTTTGAAATAGTATTAACTTCTTTGTACTGAGTGAAAAAAAAAATTATATAAAGTGGTGTATTGGAAATAATTCTATACATGTATGACATGTATTAATTAACAATGAAAATGTTTCATTTGCATGGTTGTTGAACTTACTCTTAACTGTGCTGAAGAGATTTTTTTTTGGAATACTAGACACTGACTGATGTGTTTTTATTTTTCTAATTGCTATGATTGTGTTTAAAACATGCAATCTATTTATTCATTTGACCATATATTGGTGACTGTACCTAAGTACATGTTTTCAATGACAATACAGTGTTGTGTACCATTGCTGTATCTGCAGTCTGGTGGTAGAGACAGTGATTTGATTTGATAATAGTGAAAAAAAATTATGAGCCAACAAGTTTAGTACACTGTTGAGTACTCTTGACTTGAAATCATATATTTTGGAATTTTATTGATAGACTATTAAAACAATTTATATGCTTGGTTTGGTGTGTTCGAAGTGTTTTATACTAAGTATAATTCTGAATTGAAGAAACCTAATTTGGATGATTAAAAGCTTGTTTGGAAGTTTCAGGATACTGAAATGTATGATGGAAGTTGGAACTGACCAAGGGGAAAGGTCAGAACGTTGAATGCTCATACACCGAGATGGGATGGAGAGCTACATGATGGTTTTAGTATGCCTTATACTAAGAATCAGAGATGGTCAACGGAACCGACCGAGGTGAAGGGTCAGTACGTTGAACACTCGTGTCTAGTCGAGGGGAAGGGCTGACACATGAATGTGGCCAAGGAGTACCCGAGTTTGAGGGTCAAGGTCATGAAGGCCAAGGAGTACATAAGTGAGGAGGTCAAGGTCATGAAGGCCAAGGAGTACCCAGGTTTGAGGGTCGAGTTCATGATATGCAACTTATATGGAGTGAAACAGGCTCATGGACGGAGTGGCTGTCACAATTGGATATGTGGACAGAAGAGATTAAGACAATTTATGGAAGAATTGGGAGATTACTCTTCATCGGAATCGAAATTGACTGCCAAGATGGAAAAAGTAAGGAATTGGCTATAGAAAAGAGGTAAATTTTATGACTTTCTAAGTACTTATGTAGAGGGTATCAATTTAAGATATTTAACACCAATATTTTGGATGAACTTAGCGTATAGCTATAATATGTTATTCTGTCGATATATTATGTGGGTTTATGTAAAACTGATGTGAGAACTGATAGTAAGTTGGTGTAAGTACATTTACTTAATCCAATGTCATCATGTTCCATGTGAATGTAATGTCAAGCGAACAAGCTGAAAGTATATAATACCTATTGCCTTTATAATATTATGTATCTGTATGGTTGAGTTGAGAAGAGGATACATTGTATAAGTATTTGTTACTCAAGTGAAGGGGCCTTGCCAATATGGTATGGTCGAGATTATTTAATGTGGCCGACTTTTAATAAAGTTGTTACTGGAATTGGAATCTTCTACCTTGGACAGTGGAGTTGCTTTTTGAATGGACTACCGTGATGCAGTTCAGTCAACTGAAATCATCTCAAGTAGGTATACAAGATTCTATCAACTCTGACTTTTTGTATCCCCGGAGAAGTTACATACATTTGTGCCAAGCTTCTGAACAGTCATGTTCATTTGTCACAACAACAGTGTTTTCATGGCACTGAGGAAGGCGCATGAGCAGAATAACAACTAACCGAACTGCATGGAGAGAAATAGGTCAATTATCTTAGTTATGATTCTCATTCATGATGCACAGATTAAGAAGAAAGAAAAGTATGATTTTCGAGTGTAAATTATTACATTCTACGCCTTTTATTATATATTGTAAATGGAAACATGATAGCTTACTTATATTCAATGGTAAGACAACTAACAATCAAGGATAAAAACCTGTTTAGTGATAGCACAGTATGTGTACAGCTTAAATCAGTAAAATAATTCCGTACAAGCTTCCGATGCGACGGAGTGGTCGGCGGTGCATCGCCTTGCGTGCCGCACGCGCACGTGTGCGTGGAGCTGGTTTGAAATGGAGCGCAGGTGTGGTGAGGCATTGAGAGATTCTAGCTGAGACACTGCGTTAGCTAATATGTATATTTACCGTGACAATAGGTATAATAAAACTGTTGGTAAAAATAATAAAGAATTATGAAAAGCTTGTGGAAATAATGTTTGTAGAAGATGACTGAATAAGCGGTTCGTTCAAAATGGGAGATAATAGGGTAGGATCATCTATTCATACTGAAATCTGAATCTGAACTGTGGGTTCCCCAGCCCGATGGAATGGTATGGTGGACGTTTTAAAAACCCTGAAACAGAAATGAATGTATTTTGTGATGTTCATGTTGTGATGCCCAATAGCTGGCCTAAGTGTGTAGTGTGTAGATATCAATATTTATTCATATATATGTATACGAAAGAAATGCGTTGCGCGATCACTTACATAGTGCTCACCGAATGAGAAGAATAGATGAAGTAACATAGTCTGATGTTGAGGGATGTTTTGTCAGAAAATTGTAAGTGCCGTACGGCTACCGCTTTTGGGAATACAAGGCGTGTGTATGTTTATATATGTATAAATATGTCTGATAATGGTGCGTAGTGTGTGTAGCGTTATGACAGTATAGTGTTTACTTATACCTAGAGAGGTAGTTTTGGCACCACATGATACAGGTTAAAATCTCAATTTTTAAAGCAAGGTGTATCCTGGAACCAGAACATCTAGAACTAGTATCCTGATTAGATATTCATAGTACCTACATTTATAAACATATCGGAGGAACATGATTGGATAAACATGTTCTTGATTAATCATCATATCAGCCGAAAGAAGTCACTGCTGGACATAGGCCTCCCCTAAAGAGTGGCAAATTGACCGGTCCTTGATTAATGTAATGAAATATTTATTGTCAAAAACATGTTAAGATACAAGTCGTTGGGTCCTGAGCTAGGATTCCCTGTGTTATACCCAGTAATATGACAAGTTTGGAAATTGAAATTTGCATTCATACAGAGTATAGTCTACATTTTTTTTAATAACCTTAATTTATTATGTGAATTATAAGTGTGTTGTGTATATGTACCTACACCTATATGATGCACTTTAAATTGAGTTTAAATATAAATAATGAATGTCACTGCACTACCTATTTTTGACTGGCACATAGTTTGGGTTTGAGGTCTCAGTCCTTTAAGCTTAGAGTGAACAACGATTATATGATTGTAAGAGATAAAATAAATATTGAACAGCTGAAAGCTGAACAGCATTGAAGGCTGTTGAATACACGCACAGATGACCTGATTGGGACTTGTTTGCAAGTAGAAGGAGAATGTGCCATGAATGTTTGAAGTAGGTATTGTATCGTTTGTAGTGCAAGCTTTGCTTGTTTCGGTAATGACTATTTGTGTAAGATTGTCCGCAAATATTTATTTATTGTGAGACGATGGATGATCGGTGGAGCTAATAGGGATGATATGTAGGTGTTGTGTTGTTTATTGTGGGGATGGAGATGTGTATACTTGTGAACCTGTTGAAGCTGAGTTCTCCAGAGATTTGGTGCAAATTGTAATGTTTATGGCTTTCACGTGTCAATGAATAGATTGCTACAGAAAGCGTGTTCCATGGGCACTCACAAATCTTCACTTGGGCATTCGCATGAATAATAAACTGATGACTGATATGGCCGGATTTGACTGAACTGAGGGTGGCTACTTGACTTAAGATTGAATGTTAAAACATGAAATAATTTTAGAATTAATATTATTCTTGTTTGGTCGATTTAACACGTGGTGATATACCTACATTATATATTGTTACTGAGGGAAAAACTTAGATACCCTTTAGATTGTTTGAGGTCAGTGGCGCCCTCTTGGAATTTGAACTGTCATTAGAAGGTGATTTCACACCCAATTTGTTTGAATTCTAATTCAATGATTTACCCTAGAAGTGATAAATAATAGAGGTTTCGGTAGCTGGCTTATCAGATATGGCATCCACAGATAGTCAATCTGTGTATTCTTGGGGTTCAAATCATGAACAGTTCATAATCTTTCTATTTCTATGTGTTAATATATTATATTTCTATGAAAATGTAAAGCTGGATATTGATTTTTGAAGTAGGTTGCACTACAATGAATGGCTGTGTGTTTTCCCAAATACCTACTGGTGATTTGGTGGAAAATTGGATTTGACAACGACAACAACGAAATTATAGAAATGTTGACAAAAATAGATAATGCGATCGGAAGACGGATTGCCGACAAAACTTATTAAAAATCAATAAAACTAGTGCTTTTTATATATTCATAGACCCACCAGTTAGATGCTTTCTAGAAAATCATTGGTTAAATTTCCCTTGATGGTTGATTTTTGTTATGTGATCTTGGGATTTATAAAAGGACCTGGAATATTTTACTGTATCATTGACAGTTCCCACGAAGAGTATAACAATAAGGCAATATTTAAAGTCTTAAAAAAAATAATTTGAGATAAATTCAGTATATGTATAAATGATTAAAATTTCATCAAATAATAAATATTTAATGGAAGTAACGAGAGGACACTAATGAGAGAGTGTATGAGTCGGACGTAAGCGGCATATAATGGACATGGTTAGGCTGTGATCATGTTATCTGATGCCCATGTCCAAACTGTACCTAGTATGCATGTTGTACCTTGCTGACATTCGGAATTATTACCTACATGGCGGGCGTGACACATTTGTCTACACTGGTGATTGACTGAATACTACTTAGATTGAATTATTGTTTGGCTAACTAAATTAATTTTGTTTTATGTAATTCAATGAAAACGTAAACCAAGTTTTTGGAAGGTTTTGACAAGTTGATTGACAAGTTAGGCCTATGTCGGAAGGCGCGAATTTTTGCCTATTATGTAATTTAGATGGTTCTATATTTTACTACGAGGCAATGTAGAGTTGGTAGAGGCTGCATTCACAAGTTAATGGGCTGCTTTGGTTACAAGTCGTGTACTCGTATATGGTTTAGTTGTTTAAAGTAAGTAGAGTAGAGTTGTTGAAGTACAGAGAGGACATTTTAGAGAGTGGGTTTGTGACAGTGCGATGTGTTGAAAAAAAACTGATATGACCTGCTTTAGCTAAATTGCCATGTATAATATCACACCATATCTACCAGGAAAAACTTGTGTTTTGTCAGTTATCAGTATTGCAAAGTGCGTGTTTTCCACACATGAAGAGTTGGACCTAAAGGAATTGATCCTTGTATAAACCGTGAAGCGAAAAGGTGACTTCTAATTCTATTTGTGTATTTATTTGCAGTGTCATTTACAATGTAGTACTTGAGAGCACCACGGCATCTGGTTATTTAATTAATAAATATAAGTTTGACCATATTGTTACCATCTCGAATAGTGTAAGATTTAAATGCCCAACACCTTAGTCAATGAGTCAATATATCACGTTGGAAGCAAAGAATGGGTAATACCCTAAGGATACTGTACCTATTCAGGGCCTCGGTGATTGGATTGATACAGGTTTCAAAAGTACCTATACTTGTGTAAATTAGTAACTTATAGGATGATTGAATAGAAGCGGTGACGCGGTGGAAGATGAGTACCTATCACAGAAAATTGTTGGAGGCTGTCATCAGTATCAGCGCGAAAGAAAAAAAACGAGTACTCGCGTGATTAGATAATTGTATTGGTGTGTGGTGGTGTCCTACCTCTGGTACTACCGTCCGGTCTCTGGGTTTGTGAAGGCACAAAAAAAAAAAGAAGAGGAAATTTAATTCTTATTATATGAAAACTGGGTACATGTTTGTAATTTTGCCTGGTTGTGGCATATGTTTCTTATTAATTAAGAATGGTCTCATTAATGATATTGGCATGGCAGGATATATTTTATTTGTAAATCTCTATTCCATACTAGCAGTTGGTTTACGGGGATGCATACTGCTTCTACATTAATCAAATGTATAATGATTTAAGATTGGCATCGGTAACAATTGTAATTAATGACGATCTAAGCGAAGGGACTCGCTTTTAAACAGGATGGCCGAGCTGTTAGGTTACGTTATATTTCTATTAATAATTACAGCTGTGTAAGTACTATTGATTAGTACATATTCGTTTATTGGCATTATTTGTACTGGCAATTCAACGACGGCTAGGGCCTTTGTGGCTGTGTGCGACATTAAAAAAAAAGCATTATGACAGTTGAACTGTCATTATTAAGAAAGCGCGGTGAGAAGGCGTTGAGATTAAAGGACAACATGATTTGTAAAGATTTAATAAGGATTGGACAAATATTGGATAATGGATGGAAAATATGGAAATAACTGATATTGTATAATAAAACACTAGAGAGTGATATTTGTTTGATTCCAAACTGACCTCCCCAATACTTCTTTGTTGGCTATGGAACCCTAATAAAAAAACCGGCCAAGTGCGAGTCTGACTCGCGTACCGAGGGTTCCGTACAGTTTGTTTTGATTATTTAAAGGAATCTGCTATTATGGTGTACCCGTAAAATATATATCTGAATGAATTCACTAAAATCTGTATAACATTTGACTCGCGATACGATATTGAAAATGGCGGTCATTTCAGCATTATTTTCATGTCCGCCACATAAACTGAATAACATTTTGTGATTAACAACTAATGGCAAATAAAGAAGGATTAAAACATGTAACAAACAATTATTTGAAATCAGATTAGGCTTCGCTACAAAAAGTTATTCCGGAAGTCACGTGATACATTTTGAACTGTACCCCTATACAAGAACGCGAGCAAAGAAGTATTCACTTCAAAACTATTTGAAAGTAAAACTATCACGGCTAAGAAGGCATAACTAGTTACTAGGTAGTAGTCGACCAACTCAATGTGTACTTGGAAATGCTAACTTTCGTACAAATTCGGATGTAACAAAGACAGACAAGCACTTGGTCGGTTTTTTTCCTTTGTTTAATCTGTAATCAGTCTATGAGCGGGTGTGATGTAGATGTTGCGGCATGTAGAGCGAGTACTCCATTGAGCACATCCACTCGTCTTTAATGGCTCAGCCCTGCTAGCATAACTTGACTCTCGACTCTACTCGCGCGCGAGTAGACTGTCCGTCACTTTCTTATTAATGCTGTCAAAAAGTGACAGATAGTCTATCACGCGCGCGAGTAGAGTAGAGAGTCAAGTTATGCTAGCAGGGCAGATAACAAGTATAAATATGTTCATCATTTTATGGTCAAGGCTGACAAGGCTGGCATTAAAAAGTATTAGAAAAAGGTAAGCCTATATAAAATCTAAAACATTATGATCAAAATGATATCCATAGAGGTTATGAAACATAAACAATAGCCGTTATAAAGACGCATCGAAGCTTAAAACTCGATATTAATCCCTATAAATGACAACGTAAAAGTTTAACGGGCAATCGGTATTGGACCAGCGAATACCGGTTTCTGATATCCGCCCTTCGGATGCCGAGGGACCGCGATTATACCCGAGCGGGGGCGAGAATTTTCAGCACGAGTCACACCGAACCATCTGAAAATGCAATAATCTTTGATATTCGCTAACTCAATGACATGATAACCCATTTAACAATATTTCTGCTAAAAACCCGCTTGGTTTTTGCTACAGTGCGAAACAACACGATACTGGCTTGGCACTGAAAGTATTAACCCAGTCAGCGCCATAAAGTAGCGCGGCGCTGAATGGGTTAACTTTGAATGTATACAAAGCAGAGTTTTGCTACGGCTGCTAAGCTGTTGCATACTATAGCAAGATAAATCGGGTATTCGTAGAGAAAAGCGTGTTTGACGTAGCAGTGTCTATAGTCTACGCCTAAGGTCTTAAGAGGAAAGACTGTTTCTTCCGAAGTTTTTGAATGATTTTTTGAAATAATTGTGTGTTTGATGTTTTGCTTTTTTTGATATTCTTATTCGTGTAAGTGCTAGGTTGCTTCTAACAATGCTCAAAGCGGCCTATTTCAATAGGCCGCAAAAATAAGCCTAATTATACAAATCCTGTTGACGGATTTCGACGGCTGTATGACTGAAACTCGTATATGAGAAATACGTAAAAACAATTTTTTTCGTGTTCATTGTACTAAACGTGTTTAATGTGTATTAATATTTAGACAGCTAATTCGTCATTATAAAATAATAATCAAAATCGATAATAGCTAATTTATAAATATGCTTTTCGTGTAAGACAAAAATGTGTCTATACGAGTTTGTGTCATACAGGTATGGCACTATAAGATGTTATACGTGTTTTTGCCAAGAGGTCGATTTACTTGTTTTGTTGGAATAAACGACTATACTGACCGCTTAAATTTAATATCTTTTTGTTTAATTTAAGAGCTTCACTTTTACAAATTTTGTATAATTAGCGACTGGTGATTTGGATGAAATTTTGCACGAAGATAGTTTATAACCTGGATGAAGTCGTAAGCGGAAGCTAGTTGTATATAATAATTATAATAAACTAGCATTCGTTTCCACTACGGTGTAATAGCAAGCCAGGGACCGAATTCATTTGTATTTATTATTTAAGTCGGAGATGGACCGTGGATCCCGTGACAATTAATTTGGGCGGTCGAACTTCCGGTAAATACTCGTCGTTTATTTAACTCTACATATTAAATGTATCTAACCTTGTTCTGTGCCTTATTAAAAGTAAATTAAAAACAATACTCGAGCCAAAGTATTATTATTTTTTATGTCTCTCCCGGTCACGGGACAATAGTGTCCCGGACCTTTGGGAGGCTTACGTCGAGCCGAAAAGCACCCTTCCAACAACTCAATGTAAATCAAGGGGTACAGCGAGGCGAGTGGATACTGTTTCTATCCCTGTCATTGGACGCACACAGAGTCAACCCCCGCTAGATTGTATCGGGACTATTGCTGCTTGAAGGAATTTAAATAAACCGGGTTATTGCGCGAAGAAGGTGGACTAGTGGCTGGGCTGCATGGGAGAACACCCACATGGGACGCCTGCCTAATAAAGCTCATCATCATATCAGCCGCCACTGCTGGACATAGGCCTCGCCCAAAGAGTGCCAAAGTGACCGGTCCTGCGCCACCCGCATCAAGCGGACTCACGCGATCTTTACCAGGTCATCAGTCCACCTTGTGGGGGGCCTACCAACACAACAAGTGACATTACACATAGAGCCTAATAAAGCTATCTCATTCTTATTATTATTAATTTAGTCCTTTGAGTTAAGGTATATGAGCAAAGATATTGAGGTTCTTAATATAATCAAACAACGATTCGTTCGTGGCTATTTGTTGACGCTCCAAAAATCCCAACCTTAACCCAACCAGCACTTTTAACATCCCAACCGTGTCGCGTTTTATGCTTTGTATTTTTCATCCCGTTGTGCTACTGTTTTATATTTAAAAAAAAAACAGATTTATTACATTAATCATTTATTTATTATGTGTCTACTATCTACTCGTAAAAGTATGCTGTGTTGCGTTCGGTGGGTCACTTACGGTGCTGTCTGAAAACCACCGCTGTAGTGTCTGTCTGTCACCTCGGCACAATGCTGAGACAGCGACCGTTTCACTGCCGCGAAGACACACACAATGTGTCAATTGTATTGTATGTCTACTCCCTTTATATCTGTGTGTCTTTTGTGTAGTGAATAAATGTCTTCTTTCTTTCTTTCTTTCTTTCTTAACCCCGTCTTGTAATCACAACGCTTTCTGACCAGTTTAAAGTAATTCGACGCATTTTTACTAAATCTCCAGATTAAATTTGGTACACTAAGGCCCGAGTCACCCGAGCGATGCGAGTTAGGTATGTCAGGCTGAGAATTGCACAGCAAACGTATGAGAATAGGAAAGTAAACAGCAGAAACAGAAACGTCTGGCGATTCAACGACTACATTCGTACTGCAAATTGAATCACAAATCAACTTGATACATCTTAGAGGCAGTGGGAGCTTGGCTTTATATTAAGTGACTAGTTACTTGGGTCATTTTACGGAAAGTTGTATAATCGACATTTTTTTTATTTATTTAGAAATCGGGTTTTTTTACTCAGAATCGAATGCACTTTTGAACCGTGTGGTATTTGTAATGAAACGCAGTAATTAATTAATACTGGTTTATTTCTCACGGAGCCCAAACACGCGTTACAATGAGGATATAGAAAGAGAGAGATGATACAGGTGGAACAGAGAGAAGTGAATGCTTAAATAGCTTAAGCTGCGTTCAGGATACCGTAGGAATAGGAGAAAAAAGTGTCCAAAACGTACATACAATTTTCGGTTTTTCGTTCCGCGACCACCATACAAGCTTAGTATGGATGGAAACAGTAACGTAATGGAATAAAAAAATCATGAGACATTTTTTATTTCTCCTATAACATTCGAAAGTGCTTTCGATTCTAAGTAGAAAAAACCCGGGTTTATCAAAATTAAAAAAAAAATCGAAAGTACAACTTTCCGTAAAATGGACCACTTTTTGTAATAGTGATCGCATCAGAAATGAGGCTATCCGCAGAAGAACCAAGGTAAGCCCTTCGAATCGCTAAACTTAAGTGGCAGTGGGCGGGGCACATTGCACATAGAACCGATGGCCGTTGGGGCGGAAAGGTTCTCGAGTGGCGACCACGTACCGGAAGGCGCAGCGTGGGTAGGCCACCCACAAGGTGGACTGATGACCTGGTAAAGGTCGCGGGAGTCCGCTGGATGCGGATGGCGCTGGACCGGTCATTGTGGCACTCTTTGGGGGAGGCCTATGTCCAGCAGTGGACGTCTTTCTGCTGATATGATGAGTTACTTTTTTACCCGACTGCCGAGGAGGATAATGTTTTTCGCGCGTTGCTATGTATGCTGCTTTGTAGTACCTATTATTTACGTTACACCTGGGGCCGCTACGCGTGCGGAGAATCCCACTTCCTGGCCAGGAGACGTACAATTTTGCACTCAGCGCGAGCGGTATTAAAGAAAGACTCAGATCGCATATTTATCGCACTTGCTTTCGGCTCGGGCGTTGCACCGCCCTAGGTATATACTATTGTCTGGCTGGTAGCGCTGGGATCTCGCTTATCAGGTGCCTAACACCTAACGCAATATTTTCGTGGCACGATTTTTGTTCAACATTATCACAATCTGACTTTATTTTGTCTTATTCTAATTGACATTTTCTCGGCTTATGCGTGTGTAAATTTAATAATTAATTTGATTTTAAGAGTGTAATTGTGTTTTAATATTTGCATGCCAAGATAGTGGTGAATTGTAGTGAGGTGTATTGTCAAATTATATCCATCATCTACATTGTAATTACCATGATTCAGGCAAATAAAAGACTATGACTATGACTATGATTAGGACCTTTCTAGAAAATTGTCTACATTCTTGGTAGGTGAATAAACACAATTCCCAAATTACCTCCCTAGAATTAGATACGATTCGGACCATTAATTTGTATTAAGATAAATACTTTTTGCAGGCCCTCCTAAGGCAATACTTTTTCCGCCAAGAAGACAAAGATTCAGGGGTCTCTTCGACTAAAAAGTATTAAGTTAGAAACAGTTCTGTATTTGTTGCGACTTCTAGTCGCGTTCGCGCGTTCCGAAGGATTACTATGACGATGTATGTGAAACGCGCACGATCTCTAGCTTCACGCGTCGAACGCGCAACGCCGTGTTGAGCGTTGCGTCCGACCCTACGCGCGTATTCCGATGCGCGCAACGCGGCGGAGAGTATTTCGAAACAGTAGTACACTCAAGAGCAAAAGTTTCGGGAACACTTTGTATAGAATTTCAGTACAAACTGTACCCAAAACTTTTGCTCTTGAGTGTATGACGATTTATGTAAAATGCGTGACGTTAACGCGGTTATCAGAATTCAGAATGAGCGCGCCCAACTAAACCGATTCCAAATGCAATACGCTTAGTGGAATCGATCATTAATTTCATTAATTTGTGCCCTTTTAACAAAGACGAATGTCACTAAGGGTGCTTTAGTACTGTGAGAAGCAAGTTTGTGGAAATTAATGTAACACAGGTGTGCGGTGCGCGCACTACTCGGGGGCTTTTAGGACTGCTGGAGGCTGTTAATGTAGGCTAACTTTGGCTGCTTCGTGAGTTTGTACAGTCGAGTTCTCCAATATCTATACAGACAACCTTTCAAAAATATCTGTACACAGGCTTTATTATTATTGACATAAGACACATGTATAGATATTTTTGAAAGGTTGTCTGTATAGATATTGGAGAACTCGACTGTACTAGTGCAAAAATTTGTTTTCTGGTAAGATATTTAATTACTTCAAAGGGTACTTCATTATTGCATTGCTATCCAATCTAAATCATGCTTGTCCAAACTTGTCAATTTAACCGAAGCAAAATTGCAAGGTTCCAGGACTTCCAGGTTCTATTTACATACATTATCCTAGCCTACGGTTTCACCTCGGTTCTCCGTATTACACAGTACAGGTGGAGCTGCGTATGCAGCTAGTATGACAAAATAAACCTGCAATAGTACATAGTGACTACCGGCCAGAGGTCATCATCTCAAGAAAAATCTCTCTAGCGCGATTCAGAAATCGTCGCGGACGCTACAGCGCCATCTGACAATTTGATCAACATTCATCACCTCCTAGGAGTCATTGGTGATGCGCGTCTGAACAGATAGGTTTTATTTCAAACTAGCATAGCAGTATTTTAATACGTCGACAATAAACAGCAACACAGTAATAACAAATTATAATGCAGTGCAGCATCGAACTAGAGCATATTTAAACGTATCGCTTCTGAGCCACGTAATTACGTTGCTGTCACATGCATGTACGTAAATGATGTAGTACGTCAAGTTGGATTCAAAGGTGGTTAACTTCGAGAACATTCGGCATGCAATTTTCATTCCCTCATATTAGAAGATTGATGGGAGAACGATCACTCGCTGAAACAGCGCCGAATAAGTATCGATTAAGCCAGTATATACCCATAAAACAACTTTAACGTCAATTTCCCAACTTTCATATTAACATAACGTTTTTGATGTTCCAATAAAAAGTTGCTGATTTGATATATTGATCAATCTGTATACTTTTAATCACGTTATTACTTCAGTTTTCGTCAACATTTGTCGAATTCTAACTGTGTAACATTTTCTCGTTCAAATTGATCTTAAATAAAAAATATACAGCATGGAACAGAATGAAGAGTTATCACAAAAACGGGGAATTGTTCACCTTAAGAGCTTTATTTTTTCCTAATAAACTATGTTAATATTCCTTACCGTTTACGAGATAAAGCTTGTTAAACTTTAGTGCAAAAATCCTGCCTGTTTCAACCCTAGCAAGTTGATTGTGAATAAGATTGTATCATGTGCAAATGTAAATAGTAACTTTATAGCGGCAGGGTTGTCACCTATAACAAAACGTTTAATTTTTATTGTCTTTTTGTTTTCCTTAACCTAGCTTTAAAATGAATTGAATATTAATTAGATAACACTAACACCTTCAGCAAAGATCATAGTAAAGTGCCACCCTGTATAATAAAAGTTCAATAATTATATCAAGACGAAAATACGACATCAGATGGGTCGTTCTTCTTTTTTACCGACAATGAACCGAGGTTTTTCTGTTTTTTTGGTTTTTGAACTATCGAAAATTGTGGTTTTGAAGTGCGATTAAAAAAAAAATGCATAGGTTTCTTCATTAGAACTAATTAAAGTTTCCTTTCTGGCCAATATAAATATTTATTTACGGTTGGTTTCTAAAAAAAACATGTGACAAAGTGGACTCTTTCAGTGGGGACCACATTTTGGTTTACCACTCTGTCACGGCATTCTACGAAGAAAAAAAAACATTAAAAAAAATGCTAGTTAGAGAAAGTGAAATATTAAATATCACTAATTAAAAAAATAATATGGACGTTCATTCGAACATTATAAAACCGTAAACATCATTACTCAAATGAGATGCCGTAATAAGACGAAGGACAGGCTATTGTCGGTCGAAAAGAAGAACGACCCAGATTCATTTTTTTTTCTTGTGTTTTTGTCTTGAAATAATGTATGTTGTGTTGTGTTACGAATAAATGTTTGATTTGATTTGATTTTGATTTGAATATCGCTTGGGTTATTCTCAACATTAGAAGCGACATGAGGATAAGTACAATTAATCTTTCCTGCTTTTGTCAATCACTGAATTGAACTATCAAATTGACCATATGAGGCGGGGTCTCGTCGTATTTTTGCCCCGGAAAAACCGTGTACGGCCTAAAATTGCTCATACAGTTCGCTCCATAGCCCTCCCTAAAAATAATACACGTCCTCGTTTTTAGGGTTCCGTACCCAAATGGAAAAAACGGAACCCTATTACTAAGACTTCGCTGTCCGTCCATCTGTCACCATGCTCTATCTCATGAACCGTGATAGTTAGACAGTTGAAATTTTCATAGATGATGTATTTATGTTGCCGCTATAACAACAAATACTAAAAAACAGAATAAAATAAATATTTAAGGGGGCTCCCATACAACAAACGAGATTTTTCGTTTTTATAGATAAATGGTACGGAACCCTTCGTGCGCGAGTACGACTCGCACTTGGTCGGTATTTTTTTTAATTTAAACGTTTTTTGAGATAGATTTACTGTTTTTTGGATAATATTGTAGTAGCTATGCACATTAAATGTCTGTCTTCCATCTGTCTACACCGCGTTGTTACCAACTTTGGCCATATTGCACTGAGAGGGTCCAATAATCTAGAAAAACTGATAGTGACGGGAAAGGTCGAGGGCAAAATACCTATAGAGGGCAAAATACCTGTAGAGGGCAAAATACCTAGAGGGCAATACACCTATAGAGGGCAAAAGACCTAGAGGGCGAAGCCTATAGAGAGATAGTCGGACCATATCTCCAAAATAACAGCTGGAGCTTCCTGTCAGCACCGCCCTTCATCAGGATCAGTTAGAGGACGACCATGAATCGCATTAGGAGTCACGATCCTCAGCAATGGGGGAACGATTAACCTTTTGACAGCGAGAGTGCAAAACAAAACGGTGCCCAATTATGGTCAAAACAAAACAATAGCCAGACAAAATATCAATAAAATGAAACTTCTGATAAATATTATCACGTCAAAATGACAATATTTATCAATATTATCATGTGGCTGTCCGTGGATTCAGTGGCACGAGTTTTCGTCCGCGTCCACAGCCGTCTTTAGCTCTCAAAGGGTTATAAGAAGAGATGTATATTCAAACTTTATTCCTAGATTACACTGTGTTATATACCTACGGTCAATTCTATTATTCTCGCGTTATTTAGCTTGGCACCGTGGATCGGTGTGGTCCAACGTTGAATTTTGGAATTCACGATTGTTTCATTCAGATGGCGCGTTGGCGTTGGCGCATCGCGCCGGCTTTCCATTCGTTTGGATATTCAAAGGGCGCCGAATATTTATAAACGCTACATTCTTGACATTCGTGAGCCGTTGTTGGCGCTTGCTGCAGCAGCGGTAGTGAAGTTTTGTCGTCCAAGTAGCTTTAGTTTGCCATCCAAGTACAACAATTCACGATTAACTCTAAACATATCAAAGCGGTTAGCGCGACCGCGGAAACTCTGAAAACAGATACCTCTGACCTAAAGGGTTGACGAAGTTCTTATGATTAGAAGAAGTTATTCATTTAGCAATTTCATAGAACAAAATCAATTAGAGTAAAAGAATACACATACACATTGCCATTATCTTGACTGATCTGAAAGCTGATCCTGGGTTAGAATTCAAATCATTTATTGCTAAAACATGTTGTTTACATGGTGTTAAGGTGAAAGTATGTCCAGAATTATTCTGGTATAACCGAATATTGGTGTGATGAGCATGAATTTACAAGTCTATATTTAGGATTTATATCTATTAATTAAATACATTATAATATCGTCGTTACAAGCCATATTCAGTTTACTATCAGGCTAGTTCGATTTCTGTCAGATTGTCGCCTAATATTTATTCATTTACTTACACATATTAATATTTTCTAAATGGGATACTAACTCAGCATGTTCTTAGTTTATCACAGAAGCCGTTACATTGATATAACATTTTGTGCCTACGTAAATGCGAGCTGCACTGCCAATACTTAATCCAGCCTAGTTCGTTCGATTTTGAAACGGATATTTCAAATGGATAAAATAAAATATGCATCGCAAATGGTAAGCAAACATTTGCGGTAAACATCTGGCTCGGAGCGGAAACTCATCGGGGGATTCTTGCAGCATGGGCGGCTCAAATTTAATCACATTTCGAGCAAGCAGGACAAGCAAACGGGATGAGTAAAATGAGGTTTCTAAAACGAATGTACCTATATACCCTATTCCAGATAACATTAGAAAAATCGTGTTTTTTAAAATTTAAGTTTGAAAAGCACTAATCGAAATATGTAAAACTATTACAATATTTTCCTCTGATATCCTAGATAAACGAAAAAATGTTGACGAATTTGTCCGTTAAAAATCTAATGTTATTTGGATTAAAGTATAGGTAAAATAAGTAGATATCAAGGAAATTCTTACAAACCACGAGAAATCGAGATGCCACGGTCTTGTTTTAGACAAATATTGATACAGGACTAGATTAAATGTGGTAAAAAATAAGTTGCCCCAACTTTGGTAGAATATTTTACCAATTGTGATTTGGCGACTGTCAATAAGTAAATACACATGTACTTATCATTATTCGCTTGCCGTTATTCCAATTACTTGGGGTCGGCGCAGAATGTTTTTTTTTCTATAGTCAAAATACATCCGCAAAGGAATTCATTATGTTACCTAGTTCAGGCAATAAGCCATTGAAAAATAATTTCCCTCCCTTAATTTCCCAATTCGTGCCCTTAACGGGAAGTCGAAAGTGGACATAGCACAGTATATAGGTAATATAGACTCTTTCGACCTATTATTATAGACCCTAGTGTTTTTATACATACGAACATGAGCCACTTTGAGAACCTACTTTCCAGTCAACTGCTAAAACCGACCTTAGACTACGGCTTGAGCCTTGCATACAGAATTTATGCAAATTGACCAAACACGAGACAGCCTGATTCAATTTTGTGGGAAAAATAATGGCCGCCTAAATGTTCAACCCACGTCCTTTGACATTTTGTGCGAAGGAAGTTTTTGTGGAGGATTTGAGCAGGAAAAGTGAATAAATTCGCAGTTTATTTGAATTATTTGCTTGAATGTAGGATATTTAAATATTTGACGTTGTTTATGTTAATACCAAATCTTTTAACGACATTTAAAGACTTACAACTTATTATCTGTTACTTTATTCTCTATTTTAGGTACATTATTTTTAATCCTTTTTCGACGACATTAAAAATGATTGTATATTTAAATATTGTCAACATTCCTATTGTACTTACTCCTTAATCTGTAAAATAAGACCGGCTGTTGATTACCTTTACTTATAAGTTTTTAAGTTCTGTATTAGTTTCATATATTGACTTGTGCAATAATAGTACATTAATGCCGTGGCCGGAAGGAGGCAATTGCAGGCTGAGTATTTGTTTAAACGGACGAGCTTGCGAGTCCGTTTAATTATAATACGAAGCCTGCAATTACCATTCCGGCTAAGGCTACGAGTAATATAGTGCTTTTCTCAAAAATGGGGGAATAATAAACTTTAAATATCGTTGCACAACGTGAAAATATTTATGATTTCCCGCCGTTTTTCTTTTTAAACTGAATCGCAAGTGTATTTTTCCACCGAAAAACGCAAACTATTTGAGACACATAGAAAAACGTCGCGTTTGCAACAGAAAAACACGAGTTGAATTGGCTGAATACGACCTGTGTCGTCTTTTACATGCCGGTTTCAACTTTTTAAAAAGTTTGTTTCTCGACCATAAAGGAATTTATATGTAACATTTCAGGCGGCCTGCAATGTTTTTTTATTTTTTAATTTTGATCTGACCTGAAACTTTACCTTCCAATATGTAGCGACTAATGTACACTTTGCGAGCCATTTTGGAGAAAAAGTACATTACTGCAGAGGCCGGGAAAATAGAGATTCCCGACAGACGAGTGTAGCGAGGCCGGATAGGGATGAGGGCCTGGCCATATGTCTGCGATGGGGCGCAGGAACGCCGCGCCGTGAATTTCTACGGCACCGCGTTGCATCGTGTTTTCCTAAGATGCTGCGTCGTGATAATATAAAAATCATATTTGACATATCACACGTATTTTTAATCCGAGATGATATTTTGCTTAGTAGTCCTTCAAAACTTGATATTGTCATTTTAAAATAATCATGAAATTAGCTGTCACTGGTTTTCAACGCCTCATATTTCCTCTTGAAATGACTCTCATCAGGATTCATGATGGAAAGATATGGGTTCACCCAAAATCTTCTGAATTTGCTTTTTGAAGTGGATACTTCTTTGCTCGCGTTCTTGTATAGGGGTACCTACAGTTCAAAATGTATCACGTGACTTCCGGAATAACTTTTTGTAGATAAGCCTAATCTGATTTCAAGTCATTGTTTATTACATGGTGTTAATCCTTCTTTATTTGACATTAGTTGTTAATCACAAAATGTTATTTAGTTTATGTGGCGGACATGAAAATAATGCTGAAATGACCGCCATTTTCAATGTATCGCGAGTCAAATGAGCTACGTCAGTCAATGTTGCATATATACCGACTTATCTGTACTTATACAGATTTTAGTGAATTAATTCAGATATAATGTATATTTTACGGGTACAAGGGTTCCATAGCCAACAAAGAAGTATCTACTTAAACTGAATTAACGGTCGTACCTCCGACACAACCCGCTTCTTTTTTTCTTGCGTCTTCTTAACAACAACAAGAGCAGAATACGTGCGATATGGTCCATATCTGTTTGAAGGTTGATCGTTGTATTATCACGACGTAGCACCTTAGGAAAACATGATGCAACGCGGTGCCGTAGAAAGTCACGGGGCGGCGTGAATTTCTGCGGCGCCGCAACGCGAGCTTTCGCGGCGCTGCGACGCAGACATGTGGCCAGGCCCTAAGAGACTGGCAATTCCTTTTCACGCCGAGGTGTATTTACATATAGTGCTTTGCTCAAATATGCAATGAAATAAAAGAAAACCTCGTATTTTTAATGGTTGAACGCGATGTTGGTTCACGAATTGATACTGAAAAAAAACCGGACAAGTGCGAGTACAACTCGCGTGGTGAGGGTTCCGTAAAATATTGAGAATTTTCCCGTTACTTTGAATACTCAAACTTCTTATAGGTTTTCCTGTAATCTTTAGACAAAGAACTATTTTCCATATTTTTTTCATAATTTTAAGGCTAGTAGTTTCGGAGATAAGGGGGGGAATGGTCAAAATTCGTCTTTTTCCTAAATTACTTCAAATCTATTTTTGCTAAAATTATAAAAAAAAAATATTTGAGATGCTTACAACTACCCCTTTCATTTGATTTGTCACACAATACAGTTGCGAAACTTTTTTTTTAATTTTCCAGTTTACCCCCCAAAAGTGGCCCCCTTGTTCAGAATTCATTAATTTACTTTACGCGTCCATCTTTGGGTCACCAATTTACATATGTGTACCAAATTTCAACTCAATCGGTCCAGTAGTTTCGGAGCAAATCAGCTGTGACAGACGGACAGACAGACAACCGAGTGATCCTATAAGGGTTCCGTCCTTTTGAGGTACCGGAACCCTAAAAAAGAAGGTCACTTTGCAGGCCTAGACCTCCACTTTTGTATGTAATTCCCTTATGAGACCTCTCGTCTCGACGCACCCGAAAATGCTTCGCAGCCTATAAGGAACGTATACATAACGTCAGAATTTCATTGCATGATTGAGAAAATAGCATTTGCATTGTATTGTATGCCTAAAATAATCCTTTTTGTTTTAAATTATTCCATAAATTCCCTGATATCATCTTCATATATACTCAACATTTTGCGCAACGGAGTAAGATACTCGAAATCACATTAAATTAACCCATCAAAAGCCTTCGGTAGCCAGTTAACAAGGGTCCCGCGACGCCAATAAGCGTGGCCGGATTTATGGGGCGTGAATGTCAAGATATGACGTCATCGCCCGTATTTCCGCCGGAAATGAGCCCGTGAAAACGGAAACCTCTGGAGTAAAGCCGTTTCCGGTTTTAGTCTTGGAGAATTCGGATTAAGTGAAAAGAAATAAGTGTTAGACTAGATTGTTTCAAACCGTCAGTAATCGTAAGTATGGTCAGCAACATTCATATCTGTATAAAAATAAGGATATAAATATCTGTACACGCCTTTATGTCAGTGATAATAGAGTCCTGTACAGATATTTACGCCGTTTGTTTAAGACAAATATCAATGTTGATGACTGTACGTCAGTTAAAGTCATGTCTATAGATACAGCCTTGGCAGTGATAATTGATAATAGGGTCCTGTACAGATATTTACGCCGTTTGTTTACGACAAATATTAATGTTGACTGTAAGTCTGTTAAAGTCGTATTTATGGAAAGGTGCCGTCGCTAAATCCATCCATACTAATATTATAAAGGCCAAAGTGTGTCTGTCTGTCTATCTGTTACCTCTTCACGCTTAAACCGCAGAACCTATTTGATGAAATTTGGTATGAATATAGTTTGAGACCCCGATGGGAAGGACATAGGGTAGTTTTTATCCCGGAAATCATCCCCTAAAGGGATGAAATGGGGGGCGGAAGTTTATATGGAACAACGATATAAACGAATTCCATACGGATGGAGTCGCGGGCAGAAGCTAGTGGCATTTTTTTTTATTCGTATAGCTTTTTTGTGTCTGTGAGAAATAGACCCACATTTTGGCTAACAGTGGTTAGTTCATTTTTATGAATGGGGTTCTTTACGACCGCTCGCTGAGATTAACTCAAGACCAGGTTTGATCTAAATGCGTGCTCAATCGATTGTTACCAATGGCTCTTTCAGATAACCTCACACTGGATAACCTATCTACTTCGTATTGGGCTGCTTCTAAAAACAAAGTGGGATTGTCCACTACCGTAATGACGTTTAAAGGCCAAGGGTGGCATACAAATAATAAACTAGGTGTATTTAAACTTTGTTGTTACACATTGTTAAACTCCCCTGAAATTATGACTTGTGAGCAAAGCAAACTATAAGGGGTACAGTTTATTATTTAGGGAGATTTAACAACAATATATAAAATAATATAGCGGTAGTCCGCTGAATGCGGGTGGCGCAGTAGCGGGCACTTTGACACTCTTTGGTTGGGGGAGATAAAGATAAAGATAAAAATCATTTATTCAAGTAGGATTTTACAATCACTTTTGCATCGTCAAAAATTACATTGCAGGTACATATTTATTTGTTGTATTTGCTTCATTAATCAATTAATATATCATCTAAAGAGGTTATCTCTGGAGGTCTGTGTCCAGCCCCCCTATTCTGTAACTTGTTTTAAGCTCACCTCAACGCTCACCCACCCGGCTGTTATTCGTTACGCGCTCATGCACCTCACCCCACGCGTCACGCCTAACGAAACTAGACCTCTACCTACGCTTAGTAATTAGTTGCTACGAATCGCGGCGTCAAGATATATTTGACGACCGAATATCCTAGTGATTAGAGAACCAGACTATGAAGCTTGAGGTCCCGGGTTCGATTCCCGGTCGGGGCAGATATTTGTATGATGAATACGAATGTTTGTTCTCGAGTCTTCGATGTTTAATATCTATTTATGTATGTATTTATCTATATAAGTATGTTTATCCGTTGTCTAGTACCCATAGTACAGGCTTTGCCTAGTTTGGGACTAGATCAATTGGTGTGAATTGTCCCACTATATTTATTTATTATTATTTATTTTATATTTGTGGGTGAGCGTTGAGGGGAGCTTAAAACAAGTTACAGAATAGGGGGGCTGCAATGGACGTCTTTCGGCTGATATGATGATGATGATGATGAACAGCAATGATATAGCATTGCCATAACGTGGCTGTCACATTACTGGTTAATTAACCAGTTGATGAGTCAAATCCATGTGACAATACGTCACAACAGGGCTATAACTATCACTGCGGAAGTCCTCTGTGTACTACAACACTTACGAACTAAATGAATGAGCGCGTGAAGCGAACCAACTCCTCCGTTTCAGCTCGGGGAAAATTATTTCGTATGTCTGCGTCTGTTAGGCTGTTCTCCTTGTGAAGTGTCGCAAATAGGTTCCGCAGCGCGGCGGGACGCGGAACCGCACGAGAACTTTTTTCGATTCAGATTTTGTTTCTTTTTAGGGTTCCGTACCCAAATGGTAGAACGGGACCCTATTACTAAGACTCCGTTGTCCGTCCGTTTGTCACCAGGCTGTATCTCACGAACCGTGATAGTTACCCATTTGAAATTTTCTCATAGATGATGTAGATCTGTTGCCGCTATAACAACAAATACTAAAAACAGAATAAAATAAAATGTGTTTTTTTTTCCATTTTTATAGATATAGTACCCTTCGTGCGCGAGTTCGACTAGCACTTGGCCGGTTTTTTTTTAAACAGTCTCGCAAGTTTTATAGCTCACGAAGCCAATAATATTTATTATATTACAAAAGATACAGTATAGAAATCACTCTTACAGTTTTATTTCGGGCAAATAAAATCCAATTTCCCCAACTACGGCAAAAGTTAAAGCTACCGTTGGCACCTGACGATAATGTCTTCACAACTTCCTCGCAAGGAAATCTTATACTTCGACTAAGTACTTTCCTTATTCTAACAACCAATGAAAACGAACAATTCGGCTCGACACGTCGAATCGGATTGTGATTTCAATACGATGCCACACGCGGTGAGCTTGAGAGAGCATTAGATATAGGCCACAGCGGATCTTATTTGGAACAGCCCAACTAGAGAATTACCTTCTCCTTACAGTATACTGCAGCTATAATAACATAATTTTAGTTGTCATAAAGGTATGAGGTGCGTAAAGTCGTCAGAGCTCCCGATGGCACGATTATAAAATTAACTTTTTTATTAGGGTTCCGTAGCCAAAATGGCAAAAACGGAACCCTTATAGTTTCGTCATGTCCATCTGTCCGTATGTCACAGGCATTTTACTCGAAAACTATAAGGTGTATTTGAATCAAATTTTGAGGATAGGCGTATTTTGTTAGTAGCTCTACATACATAGTTCTGTAATGAAAAAACTAAAAATTTTTTAGGGGTCCACTTCAATCAATCGATAGGCCTTTCAAAATAAATAAAATATTTTTCGGTATTTTTTTTGATTAAGTGATATAAGAGTCAGAGATAATGTAAGTACGTGTACCTATTTAAAAATATGAAAAAATCATGGACATAGGGTTTTATTATATAAATTCTTTCACCGAAAATTATTTTGAACAAGATCGGCTCAAAGGTTTTCGAGATATTGCCTATAGAAAAGAACGAAATGACGATACGAACTTTTTAACAGGCAAGGAACCCTTCGTTGTGCGTGGGCTGACACGCACTTGGCCGGTTTTTAAGTATAGATACGCATTTGACAACTATCTCACTTGATGGTAAGTGATGAGGAGGTCGAGGGTAGGTATACATGCATGCCTAGATAGTGCAGTTTTGGTGCAGTGCCTATTCACTCTCGTCCTGAAAAGATCCATTTTATAAGTAGCTGGGAAAAGGTTTGCCGGAAGTGAGTTCCACTATTTGCTATCCTTTACAAATAATTATTTATGATTTGGATTTACTTTGCGAAATTTTATGATAAGTTTCTAGTTAGTGTTCTATTCCTTTCCTATACTAATAATAGCAATAATAAGAAAATATTAACACACATACAGGAAATGTACAAACTCCGCAATTGAAAACCGTAGTAGCTTACCTGAAACAAACAATACAACAATTAATTATGCAAGCCACACATTTGTTCATTTTTAAAGGCTTCACAATAAATCTAACGTTATAAAGCCGACATTTATTCCCCGTACAATGAACAGAATAAACAATGTTATATTAATACCCTGGTTATGTCGGTTAGCCGTTAAAATGGTGAATAACGATTAGGTAAGTATAAGCAGTTAGGTGTTTTATTAGATTTGTTATGAAAACGAAACGGAGTCCATTTGGACACGGAAAATTTACAAAAATATACAACAAAAATCAAACATTGTTTGCAATGCCCATTGCTTTGGGAGTTTGTGACTAACATAAGAATGAAGTCTACTCTCATAAAACTAGGTTGGTATTTTGCTCTTATAAGCTAAACAACGAACGAAAAAACCATAGAAAGAAAGAAAGATACATTTATTCACAAACACGCAGGACACACATATTAAACAATAAAATAAACAAGAGAAACATATAAAACATGAAACAAAGTGTATCTCCATAGAAGCCTCACTAGCGCAGAAAAGTGGCCCCACAAAAAGGATGCACATTGCCATTATGCGGACGTGGGGGCGGGGTGTCAAAAGGATGCCAATCAGCCGTTTAGTTCAAACATGCGCACACATGCGCCTACAGCAACCTTGCGACAACCTTTTCTCAATAGCATTTAATTTGCTAGTTTTGGGGATACCCGGGACTGTAATGCAAACAAACCATGAATATTGGCAACGGGAGTAATATCTAATCATTATTGGGTAGTTACGTGGCTGCATTCGTTCCATTTTGTGTTTCTGTGGTTTCTAGTAGTTTACCAAAATTGTAGCGTGTTGCTCTTGCATCAATTCAATATTTAAACCTTTTCAACACGCCAGAGCTTGCGTCGCATATTTACCCCGTTTTTTGTTTAAATGGAGACACAATTAAGCAAACTACAGTATAACGAATGCATAACATTCCTCTTTAAACCCTCGAATGCTTAATTTAAATGGAGTGTCGGCTGCTGCGTCCACTCCCACGGGCGCATTGTGTTCGTAAACGGTTTTGTATTAGATGTACATAGCAAGCTGGAAATGCTTCGAGACCTATTTATTCGAGATATATTGAACTTGAGGATTTTGCTCAATACAATACTTTGCACTAGAATATGCGCTAGTCATCATCCTCCTAGCGTTATTCCCGGTTGTGCCCTAAAGGAGCCCGGGGTCCGCTTTAGCACCTAGTCCCAAGATTTGGCATAGGCACTAGTTTTACGAAAGCGACTGCCATCTGACCTTCCAACCCAGAGAGAAAACTAGACCTTATTTGGGATTAGACCGGTCTCCTCACGATGTTTTCCTTCAACGAAAAGTCACTGTTCAATATGAAATGATATTTCGTACATAAGTTTTTTTGAAAAAGCCCGGTGGTTGAGTCTGGCTAGGGTTTTTTTTTTATATGACAACTTTTGATATGGAAACAGTAATATCATTGTGAAAATAAATGTGTCAAATGTCTTAAATTAGTATGAGGTAAGGAGCGGTGCTCGAGTCGAATGCCACGGTCTGGCTCCCACACGAGGCTAAATATACCTTGATATTAGAACAAGTGCAAGAGAAATTTTTAAGAAGTCTTTACAAAAAGGAATATACGCACTATCCATTTCTTTACCCCGACTCTATTTCTACTAGGGACACTACGATACAAGTCTTTAAAAGTGAGGCGGTATTTAGCCGTAGTTAAATTTGCTCTGTGAATCATTCGCAACACAACGCAACATCATCTTTCTGATAGGAGAACGAAAATAGAAGTCTAGTAAGGCTCTTGTTAATGTACCACGAAACGAAATAAACTCGGTTTGTAAAGGCAAAGAAAAACCACCACGCTACACTTAATGTAATTTAATACTGTATAATAAGTTGAAAATTAGTTGAGGTGAACTTGCATACACCTCGTCTAACACAACAGTAAATTTAAACCATTAATCACATATGCAAATTTATTCTCCAGCAGCAGCCCATTCACAAGATAAGTTCATTAAAATTTCAGGGAGACTCGCAGCTAATTACCAAAGAAACAATGCTTTGCTTGCTCAGAAAATTGTGAACAGCGAGGCAGTTCAGATAGAACAAATTCTGAATTGCCTTAATGTTCAGATTTTGTACAGAAGCAGGATTTGAGTGATTCTCAAAAAAATGCAACTGCACTCTCCATATTGCTCCATATGTTCAGTAGCTATCCGATTTAAATCTTACAAAATCAGAATCTATACTTCTATTCTTCTTTATCTATACTTGTCACAACGTGATAGATGTCTTAACGACAGCGATAAGTGATAAAATGTCAACCATGCTACGCTCGCAGTAGTGGGACATATTGGCTGAGAATGAGAGATGAGATTTATGTTTTTCAAATGGAAACGGAGATACTGTGTTCAGCTTTACAGTGTGTGGACAAGCCGGACGTCAAAGGGTTGATTGCATTGCAGTCCTTTCGGGATTAGCTCGTGCAAATTAAATTAGCTTTCGAGGTAAAGCAAAAATCTATACATCTATCCAGTGGTTGGCAACATGCAACATTTTATGTCTTATTACAAAGCAATAAGGTGCAAACATATTTTTGACTGTATGACTTTTTACCTGACAAAGTCACAGATTGTACTATGTGGCCCGTGGCTGCTAAAAGGTTGCCGACCGCTAATCTATACAAGTATGGTAAAGGAAAAGTGATTATAATGATGACGTATTTTAAATACCCAGTGAGGTTTATCGAGGTAGATAAAAATTACTCGCAGACCCAACATTAGAATTTTAGCTTAGTAACCCTTTCAATGTGACTTTGTTGGTCGTCTTCAGTCAATGTCTTTGGTTGTATAGGTCAAAATATTGATTACAATTTAGTCTGATTTGTTAAAGTGACGATTGGAATTGATACGGGTATTAATAATATTACTGAGGATTGCAAGGTAAAACTTTTCGTCAATTTATTAACACCCGAAAATGGCATTTAGACTGTGAATTGGCATTTTGCATGCACAAAACTGGAAAATTATGTAAATACTACTACTAAACTGACAATAGGTACTGACACGTTTATGAAAAGATAAATGAATAAATTCAGTCGGCTACCAGCCGTCCTTTCAGTCACTGCAGTATCGACCCGTTTACTTTTCTTATAACGAAGGTAACGAACAGAAGAATGACAATAACTCATCAACATCGGCATTATAAAAGTGCTACAATGTAAATATTGTACATTCTGTAAATATTGTGAACCTGTAATTTATTTCAAAGCTTGGATTTTTTATCAAGAAGTATTATGAAGTAAGTAGTCTATACAGGGTGGATTTTTTATGAGTATCCAAATTGAAGTATGTTAATCCTTATACAAAATGATAAATTACGTGTTTTTCTTTTAGTATCCCTCGGTACTAAAATATTGAGTAAGGCCACAAATTTGTCTCAAAAAATACCAAGTTTGTTGTCAATGTTCGCTGCGCACCGGTATCCCCACGCCCCTTCCCACCAGTCATTCATAACAACCGTGAGTCACGCATGGGCGCCCTTCCCCGCCCCGGCACCCCGCCGCCGCGCCAAATTGATACGAGTAACACAAGTTGCTGATCGGGCGGCCAGCCTGATGTAAATGTGAACTACCCTCACTACAACACATTTTGTCTCTAGTTTTTTTACATTCGACTCGGTGACCACACTTAATGAGTCATTATTATTTTTGAAAAATACTTTGTTATTTTTTTGCATAGATTAAATATGTAAATGAAGCCTAATACCTGGAAAAAAATTGGATACTCATAAAAACACCCTGTATTTCTACTTTTGTTACCAATTATTTAGTATTTCCTTGTCCGACATTCCTTCTCATTAGGCTCACTTAATCAATAAGATCTCGAAACATAAAGTACAATTAGATCATGCCCGACTGTGTGTAATGGGTAGAACATGATTACATGACACACTAGTTACGCGGATGAAATGAACAAATGAACATCACTTTAATGGCTGCAAGGAGTTAGAAGTCTAGATGGAACCTCTTCGACAACAAGGTTTATTCGGTTACTTATAAGGATCCGTAGATAACGTATAAATTCACATCGACGACGTCATCACGTCAAGAATAGGTACTAAGATGTACATTTATTTCAGAATAAGAAACAAATGTTTTGTAAGTAAGTAAGTATTGCAATTAGTGTAAAAGGGCACGAGCATAACCTACCTAAAATAACAAACAATAATGCCCAAATAATTATACATTATTAATCCACTTAAATATTATAGGAAAAAGCTTATCATCAATAATTAACTTTAAAAAAAGTTGAAACCGACTTCAATTCGGTACTCCGCCAAGCCACGTACCTACTTAAAAAAATCCACATTTCCTTTCCAATTTACCACATGAACTGCTTTCCGCTGCGTTGATTATTACAGAAAAAAAATCCAAGTCGCTATATGTAGGCTGACAATATTTGAGGAGTTCCGTTGATTCCTCAAGGATCTCAGAATTGACACTTCATTATTTGCTACTTCAAAGGAATCATGTCAGAATCTTTGACGTAGGTACTTTACATCCTTGAGGAGTTCCATAAGTCATCTGTGGTCTTCATCATGAGTTCCACTTCACCAAAATTGCGATTTCCGAGGGTAAATACACGAGTTATAATAGAAAATACCGAAATCACTACACGCGTGCCTATAAAATTTGAGGGTTGCCCTCAATTCCCCTGGGATCCCGTCATCAGATCCTGACTTGTGCTCACCCAAATAACTGGAAAGAATACGGTTAATGGTCTATACGTACTTAAAAAAATTCAAAAAATATCCTCCAACTCCTAACCATTGAGGAGTTGTACCTTCCATCATCAGCTCACAAACATGACGTGATGACTTCCAGACGCAAATACCTGAATAGCTTTAGAAAATGCATTTAACATGTAGTACGTGCCTGTAAAATTTGAGGGTTGCCCTCGATTTCTCTAGGATCCTAACTTGGAGAAAATGGGACCATCTCAGGAGTATACATTTTCGAATAAAAAAGAATTTTTAAAATCGGTCCACAATTGACGGAGAAATCGGCGAACATACATAAAAAAATATATATATTCGGTGAAACATATAACCTCCTCCTTTTTTGAAGTCGGTTAAAAACTAAAAGGCTAAATAATGAAAAGTAAATTCAATTTTAATATCCCCAGGCAATGATGTTATATAATAAGAGGTAGATAGTTTATAAGCACTCCGAAAGTGGCACACTAAAATTGTGTCATTTCACACAACTTGCCTCAGTTTCGAGTCGTCACTAGAAACGTTAGCTGTCAGATTTGGTGGCCATTTTTAAACACGGAATTTCATGTAGACAACATATATCTACCTCTTTTTAACCCCGACGCAAAGAGAGGGGTGTTATAAGTTTAACGTGTCTGTGGTATCGTAGCTCCCAAACGGAAGGACCGATTTGAATGCGATTTTTTTTGTGTCATAGATAATTTTAACCCGAGTATTCTTAGCCATGTTTTATCAAAATCGGTTCAGCCGTTTTTGAGATATTAAACTTTGAAATGAAAAAATCGGGGGTTTTTCAACTTTTCTAAGTTGTAGTTATTTATAATACATCATTGTCCCCAGGGACGTATTATTCGACTGCGATAGATTTGGGAATGAAATAGGGTTAAATATATATTTACTTTTCTGTAGATATATGGTTTGGCCCGGCGGCCTCACAAAGTCGGCATCAGTCACTGAATTCAGTATCTCGAGAGCAAAAAAAAGATACACCCTTAGGTAAAAATTCTGCACAAATTGTACCGTTTTATTTGCTCTTCAGTGATTCCGGCGATTATGATTCAGTGACTGAATCCCGTTCAGTGTGAGGCCAGCCTAAACCTGAGGACTAGGAACAGGAACAGACGGACTGATGACCTGGTAAAGGTCGCAGGGGTCTGTTAGATGCGGGTGGCGTAGGACCTGTCATTGTGGCACTCTTTGGGGGAGGCATATGGACATAGGCCTCCACCAAAGAGTGCCGAGCAGTAGACGTCTTTTGGCTGATATCATGACGATGATGATGGTAACTGTCTCCTGCAATCCTATTTTAATCGCGGTTAGATAATTATAAGGTTGTTATCCAAATGCATGCATACATACAAAATATCTGCGCTATAAAGATGTGCTGAAGCGCCACATGCGGAGGTGTGATATTGAGCCATCGCGCTGGGAGATTTTGGCTCAAGATTGGTCAAAGTGGAGACATACAGTGAAGGTTAATGTGCAAGCCTTCGAAGAACGAAGACGTAACGAACTCGACGCTAAGCGCGAGGAGTTGAAGGCTCGACCACCTGCGGCCATACGCTACAATTTTGTCGGAGGGGTGCTGACCTGTAGGGAATGTGGTCGCACATTCTCTGCAAAGATAGGCTACGTCAGTCACCTGAGAGCTCACGAACGACGCTCCAGTTAGCCAGAATTCTTCTCTTTTCCAGTCGCCGTGGTCGAAATCGGCCAGGATGATGATGATGATCCAAATACGATCAATACTAGTTAGTTTTGTGTCCGCAGGAGATATTATAAGGCCTAGCCTGCTGCACGTGTCAGATACGGTGTACGTGTGATCCCAGTTCTTGTTAAAAAGTTTGTGCATCTGAATAGTTCGTATCTAGTAGATTGACTTGTGCATAAGAACAAGCACTAAGCTCGTGAGTTCATTACTGCTCCTAAACTGTTTCCGAGCCTTTGCTTAGAGTGCGCAATTAAAATATACGGGATCGCCTTTGCTGCAGCAACGAACACGTGTTGGGTCGTAAACTCGTTTTATTATTATTATATCGAGCCCGTAATGTCCCACTGCTGAGCAAAGGCCTCCCCCTCTGTTTCCATTCATCGCGGTCTTGAGCAATATCTGGCCATTCTTTTAAAAAGGAGTCCAAGTTATCCCGCCATCGCCGACGAGGTCTACCGCGTCTCCGTTTTGAGTTTTGTGGCTTCCACTCCGTGGTCCCAATTTATCTTAGCTCAGTGCTGGTGTCGGGGGTATTTTCCCAAATGAATACTCGTGTTGCAACTCTTTCTTTACCGGAATTTCATGTCCAGTCATGTATGCACTAATAATGCAAAATAGATTTTTTTTAGCCTATTTTGTGTCCACTGCTGGGCCTCCCCTTTTATCCGCCACTCGTCTCGGTCCTGTGCTAAATTCGCCAAACTGTAAAAAACGTATCAATGTCGTCCCGCCATCTCCTTTTCGGTTAATGACTGATAATACAATTTAAATGTTATGTTACATGAGGTCTCTGAACGTCAAAATACGAAAAATACTAGGAATTCTCATGTTTTGAGATACGGTCTCTATGCGTTGACATTGGTTTTATAAACTGTATTTGCTTTTCAAAACGTTGTGTATTTAACTTGTTCGTAACAGTAGTGCCAATAACCCAAACCCAAAATAGGCAATCATGACGTCGAGTTGCGGAAACCAGCCCGCCTACACCTATAACCAATAACTTAGGAGTATAACTAGTTCGTATCTAGTATACCTACTTCCTTATAAGAACAAGCATTAAGCTCGTGAATTCATTACAGTACTTTGCTTAGAGTGCGCAATTAAAATATACGGCATCGTCTTTACTGCAGCAACGAACACGTGTTGTTTCGTCAACTCTTAAGAACTAATGCAATTTATCGTAGCTCAGCACTTTTGGTTATTTGCCTAAATGAGTACGTATTCACATTAAAACTTTTTTATTATGAGTACGATGTGACAAAATGCCTCAAGGCATTCTCTACCATTAGAAAATGCTCTAACGAAAACTATTTTCTTCCTCCCTAGATCTTCGTAACAATCATCCAAGATAAAGCCTAAAATCGATAGCAATCTTTATTTTACGTTCTGGGACAGTAAGCTTGCGTCTTACAAAGAACAAAATTAAATGAGATTATCGTGCTCCGTCACGTTTCCGATGCGAGAGCTTGTCGCTGGTCCTATCTTTTATAATAATAATAACTTATTTGGCAGCATCACGGATACTAACAGTTTTCCGTCCCTTAAAGCTAAATTTAAAACAATGCCTTATTGAGCAATGTTTTTATAGTATTAAGGAATTGTTAGAATAAAAATTTTTTAATAGTAATAATAATAAAATATAATGTAATACAATGTAATGACTTTATTAACGTAATCCACAAATGAATGTATACAATTGTAAAAATGAATTGTAATACCTTAGTCTATTCCTACGTATTTATTTTCTACTAAACCCAAAAACACCTTACACACGATGTTTTAAAAATATTATCAATTTATCATATTTACTTACCTACTGATTAATTATCTATTCTCCTAGTTGCTGTCTAGATTTTATTTTTTAATGATACAAAGATGCTTTTGATTAGTAGAAACTATATGACACATGTTAGTATCTATTGTTTAAATCTAAGTCGAGACGCTAGGACCAATAAATGTCATGACTTCCATTTGTTTAGTGTCTTTAACCTGTGCGATTACAATTTTGTTTGTGCTGATTCATACTGATCGGGATTGATACGGATTAATGTAAACTAAAATATTAATTGTGTATTATGACTGCCGAACAGACATCAGATCGATAATGTTAATCGTCTTGTAATTACAGTATCACAACAAATTTGATTCACGATAACTCAATTTATAAATACAATCGAAACGTTCCATAAGCACACTCTTCCAGTTGCACTAGAGGTGCTCGTACATACTCATACTCGAACTCATTATTTATTTATAGTAAAAATTACATGAGAAATTAATTTATTATTGATTTTAGAGCAATGGCAAATCTTGATGGACAACTACGGGCATTTCTTCAAGATATCGCTGAGAAAGAAAATTATGCAACCAATAATATCAATATTGAGCCAATTACTTCAGGAGGAGCCAACTACACGACTGATTTGTACTTAGCCACAATTCAAGAGCCACTGAAGCCAGACATACATCTTTTCGCCAAAGTCGCTAATTTGAGCAAGGATGCTAGGACTAATAATGGGTTTCTGGCCAGAGTGTACGCAACAGAAGGCGTCTTCTACAGTGAATTGATGCATCACTTTGAAAGGATTTACAGAAAATATCAAGTTCCACCCGAACATAGGTTGATTATACCGAAATACTACGGGCAGGTGGCGATTTCGTACGAAGAAATACTGGTTCTAGAAAACCTTGAAGCGAAAGGCTTCAAAAACTATGATAGAATGACGATTTTCGATTGGGAGTACGCGGCCACAGCCGTGAGTCAGTTGGCTAAGTTCCACGCTTTGGGACTAGCGCTACGTGAGGAAAACCCAGAGGAATACGAAAAACTAGCCATCGATTTTAAGTATAGCATATCTAAAGACCAAGACAGGATGGATGGATTCATGCGGCAAGCACTCCACAATTTATGCGAAGCCTTAAATGATGATCACAAATTACGACTGTTGAAATTTTTCCGTTCAATAGGAATTATGTCTTTCGTGAAACAGATGATGGAAGGTGGGAGTTTTTTGCTCCACGGAGATTTTAAGTCGGCTAATTTGATGCACAGACATATAGTAAGTTTCATTTACTTTATTTATCTCATTATGCTATATACTCGTACAGCAAATGAATGTATCTTAGTGTCAATTCGTGTAAACAAAAGATAGAGTTTATTCCAAGATCAAGCCATAAGGTAAACGTCCGAGTGCTCGACGCTGTACTAGTATATGGCATGGGCACTCTATGTCAAAGCAATATGGGTTAATTTCGAACTAAGAGGATTTTTCTTCATTCGAATTTAAGCCATGTCACTTTGACATAGAGTGCGCATGTCATATACTAGTACAGCGTCGAGCACTCGGACGTTTACCTTACATACACGTTTGACAATCAACCTCAGATTAAGTCCTTATTCTTGTTTGGTCGAATCTGGCTTATTCGTATTGTTAGGGTTCCGTAGCCAAAACGGCAAAAACGAAACCCGTATAGTTTCGTCATGTCCGTCTGTCCGTATGTCACAGACATTTTACAAGGTTTATTTGATTAAAATTTTGAGGATAGGTGTATTAAGTTAGCCGCTACATAGTTCTGTAATGAAATGACTAAAAAAATATTTTTTAGGGGTGCACTCCATGCAAGTCCTAAAAAAATTAAATCATTGTAAGAGTCCACGTGCCAAGCCTTTCAAAATAAATATAAGTTTCCTCAGCGATTTTTTTGATTAAGTGAATAGAATCGGAGATAATCGCCCCCAGTCACAAAAGTTGTGTCCTCCCCTCTCTAATTTTTGAACGGTGTATTTAAAAAATATGAAAAAAAACAGAATTTGGAGAATAATAGAAGAGGGCTTATTAAATTCTTTCACCGAAAATTATTTATTGGTTTGTGTTTACTTGAAAAACTTAGTTGCTCATGTTAAAAAGCTGCTTTCATTTAACCTAAGATAAAAGTGTACTATTTGTTTCAAGTGGATACTAAATTAGTAACACAATTTAAACTTTGAAGACCATAACTTCGAGAGATCATTCTTATCCGTTTTAGTTCAACGAACCGACACTGTACTAACAATTTTTTTTTTCAGAACGGAAAACTGGAGATTGTCCCTCTGGACTACCAAACCCTGAGGATGGGGAACCCAGTGTCTGACCTGATGTACTTCATTTTCTCTGGCTCTGACGAGGAGTTCCGCCGCCTCCACTACCAACGTCTCCTGGACCACTACTTTACACAGCTAACCTTAGCGCTGGACAGACTCAACGTTGATATAGAAGAGGTGTATCCACGGAAGACCTTTGATAGGAATTTGATTGAGGTATGCGTTTTTCTTGTTTGTGCGGTCTAATAGTTAACTCCTTGTAACCGTGGTTTCAAAATTAGTCAGAACACCTTTACAACTAAAATAGTTTATAATTTGCCGTGCCAGTTATGTTTATGATGGAGACAATTACAGAGAATTGTTATGTGGTTATAGTTCATAGAATAGATAATAATAAACAAAACGATTTTTTTTATACCACGTTGGTGGCAAACAGCGGCTCGGCATGCCTGATGGCAAGCTGTAGCCTATGGATGCTTGCCCAAGGGTGCCACGTTCGCGTTGGCGAACCTTTAAAAATTTATACATTCGTTTTCTGAAGAAATCCTTTCTGTAGTCCCTAGTCCATACTGTAAGCTTCGACCTTTCTAAATAGATTCCCTATTTTTTTTCAGATGAGACCTCTGGGCCTTATATACAGCCTATTCGTGATCAGCATAATCACCGTAGCACCAGAAGACGCACCCAAGTTTGACAGAGACCTGTCCAGCATGCAGCTTAAGCCCAACCAACTAGCCCAAGAGCGGTTTAATGGGGTTGTCAGGGACTACGTACGATGGGGTGTATTGTAGAAGGAATACGTTTAAAAATAACAATTCCTTTTCATTTATTTGGGATTGGTACTTTTCTAAGTTTTTTTATGGTGGTGGTTGTTAGATGATGAATAAGAAACGCTATTATCGAATTGTTTTGGAATGAGGTTGGCTTGACAAAGTACGAAGGATCAATCAAAACTAAATAAATGGATGATGTAGTTAAAATATGATGAAAACGGGTCACTCACGTCTTCAAAATCGAAAATCGCTCGACATCGAACAGATTCGCGGTTCTTAGTCATGAACACTCGCGTTGCCGGCGCGTTTAGCATGTAGTTAAAGTTTCTTTATTGTATACTGCACTATTCTCGTACTTAAAGTGTATCAGACGTAATTTAACTTAATATATATGTTGTGGGGTGGGACTTATGTTTTAAGCATTTTAATGTGGCACATATTATATAAACATAAATAATTAAACTTAATATAATAAAAAAAACAATAAAACTAAACTAGGCTATGATTATTATAAATAAAAAATTTGCTCCAAATCGCCTTCAGAGGGCAGCGTGCCCAGAAGGCTGGCAGCATTGCCACGTTGAATGGCAATCAATACTGATCCAGCCCTCTGGTCACGCGTCACCTCTACCACGCGCTTGGAGCACTCTTTAAATACGCTTTATTATATAAATAGTGTTTGTATATCAATGTTTTTGTGAACGTATTATAGATGGAAATCCGACGGTCCGGTTCGCTTTCAATATGTAAATTTTCCATAAATAAAACAACACTGGTAAATTCTGTGCCTCCTCCTGTAGGCTCTGACCTAAATTATTGGTATTAATACTCAATTTATTTTAATGACACCTTGTTAAATGCAAAGACCGGCAGAAATATAAAAATCAATTAAATGTTATTTGCCCATTTATTTTATTTTAACCGTTTACTTTCCTCAACCTATTTCATTCATATTAAGGATGGCTTATAGTGCAACGGAACGGTATCCTGTGGATCCTTCTATAATCTCACACAAAAAAGTGAAGTATTGGTTGAAATGTGTTTCATCTACAACTGCAATATTTTATTCCTTCGTAAATTAGCCAAAATAACAAAACTACACTCTAAATACCCAAACAATACGACTATTTGGTCGTTGAACGCAATGAGTAAAGTTGATGGTCACTAAATAAGCATAGGCTGTATAGGCAGGTAGTGCTTTGGGGAAACAGCTTAGTTCCCTTGGCTTCAATTTAGTACTTTTCAAACTCTGTACATTTCAAATTTAACTGCAGTGGTTTACACAATCAATCTTTCTTCGAGGCACTAAAGTTAAAATTTCAATGACATGCAGAATACGAACATGCGAAAATGGTGTTTTTAAGTTCCTCGAACGAATTCCGTTTCTTTTGTACTTGCGTTCCTTTACAGATTTCAATAGTACTGCGAGTGTATGTGTATGTACGGCACAGGTTTCCTTCTTTAAAGGTTTTGACTTCAAGAGTTTTCCTATTTAGTTAGATGAATAAAGATTAGAGCCAAACTGTTAAGTTTATGACGTGATAACGTCTTATACATAGAAGAACGCCGGCTGCGCGCACGAAATTAATGGTGTTTGGCTCCGGCGGTCTTGAAACTACGTCGAACAAACGATAGCGCCATCTAATCGACAGGCAGCGCCATCCAGCGGGCTGTCTGGTAAGCTATTCTCCTATACTGTAATTTCTATGGCCGCGGCAGTACTGGTCGTGCCATCTATTGGTGAGTGGCGTTTAATTTATCCGATTCCAAAAGAAACAGCGCCTGAAACCACTGTATTACTATTCAGTATTGACATTAAAGTACTTGCACGGCTGAATTAAGCTTGCACGTCGTTAGTATGGAACGCTATACCTATTAGCAAAGGGCAAACTTTGTGTTATACTGTCTTCAAATTGCATACAGCTACGAGTATGCTGCTGGGTGTTTCTGCGAAGTTAACGACTAATTACAGGGGAATGGTTATAATTTCGCAGCAGGATCGAGATATTGCGTCGGCAACGAGAAATTGTTTCCAATTAAACTTCACCTAGTTACTGACATTTAAACGTCTAAGGTTAACAAGTTAGGTTACAAGCCAAGTTAGAAAAAATATATAAAAAGCTTTTGCCTGTCCACATGGACTGCAGTATCAACTTTCATACCCAATTTCATCCCTTAGGGGTTGAAATTCTGGGTAAAGAGTATCTTATGTGTTATCTGGGATATAAATGATGTGTATGGCTATAGATCGCGAAATACTTAATTATTTCAAATATTTCGAGATTCATTCGTCAATTTCGTTGTTTTTTTTTATTAAAAACCCGACATAACTGGTCGACATAAATAAGTCGAGTGAATTATCAGGCGTCGCGCCGCATATTGTTGGCAAGTTATTGCGATTCAATACGGACAACATGTGCCGCCAACTAGCCTGTATTAACAACAAATTAAAAGTGTTTCATCCTATTCGCAATTCTTCACAGGAGCAATTCACCACATTTGTTGTTCTTCACAGTCCTCATTTCGCAATCGTGCACAATCGAAATTATTTGCTTTGGTTTTAATTAACTGTCCCCAGGCATATGCATAAATCAAATAGTACATAATGTACGCGTAGCTTTCCAACGACACATCTCAAGATGCACCAGAGTGCAAAAGATCCTGATAAAATTCTGGAAGCTAGATTGTACCTAGAAACATTACCTGAGTAAGTAATACTGTTCTTGCATAAAATCACCACATAATCCAAACTTCTAAATATTCACTCAAAAATTGCAAGCAATACTCGTGAAAATAAATAAGCGTAAAATATATTTTACGTGATCCCCATTCGCAAATACCTGACCCTATCCGAGCCCAATCATTTATAAAAACGCGGGATATCACCCCTTCAAAATTCGACCCTTCCCGAATTGGGAAGTTAATTTCCATAACATCTGTGCTGTGATTACCCGACCTTTGTCCTCTGACGTTTGCAGGTGAGGAACGAATTTATATCACCTTCGTAAAAACGAATCCGGCAAAAAATCTTGGTACGAATACGAGAATAAAAAATACGAAGATACAACACGACTATACCCATTTGGGTCTCTAGCTCTAATTTGATTCAAGTGTACCCAATGAAATAGAACACACCTTGGAACCTAAATGGTCGCGCACGGTATACGGTTCCAGAATAAGGCACTTGTCCCACCGCTGGCGAGTAAGCGATGAGCTATCGGCGATTTTCTCGCCCAAGAAACGAACAAAAGATAATCGCTCCCGTGTAAATAAAAGAGAGATATATATTTATAGTTCATCGCTGGCTGTTCACACCGTGATGAACTATATCTCTCTCTTTTATTTACACGGGAGCGATTATCTTTTGTTCGTTTCTTGGGCGAGAAAATCGCCGATAGCTCATCGCTCATCGCCGGCGGTGGGACAAGTGCCTAATGTCCTCCCACAAACACTCCGCCGGCTGTAGAATGAACTATGCCGCGGTTTTCCCGAGGGACTACAGTATGGGGTTTTTCATGAAATAAGTGTACAGGTTGTTAACGCGAATGCGCATCCCACGAAGTTGCAAGCGTCCATAGGCTACGGTAACCGCTTACCATCAGGTGAGCCGGATGCCTGTTTGCCACCGACGTCCCCATTAAAAATGTGTGAAAAAGAATAGATTCGATCTTATTAAAATATTATGAAACGGGTCACTCACGTCTTTGAGGTCGACTAGTCCCTCGATATGTTTCGAACCGATTCACGCTGTTCGGTCGGCTGGTTTGCGCGGGCGCAGGCGGGGGCAGCGACGAGAGTGAGAATCTACCCTCGTTTGAAACAAACACTCACTACGTCACATAATATACTTGCCCTCAACCAAAGTGACGACTGAGGCCATAAAGAAAGACAATGCAAAAGAGATAAAGCGAGCCTATGGTTTTATGAAATTGAAATTGAAATTGAAATTCATTTATTTGCTGAACATTACGTACAATTTTGAAGGTGGAAGACAATTTTTTTGGATCAGTAATATCCATACCTTATAAGAGTAGGCATGCAAAACATAGGACACAATAATACATCACAAACACACAATTGACTAATATGAAAATTATTATAATCAGAAAGCCACTTTAAGACAGCAGTCTTGAATTTACTAAATGGTAAGTCTGAAATTGTAGGTGGAAGCTTATTAAATATTTGGTTTATAAGCGTAGATAGAGGATTTAATAGATGGCGTCCTAGCGATAGCGTATGCCCGATAGAGGACGATAGTAATTAACCTTACTAAATTGAGAAGTAGGTATATCAGAAGACTAATACATTCTTGACATTTAATGTCGTTTATAATTTAGTCGTGTTATATGATGACGTCATGGTCACGTGAGTTTCAGTACAATATTGCGCTGAGGGACAGGAGATTTGACATTGTATCTCGTTCCCACTTATTGTATTGTCTATGCTTATATCCTTGTCACACATGTGTGTATATGTGTGTGTGAGCAACTCTAATTCAATCTAGAATTAAGTATATAAATTTCATTGAAGAGCGGGATCCATTTTAAAAGATTTTTGAGCGGGGGAGAGCAAATGTAAACCTGGGCTTGATAAGAAATTTTGCCGTGAAATTAGCTAGGTTTACCTGAGGAAGAGGACTACCCACCATGTAGTAGTCTAATGTTAAGAAGACTTTGGATGCCGTTGAATTTCATTACGAGTCTACTTACTTACTTACTTACCCGTATTAAACTGAAACCTACTCTAATATTTCATGCTTTTTGATCCTGTTAAGCAAAATTTAATTAAGCTTTACAAATAATCTGTATTGGACTTCATTTGCAAGAATATACGATAAGAGAAAATGAAATTCTCTGGTTAATTAGAATATTGTATTACTTATTTCGTGATATTGTGTAAAATGGCTTCAAAGGAAAATATATTTCGTATTTTTCTTCTGAGTTTGCAGATAACAATAATGTGTTAAGATTAATGCAGTCTTTAGTATATCAAGAAGGTTCACGTTCTCAAACTAAAGTAGTTACATTTCATCAGATTACGAAATACTAAAACAACGGCATGGCAGTCCCTCTTAATTATAGCCCGCTAACAAAGTACTTTACGTCCATCAGCCGAAGTACGACAAACAACAATTTTCGCAATCCATTTCAGCGTGTCTACTCGTACCTACCATGGTAAGAATCCTAGTAGTGTATACGCCTAGGCGCAATGGATAGTGAATTGTGTGGAAGTGTATGTTTAGTGTGAATATCTTGGTAGGAAAATGTGGTTAAAGCTGGTTGCTTCTCATTAAAGTATTATAAATGAGTGTTCTGGTCACGTTTGTGCCCAAATATGTTATCGCAAAAATGCGGTTTTCGATTTTCCCACTGGAACAGGAAGACAACACAAGAATGCTTCTGTTAAGGTTCAGTTTACAAAAAGGATTTTTTCTAGGTTACGTAAATTTGATTTTAATTAAAATTTTCAACCGATTTCCAAAATAGAAGTAAGGTAAGATGGCTGCATGAGAAATCTAGTAGCTATTAGATTATTCATTGATTCTGTACTGGTGTAGTATTAATCCCATAAGGCGAATCGCAGGAAAAGCTAGTATTTTTATGTTTCTGAAAATTACTTCCGATTTCCACTCATGGAGGCGTCCCGAGAAGGACTGTAACTTTTTAACGTCATCGTCTAAATACAATTTAGAACATCAAAGAAAATATCGCGAATTGAAGAAGATATTTGAATATCGGTAACGATCCCTGGTTGTTATGTCAGAATTCAGAAATTTGTGAATCGACTTTGATAATTCGTTTTGCATTTGAAAGCTCCGATTTTGCTCTTCACGAACGAAACGTGAACGAAACAAACTTATGTAAATTCTTCATTATACATGAAAGAAAACATAACAATAAGAAAAGAATTACAAGAGCAGAAAAAAATATTGAAAAAAAATGATTTTCATCTACACGTCGCCTAATTAATAAACCAGAAATAATATTCGAAAAAAATGAAGTCGGTTATGTTTTCATAATTGATCAAGCGAAGTTCGCTGCTTCAGCTTGGGCCAAAATTATTTCGTATGTCCGTTTGTCCAGCTGTCTCTCTACTCGATACTCGTGAATTTTCTGAGCAGGTTCATAAAATTATCCTTTTAAATTTTTTTGTAGATTCAGTTTTTCGAAATAAAAAAACAGGCTCGCGAATTCTACAGCCCACAGAGCCACTAATTTAATAGTTATGTTTTAATGGAACCATAAACTTTTAGACAATCAGGTTAGCCGCTTATCTCATAGTTTGTAAACCGCCACACAAATTAATGACGGCGCTCGAAGTTAACTCGCATAATGAAATTTGGTGAGACAACTGGGAATTATGGTTGCGTATTACCGAAAGGGCTTAAATAAGAATAGGAATAAGAGAAAATTATTTACCATAACTTAGAATAACAAATTTATTTCGATACAGTGACTTCCACACTAGGCACAGCCTGTATCGTGGGAGTCAGAACGAACACGAGCAATGAGCATTACAAATATCATGCGGCTATTGAAAGAAATTTAAAAGTATAATAAACATTTTTTTTAAATATGCAACTTGTTGAATTTGTGCGTAGTATTGAGAGAATGATTGTCGGAGAGTGTTGTAGTGTAAATGTAGAAGATGGTAAGTTGCAAATAGCTCTTTACTTCAGGGCTTCTTCAGCCTGTTCGTAAGTCCATGACAACAACAGCTCCCGTATTGAGTAAATATACAGATATTTTTAATAACCTTTTGGACTGGACATACACTATATTATATAATTGGGGATTATTGTTATTAAAATATACTGAAGGATTATTATCGCCTAAATCTCAAATGGACTAACATAAGAAGTTTAAAAACATTCATATGAAAAAGATATCTCAGAAGTTAAAAAATAGTAGCTCATAAGAGTCATAAGTTTTTAGATATTGTGGTAAGCCTGTACTACGGGGGTGGCGTAGCATTAATGCTAAAACCTCCAGGAAAATAATAAAGAAAAAAAAAGCTAAAAATTCAATTAGTGAATATATAAGCTAACAACATCACCCGTTGTTCCGATTAAGTTGTTCTCGCGTTTACATAAAGTCCACTCTTGCTTGCTTCAGCTTTCAGATTAATTTGGTAGGCGGGTAAACTCTACATCAAAAAGGACATAAGCGCCAAAGATTTGGTTTAACTTAAGCCGTTATGGAATTGCGGCAGTAGAAAGTGCGAGAGCATTTGTCTCGGAGCCACAGGACAATGGTCACCGGCACGGAGTTAACGGTCGTACAAACGTTCAAATGGACGACACGTTTTATTTAAAATTGAAATTTATTAGTAACGTATTAAGGTCCAATATCAAATTGAATTTAAACGATAAATGAAGCGTTTCTAATAGCCATTGCTGAGTTTGTATGTCCAAGAGCTGGCCGCCATTTTGAGAGCTGCGCAGCAGAGTGGTCTAATGTAATACGAACAGCATCACTGTTAATGGCCAAAATACTTATAAAAACCGGCCAAGTGCGAGTCAGACTCGCGCACGAAGAGTTCCGTACCATTATCTATAAAAACGAGCAAAAAAATCACGTATGTTGTATTGTATGTCATTTTATTCTGTTTTTTAGTATTTGTTGTTATAGCGGCAACAGAAATACACCATCTGTGAAAATTTCAACTGTCTAACTATCACGGTTCATGAGATGATGACAGACGGACGGACAGCGAAGTCTTAGTAATAGGGTCCCATTTTTACCCTTTGGGTACGGAACTCTAAAAATGCCTTGTTTGGAAATTAAGTCTCGAAATACCTACTTTATTACACTTTGGTCGAATTAACACAGCCGCGCCACATTTTTTAATCTTCGAAAACTGAATCACCAAAATAGTTATTTACGATACAAGTGCAAAAAATAGGAAATTCGTAACGAGCGGCGATAAATTAAAACACGACCGAAGGGAGTATTTTAAATCGACAGGAGTTGCGAATTACCTATTCGCACGTGTATCGTACAACGTTTTACAGTAAATTATGGCTCTTTAAAGTTTCAACATATGCACGGAAAGCGCTCTTTTCCGCACTCGTGCGGAAAAGTAACACCAGGTGTACTGTAAAATATATTAAATAGCCTTGGTCAAAAGGCACCCATGCGTTTTTCATACAAAAGTCAAACTTTAAAAGGTGTATTTATATATTTTATAATAGAAAGTTGTGTATCTACTGAAAAAACTCGTCATATTTATTAACGTTAAGGGAAACTCGGTGAAAAAAATATACAATTAAACATTTATTGTAAAACCCGAATTTTTGTAGCTTCAGTTTTCACACGCAAATAGCAATTTCAAAATGATATATATTAATGATTTGCACATGTTCAAACACTTATTATATTTTACGTCTTCGTATATTTATGAAATTGAAAAATAGTACTTTATCCATAAGTTACAAAGGAAAACGTGGGGTGCTCAACACTTTTGGCCAAGGCTGTATAAGGAACCTGCTCGAAGAATCGATTGAGAAATGCGAACTGTAGAGGAAAACAGCTGGACAGCCGGACATACGAAAGGAATATTGACCCAAGCTGAAGAAGAGAACTTCGTTCGCTTCGCTCGCTCCTTCAATTATGCTCATATGGGTCATGCCTCTACTAAGCGAAAAAATCCTGCTACGCTACAACAGCGTAGCACACGCCGCATTGCTTGGCTTTGATTGGGTTTAACATAATTCACTGCCAGTCCAGAAACCCTACCTAGCGATCGCCTACGCCGTAGTCGCTTACCGCTACATACGAAGAAAGCCACCAGACTGATCGGCTACGAGCGTAGCGCGTAGCGATTCTTGGCAGTGAATGTGACATTCAGTGCCCACTGCCCAGAATCGCTACGCTCGTAGCCGATCCCGTGGTATTTCCTCGTATGTAGCGGAAAGCGACTACGGCGTAGGGACGCATATGTGTCGTCACGGGCCGGGAACAGGTTAAGTGATAGATACCGTTGTATCATCTCAGATGAAATGCCTCGTTTCACGCTCGTGTTGTAAATTCCACTTCTCTAGAACTTGCACGGCTATCAAAGGACGGTCCGCGAGCTGTGATATAAAATAAAAAAATAGAAATAAAAAATAAAAAAATAGAAATAAAAAATAAAAATTATTTATTTTCAGATACTTTAGATCCACAGATATAGACTATGCGTCTCTTTCTAATTAGAACGCTTAGAAAGAGACGGACATTCTATCTCGCCACGACATAGCTCGCGGGCCGTGCTGTTATAGCCGTGCTGTAATGAGATATTTCCTTGATGATGCATTATAAAAGCTTGTACAATACACGTGCAGTAGTTAATTCCCAACTCGTAGATCAAAAACACTCAAAGTCGTGTTTTTGGTCATCGTCACTCGTTGGGAATTACCTACTTTCCGCACTTGTATCGTAAGTAACTATTCCCAAATACTAGAACTTTCGCTGGAAGTACGAAGGGTTAGCCGGGAAAAGTTTTCAGTGCAATGCTGCCTGTCTACTCTTAAATTTTGTACTCGACGCTGAGTACCTAGCATAATTTGACCTGTGATTAGTAAAACAGTTTGTAACCGTAAGTCAGAATCAGATATTAGTAAATTGTGTCTCAAGTACGGTAAGATATGATTTACGAACGAGAGTATATTAGAAGCGCGACGCCGAAGGCGAAGGACTTTGATAAATAAATAAATATCGTGGGACAATTCACACCAATTGATCTAGTCCCAAACTAGGCAAAGCCTGTACTATGGGTACTAGACAACGGATAAACATACTTATATAGATAAATACATACTTAAATAGATATTAAACATCCAAGACTCGAGAACTATTACTACTATAAGTATTCATCATACAAATATCTGCCCCGAAACCAATACAATTTTAACGAACTAATAGCAATAAAAACTACAAAATGTCAGTCGTGTCAGGCGCTTAGAGCAAAGACCCATCCGCATACAGCCATGATTTAAAATCACAGTTGGGTCGTTCTTCTTTTTTACCGACAATGAACCGAGGTTTTCCTTTTTTTTTGGTTTTTGAACTATCAAAAATTGTGATTTTGAAGTGCGATTAAAAAAAATGCATTGGTTTCTTCATTAACACTAATTAAAGTTCCCTTTCCGGCCAATATACATATTTGTTTACGGTTAATTTAAAAAAAAAAATGTGACAAAGTGGACTCTTTCAGTGGGGACTACATTTTGGTTTACTACTCTGTCACGGACTTCTACGATAAAAATACGTTTAAAAAAAATGCTAGTTAGAGAAACTAAAATATTAAATAATACTAATTAATAAAATAATATGGACGTTCATTTTCGAACATTATAAAACCGTAAAATCATTACTCAAATGAGATGCCGTAGTAAGACGAAGGACAGGCTATTGTCGGTCGAAAAGAAGAACGACCCAGTTTTACACGGACACTAAATTGCTACGTTTAAGTTTTTTAATCTTTAAATCATTCTGTTAATCATATTTTATTCGTGTTTTTACGTTTAAATTTATTTATAAATACGTTTTCGAACATTGTGTTTGAGTTAAAACCTCCTTACTTTATAACTGACGTAAGAGTGACAGATACAATACGCCCATGGACGTAATTAAAGTTATTGTAGCTCTGTATGCCTGCGCGTTATGAATCCCTTTACGACCAAGTGTGATGAAAACAATTAAAGAGGTGTTGTTTGATTTGCGTTTGACCAGTTTAAGCTATCGGCGTAGCGAATCATTAAGACCTCTTCCAAGTGTCCCAGAACTCCTAAGTTTGTCTGCTGTAATGGCCTTTAGGCCTTTAAATTTTGAATGCTGATTGCTGAGTCAGTTTAACCATCTTACTCGTTAGTTCACTCCCTTCACCCTCGATCTTCGACATTTGAACCTCTAAATAACTCTACAAAAATAGGAAAATAGCCAATAAGATTCACCAACGTACACAAGGCACACGCGACTAACAACCACGATCTCTGAAATTGCAAGCGGGCAAGCTCGTCCGCAAGTACCAGCAGGCGCAGCGTGGGTAGACCCTCCCCAAGGTGGACAGATGACCTGGTAAAGGGGGAGTGGATGCAAGTGGCGCAGGACCGCTCACTTTGGGACCTAAGTCCAGCAGTAAACGTCTTTCGACTGATATGAGGAAGGTATTATGGCCACTAAACATCACACAGGCTTATTAGTACCTACTTTACCACCTTGATTTTATAGTAGCCCGATGGTGGCGATTGGCAAGATTTATGAATACTGACTGTGGCCCCAAAGGTGCAAGTTCCTGAGTTAGTCCAATATCGCCAGCACGGCGAAGGCGGCTGGCAATTACAAAGTTTGGACATGATACAAAAATGGTACCGACGGCAATAAAAGTTTGAAGTTAATGTCAACTTTATATAGCGCCGGGTAAGAATCAAATTAGAACGAAGTAAGAATGTGCTGAGTTGCGTTCTTGTTATTCGGTATATAAAGTTTAAGACTCAATGTCCAGGAAATGTGTTTTATGCGGTCTGATTTTTCTTATAGTATTTTTAAAACTTATTCACCGATCGGAGCCTTTTCAGTTTAACAAAATGCTAAAGGTTGTGGAAATACAAAAAAACATTTACATTTTATACAGGTAGAGATTTTATAACTCGCCAAGTTGCCCGGTCTATATAAAAATGGCAAAGTTTCAAAGTTCAGCATTCAACTGTTTCACTCCTTCCTAATTCAAACAATTCAGAAGGCTCGAACCACTAATCAAACAGTGCACTCGGGCTGGATCAAAAAACTTTGGAAATCCAGCAGGAAGCAACTCAGAATCATATCTGGGGTGTTCACAGGTCACTTGGGGGTCAAGGATCTCTAGGCCAAGATGGGACGTGGGTGGATGTGGACTGTCAGACAGTTTAGACTGCAGAATATGTGGCGAGAAGGATGAGACTATGGAACACTTAGAGCGAGTTGCACCAACATACGTTAAATTGGCGCAGGCAGCTGTCATTCCATAGAAAACTGTCAAACTTTCCATACATTCAATTTTTTTTTTTTTTTTTTGTGTTAACATAGATCTCTAACATAGTTCTTAAGGTTTGCTGTACTAACAACATATGGATCGCTAATGGTCTGAAATAAACGATTTTTATTTTTTATTTTATTTTATTTTTAACGAACGCCGCTTACGATTACAGAAGGTTTGGTGCAACCCACTCTTACTCTGTGAATGCCTTAGCCCTTGACAGACAAATAATTAATTACTTTGGCAACGGCTATCCACAACCAAAGCAATTCAAGGTAATCCCACTCAGCTGCATCATCCGGTTTGTCGAAATGATGGAGCGAGCGTGGGATTAGGCTTAAAGGAGGGGAAAATTAACGAAAGATCCCACTGGGTCCAAGTGTATTCGAAAGGGCCCTCATCTAAATAAGATAAGACTAATCAAACAACAGGCTTATAAATATAATCCAGTACACGTTAATACTTTGTTATTTCCTGAAACCCGATCGTAATAAGTCCTTTTAAGTTATAATCCACGTCGCAACTCGCTCAAAGGAAAGTTGGAACTTCAGAATCTTCGGATAATACAAACTGTTAAGAAGATAAACAATGTTGTAATGGATTCATTCAGGGCTTGGTATATTAATAAAGTTCTGATAGGTTCATTAAGGTTATGCCTCGGTTATTGTAAACCACACCCCCTATAAGAGACACGTGTATGCCTTCCGCGCACGAGAAAACGATATACAACTTCATGCGGGAATGGCTTTTTGGATAAATGTCAATATATATCTTGTGTGAAGTTTTATTCGTATTTGCTGCTAAGATTTTAGAAGCGGTAAAATACCGTAATCCTACTTAATTGTAATGACTCAAGTACGGAACATCATTTGATATTAAACAGTGACTTTTCGGTAAAGGAAAACATCGTGAGGAAACCTGTCTAATTTTCCCTCTGGGTTGGGGCAGATGGCAGTCGCTTTCTTAAAACCAGAGCCTATGCCAAATCTTGGGATTTTAGGTGCCAAAGCGGAACCCGCCCACGTAGCATTTTAATACTCCATTTAAGAGTACACAATTAGTTCCCAGGAGCCGTAGCATGGTTGGCCTTGTCACGCGATAGGTGATAGGATAGAGCGTGCGTCACTGGCTGACACCGTTCGATAGAACGAGACGACGCCCCTATCTTGTCACTTGTCGCGTGATAAGGCCAACCATGTTACGGCTCCAGGTGTATAGATGAATTATCGAGAACATGGAATTGCATTTGTAGTGGTTGTACGAGAAAATAGAAAATTCAAATATAGAATGCCTGTAAACATACAATACTACTACATAATATGCAATTCCATGCTCTCGTTAATTTATCTACACTTGAAGCATTATTACAGTTCACTCGTTATGTATAAGCTGCATTATTGCGATTAATAACGCCTATACCTGTCTAAGGGACTTATAGGAGTGTAGAGTTATACTTTTATACGATTGTTGGTGTTATAATATTCTAACAACTATCCTTTAGTCAGCCGTCTGACTAAGAGCATTATAGGAGGGAGGGAGGGAGGGGAGCATTATAAGAAGTAATTTAGGAAAAAAGTCGAAAATTTACCAATCCCCCCATATCTCCGAATCTACTACGCTTAAAATTCTGAAAAAAATATGGAAAATAGTTCCTTGCTGAAATATTACAGGAAAACCTATAAGAAGTTTGAGTATTGAAAGTAACGGGAAAATTTTCAATATTTTACGGAACCCTCACCACGCGAGTTGAACTCGCACCTACATAACCATCCCTCGCAAATTCTCGAAACACTAGGTAGGTTAGGTTCGTTAGGTAGCTTCAGATACCCGAAGAGGAAGCCACCCAGAAATAGGGCTATAGCTGGGCGGGCTCCATCGAATCTTTCGATCTACGAACAAAATGGCGAAAGGGGCATGTCGGTAATGTATGGAGAACAAGGGAAAAAAACGCGTCTGGAAAACAATCAGTCTATCAACACAGTGGGAACATGAACTATATCGTCTAAAAAATAATCAAATGCAAAAAAAACGCGACTAGCAAACAATCCGTTTGTCAACACTTGTGTTTGCAAAAAAACGACTTCAAAAAATAAAGCGAGGAGAAAAACGCGAATGGAATTTCTGCTACTCGGAATAAACCATTTGGGGAACCGATCTAATTTCTCAGAAAGTAAGCTTGTTTGCCAACCTTAATAAAAAAAAATATATATATTTGTTCAGTAAACATTGTAATAAATACATGAATAACGCGCTTCGAAATTGCGTCCTCAATGGACGTAGAGTACAAATACTAACAAGGTAACAAGTTACGATAAGTTACGTTGGAATTTAGGAACGACTAAAGGCGTATCCTCCGCGCGGTCTGGTATAACGTAATTTTTGAGGGCCCCGAAACTAAGCGAACAAAAATTCAGATTTAAAAAATATCTGAAACGAACAATTTGAATTTGTTATCTGGAACACTAAAAACAATGTATTGTATAAAGTATTTTCAAATGAGACTGCTTTTTACTTAAAACTTGCTACAGCTTCGGAACTATCGGAACTATAAGTAATATTCTCGTTTGGGTAAAGAATCAAAATACTTACATTAATCTACAACTTCACAGTTCACTTTTATTAATAATGATCCGTTTGCAGAAAAAGGTATTTGTATGCCGATTTTCGCACGTTTCCGCGCGCGGGCGACAAGAGCAGCTTATCGAACTAATACTTGAGAGCGAGCGAGATAAAATCTTCGTCAGCTACAATCACCCTAACGTTAATAATTAACCATATAACAACAAAAAATGTTTAAAAATTATATGAATTTGACAAAGACATACGCTGTTTTACAACTTTAAATTCGTTACTGATTTTAAACTACCAGAAATATTGGTACATCTTAACATTAGACCTATAGCGATATACCCTTTTGTTTCATAAGCGATATCCAAGGTACGATCAGAGGCAGGAATCAAAGCCCTTGTATTACACAGCCAAAAGAAGCAAATTACCAACCAATTTTCCTCTTTCCGATGTGGAAAGAGGAAAAAACAAAAGTTACTGTATCTTATTCATGGGGATTTTATAAGAGAGCCGAAGATGTAGTGACGATTAGATAAGTGTTATTCAATCTGTCACACATCCGAATAGGTTTCCGGATAATGATGTGTTTGAGAGTATCGTTTAGTATTTCTGTATATTTATAGAGAACTAGCTTTTGCCCGTGACTTCGTCCACGTGGAACTTGTTTATATCGTAGCTTTATAATTACGAACTTTCGCCCTTCATTTAACCCCCTTAGGATTTCCAGGATAATAACTATCCCATGTCCTTCCAGGGATTCAAACTATCTTCATTCCAAAATCCATCTCAATTATCATCAACACTTTGTTCATGACGTAAAAATAAATAAATCCCTATCTAAATAACCGTGTACCATTTTAAGTTTCAGCACGAGCGGGTAAAGCGTCATATTATATCACGTCTCTAATTAAAAATAAACCAAATGAAGCCTCAAAATGTACATTTTAACCTAAATATGATGAACTCGCATCAACGCTTTCTCGCTTCTGCTGATTATGTAAATTTTATGATTTCAGTGAAATAATATTATATTTCTCAAAGGGTTTATTCAAAGGATACCGTGCTTCATAAGGGAAAGATTGCTATTAGGTTTTACAGGCCGAATATTAAAGGTGCTTAGAGTAAAATTTATGTCGTCAGAGCTCCCGAGAAACTGCGTTAAGAGACATCTCTGACTTACAACACAATGAATCCTCAAATCAATAGAGGTTCGGCACCGCGATTAAAACAACACGTTTGTCAAAACGGATAATTATTTAGATTCTTTTTTGTCGAAAATACTGTCAAAATATCACTTATATAGTTGAAATATAGTCAAGAGCAAAAGTTTCGGGTACAGTTTATACTGAAATTCTATACAAAGTGCACCCGGAACTTTTGCTCTTGAGTGTAGAAGCGAATTTAAAGTTGAAAACAGCGTCAGATTTTTTTTGACACAGCCCAATTTTTATTATTATTATTTGGTTCACCAATAATTGTTAACAAATGAAGCATTAATCTAGTTACATTATATTCTAATGTCATACAAAGGTTTAATAAGTAAGTAGTATAATTTCAGAATTTTTGACCGCTTAACTTCACCTGTCCTTAGGGATTTCACAAAAAAAATTTCATCACCGTTTCACTTCTCATGCCTGCAAAGTTCACCTTTGTGCTGGATGCTGCAAAATGGCTCTTTGTATACACTTGTTGTACAATCTACTATTTTTCCAGACGGCGCGGGAAATACGCCTTAAAAGACGAAAGGTAATTTTTGGGTAAATGTCTTGTACCACCTACTCCACCTAGTCTTATGTTCTTTGTGAGGTAGTTAAGTTTTATATTATTTTTTTTTTTAATAAATAAATATTATGGGACATTCTTACACAAATCGAGCTAGGCCTATAGTAAGCTCAATAAGGCTTGTGTTACAGGTACTAGACGACGATATATATAATAGATATAAATACTTAAATACACAGAAAACATTCAAGACTCAGAAACAAATATTCGTGCTCATCACACAAATATTTGCCCTTACAGGGATTCGAACCCAGGACCTTCAGCTTCGTAGGCAGCGTCACTACCCACTAGGCTAACCGGCCGTCAAAAGTGAGAACCTGTAATTGGCTCTGTAATTCTATGGTACTGTATAGAAATATAAAACGCTGTGTGGCTCTCCATGCATGTATAAATAAATAAATAATCTGACCACCTCCCATAATTCCCGCTAGATTAGATACGAGTATCTTATTTATATTTATGATCCGGTATTCTCCGTTTAGACCGGCCTCCCCAAGGACGCCTGACGTCCGGGCCACGGCCGGAAAAATTTACCGTTTCCCGGACTGTTCTCCCAGAGGATGTTTAAAATGTACATATTGTTATTAGTGGGACTTTACAGTGGGTAGTTTAGAGTGAAATATGTGTTGGTGTAAATATTTAAGAGGTGTCTTAGGGCACTTACAGAATACGTTCATCTCTCTTTGTAGTCTATTTTTACAAAATATTGAACAAGGACTGAGATGAGAGCATTTTCACTTCATTTTACTATGATTTTAACGATGTTTTTGATATATATATGTTAGTTCGGTGTGCATGAAATCGAGTAGGCGAAACACATTGAAATCAAATTGGAATACTAAGATTATTCTGTACTTAATATTGGCTTTCTTGTATCATATGTTAAAATCTTATGTTAATTTATTGAAGCTGTTGTTTTTCCGAACAATAAATAAATAAATATTATAAAGAGTAAGACTTGAGTCTGTGAGATTGTAGCTTTGTACAGTCAGCATCAAAAGTAGCTACGCAAATGAAGACGTCAAAAGTCTTTATTAAAAGGGAATAAGAACTTTTGACGTCTTCGATTGCGTAGTTACTTTTGATGCTGACTGTAAGTTTGTATGTTTTGGGCAATCTCCGGAACTGCTTATAAGTGTGACAATTTATGTAAGACTAAGCCTTCTACCTAGGCCTTCTTTTTTGAATTGTAATCAGAAAACACAGACTGTAACCATTTAAAAAGGAATCTTCAAAAACATTCCAACAACGAACTTGTTTGGACCAACTTTTTTCAATTCGAACAGAGTGCATTTGCTCTTCAACTAGAGAACTTTTTTAAAGACCACTTGCATAGAACTCTATAGAAACTTCAGCTTCGTGAAATGTATACATTTTTATTTAAAGAAACTTGTACCTTGTTAAAACGATCAACATTGTCGAAGCTTGTATTTTCTGGAATCAAAATGAAAAGGAACAAAAAAGTTTTAACGAGAAGAAATTGCCGAGCACGTCTAGTCAAATAGTAGTCTGAATTATGTAATGACGATCTTGATTATAATATTAGATCTCGTAAAATGAAAGGAGATTATAGTTGAGATTTTTTGAACTGAGCCGATCTACTTATCTTCAAAACAATAGCATTCAAGTTAAACAATACGACACGTGCCAACAAAGAATGAAGGTAAATTTCTTGTTTATTACCAGGCTCGCTTTGAGCGGGGTTTTTTTTTAAATCTTTTAGTCCGTTTTGAATCTATTGATTAAGAAGATAGAGTTCATTATTCAATGAACATTTTATGTGGCGGTAACCTTTTTTTTGCAAAGTTTGGCACGCGCCAACCACAAACAAAGAAACTTGTTGGCACGTGTCGTATTGTTTAACTTGAATGCTATTGTTTTGAAGATAAGTAGATCGGCTCAGTTCAAAAAATCTCAACTATAACAAAGTGAGTGTATGAGAGAAAAGTGGATGTTACAGTCAAGGGCACCAATACAACACAAAGTCTCAAAAATATGTACACAGACCTTATTTCTGCAACTATAAGGTTGTAGTATACATAATTATGAAACTTTGACTGAATACATATTGGTGCCCTTGACTGTACAGTTGAAAGGGACCTCGTCGAACTTTTTCCGACCAAATCAGAGAAATCCTGAAGAAAGGTCAAACCGACGAGGATGTATAAAGAATGTAATGAAAGCGAATGAAGCAAGAAATCTTTGTCAAGATCGTAGCAAGTGGAAATCCGTGATATCTGCCTACCCTCCGAAAAATAGGTTAGGGACAAAGCCTTCCCTGCTCTTCTCTTTACGTTTTTGCAATTTTAACTTTCAGTAGCCAGAATCTAGTCCTCTCGAAACATGTTTGCATAGCATGACTCTATAAGCAAACCGCAAAGATGTGAGGGTCCTCAGAGACGGCCTCTAACATACTGTCTGCAACCTGATTTGCATACCTAAGACACGTCCGCAAAGACATGCATATTGGCCAGAGCTCGAACATCCCCTTTATTAACACAACCTGGAAATTCTATCTAGACACGCGGCAGCGTGGCCAGCCAAGTTCAAAGCCAAAAGGAACTGGCGACGCAGCAGCCGTGTGTTATATTACACGAACCATTTGGAGCCACTTTTGACTCCTTAATAACTCAAAATCTATTTAACATAGATTTAGTTTATCGGCGCGGCGGCTCCTTCTTGCCCGAATACGGCAGAGTCGAAAGGAAGAAATATGATTTTAACAGTGTTCCACAGTAGCATTTAAGATACTGAACTAGATGACTTCCAGCCTCCCAAACAAGCCGGTTTCTGAAGAGGCTTTAGTACCGTAGACCACATCCACACGCTCCGTCAGGTTATACAGAAAACTCAGGAGTATAACCTGCCCCTCTGCTTAGCGTTCGTGGACTACGAGAAAGCCTTCGATTCGGTCGAAACCTGGGCTGGTGGGCACTGGAGGATGTTTTCAAGACTGGAGAAGGCTAGGCATTAACATCAACGGCGAGTACACTTACCTTCGGTTTGCTGACGATAAAGTAGTCTTGGCTGAGACCATGGAGGACTTAAGTACGATGCTCGATGACCTCAGTAAAGTTTCCGAGCGAGTTGGTCTAAGAATGAACATGGATAAGACAAAGATCATGTCAAATGCCTATGTGGGACCAACTCCCATTACAATCGGACACTTAACGCTCGAAGTTGTAGACGACTATGTATACCTAGGACAGACTTTCCAGTTAGGTAGGTTCAACTTCGAGAAAGAGGTCAATCGTCGAATCCGACTCGGCTGGGCAGTGTTCGGGAAGCTACGACACATCTTCTTGTCCAATATTCCGCAGTGTCTCAAGACGAGTCTTTGACCAGTGTGGTCGCTTCCTATGGGCCTCATAAGAAGGCTCAAAGGGCAATGGAGAGAGCTATGTTGGGAGTTTCTCTGCGTGATCGTATCAGAAATGAGGCTATCCGCAGCAGAACCAGGGTAACCTATATAGCCCTCCGAATCGCTAAACTTAAGGGCGGGGCACATTGCACGTAGAACCGGTGGCCGTTGGGGCGGAAAGGTTCTCGAGTGGCGACCACGTACCGGAAGGCGCGGCGTGGGTAGGCCCCCACAAGGTGGACTGATGACCTGGTAAAGGTCGCGGGAGTCCGCTGGATGCGGGTGGCGCAGGACCGGTCACGTTGGCACTCTTTAGGGGAGGTCTATGTCCAGCAGTGGACGTCTTTCGGCTGATATGACGATGATGATGATGATGAACACTTTCACTGTCTGGAACCCGCCTAGCGGGCGCCTACGCCGTAGGCGCTTTCCGCTACATACGCGGAAAACCACAGGATCGGCTACGAGCGTAGTGCGCAGCGATTCTTGGCTGTGAATGTGTTAAGATTTATGATTCCAAGTAACTGACTAGTCTTAACTGAAGCAATGTCGGAGAAAAAATGTACAGCCGACGTCAAAGAAGAAAGTGTACATACTCATTTTTCGCCTTATTACAAAGCAATAAGGTGCAAAATAATGATTACCTGACCTTGAGTGTTTCCTAGGCGTCCTAGTCATGCGATACCGAGCTCGGCCCTTCAGCTATTAGCGGTCTATTATGATCGACCTTTGGCACTTAGAGGCACGATAGGCTTACAGCAGTACAAGTAGAATCAGTTTATGGAGTAGAGTCTAAATCGAGCTTACGATATAGAAAACAAACGTAGCGAAGTACCATCCCGACAGATAGACTTTCGATTAAAAATACCCGCACTTAATTCCATCAAGTGCCAAGCCCATACGTGACACCAATCACGCTAAAATTATCGCCGAACGTGAGACAGTTCCAAGAGATGTGTTCTTGCCTTGATGCATACGGGAACTGACTTCTCTCAGCAGGGACACCTTGATTCTGTCAAGTGTCAAACCCATACGTGACACCCATCACGCTAAAGTGAGCCTTGAATACTACTACAGCCGACTATATTATACTGGTAAGATTTTTTGATATCGTGTGAGTCATTCCAGAATTACCGCGTACATACAAAATTACAACCACCGCCTCACAGATCTTTTCTCTTTATAATATTATAGTACCTATAGATTAGTATGGATATTATTATTCAGATTGAGTCTTTTAAGTTCTTGAAAAGGTAATAAAAAAAGATAAAAAGTTGTTCAAAGATTTCTTCAGTTCTAAGAAAAGAATCTTCCTTTAAGAACCATATTTTAAGAGGTCACGGTTTACTATTACGCTTACTATTAAAATAAGCATAATTGCGATGACGCTAGAAACCCAGGGCTCTAAGGCTAAGGTAATTGTTAATTACACGGCACGAGTTACTACCCTAACAGCGGCATTGTACTCGCATGCCAGTAGCTCGCATCGGTCTGACATAATTATGAGCAGTTTGAACTATTCTTCACCGCCGTTGAGAATTGGTAGGTAAATTTTGTGAATAGGCATGATGACTCAAATTTTTTGACGATGCCATTTGAACCAGTTTTTGGAGAGGAAGAAGTGTTTGTATGGGAGCAACTACAATTAAAGTACATAAATACCCAAAAATTTAAGACAAAGATTGGTCAATCTTTGTCTTAAATTGCTGGTGGCAGCCTAAAACGCTTCATACTGATTGATTCAAAAGTATGTATCACACGTTGCTATTGCGGGAAAATCAAGTAAATTGCTAATTCGGTCGCGAAATACTGCGTTTAGGTCCATAGTTGTCGTACAATTGTGTTTCTATAAAAGCGTAAGGATTCTATTGGTAGCTTTAAATTTACACTTGCGGACAATAAAAAATGCAAGTTTTTTCTAAACTTTCAAGGTTCATATCTTTTTATGATATTAATTAATATATTTTTTAATCTATACTTCATTATAATATTTTAATGGTTTACTATCCATTTAGCAACACTATGTTATCAATTTTAACATGAGTCATCATGCCTATTGTTTTTCGCACTCAATTGTGTTTCATTCCTACATAGACCTAAGTTATTATTAAAATAATAACACCCATAGATATCTAAGGCTAAGGCAAGTGAATCAGAAGAAAATAAAGTTAATAGTACCTAATAACTACCCAACGATATTTAGAGGTAGAATACCTTCATGTAAATAGGTACCTACAACAACAGTTTTTAATCATCGAGCCAACATTGTCACATAAAAATGATCACCTGTTAAGGTCATCTTTTTGTATTTTTTACGGTAAAAAATTGTGTAGACCATTATGAGCATGTTTGCGTAGCTACTTCTGCTGCTGTGTGTCGCTATAGCCGGATTCGAATAACAGAAATATGACGAATAAGGACTTATTCTAAGGTTAAACTGTAAAAAAATATTAACCTTGGAATAAATTATTCCTGTTTGATCGCATTGGACACTAAATATGATATAAGAAAACTATTTCTTTAAGCGTTTTCGGAAAGCTTATATATTGGCGAACAATATAATTTACTAAGATCTAAATTACCCCGGTCTTTGTATAGTTTCTAGTCAAAAACTTAGTTATATCATAATTATGTTTTTCCTGTAAATATTAAAATATTTTGTTATCATCTGTTGTCAAAAAAAACATTTTTGTACAACATTCACTATTTTCCTATCACAATACTATGATGGGCATACCGTTAAACTGAGTCGGTTCCTCTAGAAGTTATACGGTGCGGGATGGAAAAATTAATATTTATTCGAAAGTAAGACAATAATTCGTGACACAAAGAAAAAGTTGCCATACACAATAATTTATCTTTATCATTCACACTGTGCGAGTAGCTGAAGTACAGTAACCAGCCACGCCAGATCGCTCAGTGTAAACCTACACTAAGGCATTAATGCTAACGCTAACCCTGAATAAGAACAAAGGAAAGTAGAAATTACGAGGTAGCACTGAAGGCACGGTCAATCCTTAATTGATATAAAACCCAATGAAACAGCATTTAGTGCACAGTTTTCTTTTGTCCGTCATTCGGATATATACCTAGTACTGTTAAGAGTTAATTATTTAATCGTGATATTTAAGTAAGTACAAATTACAAGATTATTCACTATTTTTAAGCGACTTTCAAAGTTTAAATATAAGGTTTGAGTTTTTAATGACTGCGCCCGAAAAAAGGTTATGTTTTTATCAAGTGTATGAATTTATTTATGTCTATAATCATTGACACGCTCTGCATCTTAAACGGCTTCGTGGATTTTATTTAACATGTGAGGGGTAGGTAGATTCCTTTTAGTAGTGGGAGGTGACATAAGGTACCGTATTCGTAAAAAAACAGTCAAGTTAAAAAAAAAACACTATAAAGACTTAATCGGGTAACTATAATATTTATTTTTGTAGTAAAAATAATGTTTTCATTTGATATGTTCCATTAACGGATGGTGACAAGGTCGTCACAATATTGACATGTCGGACGTGACTCATAATATAACTTAAGCTTGACCGTATTTGTTAAAATGATAATTCCCGGAAATCTTGTAAGTTTAAATCAATATAAGGTGACGCGATATGTCGGCGTGCATTACCACACCATTTTTAATAGCACAGAGATTTGCGAGCTAATTGTGACCTGGGTCTAATCTTTTATTTTATTTTAGTCGTTATTATATTCATTAAAACAAACATGTTCAGACCTAATCTTCAATATACTCCTCCTGGGTAGTAGCCACCTACCCTATTAAAAAAATGCTTACCTATTTGGAATATCCCATAACTTACTGTTACTAATAGGCTTGTGACCTCATGTTAAAATTGATAACGCAGTGTTGCTAAATGTAAACCATCAATTTATTGCAATAAAGTATACATTACAAATTATAATTTAAATCATGAATGTTTAATTTTTTTTTGTCCAAGCGTAAATTTAAAGCTACCAGAATCCTTACGCTTTTATAGAAACACAATTGTACAACAGCAACTATGGGCCACACGCAGCCAACACGCAGTATTTCGCGATCGAAACAGCGATTTACTTGATTTTCCATACAACGATTAGTTCGCACAGCAAAGTGTGCTATACTTTTATGTCAATCAGTATGAAGCGTTTCGGCTGCCGCCAGCGAGGTCCGTCTTTGACTAAATTTTTTGGGTATATTTATGTTATTTAATTGTTGCTCCCATATAAACATTTGTTTCTCTCCAAAAACTGGTTCGAATGGCATCGTAAAAAAATCTTAGGTCACATCCTATCCCCAAGTCACCGTGATGATACGTATTACATTGTATACTCCGCAACTTACCTGAAAAGAAAAACATAGTAAATTAGTATTTCTTGTAATTGGGTGGGATCATATTAAAATTTAGGACGTTGAATTAAACATTCTTCAAAATAGCAAAAAGAAGTGCTTGATATATTTCGAATATTTACGTTAGTTTTGTTTGTTGGTAATGTAAAACTTACTATGGGCCTCATAAGAAGGCTCAAAGTCACCCAAAGGGCAATGGAGAGGGCTATGTTGGGAGTATCTCTGCGTGATCGCATCAGAAATGAGGCTATCCGCAGCAGAACGAAGGTAACCGATATAAGCCCTCCGAATCGCTAAACTACCGATGGCCGTTGGGGCGGAAAGGTTCTCGAGTGGCGACCACATACCAGAAGACTGTTCTTAAGTTCTTATTAAAATAACTCTATGGTGGGGCTTTTCTTAGCAGATCGTTCATGCCGATGATTGCGTGTCAGCCTGCTATTGACCTAGCCCTTCGCCGCTCCAAGACAGGCTAATGCTGATGACAATGCCTTCATAACGATCAAGATTCCGGCCAAGGCTATTTCTCTCTAATTATTATGTTTCGGGTAAACTTTACTAGCGCTGTTAATTGCGTTAGGTGTTTTTATGATTTTTGACGAAGGGATAGATTTATGAGATTGTTTAACAATGCGGTATTTGACAGCAGTAAAAATGTATTATTTTTACATTTGTTGAGACTAGTGCCCTAGTTTAAGTAGAGGGATAACTAGACTACAAAGAAATACTGAGTGGACTGTAAACACTTATAATAGGTAACTTTCTACAATAGTCGCGGGTCGCGGCGCGTAAAAATATTAGTGCGTGCGAGCACGGTGCGGTACGCGAGGTGAAGTCGTCGCGTCGCCTGCGCGTGCGCGTATCGACGTCGTCATCAGCTAACCGGATTTCTCCGCGCTCGCTGCGGCGGGTCGGTTTATGTTGCTGGGCCGGCATTGTCACCACCAACATTCATTATCATCATATCAGCCGAAAGACGTCCACAACTGGACACAGACCTCCCCCAAAGAGTGCCAAGAGTGTACGGCTTTCTGGCATCATGACATACCGTTGGCGCCCAAAATTAAAACTAACATCCTTCCTCAGAATGAAGCTCGTCCTCGTCACAATCGCCGTCCTCTTCGCCGCGGTGCTGGCAGAGAGTGACACGTACACGGACAAGTACGATTCCCTGGACATCGACGAGATCATCGGCAACAAGCGGCTGATGGGAGCGTACATTAAGTGTGTGCTAGAGCGGGGCAAGTGCACGGCTGAGGGGCGGATACTCAAATGTATGTTGTTGATTTACATTTTTTTTACCCGACTGCCGAAGGAAAGAAGGGTTATGTTTTTCGAGCGTATGTATGTATGTATCTATGTATGTATGTATATATGTGTGTATGTCTTATTCTTTGGCACGCCCTGCAGCCTAAACCGTTTGACGGATTGCGACATATGAGGTGTCGTTGGATTCCTCTTAATCGCGGGTGACATAGGCTATATAATATTAGAAAAAAAGTTGGGTTTTTCGAAAAATTTCACTTGTTAACTGTCTTTGGTAAACGAGCTTGCGACCTGATTGCGTGGAGAATCATTTATTAAAATTAATTTCCAATTTACACTCTGGCTGCTTGATTGAGGTACGAAATATACTGTGTTTTGCTGTATTTATTTAGTTAGAGGTAAATTACTTTCGAGACGTTTTTGCATTTGTAGTTTTCTGTAGCCAGCCTCGCACACACACATACGTGTGTCTGTGTACGTCAACGTGTACGTGTGTCCCTGTAAATATACAAATACTACTACAAATGCAAAAACGTCTCGAAAGTAATTTACCTGTAACTACTTGCTTTCAGTAGTTACTGAAAAAAAAAATCGGAGGGGACGTTTTTCTGCGTGTGTATAGTGGCAGCAGAAATAAACTTTTTATAAGATTAAAGCTTATCAAAAATGATTTACATGGATGAGTTTCAACCATTTTTGAGAGATAAATCACAGAACTGGGGAAGGGACCATTTTTGTAATTATAATTATTTATTTTAGTAGGAACACATATTTTACAATCATCACTAGACGAAATTTCCTTAAGGGACAGTCACTTATTCATTTCTTAAACTCAAACTGTCGAACTCACAAGGGGTGAACAGTTTTGTACTTTATCGCTTTAACGTCATGATCAAACTGCCTTACGAAGTTGGCAAATGGGTGAAAGTGACAAGGTGTCAAGATGTTAAGCTACTTATGAGTTCAACTGTAACAAGTTGTTCAATATTATGTATGTATGTAAGCACTTTATTGTACAGTCAGCAGCAGAAGTAGCTAAGCGGGCCGGGTGTTCAAAATAACCTACACACGCTCTTAATTTCTTAAGAATAAAGTCATGTGCAGGTCATTTTGAATACCCGGCCCGCTTAGCTACTTCTGCTGCTGACTGTATGTACACAATAAGGTTGAAACATAAACATGATATAGATGTAAGATCAAAGAAGGTACAAAGGCGACTTATCCCTATAAGGGATCTCTTCCAGCTAACCTTTAATATATACCCCAATCTAGCGCACATCACCGACGCGCTGCAGACCGGCTGCCAGAAATGCACTCCCGCGCAGAGAGACGGTATGCGCAAGGTGATCCACCACCTCATCACGCAGGAGAACGAGGCCTGGCAGGAGCTCGTACAGAAATACGACCCCAAGAAGATCTACGTCCACAAGTACCAACAGCAACTCAACTCTGTACTGGAGGATTAGGTTAGGTTACACTTTCATTATTCAACAAACAGCTGTATAAAAGCTTATTAAGACGGCCGGCAGCCATTTTAACTGTAGTAAAATGTATTATTTGTTACCTAAGCTTAGGAGCTTTTGTTGTGCTCTAATTATAGTAGGTGGTTTGGTAAGGTTTGGTAATGCTGACATTTGATCCTCTCTAAAAACTGGTTCGAATGGCATCATGAAAACCAAGATGATCTACGCCCCCAAGTGCCAGAAGCAACTCAACACTGTACTGGATGATTACGTTAGGTTTTATAAGCTTCATATTCGAGTACATATATAATTTGATATTTTTTTAATGTACTTTATAAAGGGGTCAATGGCGATGTATTTACTTTTATGATGTTACGACGCAGGTTGCACCGGTACGAAGGCCCCGGCTGTTCACTTGCGTAACGTTTAGTACGAACGTTAGGTAGATCTAAATGTCATTGTTGTATGGGGAAATGACAATTGAGTTGTACTAACGCGTGTTCGAAAAGTTTCGCAATTACCTCTCAGGTATCAAAACATTCATATTCAACAAACACTAGCTGGATAAAAGCTTTTTCAGACCTATGTATTTAGTAAAAACCTTGCTTTAATTGCCTAAGCTTAGGAGATTATTTTCATAAAATTTTCTTTCAATTACTTTTGCTATTACTATTAAATAAATATCTTACTATGGGACTAGGTCGATTTGTGTAGGATTGTCCCCTAATATTTATTTTGCGGTTTATAGAAGCTGTATTTTGTGGTACTGTTTTATATTAAAAAAAAAACAGATTTATTACATTAATTATTTATTTATTATGTTTCTATTATCGAATAGTATGCTGTGTTGCGTTCCGTGGGTCACTTACGGTGCTGTCTGAAAACCAGCGCTGTAGGTGTCTGTCTGACACCTCGGCACAATGCTGAGACAGCGACCGTTTCACTGCCGCGAAGACACACACAATGTGTCAATTGTATTGTATGTCTACTCCCTTTATATCTGTGTGTCTTTTGTGTAGTGAATAAATGTCTTCTTTTCTTTTCTTTTCTTTTTACACAACTTGTATGCTGGTTTTAAGACTAACGCTTAAGACTGGTGTGTCACCTGGGTCTACGGCACACCACACGCCACACTACTTATGGCCGTGGTTTTTGACAAGCGGGTGACGTGAGCAAGAGGCCTAAGCATTATCCTGATAAGGCGAATATGGAAATGTTCAAGCCTGAACATAAAGACATTCACTGCCAAGAATCGCTACGCGCTACGCTCGTAGCCTATCCCGTGGTTTCTCCGCTAAGTAGCGGACGCCTACGGCGTAGGCACCTGCTAGGCGGGTTCCTGACAATGTAAGTGGTAACGCCAAATATTTCCGCCAATTGACCCGCCCGTCCGTAAATACGGCCTAAGTGAATTGTTGTCGTTGAATTCTTTTCACGGTTTTTTTTTTCCTGCACCGCCCAACTGTGATTTGACAAATACGTAATATATATCTTAGCCTTTAGAGAATCGAAATGTTAAAAGAAATGTGAAATCGGTTGCCAATGATGTAATATAAAAAAAGGTAGAAATGTTGTCTATACGAAATTCCGTGTTTAAAAATGACCACCAACTCTGACAGCTAACGTTTCCATTGACGACTTGAAAATGAGGCAAGTTGTACCAATTGACTCAATTTTAGTGTGTCATTTTTCGAGCGCGTATAACCTATCTACCTCTTTTTAGGGTTCCGTACCTCAAAAGGAAAAAATGGAACACTTATGTGACACACCAAATGAAAGGGGTTATTGTAAGCATCTGAGATATATATATTTTATAATTTTAGCAAAAATAGATTTCAAGTAATTTAGGAAAAAAGACGGATTTTGACCATTCCTTCATTTATCTCCGAAGCTACTAGGCTTAAAATTCTGAAAAAAATATGGAAAATAGTTCCTTGCCTAAAGATTACAGGAAAACCTATAAGAAGTTTGAGTATTCAAAGTAACGGAAAAATTCTCAATAGTTTAGGGAACCCTCACCACGCGAGTTGAACTCGTACTTGTCCGGTTTTTTTTATATTACATAATTGTCGGTCGCCATTATTGTTTAGTATGAATGTTTAAGTGGTTATTTATTTAATAGCTGTAACAAGTTAAAGTTAAGTATATTTTATAGTTACTTCGTGTCTTCAGTTGTAGTGGACCAGGGCCAGTTTAGTGGTCTGGCAACTGTAACATCTCTTATAGAACGCTTCGAATAAAATTGTAGCATTTTATGTAAGTTTTCTAGTTGTTTAAACCCATTCTATAGATATCAGAGTAGAATATAATGTGCTGTCCTCGCATTTTGTTCACGAACCTCTATCGCAATTTGTTTCGGACTTTTGACAGGAAAAGAACGATCATGCAGCAAATCATGTCGCTTGGATTTAAATATCTGCAGAAGGATACCATTGTTATTTTATCATTTCATGATTATCAGTTTCATATTTTCTAGTTACCTATCAATCGTATCATTGGTCAAGAAGGTACAGTGTTTGTAATTATCAAACAATGTTATTCATTTACAGTAACAAGATATATAAATGCATACTACAATTAATTATTAGTTAAATAAACATTGAAAAATTATACTATACTGAAACTACAAACGGCTGTCAGTTTTTTATATTTTTAGTGTAGTCTTTAAGATGTAAATATTTGTTTTTGTTATATTTTATTTTAATCTAACAGTTGAAATAAAGTTAATGCGCATTCCACATCTGTTTTCATTTATATAACATTTATATTTACTAACTTATCTTTTAATTATAACTAGCTGAATAAATTAAAATTAAATTGTAATTCGCTATTTGTCCTCGCTTATTGCCCCCTATCTACCACCTTAGCAACTTACCTACAGCCTCGGTCTTTTTCTCTTCGTAATATGCATAGTATAGATCAGTAATATTTTATTACGTACATGATGCAATTACTTTTCATGATTAGTGTAACAGAGGTGTCGCGTGCCCAGATTTTATGGTTTCGCGCGCAGCAAGCTTTTGATAGTTTAGCATTAATAGGGTTCCGTACCTCAAAAGGAAAAAAAACGGAACCCTTATAGGATCACTCGTGCGTCTGTCACAGCCGATTTGCTCCGAAACTATTGGGCCGATTGAGTTGAAATTTTGTATACATATGTAAATTGGTGACCCAGAGCTGAACACGTAAATTAAATTAATGAATTCTGAACGAGGGGGCTTTTGGGGGTAAACTAAAAAAATAAAATAAAAAGTTTCGCAAACTGTATTAACTGTATTAAACTGTATTGTGTGACATATATCAAATGAAATGGGTTTTTGTAAGCATTTCAGATATTTTTTTTATCATTTTAGCAAAAACAGATTTGAAGTAATTTAGAAAAAAAAGACGAATTTTGACCATTTCTCCCCTCCGCACCTTATCTCAGAAACTACTGGGCTTAAAATTCTGAAAAAAATATGGAAAATAGTTCATTGCCTAAAGATTACAGGAAAACCTATAAGAAGTTTGAGTATTCAAAGTAACGGGAAAATTCTCAATATTTTACGGAACCCTCGCCACGCGAGTTGAACTCGCACTTGTCCGGTTTTTTTACCAATACATTCGCAACAATAGGCAAGATGACTAAAATTTTTTCACGATGTCGTTCGAACCAGTTTTTGGAGAGGAACAAATGTTTGTAAGTATGGGAGCAACTACAATTAAAGAACAAAAATACCCAAAAAATTGTGACAGAGATTAACCTCGCTGGCGGCATCCCAAACGCTTCATACTGATTGACTTAAAAGTATGAAGTGACACTTAGCTATTTGAACTAACCGTTGTACGGAAAATCATGTCAATTGCTGTTTCGGTCGCGAAATACTGCGATTAGGTCCATAGTTGTCATACAATTTTGTTTCTATAAAAGCGTAAGGATTCTATTGGTAGCTTTAAACACTTGGACAAAAAAAAAATGCAAGTTTTTTCTTAACTTACTTGAAAGTTTAGAAAAAACTTTGTATCTTTTTATGATATTAATTATATTTTTTAATCTATACTTTATTACAATAATTTGATGGTTTACTATCCATTAGCAACACTATGTTCTCAATTTTAACATGAGTCATCATGCCTATTGTAACGTAGACTGTGTAGGTGATGAGTTGATTCATATAATATAATGAGTTGTGGGATGGGCAGCAACAGTAAAAACACTATTTTGTGGAAACTATGTATTGCGACCATGGAGGTTAGCACAAGAAGAAGGAAAGGCCATCGTGCCACAGATAACAAAGTAGTAAAAGGTAAGTTTAAGACTACATCTAACATTTATATATAAAATAGGTAGTACCAACTTAACTAATTGGGTTGTGTCCTAAATTTTTTTTACGATGCCATTCGAACCAGTTTTTGGAGAGGAACAAATGTTTGTATGGGAGCAACTACAATTAAAAAACATAAATACCCAAAAAATTGAGTTAAAGACGGACCTCGCTGGCGGCAGCCGAAAACGTTTCATACTGATTAACATTGAATTGTGACGTCACAGGGTGATATTTGTACTAATCGTTGTATTGAAAATCAAGTAAATTGGTGTTTCAGTCGTGAAATACCGCGTTTAGGACCATAGTTGTCATACAATTTTATTCTACGCATAAGGATTCTATTGGTAGCTTTAAATTTACTTTTGTAGAATAAAAAAAATGTATATTTATTCTAAACTTTCAAGGTCTATATCTTTTTATAATTACATTTATTTCATGGTTTACTATCAATTTAGCAACACTGCGTTATCAATTTTAACATGTGGAAACTACGCTATTGTTGGAGTCTCCAATACCTATTATGTATACACGATCGGAGGTGACATTTGTGGGTAAAGATGAGCTTCGCGTTTAATGTGCTCGATAAGCATTGTCAACAGCGCGGCCGGATACAACGACGGCATCTTCAACTGCTGTACTTATTTTTAAGGATTCCCTTTATGATTCCTCAGAGTATTGTTCTAGCAACATTGGACGTTCAAGAGACAATACATTTTCTTAATAAGTTGCTTTGTGCGTCTTCTGCAACGCCCCAGGAGGTCAATTTGAGGGAGGTTAAGGTTGTCTGGGTATCGCCAACTCAACCACTTCATAGTGTGTTTCGTACATTTACACGGCTCTTGAGACGATATAAAAGGTTACTACACACTTGCAAAAAAAAACAGAAGGAAAAAATACATTTTGGGTAAAACATTCAGGTAAAAGAATTGGGAATGGATGAAAATTTTAGAAATGCCTGATTATTTTTTTGGTGATAGGAATAACCTTCCTTAGCACCAGAAAAAAGTTTCAGATTTTTAAGCTGCGTCAATTTTTTTTGAAAAATGTAAACAGATTCCTCACTTACGTTTTGGGTCAGTTACGGCACCTTCCTCGATCGGTCTCATATTACAAAAATATATATTAAATATGTGTGGTAAACTGACACTGGCAATGATATTGACACATGCAACAGCTATATTGGTCATTACCAGTGTCAGTTTACCACAGATATTAAAGATAGTTTTTTGTAATATGAGACAGATCAAGGAAAGTATCTATTTACCGTTCTTGACCCAAAACGTAAATAAGGAAACTGTTTATATTTTTCAAAAATAATTGTCGCAGCTGAAAAATCTGAAACTTTTTTCTGGTGCTAAGGAAGGTTATTCTTATCACCAAAAAAATAATCAGGCATTTCTAAAATGTTCATCCATTCCCCATTGGGTCGTTCACCGCCAGCTCCCGAGAATTCTTTCACCAGTATATCGAATGTCTTCGGGGTGGACAAATATAATATCCGGATATTTTATCCAGTGGCATAGCTTGCGTTCTGTAATATGCAGGCGGAGTTGCGTGGACAGTTAGTGAAAAATAAACTGATACGATCATATTAATAAAAAAAAAGGTTGACAGACCGTTGACCAACGTTTTAGTTAAAATCTAGCTTATTTGACGTTTGTTTAAAAGTATATGATTCGTAAACGTTCGCTGAGCCTCCGCTAAGCAATGGGCTGTTATTTGACAGATTTGGTTGCTTATGTTGGCAGCTTAGTGCTAGTTTTGATACTAACAAGTCTTAAAAACACTAGAAGAAAGATTAGAAAGTCTTAAGAAGTAAGATTTTGCATGGGGAGCTGACTTGTGTCGAGCGTGCTGGGGGCTCTTAATTAATCATACTTTTTCGAATCAGTGCTATGGGCACGGTGTAGCACTGTTTTAACTTCTTATGAATAAGCCCATTAAAATGAAACAATGTGATGATTACAGTTACACAAAATTTCCAAGCCTAATAGCTCCATAAACTATGCCTATCTTCGTCTCAACAATAAACAATAATTAAGTGAAGCCTTTATTCGTATTAACGAGGCCATAAAGTTGAAACGAGGCCGTTGTCACACCTCAAATAAAAACAATGAATCGCGTGCGATTTGATATTTAAATTAGTGATATTTTTTTAGGGTTCTGCTGGTCGATTGTGTGATTCGTGCTTACGTTTGGTAGATATCTAAATGTGATTTATTGTTTGTGTAAATGGCATTTAGATTTCGATCTCGTCTCGTTTTAAAAGTTACGTACTAACCCCCTTTTCTATAGTCACAAGCTGACTGATCATGGTTAAATTGTTGATGGTATGTAGTAAATGCAAGCAAAACGTATTCTTTGCATGCCATATAATTTAATGGCTTCTTTTTGGTACACTCAGCGTTAAATACTCTGTAGCAGTCAAAGTGGCCAAATAGTTCGGTACACCATACTAATATATGGTGTACCGAACTGTTTGACTACTTTGGTTGCTACAAAGTATTTGACGCTGAGTGTACGAATCAATTTTAATAACCACATTATTTCATTCCAAATACAAATATCCAATGCGAGTAAGTACCTAATATCAAGTCATAGTAGAAAGAGTGGGCTGTAGGCTATCTCCGGCCCAATCCGCGATATAATTGCCTACCGTACTTGCCTGTCCAGGGTTGTCACTTTTAGCTAAATTTTAATTTCATCATCATCATATCAGCCGAAAGACGTCCACTGCTGGAAATAAGCCTCCCCCAAAGAGTGCCACAATGACCGGTCCTGCGCCACCCGCAACCAGCGGACTCCAGCGACCTTTACCAGGTCACCAGTCCACCTTTATTTTAATTTAGTGCCTAGAAATTGGCAAGGGTCGGGAAGTTGGTAAATTTACCTAAACGATGATGAAAACTTTCACGATGAAAGAAAGAGTGACAGGCGATACCTATGTGGTTGCGTGGCTAGCGGGGGCAGCAGTTGAATTATTTAGACACCCAAACACACAGCAATAAGTTCTCCTGCGATTATCACACATTTTTCATTCATTTAGCGGTGCCGAAAAGTCGTGACGCGCGAACCGTGTGCGGGTGTTAGCCCTGACTGGCGCACTGAGAAACGGGTCGAGATCTTGTTTAAGTGTGCGTGCGGCGACGCATAGATACTATGGCGCACACATACAAGCCGCGCGCGGTGCGATTGTATGAAGATAACGTACTTTCTAGTATATGATCAAGTCGTATCATTTTTCCAAAAAATATATCCAATCTCCATTCAATCACTTCCAGAACCATTTTTTACAAAAAATACTTGAAAATATATACTAAGGTTGAAATAATCCGACGTGTGACGTTTTATGTATGCGGTGCTGTGCTCTTAATACCGTCTGAGACTAAAAGCGTGTACACATTAAGATAAAATGATAATTCCAAGTTCAAACCTTTAAGCTTGAGTTATTTAGTATTTTACTAGCCTTAAATTTATACCTACTAGCTACACGCGCGGTTTCGCCCGCGTATTATTATAGAATCAAGGCAGAAAATCGGAATAAAGTTTACCCTATGTCCATCCCGAAGATCGATTCTATATGTTGGTGAAGGCAATTTTTGAACTCAGGTTAGATGCAGAGGTTACCCCTACCTACATAGTAATTTAAATTTCAAAGACATTACCTCTTTATTATAAACAAAATGATAATTTACATTAACTTAATTAAATTAAAACTAAGTTAAATCTAAAATAAGTTTCTATCAAAAATTTCATTTTTGGTACAAGCATTTATTGCCGACTGTACTTTTCTGTACCTATACCGTCAGCAACTACTCATTGAGATGATTCTAACGAGCCCAAACTCGATGAGGTTGTGCCGTTTCATTGCGAAGTTCCTATGGCCACCTTCCAGCTCCATCATCAGATCAGCACCATGTCATCATAATATTGCATTGTCACGCGTTTTAGAATAGAATAGAATAGAATAGAATAGAAATATATTTATTTACTGTGACAAAGAAATTACACAAGTGTATAGTTACATCTGAAATGCACCAAAATGGATGCCACTCAGCATATGCCAGCAGCAATATATGCTAAAGGCGCTGGTTTTCAGGGCACCTAGGGAGAGATACAGAACTTAAAATATGGCTTATAATTATAACTTATACATAAGAAAACCTAATTAATGAGAAGGAGAGGTCGCTGGTCAATTAATTAATTCAGAGCTAAGTGTTTACAAATCAGGTCAAAGGTAAGTGATGATGAAATACAGCTGTTTGTGTGATGTCATTTACAGGTATTAAAGTTCAAGAGCTATGTGTATTGTCCGCTGATGCATTAGATATTTGTAGGTTGATAAGGTACATTTTAATTTTGCTTTTAAAGGATGCAATGGATTTTACACATGTATGCAGAATTTCAACTCAATCGGTTACCGGGAAGTGGGTCAAATTTAATTTGCAAGATTTGTTGACAAACATCGGGACAGGTGAAACTAAATAAAAGCTTGTAATAGCTTGTAAAAAGGCCCTCGAGGCATTGTAAAGTGCATTTAATATTAGTTGGCGTGATTCCACTTGAGACCGTCACTAGCAATAACCAAGGACCGGAATTCTTCATAGCAAAAATCAAACTGTCAGAGGGAATGACCAAATTGTTTTATCGACAATTCCACTTATCCATGTTACGGAATATTATCGCATATCGACTTATACGATTATTCTGTAACATTTGACCTCTTTGATAAGCAACCTGCAACTCCATATTAAAATAAATCATGCCCACGTGACATATGTCATTTACGTCGCTTGATTGTCATAAGTAAATTCCGTGCCGTGTTACTAAAATGGTTGATAAAAATATTTTCTGTTTTATTAATTACCATTATGCTTATCTTATCTTATCTTATCTAGTTGAGGGCCCTTTCGGATACACTTCGACCCAGTGGGATCTTTTGTGCATTTGCCCTCCCCTTTATAGCTACTCCCAAGCTCGCTCCATCATTTCCACAAAGCGGATGATGCAGCTCAGTGGGAGCACCCTGAATTCCTTTGGTTGCGGGTAGCCGTTACCAAAGAGATTCAATCTTTGTCTGGCAAGGGCATGACATTCACACGTAAGTGTTCCATAAGTCTCATCCTCCACGCCATACATTCTACAGTCTACACTACCATTATGCTTACATACATTGTATATATCCAAAAGCCTGATTTCATTACTTTGACGATGTGTCATTAAGTGACATTTATTTATCGATAGTCGATAAAACACTTTGGTCAAACCCTCTGACAGTTTGATTTTTGCTATGAAGAATTCCAGTCCTTGGCAATAACAATAGGCTTAAGTAGCTGCGAGTGCATTTTTTGTGGCGGCATTTTCTCCCTGAATTGCAATGTTGAATGCGTTGCGCGAGAAAGCCGCCAGGTTAGTATAGAGATATATTAACATCAAGTAGTTAAATCAGAATTTTGTATGTAATTAAACTAATTAAATATACCCGGCAAAGAGATCCCGGAGAACTATGATGTAATATAAAAAAAAACGGACAAGTGCGAGTTCAACTCGCGTGGTGAGGGTTCCGTAAAATATTGAGAATTTTCCGGTTACTTTGAATACTCAAACTTCTTATAGGCTTTCCTGTAATCAAGGAACTATTTTCCATATTTTTTTCAGAATTTTAAGCCTTGTAGTTTCAGTGATTAGGGGAGGGGAATGGTCAATTTTCGTCTTTTTTCCTAAATTACTTCAAATCGTTTTTGCTAAAATTATAAAATAAATATATCTGACATGCTTACAACAACCCCTTTCATTTGATATGTCACACAATACAGTTTGCAAAACTTTTTTTGTTTAATTTTCCAGTTAACCCCTCAAAAGTGGCCGCCTTGTTCAGAATTCATTAATTTACTTTACGCGTCTACTTTTGGGTCACCAATTTACATGTGTACCAAATTTCAACTCAATCGGTCCAGTAGTTTCGGAGCAAATCGGCTGTTACAGACGGACAGACATACAACCGAGTGATCCTATAAGGGTTCCGTTTTTTCCTTTTAAGGTATCGGAACCCTAAAAACTAGCTAAATAAAACTGTGTTTAACTGCCAACCTTGCAATTTGCTTACAAAACACCCACTTGACGCTTTACAGCGCTACAAAGCCACCGTCTAACTATGTCAGCATTACGAACGCAAGACGCCAACAAATTGTCCCTAAACAGAAATGAAACCAACCTTTATGCACTACAGAATAAGGATGAGAACGCATCATTTACAAAGCTAGGATATGTTCCGCTGACCGTACGAAACCCTTTAATTATGCATCGCACTCTACAAACTTTTTAATTTTATAATTAGCTTCGAGTGCCGCAGTCCAGCGAAGATCTCCACACTAAAATGAGCATTGTTCCTCTGAAATAGAGTTGAAATTTAAAAGTGATTTGTGGCTGACGTTTTAAATGCAGGGTGGATTTACACGCGACGCTGAGGATATATGGAACACGGACATTGTGCGTGGTATGCCCGTTTTACTACACTGTCGTGCTGGTCAGAAAAGAGCTGTGGGTCATTGAGAGAATTGTGCAGTTACGCTCTTACAATGGCGGACAATCGGGCAGTAGCAAAAATATGAAGCATTAAGTTCTGGTAAAAAATCGTGGGCTTTTAATTAGACTGATTTGCGGCTGTTGCCGTTTTAGTAGGTATTAACGTTCACGAGTGATTATCGGTGGTAGTTTATCGACATTCATAGGTGCATGTAATATGCCTAAATTGAAGAATAAATCACTTTGACTTTGACTTTTTAAAAGCATCTAAGTATTAGAAATCCCATAAAAACATTCCATGTAAAAAATAGGCTTAGTCTCGAAACTCTTCCACCGTAAAATTAAAAGTTGTGAGATATTACGTAGAGCCAAGTTAGGCATTCTTATTAATCTTTATTTTCTTGCTAAATAAAAAAATCAACTTGAAAATCACACAACTTTACTGCATTAATTTTTGCATACCTATAACTATGTAGTAATTGTGTGATTGCCACGTCACAAAATTTTATTTAGCTAGCAAATAAAAATTAACAAGAATGCCTGACTTCGCTCTACAACCGCATAAACCGTATATCTCACACTTTTTACGGTGCAAGAGTTTCGAGACAAGGGAAAAATTTAGGAACTTTGACTTGCAATAATTCTTAAACTACTGGTTCGAATTTAATGTAATTTGGATTTTTTATCTTTCTAGTTTATTCCACAACGATGGTATGCCGGCCGTGCCTTTTTTGCTGTTTTGCTAGACTTGGCGGGGGCACTTCCGTGCCTACATATCATTCTCCGTGATTGACAATGTGAATGAGATAGCGTTAGTATAATTATTTATTGCCCCAATCGTCACTTTCGTTGAGTGTGAGTATAAAACTATTAGATCAACGAAGATTTTATAATCCCGAATTGAGGACAAGTCCGTACACCAGTTTGGTCAAATCTGATATTATACACTCGTAAGTAGGTAATACTAAGAATAAAAATAAATAAATAATAATAATCATAGATAATGTTTAGATACAGATACAAACATAATTATAAAGAGTGTATATTCGCCAACAAACTGTTATGCAGTTTGGCGAAGACATAGATTAAGTTTTTCATAATTTTGATGTGGAAGAAATAAATTAAATTTAAAAAAAAAGTTGATAGAGGTAGTAGACTAAATGTGTACGAAGTTTTTACGGAGAGATAACAAAATATTCTCGGCAAAACCACTAATTTTAGGACTCATTCAGAACAGCATTCCCTGCATAGGTAGATAAATTTAAGAATGAACATTTGACAAAACAGAAAATCATACAGAGGAAAATAAAGCAGTCCGCCACTGAAGGGTCCCGGGATGGTTTGAGTATACAATTTACATGCATTTTCCATGTATGTGTACTTTAATTTGTGAGCACGGAACGCTGGCAAAGATGAAAGCGAAGTCAATGAACGTAATTTGTGATTACTGCAAAAAATTGCGTATCATGAAATCATTATGTTGTGCTGAGGGCATAAATGACGTGGTTCCACTGTCAAGCCTATTTAAGATATTAGAGAATTGAGGTCACAGAAAATGCGTTAAAAATATATCAAAGAATTACCCGGGTCTTTTGCTTTTCAGCAGAACAGAGCCGACATTAACGGAGGAGGCGTAGCATAATGGGATGTAAATTATGCTCGTATTTGGGTTGCTGTTTTTACAATTTGTGTAATGGATGTATCAGTAAAAATACTAAAATTTCGCAGTAAACATGCTTTTCTAATTATCATCAGGAAATGTCAGCAAATAGTTGGATACTACTCATCTTATTGCTGTTTTGTTACTGGACAGTTTTTGTTTAACAAGCCGAAGACGATAAAAAATCTAATCGTGACAAGTTGTCCCTAGAGATACATATGTCAATAATTTATCGAAAAGTTTGACTTTACGAGTTTGAGAGTCTATTATAATACAAACAAACAGCAAATATGTACTTATACTAAAAACTAAATAAAATATTTACAAATAAAAAATTGGTCCAAGCTCGGAACCCGGGGGCAGGGTGCCCAGAAGGCTGGCAGCATTGCCGCGCTGGATGGCGATACTGACACGCTGTGCAAGGTACGCACCAGCCTTCTGGTCACCTGACGCGTCGACAAGACGCTTTGACAGCTCTTTAAAAATACTAAGAGCACCTGGTCCCCAGGGCCTTAGCGTTTCCACCCCAAACGGCTCAAACATGTAGCCAGAGTAAAGTATATAAATTATAACATCGTAAACAAATGTAATAGTAAAAAATACCGGAATGTAATTTTCAGTTATAATAAACTGACACTCAGATATCACAAGTATTTTAGCCACCCAATTTCCCGAGACAGTACCTACTGTTGATGTTTCCTCGGACCGCACTGAACACTCAATTAACTCGAGTCCAACAATGGCTCAGAATTATTTAAACACAGTGCGAATACACTTGTTCGTTATTTACCACGCGAGGTCCACAGTTAACCGGCCAGGGTAACTTGGACCGTGGGATGAACAAAGGAATTTAATAGTGAAAACACAGGTTCAGCAAGATCTACGCCGGTTTTTAGGGTTCCGTACCCAACGGGTAAAAATGGGACCTATATATCTTTTCTAATTAACATCGTGACGCAATAATATTTAGCTCGAATCAAGTTTTAAGATTAAAGATACCAAGTATGGGCTGATGTCGAGCACGTCCTACGTTTGGCACGTTTATCTTACTTACAAAATTCTCTATATTCTTTTCGCCCGGCCGAAGTCACGGGTAAAAGCTAGACTGTACAATAAAAAATGTAACAATTTAGTGTGGGTATTTGTGCCTACACGGAGCACGCGCTACGAGCGAGAGGCCTTGATATACCGGTCTCATCTGGTAAAAGAGACTGTAAATATTTCAGTCTTACGTTGGCGTTTCGAGCTCTGCGAGTAATGAATTTCAAAAATATGGACTATTTTTTTTTCATAAGCAAATAACCTGTCACGTGTTTTTAGCGCAGATGTTGGCGACCGTTTCACTGCCGCGAAGACACACACAATGTGTCAATTGTATTGTATGTCTACTCCCTTTATCTCTGTGTGTCTTTTGTGTAGTGAATAAATGTCTTCTTTCTTCTGTCTTTCTTTCTAAAAATGTAAACGGTGTCGGTAGGTACAGTCGAGTTCTCCAATATCTATACAGACAACCTTTCAAAAATATCTGTACACAGGCTTTATTATTACTGACATAAGACACATGTGTAGATATTTTTGATAGGTTGTCTGTATAGATATTGGAGAACTCGACTGTAGGTACGTAGCAGAGCAATACATTCATATGCATAGTAAAAATGTGCATTGCTTTAGTTTCGTTTGATTTTAGAACAAGTCAAAGTTCGAAACTATTAAATATTATCCGAACCGCTTGGTTCAAATTCTATCTATTTTTTGTATGCGGTTTCAGGAGGCTGTAAGTGGGAATATACTTTAACATTTATTGAGGTAATAATTTTACATTTATTTGCAAAATCTCAGTGTGACTACAATATGAATTTCTCATCGATAAAATAAGAGCCGGTCGTTTCAAAACAACTTATCTCAAAATCTGTTTATTTAGGGGAGTTTACCAGATGGGATAAGATCAGATCAGCTACCAGCGCCATGTTTAACTATTACCAGCCTTGCAAGTGTTGTTCATGAAACCCTCCTTTAATTTAAGAAGGTTTTACGGTAATCTACAATTTGTTAGTTAGACAACTAGTAAACTACGAAACTATTCTTAATCTCATCCAGTAAATTCTTGAAGCTAACTATTCAATGAACCTTTCGAACGTTTAACAAATAAAATAGAAACTAAATACACTAATTAAAGCTCACATGTCTTAGGGAATTCTTCTCCAAGACCAATATAAGTTGAGCCCTAGCAACCTATTGTTTCCCACAAAAATGAAAGCATTTTCACGAGTTCAGGGCTCTCCGGTAAACGGTAGACTGGTTCCATCAAAGCATCTCATCGTACACGGAATCTGCATTACCACTTTGCTAACTGTGAAGTTAGTTCCATTGTTACTTTATACTCGTACGTTTTTGTTTTGTACCTGTCTTTATCCATCGAGAGGGGAAAACAAACTTTTTAGCGATGGAAATAAGTTTGTTTAAAAAAAATTGGTACAAGCTTTTATTGCCGACTGTACTTTTCACGCCCACGCTCGCATTATTTCAGATGGCTTCTAACTTTGACTCCGGCTCTGATTCCGTAAGTAAGTAAGAAGTAAGGTACCTACATCGCATTATACAATCATCATGTCAGCCTAAAGACGTCCACTGCTGGATATAGGCCTCTCCTATAAAGAGTGACACAATGACCGGTCCTGTGCCACCCGCATCCAGCGCATCGGACTCATCATACCCGACCCGACAGCGTTCCAAAAAAATATGCAAATATAAAATCAGTTTGAGAATAATACAATACAAACTCTTTATTGCACACCTCACACAAACAAAGCAGTTACAGAGAGAAACAATACAATAACATGTAACATGTAATAATGTTTACTACTTACTTCTTAACCTATTTAGAAAACGCATAATGACCATCTAACTCACATTGGCAACAAAATGAATCATTAAATTTAATTTGATGACCATCGTATCATCATTACCGTTTCAGTTCAATAGCTATGCCGTCTTCTTCAATAAAACTCACTTTTCGTCCAAATCCCGTTTAATTTTGGCACCTTAGAACTATTTATTCGAATCTCGATTGCTCATTAATAATCGTTAGAAGCCAAGTGGCGTTTAAGGGCTCATTATCAAAACGTTAAAGCGTTACGCCAAATTGACTGAAATGATTGAAGAGCGCTTGAAGGGGCAGCAGAAGTTGAAAACGAATAAAAAGACAGTTTGCGTCTGGTTGTTGAACTCCACAGAATACAGATTTTTAAAACAATGGGTTTTCTCATTTTCGTCCACACTCTCACAGCGTCACACATTCCATTATGGATGCAATTATAAAATGTTAATGTAGTGGTGAATGTATTTAGTGTCTAGCACTGTTCTGTGAGCTGTAGATCTCGCGAAACTTTTATTAATTTCTTTTTTTAAATTTCGACAAACCGAATCAACAAAAAACTGTATTGCAAAAAAAAACCTGCTTACAAAATTTCACAAGAATCGGTTGAGAAATGTGACCTGTATTGGAGAAAAGCCGGACATAATTTTTGCCCAAATTGAAACGGAGAACTTCGTTCGCTTCGCTCGCTCGTTCAAAAAATTATTAAATATCGTATGTTTTATGTATGGTTGTTTGTTATTCCATATCAAAATAAATAAATAAATATTAGGGGACATTCTTACACAACCCGACCTAGCCCTATAGTAAGCTCAAAACTGCTTGTCTTATAGGTACTAGACGACGATATATAATAGATATCAATACTTAAATACATAGAAAACATCCAAGACTCAGAAACATTTATATTCATGCTCATCAAACAAATATTTTCCCTTACCGGGATTCGAACCCAGGACCTTCAGCTTTGTAGGCAGCGTCACTCTGCCCGCTAGGCTAATCGGTGGTCGACCTTTAAAAATATGGCTTGAAGTTTGTACCATCATAAAAAAGTATCTCCACTGATAACTAGTCAAGCCATTAGTCCATCGACCCAATGTTGACCTCCCTTTCATTTGTCCACTCCAGAAAGTATTAACTTTACTGAAGGCTAAATAATAAACTATTTCACGTCATCAATCACTGCACTTGAGTGATCAATCAATTTAGTAAAAAATATTATTAGAAAATGGTATTACATGTTAAGGAAACTCCGTTCAGTTACGACCTTTCGTCGAAAAAAGTAGGGAAAATGTGAACGTTCGAAACTTGTTTTATGAAAATTTTATAAAACCCGAGGTCAGGTCGACTTCTTCATCGCAAGCATTGACGTGGGGAAAGGTACTCCTTATTGAAATTATGCTCTAAAAGTGTGTAAGCAACTTGACTGGGAGATCTCCAGCCGCCCAGTGTTTGTAACTCATAGAGATAATTCAACTTGGCTTGGAGTTTTAACGTGCCTTCCAAAGCGCTGAAGTGTTCATTTTTACCCGACTGCCAAAGGAGGAGGGTAATGTTTTTCGAGTGTATGTATGTATGTATGTATGTTTGTGTGTGTCTGTTTCTTTGTGGCCTCTTGTAGCTAATATGGATTTTGATGTTTGAGGTGTCGTTGGATTCCTCTTAGTCGTGGGAGTGACATAGGCCAGGGGTCGGCAAACCGCGGCTCTTTGTAGGATCATTTGCGGCTCTTCGAGGACCCCTCATAAAGTTAGGTTGAAGGAAATGCGAGATTGAACATTGTGTAAATGGCTTTTTACGGTTCTTAAAATATATATTTTTTACTTAAATTGGCTCTTTGGTTAGAAAGTTTGCCAACCCGACATAGGCTATAATATTTGTCAAAAAGCAGTCGGGTTTTTCGAAAATTCTTTTGATTTCACATGTGTAACCACGTAAAACGCCTGAGGGCGGGTTGTACAGTCGAGTTCTCCAATATCTATACAGACAACCTTTCAAAAATATCTACACATGTGTCTTATGTCAGTAATAATAAAGCCTGTGTACAGATATTTTTGAACGGTTGTCTGTATAGATATTGGAGAACTCGACTGTACCAACTTACGACAGCAGACCAATCAACGTTAAATATGCCGGCAGCTGTCATTCCATACAAACTTGTCGAATGTTCCATACGGTTTAGATTTTAACGAAAACCGCTTACAATTACGCCGGTTTGGTGCAACCCACTCTAAAGCCGCATTTACACTCAAGAGCAAAAGTTTCGGGTCGGTGAAATACCGTCATATTTCCTAAAATAGTGCAGGTTGTACAGTTTTTTAATCCTGTCATGATCTTTTGTTTAATTTTACATATAAACTGCAAAAATAACAGTTAAAAAAATAACATTACCAGGTTTAAATATGACTCGTAAAAACCCATGAAAAAAATAGCGTTAACGGAGCGAGATATTGCAAAAATCGACATTTTTGGATGTTAATATTTTTATGATAGGATTCCGAAAATTGCTAATACATTTGGGTATTATGAAAGATATATTATGTAAATAAGACTAGTGTGAAATATTAAAAAAAAACTATTGATGTTATATAAAAGAAACGTGCGGAGGTTTGAGAGGACCGAGAAGTGCACTCCGCGCTGCGAAGGTTCTGTCAGGTTCCATTACAGTCGCAATAATGACCGGCTGACAGCATCTAACTGGTCAGATATATGTTGATACAAAGTTGAACCTTGTTTCTTTTGATATAAGTTCTAGAATTAAAGTGATTGTGACTAATATTTTGATTATTTTGATTGTGATTCATGTTATTTAATTTAGGGTGACCCGAAACTTCTGCTCTTGAGTGTACATGGTGCAACAACACGTATGCGATTTTCATTACATTGCGGGGCTGCCGGCTACCGATAAACGACGAATTCAATCAAACCCTGCAATGTAATGAAACTCGCATGCGAGTTGTCGTAGCATGTAAATGACCCTTTAGGACGCTTCGCATTTGATGTAAATCTGCGGGCACTGAAAGACTGATAGGCTATCAGTCGGTACTAACAGCCGTGTCAATCTTGCCGCTTCGGCTAAACCAGGGATCGGAACCGATTTTATCAAAAATCCTCGAAGTAGTCTAATATTTTTAATTATTTTAGGCTCTTAATGTAGGACTCTATCGTGTAGGTATTTAGGTAACATATTCCTATTATTAGACTGCGCGATCAAAAATGATATCATAACCAAAGAACGAAATAATACCGGTTAAATTTGTATGGCGAAAATACCGGTATCCGATCCCTGGGCTAAACTCGGCTCTCCGGCACCTCCGAGGTGTAATTTACCTAAACGGGGTGGCAGTGACACTTCATCGTACCGCAGCGCAGCCGGCCTTGTACAGTCAGCAGCAGAAGTAGCTAAGCGGGCCTAGTGCTCAAATTGACCTGCACACGGACTCTAATGTCAAGAGAATAAGGTTCTGTGCAGATCAGTCTGAGCATGTTAAAGTGCTTAGCTACTTCTGCTGCTGACTGTACGGTACCTAAACCAAGAAAATTTCACTTTTCAATTAATTTCGACGTCAAAGATACTCGTATGTTTACACTTTTGCACCTTACTCCATGGCAATAAGGCGAAAAGTCTTCATCTCTTACAGCTGACTTCAGTCAGCTGTACCTTTCCCGGTATTCTATCCCCAGTGAAGGTAAGAACAGTCACCATCATTAAGTTTTTTTTTCTTTTTATTTAGGTAACAAACAGTCACTACAAGGAAATCTTAATATTAATTATCCTTATACATAAATACAATATGTGTGACCAACACCGTTCACCACATAAGTAATATGTATTATTACATACCTTATATATAAACATAATTCGGAGTAAGTCAGTCCTTGAAGTGTTGTGAATCCAGGGAGAAAAAAACTAATAACATAGAAGATAATAATAAAAATACCTACATACCTGGTCACATTAAGAAAGAGAATTGATAGTGTTAATAATACATTTTACATGAGTAGCGAAAATCAATAACTTCGCTGAGTTAAACTAAGTAAACAATATCGAAAGTGTTTCAGTTATTTTATATTGTTTTTGAGTATGATATTGAAGTATCTGCGACATCGAAGCGCGCATAAATATCTGACACGACTCTATTTCTAGGGGCGTCAGGACGTGTCAGATATTTTTGCCCGCTTTGTTATGGCAGATACAGATACCTAAGTGCTGGTGATTGCAGTCGACGTACACGACGTACAAATACGTCACAGCCCCAAACAACCCGCTGTAACTAGGTCGCGCATTATAATTTACCGTCCTCCCTTTGTGCTACGCATTGCCGAGTAAGTGTACTCTTAATGAGGACGGCAATTGCCTAGCTTAACGCTTTGTTACATTCACTAGTATCATGTTACGTCCCTCCCATTGATAAGAGGCTTAACACGTCTTAATAGACGGTCTGGAGCTGGACCTGTTGGTCGATCACGTAACGCATTGTACGCGCGTCAGGTAGATCTAAATGTCACTTTTTACATGGAACCTACCTAACGCGCGTAAAAAGTGTTACGTGATAGACCCACTGGACTACAGTCTCATCATCATCATCATCATCATATCAGCCGAAAGACGTCCACTGCTGGACATAGGCCTCCCCCAAAGAGTGCCACAATGACCGGTCCTGCGCCACCCGCATCCAGCGGACTCCAGCGACCTTTACCAGGTCACCTTGTGGGGGGCTTACCTACGCTGCGCCTTCCGGTACGTGGTCGCCACTCGAGAACCTTTTCGCCCCAATGACCATCGGCTCTACGTGCAATGTGCCCCGCCCACTGCCACTTAAGTTTAGCGATTCGGAGGGCTATATCGGTTACCTTGGTTCTGCTGCGGATAGCCTCATTTCTGATGCGATCACTACAGGACTACAGTCTAGAGATGGGTAAATCCGACTTGAAGATTTAAATGATCCGAATCCGTAAGTGGTTCGGATTTCTTATCAACTCCTTTAAAATCCTATCGACTCAGAGGGATTATTAACTCCGACTCGGTACGCAGCCGAATGAATGATCGGGTTGTGCCGGTACCGCGGAGCGGTGCGAGGCAGCCATATATTCGGCTCAAATTACTGGAAACCAGCGAGTGAATTGGTTCGAGGAATTCAAAGGAGTCGAGTCAAAGGATCGATAAGCGGAGTCGGGACCGAAAGCGGAGCTAGATCTAGTGATTCGAATCACTATCTGGAGTCGAGAGTATCCATCTCTACTACAGTCACCAGCGATAGAAACTGACAGTCGAAGGTGCTCATACCTACACGGCTATCACAGGACGGCCCGAGCTGTTCAGTCATTCAGCTGTAACATACATTCGTTCATTCATTCTTCCTGTTCACTCTCTTGCTCGCGGTCTTGCTCATTGTCTCATGTGTAATGTCCAGTCCTGGCCCCGTAGCATGGTTGGCCTTGTCACGCGATAGGTGATAGGATAGAGCGTGCGTCACTGGCTGACACCGTTCGATAGAACGAGACGACGCTCTTATCTTGTCACTTGTCGCGTGATAAGGCCAACCATGCTACGGCTCCAGCATTATATTAGTGATAAAAAAGTGTGTTTTCAGTAGTGCAGCCCTGGGCTTATTCGCTACGCGCTCATGCGCCTCACCCCACGCGTCACGCCTAACGAAACTAGACCTCTATCTACGCTTAGTTTCTACGCATCGCGGCGTCTAAATATATTTGTGGGTGAGCGTTGAGGTGAGCTTAAAACAAGTTACTGAATAGGGGGGCTGTGCTCATGTGTCTCACCTCACCCACAAATTAATGTCTAGTTATCCTTAGTATAACTAGACATCTGATTACGCTTAGTTACTACCAATCGCGGTGTCAAGATAGATTAGCGGGGCTGAAGATATACACTCCCACCCTTTCCGCTGTCTGCATCACCGCCTCCCCAGAAAATAATGCAGTGTGAAATTAATTTGTGCAAACAAAAACACTAAAGATAAAACTAACAGAGCTATAAAATATTATCCTGTAACTAACTTTATTATAAAGTACCTTTTTACATAAAATTCAAATAGCTTTTAGCATTCAGCGAAACTTTTACGGAGTCGTTAAAAAACCCGTTTGCAGTTATCGCAGACATTTTATACATATTTATCTAATTGGCAGAGTTATAAATAAGCACGTTCTTCCTCTAGGGGATATACTGACAACCATTGATTTCTAGTCCGTTTTTAGGGTTCCGTACCCAACGGGTAAAAACGGGACCCTATTACTAAGACTTCGCTGTCCGTCTGTCACCAGGCTGTATCTTAAGAACCGTGATAGCTAGAGAGTTAAAATTTTCACAGATTATGTATTTCTGTTGCCGCTATAACAACAAATACTAAAAAACCGGCCAAGTGCGAGTCGGACTGGGGCTCCCATACAACAGACATGATTTTTTTGCCGTTTTTATAGATAATGGTACGGAACCCTTCGTGCGCGAGTCCGACTAGCACTTGGCCGGTTTTTTGACACCTTAACATGACACGCTGACGTTTACATTTATGCCCATAGTATATTCCATATTTTTATATGGAAAAATGACAGTTAAATTGTCCTAACGCGCGTTCGAAACGTTACGTGATTACCCCTCCGTTTACGGAACGCGTTTTTGAAATGATGAATCGTTATCAGAAAAAAGGGTCCTTACCGAGTTTGGTGCTCAGGCTGGCCATGCCATTCACGATCGCATTAACAGTCTGCCTGACTGGAATAGTGCTCCGGTAAAATTGGTCCATGAATGTCAATTCCAAACGGATGGAAAGTTGGAAAGTCAGTGCGACGCACAAACGCGCGGGCCGAAATAAACGATCATGAATGTCAAATTTCAACGTTCAAACACACCCATGCCATAAATTACCAATTAGAGTCGTCGTGAACGCGTCCGCTTGATCCGGCCGATCCGACCACGACAAAGCACCAAAATATCATCCATTCATTAGAATCACAGACCACTTAACCATGGGTTAAGTGGTCTGTGATTAGGATGCATCCATTTGCCGCAGAGACAAACTAAGAGCGCGGCGCGGCGCCTCGGCAAATAACCGGCTTAAGCTTAACCCTGTTATTACTCCGGGAATCTTCGCATTTGTATTAAATCATCGTTAGCAGTGGCGTTAATGCCAACCTCACTAAAGGTCGCCATTCCTCGAGATAAACTCACACGTACATTCCGTTAGCACATTGTGACATATGTAAATGATAGATAAAAGTACAGGAGTAGAAAAATATATTAATCAAATTGTTTCACTGTTCATCCCATCATATTTGTTTATTCTGAATGTCCCGAGGATGCCCCTAAGGCCACGACGCCGCGAGCTGTTGGCCGTGACGCCGGCGCGCACCGTGGCGTGCAGCAACTCGCCGCTGCCCCGCGCCCGAGCACAGCTCAATGCGCTCCTGGCATCGACACCTGGCCCCTATTTCACCAACTTGACAATTGTCACCTGACACTGACAATTCGCCATACATTGCTTGTTCTAGAAGATAAGGTGGTCGCTAGGTTACCTGTGGAACCAGCAATGTACGGAGAATTGTCGTTGTTAGGTGACAATTGTCAAGTTGGTGAAATAGGGGCCTGGCCCCGTAGCATGGTTGGCCTTGTCACGCGATAGGTGATAGGATAGAGCGTGCGCCACTGACTGACACCGTTCGATAGAACGAGACAACGCTCTTATTTTGTCACTTGTCGCGTGATAAGGCCAAAGGCCAACCATGCTACGGCTCCTGAGTGTGACTTGTTTGCGTGGCGATGGGCGGCTGTGTCTAGTGAATGCTTGAGATTCTGTGAGGCGATGGATGATAGGTGCTCAACTGTCCCGATTTAATTTATTTGTTACTTGTATATATTAAATTGAGTTATGTATATTTTAAATTGTTCGTCTAAGTTTCGTGACGCCTTGTTGTATACTTTTATGTCATGTGAACGTCTTTAACAATAAATAAATAAATAAATATTAAATATTTAAGTAGTTTAACAATCACCGACTAAAATTATACGGCCATCCTATAAAAATAAATTTCATGTAAAATAACTCTTTGTGTGCACACATATTTTGAGTTATCCAGATCCGAACATTATTGCATAAATTGTATTATTTCATAGACTTCAACTTGTTTTGTGAGCCTAATTAAATAAATAAAAATAAATAAATAATGGCTCACGGTCTGTACTGATGTCGGTACAAGCGGCTCAAACAAGATCGCCGTTCTACAACGCTCTAGAATTTCACTTCGTTTACCCGTAGGCTTGTTTGGACGGGTATTTGATTTAAACCCCCAGCTTCCGTGACAAACGTATCTGCTTTCCGGCTTACGTGAAATAGGGTTACCTACTATTACCTGCCACTAAGTAGTAAAGGTTACTGGAAGTAATATGTATACGCGTACAGTTAATATACAGCGTGGAACAGAATGAATCATCATCATCATCATATGAGCCGAAAGACGTCCACTGCTGGACATAGGCCTCCCCTAGAAAGTGCCAAATTGACCGGTCCTGCGCCACCCGCATCCAGCGGACTCCCGCGACCTTTACCAGGTCATCAGTCCACCTTGTGGGGGGCCTGCCCACGCCGCGCCTTCCAGAACGTGGTAGCCACTCGAGAACCTTTCCGTCCCAACGGCCATCGGTTCTACGTGCGATGTGCCCCGCCCACTGCCACTTAAGTTTAGCAATTCGGAGGGCTATATCGGTATAGAATGAATAGTTTTTACAAAAACGGGGCATTGTTCACCCTAAGAGCTTAATTATTTTCCCAATAAACTATGTTAATGCTCTTTACCGTTTATGGGATAAAGCTTGTTAAATTTTAGTGCAAAAATCCGCCTGTTTCAACCCTAGCAAGTTGATAATTAATAATATGACTTTTTATTCACTTAACCTAGCTTTAAAATTATAATAAATTGATTGAAAACGAATTAGATAACACTATACTTTCAGCAAAGATCATAGTAAAGTGCCTACCTGTATATTTTTGTTCTACTTTAAAAAATATAGTAATGTTGCTTCCACACTGGCTGTTATATATAAATGTTATATGTATAACAGCAACTATCTTTCTTGAACATCAGTGTTACATAGCCTTCCGTGTTACACTATGTTGTTATATTAATATTATAAAGAGGTGATTTACTGCTATCCTACTAATTCTACTAATATTATAAATGCGAGAGTTTGGATGTTTAGATGTTTGGATGTTTTTTACTCAATCACCCTTAAACGTTTCAACCAATTTTGATGAAATTTTACACAAAGATAGTTTATAGCCTGGATTAAAATAGGCTAATTTTTATCCCAAGTCCACGCAGACGAAGTCTCCTTTGCTTTGCGTTCTTCGCGGATAGCTGGTTGAACGAGCGAGCGAAGCGAACGATTATACAGGGTGTTACATAAGTCGTGATACAAAATAGCAAAATGTGAATCTATCCATGATTCTGAACAACTTTTACTAAGGGACCAACTTTGTGTTTTACAAAAAAGAAAGAACTATTTCATACACTTTGCTCATTTTAGACTGACGAAAATGTATGAACAGCCTGTTTTTTTTTTTGCATGATACAAAGTTGGCCCCATAGTAAAAGTTGTTCAGAATCATGGATAGATTCACATTTTGCTATTTTGTATCACGACTTATGTAACACCCAGTATATACATATAATGAAATGAAAATGAACTGAAAATGCCCTTATATCCAATCGTTGAGAGCTGCCATCCCAGTATATATACAACAAGCTTCCACCCGCGACTTCGTCTGCGTGGACCCGGGATAAAAACTATCCTATATTTTAATCCAGGCTATATACCTACTATCTTCGTTCAAAATTTCATTCAAATCGGTTGAGCCGTTTAAGCGTGATTGAGTAACAAACAACTAAACATGTAAACATCCAAACTTTCGCATTTATAATATTAGTAGGATTTATGTCATCATATGTCATCATTGACATTTATATATTGTACCGTGATGACAACTGTTAAAAAAATCTAATTGTAGGCAGGCCGTACCTTGTTATAAGTATTATTGTTGAGACTCGTACCAGTCACGAAACGAACGAAATATTTAGAAAACCATTTCAACACTTTAAACACTCACGCTTTGTACACCAACATCGCGTTAGACCCGTGTAAACCAATCATTCAAAACCAGTTCCGTTCATAAGGAAAGGAAGAAAATGTTTCGATGCAGTCATTTCCGCATCTTCATAATTTGCTACACAAATTTGACGTTTATTGTAATCTGGAAAGTCTCAAAGTCCTCTACCAATAGGGAATATGCATGGGACTTCAATTTTGAATAAATTGCACTCAATCGATGCGGATATACGTAGAAATATCATACAACAGAAATATGTATTAAAAAAAAAACTATTGTATTGTATCTCACGTTAAAATCACTCATTTCTTTTTAAATAGTTTTCGATAAAATTACATAACAGTAAGACAGAATATCGAATTAGAAATGATATTTTGTACAACAAGTATTGATTTAAACGCAAATTTTAAGGAGATAATTACAAAAGAATGACTAACTCCATAGTAAACGCGCCGAGAATATGGATTGTGACGTCATAGTCTATGCCCCTTCAATATAGAGCGTTATCGGTGGGTGCAGGCGCGTGCAGATTTCAAATGTCTATAACATAAGAAAAAAAAAATCGTAAGAAAGTTTTAATGCTACAGTTGATATTCCTCTGGATTATACTTTTGATTTTCGTGATAAAAAATAAAGATGCAAATTCCCTATTTCTGTGGATTTTAAGCGAGTCTAAACACAAGTAATCTTCACATAATTTTCTTCGACAAACATCGAATCCGTTAGAAATGTTGACATACGCTTTTATACATAATTTATGAAGGATAATCCAACGCACGTTCATAACAAACACACGTGTATCCATGAAAGTACAGTTAGCATCACAGATCCTAAAAGATCTGTCGTTAGCATCATATTGTTAGTAGCAGCCAAAGTACCCAAATATTTAGGTACACGTCTTTATTAGGTATACTGTGAGTAAGGATGCTTCGCTCGCCACCTCCCTCGCTTCGCTACGGCCTCGTGCACCCGTCTAACTCAAAACCTCCTACGCGAGCTTCTGGCTCCGCGGGTTTTTATTATGCACTCTAGGGGTACAGTACAGACAAGACCAAATAAATAAATAAATAAGACCATGTGGAAGTGGGGCACGCTGATTCGGGTTTTGGTAGCTATTTTTACCTTTCGATCGCTATAAACAAGGAATCATTTAAGTTACTAGAAAAGGAGTCTTTGCTATTCCGCTAGCTAGGTAACTTATAATGGATTTCTGCAAAGTACTTACCTAGCGACCCTAATGATTCCTCCGTAAATATTATGTTATAACGTAAATTTGAAATCCATTGACAGTTGTACATAACTTGATATTTATGACTTGTACATAATAAATAACTACTGATATTTAGGACATTCGATAATCTGTACTTCGATATTTAGGTTGAACTATTTACTTATTCTGTGATTGAGGCTCATTTTCCGCTTAAGGACGCAAGTTAACTATCGAACCTATCCAGGCAAACTAGTGAGTAGTCTGAAGGGTTTTTGTTTTTAATATTAATACTTCAACAGAATAACATGGCATTGCATATAATACTCGATAAAAGTTTAAACGCCTACAAAAAACCAATAGCAACAATGTGTAAGATTGCTCCAAATATTTAATTTATTATTTTTCGAACAGGGAGCGAAGCGAACGAACTTCTATGCTTCGGCTTAGGCCGGAAATCGTTTGTATGTGCTCACCTTCGGTTCGGGCCACAAACACCTGCGATCTGGGGCATTCACGAATTCACCGCCCTATGTATGTAATGTACTATAGAGGAGCGTTTAGTAAAAGCAAAAAAAATTAAACATAAAATAAGCATTTACAAAGCACTGTCATATAAAGTCAAAATTATAAGAATAAGGAATTAAAACAATTATATAACAAGATCAAATAATAACAGCGAAAGAGAAAAATAATAATGATGAAATAAAATAATAAATACCTAATAAAACTTTGATCTTGTGTGACAAGTATTTGATTAAACCTGTTATTGTGTACAATTTGATTTCTGGGCCACTTCGTACCTTGTCACAGTTACAACGATATGAGATCTCTAGGTGCTTTTATATAGATTTTCACTGTGACAAGGTACGATGTGGCCCAGAAATAAAATTGGTTGACCGTACAATAAAGTGCTTAGGTACAATTACATACATACAGACAAACATATAGGTCGAACATGGGTCAGATATACTGATGTGCCGACGGAAAGTTTCCTAAATTGCGAAATTTCCTTTATTTCTTGTGAAACTTTCTAGAAATTTCCGGGAACTTTTCCGTCTTTTTAGAAACTTTCCGTAATTTGCACATCCTTAGTCAGACATAAAGATAGACGATGTAGGACAATTTAAAGGGCCCCGTTTAGATCTTCAGGATCATAAGATCAAGAATTACCGATTAGCTATAGCTATATTTCTCTCTCGCTTGCTTTTACACTTCTTAATGCCAAAATAAACGATTTCACTAGAACCCGAATGTCATTCTCAATGCTGACGGGCTGTACCTATGCTTTTCATACTAAAACTTCCATCAAACAAGGTAAATTCTACTCGTTATCCAAACTTGTATATTACTAGTGTAGTGTACTACTCTGAACTATCAGTAACTAGTCCAATTTAGGCACTCGGCAAAGCAAACGGGATTTCTGTAATTGGGAGCGGAACAATGGTCAGGCCAAATCTTCTGTACAATTTACCTCCGAACATCTAGCCCTTTACAACCGAGAAATCGTGATTTGCCAAGTCAAAAATGAACTTTAATAACAATTGTCAAAAAATTGACAATTCAGTGTAACAATCCTGCACGATCGTATCGAGTCGGTTGTAAAGGGTGTAATTTTGACCTTGAGATAAATAACAACTATATGAGAAAGGAAAAAAAGAAACGGATATGGATAAAACGTGACTTAAAAAACGGCATGTAAAGTACGTGCGCACGCGGACCTTCCTCCGAGCGAACTGACTCCGCGCGGTCGGAGTCGGACGGTCACACGGTTCAAAACCGGTCCGATAGCGCGCGCTCGATGACCAAAGGGTGATGACAAATGAAATTTTGCTGGAAACAACTGATTACATGGTCCGTCCGGATCAAGTTCGCTCTGTCGGATAAGCTTGCACTCTGTAACTGTGACAAGGTAAGAAGTGGCCCAGAAATCAAATTGTACACAATAACAGGTTTAAGCAAATACTTGTCACACAAGATCAAAGTTTTATTATTTATTATTTTATTTCATCATTATTATTTTTCTCTTTGTCTGTTATTATTTGATTTTGTTGTACATATAATTGTTTTAATTCCTTATTCTTATAATTTTAACTTTATATGACAGTGCTTTGTAAATGCTTATTTTATGTTTAATTTTTTTTTGTTTTTACTAAACGCTTCCTATTAGTAGATACATTACATACCTAGGGCGGTGAATTCGTGAATGCCCCAGATCGTAGGTGTTTGTGGCCCGAATCGAAGGTGAGCACATACAAACGATTTTCGACCCAAGCCCAAGCATAGAAGTTCGTTCGCTTTGCTCCCTCGTTCGAAAAATAATAAATTAAATATTTGGAGCTATCTTACACAAATCGAGCTACTTAGTCCCACACTTCGCAACGCTTGTACTATGGATGGGCACTAGATGACGACAAACATACTTATCTATATCATCATCATCATCGAATTCCACCGGCCAGGGGTCACACAGTGTACTGATTGGTGATATGTCAGCTACGTGGCTCCCGTCCCGATCAATAGCATGCGATGCAATTGCACGTCGTTAATAATGGGGCCAATTGTTTGGCCAATCTGGAGCATTCGTGCGTGTGTGTTAGGAATTCTGGAAGCTACGAGTAAGTGGGAACAACTATACTTAGACGCAATGATGTAATATAAAAAAGAGGTAGATAGGTTATAAGCGCTCCACAAATGGCACACAAAAATTGTGTCAATTGCACCTACTTGCCTCAATTTCGCATCGTCAATGGAAATGTAAACGTGTCTCAGCTGTAAGATGTGCCTGGCCATTTTTGAACAGGGAATTTCGTATATACAACATATCTACCGTAAAAGCACACAACTATAGTCCACTACCCCCACTATGGTCCAAAAGTAAACTCATTCGTTTCTATCAATACCGATGCTGTATTTGTGATTTTGTAGGTTTTTATTTAAATTTGTGTTATTATATTGCCTGTCTTCAAGTTCACCCATGAAAACAGTCCCACCTGAGCAAGTAATATGAGAATTAATTTGGACCATAGTTGGGTGACCTGGACTATAGTTATGTGGTTTTACGGTACCTTTTTTATTACGTCATTGCTTATACGTTGTTTATTATTATTATGCAGTACTAGCGGCCGATCGCTTTCAATACTGCGGAATACTATAATTGACAACATTAAAAATTAATTATGCATTACCAAAAATTACCGAAAATAAGAGTCTGTACTCGGGAAATCATGCTTAAACTTTTTTTGATCGAGCGAGCGAAGCGAACGAAGCTTAGGCCAAAAAAACAATGTCTGGATGTCCAGATATCCGTCTACCAGTTCGCACTTCTCAACTGATTCACGTGAAATTGTGTGAACACTTTTTTGTCGAATTAGTACTTAGAGGTAATTTCGAAATATTTTTTTCTCTCTTAGGTACACACCTAAAACCAAAAAACGGAATCTCTTCGAACGGAAAAAAGTGACGTCACACTCGTTCCCATTTCCCTACAAACAAACATTATACTAATATAGCGCTTTGACGTATTTCATTAAGTCGCTGATTTGACTAACTGTCTACATCCATATTGTCATCACGTTTTGCTCGTTGAAATCCTACATACGAATTCGCATGCATACAGATTTGCTTTGCATTATTTCGCGATGTGGTGGCTTTTGTAACGGAAATTACACTACCGGTCAAAAGTTTAAGTTCACTCTTTGTTTTAGGTACAAATGAGTACTTTTGGACAATTATTTTTTGCAGTTCGGAACCCGAAATTTGTTTCCAACTGATCCGTTATTGTTTCCAGAGATTTGTTTAATTAGTCAGACACAATTCACGTACATTTCTAAACAACGCATTCCCTAAAATCTTATAGGAATGACGGCAAAGGCTGGGCCATATATGGGCTTGCCACTTAAAACGTACAATGATCAGATACAATGTTGGTTTTTAGGGAATCAGTTGTTTAGAAATCTACGTAAATTGTGTCTGACTAATCAAACACATCTCCGTAAACAATAACGAATCAGTGGGAAACAATTTTCGACATCTGAACTGCAAAACATTATGGCACAAAAGTACAAATTTGTACCAAAAACAAAGGGTTAACTTAAACTTTTGACCGGTACTGTATATCTGCAATATTAATCCTACTAGTGAAATTGCTACAAACGGAACGCAGGCGTTGCGTCATTTGTAACGCACTTGTTCATCAGGTACTCAGTTGACCTACAAATTGTTGTTCTAATGTTTAATTTGTCCTATCGTATTTTCTTTGCAGCAGTAGGTAATCAGGATTTTGGTTGATATCCTACATAATTTTAGTTTGTTTTCGTCACAGTCGCAGCTCTTCTTATGACAAGAGAACAACTCCTATTTATTCTATAACAACACAACCTATTATCTTATCGACAACGACAATAGCCAACCATCTTACTCGTGCAGTTTCCAGTTCAATCAAATGTGTGACGTTCAAATGACATCCTGTTTTCCCAAAATGGGTAACATTTCCAGTACCACTTCTAGAATATAGTCCTCCACGCCGTGTCCGACGACAGTGACACCGCCAATTGGCTACTTTCCTAAAAAAAAATATTGAGTTCGTCAATTACATTATCAAAACATATCGGACACGTATTTGTTTGCTTGTCAATTAAACAAAAAAATATGAAAATAAGCCCGTTAAAGTTGCGCGTGACGTCACATTATGGTACACTTTTTAGCATCAATCCAATATTTTTTGATAATCTAACTGACAGACTGAATAGAATTATATATTTTTTACCCAGGAAAGTACCCCATTATTATTTGGATTATGGAACGCTCTAATGTGGCTCGCATAACCAAATTTTGTTCTAAAAATGCGGTCACACACGGTGCGCAATGAAGTCGTCCAGCTTGGTAGGTGTAGGAGGGCTTTGGACGAGTCTTTCGGATATGCCACTTAGCTTGCAGGTCTTCTACGTCTAGAACCCGCTGCCGCTGCTCATATTGGTCTATTTTTCTGTGAACAGTAGAGCGCCATTCCGAACGCCGTTGATTTTCAAGCGCACTTTCCAGTCAGCGATCACTCGGTATACCGCAGTCCCTCGCCCACAACATTTCCATCTTACACCGAAGAATAGGATGGTGCTATTCCAAACAAACCGACATCACACTGGGTTACAACTTACAATTCCGTAATAAAACTTACTTACCACATGTTCAGATCATTATGTTCATTATCTTCTATCTCGTACTTACCTGGGGAGAAACAAGAGTCATTAAGAAAAACATAAAACACAAAAACAAGTATCTACAAACGAGCATTACTAGAAGAGTTTGTACCAATTAAGTACGTCAATTAAGGCTGTATGTATGTTGTGGACAAGAATATTCTATTTCACGGGCTACAAAAAAATTTGCATGTCCAAAATTTGGCGAGGTGTGCTGATCATGATTAAAACACTGTTTCATCTAATGTTGTACCATCAGTGCCATGTCTCTGGCAAATAAAATTTCATTTCATTTCATTTACAGTCCAAACGGCTTGATGGATTTTGGCATATGAGTTTACTTGTACGAGTAAGTTGGGGACTTCATATACACCTTTGAATTTCTTCGCAGTGTATTCGCGGGTTTCCTACCGATGTCTTCCTTCGCTGAAATGCAAAGCGGCTGGCTACAAAGCCGCATCATGCTGATTTTGGCCCATTTCGTGACACGGCAGACTTAGATTGACTTTTTCTTTTGTTTTTTTAGTCTGCTTCCTAGTGTGTCACGAAGAAAATTTGCCCGTATCCCGGTTGGAATATATTCAGAGCAATGACGCGTAGTTGCAGTATCCAAGAGGCAACCGCGGACGGCGCATGGTATTTGATCTCCTGAAAGTGTTGTGCTACTGAGGCGAAAATAGGGAACGGGTAGGGGGGGGGGGGATATATACATTTTCCTCTTTTCGACCCAGTCCAAGTTGGCTCAGTTCGGGTTGCACATGCACAGGGCGGTTCCACAACACTTCGGGAGCTCAAATACCGCGAAATTCGGTTGCCTCTTGGATCATCTTGCATTGGACAATATCGCGTTCCTTGAAGCGTCATTCAGACTAGATTAGGAAACAATAAGGACTGAGCTTCAGATTATGATTCTTGACTATATGAGTGTTTATCAGATTTGATCGATACATAATTTGCTTGAAATATCCTTAAAAAAAAACAATTGGGTCTTTATTTTCCTTTTTTAACTCTGCCTACTCAATACATACAATACAATACAATACATATGGTATTTTACCTGATCTAAAATATCAGTAAATTAAATATGAATAAAACTTCACAATTTTTGTATCTATCGAAATTTGTCCAAAAAAGCCATTCCCGAAGACGGCATAGTAAATTCAAAGTTAAATTTCCATTGAGTAAGGAAAATATTTTTTATGAAAAGATGACATGGTATTTTTTATAACTATTATAGGGCTTTCACGCGTTTGTGGCTGGACGTTGACTTTCGGGACACCCTGTATAAAGAAAAAGGAAAAGAAACTTTGTAACGCGAATGCGAAAGAATAAATCAAGCCAGTCATGGTTACAGAGCAAAAAAAAACGACCACAAAGTTTCACCAAAGTTCAATAGAATCTTATAAAAATGCGGGACCTATCCTCATTTCTGATTGGTACGAAAACTTTGTATTTGCTTTAAATAGAACTCCTAATGGCAAGACGTTGGACTTGTCTTAAAAAGTCGGAAAGAAACAAGTTGGCTTGTTAACGTTGAAATGTTTCTGTCTCGGGTCATTGTGAATCGTTAGAGAAATTCTATAGAATAGTAGTATATTATTTATCTTGTTAGTGAACGAAACTACGGTACTAGTGATTTTTAAGGAGGTGCGTTGATTCGAGTCGATTCGCGAAAACCACGCCCCTTGTGTGGGACAGACACGCTTAAACCTTCCACGCACGAGAAAAAGATGACGTTAGAGCGGTTGCCCCTAGTCACGTATAAACGTAAGTTGTCAGCATGGCAAACTTTGACACACCTTTAAAATTTTAGCTCTAAATGTCTTCAGTTTGCTATACGATATTCCACCTTAGGTGGGTCCCAAATTAACGCTCGTGACTGTACCTATCTAAATAAGATGTGAACATTAAACACATTAGGGTCCTGTGAACCTTGAGATTAACAAATAGTAATTAACAGATTAAAGTGATCATGTTGTTTACAACTACTTAGTAACGAGAACATCATTAGATGGTTATACAATGAGAAATGTAAATATGGCAATCAATATCCTAACTATTGGGTAAGGTAAACAAAGAACGTATTTGTAATAATTGTGTAATCGTCTCTTTATAACTCGTTACTGTGCAAAAAATGTATATACTTAAATATTGACGACCGCTTTTTAGCCTAGTTGGTAGTGACCCTGCCTACAAAGCAAGAGGGTTCGAATCCTTGTAAGGGCATTTATTTGTGTGATGAGCACGAATATTTGTTCCTGAGTCATGGATGTTTTCTATGTATTTAAGTATGTATACATAGAAATATGTGGCACTCTTTGGGGGAGGCCTATGTTCAGCAGTGGACGTCTTTGGGCTGATATGATGATGATGATGAAGTATGTATTTATCTATATAAGTATGTTTATCGTCGTCTAGTACCCATAGTACAAGCTTTGCTTAGTTTGGGAATAGGTCGATTTGTGTAAGATTGTCCGCAAATATTTATTTATTTATTTATTTTATTATGCCTAATGTTATTTTTTTATTTGTTAACTAATAATAGTTATATGATAATATATTAAATAATAAGTATTGTGCGACAGTAGCAGTTGCAATGAATGAAACCCTCTCAAGTCGGATTTACCATAGGTACCTGGAGCATAATGCATGTTCTAGTTTCAACCGTATTGCTCTAAATAAAAGGGGTTGAATTTGAAACAAAAAATATGCTTTGTTTCATTTTAGGTTTTTTTTTTTATTTTTATTTATTTATTTATTAAGAAATGATATAACAGCATATAAATTATAGAGTCCCACAAAACCGTTAGCAAGGTTTGACTGTGGGATCGAGCAGTCTCTACTCTCTTCTATTTATATTAAGAATCTACATCTATTACAATAAATTATTTTATACGTTTAACAAGGTAACTATGCAGCTTTTTACCAAGACATGCTTTATTGTCTTCCTGCGTGATGTCAGAGGGCAGGCTGTTGAGTGTATAGGGTAGGCGTTTCCGAAGACACCTGTCACCGTGGTAATTAGTGACCCTCGGCACAACAAACTTTCCCGCTGACATCTACCAGTGGGTCGATCACGTAACTTTTCTTACGAACGTCTGTAAGATTTAAACGTCAATTTTATAAGGAAAAATTACAGTTAGATTGAAATTTAACTGTCAGACGCGCGTTCGGAACGTTACGTGATTACCCCCCTGGTTTCACAAACATCGTTATGGTGTACTCTCGACTGCCATGATTATTTAATACTAATATTGGATGTATGATGCAGGTCAATATACTTACGAATCAGTGATACGCGGCTCCGCTCTCGTATTTCACAGAACGCACGTGAAGCTACCTTAGAGCATACATAACTGGAGTAGCCGTTTTATTAGTCCATCGGGAAAGTCCATAATTGTATATACTTGTGTTTTTTTTAAATCGGTTCTGTAGTTCTGGAGATCACTCCCTACAAACGTACACGTCCTCAAAACCATTATTAGTATAGATTTGACCACAGTTAGCCACAAGCAAGGTCCAAAATAAAACAGTCATAGCTTCAATACTTCAATTCTCCTTTCTGATCGAATATTCCAAATTCAATTCAAATACTTTAATTTCACTATTAGTAGCAGGTCTACCCGAACTTGTTCATTATCATCATATCAGCCGAAAGACGTCCACTGCTGGGCATAGGCCTCCCCCAAAGAGTGCCAAAGTGATCGCCTGATCGTTCCTTACCCAAACTTATTTTTCATTAAATAGTTGTAACATTGAAATAAATTTATACATACCTTAATATACTTAATAACTCCTTCATAAAAATTCGTACCCATCATTTAGCGTGACACACTAATGTTTACATGATGCTCCTCATGTACACTTCACTTCACCTTATTCATTAGGTATAGGATAATTAACATTCCCTAATTACTCCCAGAATCAATTAACATATACCGTTACTAATAGAACGTAATTAGACTTCATTTTCAGTTCAGACACTGGATATCAACATTCTACAAAATTATAATACTGAATAATACCGTATCTTAGATATTTTAAATGAAAACACTAAAACAAATGCTAAACCAAATTCCAACACTTTAGTTCTACCAAAGCAAAATATCGCGAAAACAAAAGACAGACGTCACATCAACACATTCGGTCCTTCAGTAGTGTAATATAAACATTAAACGAATACAAAATGTCGAACTGCAATTGTTTGCAAGCGTCCTATATTTGTTTGGTCTGAGAATATCAAGTCATGCGCAACCAGCGAATGAACTGGGACGCGGTGTTGCCATTTTTAAAAAACCGGACAAGTGCGAGTTCAACTCGCGTGGTGAGGGTTCAGTAAAATATTGAGAATTTTCCCGTTGATTTGAATACTCAAACTTCTTATAGGTTTTCCTGTAATCTTCAAGCAAGGGACTATTTTCCATATTTTTTTCAGAATTTTAAGTCTAGTTGTTTCGAAGATAAGGGGGGGGGGGGGGGGGGGGTATAGTCAATTATCGTATTCTTTCCTAAATTACTTCAAAACTGTTTTTGCCAAAATAATAAAAAAAAATATCTGAGATGCTTACAACAACCCCTTTCATTTGATATATCACACAATACAGTTTGCGAAACTTTTTTTTTTTAATTTTCCAGTTTACCCTCCAAAAGTGGCCCCCTTGTTCAGAATTCATTAATTTACTTTACGCGTCCATCTTTGGGTCACCAATTTACATATGTTTACCAAATTTCAACTCAATCGGTCCAGTAGTTTCAGAGCAAATCGGCTGTGACAGACGGACAGACAGACGCACGAGTGATCCTATAAGGGTTCCGTTTTTTTCCTTTTGAGGTACGGAACCCTAAAAACAAATACCTTTTTTTACATTGCACTCACTAGTTTAACGAACTAATTTTATAGATACTAGTTAGTTTTTACTGGGCATTTTCCGCAAATCGACATCCAACGTGCCTATTTTGCGTGAAAGTATTAGACCGGTTTCCTCACGATGTTTTTCCTTCACCGAAAAGCTAACGGTAAACATTTCGTACATAAGTTCCGAAAAACTCATCGGTACGAGCCGGGATTCGAACCTACGACCGCCGCTTGACAGCCGCATGCATGAACCACTAGGCTACCGTAGCTTCTTTATAGATACTAACTTACCCCCTACATACAACCTCACAAGGCTACAAAGTCACTAATAATATTAGTACAGGTAGATTTTACATTTGTATTGTATAACTATTCTAAAAGCCTTCCTCAACTTGTAGCTTCCACCATACAATGCGACGCCTAAGGCACTCTAAATTGCCTTCATGCAATCTTAATTACTCGCTCAAAGCGGCAGTACAGCCAACAAGCCAACATCCATTACTCCCTTGGTACCAACATTGTAACAACACACGCATGAAACGAAAGTAATAGAAAACCCCATTCAAAAAGCGACCTTATTAGCTTATAGCAGCAGAGTTAACAATAGAATAACGGAGATACATAATTTAATGGCTTCAAAACTTGCACATGCAAATTGTGAGCTGCAGCCAATCGGACCATAAGTCAGTTACAAAGTTCCGACGGCCAGAAGGACTATTAAAATAGGTACAAGTTTGATATGATATTGATATGACATTTGTCTCTCGCACTAGCTTTCACGCGCAACAAGTCTATAGCTTTGTAAATTCTTGATGTATCGTGATTTTGGAACCCTTTGCGAGGTAAAACAGATCCTACTATATAACATATATATTATACTAATCCTACTAATATTATATACGAGAAAGTTTGGATGTATGGATGGATGAACGGATTTACGTTCCACTTAATCTGAAAAACTACTGGACGAATTTATATGAAACTTTCCAATTATGTACTTTATATATCAGAATAGGACATAGGCTACAATTTATGTCAATTTTCATCCCTTTTAGGGACGAAAAAGGCGATGAAATTTTGTCCGGAGACCAAATTGCTCGTTGCCTTCATCAGGCGCTGGGTCTCAAAATGTATGGGAAAACTCAAATCCGACCCGCACTTTATCAAAATTCTAATAGAATATTATTAAATTATTTAATAGGGTATAATTTACGACCGGCGGGATTTTTTTATCGAGTTCTACGCGGATGAAGTCGCGGGCACAAGCTAATATTATAAATGCGAAAGTTTGGATGTTTAGATGTTTGGATGTTTGTTACTCAATCACGCGTAAACGGCTGAACCGATTTGGATGAAATTTTGCACGAAAATAGTTTATAGCCTGGTTTAAAATATAGGATAGAATTTATCCTATATTTTAATTCAGGAACATAAAATCTTGGCCGGTATTCGACTCGCCACATCGTTCCCACTTTTTTGTATCGTCTTTAAATATCAGCCCGGCTGTTCTGTAACTTGTTTTAAGCTCACCTCAACGCTCACCCATAAATATATCTTGACGCGATTCGTAGTAAATTAGCGTAGGTAGAGGAATAGTTTCGTTATGTGTGAAGGTTGGGGTGAGGCGTATGAGCGCAAGCCGGATGTAGCAAGGCGCGAGAAGGCTCCAGTGCGTTCAGTATGAGATGCTGGAGTCCTTCGCATGAGAACACAGATGGTGGCTGCCGTAGTCTTTAATGAATAGAAATAAGCGGTTCATTAGGAAACATTAACCGGTTATAATATTACCACTGGTCACTGTTGAATCTCACAGTATCCCAGACCAAAATCAAAAAACCCAATACTCAGAGTACGTGTACGCTGTCAAGATCACACGTTTCGAGTTTTGTGCAATTTAGTTCGTTTCTGTGTGCGTGATCGAGAGCTTAACTTATTTGGCATGGTTAAAAAGCGGTTTCAATAGATTGTTCGTAATGCTCCGTCTAACTTTTTTTCTTTGTCTGAGATAGAAACGAGAGCACGCAACATAAATGTCAAACCAATATCACATTAATACGCAAGTGAAATGGACCTCCTGACCGACCTTCTAGGTTATGCAAGGACGAGGGTCGATTGCTCAAGTTTAGTTGCAGGCGTGTGTTGCATGTCTAGGCTGACCTTGTTTAAAAAGCTATTCTAGATAGAGGTATAACTTAAAAACAATACATCCAAGAGTTGCTTGCCAGAGTGTGCGCGCCCGCCAGCTTTCAAGAATTTACTACTCACTGGTGCCACAACAAAATTAACTTTAAAATAAGTTATATTATTACAATATTTTTATTCAAGTCACACGGCAAGTAAAGGCGAAGTTGATGCACTTAGTGCCGACCTAGCCGTGGCTATGCTAATACACTAGAACTTCTCGAAATGCTAACTTGGCACGCGTATAGAATTGGCTTCAAAGGCGAATGGCCAACCGGGAGCCAACCTGGGACATGCACTTCGCATACCAGTTTTATATCTATATTTCGTGCGTTTACGGGTGGTTTACGGTGTCGGAAAGCGTTGAAATCAAACGATTACACCAGTCAAGAATTACTACATTACTCAGATTGGGCAAATCATCAAATAATGTCTCAGACCTCAAGTATTACACGCGCGAGCCGAAGGCACGGCCGATAAGTATGCGACATGAGCCTTTCCTTAGGACCGCTCGTGGTGAGTATAAAATTGTACACTCGGCGTTAAATACTCAGTAGCAGTCAAAGTGGCCAAATAGTTCGGTACACCATACTAAATATATGGTGTACCGAACTATTTGACTACTTTGGTTGCTACAAAATATTTGACGCTGAGTGTACCTACGTCTCCTCCTAGCCAGAAAGTTGGATTTTCAGCAGGCGTAGCGGTCGGTATGGCGAGTGGTGACTATAGGCTCGTGTGACGTATATAAAGTTATCCATCAAAGTCAAAAATCCCTTTTCACGTCTCTCAGTATCGCATGTTAGGCGGAAAGCAACTTTAAATTCGAATTTTAGCAGGATTTTCTTCAGACTGAAAATAGCTACCTTCCAGTCCGGAAATTCAAACTGACATAGCCAATTTTTGCAGAATTTGTGCAAGCAGAGAATAGTGTTACAAAAGCTGGGCATTGGAAAATGGATGGGGGTCGTTCTTCTTTTTTACCGACAATGAATCGAGGTTTTTCTGTTTTTTTGGTTTTTGTACTATCGAAAATTGTGGTTTTGAAGTGCGATTTAAAAAAAAATGCATAGGTTTCTTCATTAGAACTAATTAAAGTTTCCTTTCTGGCCAATATAAATATTTATTTACGGTTGGTTTCTAAAAAAAAACATGTGACAAAGTGGACTCTTTCAGTGGGGACAACATTTTATTTTACCACTCTGTCACGGCATTCTACGAAAAAAAAAACATAAAAAAAATGCTAGATAGAGAAAATGAAATATTAAATATCACTAATTAATAAAATAATATGGAGGTTCATTCGAACATTATAAAACCGTAAACATCATTACTCAAATGAGATGCCGTAATAAGACGAAGGACAGGCTATTGTCAGTCGAAAAGAAGAACGACCCATGGACGTAATATTTTGATCACATTTATTTTTGATAACCGGTAAGATTAGGGTAGTGACGCTGGTCAAAGTAGAATGCGTCAAGCTAACCTTTGGCCCTCCTTGGCAGCGAAGCTGTAATCGCATTTAGATTCCTAAATCTAGGATCCTAATCCTTACTAGCTAAATGCGATTACACCTTCCTGAATCAGCTTCAAAAATAAAATTCAGGACAGTGTAATACCCGCTTTAGTGGGTATTCTGGGCCTTCTGGTCCGGTCTCCCTTGACCGGGCGGACAGTGCGTTGTATGCGACTGTACTTCTACACTTATAATATTATAGTAGATAGATAGATAAACACTTTATTCATACCACAACATACATGGCATTAACATGATACAACATTGTCAGTAAAAGTTGTAAGGTGACTAAAAAAGAATTAAGACTAGATACTTAATTTAAATTGTACTAAAAGAAAGCATGCAACTTTAGACTAAAAACCGGACAAGTGCGAGTTCAACTCGCGTGGTGAGGGTTCCGTAAAATATGGAGAATTTTCCCGTTAATTTGAATACTCAAAGTTCTTATAGGTTTTCCTGTAATCTTATGCAAGGAACTATTTTCCATATTTTTTTCAGAATTTTAAGCCTAGTAGTTTCGGAGATAAGGGGGGGAATGCTCAAAATTCGTCTTTTTTCCTAAATTACTTCAAATCTATTTTTGCTAAAATTATAAAAAAAAAAAATCTGAGACGCTTACAACAACCTCTTTTATTTGATATGTCACACAATATAGTTTGCGCAACTTTTTTTTTTTAATTTTCCAGTATACCCCCCAATGTGACCCCCTTGTGCAGAATTCATTAATTTACCTTACGCGTCCCTCTTTGGGTCATCAATTTACATGTGTGTACCAAATTTCAACTCAATCGGTCCAGTAGTTTCGGAGCAAATCGGCTGTGACAGACGGACAGACAGACGCACGAGTGATCCTATAAGGGTTCCGTTTTTTTTCCTTTTGAGGTACGGAACCCTAAAAATATTATATTTATATTACACTAAATAAAAATAGCCATCTGTCGTGGCAGATAATAGATGCTGGCTCAGCATAATGATGGGGCAAGCGACATCGCTGATATTCTGCCGCCGTGACCTTTAAAATAATAATCTAAAATGCAATGAAAGACAACAACGCTAAACAACGCGTGCAAATTAAAGGGTGTGTGTGTATGTTTGTAGTAGGTTAATATCCTACAAAATTAGGTATATTATCCAAGGATATGTTCTGTGTGATAGTTTAGAACCCATGTGCGAGCTTTAAACTGCTATTTAGTGCACAAGAACGCCTTGTAGCCGGAATGTTGTAAGGAATACCGCTTTGCAAGTCTCGAGACTTGCAGAGTAGTGCTCTTGCGGTTTAGAACAGATTTAACTTAGCTCATGTTAACACTTCCACTGCCGACGAAATCAGGATCGGTTTCCTCTCACCCGAATTCTAAAACGGTTCACGATTTGATTGTAAATTTTGCGATACTTTTTAAATAATTTTAAGTTGATTACAACTATCACAACGTTTGCAGCTAACTTGTTAGCAGTTCATACACTAAAATATATTGGTCAGGTTGCTGATTTTAATTTTATAGCATTACAGTTATACAAGTTTATTTTTAGTGTAGAATATGTCCAAAATTTTAATCCACTTTCGAGTGCGCTAGAAGGCTTAATTCAAGAATACTTATTTCACATGCTTATTATCGGGCAAAATGTAATACACTTTTTGTTGTTTTAGGACCAGATTCAACATAATAATATAGTCCCGAGGGACGTTACCCAAGTTATGCATAAAATGTAATAAAGTAAGTAAAATACGGGTCAATATTGTCGCACATTTCTTGTTCGCGTTCGAAGGGACGCAAAAAACCTTTTAATTTACTAAGTTATACTTAGAATTTTATTAATTTAATCAATTTTTCTAATTGAGTAAGGACGTCGCTTTCTGTTGCGATATGGGTGGATTGCAAAAAAATGTACATAGTTAAGGTCCTTAATCTAATCTATGCTTTAACTTTTTTCCATTGTATAACGAAAGTTAACCATATACAATTTATGGGTAATTGCCGTTACACAATGGAAAAAAGTTAAACAGTAGATTAGATTAAGGCTCTTAAGTATGTACATTTGAAAACAACTCATATGCCAATAATAACTTGTCCAAAATAATTAACCAGTTTCCAAACGATTTACCGGTAATACATAATCATCATCCTTCTTTCATATTTCCTGATAGTACCCTAAACGAGCCTGGGGTCTGCGTAGGTACCAGTTTTAAGAAAGCGCCTGCCTCCTGACTAGTCCTCACCTTCCAACCAGAGAGGGAAAACTAGGTCTAATTGGGTTAGACCGGTTTCCCCACGATGTTTTCCTTCACCGAAAAGTCACAAAAGTTTCAAGGAAATAGATATTCTAACACTGCCGTCGCTATACGTATTTGAAATAATAATGTATGTTAGGAAGAATTTATACAACTACCCAACAAACACTGATAGGCCCAAGGTTACCAGAAGCGCAGGGAAGCTCAAAACAACTTTTTACAGGCTAGTAAAAGCGAAAAAGTCGTTCTTGGGAAATTGTATAAAATTCTACAATAAAATTCCAAAACACATTAGCGAACTTACTGACTCTAAATTCAAATCTGTCGTAAAACGGACACTTATTTCAAAAGCATATTATAAGATAAACGACTACATCATGGATAGGGATATTTGGCAGCGATAAAATCCTGCACTAGAAATCTGTCGTAAAATAAATAGGCTTTCTACTGTAGCAATGTAATTTAAAAATTTTATAATACTCTGATACTGATATGATATATTGTATACTGTTTTGAAAAAATGACACCTCGCCGAGTTTTTTACGCCGGTTCTTCTCGAGGCAGAGGTTTACTTTCCGAACCGGTGGTAGTTTATCGACATTCATAGGTGCATGTAATATGCCTAAATTGAAGAATAAATCACTTTGACTTTAAATCACTTTGACTTTGACTTTGACACTGTTAAAAATACATAATATTTCGTACCTAAGTATTTTGAAATAAAGAAAAAAAGTGGGTGGTTCAAGCCCACGACCTTTAGAAAGTCGCGTACCACAGCTCGGAAACAGGGGCTCTGTAAATAAATATATTACATACGAATATTTTGAAATGAAATGAAATAATTTATTCGAGACAAACACAAAGTGTTAAGCGAAAAACAAAAGCAAAAACATGTACTTAAAACTAACTAATAAAAGCTAAGCAGTTTGTCACGAAATGGTCCTGCCTCAGCCAGCATTGCTGGCTCCCGAGCCAGCGCTGGTCTTCCGACGAGACCATTTTGTGGGCAGCGCCACCTGGCTGCGGTCAAGCGAGTTACTATTTACGCATGGCCGTACAACTTACAGCATGGCTGCAAGTTTTACTTCATTAAATAAATAAATAAATAAATATGGTGGGACAATTCACACCAATTGATCTAGTCCCAAACTAGGCAAAGCCTGTACTATGGGTACTAGACAACGGATAAACATACTTATATAGATAAATACATACTTTAATAGATATTAAACATCCAAGACTCGAGAACAAACATTCGTATTCATCATACAAATATCTGCCCCGACCGGGGATCGAACCCGGGACCTCAAGCTTCATAGTCAGGTTCTCTAACCACTAGGCTATTCGGTCGTCATTCGTAAACTTACACAAAATAGAGATGAGTATTATAACGAAAACAGTGTGTAATTTAGAAGTGTATACGGTTAAATCCCAAAATATGTAATAACATGAACATTCTAACTACTAAAAAAAAAACCGGCCAAGTGCGTGTCGGACCACGCAAAACGAAGGGTTCCGTGCCTATTAAAAAGGTCGTATCGTCACAGAAATTTTACGGCACTTACGTCCTTTTCTTCGAGGAAGGCAGTTTTTCAGCAATATCTCGAAAACCTCTGAACCGATCTTGTTCAAAACAATTTTCGGTGAATGAAATTAATAAGCCCTATGTCCATGAATTTTTCCATATTTTTAAAATACACCGTTCAAAAATTAGAGGGGGGGGGGACAGAATTTTAGTGACTTTCGGGGCGATTATCTCCGACCCTATTCACATAATCAAAAAAAATGCTAAGAAACCTTATATTTATTTTGAAAGGCCTATCGATTGATGTGCCACACGGGGGGTCACAATGAAAAAAAAAAATTGACTTTTAGTTTTATGTATGGAGTGTACCCCTAAAAAAATTTTTTTTTGTCATTTTAATTACAAAACTATGTAGCGGCTAACAAAATACACCTATCCTCAAAATTTTATTCAAATACACCTTATAGTTTTCGAGTAAAATGCCTGTGACATACGGACAGACGGACAGACGGACATGACGAAACTATAAGGGTTCCGTTTTTGCCATTTTGGCTACGGAACCCTAAAAAGAATATAAACAGTGTATTGTAATTGAACGAGGGAGCGAAATGAACAAAGTCAGCTTGGGCAAAAATTCTTTCGTATGTCCGGCGTCTGTCCGGCTGTTCTCCTCTACAGGTATTCTGAATTCGCATGTCTGAACTTTTCTACACTCAAAGTTTTTATTTTTATTCAAAAATTAAAGATTTTCATTCCCGATTACCTGATATCTGATACATCTAGAATAGCGACTTGGGCCAACAGAAGCAAGCTACTTGAATATGTTTGTACTTGGCGACTGGCCAGATGCACTGAAAAACTCAATTATGCGGGTGATGCATTGTAATTCAGAGTTACGTAAGGGTAACGGGGACTGCTCTTACTCGTACGTTAGTTGGAATATATTAATTAAGGGAAGGAAATAGTTAGGTACTAAAATCTCTCGAAATATAAGTGTGTTTAATTTAAGTGTCGTTGTAGTTTTTTTGCTGAATAATAAAGAATGTTACAATATATTATTTTGCCTACAATAGTAGGCACGTATGTTTTAGAGAGGTAACAGCGGAATGTCATATTGCTATAGGTACCTACAGCAATGACATTCCGATGTTACCCCAAAAGTCACGCAACGCAACGCACTATTAGTTTTTTTATTAGTCATAAAGTACACAGTTTACGGTTCGGTATAACTGATCTGCACTTAACTGTAACAAAAATCACTCTACTCACTAGTGTGGTCAGATAAAACTAAAATTTAATAACCACTTGACGCATATCGATGACAATTATTTCCTAGATAAGACTTGTATTTGGACAGGGATTATATCATTCTGATTACTAATAATATTGTTGTGTGAAATACATAATTTTGGCGGAAATGACACATGCGAAATTAATTCGCAAACTATTGTGAACCAAACTAAAAAAAGTGAGGGAGAAGAGACTTAAAAAATGATAATTAAATCAATTACTTGGTTACCATCTTTTTCTTCTGTCGTGACTCATGACCTTCTCCCATCTCTATTTGGGGTCGGCCCTTCTGGTCATCCTTCTGTAGATGGGTCTATTTAGCGCTGTGGATTCCGTCCTTAGAGCATACATAACTGGAGTAGCCTTTCAGTAACTTACCCCTCTGTAGAAAACCTTGCACAATGTGCAAAAACTCATACAAATACCATTTCACAATCGATTAATGGTCATTCACAAAATCGCCTCGCAAGAGAACACTGATCATAAAAATGCCCGCATGTTGCTGTAAGCACTTGATATTATAAACATTCAACCACTTCAAGCTTTCAATATACAATTGAGTTTCAATATCCTTTTACGGTGCTCCCTCACGCCCCCGCAAAATTCGGTATACATTTTTCGTACGCAAATAAGACATAAGGCTACTCCAATTATGTATGATCTAAGGGTCCGTCAGGTTATGATTTTTCAGATCCTTGCGAATCGTCGTCGACCAAGTTGGGGGTCTTCCGGGTCCTTTATTCTTGGTTTCTAGGCCCAAACCATCACCATGTGCGTGTATGGCCTCCTCATTAAAACAATTGGTCACCATTTATAAACATTGTATTTAAAAGGAAAGATTAAAAACACTCGACAAATGCGATGACAACAGAACATTAATACGTAGATAATGACGTTCTATTAAATAAGTTTGATGTGATGACATTGGCTTCCCTTTATTACTGTCTTCTCTCCTAAGTTGCTGGCTCTGTTTGCCAGTTATCGACGCGATCGTCAACAATATGTTCGACATGGATGCTTCGTTTCAGATAAAATTACACTCGATCTGGCGTCACTCAGGGTTCCATTTGGGTTTGGGACCTCTCTTATTTGGTCTGATGGTTAACGACCTATAATCAGAAGTTAGTCATGCAAAGTGTCTTCTTTATACTGACGACCTCAAGCTTATTTATGGTGTGAAAGATACAGCGGACTGTTTCCTTACAGGAAGATATTGCCTCAGTATTGCGTTCGTACGATCGAGGAAATTGAATGTTTAGCCCTTTTGGACCTTAACGTCATTCAAATAGAGTTGACATGTATCAAACCTTCGTTTTCCTCGACTGTACACTATTCTCGTACCTTTTTAGCTCTTGTAACTATGACAATAAGGTTCCGCTGCCGCGCGCGCTGACTCTGCTCAATACGCTCTTGGCATCGGTGCCTAAATGTGACCTTTGCGTGGCGATGGGCAGCCGTGTGCCGGGAATGTTTGAGATTTTGTGAGCGATATATAACAGGCAGTACACGCATTAACACATTCAGTGCCGGGAACCCGACTAGTGGGCGCCTACGCCGTAGTCGCTTTCCGCTACATACGGGGAAAATCACGCGTAGCGATTCTCGGCAGCGAATGTGTTAAAAAATCCAGTGTGCTATTGCAGGTTTGTTTTACAGGTGTTACCATTTTGTTAGTTGTAAGTTGCCGTAGTGCGCTTAATTTAAGTAATCTGGTTTCTCGGCGTAATAGATCGATTTTATCGAAACGCCTGTTGCTTTATTTCCATCGCCCGTTTTCTGAGCAACAGGCGATCGATGTAACCTTGGCGATGCAAAATCACGCGATGCGGATTACCACGCTATTTCCATGTACTGGGCTTGTTCACGCCATCCCAAGGCGCAAAGTACATACAAAATACAATGCGATAAGTAAGTAATTGATGATTGTATATGAAAGCTTTAGTAGTTATAACAGGTTATAATATTGTCGAATTCGTGAAATCACGATATGTAAACCGTCGTGTGAATCGTAATTAGATTGTTCTGGCTGGATGCGGTGGAGTCGTTATACAAGGGGACTTATTCCAGCGGGTCGATCACGTAACGCATTGTACGCGCGTCAGGTAGGTCTAAATGTCACTTTTTATATGGAAAATGACAGTTGAATTGTCCTAACGCGCGGTCGAAACGTTACGTGATTACCCCTCTGCTATACTAACGCGATATTCATACTTATTCTCGTTCATTTATTTCGTATCAATCAAACATTGTCATTTCGTTATAAATATCATATTAATAGTAGATTGTATGACAAGGGGCTAAAATAAGCCATATTACCACGAGATGGATATTTTCCCGAGCGAAGCGAGGGAAAATATTTCGAGGGGTACCTAATATGGCTTTTAGACCCGAGTTATACACTCTACTTTTCACTTCGACTGCGAGAAAACAGTAAAACAAAGAATCTACAATCAGTAACAAATTTCACGGCGAAGAGATTGTTCAATTTAGTGCCATGTTTTTTTTTTACTAAACTGCTATGACACAGATACAAAATATTGACTCCATAAATAAACGCATCTACAGGCGCATCCAAACGGCCACGCGGCAGACAGCGTACGGCTACAAGTTGGTTGATAGCAAAGAGAAATGTTTTTTGAAAGAGTTGTGATTGAAGGATTTAAATGATTTGTAATTAGGGACTAAAAAACACCTGATGTTTGATTGGTCGAGTTTAATATGTAGCTGTATTCTGGTTGGTTGATAGCAAAGAGAAATGTTTTTTGAAAGAGTTGTGATTGGTGGATTTAAATGATTTGGAATTAGGGACTAAAAAACACCTGATGTTTGATTGGCCGATTTTAAAATGTATGTAGCTGTATTCTGGTTGGTTGATTAGCAAAGAAAAATGTTTTTGAAAGAGTTGTGATTGGTGGATTTAATGTGGTGAAGTGTTTTGATTGGTCAAATTAAATGTGTATAAATCATAAATATGTATACATATTTTCCCTAGGGGCTACATGTACCACTTTAGCCCCGCTTATTAAGCCTAATATGACACACTTTTCGAGCATGAGAAGTGAAAAATTAATAAAACAATGACAATCTTCTTCTTAATCCTCGCCTTCAAGGGCGTAGCTAGGATTTTGTTAAGGGGGGGGCAGGCGTATTGGACAAGCCAAGAATATACCTATTTAAGGTAAATGCAAGGATTGCAGCTGCTTGTCCAAATGGTTAATCCAAGAACTCAGCTACCGAATAATAGGCCATCTGCACGTATACCAACACGAAATAGTATCGATGCTGGTAAATCTATGGTTAGTGCTGCGCCACACTGTGTCACTGCAAAAAGTCGCAGTGTGTAACCGTTCTTATAGTTGTGTACTTTAAGTGTAGCCAAAATATACCACATACCTTGAGATTATTTAGGTTGGCCGAATTGCATCAAAGTCTATTCAAAAAGCAACTCTACCTAGGTAGGTATAAGATTCCAATTCCAATTACAGTTTTATAAATAGTCGGCCACATAAAACAATCTCAACCATACAATAATTGTTTCCTTTTCCCGCCCACGTACTACTACATTCTTTTTGGTGTCACCGGACATTCAAGTTACAATTGATATTATTATATTGGTATTACGGTGAACCGTATCGTATTGTTCATTTGAATGTCAACATTTGAAGGGATGTTTACAAAAATAACCAAATTAAATTAAATACTACGACTACTTACAGACGCGGCCATAATACACATGCTCTGTAGGTAAGTAGGTATGTGGTGTCGTATTCTTAGTGTTGAGTAAGGTCGCCACTCGTCGGAGATCCAGAGGAAGCGCTTTGTTGAGAATGACGGGCCTGCATTCGTGTTGGCACCACTGCCAACATTACAGAATGGAATTGTATTTGTGTTGGCTTTCATGCTTTTCACACAACTGCATTCGTGTTGGCACCACTGCCAACATTACAGTATGGAATTGTATTTGTGTTGGCTTCCATACTTTTCACACAACTGCATTCGTGTTGGCACCACTGCCAACATTACAGTATGGAATTGTATTTGTGTTGGCTTCCATGCTTTTCACACAACTGCATTCGTGTTGGCACCACTGCCAACATTACAGTATAGGCCTCCCCCAAAGAGTTCCAAAATGACCGGTCCTGTGCCACCCGCATCCAGCGGCGCAGGTTTCAATTAAATTGTACTAAATAGCAACATTGCCCAGCCAAGTATTTTTTTTTTATAGTGTACTATATTTTTGTCGGCTTTTTCTGGGGAATACTATTTATATCTCTCCCAAAAAAAGTTGGCAACCCTAGCCCTAGATGACGGACGTATTAAATTATATTACATGATCTCCAATTGTGTATTTGCTTGAATAACAAGAAATAAACAAAACAAAAAATACGAAGACCAGCATTATTATTTACAATATACAGTCCACTACAGAAACCAACAATTCGTCTCTAACTTTCAAACCAATGACACAGCCTTATTGAGCTTACTATGGGACTGGTTCGATTTGTGTAAAAAAAAACCGGCCAAGTGCGTGTCGGACCACGCACAACGAAGGGTTCCGTGCCTATTAAAAAGGTCGTATCGTCACAGAAATTTTACGGCACTTACGTCCTTTTCTTTGAGGAAGGCAGTTTTTGAAAACCTCTGAACCGATCTTGTTCAAAACAATTTTCGGTGACTGAAATTAATAAGCCCTATGTCCATGAATTTTTCCATATTATTAAAATACACCGTTCAAAAATTAGAGGGGGGGGGACAGAATTTTAGTGACTTTCGGGGCGATTATCTCCAACTCTATTCACTTAATCAAAAAAGTTGCTGAGAAACCCTACATTTATTTTGAAAGGGCTATCGATTGATGTGCCACACGTGGGCATACAATGAAAAAAAATTTTTTGACTTTCAGTTTTATGTATGGAGTGCACCCCTAAAAAAATTTTTTTTTTGTGTTTTAATTACAAAACTATGTAGCGGTTAACAAAATACATCTATCCTCAAAATTTTATTTAAATAGACCTTATAGTTTTCGAGTAAAATGCCTGTGACATACGGACAGACGGACAGACGGACATGACGAAACTATAAGGGTTCCGTTTTTGCCATTTTGGCTACGGAACCCTAAAAACAGAGTCGCCAGCGTCCATTAGGCTACGGTTTCTGATCACCATCAGGCGGACCGCATGCGTGATTTCCATCGTATTATAAAAAAAAAATATAGCAATGATATACCTACAGGGTGTCCTCGAAGTACCACGTCACAGTGACACCGGAGGTAGGTCAGCTCAAGAAGAACCTAACTTACCTCACCAGCCTAAGATGACCCCAGTAAAAGTTGCACGGTTTTCGAGTTATTATACTTCTGTCCGGGCGGACGGTGCGTCAAAGCATTCCCCCAACGTAAAAAAAAAGGTTCTTCTAGTACTTCTGGGACACCCTGTATAAGCGAATGTATATGTCAAATCAACCATTAGCCACCAACCAACCTGTGTCATTTTGTAATCAAAGGATTACTGAGAAAGCTCAGCCTATCTTTGTCCAACGCCAACCTAAAGCAATGAGATAGCACAACATTATCTGTACCAGGGATCGGATACCGGTATTTTCTCCATACAAATTAAACCGGTTTTATTTCGTTCTTTGGTTATGATATCATTTTTGATCGGGCAGTCAATACTATAATATACAATAATAAGTCAATACAATAATACGAACCTGTGACCTAAATACACGATAGAGTCCTACATTAAGAGCCTAAAATAATTTAAAATATATGACGACTGGCGAAATATAGGCCTATGTCCAGCAGTGGACGTCTTTCGGCTGATATGATGATGATGATGATGATGATATGACGACTTCGGGGATTTTTGAAAAAACCGGTTCCGATCCCTGATCTGTACCGCCTCGCAAGCGATTAAAACATCATCATAACCATTAGGCGGGATATAATTCGGGCCTAATTATTATTTAAATGTCCATTTTGTTAATTGCACCTAATTAAATATTTAGGACAGGGATTATCTAATGCGCCTTTCGCCTTTTGCCGACCCGGTGAAAAAAAGGGTATAAAAAGCGTCGATTGATCGATCTCCACTGGATAGTGGTTTAGGTATACCTATGACAAATGATTCACTTCATCATATCAGCCGAAAGACGTCCACTGCTGGACATAGGCCTCCCCCAGAGAGTTCCAAATTGACCGGTCCTGCGCCACCCGCATCCAGCGGACTCCCGCGACCTTTACCAGGTCATCAGTCCACCTTGTGGGAGGCCTACCCACGCCGCGCCTTCCGGTACGTGGTCGCCACTCGAGAACCTTTCCGCCCCAACGGCCATCGGTTCTACGTGTAATGTGCCCCGCCCACTGCCACTTAAGTTTAGCAATTCGGAGGGCTATATCGGTTACCTTGGTTCTGCTGCGGATAACGTCATTTCTGATGCGATCACGCAGAGAAACTCCTAACATAGCCCTCTCCATTGCCCTTTGGGTGACTTTGAGCCTTCTTTTGAGGCCCTTGTAAATGATTCACTTGTAAAATTAATTCTCATCATAATGTCGTAACTGATAAGTTGACAACTATCTTCGTCATTTCCTGTGGTTTAGTGACTGTCTATCAATGACGAATTCATTCTTTGTTTTAACAATAATTTTAGAATCGTTATCCTAACGCGATTAGTCAGTTGCTGTTTAAATACTTTACAGACAAAGGAAGGCAAGGGAAAATACACCAATGACTAAGAATTTAGTTATAAAGGTCGGATGAGGAAACAATAATGCGTATATAGGATGCTGAAAGAGATAATCATTTGAGTTTTGAATGAGAAACTTTAGATACTAGAGGTATTCTCAAATCTGCAGAGGCCCAATGTAACAATTCGTTTTTGATGTAAGTAGGTAGATATACATGCCGTCAAACAACTTGAGCAAATGACCTTGCCTGCGCAAAGGCGAATTGTACGTGCAAACTGCCCCCCCACTTCGTCCCGCGTGTTCAAGTTGTTTGCCGGGAAGTGTACCATTAAATTGTAATGCGTCTGCTAGACAACAACCAACAAGCCTCTCCAGGCTCCGACCGAGCGACCTTAGTCGGCACCGACAGTTGTAGTATGAAATTGTGCTGCAAACACGGTCGGTGCCGACCAAGGTCGCTCGGCCGGAGGGGCTTGTTGGCGACCGTCTATAGTCTGGAGACTGGACGTTTAGGTAGGTATTTAAAAAAATGTAAACAAAAAGAACCACGTGACTTGGTCATTCAGCCAATAAGATAATACCACAGATACAAAAGGTTGCTATGATTGGTTGAATGACCGAGTCACGTGGTTTTTTTGTTTACATTTTTTTAAATACCTAAACATCCAGACTATAGCAGACGCTTATGTAAAGTTTTTGGTAAATTAAAGATTGCTGTTTATTTTTATACTAGCTTGCGCCCGCGACTTCGTCTGCGTGGACCCGGGATAAAAACTATCCTATATTTTAATACAGGCTATAAACTATCTTCGTGCAAAATTTCATCCAAATCGGTTGCGAAGCGTGATTAGTTACGATAGCCCAATGGTAGCATGTGCCTGTCAAACGGAGGTCGTCGGTTCGAAGGTCTGTGTCCAGCAGTGGGGCGTTTATAGGATGCTGCTACTGATGATAGCACTGTAACATGTTTTACAGTAGGTACACATGGTGTTACTTTCCCGCACTAGTGCGGAAATGAGCACTTTCCGTGCATATGTCTAAAGTTTAAAGAGCCATATATGGCTCTTTAAACTTTAGACATATTTACAGTACATATATGTACTGTAAAACGTTGTACGATACACGTGCGAATAGGTAATTCGCAACTCGTGTCGATTCCTCCCTTCGGTCGTGTTTTAATTTATCACACCTCGTTGCGAATTTCCTATTTTCTGCACTTGTATCGTAAATAACTATTAAGCTCACCTCAACGCTCCACTTACAAATATATCTTGACGCCGCGATTCGTACCTAGGAACTATATAGCATAAAAACTCGACATAGGTGATCTTGACAGCATTGTGTCACGTGCTGAAGAGTTTTGTGCATTTTTGTTTGAATATGTGTGTGTGAGCGTGTGCTAAACTTATTTAGTTTGGTTGAAAACCGGCTTCACTAGGTAGTTCGTAATTCGTAATGCTCTATCTTATTTCTTGGTCTGTGGCGATTCAGAGCGGCAATGCGGCGACTGTGTGGCGTCTCTTCTGTCAGTGTCATATCTTAACATGTTCTGCATCGCGCTATCGAAGTTTCGTAAGTCAGTTGCATAAATACAACTTCCCGTCAACTCTCATTGGACTTCGGTCCCTGAGAGATCTCTCTATTGCCGTGTCTCCTACTATTGTATATTTGTATATAATATGTACATCTCTTTCCTGTATAATAATATATTCATCATTGTACATTATTCCTATATTGGTGACCTCCGACAATGGACATAAATCGCAACCTCTGAAAAATACCTGACGCAGACATGACAGCACGCCACAAAAAAAACTCTCTCTCTCTCGCTTGACCTGACCTCTACGCTCACCACGCTGGCTCTGAGCACTGCCTCGCCACGCTGGTTCTGAGCACTGCCTCGCCACGCTGGTTCTTCTTAGCACTGCTGTTCTGTACATAGTTCTTCTTACGTCAATACTCAATACTCAATAGTTTAATGCAACGTCGTCGACGTCGTTCTCGTTCACTGACCCCTCCGTCTCAAAGGGGGGGCTGATGTGGCGTCTCTTCTGTCAGTGTCATATCTTGACATGTTCTGCATCGCGCTATCGAAGTTTTGTAAGTCAGTTGCATAAATACAACTTCCCGTCAACTCTCATTGGACTTCGGTCCCTGAGAGATCTCTCTATTGCCGTGTCTCCTACTATTGTATATTTGTATACATGTTGTACATAACTCTTTCCTGTATAATAATATATTCATCATTGTACATTATTCCTATAACTGTGATGGGCACATTTGCACCTGTCCCGCTATTCTGTAACTTGTTTTAAGCTCACCTCAACGCTCATCCACAAATATATCTTGACACCGCGATGCTTAGTAACTAAGCGAAGTTTAGAGGTCTAGTTTCGTTAGGCGTGACGCGTAGGGAGGCTGAGGTGCATGAGCGCGTAGCAAATAACAGCCCAGCCCTGCTAGCATAACTTGACTCTCGACTCTACTCGCGCGCGTGACAGACTATCTGCCACTTTTTGACAGCATTAATCAGAAAGTGATAGACAGTCTATCTCGCGCGCGAGTAGAGTAGAGAGTCAAGTTATGCTAGCAGGGCAGGAGTGACGCGGAGCGGATTATTGGCTGGTATTGCTGTTACTGTATAATAATGTAATCACTATCATTTCACGTTAATCTAATCAGTCGGTAAACTATTTTTTCCCTGAACACTTTAGTCAACATAACCTCGTTTGATACCGTATCATACCTGAGTGGGACAAGGGCTCTCAAACTTTCAATTCGCTCCATTTAGAGAACTAAATTCTTTTGTTTGTTATATTAGGTATAACTATTGAAATAAAGTTCGTATACCTGAGTAGAATTAAGTAATTCTACTGCTCAGACTACTTATTACATACATAAATTCGGATTACACGGTCGCTTCCTCTTGCCAGCTCAGAACCTAGGAAGAATACCTACTCCTCAATCGCTTTTTAACCGTTAATCATTTACTTTAAAAATGAAGCTTAAACTGACTTCATTGTGTCTACAATTTTTTTAAAGTTCTAGATCCTATCATCAGATCCTGACCTAATGACCAAGGGAAGAGAATAAAACAAAAAAAGAACTGTCCAAATCGGTCCAGAAACCCTACGGCGAAACGGAAACGAACTTTGTTCGTGTATACCTCTCTCTGTCACACTTGCTAATTCGAACGATATAGGGAGATACACGAACGAACTTCGATTTCGTTTCGCGGTAGTGCCCCTAGTAGCACTACCACCAGGGGCTATTGAAAACACATTAAGTTACTACAGTCGGAATCAAATAAACGCGCTTTGAATAGATTTCGACTGTCGCAAATTCGAGCTGTCAAATTTGTAACTCATGGTTGGTGCCGTTGTACTCCTAAAACAACTTCAAAACATTACTCGCTAGCGTTTAGTTTTCGATGCGTAATTTAAACTTTCGATTCGTACCTTACCTACTACCAATTGGTATCATGGCACACAAAGACATTTCGAATCGACGAATACCGTAGCGACTGAAGTAAACTATTTCACTTGCAAATTAGCGAGTGATAACGTATTTAGCAGTTAAAAGGTACCGTTGATAAGGGTTTTGAATCGACGACATATACCGGCAAAATTCTGTTTGTTGCGTATATTGTATTTAAAAAGTGCAAATAAATTGCACAAATTCTGTCATATTGAATCAGTGGAAAATTGGCACACACTAAGTTATAGGTACTCAATGTATTTTAACTTAAGGTGTAAATGTCCACAACTTGACCTTGCGGATTTTTTACCACCTACACGATTCGCGTATTCTGTAATGTCATAAACCAACAAACGCTAGCATTTAAATTAAAACGATAAATGCTTGTGATATAAGGCTGAATATTGAAAGGAATAAAATGGTACTAATTGCATTACGTGTTTTTGTGTGTGTCTAGAAGACGCACACATTTGCAACGTAGTATCGGAGTGGCTAAGAAATCCGCCCCATTCTGACTAGTATGCGTATACGATGGTATACGCGTCTATCGAGTAAACTATACGAACGATCGAGTTAACGATTGCGAGTATAGTAAACGTATTCGTGGTAAAAATTAAATTTTTAGTTCTATGAGAGACCGCCAGTGCTGTGGCGGTGTATAGATTTTTCATAAGTGCAAATCTTTTAAGCAGTCGCTAGCGTGTAACTTAAACGCGAGTCACGTCATTCCTGACACAGGCACACAGTCATGGTTGGGGTAGCACAGTGTGGGATTTTTCCTCAATTTTGCGAAACACTACTTAACTGTTTAATTTGTGTAGTTTATCAAATGATAGCGAACATTGAAACTCCCGCGGTTCTATGTCTCATAGTTTTAGAGATTTTCGATAAATCGAGAAACAGCCATAGAAATCCATAGAAATATGAAAACTATAATTACTCACATTTCATGCCTCTTTTTAAAGTCATCCTTAGAAGTGAATATAAAGGTAGTTTTGATATACCAATATGATTTACTAAAAGTTTGAATTGATGACTCTTAGAGGAGATATCATCAATTTTCTAAAAATTTGAAAATATTTTTTTCTCGATAATCTTACATCGGTCGCATTTTATTTTACATTTTTTTAATAGTTGATAAGAGGCATTATCACTACAAAAGAAAAGTAAATGCAAATATGGCAGGATTCGCGAGATATGAATTTTTAAATATTCAAGTTAGGGTTGTCACAGACTAGGTAGGTTAACTTTATTTTCAGTTGGGGTGGGGTGTCACTTCTTGTTGCGAAATTGTAGTATGCTTAAACATAGAAACATTCGAGGGCCCGTACAACAACAAAAAGCATTATCACTAGCAGAACGGTTGTGTGAGTATACTCTGTTGAATCTCTGATGAAGGGTATCATGTGGCATTGGGAAGGGGTCCGCCCTCGTCAAGCGCTTGCTTAAACCCAATTCAATTCAATTCAAATTCTTTATTTCGGATAAGTATCCAATGCTATTACGTGATATCTGGAGGAGCGGGGGTGAGGCGTCATGGAGCCGTTAAAGACCCATGGCGCTGCTTGGCCTCAACAGGAGCTGACGTTCTGATGGGGGATGTCCTTTCGGGCCTCGACCAGGGGACTTAATGCTAGAGGGGTAAGAGGGCGCCAAACGTCTTGTTGGTCAGCGAGTGGCAAATGAGGAACATGATGAAGGCAAATAAATTTCGTGTATTTTGTGCATCTGTGGCTGAAAAGTATGAAATGAAATGAAATAATTTATTAGTGACAAAGCTTAATCATGCAATTACAACTTAAAATAATATGTAGAATCATATGGCTGGTTTAATATGTACAACTTATGGATACTACTATCCGAAATAAAGAATTGAATTGAATTGAATATGATTAGATTAGATTCATTTATTGCGTATTGAAAATTGACATTATATTTTACAAATTTTCTTTGTATATAAATAAATAGAATTCACAGAAAGCTCGTCGAGTAAATTTAATAAATTTGTTACAAATAATTTCTAACAATAATAATTAACAAAGACAGACAGAAATAGTTAGCAATTTAAAACAATATTGATCTTAGGTACCTAATAATGTCAGTCACTATGCACAAAATACTAATACACGGTTGGCAAATCATTGAGATTAGTTCTCTGCCAATAGGAATGTTGTCCGAGCAAGCCGGTGAATCCCGCAACCAATTTTGGCGGTATGATCGTGAGCATCACACTCGAAAAAAACCTTTTGGACCTTTTTCGGCGTGCTCTCGAATCTTCGTACCCTTTCATTTCACATTTGTCTTTAAAAGACCGCCATAGTAAACAAAAACGATTACCTATACCGCCTAAAGTTATATCACTTATAAAGTCTACTGAGCCACATACTGCATATGCCCGAAAATAACGAAGACGACAATTTGTCACTCGTTTTAGACAAACGACTTTATTATTCTGATGACGATCAAACTTCCAATTATCCAATAAATTATTGAAGGATTCATGCCAGTCAAGTAAGAAAAACAGAACCCTCGCCTGTGAACTCTGATATTATTTTCGTTTGTATGTGATAACCCTATTTCCATAGAAATGGACCTAAAACTTAGAAACGCTATAAATCCCAAATCCCATAAGATAAAATCGTCAAAATTTAAGGCATGGTAGATACACTCATCACACGTCTTTTAGAGCTAAAATAAAATGCGACCGTTAATAAACTTAAAAAATATATTAATAATTAAAAAAAAATATTTATATTGAATATCATCGGGTTTATTAATTTTACAGTCTTGTATTTTTTTTACGTTACTGAATATTGTTTCCTGAAATTGGACACGAAAAATTGGGGCATTATTGACATTAATTACGAAAATAAAAATACAAACATGTTTTGATGACGTCATGGATCTGATCTTTAGAAATTATTAACTAGAAAATTAAACGGGATATGTGGCTGGGAGTTTCACTATGGGCTTTAAAAAAGTATTAAGCAGCGATTAAAATCATAAAAAGGTAGTGAACAAAATTGAGGAAAAATCCCACACTGTGGGTAGGTACAGGCGTCATCGAGTAATCGGGGAAGGGGAAAATACATAAAAAAATAAAATATACCGACGAATATAGAAGGCTAGACAGGGACAATTGAGTAGTCCTTATAGCGTCCACTATCCGCCAGTATACACTTTGAGAACCAACGGCAACGGCACAACTTGATAAACGCAAGCGCAGCCGATTATTTAAAAAGCAGTCACTGCAGTCATTCGCCCGCCGACCGCCAACGGGCACGCACGCGATCATGTTTTACTTGTGTGTATTGTTGTTCAGTTATGCGTATGCGCAGAACGCTGTGGTGAATACTACCCAGGGTGAGGTGCAAGGGTCGCTTGCGACTGATGGGAATTACTACGTGTATTATGGAATACATTACGCCGGTGCGACGTCGGGAGCTAACCGATTCAAGGTGAGGCAATAAAAATATTGGTTATGTAATGTTTCTTAAGATGTGCATGCTTTTGTTTACAACTCATTTTTATCACATGACTAGCTTATTGCAAAGAACGCAGACTAACCCGCGGGATAAAACATAGCCTATAAGGCTATAACCATTCGTAAAGTCAATTCTACACGCAGGTGAAAGAGTTTTTGAAATCGGATTATCGGTTCCGCAGATTACCAAAGCTACAATCTCAGACATTTCCTGTTTATATTATTAGTACCTAAGTATATTTAAATATGACACAAGGATAATACCTACTCAGTATGAAAAATAAATCAAAAGACCTTGGAATAAAGTAGGGTTATGTTCTTATGTTTATCATGTTTATGTAACTTCTTATTTCTAGCCGCTAAAGACAACACGTTGAGCGGATACAATACTTTTATGAAATAATTGAAATGAAATGAAATAATTTATTCGTGACAGCTTATTCATGCAGTTACAACTTAAAATATTAGACATATAAACTATATACTAAGCAGTTTGTCACGAAATGGTCTCGCCTCAGCATAACGCTGGTCTTCCGGCGAGACCATTTGTGGTCCATGTTCCCTGCTGTCCTACACGGCCTTATAAAATAACTTTTAAAAAAAATATGACTACGGTTACCTAGTATTTTTATCACTAACCAGTACACTGTCGTGTGATAATAATCTATGGATTACCTATCTACATTTAGGTAGGTATTTGTAGTAGCTGCCTGCGCACAACACTGTCAACACTGGAGTGTTTAGGTACTCTAAGACACTTCGAGCGAATGACTTAAGTGTTTTTATTCAAGGAACTAAACTTGATGTAAGAAAGAGATAATGCACCCAATTGTTACAATTGACGAGCGTACGTATTGTCCAGTTAGAAGAAGAAGAATAGAATAGAAATATATTTATTTGGTGTCAAAGAAATTACACAAGTGTATAGTAACATCTGAAATGCACCAAAATGGATGCCACTCAGCATATGCCAGCAGCAATATATGCTAAAGGCGCTGGTTTTCAGGGCACCCAGAGAGAGATACAGAACTTAAAATATGACTTATAATTATTACTTATACATAAGAAAACCTAATTAATGAGAAGGAGAGGTCGCTGGTCAATTAGTTAATTCAGAGCTAAGTGTTTACAAATCAGGTCAAAGGTTAGTATGATGAAATTTTAGTTAAGGGACTTAACTAGACTCAATTATCCAATATACACCTGGAGACTGCAGTCAAAGGTTATAGACGTAGCAATTTATCGTAGCAACCGACTGAGAGGCAGCTATTAAGAATGGTAGGTACGTTTAGGTCAGCAAGAGTGTGACTGCACGTCTGTTACTATCACATTATATATATGTAGGTACTTAAAGGTCTGCTAGACGGTCGCCAACACGCCCCTCCGACCGAGCGACCTTGGTCCGCACCTACCGTGTAGACAGTTGTTTCCAACAAAATTTCATACTACAACGGTCGGGGCCGACCAAGGTCACTCGGTCGGAGGGGCGTGTTGGCGACCGTCTAGCAGACCTTTAATCGTGTGTTTTGTCTCGCTCTTATCAGCCATTTTGCCGGTGTGTAATGTCACACCTTTTCAAAGTCCAGTGATCGTGATTATGTACTATCTCGCCCAAGGGTATGACACCTCTAGGATCATTTGCGAGCGTTCGCCTTGCATAGGTATGCAGACGATTTTGAACAGAAAGTGTGAACCCGTTCCCCTTATTACCCTTATACCCGTGTCATTTTTCTGTCAGGTCATCTCATAATGAAGACCTGCATAAGAAACAGGTCTTCGAGTTGGCCGGCTCGGGGTGCCGGGTGTTCGGGCACGTTGGTTTTCTGGGGCGGATACTTACCCCTCCCCCCGGGATGGGTCCCACATGGGGGACAGCTGCTGGCGGAGGCGCGGAAGTGTGCGTAAGCGTTCCCGTGACTCCGCCAAAGGGCACCGTGAACCGTAGAACACCGTGGGGTTTTAGACGGTAGTTTAGCTTTAATTTGACTTAATTTTAAGTATTTTATCATCTAACCATAAGCCCTCCACAACCACATAGCCTCATTGTTTACAACCTGGTTTACATAATCAGTAATTGAGCTATGCCATGACGTCATCTGCGTCTACAGATCATCTGCATGCAAGCCAGCGTGGGTGGGTTACGTTTTGTCCAAAAATACACTATCAATGAAAAATTGCTGAATTTGTTTATAGTTTGACCGATGAGCACGAACTTAATATGTAGGTACAGTCAGCATCATAAACATGTATACACTTTTCGACCTTAATGTCTAATAAATAAGGTCGTGGAATATATACATGTTTATGATGCTGACGTACTTCACAAAAGACATTAGATTTCCTTTAAAGTTAAAGGATAATTGATAGTTTTTCCTTGTGTTGAAACATAATTATGAAATATATCTAATCTAATTGTTATTTATTTTTAATATCTTAATTGGTAGGTATTAATATTGGTAATATATATGCCTACCGAAAGGACACGTATAAGATACTGGCAGGCAATTAACGAATTTTAAGATGAAATGAAAGAAGTTATAATGAATACGGATAATTTGGGTACTTTACAAAGTTTTAACCGACTTCAATTCAGTATATACTCCGCGTTTATTTTTACAGAAAAAAACCCAAATCGCTAGATGTGGGCCTATGAAATTTGAAGAGTTCCCTCGATTTCTTTAGGATCTCATCATCAGATCCTGACCTGATAACCATGGGACCACCTGGGAAGGATACCCTTTAAAACAAAAAAAAAAAAACAAATCAGTCCAGGCGTCTTTGAGTAATCGGGGAACATGTCCGACGAATTGGAAACCTCCTCCTTTTTACCTGACTGCCGAAGGAAAGGAGGGTTATGTTTTTCGAGCGTTGTATGTATGTGTGTATGTCTTATTCTTTGGCACGCCCTGCAGCCTAAACCGTTTGACGGATTTCGACATATGAGATGTCGTTGGATTCCTCTTAACCGTGGTAGTGACATAGGCTATATTATTAGCGAAAAAAAACCGGACAAGTGCGAGTTCAACTCGCATGGTGAGAGTTCCGTAAAATTCCTATTCTCTAAGCATTAGGCGCTCCATACAAAATACACAAAAATATTGAGAATTTTCCCGTTACTTTGAATACTCAAACTTCTTATAGGTTTTCCTGTAATGTTTAGGCAAGGAACTATATTCCATATTTTTTTCAGAATTTTAAGCCTAGTAGTTTCGGAGATAAGGGGGGGGGGTGGTCTATTTTCGTCTTATTTCCTAAATTACTTCAAATTTATTTTTGCTAAAATTAAAAAAATATATATATCTGAGATGCTTACAACAACCCCTTTCATTTGATATGTCACACAATACAGTTTGCAAAACTTTTTTTTTCATTTTCCAGTTTACCCCCCAAAAGTGGCCCTCTTGTTCAGAATTTATTAATTTACTTTACGCGTCCATCTTTGGGTCACCAATTTACATGTGTGTACCAAATTTCAACTCAATCGGTCCAGTAGTTTCGGAGCAAATCGGCTGTGACAGACGGACAGACAGACAACCGAGTGATCCTATAAAGGTTCGGTTTTTTTCCTTTTGAGGTACCGGAATCGGAACCTTAAAAACAGTTGAGTTGTTTGAAGTCGTATTAAATTTCTTAACCTGCCATGAAAGTTTAAAATCAATGTGTCAAAACGATGGCAACAATATAATATGGGTTGTGAATTGTATCTACATCTAAAGCAAGACTTAGCGAAAAAGATCTCCTTCCTTACCCAGATGACCCCCATAAAATTCCCTCCATCATCTCCACACTCAACTTTCTTACATATTTTGTGAAAATAAAGCGAAAATGCCGCAATGCTCTAAACACGTCTACCTTTTAAAAGTTTCCACATAAGACCTACGCGTCTGTGAAGTTATTTAGTTAGTTCGCCAACTAATGCAATCTTTACGCAAATTGTCTAAATATTTTTAGTATTGCGTTGGTACCTACATCACAAAACTTTAGTCCCAAAACTACGAAGTTATTCGCCATCAACTTTGCGATTGTGTTTCTCTCATGTGAATTTAGAAAAGATTCAAAAAAAATCACAGATCTCGTGCTTTACACGACCTTCGAGGTACATTGAAAACGAACTCAACCAAATAAAAAAACGGATTAATTACATTTTTATATTTGTAATTATTCTTCATAAACAAAAGGGGGAAAGATTAAAAACATATATCTGTGTTAACAGTCAAAATTTTTTTTTTTGTAATTGCGACTTAGCGACGCACTAAACTGGTTAAATATAACATCATCATCATTATATCAGACCAAAGACGTCCACTGCTGAACATAGGCCTCCCCCAAAGAGTGCCACAATGACCGGTCCTGCGCCACCCGCATCCAGCGGACTTCAGCGACCTTTACCAGGTCATCAGTCCACCTTGTGGGGGGCCTACCCACGCTGCGCCTTCCGGTACGTGGTCGCCACTCAAGAACCTTTCCGCTCCAACGGCCATCGGTTCTACGTGCAATGTGCCCCGCCCACTGCCACTTAAGTTTAGCGATTCGGAGGGCTATATCGGTTACCTTGGTTCTGCTGCGGATAGCCTCATTTCTGATGCGATCACGCAGAGATACTCCCAGCATAGCCCTCTCCATTGCCCTTTGGGTGACTTTGAGCCTTCTTATGTTAAATATATATTTTTATACAAATTAATCGAAACTAGATATATGATGGACGTTTTTTGGTGTTCACGTCACTATACTCGTCGTAATACTTGCATTTAATTTCACCTTTTTATTTATTCTTCTTCTATAATAAAAAAATCAATATAAATTAATCTGTGCATCTTAATAATTTAAACCATATGGCATACAGTACTAGCGAATCGCGGTTGAGCTCACTTCGGCTCAGCTTAGGAGCCCCTAAAGAATCATATATAAAAAAAAAAACATTTATTGTTCATTTATTTCAATTGTACAATAAAATAAAATGAGTATACATTCATCTAGCCATATTTATAGTATTAGTGAACAGCGCGCGAACTCACTTCAATTCACCTTAGGGGCCACCTAACTAGCCCCATTTTTTTAAATATTTTAATTCCAATTGTTTTTAAATCTAGAATGGAATTCTCGAGGTGATTTTTGATTTCAAAAAAATATACCGTTTAGAGTTATGGGCATTTATGTGTCAAAGGAGAGTTTTTTTTCACTTTTCTTCTAATTACGACAAGTGATTTTGACTTTTTTTAATAATTCATCTTGCAGTCCTCGTCAATACGGACATTTTGTACACAGCGTATATGGCTGAAGAAAGGGCCCCATACCAGAGCGAGCGATTAAAACATTTTCAATGTCAAAACTTAACCTTTACGAGATTCAGTAATCACGTCAATGAACAAATGAGGACCAACGAAAAACTCAAAACAATGAGCCTGGCAGAATAGGACCATTAAGGGTGAGGCCAGACGAGCGTAATTTGAGCGCTGTGAGTCGCGTAATTTCGATTCGCCCATAGATGGACATTTCGGCTTACCCATCTATGGGCGAACCGAAATTATACGCGATTCACAGCTCACAAATTACGCTCGTCTGGCCTCACCCAAAATATCAAAACACAACCCCGCACTCTATCTCATAAAACTGTACAAGAGCAAGCGAGGCAGCCATTTACGGTTCGCGTATTCACTTCAAAAGCCTTTTTTTGCGATCTCGGCATACAATTAGGTACCCCAACAGGCCCACAAAACAAAAAAGAAACGAAAGGCAGCCCTTTATAATGGTATTTATAACACGCAGGTTAAGACTCAAATTTCACTGCTTTTCTTTGTGGATGTAATGCGTTTCACTAAAATATTGCTGTTTCGCTCATTTGGTGTTGTTTAAAAGAGGACATAGTGATTTTGTTATGAAGTTACGCGCTACCTGGCTGGTAAATATGCATTTCTGCGAACTTTCATAATGGTTTGAGGATAGGGTTTTTATACAAGCTCTTTTTGTTATGAGATTCTGAGGAGCCTCAGAATAAGTAACAGGTTGGATACCATCGAAACAATTTACTATATCGTAAATGGATAAAATATATGCAATTTCGTGATACGCATTATAACTGTTAAGTAATATCGTCGTATTTGGAATCCTTTTCTAAAATCTGTAACAAATGTACATACACTTAATCCGAATTTGAAACTATTATCTTATCAACTTATCATTTGTTAGTACTGCTTCTGCTATCTATGCGTGATATCAGCTATTAAACAGGCAAAACAGGGAGTGTCATGTTTTTGAGCGTACTCCATAAAATTTAAGAGCTATATATTCCTTGTTAGCTATTCATGAGTTAGCTGGGGGGTTTAAAATAATGGCAGGTTAAGGTTAACTAAAGTCACGCTAATCTGTCGGCGGTTCTGTTACTAAATGTATGCGATTGATATTGACTGTCAGTTTTGTTTCTATCCATAACTATCAGTTTAAGATAGGTACATAAATTAATGAATATGCCCAGCTGGAGATCGTGTTATAGTGTAACTGCTCTACAAGCAGCCAAATTCCGGTCTTCTTTTAATAATAATTACCCCTGTGATTTTTTCTCTAACGCATATGTGCCATATGGCTGCGTGCAACAGCCCCTTAATACACATTTTCTCTTTTCTAGGCAGCGCCGCCGCCAAGCCCATATCCTGGTGTCTTCCATGCAATCGATAATACGGTGATATGCGCTCATCCAACCTCCCGCGGAATCGTCGGGGTCGAAGACTGCCTCGTCCTGAACATCCACACAAAGAACATGACCACACCAAAACCAGTCATGGTCATCCTAGTAGGAGAAGAATATTCCGCTATAAACATAAAGCATTACTCCTATAGAAGACTAGTCGAATCTGACGTGGTTGTGGTAACCATGAATTATAGACTGTCTATCTTCGGCTTCTTATGCTTGGGTGTACCTGAGGCTCCAGGCAATGCAGGCTTGAAAGACGTCGTGCAAGGCTTAAGATGGATAAAGGATAACATTGCAAGATTTGGTGGTGATCCGAACAATGTGGTGCTATTTGGACATGGCTCGGGAGCTGCCATGGTTGATCTGGTCACATTGTCTCCTTTAGCAGCCAATTTAGTCCACAAAGCTATAACACAGAGCGGATCTGCCTTAGCACCATGGGCGATCGCGTACGAACCGGTCAAATACGCTCAACTTTTCGCTGAACAACTTAGTTACACAGGTGAAACGCCAGCGGGACTGGCTCAAAAACTTATCACCACTGACATAACGCTGCTCGCATCACCTCTGCTGAATTTCAGTTTCTTGAACAATTCCGTTCTATTTGCTCCCTGCCTTGAAAACAGAGGCCTCAACGACACTTTCCTAACAGAAGCTCCCATAGACTTGATAAAATCAGGCAACTACAGCCATATCCCTTACATAGCTGGCTACACAGACAGAGAAGGCACACTCAGATCCGCTGAAGCAGTCAACGATGGATGGTTAGAGAAAATGCAAGCGAATTTCACGGACTTCGTTCAAGTCGATTTCGGATTTAACTCGACATCCAACAAAACTGCTGTTGGCAACATTATAAGGTCTTTCTACTGGGAAAATAGGGTGATCAATATGGAGACGATAGCTGATTACTTGAACTACCATGGAGATACGGCAGTAGTTGTGTCAGTGATCAGAGGGGTCAGGGAGAGAGCGCTGACGTCGACGGCTAACGTGAGGTTATTGGAGTTCACCTACAGAGGCACCAGGAACTCCGACTGGATATACCACCAGATCCCGAACGCAGGAGCGTGGCACGGAGCTCTGCTCAACTACTTATTTGACTACGACTTGAAACCTGAGGACGAGCCAGTCAGGGCCTCGATCGTCAGGCGTTTCGTATCTTTCGCTAACACCGGGTGAGTTGATAAAAGTTCTTTGACCCTTTTTTTCGACCGTGTTGATTCAGAGCTGAAAACTGGATTGTTGGTTTTTCACAATGTTTATGTTGACTAACAAGCAAGTGTAGTACTATTTATTACTGATAAAGTTACAAAATTTTCCTAAGACATGTTCAGCGTCAATTTATTGTACTGTTTGTAGGAACGCCTTTCGATCGATTTCTAAATGATTGGAAAACGTAATGGAAGAAGGAATGATTTTGTAAATGGTGTGAATTACTCGTAATTTCAATCATGTCAATTTTAAAAATCACCAGACAGAACCAGATAAAATAATATCTAAAACCAAACTTACACTGATGGAAGTAAAAGCACACTTGGCAAATCTGCTCAGAACGTTTGCTTTCTACCTTCTCTATATATGTTATTCTCTATGTAGATTGTAGAGGCCACTGTAAGACCTTTGAAAATAATGTACCTCTAACATACTTTCATCTCTAATTTCAGTGAACCCACCAACGACCAAGTGATCTGGCCACCTATATCATCTGGCATCTTCAACTACCTCTATTACGCCGGGGAATCTAATACAGCCCCCACCACCTTCCAGGAATCAGCCCGAGTCAACCCTCACTCGACCAGGATGACTTTCTGGGACGGTCTTTATGATGCTCACTACGTCCGACCCACTTCAGTGTCGTCGGCTGATCAGTTGTTGGGCTTCGGCTTCGTGTTAGTGTTGGCACAAGTTGTGCTTGCTTATTTATAATGTTAGGATGTCGTTTTGTAAAAGCATGACATGTCAATGTCGTACGAGGCATTTTGCAGGAGTGTTTTATGACTTTATTGATTGAATTGACGTTGCAGTTATTTTTGACAAGAATGGTAACAATTGCTTGCTTCAAAACAAAAGACGCGTCCAATTTAAATGGTTAATAGGACCATCGAATTCTAAAGCGGCTGAAAGAAAATGATAGGTAACTGATCATGCTCGCCGTTTTCTTGATTATTAACATTACAGGGTGAAATAGGGTCGTGCAGCAAGAAGACCAAAAGCGAATAAGATGGTCATACTGAACAACTTTTCCCATGGGACCGACCACGAAATCGCTAAAAAAAAATCAGCTGTTCCATACATTAACTCTCAATTAACTCACAGTTAACTCTTAATTGGCTCTTATTTTTTTACGATTTCGTGGTTGGTCCCGTGGGAAAAGTTGTTCAGTATGACCATCTTCGCTTTTGGTCTTCTTGCTCCACGTCCACTACCCCTATTTCACCCTGTATATGTATATTATACAGTTTAGGTCACCTTTTTGTTGTCTAGCCTCAAGTGAGAGTTTAATTTTATTTTATTCTACCATGACATACTATAATGTCCAGTTAGCCGTCCCAGTATCAACGCATACTGATCTTACGGGTCATGGTTAAACGTCCGCCATACATATCTGTATTTACAACCCTAATGCAGGTTGGCAAACCGTCGCTGCCGCACCACTTGCGGCTTTGGAGACAGTGTACCTCTTTCCAAAGACAATGTGGCTCTTTCGAGAGACAATGTGGCTCTTGCGAAAGTCAATACTCTTTCGAGACATAGTGATTCTTGCGAAAGACAACATAACTCTCTTTCGAGACATAGTGGCTCTTTCGAGAGACGAGTGCTGCTATTGAAGATCACGTGAATAAATGTAATAATTTAAGTAAAATATAAATTACACTAATTTAATTAAATTACTTTACATAAACATGATTATTTTTCTCATGACATAATTGAACTCGACATTCTTAGTTTTATACATTAATTGGTTTTGTTTTGCAGAATTATAATTTAAAAGACCGTAATCATTTGTTCCGTTGAACATTTGGTGCATTTTCAATGTTGGCGCTCAGAATACACGCACAACAAAAAACTTTTAAGCATAAGCACAAACTAAAATTGAAGAGTAGAGATAAAAATATTTGAAAATTATTTCATTCCAAAAGGATTTTTTAAAATCAGGTTTAATAATTTCAACAAGGTTCGTTTTTAATCTCCACTTGAAATGGTTTCTCATAATTTTTCCCCTGGACTCTTCAATTTTAAACATTTTGTCGCGTTACTGCAGTGGTCGACGTGTTCTCATTAGTGTTGCATTTATATAATTTGATTTTTTATTATATAACTTACGTAACGAAGTCGCAGAGCAAAATACGATTGTTATTGTTAGCTAAACAATTATTATGTTATTTTAAATAATTTTAATGACAATGACAATCACGCTAGTTTTCGTATAAATTTTTGTTAACTATAAGACGAAATTCTTGAGTTTAAGCTGAAATTAGAGCTAATAGAGGATTCTGGGCATTTATTTTGTTTATAAGTACTTACAAAGTATCATTCAATTCGATTTTACGTTATATGAAAGTATCCATTTTGAATATTTTACTTTATTTCGATGTTGATTAATTCATGAAAGTATAGAAACATAGAAATGTACTTAGTTACATTACAACAAGGGCCCTGTTTCACGCAGGGATCGGAACCGGTTTTTTCAAAAATCCCCGAAGTAGTCTAATATTTAGAATTATTTTAGGCCATTAATGTAGGACTCTATCGTGTGTTTATGTAACATATTCGTATTATTAGACAGCCCGATCAAAAATGATATCATAACCAAAGAATGAAATAATACCGGTTTAATTTGTATGGAGAAAATGCCGGTATCCGATCCCTGGTTTCACGATGCTACAAGAATACACTGGCAAAGTTGCCTAGTTAGACTTGTAAAATTGAAACTTGTAGCTTCGTAAAACCTGATCAAATTTTCTATTTCAAACCATAGTGTTTAAGTAGGTACAAATAATATCTAATATGTTCAGTATTTTTTAACGATCGTATGATAATGAATGTCCTAATTTACATTATAAATACAGTGATGTGATGACATGTTATAGTGTTTCTTTTTTACATGGCCTTCTATGTAACGGATGGTGATGTCACCTGGGCAGTCGGTAATGTTGTTTAAACTACTTAGAATCCAGGTATGTGCTATGTACACATGTTAGTACATATGTACACATATGTACATATACTACAACTTAATTGGCGGGGTATTAACCTGCCCAAATTGTGCTCGTACCTTTGCAAAAAAGATAGGGTATGCAAGCCACATGAGAGCGCACCAGAGAGTAGAACAACAACACTCTAGTCATAGTGCAAATCCGTAACAGCAAATCCAGAACACACAGTCGCTGTGGCCGAAATCGGTCAGGACAGCATCATCATCATCATCATCATGTTAGTCCAGTCATTTTACTGTCAACTACTTAGTATGGAAAAAAAAATATTACCTAGAGACAAAATAAATCATACAAAAAAATACACTGAATGCTTTTTTAAATGTACATATATAATTACTTCCGGTTGGAAAGTTTGTTGGATTCTCCAATAAAGCATCTTAGAATAACGTTTCAAAATGAAATCAACAAAAAAAACGCCATTATAAATTAATATTTTTAAAATCGTATTTTTCCTGGAGTATGTATAATATTATACAACTAGAATTGCATAGTATAATATACATATACACAGTAGATACATTGGCTAAAGCAGTATTTCTACTGTTACAACCGAGAAATCGTGATTTGCCAAGTCAAAAATGAACTTTAATGACAATTGACAAAAAATTGACAAATCAATGTAATAAACTTGCACGATCGTATCGAGTCGGTAAGACTCTTTAACATCTGCGCGTCATTGGAAACCATTTCTAGGCGGCACATGCGCGGCGCGGCACACGTGAAGCTGCACCTCCAAGTCGCCAAAGTCTGCTTAAGTTTATTGTAGTAACGGGGTATCTGTGTGGGTGAGTCAAATCGGACGTTTGTTAGGATTTATTTTACTGCTTTAAGTTTACGTCCCGGACCTTTGGGAGGCGTGCGTGGGGCTAGGTACCTACAAAGTACCAACTGAAACAACACGTAGAGGGCCTTTTGACAATTTAATGGAATGCAAGGAGTACACCGAGCGGACGCTGTCCCTGCCCGTGTCATGGAACGCGCACAGAGACAGCACCCGCCGGGGTGTATATATTTTAGTTTTGGAAAGTTCAAGACCGACGAGCGTCAGGATATTTTGACAGATATGTGCAGCCAATCGTGCCGCCATCTAGCGCCGGTATGGCAACTTTACTAAGTTAGTTAACTTTACTTAGTAGCTAAGTAAGATTAATAAGTTTCAGAATACAACATCTTGTATTCTGAAACTTACGTCCCATAACTTGACCACCTCCCCCCTTAACTTGTTAACGAATGATGTTTATGAGTTGTTAAATAGAGACTATACTGTAGGGGAATATGTAGGAAAATGCACGGATATGTCCGCTAATCTAAGTATACTATTTATTAAAGGGGTAATAAAGTATTTTTCTAATACGTATGGAAGTAAATGCCATATCTTAATAGAGACAGAATTATTGTTATTGAATTTAAGTGGGTGACAGACGGGCGAGTAAGTTCGCGTACTTGCGGCTCGACGACTACTCGCCTGTGTGTCAGTCTAAGTACGCGTACTTTAAAATTGCCGAGTAAGTTTGTCGAAGATCCAACACGATTGAATTCGCATAAGTTCGAGACTTAAATTAACGATTTTATAGCTCGTACATCACCCACTTTAGGTATACCTAGCATACCATGTCCTAGGTGGATCAAAAACCACAACGCTTAAGAATAAAAAAAAACTCGAATCAAGTTCTAGAGAAATCAACATACGTTATCCTACTTTGCATATAATAAGTGATCGTATTCAAGGAACGCCAATAAGACTGCCAGCCGTCACCCTAGGGGACAAATTTATATTCGTAAATCTGAGACATGACTAAAAAACTCTCCCACGCCAATCGACTTTCAATCTAATCCACAATGCATAAAGTTCGATTTTCTGCGTGCCTGTTATTCAAATTGAATGATAAAAGGAGTAAATAAGGCCGTTATGGAAAGCCAATGGAAATGGTGATTCGTCGCTCTTCAAAAGGATTCTTGGGGCGAATGGAGTCAAAAATCTCTAAAGGTAGGTAAGCCCCGTGACGATCTCCCGAAAGTCCCGAAACCCTCGAATACGGAGATTTCGATTTTAAACTCTGTTCGAATGACGGAAAGTTAATTTTCGCTTAAGCTCAGAAGTAAAATAGGTGTTTTTGAAGATAATTTACTTTATATTTTAGTCGCTATAATTGCAAATATAAATTTCTTACATTGTTGGTAGATAATGGGCGACCGAGCTCATGAGACCTATCTATATCGTTTTCTCGCCCCCGTAAATCAGTGTGTAGATAATAAGAAAGATCTGGTTAAGAAAAACTGCTTCAGTTTCTGTAATTTTTTTTGTTAATTCGTCTGATTCGGTCTAAAACTAAAAGTCAATTTTTTGAATAAAATTAGATTGAAACACGCGTAAAATAGGCTTTATCTTCTCATTATTGTTGATTGTTTACTTCTGTAGAGACTTACCTGTTACTCGAAATAAATTTGAACTTCCTTATATTATTCTTTACTAACATTAGTCTTCGAGTACACCATGTGTTAAAACTTACCTGAAACAAAAAAAGACATAAATATTTAAAGTAACAATTTAGAAAGGATGCTAAGAAATTGTCACATTTACTACCACTAAAGGCACGTTATTATTTGAGTTCTCAACAAATATTTGAGCACTACCTCAAAACTCTCTGAGGATATTTGAGTTGCCCTCACTCAACTAATAACTGAGGTTAGCTTGTAACCAGTACACTCGTATCTTATTCAGGTCGCTCTGAAACTACTCTGCGCTTTCACAAAACTAGGTACGGAATTAAGGATACTTCAATGAAGAATCACTGAAGAAGTGCTTTTCCACTCAATGATGTTTTAGTAGACACGTTATATTAGTCCAGGCAATGAACTGACATATTATGGAAAAAATGACATATTTGGAAATAATGTATAATAGCTAATTTTTTTAATGTAACGGATATATTATGAATTAAATTGTTACCTAGAGGCAAAATCCAACAATAAATCAGACATCAAAAAAATCAATAATTAATTAGCTCCTAAAAAGTCCGGATAAATATTAATAATTTTTTTATATTTATTTAGGTTCTTTTACATTTGCTTTAAAATATTCAATATAAATAAAATAAAAAAGACAATGAATGTTTAATTTAAATCTATATAATTACTTCCGGGTGGAAAGTTTGATGGATTCTTGAATAAAGCATCTTAGAATAATGTTTTAGAATGAAATAAACAAAAAACACGCTATTATAAATTAATGTTTTTCGAAACCGTATTTTGCCTCGGCTATATGCCAACATACCACCCCAGCTGCTCCTACCACTGGGTTTAAAAAAAAAAAAAACTTAATAATAGTAGGAAAAGTAATTCAAGTACCTTACCGATGATGCAGCCCAGCGGGAGTCCGCTGAGCTGCATCATCCGGTTTGTAGAAATGATGGAGCGAGCTTGGGAGTAGGTATAAAGGAGAGGGCAAATGCACAAAAGATCCCACTGGGTCGAAGTGTATCCGATGTAATATAAAATAACAGTAGCTTTCTGGTGAAGGAAAACATCGCGAGGAAACCGGTCTAATCGCAGCAAGGTCTAGGTTTCTCTTGGCTGAAAGGTCAGAGGGCAGTCGCTTTCGTAAAGCTAGTGCATACGCCAAATCTTAGGATGAGGCGCCAAAGTGGACCCCGGCCGGGCGTCTCTAGGGGACAACCGGGACAAACGCTTGGAGGATGATGATGACTTGACGACGTTATACGCAATTGCAATAAATGCTTCCATGATTGGTAATATACGCAAACGTATTTTGCTCAGGGCATTTCATGAAATATGGAAAATAAGTTTGTGTAAAATGTCACTTATGGTACAAGATTTTATTGCCACTGTATTTTTCTGTATACCGTCATCAACTACTAATTGAGACGATGCTAACAAGCCCAAACTCGACGGGATTACGTCGGTTAAGTACCTACTGAATTCCCATGGCCACCTTCTGTCTCCATCATCAGATCAGCTCGATGGTATCATAATATTGAATTGTCATCCAAACTATACTTATACCCAAAATTTCAACTCAATCGGTTGAATCAGTTCTAAGATTTTGTCCCTCATTAACAACTGACAAACAAACGACCATGTCAAATTAAATGAAAGGGATTGGGTTAATGAGAGAGAAAACGCTCGTAGATCGTGACGTCACGATCATCGAGCGTCATAGTAAATGACAATCGTTTCATATGAACGGGCGTTTTGCGGAAAAGGGACAGAACATACCCCCTCTTAAAACTTTAGACACTTCTAACTTTGTGATTATTTAACCTCTTGCGTTGCTTTTTTCTCCATTTGACTACATTTTTAATCCTTTTTCGAGAAAATACAACATTATTGGTTATTTTATTTAGTGTCTACACCCCTATTATTGCAAAAATTACACTTAAGTACTACGCGAGCGAAGCAGTGGGCAAAAGCTAGTTTTAGTATAGATTGCCTACGCCCCAACCACAACATATCCAGACACAAAGCCTTTATTTATAGTAACAAATGTAACAGAATATCGCACAAACATGCAACCGGGTCACATCGGAGAAACAGCCATTCTTGGATACTTTAAGTGGGCTTTTCACAACAAAGAACTGCAACTGCAGCGCTAGCCTTTGGAAACGGCGTTTTGATATTTTAACAACGTTTTGTGTGCTTGGAGCCCAGTCGAATACATACTGTTTTAATGGTTCCGTACCTCAAAAGGAAAAAGCGGAATCAATAAAGGATCACTTTGTTGTCCGTCTGTATGTCTGTCAATTGTAATTGGAATCTTCTACATTGGAGTATAGTTGCTTTTTGAATGGACTACTTTGACACAATTCGGCCAATTCAAACAATCTCAAATAATACTGGCCGTATCTTATCCAACTTGCCAGACAAATAATGAATCACTTTGGTAACCTTTAACACTTCCGCTGCGCTGCATCATCCGTTTTGTGTAAATGATGGAGCGAGCTTGAGACTAGGAATAAGGAGAGGGCAAATGCACAAAAGATCCCACTGGGTCGAAGTGTATCCGAAAGGGCCCTCATCTAGATAAGATATCCAAACTCTACATACATTGGAGGAATCACCAAGGCCTTGATGGGGCTCCAAGGGCAATATAGCTATACTCGTATTGACCAATACTTGATTGATTCTGTGCTGGCGCCAGCAGGGATCGGAACCGGTTTTTTCAAAAATCCCGAAGTAGTCTAATATTTTGAATTATTTTAGGCTCTTAATAAATAAATAAATAAATATTTGCGGACAATCTTACACAAATCGACCTAGTCCCAAACTAAGCAAAGCTTGTACTATGGGTACTAGACGACGATAAACGTACTTATATAGATAAATACATACTTAAATACATAGAAAACATCCATGACTCGGGAACAAATATTCGTGCTCATCACACAAATAAATGCCCGTACCGGGATTTGAACCCAGGACCTCTTGCTTCGTAGGCAGGGTCACTACCAACTAGACTAAAGCGGTCGTCAATGTAGGACTCTTATCATGTATTTAGGTAACATTTTCATATTATTAGACTGTCTGATCAAAAATGACATTATAAACCAAAGAACGAAATTGAACGAAATAATACCGGTATTTTTGTATGGTAAAAATACCGATATCCGATCCCTGGGCGCCAGTGGTTATCATTCAATAGTATTTTAGTTGTAAGTCATTGTGTTTGTTGAATTCAAATATTGTAATTTCAATAAAATAAATCCAGTTAAATATTCAATTTTAGAAATAATTACCTATTTCAATGGAGTTACAGTCGTCGGATTCTTATCATCTTTCTCCATTCCAAATTATTCAGCAAAATTAGCGATTTATATTATAACCCAACAAGACGAAACTTCAGTGAACGTTATAAAATATTTGACAGCTTATAATATGACTGCAAGCAGTTTGCTGTAAAAAGGACGCAAGGACAAGATCCCAAAGAGGATATTAAATAATACATTTGGTGAGAGAATCTCACACAAATCGACCTAGTCCCAAACTTAGTAAATTACAGGCCTCGGCGGGCTTGGAACCCGCGTGGTACCCGCTAGCCTAACCACTCTACCTGAAATAATGAACAAGAAATTTAAATACCAACCGACTTAAATTAAAATTAAATGCAACTAATACCAAATACTAACAAACTAAATAATTAAAACTAATTACAAAAAAAAAAACGGTAAAAAATTATACCTGAGGCATGACTGAGACTTGAGTCCAAAACTATGGTAACACAACATAAAACGTCACCATTGCGTAAACTGTAATTCTGTCATTTCTTAAGTCACTTGAAAGATACGATGATACGATCAAGATTTATCCAAAGAGAATATAACCACTACGTGATTTATCAAGACTCATCAATCTCATCATAATATCATCTGAGAAGTAATTTAAGAGGTTATATTCAAGTATTCATTATAAATGTGAAATGCGTACCCAATAGGTAAGTACCTACTCTAAATTGTATTGTACGGCGGTTTTCATTTAATACCTTTGCTAGACCAAGAGTAATTTTAAAGTAGCAGTAGAATGCTTACGCTTTTATAGAAACAAATAAATTGTATGACAACTATGGACCTAAACACAGTATTTCGCGACCGAAACAGCAATTTACTTGATTTTCCATCCAACGATTAGTACAAATAGTAAACTGTCACGTCATACTTCGATGTCAATTAGGTAGTATGAAACGTTTCGGCTGCCGCCAGCGAGGTCCGTCGTTAACTCAATTTTTTGGGTACTTATGTTATTTAATTGTAGTTGCTCCCATACAAACATTTGTTCCTCACCAAAAACTGGTTCGAATAGCATCTAAAAAAATAGGACAAGACTATTAAATAAATAAATATCTAGGGTCAATCTTACACAAATCGACCTAGTCCCAAACTAAGCAAAGCTTATATGGCTACTAGAGTGGTACTAGACGACGATATACATACTTATATAGATAAATAAATACTTAAATACATAGAAAACATTCATGACTCGGAAACAAATATTCGTGGTCACATTAGCCACAAATAAATACCCTCACCAGGATTTGAACCCGAGACCTCTTCAATTATGAAGCATTCACGGAAAATGGAATCGGGGGAGGACTCAGAAAGACGAGGTAAATAAGTGTGGTTTTTCGACGGTGGCAAACCAGCATACGGCTGACCTCATGGTAAGCGGATACCGGACCCTTTCTTGATTTCAGCATTCATTGTGTTGAAAGCTAAAGGCAAATGCACGCAGGCTTGCAACCAGCGAACGAAAAAACCATAGAAGGCGAACTCCCTACAAATTTCTACCCAAACAAGTGCCCAAAACCCGGTATATGCATGTGTGCGCATATTCGAACTAAACGGCTGCTTGGCGTACTTTTGACACCCGCCCCCACGTCCGCATTCGCCCGCATAATGGCAATGTGCATCCTTTTCAACGGAGGAGGTTCTCAAGTCGACTTGTATATATATATATATATATATATATATATATATATATATATATTATGTATGACCACGCATAACTTTTTACAGAGTAGTTCGATTTTGATAATTCATTTTTTATTTGATAGGGTATACCTCAAAGTTGGTCCCATAAAAATTTGGAAAAAAAAGAACCATAAGGGTAGGAAAATAGGGGATGATTGATTTTTCACTCACCGATTGTAACGTATGACCACGCATAACTTTTTACAGAGAACTAAGATTTTGATAATTCTTTTTTTATTGGATAGGGTCAAGTTTGTTTGAGGCTGGCATCGACTCCAAAAATAACAGATTGTTATAAATATATAAATACGCAGATCTGTGTGATTGATTTCAGAAGTATGTTTATAGTTCATACTTTCTAGATTTATTAAATTGATATAAGCCTAGCGATTGTATTAGGTATCTAGAAATAGATTATAATTGTAAGTGTAGAGTACGTATTCACTTGCGTTATTGAAGACAATTTTTTTTTTCTTTTCAGTGTGCTATTGTTTTTGTTGGTCGATTCGTTTCTGTTAGTGCCGGTTTTTTTATTGCCTTTTAGTTTTTTTTCGGCGGTTTTTTTTTGTTAGTTAGTTTTTATTGTGGGACCACTTTTTGGCGCTAGTTCGACTTCTATGGTTTTTTTCGTTCGCTGGTTGCAACACATTGTCGAGCAGCATTAACACTCACTGCCGCATAGCGGGCGCCTACGCCGTAGCCGCTTTCCGCTACTTAGCGGGGAAACCACGAGACGGGATCGGCCAATGAGCGTAGCGCGTAGCGATTCTTGACAGCTACGCGCTACGCTCGTAGCCGATCCCGTGGTTTTCCTCGTATGTAGCGGAAAACGACTACGGCGTAGGCCGGCCAGGCGGGTTCCTGGATTTAAATTAACGCAATGAAGCCCCGAGTAAATACAAATGGTAAGTAACATTTTCATGAAAACTAACACTCCTATTTATTCATTATAAATCATTATTCAAATGAATCCATTAAAACCTCGTCTATTCACAGGCGCGGAGCTGTGACACGCAACCAATGCGACAGGAGTCGTTTTGTCAGAGTTATTTACTGGTATTTCACACGAAACGTAATCAAACGTATTTTTTTTATACTACGACCTTGGAAAACAATCATGCTTGATGCAGATACCGTTGCCTATGGACACTTGCGACACCAGAATGTGAGACAAATCACAAGCGCGCTGCCGGCCCTTCATTACTGTTTTTAGGGTTCCGATACCTCAAAAGGAAAAAACGGAACCCTTATAGGATCACTCGGTTGTCTGTCTGTCCGTCTGTCACAGCCGATTTGCTCCGAAACTACTGGATCGATTGAGTTGAAATTTGGTACACATATGTAAATTCGTGACCCAAAGATGGACGCGTAAAGTAAATTAATGAATTCTGAACAAGGGGGCCACTTTTGGGGGGTAAACTGGAAAATTAAAAAAAATAGTTTCACAAACTGTATTGTGTGACATATCAAATGAAAGGGGTTGTTGTAAGCATGTCAGATATATATTTTTTTATAATTTTAGCAAAAACAGATTTGAAGTAATTTAGGAAAAACCGGCCAAGTGCGTGTCGGACCACGCAAAACGAAGGGTTCCGTGCCTATTAAAAAGGTCGTATCGTCACAGAAATTTTACGGCACTTACGTCCTTTTCTTTGAGGAAGGCAGTTTTTCAGCAATATCTCGAAAACCTCTGAACCGATCTTGTTCAAAACAATTTTCGGTGAATGAAATTAATAAGTTCTATGTCCATAAATTTTTCCATATTTTTAAAATACACCGCTCAAAAATTAGAGGGGGGGGGACAGAATTTTAGTGACTTTCGGGGCGATTATCTCCATGCAAAGAAACCTTATATTTATTTTGAAAGGCCTATCGATTGATGTGCCACACGGGGGGTCACAATGAAAAAAAATTTTTTGACTTTTAGTTTTATGTATGGTGTGCACCCCTAAAAAATTTTTTTTTGTCATTTTAATTACAAAACTATGTAGCGGCTAACAAAATACACCTATCCTCAAAATTTTATTCAAATACACCTTATAGTTTTCGAGTAAAATGCCTGTGACATACGGACAGACGGACAGACGGACAGATGGACAGACGGACAGACGGACAGACGGACAGACGGACATGACGAAACTATAAGGGTTCCGTTTTTGCCATTTTGGCTACGGAACCCTAAAAAGACGAATTTTGACCATTCCCCCCCTTATCTCCGAAACTTCTAGGATTAAAATTCTAAAAAAAATATGGAAAATAGTTCCTTGCCTAAAGATTACAGGAAAACCTATAAGAAGTTTGAATATTCAGAAACACTTATGAAATTTAGATTATATACGGAACCCTCACCACGCGAGTTAAACTCGCACTTGTCCGGTTTTTTTTTCATTACACGAGACACCAATAGAGTACATATAAGATAAGGTTACAGTTGTCTTTGGCATAAAATGTGTAGGGGATTATGTACCCCAATTATGAACACATCATTTTACAGAACAAGATAGCTATTTCTATGAGAGATTGATTTTAAATAGGTATACAAATTATACACTCGGCGTCAAAAAAATCGCACCTCTTCAAAAGTTCGTTTCAAGCGAATATAGCTTTTAACTACTTTTATTGTACCCTATTAATAGTTAATTTAGTATCATTTAAAAGCGCATTTGACCTTACCGGTACAATAAACGTAGTTAAAAGCTCATATTCGCTTGAAACAAGCTTTTGAAGAGGCGCAATTTTTTTGATGCTCTTTTTGAATTTATTAGCTCTTTTTTTTACTCTACACGGCGCAAACGAGGCTTGAACTGACGATTTTTTTTAATTTGTCAAAAAAAGGGTTAAAATTTCTCGAGAATCGGTTGACAAATGCGACCTGAAGATAGAGGAGAACAGCCGGACATACGAAAGAATTTTGATCCAAGCTGAAACAATTAAGTGGCTGCCTCGATTCTTATAAACGTTCCCGTGTAAGAGACACGTTTATGTCTTCCACGTACGGTAAAACAAGGTTCAACACTCTTCGAAACAACACAACATCCTGTACGTAATTTTTACGTCATCGGCACTAAAAGTAGGAGCCCTGATGATCGCTCTCCCATTCCCCTTTTCACCTCTTTAAGAGATGATTTCCGAAACAAAACCTATCCTATGCCCTTCCAAGGGTCTGAAACTATCTCCATACCAAATTTCATTCAAATCGGTTCAAAGGTTTAAACGTGAAAAGCTAACAAGACAGAGATTTACTTTCGCATTTATAATATCTGTATGGATTTTTGGTATTTGGTGACAACCCTGTCCGTTTAATACAACAGATTGCAGTTTCAGTTTGCAATTTGCTGAATTCGAAATTTATAGTGATAAATGTCTGTAAGTTGAAATTTCATTGCATTTCTTTCGCTTTGTGTTTCTAAATGAAAAGTTTCATCGTTCAAACGATTTTTTCTTTTTAGTGCCCTCTGTGGCTTATTGGAACAGATTGGGGTGGTTGTTTCAAACAGTCTGTTATATTCATGCAATTTTCAGTTGGACTTGGACTGTAGGCAATTAATTAAAGCGTGTTGTTATTTGAAGTCGGGCAAAATATTTTTTTTTTGCGCCAAGGATCTAAATTTAACCAATAATTAAACGCGAGTGGCTCTCCGAGTTGTAGAACTGGCGAAGCTGTGTTTTTCTAAAATATATTTTCTATGGTTATTTTTGGTTACACTTTTTCTTACTTAAATTATCAAAAATTAATAGGGGTGTAGACACCACCATTAAATAACCAATAATGATGAATTTTCTCGATAAAATATTGTCAAATGGAGAAAAAAAGGAAAGCACAAAATTATAAGTGTCCAAAGTTTTAAGAGAGGGACCTGTCCTTTCTCCGCAAAACGCACCTTCATATGAAACGATTGTCATTTACTATTAACGCTCGGGATCGTGACGTCACGATCCCCGTGCGTTTTCTCTCTAACAAGCAACATTAAAACGGTTGTAACTTCGTAATTTTTTGAGATATCTGCATGGGATTTTCGTCACTAGGCATATTTTTTTACAGAGAGTCATAATAAATTTACGCCCCTATTCGGCCAACTTATTTTTCCACCCCCTCCTTATTTCCGCCCCAGTCCAAGTTGGCTCAGTTCGGGTCGCACAGGGTGGTTCCACAACACTTCGGGAGCTCAAATACTGCGTACTACGTAATACTCTTGGATACTGCAACTACGCGTTATTGCTTTAACTATAGTTAGTTCCTACTATTTTTACCACGTACTTGGGTTGCCAACCGTACTATATTATATAATATTGTACTCTATTTTGACTCTCTGTACTATATACTGTTGAAGAAATATATACTACGCGAAAATACTATATTTTGGGGACCTTACGAAGTGCTTCAAATTGCCGAGGTTTTTACTAAATGGGCATTTTCGCGAGAAGAGATGCATCGTCAGTGACGTCACCGAGTAAAAGTTAAAAATATATCATTTTGTAACCATAATTAACAACACTATTTGTAAGACAAATAAAAGTTACAAATTAGGACATTTTTAAAATGAAAAATGACATGAAAAAATGAAAATGCCCAAATAGCAACATTGCCCAGCCAAGCACTATATTTTTTTACACACTATATTTTTGTCGTTTTTTTAGAAAATACTATGTCTCCCCCAAAAATAGTTCGCAATCCTACCACGTACCATCCTCGCAACATTATCTGAGAATAATTAAGTCTAGACGAACGTCTTTTGGCATTTTAAAACAACCGGAAATCAAGGCCGATCTCATTACACATACTTGGCGACGAGCCAACAGAAACACTCCTTAATGTGGGTCCAAGGCCACGTAGGTCCTAAGCACAGACATTAGGAAAGTTCTGGTTGCTTCAACCGATATTAGATAGTTCCAGAGCCCATGCTACTGTTAACTAAAGTTTGGTATTCTCTTACGCGCCGCGCCGCACGGATGTATGTGTCTCGCCAAATAGATGGATGTAAACTGCGAATCATTCTTCCAGAACGGATTGACTTCTCTTTGTACTAGGCACAAAGATAAGACAAAGCCATATTATTATCTTTCATTGTGAAAAGTAACCGCTAATTGCTTACATTGTACTAAGTATGCTGCAATTACTAATAAAAAGTTTTTCATACCGATATATACATTTCGTTTCGTGAACCTTGCTACTACAATAGACACACATTGCTTTAATAATAGAGCCACTATTTGTTGTTATTTTTCTATTCAGAAATTTAGTGACCATCATAATTTCAATACTGGGAACAAAGATAAAATAGCTGTACCCACGTTTAGACTATCTAAAATAAATAAAAAATCTTTCTTAGGAAACTCTATACGGTTTTATAATAAAATCCCTAAAGTGGGCCCCACTGGGCTCACAGAAGCTAAATTTAAGAGTCATGTTAAATCTACTTTATTCAAGAAAGCTTTACACAACTAGCCAATGCGTAGGAGACAAAGATGCCTGGAAGCTTCTGCATGACCACCACGTGGCACCGCCACCAAATGTAAATGTAACTTAATTAAGTATGTTACCTAAAGTTAGAATCAATTTTGACTTGCAAAAGTGCTAGCTGAAGGCCTATTTGAATCAATAAACAATAAAAAAATTGTGTACCTACTATTTCTAACCGACTTAAAAAACAGGAAGAGGTTCTAAATTGGTTGTATTTAAAAAAAAAATGTTTGTTACCTCATAACTCCGTCATTTATGAACCGATTAGTACTATTCTTTTTTATTTGAAAGTAAATGCTTCCAGATTTGTCCCATTGTTATCAAAACTTCAGTTGATTAGGAATTGAGGGAACTCCTCAAATATAGAAGGCACGCATGTAGTGATTTCAGTATTTTCTATTATAACTAGTGTTTTTACACCCGGAAATCACAAATTTGGTGAAGTGGAACTGATGATGAAGACCACAGCTGACTTATGGAAGTCGTACTTAAATGTAAAGTACGTTACTGATTCTGATATGATTCCGTTGAAATAGCAACTAATGAAATCCTAAATGTCAAGTGTGCCAAATCGACGGAACTCCTCAAATATTATCGGCCCGCATACAGTGATATGGTTTTCGTCTGTAATAATCAACGTATTTACTCTAGGAAAGCAGTCCATGTGGTAAAGTGGAAAGGAGATGTGGAAATGTTCATCTGGCTTGGCGGAGTATACCTACTTAATTGAAGTCGGTTAAAACTTTGTTTTTCAAGTAAATTATGTTAATAAAAAGAAAAGGGTGCCCAATTTATTGATTTAAACTGATAATTGCAATGGAAAGGGCTATGCTGGGAGTTTCTCTGCGTGATCGCGTCAGAAATGAGGCTATCTGCAGCAGAACCAAGGTAACCGATATAGCCTTCCGAATCGCTAAACTTTGTGGCAGTGGGCTGGGCACATTGCACGTAGAATCGATGGCCGTTCGGGCGCAAAGGTTTTCAAATGGCGACCACGTACGGGAAGGCTATTGTGGCACTCTGTGTGTGGGGTGTGTGTGTGGGGGAGGCCTATGTGCAGCAGTATAGACGTCTCTGATATGATGATGATGAATGGTAATCGTTAAAAACATATCCAAATAAGTTAAAATTAAATGCACTGTTCTGAAGACATATACAGACTAACTACTAAAACATTACTTAACAAAAATACGTATCAAAATACCGCAGCCATTACGGTTCCAATGTACCATTACATTTCAACTAGAACAGCTAGCGTATTTACCAGACAAACAAACCAGAAGTACAATCCAATTTCCAACCCTAAACCAAATACGATAAAGTTCAATTTCGCATCAAGGTTTCTGTATACCCAAGGGGGTTACCGCCTGAAAAAGTATGACCGCTGGAAATGAGAGTATTTTCCTTTCCTGGAAATCTCTAAAGGCAAAGATGACGTCTGTATCGAGTACCTATAGTTAAGCTTCGTCTCTATGACTTTATTGATGTGATAACGTGTTATGAATAGATGAACGCCGGCAGCATGCACGAAAAAGTGTGACTCATTGTCCCGTTCCGTTGACCGACATATCAACGCACAGCCCGAACCGCTGGTTCTAGAGATTCAAATTTGGCACGTAGGTTCCTTATAAGGTCGGGTGCACTAAGAAAGGATTTTTAAAAATTCACCCTCTAAGGGGGTGAAATGGGGGTCCAAAGTTCGTATGGAGAAACAAAATTAGACCGACTATTTTATTCGAAACTTTACAGGAGTATTCTTACGATAAATGAGTAAATATCTACGTGTTTTGCAGTTTTTCATCAATGTTTTCTTATAACGTTATCACGTAAAAGTATCGTCCGTAAACCGACTTTACAGACAACCATTTTTTTAGTTTAAGTGTAGATAAAGTGGGCAAAGATTTTCCCTGAAGGCCGGGGCCGCATTGGTATATATTCGCGACATGACAGCGATTTCAGTACAACTAGGGCGACTTGATGTACCTGTACCTACCTACTGATATTTAGCAGCAGCAGGTTTTGTCTCCGAAAGTTGAGACATTATCATAATTTCTGATCTTGAGCGGAGTTGGTGACGTTTTATTAAAGCCTTAGGGAATTGAAAAGGTTATCTTAATGTTACAAAAGTTTGTTTGAGTTTTTGTTTATCGTTCAACCTGCCCGTTCAGTTAAGAATTTTGAGGGTGCTGAGATCCTATAAACCCTTTCAAGGACTGTTTTGTTTTCCTTGACGGAACAAAGACTAAAAAGAGAAACGGATGAACGTCATATTTCGTGAGATGTAAGGGCCCGGCCACATGTCTGCGGCAGTTCCAATCCAAAATTGTATTTTTTTTTTGTATTGATCTATTTGCTATTTTGCTAAACAACGTGCCGGTATATTAGTGACATTGAGATGTATTCTTGCGTATTTTACATACCTGCAGTGAATGTCACCCTCCCTGCGCACGCGCAAACATGCAAATAAAAACAACAAACCACCACCAGTACAATACAAGCAAATAGACACATCTCACACCCAACTGTCTACTGTCTGTCAACTATCCTGCAGTTTAGCAGAAGAAAATGCTGCAAAACAAGGGTTGTTTAACTGAATAAAAAAATTTCATTATTCTTTTTTTTTTCATTGTCACTAATAGACCTGCACGCACGATCTTTAGCGGAATAGCAAAGGAATATATATATTTTGTTTTTCAGGCAAAATAATAGTCCAGTGTCCAAACACTGGACTCCAACTTAAAGCATCCAATCCAAGGGTCGAAAATAAAATAGTAATATCACGCATTGAGCTGATGAATGCCTGGTATATTAGAGATTGGTAAGTCAACTAAATTACTTAGAGATAGTTGAGCTTTTTCCAAAAAAATTACACGTTGTTAAGAAATTTAATTTCCACATTTTTTCTTTTCCACTAAAAAATAGCCTATTATGGGTAACATTCGAGACGTAGGTAGGTAACTAGTGGAACGAATGAAATTTCTCTAATTAAACTTTATAACACGAGACATTTTTTTGGATAATGCTCATTAATTACGTATTAGCTTTATATTAACTTGACCTGTTCGTATGTATGTAACTAAATAAGTATGTAAAATGTATTTAATATTATGGTACCATCGAGCTGATCTGATGATGGAGACAGAAGGTGGCCGTGGAAACTCAGTATTTAACCGATGTAACCCCGTTCTGTTCGGGTTTGTTAGAATCATCTCAATTAGTAGTTGATGATGGTATACAGAAAAGTAGTACTACAGTCGGCAATAAAAGCTTGTACAAATGTTTTTTTTTGTTAGAAACATATCAATTTAAATATATTTTTTTCACTATTAACTCCAGCGTGCTCTAGTAACCCACAATTTTGCATTCTCCCGGTGATCAATGTTCACAAAACTGTGTAAATCGTTCTGGCAGAGCGGGCGCGCAGAGAGAATTCGCGGGCGCCCTAATTTATGAGAACACTGCTTTATTCTCCTACGAAATACGTATTCTAGGGATATTAACAACGGTTCCCCTCGACTCGTCCCAGACATATACCAGTGTATACTTGGGATTATTGGAGTCAGCCGAATTGCATCAAAGTAGTCCATTAAATTATAAATGTGTACGATAAATTTAAGATGATGCTTATCTATGATGAAATTTCAAATTTACCCAACCTTCAAAATCGATATAGGTCACAAAAATTGAGAAACATAAGTACCTTACCTAAATACGTATTGCCACCGTACAACAACGCGTACGGCAAAAGAATGTGGGAGTATGTGTTACCTTACATATTAAACGAATGGCCTAAGGATGTTCTACAGAAACTTGTTTGTAATCCTAATAAAATAAAAATCATTACAAAGAACTTTTATTTGCCAACCAACGATGCGCGCCCGAGCGGAGTGGTGCACAAATTATGTAATAAAAAGTACCCTATTGTATGTTATTTTTATTTGGTTAAAATCGTTAACTAAAAAAAAAACATATTGTTAAACGAGCGACAATGGCGACAGATAAACCGTACGCGGTGTTCGCTCGCTGTTCGAAACATGTTAATAGTCTCTAAATATATTGAATAAAAAAAATAATAATAATAATTCAAAATCTTTTCATTTCAAAGTTCAATATCTCAAAAACGGCTGAACCGATTTTGTTAAAACGTAGCTAAGAACACTCGGGTTAAAATTATCTATGACACAAAATAAACCGCATTCAAATCGGTCCATCCGTTTGGGAGCTACGATACCACAGATACACAGACACGTTAAACTTCTAACACCCCTCTTTTTGCGTCGGGGGTTAAAAAGCAACCCTGCCGTCCGAGGTAGAAGATCCCTTAAGAGGACAGGAGTAGGATTTCTAAGGTTTCTTCCAGGTTGTATCCCAAATGATCCCCAGACTTGGCGTAGGCACTACTTTAGACACGTTAAGTCAATTAATATGACATCGAAAACGTATATAAAGTCGATACCATTAGTCAGCACCAATTTACATTCGATCCCGTGAACTGTAAGTTCATTCATTCATTCTTCTGTGAATGAAGCGAGGTTAATCCAATCACTTAGCTTGCATGTTTTATGCAACGATCAGCGGAGAGTCAAACATTTGTGCTGATTTAATTTATAATGCAACGGTAGGTATATATAGGATTTGAATTGAAATTTTACATGTGCAACGGTAACAGCATTTGAATTGAAATTATAGACACCGAGCCGGATTTTGACCGCTATTTCGAAAAAAGAATCAAAATACATTAATCTATTACGCCTTGGCCACGACTTTAAAGATGGACGCGTAAAGTAAAATAATGAATTCTGAACAAGGGGGCCACTTTTGGGGGCTAAACTGGAAAATTTTAAAAAAAGTTTCGCAAACTGTATTGTGTGACATATCAAAATGAAAGGGATTGTTTTTTTTTATTTATTTAAACTTTATTGCACAAAATACAAAAAAATATGTACAAATGACGAGCTTATGAAAGGGATTGTTGTAAGCATCTCAGATATATATTTTTTATAATTTTAGCATATACAGATTTGAAGTAATTTAGGAAAAAAGACGAAAATTGACCATCCCCCTCCTTATCTCCGAAACTACAAGGCTTAAAATTCTGAAAAAAGTAAGTAAGTAAATATTTATTTGTGATACACAGGTTACATAATAGATGACAATACAATAAAAAATACAGTACGCTGTGACCTACCAAAAAGGTGTACAAATGTTCAGCCTTACAAGAACTAAAGTAACAACTACTTAATTCTAATTCAAATTTTTATGAGCATTCAATTTCAAGGTTCCTTGCCTAAAGATTACAGGAAAACCTACAAGAAGTTTGAGTATTCAAAGTAACGGGATTTTTTTTATATTTTTGTGTAATTTACGGAACCCTCACCACGCGAGTTGAACTCGCACATGTCCGGTTTTTTTTTTTCATTTTAATTTCTAGCAACAGAGACTAGTTTCTGACCCAGATATGCCGGATCCCATTGTGTATACAAAGCTTCATGTTAAATATTGTAGCATATCGTTTTAAAATCAGAACCAAACTATGTTTGTATAGTGAGTCGAGCGTCCTGGCGACCCTTTACGCATTTCAAAAATCGCGTACAGATTCAAATATCTTTAACACAAACCAATACCAAAACTTCAGACATTCAGACATGAATTACTCAGCTAGTCATTTCATATCATAAATGATAGGTACAAAAGTAACATTTGTAACCGTCCGAAGCTCACGTGCGACAATCTCGTTCATTCAATATTCAATTTTAGAACTAAGGCTTAAGGTCTATTTCAGAATTGCACTATGAGTTAGAAACGTTATTGTGAAAGTTACTTCAATCGATATTCCACGAACATTGCAGAACCAGGAGTAAATCCAGCAAGTTCCTATTCTTGTGTCGAGTTTCGTTGGGATTTCGACTTCGAACGGTTAACTTTAGGTCGCTTCTTCTTTGGAATCGTAGAGTTGGATAGGACGAAATACGTTTCTAGGGATTTCAGTAGAATTTGCTGTGTTTAGACAATTATTTACTGTCCTGCTTTACGGTCTATTCACATCTTTATTTATTTTGGCATCATCGGATCTCTCTTGTCTATGATTTTACGTTTGTTGTTACATTTCGAATAATACATTATCATAAACTATTATGGTCATTATGAAAGACTTTATAGTATTGTACGGGTACTGGTACCTTCTACTATTTGGTTCGGTTGTTAAGTTCAAATTGAATGTTATTGAGAATGTATCTAAGCCATATTATGACCTATATGTTACTGAAAATTCAAGGTTCTAGCTTTAGCCAGCACAAAATTACAGGATGTTAAATGGCCTGAATAGACATAGACATATTTACTCAGTAAACAATACAAATGTGCCAAATTAGTTTCCGAGCCTAGAGAAGGAGCAAGGAAGAGGAGGCGACCGTTCCGTAGGTGGGACGACGAAATAAAAATGGTGGCAGGTTCAACATGGAGAAGAAAATGCCACGGTCGACATCTTTGGAATGATTTGGGGGAGGCCTATGCGAAAGCAAAACAATCTTCATCGTAACGATGTCTGAAGAATACAAACAAATAAACTGTAACTAAACTATTATAAGTATCGTACATGTATAAACTCAGAATATAATATTAATGTAAAAAAATAGAATTAAGATTGTTAATAAAGTACATGTTACATGCTACATGTTATTGTATTGTTTCTCTCTGTAACTGCTTTGTTTGTGTGAGGTGTGCAATAAAGAGTATTTGTATTGTATTGTATTGTATTGTAAAGGCTTAAATAAATAAATAAATAAATAAAACAATACAAGATTGTGTTTGAATTTCTTACCGCTAACAATATAATATCTTCTATCTAATAACTACGCTCTAGTATCTAATATCTACACTCTACCAAATATTTCGTCAACACTATAAAAGCACTCTTTAATGGCTTCGAGAAAAGGATGGGACGGCCGTGCCTCTTTGTTTTGCTCGACTTGGCGGGGCACTACCGATTAGCCGTCAAGCCGGAGGTAAGTCGGGGATGCGATGCGGAGATTGCAGGCAAATGGCGCGGGTCGCGATCTGTATTAGCAATCTGCACTGTACTGACTGCAGAAAAGACAAACTAAGAACTCTAAGAACTATACTTGTTCCCAACAGAAGCAAGCGGACTCCCGCGACCTTTACCAGGCCTTGTAAAGGTCGCGGGAGTCCGCTTGCTTCTTAATTCCCATTAAGTATTGACGTAGGCACTATACTTGTTCCCAACCAAATTGACGACTGAGGCCATAAAACCATAGGCTCGCGTTATCTCTTTTGCATTGTCTTTCATTGTCTTTCTTTATGGCATCAGTCGTCACTTTGGTTGGGAACAAGTATAGTGCCTACGTCAATACTTGGGAATTAAGAAGCAAGCGGACTCCCGCGACCTTTACCAGGCCATCAGTCCACCTTGTGGGGGGGCCTACCCACGCCGCGCCTTCCGGTACGTGGTCGCCACTCGAGAACCTTTCCGCTGGATGCGGGTGGCGCAGGACCGGTCAATTTGGCACTCTTTAAGGGAGGCCTATGTCCAGCAGTGGACGTCTTTCGGCTGATATGATGATGATGAAGAAGCAAGCGGAGCCCGGGGGCCGATGATGGTGTTCCTGGTGGTGAGTGAGGTCGCCAGAGGTACGGAGGATCACGAGGATGTGTTGTGTTGAGAGCGAGGGGACCCGCGTTTGTCTTTACAGGCGTACGCCTATTTATTAACTTACTCCCAACTGGCGCAGCATCAATTATCCCACTCTCCCATTTAAAAGATGATTTCCGGGAGAAAAACTATCCTATTTATTGTCCTTCACTTCGCCTAGAGTTACTTTCGCATGTTTATATTAGTATTCTAGAAATGGATAAACGTTATTGAGAGCATTTTATTTTAACCGTGTAATGTAAGGGCTCGGCCACATGTCCGCGGCGACGCGTTGTAAATACCCTTAGTTGTGAATAAACTCGCCTTAGCTAATATCTAGCGCTAAAAAGAGATGGACGTATTGTCTATGGTTATCCATCCTACTACACAATATATATTCCTTTCCTTCGTTTTCTGCAAACTGTACACAATTGATTACTTCCAGCCATCTCGGGAGACGCTCGTTTCCAGGTGCTCCTGATTGTGAAAACGTATTTTCAGACATCTCACATCGCTGACGATCGAAATGAGACGTACGTTTTCGTATTTCAATTTGTTCCCCGAGCTCGAGAACGCGTGAATCACATTGAAAGCTAATTGGGTGGATTGCAAATGTATACACAGTTAAGAGCTTTAATCTAATCTACGATTTAACTTTTTCGGTTAAATATGAAGAAACATATTTTACTTAATTTAATATTATTGTCTCGCAATTTTACTCTGTTTGTTGCAGAAAAAAAAAGTGATAGGTATTTGTCGAACCCCCCCCCCCCCCCCTCCCCCCACCCCTCACCCCAAACTAAGATTAGATGACATTCGGCCCTCCCCCCATGAACGTCTCACGTAGTTAATGAACGCTTCCTTTTATGTATTTCCGTAACATTGCCGCGTGAAGTAAATCCGTAAGCTATGGTGTCTGCTTATACCATTAGGCTGACCGTGTGTTTGTTTGCCACTGGCGTATTATAAAAAAAATTGGGGATGGAAGTTGTACGGGAGTTTACGCGGACGAAGTAGGTAGCGGGCAAATACTAGTACCCTCCAAATACAAACAAATATAAAATATAGAACACGTTTTATTTTAACTGCGCAATGTCAATGATGACATTTGTATTTAAATTACTTAACACTGAGCACATCTGATTATCATCGTCACAAGAACTAGGTACTTCTAAATACACGTTGGACACGGACACCTATAAAATATACAAAACACAGTGTTAGATAAATAAAATAAAACTTAAGCAAGTTATTTATAAAAGGTGAGCGTACCGAAGAAAAATATTTACTTGCACGTTAGATAGATTTTATTAAAATAGAGCAACCTTGCTCGCTCCACTGTGCAGTTCATTGAAATAATATCTAGACTGACTACACTGTACTAACTTACTGAAACATATTTTGACACCGCGCTTACCGTCTTTGTATTGGATTTGAAGCCGATTGAACTAAGTCGATTCTGCGGTAGTATTTAGCGCGGTGCGAGAGGAGTGACAGCGTCAACGGAACTGGCACTGATAACCGAATTGAGCTAGGGCACACAAATACATCCCTCCCGAACCGTAAGAGCCGACTCAGTTGAACGGCAGGCCAATGGCAATGAGTCACACAGAATTAAAAAAAAAATCGTCCTTCCCAAAAGTACAAATCTTTAATTAGCAAGCATAGGATTGACAGCGGTCGAACGAAACGCTCTTGGAAACATCCACCCAGGGCGTATCGTACCTATGTAAATCAACAACAATCATCATCATCATCATTATCAGCGTGTAATCACCCACTGCTGATCATAAGCCTCTCTTCGAGTACGCGTCTCATCCAGAAATGACCCGCGGACGACCGACAACAATACAACAACAACAATATTGTGTACTTAATGAATGTTACCCTTAAAGATGACCCACGCTAGAACGGGCCGTGTCCTGGACCGTTTTCTAAGAAAAACGACGGCGTTTTTGCGCGACCGAGCCGTACTCAAGCCCGGCCGAGCCACGGCCGAGGCTAGGGAGCGGCTCGGTGTCGGCACGGCCCTGCCGTGGCTCGGCCGGGCTTGGGTATGGCTCGGCCGCGCAAAAACGCCGTCGATTTTCCAACATAACGGTGCGGGCAGGACACGGCCCATTCTAGCGTGAATCATCCTTTATATGCGAAACGCTGCTGGATATAGACGTAAAGAGAGAGAAAACAGAGTACATTGTATGTTATCATGAAATGCAAACTCCATCCTCGGCTAGGGTTACCACCAATTTATTTATCGGGACTGAGGCAAGAATTCAAAAATTTTATAGTATGGGTTTTTTTCAGCTTTTCTTGAAATTTAAGGAGGTCTTCACTTTAATTTCTATAAAATTAAAAATACTCATATTCTATAACAAAATTTTAAGCTTTCATATTTTATAGTATGTTATTTACCATATGTGCACAGTAACTTTGACCATAACCTTTTTTGATTGTACTTTATTTGCTTTGGAAAATATAAATTAACCTATTAGATAAGTAAATTTTGATTCTGATATTCGCTGGAAGACATGAAAACATAATATTTAAAACTCAAACAGGAGGTCGTGGGCTCAAATCTGGCCCCCCGCACCAATCACTTTCTCGGAACTTATGTACGGAATGTCATTTGATATTTACCAATAGCTTTCTGGTGCTTTGCAGACATTGGTGAAAAAATTCAAAGGTGTATGTGAAGTCCCCAACCCGCACCAGGCCAGCGTGGGGACTATAGCCATGGGTGCTGGCGTGTGTCAAATGTCGGCTGTTAAAAAAATCTAATTATAAGTTGGCAACCCTAAACTTGGCAACGATCGACGGCGTATCTATAGGTAGTCGAATATATCACAACGTTACACTGCACGCTGCAAGTGATAAACTTGTAAAACAGATGAATTATTTAAACGTAACGGACATTGACGCAATCGATGGATTTACGTAGAAGGTTGCCTAATCGGAATAAATTAGGATTAGGATGTTAACCCTTCTATTGCACACATGTAGCAAAATTAGTCCAATTGATATCATATGCACGAATAAGTTTATTTTGGCCAAAGCGATATTTTATTGATGTTCCCTTCTGTCAATTAAGATAGCCAAAGGTTTTTATTCTAATATTCAGGCAATTGGGAATGGATGAAAATTGTAGAAATGCCTGATTATTTTTTGGTGATAGGAATTAACCTTCCTTAGCACCAGAAAAAAGTTTCAGGTGTTTCAATTATTTTTGAAAAATATAAACAGTTTCCTCACTTACGTTTTGGGTTTAAGACGGCGAATAAGAATTTTTCCTTGATCTGTCTCATATTACAAAAACTATTTTAAATATCCGTGGTAAACTGACACTGGCAATGATATTGACAGCTGCAGCAGTCATATTTGTCATTGTCAGGGTCAGTTTTTTTTTTTTTTTGTAATACGAGAAGCATCAAGGAAAGTGTCTTATTTGCCGTTTAGGAACCCAAAACGTAAGTGAGGAAACTGTTATTATTTAAAAAAAAAATGACTCAGCTGAAAAGTCTGCAACTTTTTTTTGGTGCTAAGGAAGGTTATTCCTATTACCAAAAAAATAATCAGGCATTTCCAAAATTTTCATCCATTCCCCATTGCCTGATAGACATATTATTGTCTAAGTGGACATGTCTTTGTTTATTATTATTACATGCACTTATAAATAAAAACTACTTAAACTACCACCGGCTCTGAAAAATAAACCTCTGCTAGCATGAGATGAACCAGCGTAGGGAACTCGGTGAGGTACACAGAAAAAATATCTACTTGGGTACTTGAAAATATTCTTGAACCATTCATTAGTAAGATGTTAATTATCTCGAATGAAGCGAAATTAGGATTCTTGTGCCAAGATTTTTTTCTCTTGTTTCGAGAGAATCATTTTAATTCATGATTATTTCTGTTTCATTCATTAATCGTGGTCTTCCTAATGAATTTCTTGTTTTTTTTCTTATCTGTGTGTCTGCTGTGGTACAAATGGACAAACCGATTTGAGTGCGTTTTAGGGTTCCGTACCTCGAAAGGAAAAAACAGAACCTTTATAGAATCGCTTTGTTGTCCGTCTGTCAAGACCTTTTTTCTCAGAAACGCATGGAGGTATCAAGCTAAAATTTATATCAAATACTCAAGTTTACTGTCCCTTGGAGCTGTGAAAAAATCAAACTTCTAAGCCAACGCAATCAAAAGATACAGCCGTTTGTGCCGCAAATTTCCGCAAATTTTCGAAACTCGCAAGGGAATCAAAACCTACAAGGTACTTCCCGTGAACTCAGAATCTTGAAATTTGGTACGAAGCAACGTCTTATAGCATAGATAAAGGGAAAATTGCGAAAACCGTAAATTTTTAGTTATTAAATATTTTTAATAATTTACTTATACAGGTTTGTACGGAACCCTCGGTGCGCGAGTCCGACTCGCACTTGGCCGGTTTTTTTTTTAATCGAAAACCTTTACTATTTAGATGGTTCTTAGCCATGTTTTTATGTCGTTTTCTGTGTATAGATAGATGTAATCTTGCTACAGAAAACAGTCTTGACTGCAGTAAACAACACCCAGCACAACAATGTGTTCTAATTTTGCAATCAACTTGTCGCGTCGTGCGTGACTGTTTTACAATACGCCGACTTAGACGAGGATTACTTTTCGACTACTTTGTCGTTATCAGTTGCGATTTTCTCTTAAACATACACGGGCCCAAGGTCCGTGGAAAATTTACAGCGTAATCTTTCAAAGCGAAGCAGTCATCATCATCATTATATGCCGAAAGACGTCCACTGCTGGACACAGGCCTCCCCCAAAGAGTGCCAAAGTGATCGGTCCTGCGCCACCCGTATCATTTACGTGGTCATCAGTCCATCTTGTGGGGGGATCTACCTACGCTGCGACTTCCGGTACGTGGCCGCCACTCAAGAACCTTTCCGCCCCAACAGCCATCGGTTCGGCGTGCAATGTGCCCGAACGAGGGATTCCGCTGGATGCGGGTGATGGCGCAGGACCGATCACTTTGGCACTCTTTGGGGGAGGCCTATGTCGAGCAGTGGACGATGATGATGATGATTGCAAAACGATTAGATTGATGTATACATACTTTTACTTAATTATACGTATAGGTAGGTAAGTCTGTAACTGCTTTTTTTGTGTGAGGTGTGCAATAAAGAGTATTTGTATTGTATTGTATTGTAAGTCTTGTAATAAAAACAGCTGCACGTATAATTGTACTATTAGCTTCTGTCCGCGTGGAACTCTTTTATATCGTAGTTCCATACAAACTTTGCACCCCTATTTAACCAGCTTAGAGATGGGTTTTCCAAAACCCTAAAATTACTTTTCTTGTATTGATATAAGGAGTCCATACACAAAGTTTCAAGTCTCTCACTCAAAATTTTACTCCATCCGCATACAAACTTTCTACCCCCTTCAAAGGGTACCTCTCTACCCTCAAGGGTAGAATTTTCAAAAATCCCTTTTTAGTGGGTACTCACGTCATATAAACTACCTATTGTGAAAATATCAGCTTTCTAGGTTCAACGGTTTGGGCTGGGCGTTGATTTAAGTGAGTCAGTTACGATTTTTTCATCACACTTGCTCGTAAATGACTTCATAACGCGCAGGCATACAGAGCTGTAATAACCTTTATTACGCCCATGGGCGTAATGGTTCTATTCTTAAATTGTATCTGTCACTCTTACGTCAGTTATAAAGCAATAGGAGGTTTTAATTCAAACATGTTTGAAAACGTATTTATAAATTTATTTAAACGTAACAACACGAATAAAATATAATTAACATATCGATTTAAAGATTTAAAAACTTAAATGTAGAAATTTAGTGTCTGGCATTTTGTAGTTTTTATTACGATTGGTAACAATTTAGTTAAAAATGTATTGGTTTCCTCGCAAATGTGATGAAAAACATTGTATGCGACACGTACGGTAAGATCGTTACAAACTCGAGTCATCAAAGCCCTCCGCCTTCGGCGTCGGGCTTCTAATAGACTCTCGTTCGTAATTCACATCTTACCGTACTTTTAACACAATGTACTACGTGTAATGTATTACGTTTGACGACCGGTTAGGCTAGTAGGTAGTGACACTGCCTACGAAGGTTCTGTGGATGCGAATCCCGGTAAGGGCAAATATTTGTGTGATGAGCATGGGTAATAATCTTGGGTGTTTTCTATGTAAGTATTTAAGTATATTTATCTGTTATACCGGGTGGAAAAATCGAATGCAACATGGATGGCAACTACCTTAAATATTGTAAATAGCACATTCTGTGTAAAGAAAACATTCCTTTGTTTTTAAAAACAATAAATTCTGCATTTAAGGATTTATGAAAAATCGCTTGCCTCAGTGTCGGGACTCGAACCGGTCAAATGTGACAAAAAATAACGTGCTCTATTTTATGATGCAGATTGAAAGGGTAACTGATAAGGTTCATTTTTCTCTAAATAACAAATACAATCAGAATAACGGAAGGCCATGAAAATTGAAAACTAAAAAAAATGTCACATTTGACCGGTTCGAGTCCCGACTGAGGCAAGCGATTTTTCATAAATCCTTAAATGCAGAATTTATTGATTTTAAAAACAAAGGCATGTTTCTTTACACAGAATGTGCTATTTACAATATTTAAGATAGTTGCCATCCATGTTGCATTCGATTTTTCTACCCGGTATATATCGTCGTCTAGTACCTATAACACAAGCCTTATTGAGCTTACTATAGGCCTAATTCGATTTGTGTAAGAATGTCCCCTAGTATTTATTTATTTAATTATATATTCTACGAGTATCGCCCTTCGCTTATAACTCGCACCATCAACGTATATGAATGGCGCCGATCAAATGATTACACACGTAAAAAGGTTGCCATAACCGCTATCAGGGCCGTTACAGATAGCTTTGCCCTATAAAGTTATTGCTTTTTAGTTTTTATGTACGTCAATATTACTACCCGGTTACAATATCTGCGTATCTCGTCGTGACGTCATAGCGGTGCTGAATACGGTGTAAAGGTGATTTTCCACCGGCGTGGATTGACGAGGTGCGGCGCGACGTGAATTGAAATTTGTATGGCAAATTTTCAATTCACTCCCGGCGCATCTTCGGTGGAAATAGTACGGATTGACGAGAATTTGCGCGACGTGAATTGAAATATTTGTTTGTATAAAAATAAACCGTATTGTTTCTGAAATAGAGATTAAATTAACTCTGCAACAGAAACAATTTTCAATTCACTCCCGGCGCATTTTCGGTGGAAATAGTACGGATTGACGAGAATTTGCGCGACGTGAATTGAAATATTTGTTTGTATAAAAATAAACCGTATTGTTTCTGAAATAGAGATTAAATTAACTCTGCAACAGAAACAAACATCTCGCTACAGGTGTTTAGTTGTTAATTCGTCGAGACTGCCGTAGGTGATTTTCCACCGGCGTGGATTGACGAGGCGCGGCGCAGCGTGAATTGAAATATTTTTAGTGGAAAAGGGTCAGCGCGATTTCAATTCACGCCACGCCTCGTCTCGTCAATCCACGCCGGTGGAAAATCACCTTAAAGCGCACGGGTGTCGCATTCCGGGGAGGTGCATGGATATCGTGGACCTATAATACTCAGGACAAGCTATACGTGATTCCACAATAAGGGACGGAAAGGCTTATAAGCCTTCATATATTATTACTGAAGTGGCAACGGAATGTTTCCTATATTGCGAAATTTTTCTCTAATTTAACAAAGGAAAATTTCGGAAATTTCTCTCATTTTTGTATGGGAATTGAAACTTTCCATTTCCAACATGGAAATTCCGTACATGAAAAGCATAAAACTGTAACTCTTATACACTATGTATAAGGATGACAGTTTTATGCTTCTCAGGTAGGTAATTAAATTTCCTTAATTCTTTGTGAAACGTTCTAGAATTTAACGGAAAGTTTCCAAATTTTTGGAAACTTTCCGCAATTTGCACATCACTTGCAGCTGCTTCTATGCAGCTAAATTAAGAACTGGTCTTAAAATGGCTGACGGCTTACGGCAGTTGTGGCAAATAAAAAAAACCGGACAAGTGCGAGTTCAACTCGCGTGGTGAGGGTTCCGTAAATTATTGAGAACTTTCGCGTTACTTTGAATACTCAAACTTCTTATAGGTTTTCCTGTAATCTTTAGGCAAGGAACTATTTCCATATTTTTTCATGGTCAAAATTCGTCTTTTTTCCTAAATTACTTCAAATCTGTTTTTGCTAAAATTATAAAAAATATATATCTGAGATGCTTACAACAACCCTTTTCATTTAATATGTCACACAATACAGTTTGCGAAACTTTTTTTTTAAGTTTTCAGTTTACCCCCCAAAAGTGGCCCCCTTGTTCAGAATTCATTAATTTACTGTACGCGTCTGTCTTTGAGTCACCAATTTACATATGTTTACCAAATTTCAACTCAATCGGTCCAGTAGTTTCGGAGCAAATCGGCTGTGACAGAAATACAAACAGACGCACGAGTGATCCTATAAGGGTTCCGTTTTTTTTTCCTTTTGAAGTACGGAACGGCTCTTGAGGTGCGGAATTTCGGACGACTCTGGTATCTCCTACGGAACGCACCAGTGCCGCTCTAGCGTCATGCTTCTGTGGGTCCTAACATTGTTTTTTTTTATTCTACGATTAGTCCAGGCAATGAACTGACAACTTGTATGGAAAAAATGACAGATTTGGAAATAATTTATAATAGCTAATTTTTTTAATGTAACGGGTATATTATCAATTAAATAGTTACCTAGAGCCAAAATCCAACAAAAAATCAGACAATAAAAAAAATCAATATTTAATTAGCTCCTAAAAAGTCCGGATAAATTTTAATATATTTTTTATCTTTATTTAGGTTCATTTACATTGCTTTAAAATATTCAATATAAATAAAATATAAAAGACAATGAATGTTTAATTTAAATCTATATAATTACTTCCGGGTGGAAAGTTTGTTGGATTCTTGAATAAAGCATCTTAGAATAACGTTTTAGAATGAAATAAACAAAAAAAACGCTATTATAAATTAATGTTTTTCGAAACAGTATTTTGCTTGGAGTAGTTTGCAGCCCCCCAACTGCAACTGCATCCCCGAGGACCCCTTTTAGTCGCCTTGTACGACAGGCAGGGGATACCGTAGCCGTATTCAAATTAAAAAGGTCGTATCGTCACAGAAATCTTACGGCACTTAGGTACGTCCTTTTCTATAGGGAAAACTCGAAAAACTTAGAAACCTATCTTGTTCAAAATAGTTTTCGATGAAAGGATTTAATAGGCCCTATTGTCCATGATTTGATTCATATTTCGTAAATACACCGTTAAAAAATTTGAGGACACAATTTTAGTGACTTTCGGGGCGATTATCTCCGACTTAATCAAAAAAATTGCTGAGAAACCTTATATTTATATTGAAAGGCCTTATTATTTCCCATTCAAGTACCGCACCGTATTTCAACCCGACTAGCTAATAAAACGTAAGAGCATGGACTACGAATCAATTTTATTCACCCTTGAAGCATTTTTAACCGGTTTTTATTGCGATTTTACGATTGTAGTTATCGATCGTCAAGAATTTTCCGCTACCATGTTTTCCGCGTGTTACCTAATAAGATATCGGTTTCAGTAACTACTGTTACTAGTATGACTAATTGAATAACACGTTCATTGTATATTTATTCGTTACAACAGGTAAATGAGACTAAACTCTCGCATATTTTTAACTACTAGGTACATTATTCCAGAGGCCGGGAAAATTGAGATTGTCGGCCATGTAGGCCGACGACGTCGCTGGCAATCCCTTTTCATGTCGAGGTATGTAAAGCGCTATGTAACATGCAATTAAATAAATAAAAAACTCCAAGTTTTTTTATGTATGAACACCCCGTTGTTGTGTTACGAATTGATACTGGAACAAAAGATGGTCGCATTGCAGGCTTAGGCCTCTAATTTTATATGAAATTCCATTAAATTCCTTACGGATCTCTCGCCTCGTCGCGCCCGAAACGATACTCCGATCATATTCATATCCATAACTATCTAAAATAAAACTTAAATATTACGAATCTTAGGTAGTAATTATATGGATGCATGTTAGCTATAACTATAAGATTATATTGCTGTGCCCTAATAGGGCTCATGTATTGGACTCCAATTTACTGATAAGACCTTTGTTAACCCTTTGAGAGCTAAAGACGGCTGTGGACGCGGACGAAAACTCGTGCCACTGAAGCCACGGACGGCGACATGATAATATTGATAAATATTGTCATTTTGACATGACAATATTTATCAGAAGTTTCATTTTATTCATTGAATATTTTGTCTGGCTATCGTTTTGTTTTGCACCCTCGCTGTCAGAAGTTTAACAACATGATGCAAGAAATAAATGAAATGAAACACACACACCACACACAGTATACACTGACTATTGTCGCATCAGCCGTGCGCGTGAGTCGCCCGCGATTGATCGCGCGCGGCCGCGATCGGTCGCGATGCGCGGAATTGAAACTTTAGTGACTCAGCCTACGAAGTGAATGGTTATGGGTTCGAATCCCATAAATAAATACTTAAAAACCTACTTAGAAAACATCCAAGACTCCGAAACGAATATTCATGCTCATCAACATATCGCACCCTTAGAATGAAACCGACCGAACTCAAAATTAATGTAATTTTGAGTCGATATGTGTTGCTAACTCATTTTGTCGATTCTTTTGAGTTCGGTCGGTTTCATTCTAAGAGTGCGATATGTGAAATACATGCCCTTACTAGGATATAATTATTAGAATACAGTTAGTTATTTTTTATTTAATTTAATTTAATATTTTTTGACATTATATTCCATTGCTATTGTTTCATTTATTGTAATAAATTGCTAATTTGTACTTATTTAAAATGTAAAGAGTTTGTTTATTGTTGCATTTGACATTTGATTTCAGTGTCGTGTCGTTGTTATATTTATCTTTATATCTATAAAATGCTAATTCCGATCAATATGTAAAAATTGTAAAGTAACTGTTCAGTTCGAAACTTGTCGAGCGATATTCGACATTAAATACGTGAGTAACCCGTTTTCAATATATTTTAATAGTATTTAGTGTTTAAGTATAACTTTGCTGTGCCCTAGCAGGGTTTATGTTCTGGGCAATAATGTTACAAAAGACCCCCTATAACAACATGATCCTATCCTATTAATATGTCAATCCGAAAGTTTGGATGTTTGGATATTTGGATGTTTAGATATTTGGACGAAATTTTGCACGAAGATAGTTTATAGCCTGGATTTAAAACATAGGATAGTTTTTATCCCCGGTCCACGCAGACGAAGTGGCGGGCGGAAGCTAGTAAGCAATAAATGATTTATGATAGGATTCGAACCCGGGACCGCCGGCTTCTCAGGCAGGGTCAGTACCAATTAAGCCAAAGTCGTCAAAATATGAATGTCGCCTGGGCTGTTATTCGCTACGCACAAATGAGGCTCACCCCGCCGGTCACGCGTTATGAAACTAGACCTCTACCCACGCTTAGTTACTACGCATCGCGGTGTCAAGGTATAATTGTGGGTGAGCGTCGAGGTGAGCTTAAAACAAGTTACAGAATAGGGGGGCTGCAGAAGATCTGAACTAACCTGTTTAGGAGGCTGAAAATCCTTTTCCTTATACGCCGAATAGGAAGTGTACCATATAGTATGAATAGGCGCCTCGGTAGGTATACCTAATGACGTCATCTTGTTCGCATCTCCGTCTTAAATAGCACTCCACTTTTAGTTATCTTCACTTTACTAATTGGATATTCTGTTTTGCTATCCGTCCAAATTTTTGAAACACTAATAATAATATGGTTAACTTGACTTTTGAAGAGAAATTGTCAAGCACAAGTCACGAGACACTGTTATCTAGGATTAAACTATTTACGTACCTAATTCATTATATAATTACACTTAAAAAACATTGAAAACCACAAAACCCCTTATTATGGAAAGTACGTCTTAGATTTCACGTTAAACAATTAAAAATGATAATTGGACGCCAAGTCAAAGTGCGTTCTAAAATATCAAAATTGGTACGATTGAAACTGAACGCGCAGACGTCACGATTTACACTGGCTACCGTTAACAAAACGCATATAACAGGTAGCGTAATGATATAACCTTATCAGGCGGTATAATTGTTACGAAAACTGTTTAATAGGTTGAGCTTAGGGCTGAGCTACTAGAGTGGACTCCACTGCCGAGGTTTTCCTTAGAGCCTACAGAATGGGATTCCTCAAAAAAAGGAGTGTACTTATAAGTTATTAAAGGGACGACGACGTGTATGTCACACTCACAGAACACGAAATACTATAGCAAGGCGATGTGGGCGTGGCACGCGCGCCATTACTTTGAGTTGAGAATTGCTTAGCCTCTTAAAGTCTTTAAATGCCATTGACGTAAGGTAAAATATCACCTGGCTTGTAGAAAAGGTAATTTCACGCCACTGCTCGGAAATGTGGCAAAAGATGGTCAGAATTCAGGCTTCAAAGCTGGGGTTAGTTGGACGTCGCACGAATGTTATTGTTGGACAGTTTGAACAGCAATCGACCAATTACAGGGCACCGCGCGCGGTCGGCCGGCGTGCGTGCGCCCGTTCCTCCTCCTCCGCGCCGGGCGCGAGGCAATCGAGCCTGTTTAGTATTATGATCTTTAATTAGATACTTAATTTTGATTTTAAATTATAATTATTTGCAATTTCCTCGCAGTAGGCGTGAAAAGCACTATGTTAAGCCTCGGCCGAAAGGGCAATAGCTGGACTCCTACTTTCGAGGGCCTCCGCTACGCGTCGGCACTCGAACTAATTCGTCCATCTATTGCTTACTTTCTAGCCTCTTCAACGATGTACTATTTCACACCTGCTATTCAGAAAAGTCATTGATGAACTCAAGTGAGGGATCAAAGTTGCACTTTTCTTTCCTCATCCTGCTATTCAGAAAAGAGTCGTTGTTGCCCTCAAATACGGAATTTCACTTTTTCTCATAGATGGTGTGAAAAGCAGCATGTGCCACTCGGTAGCAAAATTATTTCCATTTCGGGAGTAAACACTTGAATCCCTCGTTACGCTCAAGATTCACTTTACCGCCCTCGCTGTAAGCATAGCATCACCATCTACACATGCTGCACGAACATTTGTTGAGCAAGCTGAACAAGGTGTCTGCGACCATGCACAGTGTGGGATTTTTCCTCAATTTTGCGAAACACTACTTAACTGTTTAATTTGTGTAGTTTATCAAATGATAGCGAACATTGAAACTCCCGCGGTTCTATGTCTCATAGTTTTAGAGATTTTCGATAAATCGAGAAACAGCCATAGAAATCCATAGAAATATGAAAACTATAATTACTCGCATTTCATGCCTCTTTTTAAAATCATCCTTATAAGTTAATATAAAGGTAGTTTTGATATACCAATATGATTCACTAAAAGTTTGAATTGATGACTCTTAGAGGAGATATCATCAATTTTCAAAAAAAATTAAAATATTTTTTTCTCGATAATCTTACATCGGTCGCATTTTATTTTACATTTTTTTAATAGTTGATAAGAAGCATTATCACTACAAAAAAAAGTAAATGCAAATATGGCAGGATTCGCGAGATATGAATTTTTAAATATTCAAGTTAGGGTTGTCACACACTAGGTAGGTTAACTTTATTTTCAGTTGGGGTGAGGTGTCACTTCTTGTTGCAAAATTGTAGTATGCTTAAACATAGAAACATTCGAGGGCCCGTATAACAACAAATAGCATTACCACTAGCAGAACGGTTGTGTCAGTATACTCTGTTGAATCTCTGATGAAGGGTATCATGTGGCATTGGGAAGGGGTCCGCCCTCGTCAAGCGCTTGCTTAAACCCAATTCAATTTCTTTATTTCGGATAAGTATCCAATGCTATAACATGATATCTGGAGGAGCGGGGGTGAGGCGTCATGGACCCGTTAAAGACCCATGCCGCTGCTTGGCCTCAACAGGAGCTGACGTTCTGCTGGGGGATGTCCTTTCGGGCCTCGACCAGGGGACTTAATGCTAGAGGGGTAAGTGGGCGCCAAACGTCTTGTTGGTCAGCGAGTGGCAAATGAGGAACATGGTGAAGGCAAATAAATTTCGTGTATTTTGTGTATCTGTGGCTGAAAAGTATGAAATGAAATGAAATAATTTATTCGTGACAAAGCTCAATCATGCAATTACAACTTAAAATAGTATGTAGAATCATATGGCTGGTTTAATATACAACTTATGCATACTACTGTCCGAAATAAAGAATTGAATTGAATTGAATATGATTAGATTAGATTCATTTATTGCGTATTGAAAATGACATTATATTTTACAAATTTTCTTTGTATATAAATAAAATGAATTCACAGAAAGCTCGTCAGGTACATTTAATAAATTTTTTACAAATAATTTCTAACAATAATAATTAACAAAGACCGACAGAAATAGTTAGCAATTTAAAACAATATTGATCTTAGGTACCTAATAATGTCAGTCACTATGCACAAAATACTAATACACGGTTGGCAAATCATTGAGATTAGTTCTCTGCCAATAGGAATGTTGTCCGAGCAAGCCGATGAATCCCGCAACAAATTTTGGCGGTATGATCGTGAGCATCACACTCGAAAAATAGACCAAAATACTACAATTTTGGACCTTTTTCGGCGTGTTTTCGAATCTTCGTACCCTTTTATTTCACATTTGTCTTTAAAAGACCGCCATAGTAAACAAAAACGCGATCACCTATACCGCCTAAAGTTATATCACTTATAAAGTCTACCGAGCCACATACTGCATTAATGCCCGAAAATAACGAAGACGACAATTTGTCACTCGTTTTAGACAAACGACTTTATTATTCTGATGACGATTAAACTTCCAATTATCCAATAAATTATTGAAGAATTCATGCCAAGTAAGAAAAACAGAACCCTCGCCTCTGAACTCTGATATTATTTTCGTTTGTATGTGATAACCCTATTTCCATAGAAATAGAACTAAAACTTAGAAACGCTATAAATCCCAAATCCCATAAGATAAAATCGTCAAAATTGAAGGCATGGTAGATACACTCATCATACGTCTTTTAGAGCTAAAATAAAATGCGACCGTTAATAAACTTTGAAAAAATATTAATAATTAAAAAAAAATATTTATATTGAATATCATCGGGTTTATTAACTTTACAGTCTTGTATTTTTTTACGTTACTGAATATTGTTTCCTGAAATTGGAGACGAAAAATTGGGGCATTATTGACATTAATTACGAAAATAAAAATACAAACATGTTTTGATGACGTCATGGATCTGATCTTTAGAAATTATTAACTAGAACATTAAACGGGATATGTGGCTGGGAGTTTCACTATGGGCTTTAAAAAAGTATTAAGCAGCGATTAAAATCATAAAAAGGTAGTGAACAAAATTTAGGAAAAATCCCACACTGTGCCATGGCGTCACCTGTGTGTCTTGCAACAGTGTTTGTGTGGAAGTAATCTCAGTGCCGTTGCGTAAAATAAATGATGTAGGTATTAAATAAATCACCTAATGGTCACAACGGAAGACCAGCGCTGGCGCTGCTAGCATCACGCTGAGTTGTGACCATTTCGTGGCAAATGTGTTTGTGTGTATTGTGTCTATACAGTTTGTTTTTATGTGTTTTGTCAAGAATAAATGTTTTTTCTTTCTTTTTTTCAAATTATGTAGTATATCATTTTGCCTTGAGACACAATCTATGTACTATTACACTATTTTCACTATACCTGTAGAATGTAGATCTCTGTCACGTTCTAGGTATAACCAACTAATGGGTAATATTTGCAACACTGTACTAGTGTAGACCGTAGCTAGTCCGCAGGGCCAACAGTTTAATGTAGTTAGTTAACTTGACCACTTTACGCGCAAATAAACTCCGAAGTGGTTGGTTAGCCGCCACGCCATGTTAAACCGGCCGTAATTTGCTGAGCAAAACCTTTTCATAAAGCACTTTAATTGTATTGCAATTAACTACACGGTTCATGAAATTGCTCGATTTTTTCGCTGGGACGATAGAGTCCATAAATCAATGAACATATTTTGACGACCAGTTAGCCTAGTGGGTAGTGGTAGTGACGCTGCCTACGAAGCTGAAGGTCCTAAGGTTCGAATCCCGGTAAGGGCAAATATTAGTGTGATAAGCATGATTTGTTTCTGAGTCTTGGATGTTTTCTATGTATTTAAGTATTTATAACTATTATATATATCGTCGTCTAGTGCCTATAACACAAGCCTTAGGCTAAGTTCAGATGAACGCGTGACGACGCGCGGCTGGCTCGGCGCGCGGTTTGAGATTGTAACAAATCAATGTTGTTGTGAAGATGACCGCGCGTCACCGCGCGTACACGCGCGCACCGCCATGCATCGCGCGCAAGATCTTGACACGCGCGTCACCGCGCGGTGATGCGCGGTTTGAGATCTGAGGGTCTACCGCGAAACGATATTCGTTTTCGTTCGTGTATCTCCGTCTCTGTTGCACTTGCTAGTTCGAGTGACAAAGAGGGAGATACACGAACGAAAACGAATATCGTTTCGCGGTAGGCCCTCTGCACTCCTGTATCAACCTGTTCAGTGTTCGCGCGGTGTCGCGCGGTTTAAGATCTACAATCCTGTATAGAGCTGTTCAGTTAACCCGCGCGGTTTGACGCGGACGAAGCCGCCGCCATCTGAACAGCTGAATCGCGCGGCAGCGCGCGTCGCCGCGCGGTCATCTTAACTTAGCCTTACTGAGCTTACTATAGGCCTAGTTCAATTTGTGTAAGAATGTCCCCTAGTATTTATTATTATTATTATATGATGTGGTGGACTGGTGGCGACGGTGCTGCTAGCTATTTCTTGGCAAAAAGATATGGCGTGCGCCCATCACCCAAAACCATTGTTTGAATACAAAACCTTTGTGTTGAAGATAAGTGGAAAGGTTCACATCAAATTATGAAAACTGTAATAAACTGGACTGGAATGCTCGCGGGAGTCCGCTGTATGCGGGTGGCGCAGAACCGGTCATATATGGCATTTAATGGAGGAGGCCTATTTCCAGCAATGGACGTTTTAGTATGATGATGATGATTTAAACTGATATTTTTATCTGTTTGTGTAGAATCAGAGATATAACCGGCCAAGTACGAGTCGGACTCGCGCACGAAGAGTTCCGTACCATTATCTATAAAAACGGCAAAAAATCATGTCTGTTGTATGGGAGTCCCAGTCCTAGTCGCACTTGGCCGGCTTTTTAGTATTTGTTGTTATAGCGGCAACAGAAATACATCATCTGTGAAAATTTCAACTGTCTAACTATCACGGTTCATGAGATAGCGGAGTCTTAGTAATACGGTCCCGTTTTTACCCTTTAGGTACGGAACCCTAAAAAGAAACATTCAACCGAAAAATCCTAGGTATTCAATTGAGAAATACCTACTGAAAGCAAAGCCGTTAATGGACGTGAAACCTACAAGATTTGGAAATAATTAATTACTTCCAAATTCTTCTAAAGGTCAGGCCAGGATCAGGGAAAGAGCAAAGGGCATGTATTTTAGAATTTTGAGGTTATTTTTGTATAATATTTGAGTTGGTTTGTAGACATCATTGCTATAAAATCGTACAATGACTGACCTCCGGACAACTAAGCAGGATTGGTGTTTATGGTTTTAAAAAGTATGTTGTAATGGTTTGAAAATGTTTTTCGCTCAAGAACAATATACTAATTTAAACCCTCATGATTTTTACACATTTAGCTTAACACGAATCACACGCGTTTTGGCGAAAGAAGTCGGGATGGAAGGAAACGTCTCGTCCGTGATCTCTGACTACTCCTCCAGGAAAGAGGCGTGATGATAAATAACGTTTTGGCATCTCTTCAATTCCTTTGAGGTACTTTAACTAATAATCAATCTAATAATCGTACGAGGGAGCGAAGCGAACGAAGTTCTATCCTTCAGCTTGGGCCGAAAATCGTTTGCATGTCCAGCTGTCACGCTGTCACGCTGTCCGTCTGTTCTCCTCTACGGGTCGCATTTCTCAACCGATTCTCGTGAAATTTTGTTAGCAGGTTAATTATATCGGTTTTTTTGTGGAGTCTCTTTTCAGTTTTTTAGGGTTCCGTTCCTCAAAAGGAAAAAAAGGAACCCTTATATAGGATCACTCGTGCGTCTGTCTGTCCGTCTGTCACAGCCGATTTGCTCCGAAACTACTGGACCGATTGAGTTGAAATTTGGTACACATATGTAAATTGGTGACCCAATTTTTTTTTATAATTTTAGCAAAAACAGATTTGAAGAAACCGGTCAAGTGCGAGTTCAACTGGCGTGGTGAGGGTTCCTTAAAATTGCTACGCTCCTAATAATTTAGGAAAAAAGACGAAAATTGACCATCAAGGGGGGGGGCCTTATCTCCGAAACTACCTACAAGGCTTAAAATTCTGAAAAAAAATATGGAAAATTGTTCCTTGCCTAAAGATTACAGGAAAACCTATAAGTATTTCCCGTTACTTTGAGTATTCAAAGTAACGGAAAAATTCTCAATAATTTTGTGTATTTTGTATGGAGCGCCTGATGCTTAGAGCATAGCAATTTTAAGGAACCCTCACCACGCGAGTTGAACTCGCACTTGACCGGTTTTGTTTGAGAAGCTCCCGATTTCTACAGCTCACAGGGCCATTAGTGAAATATAATTAATAATTTCTTTACTTGGATGGTAGTTTTTACTTCATTTCATTTAAAAAAATTATGCAACATGTATGTTTTAATGCGTATGTATATTACTGGGTAAAGAACAAGTAAGTATTATAAAAGACAAGACATAAATACCTCTCATATTTCACGAAATATTAAGTTCAAACGTGCGCGCTACTTCTTAAAAAAATATTAATGAAATCCCCAAGCGCAGCGAGTGCTCTGATTTTAATGTTTAATGTGTCATATGAAAGAAAAATGCTTAATTTATTATAATAAATAAAAAAAATACATGAAAAAACTGAGATAAAAAGTTTTTTCCTGGTGCTGAATTACGAAAAAAATATTAATACTTTAAAAATAGTAAAATAGTTAAAATAAACCCCCTAACAAGGTTACCTCGCCGCGCGTTATCAGGGAGCAAGCAAATAAGGGGAGCAATCAAACAATGTTTGATCAGACGACGTGTGTGACGTGTAGACGCATGTATGTGCAGGGCTTACGCAAATGACGGTTGTCGACTCAATCATTTTTTATTAATTACCGATTGTATAAATTTCTCTACGTTTCATCAAAATCGGTTCAGCCAATTTTGAGATATGAAAATAATTTATTGAATCAGGCGTTACTTTGCGGAAATTCATGATATATTACGAGAACAATATTTTTTGCTCAGTGGACGTGGCGCAAGCAACATCTCATGCCAGCATCTCCTGATGATGCCTCGTAGAGAGGCGAAACACGTGTCGAGGTTTTTTCATTATTGGTGGTGGTTTGCTGTAATTATTTGCATGTTTATATACGCAAATAGTTGCATTTGATCTCCGCTAATCGACCTGCACGTTTTTTAGCGGAATAGCAAAGGAATATTGTTCTCGTAATATATGAAAATAAAATGAAAAAATCGGGGATTTTGCAACTTATTTAAGGTAGTAGTTTTAGTTTTTGCAACAGAAACTAGTTTCCAACTTACACAATGTGTAAGTTGCGGACATGGCGGATCCCATTACGTAAACAAAGTTTCATGTTATTCTAACATGTCGATTTAAAATGAGAACCAAACTACGTTTGTATGGGGAGTCGAGCGCCCTGGCGACTCTTAATAACTGCAAGTCTCTGATTTGGAAAGAGATTTGTAAAGGTAATTAATTATACCACCTTAACTTGGGATCAGGATCAGGATCAATATTGCAGTAATATTTCTCATTGTCTCATTTAACACATTCCCTGTCCCATAGCAGTTGACAATCTCTTATTTTGTTGTTGTGAAGGTCTATTTTAGCTAATCATGACCCCGCATTGGGGGCACTCGGACTGGGAACGTGTTAACTATTGTAATAAGCCGGTGATAAATACCGTGCTGGATGTGGGTGGCGCAGGACCGGTCATTGTGGCACTCTTTGGGAGAGTAGGAGGTTTGGCTATGTTCAGCAGTGGACGTCTTTGGGCTGATATGATGATGATGATGCTGAAATACCGTGCATGACGCTATAGGGCGGCACTGGTGCGTTCCGTAGACCATCGGGGGGTTTTTAGTCGGCGCGAGTCCGACATAACCTCCGCGCTATCCCCGTGGCGTGGAGGTATCCATAACGGATTTTCCTCCCATTAACAAAAAAAAAGGTGATAAATACCGTAATTTTCAGAAGTAGCTCAAGCTCATCTCGGAACGTCCGCGACGACGTTAAGTAAATAGCACTGCTTATAGTCCGGGAGCTGCGGTTCGATTTCAAACAAGACGGTGCCGGTTAATGTACGGCCCAATAATCGGCGTCCACTATATATATTTTTAACTCATGCAAAGAGAGAGAGAAAAATAGATGGACTGGGATAATCAGCTTATTAAAAAAATGCTATGCAGCTATGTAAAAATTGAATAAATAAATAAATAAATTAATTAATTAAACCCCTATTTGTAGACCAGTAAACGTGAAATTGTCCCTTAAGCGAAACAACCCTACTAATATCCCCCAATAAAGGAGTACGATGTCGGCTAATGAAGAACTGGCGTCTGCCTCTACTCCACCAAAAAGAACCAAGCTCTTAAATTATGATAAATAAGTATCATATCAGCCGAAGGACGTTCACTGCTGGACATAGGCCTCCCCAAAGAGTGCCACAATGACCGGTCTTGCGCCACCCACAGGCGTACTGAAAGGCGCAGAGTAGATAGACCCCCCACAAGGTGGACTGATGACCTGGTAAAGGTTGCGCGAGTCCGCTGGAATAATTACCTATACTTACATAGCATATAATAGAAGAAAGAAAAGAAAGGAGAAAACATTTATTCGTGACAAAAAAACAAACTGTAGACACAATACACACATAGACATTTGCCACGAAATGGTCACAACTCAGCGTGATGCTGGTAGAGCCAGCGCTGGTCGCTATCGTATGTCCATGTGACCAAACTATCCACTTAATCCATTTTTTTACCAATATACTTTATAAAGAACCTGCGGAGTTCGCTTCTTAACTTCGTAAGTTCAATCATAGATACACAAACTAAAATTGCCAAAAAAAATCTGTCTACGCATGCAACTATGTTGGTTTTATACAACTCTCTCGTAGGCTATAAATAAACAGTGTTCCATAGAACAAAAGGGCTTAAATTTACAAAACAGCCTGCAATTTTAAACTCAATGCAGATGACTTAAGGTATAAAATGCAACGTAGTCTTCGGCTGACTGTTGTTAAAGCCCGACATACATCAAGTGTAATGCCTTTCGGTAGTTTGTGGGAGAAATGAGCATAGTGACGTTATAAAATTTCATTTAGAAAAGGTTTTCTAGCCGGTAGTTAACGACACACGGCTAGACTTTAAGGTCCATCTAGCAATGTACTAGTTGTAGAACGTTCTCAAAAAGATAGGGACTAATGGCTCAGCGAGAGCCTTTTTATTAGTTTTTTTTTTAATAATCCAAAAACTCAATTGCCAAAAGTATCTATAATTAACAAACCTGCTCACAAAATTTCACGAGAATCGGTTGAGAAATGCGACCTGTAGAGGAGAACAACCGGCGGCGGGACGTCGGGACATCCGGACATACGAAAGAATTTTCACCCAAGCTGAAACGGAGAACTTTGTTCGCTTCGCTCTCTCATTCAATAATCGCAGAATATTCTGGACCTAATCCCGAGTCCCGACTCGATACACAACACCACATGCGTGCAGTACTCAATAAGTGTGGGTTGCACTGCACCAAACCGTTTGTAGGTAATCATAAACGGCGCGTTAATCTACGTCCACTGTTTTGGACGCGATTTATTTGGCCGTACATTATCAGCCCGGACAAAAGTGGCTTCCAATTATTGCCCCGTACAAAGTTTGCTCAATGCAGAGAATGCAGTTATAATGCTGGTGGCGCAGGACCGTTCACTTTGGCACTCTGTGGGGGAGGCCTATGTCCAGCAGTGATATGATATGATAATGCATGGCCCAATAATTCGTGGACTATCATTTACTAAACTTTTAACTACCTAATACGTTAAATAAGAACCTATAATTATGTCCTCGTCGTATGTCCAAGAGAAGAATAATACATTTATTCCCACCACATTTCCTCGCCAACGAAGTTGCGGCTATAACTAGTATCCTATTAATCCTACTAATCCTATCCTACTAATATTATAAATGCGAAAGTTTGGATGTTTAGATGTTTAGATGTTTGGATGTTTGTTACTCAATCACACAAAAACGGCTGAATAATATATGGTATACGTATAGTTTATAGCCTGGATTAACATATAGAATACTTTTTATCCCGGGTATTACCCCCTAAGGGGGCAAAAGCCAAAGTCGCGGGCAGAAGCTAGTTGTAAATAATCACCGTAATTTAAAGGGACGCCTGTGTTTATTCTTCAGACTGTACAAAATATTTTAATGAAAAAATACGAAAACATTGCTAAGTCTCGGAAAAAAGACTATAACAAACGTATGGCGTGGCCTCAGCGTGTTTATACTCTTTATACACCGCCTGACAGCACGCGTCACCCCGCCCCGCTTGTCCATGACCACCGCCTTAGGTCGTGGTGGTTTAAGTAGCACGTGTAGCGTCGTATTTCTGTGCGTCGGTCGGTCGCCGGCGCAACCTGACATGTTGCCAACCGGCGCCCGCGCCGTGCGGCCACGAAATACGCGGGCATGTAAATATACAAGTCAAATCGCGTGATCTTGGTGGCCAATTCACGTCACCTTTTCCAGAGAAACTGTCAAATTGTGCATGCAAAGTGTCATATATGATGAGTAAATCTGTCAATCGGAAATCCCCGGTCAAAATGTAAATAATAATTATGTGCCATTGTAACATAGTAACATTGATTGAGGCTGACATTTGAAGAATGTAATAATCCATCAAAAACACACTCTGTTCTATTACATTTCAGCATCGACCCGTCCTTATTGGAAAACCCTTTTGTTATCAGTCTAATAAGTTTCGAGAAACAGGGCCCAGGTGAAATAATCTTTTTTAATACTCTATTCCTAGTATTTTTTACTACACTACAAAGGCAATTGGGACAATAAACATTTTACCTGAGTGAACCTTTCATTCAAATAGATTGGTTTAATGTTTTCCGTGTTATCGCTTGACGGCATGTGAGACTTTCAAACGATTCTCGCCCTTAGGGTGGAACACCGCAAACAACACTTGCAATGTAAAGTAGCTATTGTGATGCCGCCTGCTCGCGTGCGGAAAATCACTCTTTCTAGCCGGGGGAACACGTAAAGTTTTGTAAGACACACTCAGATCGCATATTCATCGCCCTTGCCTAAAGGGTCTACTAGACGGTCGCCGACAAGCCCCTCCGGCCGAGCGACCTTGGTCGGCACCGCCCGTGTAGACAGTCGTTTGCAGCAACATTTCATACTACAACGGTCTAGCAGACACTTTACGCCGGTCGACAAATTTCTGCGATCTGAGATATCCTTTACAGTACACATGGTGTTACTTTCCCGCACGAGTGCGGAAATGAGCACTTTCCGTGCATATGTTGAAACTTTAAAGAGCCATATGTACTGTAAAACGTTGTACGATACACGTGCGCATAGGTAATTCGCAACTCGTGTCGATTAAAAACACTCCCTTCGGTCGTGTTTTAATTTATCGCCACACGTTGCGAATTTCCTATTTTCTGCACTTGTATCGTAAATTACTATTACTATCCTAGATGAGTAATGTACATTTAAAAACATTCGACTAAAAACTCCGCCCATTCTCGCTGTGTATATGGCCACAATGTCTTGATCTTTTAATATTTAATACCTTACAGAGATACCGCGATAGATGCAAATTATCTGATATCCCATGTTCTCATTACTAGATTAGAAATGTTATCAGATGCCAAGTAATATTATGGAGTCGAGTTACCATCGAATAGATTTGCTTAGCGATTGTTGGTTCCTGGTTAGTTACACCAAAATATTATGGGTATACTTTAAAAACTCACATTAATAAAATGTATATACAGGGTGTGGCCCGTAATAGGAGCAATAAATTAAACGGTTGATTATTAAGCTTGTGAGCAATTGTTTCTATAAGTGGTTTTAATTGAAAAAAAAAATTTTTTTTGTTTTTTTTCTTTCTACTTAAGTTTACGTGTACTTTTTTACTCTTCTGGAGTGATATAAGTAACTTTTTATTTAAAAACACAAAAAAAAATTAAAACATTGAAAAAATCACAAAATTATCTTTTGAAAACAAAAATGCAAAAACTATTATGACTCACTACATGATGTTACCTCAAAATCTGCATTGACTACTGTGCTATGATCTCGTGGTGCCAAGATACATTACTCGTAGGGTCAGAGGTCATAACTTTAGATCAATTTTTCTCAGAGTTAAATAAATTTGAAAAGAAATGGACAAAAGGTGTTACTACAAATGCTCTAAGGTAGCCTCCTTTTAAATATTTGCTCCTGTTACAGGGCCCACCCCGTATATTATATATACATATTATGTCTTGAAAATGCACTTATTTAATTCAAAAATATACGTTTTACTAGATTTCTTTAGTTACGAATTATGTATCTTCTGTAGTTCCGGAGATTATTCTTTGAAATTGACATTGAAATTCATTTATTTGCTGAACATTACGTACAATTTTGAAGGTGGAAGACAATTTTTTTGGATCAGTAATATCCATACCTTATTAGAGTAGGCATGCAAAACATAGGACACAATAATACATCACAAACACACAATTGACTAATATGAGTAACATTCGAATGAAAACTATTTCTATACATATATAACATTAAATCGATTAATTAAGAAAATAATTGACATGTCAAAGTTATTCATTACAAATTATCCTTATGATTAAAATATTCTTGTAGCGAGTACAAATTATATTTAGAAAGCCACTTTAAGACAGCAGTCTTGAATTTACTAAATGGTAAGTCTGATATTACACACAAACATACAACAGGCGCATATTACAGAGAACCATTGCGGGGGCGCGTGATAAAATTAAACTTATGTCCATTCTGAAGATCCATTAAGTATATGTACAGATGACAGATTTTTTGGAATTGGAAGAGTAGTTCCGCAGATTACTTCTACATACAAACTTACAAAGCTACAATCTCACAAACTCTTCCACTTTATAACATAATACCTATAGAAGTTCAGAATATAAACATAAAAATGAGGTCACGAATTTGTATGTTTTGATATACACGTGTAGACAAATTTCTGCGTGTATAGAATTTTTTTACTTACTCAGTTTTTTTACATTTTGTAAATAAACCTAAGTGATATTTCGAAGCGCTCGGTGCTCGAAAGCAATATATTTTCCACTACGCTACATACTTTACATACATTTCCCAACATATTGCTACAGTAATAAAAAACCTTTCAGTTTACAAAATCCAATATTTATGGGTATCGGTAAAAATAGCAGAGCACTATCAGGCAGCGAATGGGCAGGGCTGCCGTGGATGAAACACTGGTGTTTTACTTTATGCAGATAAAAAATACAGTAAAATTATATCATTACATTTTCTCAAACATGCTCGGAAAGCGTCGCATTTTGTTTGAAACGAACGAAAACGAACACGCGAAGTGCCCAATTTCCATCCGCCAAACTTTAAAAAGTTCAATCTCTTCCCTGTCTGGGAGTATAATAATCCATAAAAATACATTATTTCCCGCTACGATAAAGTTTTTAAAATCCTGATACTTAGTGCCATACTAGATCGAGACGACTAAGGAAAAAAACACATTCAGCCAAAGAAATCACCCGCAAACCGCGCGGTTTTCATAATTATATTTTTAGGGTTCCGATACCTGAAAAGGAAAAAACGGAACCCGTATAGGATCACTCGGTTGTCTGTCTGTCCGTCTGTCACAGTCGATTTGCTCCGAAACTACTGGACCGATTGAGTTGAAATTTGGTATACATATGTAAATTGGTGACCCAAAGATGGACGCGTAAAGTAAATTAATGAATTCTGAACAAGAAGGCCACTTTTATGGGGTAAACTGGAAAATTAAAAAAAAAAGTTTCGCAAACTGTATTGTGTGACATATCAAATGAAAGGGGTTGTTGTAAGCATGTCAGATATATTTTTTTTTTAATTTTAGCAAAAACAGATTTTAAGTAATTTAGGAAAAAAGACGAAAATTGACCATCCCCCCCCCCCCCCCTTATCTCCGAAACTACTAGGATTAAAATTCTGAAAAAAATATGGAAACCCGCTCCTGCTCCGCGCCGGGCGCGAGGCAAGCGAGCCTGTTTAGTATTATGATCTTCAATTAGATACTTAATTTTGATTTAAAATTATAATTATTTGCAATTTCCTCACAGTAGCTTAGGCGTGAAAAGCACTGTGTTAAGCCTCGGCCGAAAGTGCAATAGCTGGACTAGTACTTTCGAGGGCCTCCGCTACGCGTCGTCTCTCGAACTAACTCGTCCATCTATTGCTTACTTTACTAGCCTCTTCAACAATGTACTATATTTCAATTGTATTTGAGATAATTGAAACGTGAAATTAACTTACTTAATGATAAATGTGTTATAATTACTTGAAAAACCGCATTGAGTGTAGGTAATAGACGATAGTGTGCAAGTGAACACCGCCTTTGAAAGAAGTCGTAGAAAGAATACTTTCGGCTAAATCTAAGTACAAGTATCACCGTGTTAGGTATGTCACAATACATATGTTTTTTTATAATGTCTTTGTATTATTTCCTCAAATGTTTGGGAAAAGCACTATATTTACCTTGGCGGAAACCCCTTTCTTTCCGCGCCTCGGCAATAATGTACTATTATTGCACAGTAAAAATAAATTATTCTTGCAATAAACAAAACTTACGAAAATAATCGTAAAACATTCGCTTCAACTTATTTTCCTTATTTTAATGATTTTTAAATACAGGGTCGCCACTGCGCTCGACTCTCCATACAAACGTAGTTTGGTTCTCATTTTAAAACGGCATGCTAGAATAAAGTAATATTTTGTATACACAATGGGATCCTATCTAGATCAGAAAATAGTTTCTTTTGCTATAAATTAAAGGAGAAAAAAAACCGGACAAGTGCGAGTTCAACTCGCGTGGTGAGGGTTCCATAAAATATTGAGAATTTTCCCGTTACTTTGGATACTCAAACTTCTTATAGGTTTTCCTTTAATCTTTAGGCAAGGAACTATTTTCCATATTTTTTTCAGAATTTTAAGCATAGTAGCTTCGGAGATAAGGGGGGGAATGATCAAAATTCGTCTTTTTTCCTAAATTACTTCAAATCTGTTTTTGCTAAAATTATAAAAATTATATATCTGAGATACTTACAACAACTCCTTTCATTTGATATGTCACACAATACAGTTTGCGAAACTTTTATTTTTATTTTTCCAGTTTACCCCCAAAAGTGGCCCCCTTGTTCAGAATTCATTAATTCATTTTACGCGTCCATCTTTGGGTCACCAATTTACATAATATATTCAGCAAATTTCGACTCAATCGGTCCAGTAGTTTCGAAGCAAATCGGCTGTGACAGACGGACAGACGCACGAGTGATCCTATAAGGGTTCCGTTTTTTTCCTTTTGAGGTACGGAACCCTAAAAACTAACTGCCTGAAAAATAGGCTATTCATTTTAAATTACCTAGTCGTAAAAAAAGTATTGTATGCAACTGTACCTATAACTGGTCTAAAAACGCTTGTAGTAATGGCTATGTACAGTAAGGGAAATGTATTCACGTACCACCGTAGAACCCTATCGCAATAAGGTGACATCCTCTAGTTTGAGTAACGGCGGCGTGTCAATTGCGACAGGGTTCTACGGTGGTACGTGAATACATTTCCCTTACTGTATCTCACTCCAACAAATAGCTGCATAAGGCTCGCACCGCAACTCACGCCACTCGCGCTTTAAGACCCTTCTTATACAACAGTTGCACAAAATACTATTTCATACGAAACTCCCGTTGAGTGCCCTAAATTAAAAAAAAAAAACTAAAACAAAGTTACAACCCCGACTAACCCCGCAGCACTTGGCGTAATGAAACTGACCTTCCATCATTCTTGAACAAAGAACTGAAATCGAGTCAATGGGTGATGGAACCGGAATGACAAAAGGCACTTTATTGAATGGATCGCGTTCTAGTCTATTGTGCAGTTGTAAAAAAAATACGGCGGGAGAAGCAAAGTTAATGAATGAAGTTACACGTTGGTAGATAGATGGAAGTCAAAGTCAAAGTCAAAGTGATTTATTCTTCAATTTAGGCATATTACATGCACCTATGAATGTCGATAATCTACCACCGGTTCGGAAAGTAAACCTCTGCCTCGAGAAGAACCGGCGTAAAAAACTCGGCGAGGTGTCATTTTTTCAAAACAGTATACAATATATCATATCAGTATCAGAGTATTATAAAATTACATTGCTACAGTGGAAAGCCTATTTATTTTACGACAGATTTCTAGAAGATAAGTATTATTGAGGACGTATCTGTGTCAGTCAGTGATTTTGCACAGCAAAGTTCAAAATGTCGTCGCGTTTTTTGGGCATTGAAGGCAAAACTATAGAATCGGCTCAAGTTAATGGGACCCCATTTTAAATAAGCATAACCTGTGCATAACAATCAGGAGGACCCTTCTTCCAAAATACAATTTATAATGTATTCGTACCTATCTTAACTTAATAAAGTGCTACATACATGCATACAAATTTCACTTTCTTTTTCTGCAAGATCTGTAGATTAAGACATGTAAATTGTTTAAATAAAAGCGGCCAACTTACGTCCTTTTCTTTAAGGAAGGCAGTTTTTTAGAAATATCTCGAAAACCTTTGTACCGATCTTGTTCAAAACAATTTTCGCTGAAAGAATTTAATAAACCCTATATCCATATTTTTTTCATATTATTAAAATACACGGTTCAAAAATTAGAGGGGAGGACACAATTTTAGTGACTTTCGGGGCGATTATCTCGGACTCTATTCACTTAATCAAAAAAATTGCTGAGAAACCTTATATTTATTTTGAAAGGCATACAGATTGATGTGTGCCACACGTGGGCTTGCAATGAAATTTTTTTTTTTGACTTTCAGTTTTATGTATAGAGTGAACCCCTAAAAAATTTTTTTTTAGTAATTTAATGACAAAACTATGTAGCGGCTAACAAAAAACACCTATCCTCAAAATTTTATTCAAATACACTTTATAGTTTTCGAGTAAAATGCCTGTGACATGTTCCGTTTTTTGCCATTTGGCTACGGAATCCTAAAAATGGCAAACTGGTGTGATTTGAGTTCTACGAACGCCACGCCACTTATACACACTACTCCCCCCCTAGAACCGATTTTAGTTAAAATGCCGCTAAAAATCGTGTGACGTTCAAATTGATGTTTGTGAGAAAGGGGCAATATACATTTTAACTAACAGAGGTTTGTTAAGTTTTATTATTAACGGGGTGAGAGTATACTAACCTTACGTATATGTGGTAGAGCCTGCGACACACGCTGCATAAACGTCCGTTTTTGGACATGACACGCCGTAGACACGCTTGATGTTGACCCTCGATACATTGTTGACATATTTGTCACTGATCCATGGCGTTTGACGCTCATGGCACTGTCATACACTGTAAAATCACCTTGACACTAACAGGGTATTATATTTGTGGCAACCTGTCACCCTGTTTGATATGGCAACACTCCCTTGCATAGCAGTCATTTGTTTATTAATTGCCGGTAGTAGCCGGCCCTATACCCCTATTACCCTATGAATATTTAATTTAGTATCATTTAAAAGCACACCTAATGACCTTTAAAATGTTACTAAATTAAATATTGATAGGGTACAATAAAAGTAGTTATATTATAAGCTATATTCGCTTGAAACGAACTTTTGAAGAGGTGCGATATTTTGACGCCGAGTGTATGTGACACTATGGCACTGTACTGTTGTCTCCACGGCATGTCCCCCTTGACTAACTGTAGGTACTAGCTGTATCCAATTCACACCTGTGTCGTACTATGAAATGTACAATGGTGTTGGTTTGTGATGCAAAGTGATAATTGATAGTGACCGATATTCAAAGACGACAAGATGACATGCCTTTGAATTAGTACAATACCCGCCAAAGGCTTCTGTGCCCTTTAACATAAGTAGCCTTTCATAGCCGATGATAAACACTATCTCCCAGAAATGTGCGAAGGTATGTTTTCATACATCTGTCACTTTTTATTTATTTATGAAAACACCGGTTCGTACATATTCTGGGTAACTTTTCATTGACAATTGGGAATGGATGAAAATTTTAGAAGTGGCTGTTTTTTTTGGTGATAGGAATAACAATACAATACAATACAAATACTCTAACCACCTAACCTAACCTTACCCTACCTTAATAACCTTCCTCAGCACCAAAAAAAAGTTTAAAATTTTTCAGCTGCGTCAATTAATTTTGAAAATATAAACAGTTTCCTTACTTACGTTTTGGGGCAAGGACGGTCAGTAGACACTTTTCTTGATCCGGGTCATATTGCATAAAAATATCTTAAGTATCTGTGCTAAACTGACACTGGTACTGACAAATATAGCTGCTGCAACTGTCAATATCATTGCCAGTGTCAGTTTACCACAGATATTTAAGTTTTTTTTGAAATGTGAGACGGATCGAGGAAAGTGCGGTCCTTGACCCAAAACGTAAGTGAGGAAACTGTTTATATTTTTCAAAAATAATCGACGCACCTGAGATATCTGAAACTTTTTTCCTGTGCTAAGGAAGGTTATTCCTATCACCAAAAAATAATCAGGCACTTCTAAAATTTTCATCCATTCCCAATTGGCTGCTTTCCGAAAAAAACTAGTAAGTCCGTCAGTTAGATTATCAAACAATGTTGGACACGTAATTTTTATATTGTCATTCAAGCAAAAAATGATGAAGATATTGCCCGTTAAAGTTCCGCGTAAAGTTAAGTGATTAGCGGTCGGCTTTAACAATAGAGAACAAAACCATTCATCGGCAGATAAGACTTGAAGTGGATTCCTACTTTTTTTTAAATGTTCACTATAACGTCACATTATGGAACACTTTTAAGGTTCCGATACCTCAAAATGAAAAAATTATATATCATCCTTATAGGATCACTCGGTTTTTAGCATAATGTGACGTTACGCGGAACTTTAACGGGCTATATCTTCATATTTTTTTGTTTGATTTACAAAATAAAAATTAGGTAAGTAGTTAAGTACGTGTACAATATTTTTGATAATCTAACTGACAAACTAAAAAAAAAAGAAAAAAAGAAAAGAAGACATTTATTCACTACACAAAAGACACACAGAGACAAAGGAGTAGACATACATGACAAATAGAATTATATTTTTTTAACCCAGGAAAGTACCCAATTACCAATTTACCATATATTATACATGATAGAAAAGTCTACTTACCAGAATGCTAGTTCGTTTGCTTGGTCTAGATCGGTAAAATGCGTGTCATTACTCTTCTTCAAACTCAATAACACACGACAAAAACAGTGACAATGTCAACATGCTTAGGATTTCCCCACATCATCACTCCCCTCCAATAAAGCGTATGAAGCAAATTTGCTTTGGTACGACCTATTTGTCACCCGCGACATGCTAAAACATTCTTGGCCAAACCTTGAGTTAGCACGTACCTAATATCCGGCCTTGGGGTATTATATCGCTAGACTTACATTATGCGTAATTTAATTCACGTCTTGTTCATACTTCATAGATAACTTGAGTCTCACTTTTGCAACTATTTTGATACGAGTTATAGTTAATTAGCGCTAACTAATTTTAAGAACCAAGATTTTGTACTTACTCTTTACTTTTTTTGTGAAGTCCGATGATGATAAACTGTAAATTGATTGTACAGTCGAGTTCTCCAATATCTATACAGACAACCTTTCAAAAATATCTATACACAGTCTTTATTGTTACTGACATAAGGTGCATGTGTAGATATTTTTGAAAGGTCGGCTGTATAGATATTGGAGAACTCGACTGTACAAAAGACGTGAGCATCAGTTGGTAGCCGGACTATTTTATTTCCATTGTTTTTTTATAACGCGGGCTTAAATTAATCTTAATGTAAGTAGTGTAGTGTTAGTAACAAAATACAATACGTTAACAGATACTCAGTTGATGAAAACTGTTCTTCAGATACAAACCCACAAAAAACCATCACACGATATATGAAGAACACGCAAATATTCCGAGAACACGTTTTTCCGAACGCGTCATTATTCCGAAAGTTCTTAATTCCGAATTGCATTTTAACGTATCTGAAACAAGTCTATTTCGAAGGCCGAGGACCTGTCAGATATTTTTGCCGGCTTTGTTATAGCAGATATTAATGACTTTAGGTACCTACATGTACACGCATTCCTTCAGCGGAACATGGGTTCGCTATCATGCACGGACAATTTTTTTTTAATTTCGGACAAATAATTCGTCGCAATTATGCATTATACCCGAAGAACACGAATTACAGATGGATAGTAACGACGACAGGAATATTCCTACGACCAAAAATATCTTATAAATAATAATTCATAATATAAACACATCAACCAAGTCACAAACAAAACGCTTACACAATCGCATGCCTGCCATGGAAATGACAATCGGCCACAATCTGTACATCATTCCTCCGCGGTACATGCTGGTAATAATGGTAATGATGTTCTCTTGTGCGCAAAATTACCCTCGTTGGCATTGGACTGAAAATGAATGGCTGATGAAATGTAATTTATGTAAATATAATTAATGTAAACAGAAAACAGGAAAAAACAAGCTATGTACAAAGGATCTTTTTGTTTATATTTATACCCAGATTAAAACATGAGATTTTTTTGCATAAATGACCTGCACAAAATGTGAATTTTACACAAATAATAATTACTTGAATTTGGAATTCGACCCGTTTCATCGAAAATTATACACGAATTATTGTGACACTCATTAAAATTTAAGTTAAATAGCTATAGCGAGTGAAACATGATGAAAGCAAAATCTAAAGAATAGTTTCACATCGATGCAGACACATGACCAATATAAAAATATTGAGGTAATGATAGATGGTAATGATGGGCGGCAATGATGAAAGATAATGATAAACACGAACGCAATGACGACTCGACAACGGTAATGACCATGACGTGGCAGTCAACAAGCTACTGACTTTCTTTTTGTCATCGAGAGCCATTGACATGGACAGCATCGCCAGGCCAACCTTTCTGAGGCCACTTTGCACGCCCTGTTGGAATAAATAATAAAGTAAATAACTTACATGTACACATACAATAAATAACATTATACATAATTAACGTTCAGCTCCCAACAAGCACAGGGCCAGTGTGGGAACTAGTCCATCCATATCCTCTCATCCGTTTGAGGAGGGCATATGCCCAACAGACCCAACAATGGAACATAATGTACGATGATAATGATAAATGATACATAGACAAATAGAACATAAAATAATCCATCACTGGCTGCTGGCGGGGCCAAGCCGCAGGACCAACTTGCTTCGTAAAGCGCCTCTCAGTCGCTCCAATACCTATACACACGTTGTGTAAATCTAGTCGCTGACCAAAGTGATCTTTTTAGGGTTCCGTAGCCAAAATGGCAAAAACGGAACCCTTATAGCTTCGTCATGTCCGTCTGTCCGTATGTCACAGGCATTTTACTCGAAAATTGTAAGGTGTATTAGAATAAAATTTTGAGGATAGGTGTATTTTGTTAGGTGTTACATAGTTTTGTAATTAAAATGACAATTTTTTTTTTGCACTCCATGCATAAAACAAAAAGAAAAAAAATCATTGTGAGCCCACGTGTGGCACATCAATCGATAGGCCTTTCAAAATAAATATAAGGTTTCTAAATAAAATAAAATATTAAGTGAATAGAGTCGGAGATAATCACCCCGAAAGTCACTAAAATTCTGTCCCCCCTCTAATTTTTAAACTGTGTATTTAAAATAGGAAATAAATCATGGACATTAGGCTTATTAAATGGGCGCCGCGTTTTCCGGTACGTGGTCACCACTCGAGAAAATTTCCGCCCCAACGGCCATCGAATCCATACTAATATTTAATTTCAAAAGCGCAGATTATACAATACCTTTCAGTTACATTTTCATGATTAAATCGTTGAACCGATTTAAATGAATTTGGTATGGAAATCTTACAGCATACATAACTGGAGTAGCCTTTCAGTAACTTACCCCTCTGTAAAAAACCTTGCACAATGTGCCAAAAATCATACAAAGACATTCACAATCGATCACAAAATCGCCTCGCAAGAGAACACTGATCATAAAAATGTCCGCATGTTGCTGTAAGCACTTGATATTATAAACGTTCAACCACTTCAAGCTTTTAATTTTCTAAAGTAAATACAAGATGATGATTAACATTAACTAAATTAAATTAATATATAATTGAGTTCCAATATCCTATCAAGATGCTCCCCCCGCCCCCGCAAAATTTGGCAGACTTTTTTGTACGCAAATACGAAATAAGGCTACTCCAGTTATGTATGCTCTAAGATGGAAATAGTTTGAGTACCGGAGGACATGCGGGGGTGCAAGAGTCAGCATTATAAACATGTATAAATTCTAGGACCTTATTGCTTGGAGATAAGGTCGAAAAGTGTATACATATTTATGATGCTGACTGTACAATGAAAAGGTTTGCTCAAAATAGTTTATATATTAAACAAGTGAAATCAAAAGAATTTTCAAACAACTCAACTGCTTTTTTGCTAATATTATAGCCTATGTCACTATAACGATTAAGAGGAATCCAACGACACCTCATATGTCGAAATCCGTCAAACGGTTTAGGCTGCAGGGCGTGCTAAAGAATAAGACATACACGCATACATACATACATACATACATGCGCTCGAAAAACATAACCCTCCTTTCCTTCGGCAGTCGGGTAAAACAAAATAAAACATCTCTAATTCTATTTTCTTACAGAATGTAAGCAATATGATGCTGGCAAATACTCTTCGAAGTAATAGGAATTCCTATAACAAATGGCCACTATTTCTCTGACAAATGTGTGATGTTTAGATCTAATAGGTTATGAGACTCGACGACAAACGGAGTCCTGGGGGTTTGAGGACATATTACCCCCATTTGTTACAGTGGGGGGTCAATGAAATGACTTGAACATTTTCTTCATAGCTTCATATGAGATATCCTATATTTAAATCGTAGGTATCACAAATATTTAACCAACAAGTGGAATCAAAAGATTTTTCAAAAAACCCAACTGCTTTTTTGCAAATATGCCACTCCCACGATTAAGAGGAATCCAACGACACCTCATATGTCGAAATCCGTCAAACGGTTTAGGCTGCAGGGCGTGCCAAAGAATAAGACATACACGCATACATACATACATACGCTCAAAAAACATAACCTCCTTTCCTTCAGCAGTCGAGTAGCAAGGTAAATGTTCCTGTATCCGACACTGGCTAATTACTTAACATGTTCAATTCATATCAAATAGAAATGAACTGCAGGGTGTCAGTTATTGGTATGATGGTGTCAAGCATTGGGGCGTTTATCTTTTTTGACGTCAACACGTTAACACAGTTACAGACATACATGGCCACAGCCGAGACCTAAAATTCGCTTTTGCGCAGCCACAAGGGCTTTTGCTCAAGTTGTTTGCCGTCTACTGTACAAAGAGAAGTGAATTCGTTCTAGAAAAACTGGGCCAAGTGCGTGTCGGACTCGCCCACCGAGGGTTCCGTACAAAATTAAAAATGTATAGTTTTTAGATTTTTCCCTGTACTTGTAGTATAAGACGATATTACTTGCCAAATTTCATAGATCCTGGTCAACGGAAGTACCCTATAAATTTTGATTCCTCTGAGTGTCGAAATATACGTTTTTTGCGGCATAAACGCCCGTATTTTCTTTTTTACGTTAACTTAGAAGTTTGTTTTTTTTTTATACAGCTTCAAGGTACTTTTTTTTTACGTTAATTTAGAAGTTTGATTTTTTTTTACAACTTCAAGGTACTGTAGACTAGAGTACGTGGTTTTAATTTCAACTGCATACTTCCACGCGTTCCCGAGATAAAGGGTCTTGACAGAAAGTGATCCTATAAAGGTTCCGTTTTTAGGGTTCCGTACCCAAAGGGTAAAAACGGGACCCTATTACTAAGACTTCGCTGTCCGTCCGTCCGTCTGTCACCAGGCTGTATCTCATGAACCGTGATAGCTAGACATTTGAAATTTTCACAGATGATGTACAGTCGAGTTCTCCAATATCTATACAGACGACCTTTCAAAAATATCTACACATGCACCTTATGCCAGTAACAATAAAGACTATGTATAGATGTATTTGAATGGTTGTCTGTGTAGATATTGGAGAACTCGACTGTACAATACACATAGCTCTTGAACTTCAATACCTGTAAATGACATCACACAAACAGCTGTATTTCATCATCACTTACCTTTGACCTGATTTGTAAACACTTAGCTCTGAATTAATTAATTGACCAGCGACCTCTCCTTCTCATTAATTAAGTTTTCTTATGTATAAGTTATAATTATAAGCCATATTTAAGTTCTGTGTCTCTCTCTGGGTGCCCTGAAAACCAGCGCCTTTAGCATATATTGCTGCTGGCATATGCTGAGTGGCATCCATTTTGGTGCATTTCAGATTTAACTAAACACTTGTGTAATTTCTTTATCACACCAAATAAATATATTTCTATTCTATTCTATTCTATGTATTTCTGTTGCCGCTATAACAACCAATATTAAAAAACCGGCCAAGCGCGAGTCGGACTGGGGCTCCCATACAACAGACATGATTCTTTTGCTGTTTTTATAGATAATGATACGGAACCCTTCGTGCGCGATTCCAACTCGCTCTTGGCCGGTTTTTTTTTCTTTTGAGGTACGGAACCCTAAAAACGGTACCCTGCCTCAACAGCCATAATGACAGCTTAAGTTTCAAAGGCGCGCTATCGTCGGCCACCCAGCCAGTGTTTACAGTAGGAGCACAAAAACAATCGCAGGCGCACTCCATAAACAGACATCCTCTCTCACTCTCATAATGTGTTAAAACGTTTGGGCAAGAACGGGTCAGAGATAGTTGTCGTGTGACGAACGAATTGCTAATTGATGGGGATTGAATTACGATGCCTATAGCCCCAATCTAATTAGGCGTGAATGTAAACAAGTCAAGAATCATAACAGACCTGCAAAGACGTATCGTCGGCTTTACTGAGACCTAAAGATAAGGATATGAAATCGAAGGAAAACTTATATAAAACTATGGCTTCCGCCCGCGACTTCTTCTGCGTGGACCCGGGATAAACTATCCTTTACGTAGTTACTCTACTAATTACATATAGGATTATAGAAACTTACACACAGTTTATACGAAATTAATATCACATGAATAAGGTAAATGGAGCAACCAACGGGCAATGGAGAGGGCTATGCTGGGAGTATCTCTGCGTGATCGCATCAGAAATGACGCTAACCGCAGCAGAACCAAGGTAACCGATATAGCCCCCCGAATCGCTAAACTTAAGTGGCAGTGGGTGGGGCACATTGCACGTAGAACCGATGGCCATTGGGGCGGAAAGGTTCTCGAGTGGCGACCACGAACCGGAAGGCGCGGCGTGGGTAGGCCCCCCACAAGGTGGACTGATGACCTGGTAAAGGTCGCTGGAGTCCGCTGGATGCGGGTGGCGCAGGACCGGTCATTGTGGCATTCTTTGGGGGAGGCCGATGTCCAGCAGTGGCTGATATGATGATGATGATGATGATGATGATGATGATGAATAAGGTAACCTTATAAAAACAAGAAACAATGAATAATAAACAATCTAAAACAAACTAATAAATAACGTCAACACGTTCCACTCTCTGACATTCGTTTTTTTGTTAAATTTTTTTTGTCACAATTAAATGTCTCTTTATTTCTTTCAACGAGAACAATTGTGTCGGACCTATTCCTATACTATGAATGCTAAAACTTTTCTATCTAGACACGCGGTAGCGTGTCAAGCCAAGTTCAATAGAATACACCAAATATGTCTATGCTGCTGTCGGCTTCCTGCATTAACTATATGGTTTAAATTTTGTAAGTTTGCATGTAATGGGTAATCTCCAGAACCGCTTAACCGATTTCAAAAATTCTTTCGCCAGCCCCCCTATTCTGTAACTTGTTTTAAGCTCACCTCAACGCTCACCCACAAATATATCTTGACGCCGCATTTCGTAGTAACTAAGCGTAGGTAGAGGTCTAGTTTCGTTAGGCGTGACGCGTGGGGTGAGGCGTATGAGTGCGTAGCGAATAACAGCCCTGCTTGTAGAATGGTCTTTCTGGATGGTTATAGGCTATATTTTGTGATTGTATAAAAACATTACCATCCTCCTCTGGCAGTCGGGTAAAAAGCGTGACCCGATCGATATTTGACATCGTAACTCGTAACAACAGAGGATCGATAAAAACTGATAAAAATCTTGTCACTAGTGTCATCAGTGGATAATCAATAATCATAATTACCCTAAACACGGCTGTTTACTTTTATTGATATTCACAACGCTTTACCTCATCACCTCACCTCAACTGAACGTGCGTGTCACAGGACGGCCCGCGAGCTGTGTCGAGGCGAGATGGGCCATTTTACGGAAAGTTGTATACTCGACTTTTTAGAATTTTGATAAAATCGGGTTTTTTCTACTTAGTATCCAAAACACTTTCAAATGTTATAGGAGAAAAAAGTGTCTCCAGATTTTTTATTCCATTCCGTTACCGTTTCCATACTAAGCTTGTATGGTGGTAACGGAACGAAAAACCGAAAATTGTACGTAAAATTTTTGGACACTTTTTTTCTCTTAGGTTAGAAAGTGCTTTCGATTCTGAGTAAAAAAACTCGATTTTATCAAAATTAACAAAAAGTCGAGTGTACAACTTTCCGTAAAATGGCCCAGATAGACTACCCGTCTCTTTCTAAACGTTCTAATTTTTTTTTTTATATAAATATTTATTAAAAGTGAATACAAAATTATAATTAACATTAACTAAGATATTAAAACTAAGTTAAATCTAAAAAAGGCCCTCGAGGCATTGTACCGAGGATGCTGGCGGCATTTCCTCGCTGAATTGCAATGCTGATGCGTTGCGCGAGAAAGCCGCCAGCTCTTCGGTCACCAGTTACATCGACCAGACGTTTCGCGATTTCTGCAAATAACTTATGCGCACTGGGACCCCACGGACCGAGGGTCTCGACGCCGACGTTCTAATTAGATTCCTTCTCCGGGATTCAAACTATCTCCATACCAAATTTCATCTCAATCGGTTCAGCGGTTTAAGCGTGAAGAGGTAACAGACAGACAGACAAACTTTCGCATTTAAACCGGGGCGGGTCGCTAGCGCTAGCATTCAATGTTTTTCAGATTATGAACCAGGAATGTGAATTGTGACTGGTTAGGTGAGCCGTGATATACGCTATGAATTGTGAATATCACCTTCTCACCAAAGATTACCGATTACTGATAAAACTGTCGGCGACCGCGTTAGCGCTGTCAGCCAGTCAATCAATCTCAATCTGACGGTTTACAAAGTGGGTGTGATAAAAGAATCGTTAATTTGACGTTAATTTTTTTTTCATTTTATTTAGGTAAACAAACAGTCACCACAAGGAAATCTTAATATATATTTATTTATTTATTCAATAATAAGTCATATACATTTCAATAAAGGTGTTACAAGGTAATAATAGTCAGGCCATGACGCCCGGTAAGGGCACACAATGAAACTTAAAATAAGGTTGGTATAAATAATCATTAAAACAGAATATTAATAGCCTAAAAGGTCTGCTAGACGGTCGCCAACACGCCCCTCCGACCGAGCGACCTTGGTCGGCCCCGACCGTTGTAGTATGAAATTTTGTTGGAAACAACTGTCTACACGGTCGGTGCGGACCAAGGTCGCTCGGTCGGAGGGGCGTGTTGGCGACCGTCTAGCACGGGCTTTATACATAAATACAATATGTGTGACCAACACCGTTCACCACATATTCATCATTTATTTTATTTTTTATTTATTTATTGATAAACAATATATTTACATCATCATCATCATATCAGCCGAAACACGTCCACTGCTGGACACAGGCCTCCCCCAAAGAGTGCCACAATGACCGGTCCTGCGCCACCCGCATCCAGCGGACTCCAGCGACCTTTAACAGGTCATCAGTCCACCTTGTGCGGGGCCTACCCACGCCGCGCCTTCCGGTACGTGGTCGCCACTCGAGAACCATTCCGCCCCGATGGCCGGTGGCCATCGGTTCTACGTACAATGTGCCCCGCCCACTTCAACTGTCTAACTATCACGGTTCTTGAGATACAGCCTGGTGACGGGACACTCTTTTTCTTGTATGAATGAGGATCGTCAGTATTAACGATTCTGAGTATCAAAAATCGAAAAAAATTATGTACCTATATTTTTTTTGGAAAACGATCCCATACGCATCGCGCGACTCAGCGACTCTTGTCTCACTCGCTGTAAATTAGAAAGAGGATAGATTATCTCGTCTCGCGTAGCGTCACGGCTACAGTTGTGCAAGCCCCACTGGCTACCCCCCGTGGTCGTGAGCATATCGAACGGGGTAAATAGGGCAGAATCCGCGCAACAGGTGCTTACGCGCGCCTTTTCAGGTCATCCCGGGCCATGGGACAGAATACTGGTTATTCTAGGCTACAAATTAAATGTTACAGTAAGTGTTGAGAGTCGGAGAGGGATCCACCTGAGACTTCTTTCTTCAATTAAAAGCACTCACATCATCTTGGAACTTAGTATATTTAAATAAATTCGGATTGCTATACACAATGATAAAAAAGAGGTAGATATGTTTTCTATACGAAGTTCCGTGTTCCAAAATGGCCACCAAATCTGACAGCTAACGTTTCCATTGACGACTCGAAACTGAGTCAAGTTGGTGGTGCAATTTACTCAATTTTAGTGTGCCAATTTTTGGAGCGCTTATAACCTACTAGGTACCTCTTTTTTATAATACATAATTAGCTATACAGCGTTACATGTTGCTCGGGTGGCAGGTTAGCGACGACCCAGTCCTCAGAAACTCCATTAGTGAGGACAAAATGTAAGGGGACATCAAGAGGGTTTTGCCAACCTACGAGACAAATATGGTGGCAACACTCAGACGTTGTCAAATTGACAATATTATTTTTTATTTTTTCTTTAAATTTCAAATTCTAACGTCATTCTATTGTCATCGTGTTTACTCCTAATTTATTATAATCACTATTATCGGTTCTTAAATCACTATTTATCGGTTTTTGAAATTATCATCGGTTTTTACAGCACTAAATTCGGTAAATTAAGCGTTCTATATACCATCCATATTTGTCACAGCCAACCGCCTAAAAGTGAACGGCACTCAAAACGATAGGTGAAGAGACCTTCTTTTTAATTAAATTCTTTAATAAAATGTCATTTCATATTGAAAACCTGAATTATACAACAGTGGCTACTTTTTTTCGTGAACATGCCTTAGATTGTAGACGATGATGTGATAAGGATGTGCTGTGTTGAGAGTAGGGAATTCAATCTCGATCTCGCGGGATCTCGTCCATCTTGTACGAGAGTACGAGACTAAGTCTCGTACAAGAGATTGAGATTGAACTGGTTTTGTGGTTTTGCGATGAAGATGATGAAGATACAAAGACGAATTTGTTTGTAAAAAATCTAATTTTATCTGGAGAATGAGGTATAGTATATTCGAAATCGAACTATAAACAAACGCCTACTTAAATTAGTCGACTTTAAAGATATTACCTACACTTTTCACCTTAACCCTACAACGGATTAGAATGGATACAGTTCCCGATTCAGCACAACCAACATATTTGCGAATTACGTTAAGAATGAGGTAGGCAGCGACATCTGTCATGCGTAAAACGACCCAAACCACACTAGGGTACTACTAGTTCGGTGCATTGCCACTAGACGGCGGTGTCCTGCCACGGATCGAGTGACCAAATCAAATTTCGGGAGTCGATGCTAAATTTTGTTTTCGTTAACTTACGGATGGTGGTAAAAAAACAATTAGTAAGTGAAGCAGCTAGAAAAAAATATAATAGTTTCTGCAGAACTGTGCATTACTGATAGGTGAGTGTCATTTTATAATATAACGATATTTAGATAACGTTGAGCACGATTTTTTCAAACGTTCCCGATTCGGTACTCCTATACATTGCGAATATAATATTAGGGAACATTCTTGCACAATTCGAACTAGCCCTATAGTAAACTCAATAAGGCTTGTGTTATAGGTACTAGACGACGTACAATAGATATAAATGGGTGCGTAACGATGGCTATAAATATTTTTGATATAATATTACACGACACGCTGGCGGTTGGGTTAGGTTTACGTTAGGTTAGAACGGAAAAAAGTAGTTTAGCTTAGGTAAATAAAACGCAATTTGCACATAAAAAGATGTATATTTTTACATAAAGTGTATTCATTTAATTTTGAGGTTTAAATTTGAAGCCATTGCTCGCAAAACTTCATCTTACAGGCGTTATAGTTTTAATACAATTATACCGCTTGATCATTATACAATATGAGATGTATATCAAATAAGAATTATACTCTATGATGGTTATAAGAAATAAGCGTTATACCGAATGATAGTTATACTAAATAACAATATATATTTTGATATTATACCAAACGTTTATTATGTACAATGAATGATTCTACCCTTTGATATTATATCAAAAATGGTTATATCCAATGAAATTATATTATTTGTTTTTATACCGATCATTACACACCCGATATAAATACTTAAATACATAGAAAACATCCAAGACTCGGAAACAAATATTCATGCTCATCACACAAATATTTGCCCTTACCGGGATTCGAACCCAGGACCTACAGCTTCGTAGGCAGCGTCCCTACCCACTATTAGGCTAACCGGTTCGTAAATGAGAACCAAACTTCATTTGTATGGAGAGTCGAGCGTGCTGGCGACCCTTTAAAACGACGGTGCAAAAATGTGAGCAAATCTATGACATCGACTGTACAGACTAATGCCTTGATCACACGTACAGAGTAAAGAGTACCTATAGTGGCCGAGAGTGCTCTCGGCCGAGCAAAGTGTCGAGCGAGTAAATAAAAAGCACGGCTATCACAAGACGGCGCGCGAGCTCTCTCGATTTTTCTCGCACTATCCGTCTCTTTCCGTCCGTCAGAAAGAGAGGTATAGTGCGAGAAAAATCGAGAGAGGTCGCGCGCCGTCTTGTGATAGCCGTGCTGAGCTATTACCACGAACTTCGAAGTTCGAAGTTCCATCTCTATCGCACTTACAATACTCGAATGACAGGGATGCAGATATACGAACTTCGAGTTTCGAAGTTCGTGGTAGCGCCGAAGGTCCGAGTGACTCGCTCGCCACTCTCTCGCAACTATACACCTCGGTACGTGTGATCAAGGCATGACAGTTGATGGTATTTTTAACCGACTTCAAAAAAGGAGGTTCTTAATAGGGTAGGTATTCTTTCTTAACTCGTATTCGTAATGAGCAGACAACATTATAAAATGTAAATGAGCCAATATGGTTAATTAGTACATTTCAAGTCAAATGTACCTACAAAGTGATGGTCGTTATTATTTCATTCGAATAAAAGGCAACTACTATTCTATTCTACAATGAGAAACAAACGATTTAAATTCTCCTACCGTTTTGCGACGAGCAATTTGCTTTCGTAAGCAAAGTTGGTATCATATTATGACGGAAATCCGATCATGATCATCTAAAATTAACTCGGAGACTGTCTATAAATATATTTGAAACAATTGCGCATGTATCTTGAGTTCTTGACGATTGCCCAACACCATAATGTGGTATCTGACAACCGGTCGTTGACACTTGAATGATTTCATTCATTCATTCGTTCAAATATGGAGGATGTATGCCATATGTAGTTGAAACTTGAATACATTTAAGTACTCGCTTATCTCGCAAAAATGTAATTAATTAGTTAAATCGTGAATAATGTGATATATTGAATTGATAGTGGAAAATATTTATCCTGCGCCAGATTTTACTATTCCAGTAAGTCTCAATTAGTTCTCTGGTAATTTGAATTTGCTATTTGTCGAATAGCGGAACTGTTTTACGGTCACGTTTTGAATGTTTACTGTAAATAAACACAATCATTACTATGTTACGTTACAAGTATCGGTTTAAAGCGATAACACGTGCGTTAAATGACGTTTACTGTGGATGATTTAAAGCCAATATAGAGGAACATTCCATCCAATCATACAAGGAAATACGGTAAAATACGAACCTATAATTTTACAGATACATTCGTTCTCATTTATGCGACGTTCATAACCTTAATGATTTATGGAATTTGCACATCGTTTTAATTGCACAAGTTACGTTAACCTTTAGCTTTGTTTTAGTTGAGCAAAGATAACCTAAAAAATACAAACATTTACTCCAAATTCTTCTGAAACGGATGTATGGACAAGGTCGTTAATCATTTCAAAACATTCACACTTATGAAGACGTTTTGAAATATTTTGTTTGTGCGAATCTTACCGTTTTCACTTCGCTGGAGCTCGACTTGGCCGTCGACATCGCCTTTATCATCCTGCTGGAGTTATCCAGAAAACACTTTTGGATACTCATTGCTCCTTGTTAAACACAACACGGTACACAAAAAAATTACATCATTAACACTGCAAACTGTAGCACTGCACGTCACTACTACGGGCACATTTGAGACGCCATTTAGACACAATAACAATCACATTTCACACGAAACTGAGTGCGCGGCGTGTTAGGTTATATCCATTGATTTGACGTAAGAAAGTTTTGTACGCAGGTTGGAGCGACACACGCGCGCACAGAGTAGTGGCCGAGCTCGACTGCGGCACCGCGAGCGGCCGGCGAGCGCTCGCAGCGCCCCTGCCGCGAACAAAGGAAGGTCGCGGGTTAACCACTAGCCACACCTATGGATATGGTCATAACTTTTTATTCACCCCTGCAACGCGGTGACCTCTTTAACGGGTCCTTTATCTGAACAGGTTCCTTCGCCCGATAAGATAATTTTGCCATTTGGGTAAAAGCCAAGCTAAGATAGGTCGAAAATCGAGCGCAAAACGATTAAACCGCATTCGAATGCTAAATCAATTCCGTAAATGCATCCCCATAATCACTAAATAGAGTACCTACACTCATTCTGATATAGTTTTTCAGTAATAATATTAGCACTAAAATAATGCAATATTTTGCATGAGCACGCTCCACTACCGCACAAAATCATTTAATTTATTTTATTCACAGATAGGTAGGTAATGTTTAACGTTAATCAAGTCACAAAAACATTTTTGGTAGCTACAAGCTCTTATTGCCAACTGTACTTTTCTGTATACCGTCATCACTACTACTCGTCGAGACGATTCTAACGAGCCCAAACTCAACGGGGTTACGTCTGTTAAGTCCTGAATTCCCATGACCACCTTCTGCCTCCATCATCAGATCTACTCGATGGTACCATAATATTCAATTGTCATCCAAACATACTTACTTAAACCCAAAATTTCAGCTCTATCGGTTGAAGATATCTGCTTCAAAATTGAGTTGCAAAATTTCACCCGAACAAACCAAACAGTTACATACATTGCACGTTAAATAAAAAATTGAGTTATGCTTCTTGATTTATTTGTAACTTCACATATTCATTTTTCAGGTTCATATTATCATTTCCATTTACTCATATTGAATCCAGATTATGCCTCATTTGAACCCAGAAGGGGCGAAAAGTTAAAGTATTACACAAGAAATGTATAGGTACAATATATTTAGCCAAACAAATAGAGTGACTAGCTACTTTAATATAATGTCACACAGACGATTTAAGTTAAACACACATAGTTTGTCGGGTGTGTGCGACAAAGGCAGTTAAACTTCAATTAAATGGCCCCATAAAGCAGTATGTCTTCTGTCTGTGTATTAATCGTGCGATCGGTTCCACTAAAGCAAACGAATTACTAGATCGCTTGTATTCATTAATTAAATACAAACTTACTATCCTTTCAGATAATCCTTTGTGTTAATACTGATTTAAACTTTCACGATTCTCACACATCATTGTTACTAATCGGGAATTAATCGCGTGTATAATCAACTTAATTATTTACTTGTCTGAGGTTTTCCGAAGTGTCGCATGTGTCACAGTATTCTTTCCATCCTCAGAAAAATAATAAATAAGTTAATTGTACGCAATTAAGTTCCGTTTAGTAACAATAATTTACTTTCTGTTAAATCCACAAGAATCTTGTTCCATGACCTTCTATTAGAACAAGCAGAATCATTTAAAATTTAAATACAGCGGCTTAGCTTAGCTCTTCAAATAATGTAAATTGTAAATAGAATTAAATACCCGTGAAGAAAATCAACACGGTTGAAGACAAAGAGAAGATTATTCAAAACAATCTAAACAAACACCCAAGCAAATGCTAATAATTTCATAATATACAGGGTGTCCCAGAAGTACCACGCCTCAGTGACAGTTAGAAATGGAAAATTTACAGAAAATTTTAATTTGGCAATAACTCGAAAACCGTACAACTTTAAGCTGGTTAGGTCCCTTAACCTGATCTACCTGTAGTAGTTCTGGGACACCCTGTATATTAAGGCTTAAAACGAATTGTGAACGGTCTATACAAATTAATAAGTGTAGCATTCCTGATTGCCCCGATTCATTACAGTTTACGAAATTAGATTCGGGCCTTCTTTGGTAAAGCAATAAAATCACCCTCTTAATTGCGTTTTAGTCTGACTTAAGACTTAATGAATTGGCTCGTAATACTGCAAAACGAAATTATATTTAGTACGTTTTACTGCTGATACGGTAAAACTTGAAACGACTTTAGTAACTTTGCTACGCATAGATAATCTTGAAATTTTCCTTCTATTGCATTATGGAACGCGTTATGCAAACATGTCCGCTTAAACTTCACGTTGTGGTGAAAACTAATTAGCCAAACCGTCGAGATAACGTTAACAACTGACAATAACTTGAAGCGATAATAATGATAATCTTTATACCTACTCAACCGACCAGTCTTGGTTTAACGTCTTTATAAGAAAGAGAGAAGTTATTAAGAGCTATGAGTTTGAGTTGCAAATTTCCGAATCGCAAAATTCGCAAATAAACAACACGTTCTGCCTGACAGGCAAACACCGTGCACGGTAGCCTAGGACGCTTGGGACTCTAGGCGGATCCAGCCAACCCTTTACTGATTCTGATTCATTGTGTTGATAGGTAGAGACAAATGCAGATTCGTCACCGTACCGGGGTTTTTTCCCGGAACATTCCCAGGAACTCATATTTTAATATTGCCGATATTTCATTGAGCAATGTGGAGCTCACTCGTTAACTCCCGTGGAGCTAGATCGGTAAAATAAGAAGAACGCAAATATTCAGGCATAAATTACTCGGAGATTTTCCACGAAGTCGATTTCTAAGTGAAGACTGATCTTGACGAGCAATTTGAACAAAATGAACACAAGAATTGCTGGAACCTTCACAGCGCTTCAACACAGCCCATTACATTAATCATATGCAAAACCAAAGACGTGAATTGAATATTATTTGTGTTGTGCAATCATTTAAAAAAACATTTGGGTCACCGAACAAATCCGTGTAAATTTTCAGTTTTAGTCCTTGTTTTATCCAAGCTTCATACAAATAAAACCGGAAATACGTGAGTCCATTTCTCCGGTTTAACGACGACTCCTAACCCAATCTCAATAAAGATCTTCAGGGACGGTGTGAAATCTTGAAACGGGCAAGAACTTTTCATCTGAGAAAACAGATTTAATGTGATGCCTAGAGAAAACGGTGGTTTACCTGCCTCCACAGGATATATAAATTGAAGATAGTGCCTTAATGCACTTTTAATGTTCTGAAACTATCTCTAGGTACACGACGTAAACGACTTTATACCTACTTCTTATTACAATCGATCTCCTTCTCTGTTTAGGAGGACCTTTAAAATGCGAAATATTATCAATGATATTTACTTGTCCCTGAATAACAACAAAATTTGCGTAGATGACATGTCTAAGGTCGATTGGGACCAAACTTGGTTGATATTTTAAGTCAGACAAATTAAGTTTAAAGGAAAATGTGGGAGTTAACTATTTCCTTTAAAGTTAATTAATTTTATGGTTACAATGTAAACCGCAACATTGTTACGAATTTCCGTGGCATATTTTTATCTGTAATCAACCTTTAAGTTTCGCCTTTTAATACTTATAAATTCTAAATCTTACAATGTCTGCATGATGTAACGGTGTTTCCTTCCTTCGGTATTTTTGAATTTATCGTTAGTCTCCTCTTCAACGTCTTTCTTATCTTATTTTGTTCATAATGTATCGTCTGAATCGTGAATGTCCTTTAAAGCTGGCTAAAAATAAGCTGGAATGGCGAAATCCTCTTAAATCGGTTCGGTGCCTTTTGAGATTCGCGCGGTCATGCAAGACAAGACGCTTCCTATTACTCTTGCAGACTGTAATACGCGATAACGATACAGTCTGATAGTACCAAAATGGTGTATGCTATAGAAACTTCCATTAAGTTAGGTCCTTTAATAGCCTAGCATGGTGTCTACGTGCGACCAAACACTGGCATACTTAGATATGGAGGGTTATTAAACAACTATGTTATACTTGTCGAGGACACAATGGACATAATATATAGTCATATTTTTATTAATGTTTTACCTATATTATTAGCGAGTGCTTGTTAGATCACTGAGCTGAAATCAATAAAGAGTCGACAACGCGCAGGTGCCTTCCCTGGAGTCAAAAGAGTCCATATCCTATCCTATGGTGTCTACTTGCCATTAAGCAGACTTTATGCTTGTTTGCCACCATCTTAATGTTAAAACAAGTGTATCAGATGTACTATAGAAAAGCCGTTGACATACCGATTATTACAAATATTACAATATCGTATTCCTGAAAAACTGAATTGGCTTTTAGAGTTTTTAGACACATGTATGTTATTTCAGACACCTAATGTCGTTCCTAGGAAACTACTTCATTACTTGCAAGCTACCCATGCTTCTAAATGTAGCTCGCTATCGTTTTCAACAGCCGGGTCACAGGGTCGACGCGCCTTCGCTAGGTGGCGCTGTAATCAAAATTGTTGACACGTGAACATTGCGTGATTGTTTTGTCCTGCTTATTCGATACCGTATCGTTTATCGTTGTAAGATGATTACAAACAGTAGTGTTTTAACAGCGGTTGCGGGATATCGTAACTGGTGAGTGAATGGATTCATTGTTTTCTTTTATTAAGTTTACTAATATAATTGTAGCAATTTTTACTTTAGTTCTTAAAAAAGAAGAATCTCATAGCTTATTTTGTGAGGTTATAAACGAGATGTTACTACAATATTATCAGTACGACGCCTGAGATTTACTTACTTTATAGAAATTACTAAACATAAACAATGAAATATGTTAATTTTTTTTGTGATAAATGATAACTTACGCATCTTGTGCTTGCTATTACTTAAATCAGGCTTTAACAATGTGTATAAAGAATAAAATAATAATAATAATGAATTTAGTACTTCATTCAATTCATTCGTTCTTTAATTATGTTAGAATGAATTTTCAAAAAATGTTGCTTACCCGGTCTTCTTGTTTAACGTATAAAATAAAATATTCCGTAAATGAGGCCTTCCTTGGAGTCACAAGAGTCCATAGCCTATGGTGTCTATTTGCCATTAAGCAGGTCACCTACTATGCAATACTTAAGAATCCTCACAAACATTAAGAATAATGAAACATGCAAACCCCACTTTAAAAGATTAAACATATTAACACTACCCTCCCTCTATATTTTGGAAGCTTGTAAATTTGTACGGAAGCAACAACATTTATACACTCAAGCGAAAGACCGTCACACTTGCACCCTAAATTTAAGACATAGAGATAAAATAGCCCTCCCAACAAGTAACTTACAGATGAGCAATAAGAGCCCACATATGACAACAATACGCATTTACAACAGTCTTCCTAAAGAAATAGCTGATGAGGTCAAATATACTAAATTTGTTAAGAAGTTAAAAACATATTTAATAGAAAACTGTTTTTATTCACTGAATGAGTTCTTAAGTGTAAATAGATACCATAAATATTCTTAAAGTAGGTTATCGTAAATATTAACACTGACGTGTAATTTAGGTTAAGTAATATAATTTCTTAATGTGTACCTGGTCTACGTTTGAGACAAGGAATTGCAATACCCTTAAAGGGTGTCATGTTGTACTATAAACTGTGATAAATAAGACCTGATGTATGTCAACATTGTCAACATGAGAGCAATAAAGTATTCTATTCTATTCTATTCTAAAATAATCAAGTGAAATGGCTTGAGTTGGGTAAACACACAACAAACGTAAACAAAAACCTACACTCATGTGATTTGAAGATCGTTTGTTGATGTTTTGTGATTTGCGTAATTCTTTCAATATTCCCTCTTCTCGGATATTGCATATTAATACGAAATGGCCTAAAATTCAATATTTCTCTCGCGCTATTTTGCACACACCAACAATGCTATCACAGACTGTACCGCGAGCGACATAGACTATCCGTCAAAGGCAAAAGTATTTATTTGCCAGAATACAGTACAGGAAGATCTTACGTAATTGAACATGACAGTGTATTCAGCCTGCATGCAGGCGTGCAAATATTTTACTAAGAGGCGATGAATTTAAAATACAAATGAAGGGTCCACGGAAAGAACATGTCTATCGTCACTTTTTATCAAGATTATATTTTAATGTCACTTAATAAATAACGAGCAGAACATTTTGACATTAAAATCTCATTTTGAAAAATATAGTGACTAGACAGTAGACATGTTCTTTCCGTGGACCCTTCAAATTATCAATTGCAAAATTAATATGTATACCTACATTAAACAAATTTAAAATTATATTACCAATTTATGTCACTTATACTCTAAATAACTCTTAACACTAAGTCTCTTTCTATACACGATGATTTTTAATCCGTGATCAGGAGTCGAAAAATATTGATAACCAGCCAAAACTGATTTCAATGGATGAACTCTCATGCAATTACATCACTGTTTAGTTAATTAAATTTAATGATAATGTTAATGCTAATATCCACTGAATGTTTGGTCACCCTACATTTCTTGAAGTTAAATAGTACTAGAACTACATACGTCAAATTTTCGCTTTGGCGGGAAATCTTGATAGGTCTTATGTCAATAAATTCTAACATCTACTTGTCATGCATGTGACAATTGACAGTTTATTACTCTTAATTTAAAAATTCAAGTATTTTAGTTTCATAGATTTAAACTACCGTTACGGTGACAATGATTTTTAATTATAAAGCAATTCTAATTCCGTTCTGTTCAGAAAAAAAGAATGTTTGTTTTAGTTAACTACGAGATAATCGTTTTTGACATGAAATTCTGAATTAGGAAAATTGGTTCCTGATCACGAATTAAAAATCACCGTGTATAAGCGTTCTAATTATTCCGTGCAGCGCTCGCTCAATTGTATATAGTAGCGAATGGCGCGTGAAATGTTGCCATTTAAGAATTTATTATTGATTGGTGCTGTGCAACTTATAATATAACACGACTCGTTGGCCAGACCCTACAAAAGCAGTTTATTAACGGTTCCAGTCCACCATGGCACCAGGCACGCCGAACCCGGCTAAGATGCTCCTGCGCAGCGAGATCTCGTCGCGCATCGCCGCGCTCTCGGCTGAGGAGAAGAAGCGGCAGTCCAGGGTTATCTACGAAAAAGTAACTTCATTATCATCATAATATCAGCCGAAAGACGTCCACTGCTGGACATAGGCCTCCCCCAAAGAGTGTCACAATGACCGGTCCTGCGACACCAACATCCAGCGGACTCCCGCGACCTTTACCAGGTCATCAGGGGGGGGTCTACCCACGCAGCATCTGCAGGTACGTGTTCGCCACTCGAAAACCTTTCCGCCCCAACGGCCATCGGTTCTGCGTGCAATGTGCCCCACCCCCTACCCCGCTTAAGTTTAGCGATTGCGTCTTCTGGAGTCACCGAGAATAAAACAAGTTATGTCCTTATCAATTTTTATTAAAATCTGAAACTATAAAAATACAACAAAATATGATTTTTGCGTCTTTGAAAAATACGAAAAATACCACAGATATTATAAATTATATGACTTGAAGAATTATGGTAGCACTTTGTATTGAGAAAAACGTGTCGGCAGTACGTAACTTTGTAAACACCAAACACAATAGGATCCGCCATATTTAGGTTAGTTGGAAACTAATTTATGTTGCTAGAAATTAAAATAGAGAGAGTAGAACGTTTTTCACACAAAATCTCTAATCACTTTATCTTTTTCTATTACTCGTATATTTCTATTATGATTTATAGCAACATAAACTAGTTTCCGACCTAGACAGTGTAACAAAAGTTTCATGCTTTCATGTTATTTCCATACATGGAGAGTGGACTAGAGATAGATTCTATTCAAATAAAAATATGGTGGACATTTTTCTTATTTTATTTATAAGTTTTATAACATGCTTGTCATTTCATTACCCTATAACCTCTAGAACACCAACAGCTTTTCTTCTGGCGTAGTTATTAGATTTCGTAACAGATGGCGCTGGCGTCGAAATAGAACGCGCTATCGTTTGTTCGACGTAGTTTCATGGGGTGACTCGCGGTCGCCTCTATCATTAACTTTGCGCAGAGGCAATATCGTAACCAATGAGGTTTATCCGAGGTGCGATTATTGCTAGTTGAAAACTTTACCAATACCCCGCCGTGTGGACGTGAAATACCGTCCGCTATGGCAATTTTTGAATGGCCGTAAAGGCCTCAAAACTACTTTGAAAAGGTGTAACAGGCGACTTGTCTTTTGAATTCTTCACACCCGTACCTGTAGTAGGAACTTGAATGTTTCGGCAAATTCCGTTTGGTAGATTAGTAAACAATAGAAGTTTTCGAGATAAAAACAGCGATCGATACCGATATTCTTTTCATACGGTATTTAATGTAGGTACTTATTTCTTCGTGTATCTAATATTTCAGCATTATTAGCTAAACATTTTCAATTTTGGAATACCGAAAAAATATCGCAAATTGATGAAGTTATTAATTTTGTTTTTTTAATGAATACTAATATAAGTCGCTGCATAAAATATTTGTTTGTGGTCAATAGACTTAGGTAGGTCCGTGTATTAAATCGTTTACCGTATAAAATTATGACGGAGGAGACGCCGTTTTTATGCGGATTAAAAGTCAAACCATAAATTAGGCTTTATAACTCGTAACTTTGGCAATGTCCACAGGAAAGCGAACCTAAATCTATGTAGACCCTAAAACGTGATTAACCCTAAAAATTATTATTAAACGTGATGACTGATAGACCCCAGAACGTACGAGTATAATTTGCATGGGTCCGCATAATGTAGGGCTTCATAATCCGCATCCGCCTATCTTTCTCTGTCTTTATGCTTAGGTTAAAAAGAAGCAGAAATATAGACGTGGATTATTGTGCCGTACATAGTATGGACCCATGCAAATTATAGGTACAGTCGACTACAAAGAGAAAGATACAACCAAAGTTACAAAAATATGTATACACGACGTTATTGCCTTAACATTAAGGTCGTGTATACATATTTTTGTAACTTTGGCTGTACCGATCTCTTTGTAGTCGACTGTACATTTATTGTCAGATAATATTAGAATTTTAACGAAAAAATTCGGCTACGTTTATTGGTTTATTTAGGACTAGAGACCCGGTTTCACACGGGTGCAATGCTAATACTAAATATACTACAGAATGTCTTTATATATAACGTTTACAGCTTTTTTGTCATTAGACATACAAACATGTTTTAAGGATTAATGCTAAATTGCTTTAAATCGCTTGGTAAATAAGCCAATAGGTATATACTTCTCGTAAAAGGTTATTGTGGGGTACCCCAAGAGATAGACATAAATACCATTGCGGACTTTTTTGTAGACCTATTTAAGGTGTACAATACTGTAGTACATTATTTTGATCTATCTCGTGGGGTTCAGCCATCCAGCGTTTGCAAAGTAAGCGCAAACAAATGTGTTTATTTAAGACATCGCATTAGAAACCTCTAAAATAATCAGTGTTTCTCTACTATATTATATTATGCATGTATTATACATATAAACCTCCTTCTTGAATCACTCTATCTATTTAAAAAATCCGCATCAAATCCGTTGCGTAGTTTTAAAGATCTAAGCATACATAGGCAGAGACAGACCGCGGGGAGCGACTTTGTTTTATAATATGTATGACATGTATGTAGTGATGATATCGAAGGGAAATATTGTACTAGAATTAGAATTAGAATTAGAATTAGAATAGCCATTTATTGATTATTAATACCTTGTTACATAAGAATTTTAATTTGCTACGACATTGTTTACTTATTTTTAATTAAATTTTTACATTCAATTTTAAATGGCCTCTCCTTCGGTGAAGAAGGAGGGATGGTAATAAGACTCCATGGGTTACCAGCCCTGCTAGGAGAATATAAATGCATTTAGTAACAACTTAATTTAATTATAATTTTTTATACACATTATTTTGTTAGATAAAATTTAGGTATCATTATTTGTATATTTTGTGTGTATTCACAATTACATTACATATTAGTAGATATATTTTATTTATGTTAAACTCATTTGCATATTATTGATATTATTATTTTAACATAATCAAATTAATATCTTTTTTTTTTTTTTTTTTTTTTTCTTTTTTTTTCTTTGCCTTATTTAAAAATAAAATAAATTATTATTATAGCATGCAAGTTAAGTTCAGGGTTGTACGTCATTTGGTCCGAAGCTGTGGTGGTCTCGGTATAGGTCCCTCCAGCCATCGCGGTCGCGGGCCGCGCGTCGCCAGAGCGGGCAGCGCGCGCGCAGCTCGTCGTCCCAGCGTGCGCGGGGCCGCCCCACTCCGCGGCGCCCGTCTCTTGGTGTCCACTCGGTCGTCCTTAGTGTCCATCTGTTGTCACTTAGACGCATTATGTGACCAGCCCACTGCCACTTATTTTGGTAAATTACTTCCAGTATGTCCATAACGCCAGTTTTATTCCGTATATCCGTGCATTTGTTTCTATCTTTTAATTTCAAGTTCAGCATGCTTCTTTCCATTGAGCGTTCACAAGTTCTAAGTTTGTTTTTTTGTTTTTCAGTTAGCGTCCATGTCTGTGAGCCGTATGTGAGCGTAGGTATTATGACTGCGTTGAAAACCTTACGTTTTAAATTGATGCTAAAATCTCCTTTAAATATATGTTTTAGGCTCCAGTATCTTCTCCAGCCCAGAGCCACTCTTCTGTCTACTTCTTTGTTCATTTTGTTAGTAAACGAAAATATTTGCCCAAGGTACACATATTCTTCCACAGATTCAAGTTCTATCTCGTTAATTAATACTGGTGCGTGGGGTCCGTTGGCCATAACCTTAGTTTTTCCGTTGTTTATTGTAAGTCCGGCATCTTTGAGATGGTTTTGAAAGATTTGTAACATACTTTGCAGTCCAGAACTAGTTTCCGCTAAAAATACTAAGTCGTCAGCAAATCTCAGCACGCTCAGCTTTTCACCGTCGATGTTTATGCCATAATTGAACATATCTATATCTACTGATCTGAAGATTTGTTCTAAAACACTCAAGAATAGCAATGGTGACAGTGGGTCCCCTTGCTTGACACCTCTTTGTATACTGAATTTTTTTCCTTCATCCTCCATCCTCACGCTGGCTGTACTTTTTCCGTATACTAGTTTGATCAGCTGGATGTAGTCAGCATTTACGCCTTGAGTTCGAAGAGCATTAAGCATGTAGTTGTGTTTTATGCTGTCGAAGGCTTTTGTAAAATCAACAAAGCACAGAAAAAGTGATTTATTGTACTCTGTATATTTTTCTACTATCATGTTCAAAGTATGTAGGTGGTCAACTGTGGAGTAGCCTTTTCTAAATCCTGCCTGATCTCTCGCCTGTTGTTCATTTAATATACCGTGTAACCTATTCTTGAGTAATGCCATGAACATTTTGTAGATTACCGGTGATAGACTTATAGGTCGGTAGTTGTTGATGTCCGCCTGCGACCCTTTCTTATGCAGTAATACTACTGTTGAGTGAAGCCATTGTTCTGGTAGTACCTTTGTTTCCAGAATAGCATTGAATAGATGCAGCAGGGGCTTTATTAGGTTATTTTCGTACGTTTTGATCATCTCGTTCGTTATTCCATCACTTCCAGGTGCCTTCTGGTTTTTTAACGATTTTATTATATGTCTAACTTCGATGTCAATAAAATCGAGAGCTTTTTCTTCTTCGCTGTTTAGTTCTTGATGCATAGCTGTTAATCTTGTATTGGATGTTTGTTTATCGTTATCCTTGTAGATATTTTCGTAAAAGCTCGTTGCTATTTCTAGAATTTTGTTTCTATTTTTAGATTTATTTCCCTCGGTATCATTGAGTGATGGCATGAGAGCTTTTCCTATCATTCGCAAATCGCTTATGGCTTTAGTAGAACCAGTCGTTATAAGTATTTGTTCGATTTTTCTGTTGTAATAATCTTCAATGTCACTATTTATTTTTAGATTTATTTCTTTATTGATCGTCTGTAAGTATTCCTTTGCTTCCTGCGTTGTACTAGTTTTATTTAATTCGATCATTAAGTGCATTTCAAACATAGCAATACTCATGTTTTTGCGTTTTTGTTGGTTTTCTTTGAAATCGCATGACGGATAACGCACGATTTTTCTAATCTTATATGGAACAGGGTTTATAGGATATAGGTTAGGTTACATTAACCGGTCCCATTTGCGTTTGCAGGTGATCAACCACCCTTGGTACAAGTCGTCGAAACGCATCGCGCTGTACATGAGCACGGATCAGGAGGTGGACACGGCGCCGTTGCTGCAGCATGTCAAGTCCAAAGGTTGGTAACTTGGTAATAATTCGTTTTACTTTGGCCATTCAGGGTGGCAACGCCCGAGTACCTATCATGGGAAATTTTAAGAGTGCGTTACAGTGCTCACTAGCGCCACCGGTAAATAATTGTCATTATTTAAATTTAATGATAGATATTTAAAAAAGGCCACTACTCCCTGTTCTTTGTATTTAAGTACCTTGTGAACGAAGCCATATGTTTAACAAATTCAATTCACATATTTGCTTTAAACCTAACATTATATTTTCAAAATAAAACTAAAAATTTATCACTAATTATGCTAAACTTAAAACTAAGCGTCAAACAACCCGACCGCGTCCCTCCAGGTGCAAAGGTGCCCATCACGCTAGCCGCATTGCCGCGCTGAACAGCTATGGCTAACCTTTGCACCAGAAAGGACCCAGAGCGGTGATCCAGTCCTCTTTCCTGTAAACGACGAATTCCTTGTGAATAGGTACATCAAACTAGTTTTTTATGTTGCTGGATTCGTCCAAAGTTAAAACGGCCGTTTTTCTTTTGAGTTCATGGGCATTGTTAATAAATTGTGACGAAGTTGTAGACGATTATGTATACCTAGGACAGACTGTCAATCATCGAATCCGACTCGGCTGGGCAGCGTCGGGAAGCTCCGGCAAATCTTTTCTTCCAATATTCCGCAGTGTCTCAAGAGAAGAAATGTTAGTGCACAACTTTTTTTAATAAAATTGCCCTTTTAACACCAGGCTCAGCCTTCGTGCCCCAGTATGCTGGTGGGCACATGAAGATGCTGAAAGTGGAGACAGGTGATGAGGCCAGCATGGATGTCACGAAGCACGGCATCGCGCAGCACGCGAAGGATGCGGCGAGAGAAGATGCTTTGGAAGGTAACGTTACATCATAAGAGTTCTACCTCTTTCGTAAAGAAAATAGAGATCTGTAGCTCTAGTGTAAGTTTTATCGATCTAACCACTAGGCTATTGACGACCGAATAGCCTAGTGATTAGAGAACCTCACTATGAAGCTTGAGGACCCGGGTTCGATCCCCGGTCGGGGCAGATATTTGTATGATGAATACGAATGTTTGTTCTCGAGTCTTGGAAGTTTAATATCTATTTAAGTATGTATTTATCTACATAAGTATGTTTATCCGTTGTCTAGTAGCCATAGGCTATGCCTAGTTTGGGACTAGATCAATTGGTGTGAATTGTCCACTATAAAAAAATATTATATACGTTATCGAACGCGTTTGCGTTAAGTTTCAATTTGTACGGCATCGCGTAGTTCCTAATAGTTACCACCAGAGGCGCTGTTCGCTACAGCGCCTCTGGTGGTAACTATTAGGAACTAAAGTTAAACTTTTACTATAGTTACAGACCCGCATATCGATCGAGAAATGTAAAACACCGAACGTTCTCTCGTTGACAAAATTGTACGGTAGAAGAGACATAAGTGTCATGTTTGTAAGAAAAACTGCTAGTTCACACCAGGCCCCTAAGTAATTACGGAATAGTGATTCCAAACGACACCATCGGTGGTGTCGGTCTGGCGGTGTCGAGTGGAACGAGCGAGTTTTCCGCTGGTTCTATGTATCACACTTCTTGTGGTGTTCTTAGTTATTTTGTTATTTTCACGAATTTTCTCCTTTGTACACATTTCAATGCTAGTTGATAACGATTATATTGAATATTTAGATAATATTTTTGCACTATTTTTTATTATATACTTATTTTGGTATTTATAAAATAATAATTTGCAAGGAGCCTATGTGTATGCTGGCAACAGCGCCATCTAGTCGAAGTAACCTTGTCCTTATGTTTACTAGCGCCTGTGCCTTTTGTTTGTCCAACCATACTGTCTCACTTCAGGTCGCCTGGACCTCATCATAGCGCCAGGGTTAGCGTTCAACAAAGCCGGCAGCCGGTTAGGCCACGGCGGTGGCTATTACGATCGGTATCTCGCCGGAGTGAGGAGCAACCCTGACACCGCTCCTAAGGTTTGTTGGACTAAAGGCGACGCCAGACGTCAGAACGCGGCGGACTGCATGCAGTGTTTTCGGCCCGTGTGGATAGGTGCTGGATGCACGGCGTCTTGCAAAATTCTATCCCTACGTACCACTTATGCTGTCCGCCGCGCTCGGACGTCGGGCGTAGGCTTTAGGTGATTCCTATTCTTGTAAATCGGTATTAGTTGCGCACTCTGTCGCACCTACCTGCCAATACAGAAGCGACTGAAAGCGCAACAGATGGCGTCCTGTTCCCACGAGTTTAATTGCTCTTTGTGTCATCATCATCATCATCAAATCAGCCGAAAGACGTCCACTGCTGGACATAGGCCTCCCCCAGAGAGTTCCAAATTGACCGGTCCTACGCTACCCGCATCCAGCGGACTACCGCGACCTTTACCAGGTCATCAGTCCACCTTGTGGGGGGCCTACCCACGCCGCGCCTTCCGGTACGTGGTCGCCACTCGAGAACCTTTCCGCCCCAACGGCCATCGGTTCTACGTGCAATGTGCCCCGCCCACTGCCACTTAAGTTTAGCAATTTGGAGGGCTATATCGGTTACCTTGGTTCTGCTGCGGATAACCTCATTTCTGATGCGATCACGCTCTTTGTGTACTACTATAAAATAATTATTAAGTATCTGTTTTTTTTCCAGGTGGTGGCTTTGGCTTTCAACTGCCAAGTAGTAGACGAGGTCCCAGTCGATGAAAACGACCAGAAAATGGACGAAGTAATTGCGGCGGATTGAGTGCTCAAATTTTAGTGTAATACCTACTCTAAGAAATTAGCAATAACTAAATAGCATACACTCGTACTGATATTCCGACGACGTTGCAACTAAGCGATTAAATGAGAATCAAGATTTAATATCATTTTTATGAGATTGAGAAACCCAAACAAAACCCTCATATATACCTACCTGAGGTCTTCTTATTATAATTTAATGTTTGGGTATATTCATCTTGAATGACGTGGACGTGGTATTAACCCTTTTCTAGGCAGAGGCGTTATATCGTCCACATACTGCTTGTCAAACATAATATCTTAATGTCAATGAATAAGACTGACATCCGATTGTCATTTTCCAACTGCCGGCCTGGAAAAGGGTTAACCAAATTAAATATTTTGGAAGCTTTGAATATGTGAATTTGTATTCATCATTTATTTATAATAAAATTAATAAACAAATGCGCAATAATATTTTATTAAATACATAAACACTCAGGAAGTGCGAAAGGTATACTAGTTATAATACAAGGTACGCAGATCACAATTTAGGCATTAAGGTAACTAAATAAACTATACTAGGTACTGAATTCATAAAGTAAACCTCCCAATGTTCAAACATCTAATGTCATTAAGATTACTTTTCACGAATCAAATTATTTTTATTAAATTTTTAAGAGATTTTATTTGAAAGGCTGTGAGCCTTTAAAGTAAATACAGAGACGTCGTTATTAGTAGCGACAGCGAATGCAAGGCAAAAATTTGAGGCGAGAGGTCTAGTTTTGTAACGGGTGACCGGCGGGGTTGACAAAAACGATGGAATACCTACTGATTGAACTACCGATAGAAAATTGAAAGACGTGTAGTATTGACCACTCGTATCCAATTATATCAGTACAAAGTAAGTGCCTACAATTTTGAGACTACAGTCTTATCTGGCGACCGATTTTTCACTTTCGAGCACTCGAAAATTTAATAAAAATAAATACGATTGTTGTGTCAAAATTGCAGGCACTTACTTTCTACCGATATAATTGAATAAGAGTGGTCAATATCACTCGTTTTTCAATTTTCTATAGCTTGTTCAAGATAGCATTCCATCATTTTGGACAGTTTTCGAGTGAGAGTCGAGCGCTCGAAAGTCGAGGATAATGTCCACTTATAGGAAGAGATGCGTAAGCGAGGCTAGCAATACTATTGGTGGATATATTCCTCGCACACTGCTCCTCTTACCTCGCACAGTTCTAATTGATACCTATCCTAAACGTGACATTAATATTGGGCCTCAAATTAATTAAATATATATCGTTCACACTATTATATAAAATAAACACCATTTTTTATTTTGACAAATAACTGCGAGTATTGCATGATTTATGAAATAATGTATTTACATTTAAAAACGTCAGCAAATAATTGATTTCAGATACAATATCTTCAAATAAAATTATACTAAAATTGTTATCTAAAGTATAGTAAATATTATACATTAAAGTATGAACACAAGCTAACATTATGTACACAATTTATCTAAATAAGTAAATGGGATCGATGCCCAAACATCACACTATGCTTTGTTGATATATACCAATAGATATTACCAATAAAAATAAAGTCACAATATTTCTAAAATCAAATTTAACCCTCTTCACTCACCTTATATTTCCATCTAATACTAGGTTCTGTATTGTGTTAAAGAACCGAATCATATAACTAGCCCTAATAAGTACCTAGTAGGCAGTTCATTAAGAAAAGAAAAAATAGGAGAAATAAAAATAATTTACAAATGAACGCTTAACACTTACTGTGATGAATACACACGTATTTTAGTCGTATTTTGCATTTCAAATGGGTGTTTTTTAAAAATATATAGTACAAAACGAATTATATGTCGTTTTACAATCATTCGATTGAATTGTACCAATCTGCACAAGCAAGTTTTTTTTTAATGATTTTAATCCAAAAAAACTACAGAACACTGTTTTGTAAGTATGACTGAACTTATTTTTATTTTATTTAATACTTATGTACAATAACACTATTTTGCGTGCAATTCCTATCGAGAATTTAACAAAAGAATTAATGTAATTTAAAACTCATATGATAAATAAAATTTTTATGGCACCTGTTAGAAAAGGTGGAATTATGTTTTCAGTTATGGATTATATATAGGTACTTTGATGCACATTAAAATTAAGAACACTGGGCAATACGTACTAAAAATCTTCATTTAAATACTTTTACTTTACAATATATGTACATACATATACAAAGCTTGTTCATGAATTCTCTTATTGGTAATTACCTATACCTACTTATACCTCTATAAAATCACACTGACTACTTTAATAATATACTTGGATTTACTATTAGAAGTGTAAGTGATTGCATTAACTTTGTTTATAAAATAAAATGATTGTATTCCACTATCAAAAAATACGATTTAGGTACGTTAAGGACTAACTTCATATTTAACTTGCCATTATAATGTGATAATTATGTACCTATTTATTCAAAAGCCATTTAAAATTATAAAGTTCTAATTATAAAAAAAAGTAATGCAAATTAGGTACTTTAAATATAAAACAATATTTATACTTTTACAAAAGCGTTATTCACAAAGTAAATTTAAACATACCGATTAAGTAACTAGTTTAATAGCTAAAACTTAAATTCTAGTTAAATTCGATAGTGGAATAAAACTTGTCAAAAACCTATATGTAGGTAATTATTTTTTCTACGTAGGTATACTTGGGTAACACAAGGTTTTAAAATTAAAGTTCCTTTAATAGACCGCTGACCGTAAGCAACCATAACAAACTTTTTTTATGGCTGAGACATTTTTTTTTCGTTGTAGGTATATAAATTGATTTTTGACAAAATTTGATAAAATTGGTTAAGTACGAAGAGTTCCTTATTCTATTCAAATATAGATCCTGTATACATCTATCCAAAAAAAAAAAAAATTTCCTCTGTGTTTCGAGCTTGACTCAATGGGGAAAATATGTGACCCCTAAGAAACTGTCCTCAAATATGAAACTATTTTACCAGGTCTAAAGAGAAAAATACAAAATGTAATAAAAACAGTTCCAGATATGACTCGCACCGAACTTGATATTTTTATTTTATCTAGAACTCAAATGAGAGGCCTTACAGCCTGACAGTTTTTTTTTGTGGCTTTTGTGTAGTGAATAAATGTCTTCTTTCTTTCTTTTTACATCGCAATATTTAGTAGTTACATGTCATTTATAGGTACACTGATGATCGTTGCAAGGAGAAATAAACTGCGAGAGTAGGCAGGTCAAATGTACAAGTAGGTACAAGCAATTGCAAGAACCTGAAAAAAAAAGAAAATTAACATTGGGCGTTATTACTAATATTATAAACGTGAAAGTTTGGATGGATGTATGGATGGCTGTACGTTACACTTAATCTCAAAAACTACTGGACGAATTTATATAAAACTTTCCAGTTATGTACCTTATATATCAGAATAGGACATAGGCTATAATTTATGTCAAATTTCATCCCTTTTAAGGACGAAACTTTGTATGGAGCTTTATATATAACGCCACCACATCTGTAAGCAGCTGTCAGTAATCAAAATGACGGAATCGTTTTGTCTTTTACCTATTAATAATTTAGATCCAGACTACGATAGACTTTCACGAAACGCATACCAAAAGAAGCATATATGCGCAAATTTCGTATTCAGGCGTAATTTCAATAAATGTATCAACAAATTTGAACAATAAATTGAATTGTAACACGAATTTGTTTTTTTATGGCATGGAGATCTTGGCGTGTTCAGCCAAAAAACGATGAGGCACGGGATTAAAAGAAAATACGGATAGATCGAAAATGTGGAAGACCAGCGAAAGACCAGAGAAGAGTAGTATAATTATATAAGTTAAGTTATATAAATTATATAAGTATAAGTTTAATATTATTTAAAGACTAAAAATTATATAAGGCTTTAAATATTCCAATATATACTACGATGAGTCATTTATATACAGGAGTGAAGGAATAGATACAGGAAAGAGTTAAAAGGAATAGATAAAACGAGTTCCGCGCGGACGAAGTCGCGGGCAAAAGCTAGTATTATTAAAACTCGTCTACGTTTCTTCGATATGTGTTATTCATACCTACGCTATCGCAGCACAACGCCAAACACCCTCTGTCCCCGCGACAGCATGAGCTCCACCGCCCCCACGGCCGCCAGCAGCATCAGAAGGGCCAAGACGGCCAGCACGGCGCGGCAGCGGCGGCGACGCCGCTCGCCTCTGGCGAGACTCTTGGACAACGCTTTTCCACGAGCGCTGTCTAGAGTGAAGAGAGCGCTGGCAGCCTGGAATTGAGAAAAAAACTTTATTACATTTAAAAAAATAACACATCGTCCTAAAAAACCTGTCGGACTCTCGCACGAAGGGTTCTATAAAAACGTGCAAAATAATCACGTTTGTTGTATTGGGAGTCCCCTTAAATATTTATTTTATTCAGTTTTTTTAATATTTGTTGTTATAGCGGCAACAGAAATATATGATCTGTGAAAATTTCAACTGTTTAACTATCACGGTTCATGACATACAGCCTGGTGGCAGACGGACAGACGGACAGCGAAGTCTTTGTAATAGGGTCCCGTACCCAAAGGAACCCTAAAAACCATTACTCATTGTGTCGATTTTAACGAGCAATGCGTTAAGCACCCGTTGTTGCGGCAATCGTAGACGCATTCGATCAACGCCTCGCGTCATGAAGCACGCGTCACGCAGCGTTAACCCATTCGCTGCCGCTAACTCGAACTCAAGTTTGTCACCGTTGCCACCCACCTAGCTAGCTTCGAAATGAGAAATGTGGTTTCCCGTCTCGCAGTCAGCTTCGAGTTGGGAACGATTTTCCCATCTCGATGCCAAATTTGGTCGCTAGCTGGCTACGAGATGGGCCTAAAAGATTCCCGTTTCGCAGCCAGCTTCGAAGTGGAAATTATTTCTCCCATTTCGAAGCTTGCTACCAAATCTGACTACCAGATGGGAAAATCGTTGCCATTTCGTACCTGGCTATGAGACGGGAAACCGCAATTCCCATATCGAAGCTAGCTACCAAATCTGGCTACGAGATGGGACTAGAAAGAAAGAAAGAAAGAAAGAAAATACATTTATTCACAAACACACAGGACACACATATTATACAATAAAGTAAACAAGAGAAACATAATATAAAACATGAAACAAAGTGTGTCTCTGCGGCAGTGAACCGGACACTGGCTCAGCATTATGCTGAGGTGTCAGACACCTACAGCGCTGATTTTCAGCCAGTACCGTTGGTGACTCACGGAAACGTCATACAATTTTAATATATTAACTACATACTAATATATTATTAGGATAGGCGAGAGAGAAATAAACATAAATACGAAGTGAGATGTATTGTTCGGCACTACCTACATGCAGCATTAATCAAAACAATAATACTTACATTAAAATGTAAGTTCTTATGTAAATGAAACAACAACTAGATAAAATAAAAAAATAAAAAAACAAATGAACAATTGGCATATTTTTTGCTGTAACAGTGCTGGATTAAGGTATCTATTTTTGGAGCGTCAACAAATAGCCTTTAAGCTTACGCTTAAAGGTGTATCTGCTAAGCGCCCCTTGGATAGGGGGAAGGATATCATTCCAGCACTTAGACGCCGCAAACCTGAAACTACCTCGGAAAGCAGTGGTTCGGTGCATAGGTATAATGGCCATTGCCTTGAATCTGCGCGCACTTTTTGACCATACCAGTTTATCAAAAAGGTAAGATGGGGTTTCGTGCCTTACCACCCCAAAAAGCAGAGTGGCCAGGTGCAGGCGCCGGCGTGCAGGCATGTTAAGCAAGTTGGCGGCGTTCAAGTATGGAGTGATGTGGGACCGGGGAGGGACTCGGAAACAAAAACGAGCACATGCGTTCTGCACTCGTTGTATGAGCCTCTTGGAATGACCAGTAATGCACCCGTCATACACGACATCACAATAGTTTAACCTAGATAATATAAGTGATTCACATAGGTTGACACGCAAATCGACACTAAGGTAATCACGTATATTATATAGAACTTTAAGGCGATAGAAGCAGTAGACTAAAGGAGACTTGCGTGGCGTGGGGGGTGCTTCATCGCATTTTTTTCTGTGGCGGCGAATGGGTTACTTGTACGCGTTTAGCACAACTTCTATCGCATGAATCAAAATGCGTTTTAAGATTGATGCTCAGTAATTCAGATTTGTTTACGGTTGGTTGAAACTCAACGACGAATGTGATTTTTGGGCGCTCTCGTTTTATGGATTCTGAAGCTCCGAATCCATAAAACGAGAGCGCCCAAAAATCACATTCGTCGTTGAGTTTCAACCAACCGTAAACAAATCTGAAACCTCTCAAATAGCGCCACACCTTAAAACCTACTTCAATTAATAACAGCTATTAAATAACTCAATTTATGTCCAATCAAACCTTACTTAGGTAAAGTGGTGATAAACAAAGAAGGGCTACCGACTGACGAAACTATTATAGCTTTTAATTAAAACCGACGTGGCCGCGTGCTGTAAAATATCCATTGACATAGTTGTAAGAGCTAATGTCCGTGGCACGGAGACAATCAGTTCGTACAACAATAACAGTGCAGTGGCATTGTTGTACGTTGCACTGTTTGTAATAGGCATCTTTTAAGCAAGTATACGTTGTTTAAGACGGTAATTTTAATATATGTATACTATGCCATCACAAGTGAGGCTAAAAAGCCTGTAAAGAACTTAAAAAAAACTAATGTAAACAAAATTAAACTTCAGTAACCTGTCCGATCCCACGACTCGCGCACTCATTACCCCCCTCGTTTCCCAGCGGCCCAGATTCGTGCCAAAAATTTCGAACCTCGCAGTTCCCAGGTCCTGCGCGACAGCTGGACTCCGTGTTTCCCACGAGTAATTTGACACCGAACGAGCGAACCACTTATGTCGTGTTTATAGCTTGTGGGACTGACTGTTTATACTTGGATAAGACAAGTGTATGTTTTTATGAAGAGGATGAATTAAGCTTTATGATAATGTGTGTAAAATACTGTACCAGCGCCTATTTCACTATAATAACCATACGTATTCCAGAGAAAAAAAAAATGGTGGCTTGATGAACAAATAGGCTATTTGTAATCAGATGTTTGATCCCAATTACTAATACTGTGTGTAATATGAAAGTATATAAAATCAACTTTATAATGATGTATATACTTACAAGCTTTGCATATAAAAATATAAAAAAAATCGCTTTCAAACTTCACTTATTGGTAAGCAGAATTTGACCGTTATGCTCGGGACTCAGCCATTTTATATTTAAAGTTGAAAAAGTAAATATGTTTGGTATATTATAAGAAAATATAAGTTCTACATGAAATCCGTAATAATATATAATCGATTTATATATGTTTTCTACCAGAAAACTCAAAATATCACTTGAAAACTTTGTAACGGACGTGCTGACCTCTAACTTTGATTTTCGAATTTTACACACAAAATACATTATATTATACCATTGATTGTATTTAGTACTAATCTATAAAGAATGAAAATGATAAAAAACAATAATTACTTACTGTTTTATTCACAAAAACCACTTTTTTCAACAACACTTGGAGACGTATACCTAGGCTTACTGATACTTGGAAATCCGAACTTTGACTGGTCGTAACGCGTTTTATTTCTATAGTGAGTGAGTGGATGTCTGATATCAATCTTTAGGTCAGTTCATTGGCAATCGAATGAAAGTGAGCCCAATTGAATATAAATCGTGTACTTTTACTAATAAAGTTACAAATCGAGTAAAGAATTTGGACACATATTTGAGCCGTGGGTAACAACGGGGTACAAAATTGGTGGCACAAATTTGTGCCATTGGGAAATGACGGAGCGTAAAGCGCTCAAGGTCGTGGGAGCTTGCGAAATTTTATTTTTGGCACCAATTTGGGCCTGTGGGAGAGGACAGGGTAATTATGTTGATTGTTGAAAATACAAAATATCAAAAAGGTGCTATGGATGCACTTTTGCCTATACATACATACAGTAGATATAGCAACAAGTAGGTAATTACATTAGAAGAACGGTCTCAAATCAAATCAAAAGTGTTTATTTGTTATAACATAGGTACATTCTAGTTACAGTGGTCTTAAGATAAATGTTCGTTTCACTATGTTTTGCCTTTTGGTGTACACAAACAATATTATAACTCTCCGTTTAGGTCACAGTCTGACAATGGAATACTACATTCCGATTACCACCAGCATGTCTATTTCAACCTCCAGAGACCCAGGTTACTACAGAAAGAACAAAGTAGGTCAACGTAAATCAAATTTTAAAGGAATATAGTTCCATTTCCATTTGTTTTGATTTGTTAAATTTTAGAACTAATCAAAATAAAAACTATTATTCAACCCGCTTCGGTCAAATTCTATTGTTTTTTTTGTACGCGATCTCAGAAGTTTAAGGTAGTGTCTTTTATTTATCTGTTGAAAATCGAAACTTTGTTCTACCTTGATTCCGTTTGTACGACATTATTCACAGCAGTGTGTATCACGCAATTCGCGCAACACCGACCAAAGTTATTAAACCATTCTATAAACTTATCGGTTTTAAATTATTATGAAACAGCAGCATTAAAATGTTCGTTTTCGGCGTCTCTTCTCATTCAATTAATTGTTATGAAACAATCACTTACTTCAGCACAATTTATGATTAAAAATAATACGTGATAAGATGGAATGTATGTGTCATGTCATAATTTAATTTAATTGAACAAAGTTGGGTTGAAAATAAACTGGTTTCAGCTTTTACGGCGAGTACAGAAAATTTAATCAATTTCAACGTCAAGTTAAATAAATGAGGGCTTGTTTTGGTTATCAAGAGAATTTGACGCCATAGAAAAAGCTTGACCCAGTGCAAAAAAATCATAAGGACTATGACCCTGGTGCCTGCTAGTAGAATCCTAACTGGGCATTTTCAGTTAACTTGCACTGTCAAGCCCAATTTATTATTTTATTAATTTTATAGGTTAGTTTGGACTTCTATTTTTCTTCCCTTGGTCGTCGTTAGTGTCGACTATAGGAATAGGGTAACAGTGTGTTGCGGGCGATCATATTTCATGTATTGTGATTTGCCTATCCCCTTTGTAATACAGATGTGTGTTTACTTTACGTTATATATTATGGTAAACCACAGTCTGTAGTTCTGTCTACTTCGCGTGCGACACGAAACATTAACTCAATTCACAAGCCCGACTTAAATGGTCTTAAACTTGGTCTTAAAGATTATATTATCTTATTTTATAACAATAGTTGTACAACAATGCTATATCGGTCAAGAGCATGTGAAAAATTACCGCGCGTAACCTCTAGTATATGATGGCATCTGTTTATCCTCGTGGTTGAATAGGCACTATAGTATATATGCATTTATTTTGTCTCTAGCTGTCGCAACGAAATCCAAATCCTCAAACCAATTCAAATTCAAATTCAATCCTTTATTTCGTGTAACTACATGACACAATATATATTTAAAATAAAACTAACATAAAACAAATAAAACTAAATACGTGCAGTGTAGCATAATCGCACAGTCTGGTTTGTCCGCAATCATTCTCAGAATGGTATTGGGACTGCTCCGTACCCGGCGCACCAGGGATGCGGCGCGCCTGCGCATGAGCATAAAAACAATCAACCCTCGCCTCCGCAAACATCCCTGATGCGCTACAGAAACGAGGCAGTCCCACTATCACCCGGAACGCGTTGTTGTACTGGACTCGAAGGGCCCTGTAGGCCCGTTGCGAATTGCAAATACTGCAAAAATAAAGGGTCGGCCACACGATTGTGATTGGACAGGTGTGTCACTGCTTAGTGCTTACCACCAGGCAGGCCAGGCAGGCTATATTGTTGTTTGCTTCCGTAATGCTAATGTGTTTGTCGCGCCTTTTCTCACATCGCGCGCTTTTCTTTTTATGGTTCTTATGGTTTTTATGGTTTAAGGAAAAAAAACGGAACCCCTATAGGATCACTTTGTTGTCCGTCTGTCTGTCTTTCTGGCAAGACCCTTTATCTCGGGAACGCGGGCCTCGATTTGAAATTAAAACCATACTCAATGCAGTCCCTTGAACCTGTGAAAAAATCAACGTTTATGCTGCAAAATCGTCTATTTCGATACTCTCAAGCGAATCAAAATGTATAGAGTACTTTCCGTTGACCTAACCTAACTATGAAATAAGTAATATCGTCTTATACTACAATACAGGGAAAAATCTGAAAACTATACATTTGTAATTTTGTACGGGTGGGCGAGTCCATCTCGCACTTGTTTCTTTTTGCCTTGTTCTGCCTGCAAAGCGGCCAGTAATAAATGGGCACAACCTCCCTGGGAGCCAAATGGGCCGCCCAGCGGGAACTCACATCGCGCGCGTCTTGTATAACCTGACAGTCTAGGAAATAAGCCCCCTAGTTTTTCCAAAAGGCTACAAAATGGACATTTTTAAGCAGTGTTTTTAAGGATTCAATAGGCATATTATTCCTTGTAATGGTGGCACACTATGAGGCAGAGTGCGCAGGAATACCCAGTTCTGAAGTCATTGTTCCATGACGTCATGAAATAACTAACATGGCAGTGCAAAGGCCGCTCGTGGTAGATACTTGTGAGTTTGTGAGCAATTTTTCGCGTTATTACATTACAATAAAGTCTTTTTTCCGTGGAGAAAACCTGCGAACCAGGTACCCAGCTCTCGAGGGAAGTGTGGGTTATGTGGTATTTCTACCCTCTTAAAACTCCACGTCAACCACCATCTGCGCTAATTAAGTAATTCGGAGGAATCTAGGACCTCGGGTTGACGCACTAAAGCCCTCCTGACGTCGCGCTTTGCCCCTGCGGGCTTCTTCTGGGCATACTCGTCGCCTTCTCTAGGGTACATAGCCAAGTCCTGTGGCGTCCCCGTTGACCCCATGTACCCTAGCATTGGGAGGATCCGCATTTACTAGCTGGTTGTATCCCATATCACTCGCGAAATTTGATACCCCGATGTACCAAGTTTGTCATTATACTCGCTGAATTTTGATACCATGGACGCGCCCGGATTTCTCCGGGCTAATTTTGGCCCACTTGTGTCTGTCGCTTTCCCACCACCGCATGCGCCCCGTTCCCCGCCCCGACCAATCACGCTGTATGATTAGGCGACCTCATGTCAATTAGAGGGGGTGCGTCATGAATATACCTAGATATTTTTCTAGCAGGAACAACATTTGTTTAGTGCTTGCCACAATAAAAATATCGACAATCCTGTTATATATAATTTTTCTCAGAAGAAGTATAAAATTGTTCCCATTTTATTGTTTCCACTAACTATGTGATGTGTTTCATATATTTATCGCTGTTCACATAGGTAATAGAAACTTGTGAGTAGAACGGACCAAAAATTTCCAAAAATCTGAAAAAAACACTTTGTAAACGCCCATACCTAATCAATTCACCAGACAGAACTGCGGCAGTATTAAGTTTACAATATTCTACTATTGTTAACGCACTTAGATAAATTCTATTCATAAATGATTAGTCAAAGGCCATACCCATAAACGCAGTACAATATGATTGTGTGAATTAGTATGGATGAGATCCTAATAAGGCCTGATGGTATCGCAGCTTCAAGGTGGTTGGGATGACCTAGATGCTTTCACCTATTGGAAATATCGACACGATTAATTAATGTTAGTATATACAAGATGATATACACATTGACATTAACTAAATTAAATTAAAACTAAGTTAAATCGTAAAAAAACCGGCCAAGTGCGTGGCGGACTACGCAAAACGAAGGGTTTCGTGCCTATTAAAAAGGTCGTATCGTCACAGAAATTTTACGGCACTTACGTCCTTTTCTTTGAGGAAGGCAGTTTTTCAGCAATATCTCGAAAACCTCTGAACCGATCTTGTTCAAAATAATTTTCGGTGAATGAAATTAATAAGCCCTATGTCCATAAATTTTTCTATATTTTTAAAATACACCGTTCAAAAATTAGAGGGGGGGACAGAATTTTAGTGACTTTCGGGGCGATTATCTCCGACTCTATTCACTTAATCAAAAAAAATGCTAAGAAACCTTATATTTATTTTGAAAGGCCTATCGATTGATGTGCCACACGGGGGTCACAATGATTATTTTTTTGACTTTTAGTTTTATGTATGGAGTGCACCCCAAAAAAAAATTTTTTTTGTCATTTTAATTACAAAACTATGTAGCGGCTAACAAAATACACCTATTATCCTCAAAATTTTATTCAAATACACCTTATAGTTTTCGCGTGCATTTTACGTGACATACGGACAGACGGACAGACGGACATGACGAAACTATAAGGGTTCCGTTTTTGCCATTTTGGCTACGGAACCCTAAAAAGGCTCTCGAGGCATTGTACCGGGGATGCTGGCGGCATTTCCTCGCTGATGCGTTGCGCGAGAAAGCCGCCAGCTCTTCGGTCACCAGTTACATCAACCAGACGATTTCCAAATAACTTATGCGCACTGGAACACCACGGACCGAGGGTCTCGACGCCAAAGGGTACAAAGTTGTACTCTCTGCCGAGGCCTCTATATTTATTACATTTTAGATTATCGGCGTTTTCCACCGCTGCACCCGTTATGCATTAAAATCGAAATTTGGACCCCTAGGAATGGTTCCCATCACGCAGGCAGCTTTCCCGCGCTGGATTGCGATAGCAATTCTCTGCGCAAGAAAGCTGCGCGCGCGACGGTCGCCTGTTGCCTTGCTTCCCTTAGGCGTTTGCCGAGCGAATTTTTATAATGTTTATGTAAATGCAAACTCTCAGATCAAAGTTGGTGCGATCCTCTTCGATTTAATTAATTTATGCATTGACATTTTGCAGCACCCTAATTTAGTATTACGACTATTAACCCTTTATTACTTTATGATGTTGATGGTAAATAAATAAAGTTTGCATAATCTATGTAACATTTGTGTTGATAATCATACCTAACACGGGATACCGTAATAACGCCATTAAACTATAATCATCATCATCGTCCTAGCGTTATACCCGGTTGTGCCCTAAAGGAACCCGGAGTCCGCTTTGGCACCTAATCTCAAGACTTGGCACAGGCACTAGTTTAAAACTATAATATTTGTGGTTAATGGAGAATAATAGGAAGAGGAAAAATAATGTATTTCAATATCAACATAAGATAAAAAAGTTTGTGATTGTTCAAATTCAAAACGACGAATTTTTACAATCAGTTGAGTTACAGGGTGTTGCGGCTTGCAAGTCTTGCAACACCGTACGGAGATCGCGCCCAATGAGACGACAGCATCGCGTGCCTGACACTCTTTGGGGGAGCCCTATGTCCAGCAGTGGACGTCTTTCGGCTGATATGATGATGATGATTAAACAAGTGGAATTAAAAGATTTTTCAAAACCCAACTCCCACGATTAACTAGAGGAATCAAACCTCATAAGTCGAAATCCGTGAAACGGTTTAGGCTATGGGGTGTGCCAAAGAATAAGACATACAAACATATGTACATACATACATACATACATATTTACATACATACATATATACATACATACATAAAAACAGGTTGACCGAATAAAACCTGATTTTATACGTCGTGAAAAAAAAGAATACTATTTTTCTTAAAACAGCCCGTTCCACTTGCTCATCCGATAACGTGTAAGAACCGCATGTAATCGCGGTTACAATAGTAATCAATTACGGCTGGATTACTTCCACTTTTCACTCGGATGGCATTATGCAACAATCACTTGTCAGTGTCAAGTGTCAGCATTGTGCGGATAGGAAGTTGGTGTACAGTTAGCCTTAAAAGAGAAGAGATACTTAATTTACTTTAAAAACAAAGTTGTAACCAACTTCAAATCAGTAGCCAAATTGCTTCAAGTTTGCCTATTGGCAATTTTAGGAGGTACAAAAAAAAACGAAAAAAGACGCCTGCGTGTTCTTTACAGCCCTTTTAAGTCGGATAAAATAATATTTATAGATTGTTTGTGATGTTAAGAGCGCGAAACACACAAATATGCAATAAGATGATATGTGACACTTCTCGAGCTGTACTCTGGTTATTTGCATAAATGTCGCTGACTGTACTTGAAAATGAGATTAGTGCATCCGTGTGGCGTTAGTAGAGGAAATCAGATCGGCCATTGACCTCTGTTACCTTTTACGATGTGTTCTGTAATAGATTGTGTACACATAATTGTACTTTTTTGTACAAAGAAAAGTTGGCTGAAAGTTCTACTGTAAGGGACCCAAATTTTTATGTTACTACTTTTCATAAATAAATATTTGTGGACAGTCTTACACAAATTACGAGCTAGTCCCAAACTAAATACTACCTACGGGTATTACTACGGATAGGTAATGTTTTAGCCATTTTTTAACAATTATCCAATAATTCACCATTAAAACTGTACTTATTGTCAAATTCACAGAACTAATGTAATACTTAATTTATTTCGATATTTTAATTAAGGATAAGTATAACCAAAAATAACCGTAACCGGTTATTCGAAATTCCAAAAACCGGTTATGAAATTTTGTCGAGACAATCGGTTACAACCAGTACTTTGGTTTCGGTTAAAACCGGTTTGCATTCCCTGGCAACATAAGGGACGGAAAGGCTCCTATGCAGCTAAATTAAGAACTGGACTTAAATGGCTGACGGCTTACCATAAGCATTAAAAAACCTACTTAATTTGGGAGGGTAATGGTTTGTTTTCCACAACCTCATAGGTACTTAGGTACTAACTCAACTCAGTTGTGGCAAATAAAAAAAAGTGGAACTATGACAAGGACAACGAATGATATATATTCTGTCACACTCGCACATCTCGCTATATCGTGGTATTATTATCACCATAGCTTGTCCTGATAGGTCCATGACCAATACCGACAAACCATTGAACCTGTGTTGCCAGCTTAGACATATGATATTTGCGGGCCACAGGACCGCTAACATCATAATAAAAGGTATTCATAAATTCTGGAGCGATAACATTCGGCTAGCACGCCATTAATTACCGTTGCAAAATGGCAGCCGCGACCGGGCGACGCCGTGTCAAGAACTTGTGTTGCAACGTCCACTCTACTATAGGGTTGCCACCGGTAACTTACCCCCAATTAGTAAGAGTACATAGTTTAATTAATGGACATAACTAGCAGGGTAATCGCGCACATTTTGGAACGCGCGTAGGACGTAACTACTAATTTTTTGCATGTGAAAATGACAGGTGAAACGTTTTGAGGCTAGTTCTAAAAGTTACGCAATAAGCCTGCAGGTTCAACTAGGAATGAGCAATCGATCAAAAGTGTCCCAATCAACGATAATTTTTAGTAGGATTTTTACGAAAATATGACCAGAGATTCGCTCAATGTCTCAAATGATAGGATATAGCGACTAGGCTAATGACGTAGCTTATTACTTATTAAGTGTATTCACTCTTGCCTTGGCTCGCGGATGCATGAAAAAATGCATTCATCCCTATCAAGTAGAAATATGGGTTTCCAAAATGTAGATTAGTTTAGAATTCATTTTTGCTGTGTTTGTGTACCGTTAATGCTCTCATGCAAGACACAAAGTACCTACCTAACGTAAATATATTTATGATCATGCTATTTTACTTCAAAAATAGGTTGTATTGCAACGTCATACATATGGTACAAAATCAGACGACTTTCGGACATCTGCCAGGGAAAGGCTCTTTGTTTCTTTAGACATATCATGCGTTCATCTATAACATGAATTTTTATAACATTAATGATTTCATCAATCACAAAGTATGATTTAATGTGTAAAATTTCACTGATAATATTATTACTTATATGTCATATTATAGTCATACTTTAGATATTTAGAGAAACAATTATAAGGTAAATTGTAAATTTGTGTAGATTCTTCTATTATCTTCGTGTATCTAGATGTAGATTTGTAATATTCAATGTTCATAGTGTACTGAGTACATAACATAACCATTTGCATGCTGTTAAGAAATAGCTGGAGAAGGTTGGACAATTTGTTAACCCAAGACCTGTAACTTGCCCTTTTTCTGCAAATAAATATTTATCTTGTCTTATCTAGACATGATCTAGTAAAACAAATATTTTTGGTTCTGTGGAAGGCAAACGCGCTAGAGGAAGGATTCCAGTGCGCTGGACTGATGCAATTAAGAGGGCTGCAAAATGCAGTCTTTCCCATGCAGTCCACTTGACGAGGAACAGCATGCGGTCACGATCTTAAGTCATGAAGGATCGACTACGAAAAAGAAGGGTACAAAATATAAAAATGTTCATTGCGTTTTGCACGGTCATCAGTGGCAACCCTGGCTTACTCGTAATCCCTAAAACAGTCAGCTAAGTTCAGAAGACGCGCCGACGCATTTCCATACTGGACCCGCAGTCATTATAAATCAACGATGCTGATTTCCATTAGGAATTTAGATATTAAGCAGAAACCTTGTAAAACAGGCAGCAGAAGTAGATAAAAGCACAGTAATTGTAGTTGAATAAATAAATAAATAAAATCAGTTTATTGTAGACAATAGTACTCAGCAAACAAAACAATCCTACTGATATTCAAAGTCAAAGTCAAAGTCAAAGTGATTTATTCTTCAATTTAGGCATATTACTTGCACCTATGAATGTCGATACCTTGCACCTAAGGTTGTCTGGAAGAGATCGCTCTTCAGCGATAAGACCGCCTGTTGTCTACCTCTACCTACATGTTATTGTATTGTTTCTCTCTGTAACTGCTTTTTTTGTGTGAGGTGTGCAATAAAGAGTATTTGTATTGTATTGTATTGTCGATAAACTACCACCGGTTCGGAAAGTAAACCTCTGCCTCGAGAAGAACCGGCGTAAAAAACTCGGTGAGGTGTCATTTTTTCAAAACAGTATACAATATATCATTTCAGTATCAGAGTATTATAATAGTATTTTATGCAACAGTTGTATAAGAGAGGTCAAAAAAGGCGAGTGGCGTGGGTTACGATGTGAGCCGAAGGCGAACATTGTAAAGAAAGACGCCACGAGCGTTTTTTGACGTTGTTATACAACGTTGCATACAATACGTTTTCTACGACTAGCTACTATGAAATAAAATGCAAGATTAAACAAAGAATAAACTTTTCTTAAACTTTGTCGTATAGGTGCCGAGATTTAGTAGGCAACAAATTTTCAGTCACTGCTTGTGGGCTGCCGGTGTATTTCTTCTGGTTTTGAAGCAATATTTTCGTCTTCATCCATTTTTATTACTTTTGAGTAACACAAACTATTTTATAGCAACCACAAAGGCCGCAAAGTCAAACAACAATTTATAAAATAACCGGGAATTCGGGAAACATGAAAATGAGACAAATGGATGTCTATAGTTAACTTTGTTTTTAATTGATGTCAACTTGCCAGTACTGCCATATTAAGAATAAGGTTTTTCCTAAGTTGGCAGCAATGCCTATAGTAAAAAAAAATCTAAAAAGTAAAAACATTCAGTGGTTTGTTAAGTTGGTAGTACCTAATGTATAGGTTTAGAAGCGTATGGCTGCTAAGCGTATCGTTTTGGCGACATATACTGTTATGGGGAATAGAGTATAGACTTTTCTGCAAACTAATTTTGTATGTCTTTATATTAGTGTTCGTGACTATGTAAATGACAGATAAAAGTACAGGAGTAGAAAAATTTTTAAAATTACATTGCTACAGTAGAAAGCCCATTTATTTTACGACAGATTTCAAGTGCAGGATTTTATCGCTGCCAAATATCCCTATCCATGATGTAGTCGTTTATCTTATAATATGCTTTTGAAATAAGTGTCCATTTTACGACATATTTGAATTTAGAGTCAGTAAGTTCGGTAATGTGTTTTGGAATTTTATTGTAGAATTTTATACAATTTCCCAAGAACGACTTTTTCGCTTTTACTAAGCCTGTAAAGTAAGTAAGTTGTTTTGAGCTTCCCTGCGCTTCTGGTAACCTTGGGCCTATCAGTGTTTGTTGGGTAGTTGTATAAATTCTTCCAAACATACATTATTATTTCAAATACGTTTAAACGGATGTTTAGATGTTTGGATGTTTGTTACCCAATCACGCAAAAACGGCTGAACGGATTAAGATGAATTTTGGTATACATAATAGTGTTCCTGGTGGTGGTGGTAGTGGTTAGTGGTGTGTGTGTGTGTGCCTGGTTTAACATATACAATACTTTTTATCCCGGGAATCATCCCCTAAGGGGGCGAAATGGGAGGCGAAAGTTTGTATGGAGCTATGATAAAAACGAGTTCCACGCGGACGAAGTCGCGGGCAAAAGCTAGTTAACAAATAAAACTTAGTAAAATATTACAATACATGTATCATAAGATTCATAAGAATGACTAGTCCCCGGTAATAAAGTTAGTTAGGTAGCTGAATATTGTACGCATTTTTCTGGTCCCATTAATTAAGTGGTGAAGGGGTCACTGCGGGATGAAAAAAAACCGTTAAGAGCGGCAGTCGGTTTCGTTTTTGAAAATTATTCATCAACGGTATAAAACAATCAAACAAATAAAAAAACCTCTAAGGGATGAAAGTGGGATGAAATCAAGTTGACGGCGGAGTTATCCGGACAATTTCGCGGGCAAAAACTAGCACAAATTTGTATAATACTTGTGCTTATATGTAAGACTAACAGTTGTATTGTATATTACGTTAACAGTAATCATTACGTAACAGTACACGCATTAATTCACTTTCCCATGACGAATGTTGGAAAAACTAGTCCGAGACGGGCGCACGCGCAGACCCGCTAATAACTGTGTAATGCAGGGCTTGTGCCTTAAAAAATCAAATGTAAATAAATATTATTATAATTATAAATATTTGGGGCCAATCTTACACAAATCGAATCGGCCCGCAGGATGGACAGTTAACGGCATTCTTGGATAAACAAAAAATAAACAGTCCAAAAAAAAATTTAGCACTGTTTACAGACAGAGAGATAGAGAGACGCCAACCTAAATATATAATTATGTATGACTAGCCTAGCTAAGACAGTAATGACGGAATGGAATGGTTCTTAGCTTTTTTGTGTCGGGGAATTGTCATTTTTAACCCCCGACACAAAAACGGGGTGTTATAAGTTTGACGCGTCTGCGTGTATGTCTGTGGCATCGTAGCTCCGAAACGAATGGACCGATTTTAATGCGTTTCAACAAAATCGGTTGAGCCGTTTTTGAGATATTTCTGTTGCCGCTATAACAACAAATACTAAAAAACCGGCCAAGTGCGAGTCGGACTGGGGCTCCCATACAACAGACATGATTTTTTTGCCGTTTTTATAGATAATGTTACGGAACCCTTCGTGCGCGAGTCCGACTCGCACTTGGTCGGTTTTTTTTTGTTTAATTGACAAACAAAAAATACTTGTCCAATATTTTTTGATAATCTAACTGACGGACTAAATATATTTTTTTAGGAAGGAAGCCAATTCATCCAGTTATTTTATCTTAACATATAGTCCAGGCAATGAACTGACAACTTGTATGGAAAAAATGACAGATTTGGAAATAATTTATAATAGCTAATTTTTTTAATGTAACGGTTATATTATCAATTAAATAGTTACCTAGAGGCAAAATCCAACAAAAAATCAGACATCAAAAAAATCAATATTTAATTAGCTCCCAAAAAGTCCGGATAAATATTAATATATTTTTTTATCTTTATTTAGGTTCATTTAAATTTGCTTTAAAATATTCAATATATATAAAATAAAAAAGACAATGAATGTTTAATTTAAATCTATATAATTACTTCCGGGTGGAAAGTTTGTTGGATTCTTGAATAAAACATCTTAGAATAACGTTTTAGAATGAAATAAACAAAAAAAAACGCTATTATAAATTAATGTTTTTCGAAACAGTATTTTGCCTGGAGTAATAAACAAAGCGACACAATGTATGCCGCCCTGTACAGACACGAACATTAGTTATACGAGCAACGTAAACGATTACTCTGGTGTCGGCCTTGTTCGGTGGATCCGTTCTCCGGCGATTGTAGTAATTTACTGTAATGTAGCTTATTCTATATTTCGTAATATCTATCACACGACATCAAGTAATGATACTTTGGCCACGGTACATAGTTTGAGAACAATAGGTCATCGTAAAAACCTCCCTACTATAGTCCAAATCACCCACCTATGGTCCATGTTACACGATTGTGTGCGACTATTATTGTGGATGAACTCTATGAGAGGCAATATAACTATATTATAGTAAAAACTGCGAACAAATAAGTTTCCCTCAAAAATTTCATTTTTGGTAAAAACTTTTCTTGCCGACTGTTCTTTTCTCTATACCATCATCAACTACGGAGGTTTTACTTGTTTTTACCCGACTGCGCGACGCAAAGGAGGGTAATGTGTTTATCAGCCTATATATGTATGTATGTATGTATGTTTTTGAAGATTTTTGTTATTTTTAAAGGAACACTTCGTTTTCGTCCATATAATTGTGTCAAAATTGATATTTACCATGAAAAAGATCAAAACTCAATATTTTCATGAATACTTGTACAGCAACAATATTCATAGCATTTTCTGATCGCCTGTCGGATTTTTCTTCGTTCATATTTCTTGCAAACAGAATGAATCGGTCAAAGATTACAGATAGATCTGAAATAAGTATCGTACAGTACCAACAAAATATCACTTTCATGTTGTTTTTAAGTGCGAAGGATTAAGACTCCCTTGTAAGACCGATGGGCATATAAAACGGTTCTTTCGGCGAATTCACATGATTTTATAAAACCAACATGTACCTACTATTGGAATAACCTGAAATTAGAATTAAATAAATAAATATAAATATCGTGGGACAATTCACACCAATTGATCTAGTCCCAAACTAGGCAAAGCCTGTACTATGGGTACTAGTCAACGGATAAACATACTTATATAGATAAATAGGTACATACTTAAATAGATATTAAACATCCAAGACTCGAGAACAAACATTCGCATCATACAAATATCTGCCTCGACCGGGGATCGAACCCGGGACCTTAAGCTTCATAGTCAGGTTCGCCGACAAGAACCTAGCTCTTAAACATTATGATGATGACAGTACAGTCACGAACTTTAATTGTTGAGCCATTTAGAGCTCACTTTATACTGGACACTTCAGAGTAAACCAAAATTAGTTGACACCTAAATGGCTTAACAATTAAAGTCATTGACCGTACCTACTGTTTTCCTTAAGTGCACTTTGTGCATTGTGTACATTTTCCGATAGAAGCTGAAATTTATAGAGACTGTCAAGCGATTATTGCCAGCATCCGTCGCCTTGACACAATTGTGGGATTTGACATATTGACATTATTGACAGGATGGACAGTTAACGGCATTCTTGGACCGAGACGCTACAACAATGTTTAAGATGCTTTCAAGGGTACAGTCGTCCTCATAAGTAGCTGAACACCTAAGTACCTTGTCGTTTTCACTCGTTTCACAACTTCATATGGCATTTTAACATGACGTTTAATGCGACGCGGTACAAATATGTTCAGGCACATAGATGGTCTAAGTGAACCTCAAATTCTGTATAAAAAAAAACTCAGTGAATTTTCCTTTTTGTCTATATAATATATAGGTAGCTGCTTATAATATAAAGAAAGTAAGTTTGTTTCTCTGTCTGTCTATCTGTCTGTTACCTTTTAATGCGTAAACTACTGAACCGATTAAGACGAAAGGCCGTAGCAAGATAGTACAACTGTGCCAGATTTTGTTAAAAAATTCCCAGTCCCAGCCGGAAAAAAAACCGAATTCATGAAATATTATCTTAATTAGTTAGTATATATGCCCTGAAAAAAATTGAGTCTCCATCTTTAACATTTCCGTAAAAAACACGTAAGCCAAAATTTAAAAAAAAATCATTTTCGAATGGGTGACCACTCTAAATGTCATTCCAAAAAAGTATTTACTTATTTAACGTCAGTCAGTCTGTCAGTCATATTAATTAGTTTGATGGTTAAAATCAAAAAGGAACAGTGTCAAAATAAAAAAAAATATTATGGTTGTTATTTTTTTAAGGACTTTGTTAAGGAGTTTTTATCCCAAAAATCGTCACCTAAGTGGGTGAAAAAGGGGGAAGTGTATGAAGCGCGGACAAACTCGCGGGGAGAAGCTAGTATATTATAAATAGCTACTGAAAATTAATCTAATGTAAGACAAGCTTTCTAAGAACTAACTACTCAAAAATTATTTCACTGTCAATTATCACGAACATAAAAACATTTTGCATGTTTAAGAAAAACTCTCACACCTACATTTTACCTACGATGATACAAAGAGATAACCAAATAATCGCCCATTCGTAATTCGTAACTATTACATTACAACAGCGGTTATGTTATTCAACAGTATATCAGTCATATGACTTGCTGAGTAATTTACAGTTATACAGCATGATGCGGTATTATGCACATTTTGTAACAGCAATGCGATGATGCGGAATAAAATGCATTATAAGCTGGTGTAGAATATTCTCTAATTAGACAGCTAATTAGTATTACGTTGATAATTATAACACTGATTGGAATAAGGAATGCTTCTGTTTAACTTTTGCAGAAGGGCTATGCGCCAGTTATCGACCACCTACATTTAGTGTGCTGGTTTGAGACCACTAGATGATTTGGTGAACAAAATGAATATATTCTAGTTTTATTAGATTACTAAAAACATTGTAAACGGCTCACTGTATTTTTTTTGGAGAGCAGCACCGAAGAGTGTTCTTCTTCTCATATTTAAGAATTAAGCTCTTGTCGGTGTAGCAAAAAGTAGGCCCTCACACAACTTCTTTGACATTTCTATATGACCTAACATCAACTCTCTTTTTGAGTTAGTCGGAAACCATCATAAAAGCTTAAGTGTCCTAATTTTTTTACGATGCCATTCGAACCAAACACCAAAAACTGGTTCGAATGGCATCGTGCAAAAATTTTAGTCATCATGAATATTACGGATAGTGTCATCTCACAAAGAAATACTTTTACATCGTGCACTTTTGCTGTCCACTGTACCCTTCAATGCTTTCGCTACGGTTGAACTTTTCTGACCACACTACGCCAGTTGGCCCCAATAGCGATTGACTGGCAGAATATGCCATATGGACATTCAATACTGTATCCTTTGTTGAATAATATTATAATAAGCATATTTTTGGTTACATCTAAATCAAATAATAATCATTCCTTTGTTTATAATCGGCGAACACAGGCATACATGACCCGTTGCTACTAACTACTAACCAACTGAGCTATCGGAACAATCCGTCTTGGGTACCAAAATCTGCCTGTGGTCGCCGGTTTGAATCCGGCTCGAAGCATTACATATTTAGTTATTTCCTTTAATTTGAATTTTATAAATATTGTTAGCAGACGCTAATTAGCGTTTTTCAAAAAAAGTGTACATGAACTTTTTTTTCAGATTTCGATTTTTTTGGGTTTATCTTACCCAGAATTGTTGATACTATCGATCCTTATACAAGAAAAAAGTTGTCCCAGATTTTACTATGTAATTTTATTATTCCAGTGCGTCACGACCATATAAATAAAAAAAGACTGCATACAAAAATGTGACGATCTGGAATGGAATATTTTGGACACCTTTTTTTCTTGTATGAGGATCGATAGTGTCAACGATTCTCAGTAAGAAAAACCCAAAAAAATTGAATTCTGAAAAAAAAGTTCATGTACACTTTTTTTGAAAAACGCTCTAATACTACTTACTTAGTACAAACTTAATTCCTTTGTTCAGTTTTGAACTCTCTCATTACCATTACCAACATATTTTAATATCCCACACAAATGTACCTACCTACTACAGAATTGCATACTAAAATTATGCTTAATTATTATACCTTAACATCAGCTGAATGATAATTTTAATTGGTCAGTAAAATAGCGAATTAAAATACCACTGGCGCAGAGGGCCTTTATAATCGTTGAGTTTATTGAATAAGATGATTACCGCTGGTGGCATTCAGAATAACTAAGTAATATCAGGAATGGAACATAAATTACGTTAACATAAACTCACGCCTGTGTCTCCAAAAGGGGCAGGCAGAGAGCGAAGAATTTAATTGTCAGTGCCTCTTCTAGCAATTATAGGTTGAAAGATACCAATGTAATCAAACCAGGATTGACTGAATCTTGTGTGGCCGTTGGTCTAAACCAAGAAGGAGAAAATGTCGCATAGCAGTGACTCTTCTTATGGGGTCGCAAATACCCATTAGGCTGCGGCGCTTATAATAAAATAGAATAAAATATAATAGAATAGACTAGAATATAATGAAATGAAATGAAATGAAATGAAATGAAAAATATTTGTTCCGGAAACATAGTAGTCCATATACAGTATTATATCATCGAATAGCAATATCAATTATAGAAATATCAGGCAGGCATTATGCTTGTTTGCCACCGTCGTGGTATTAAAAAGCCGGACAAGTGCGAGTTCAACTCGCGTGGTGAGGGTTACGTCAAATATTGAAAATTTTCCCGTTACTTTGAATACTCAAACTTCTTATAGGTTTTCCTGTAATCAAGGAACTATTTTCCATATTTTTTTCAGAATTTTAAGCATAGTAGTTTTGGAGATAAGGGGGGGATGGTCAAAATTCGTCATTTTGCCTAAATTACTTCAAATCTGTTTTTGCCAAAATTATAAAAAAAAAATCTGAGATGCTTACAACAACCTCTATCATTTGATATGTCACACAATACAGTTTGCAAAACTTTTCTTTTTAATTATCAAAAAGACCCCCGAAGGGTTTCGTTTTTGCCATTTTGGCTACGGAATCCTAAAAACGAATATTCTATATGGAACCCCTTCACTAGCAACTTAAATCGTTCTTGACCAATTTTGACGCATGGGCTCCATAAGGCTCGGAGGGCCGCAAAGGGCACCGCGTAACCTTTAAGCCATTATCTATGATTATTTTAATTATTTGTACGCAATAAATTGCTGGTTTCGTACGCTTTGTATTAGGGCCATGGCTTGGTAATTGCTTCCTGAGTCAACAATATTAAGGCTTCAATGTTTAAACAATATATACATATTTGTTGTGTATAGTGTCGGGTTTAACGGCATCACCCTCTTTCTTCCTGCGTGTCGCTTGTCTCGACTACGGCAGGGTGGAAGTGTGTTGAAGGTGATGGGCTAGCAACCTTTTTAGGGTTCCGTATCTCAAAAGGAAAAAACGGAACCCTTATAGGATCACTCGTGCGTCTGTCTGTCCGTCTGTCACAGCCGATTTGCTCCGAAACTACTGGACCGATTGAGTTGAAATTTGGTAGGTAACATATGTAAATTGATGACCCAAAGATGGACGTGTAAAGTCAATTAATAAATTCTGAACAAGGGGGCCACTTTACACACGTAAACTGGAAAATAAATAAAAAACCGGACAAGTGCGAGTTCAACTCGCATGGTGAGGGTTCCGTATATAATCTAAATTTCATAATAGATTTGAAGTAATTTAGGAAAAAATACGAATTTTGATCATCCCCCCCCCCCCCTTATCACCGAAACTACTAGGCTTAAAATTCTGAAAAAATATGGAAAATAGTTCCTTGCCTAAAGATTACAGGAAAACCAATAAGATGTTTGAGTATTCAAACTAACGGAAAAATTCGCAATATTTTACGGAACCCTCACCACGCGAGTTGAACTCGCACTTATCCGGTTTTTTTCTTTCTAGGTACGGAACCCTTAAAAGAAATGTCTACGGTTCAATATTTTTCCTGGCTCTGTAGAAAAAGTATTATCTTTAACTGAAGAAATCTTATCCATTATGTGTTCGCTAACTGAAGCCGGTCGCTTAACCGGCGCAACGACCGTACCTCGTTATTGTGTGGGTATTTTAAATGACAAACACGGGCGATATTATAAAAGAGGTACTGTCGCCAATATTGATGGTCTCTTGCTACAACGATCACGTCAATGCTCAGCATTGACCGAATTGGCTGCGATTCGGAAACAGTCGTTGTGTATTCTTATGTCGTAGCATCGCGTCAGTATTTGCCAGTTCAACGTGGTTCAACGATCTAACTACCGCTTGCTAACCGACTTCAAAAAAGGTGGAGGTTCTCAATTCGTCAGAATCTTTTATTTTTTATGTATGCTCCCCGATTACTTTACTTTGTTGGTAGGGAATACTAAAAACCGGACAAGTGCGAGTTCAACTCGCGTGGTGAGGGTTCCGTATATAATCGAAATTTCATAAGTGTTTTTGAATACTCAAACTTCTTATAGGTTTTCCTGTAATCTTTAGGCAAGGAACTATTTTCCATATTTTTTTCAGAAATTTAATCCTGGTAGTTTCGGAGATAAAGGGGGGGAATGGTCAATTTTCGTATTTTTTGCTAAATTACTTCTAATCTGTTTTTGCTAAAATTATAAAAAAATATATGTCTGAGATGCTTACAACAACCCTTTTTATTTGATATGTCACACAATGCAGTTTGCGAAACTTTTTTTTAATTTTCCAGTTTACCTCCCAAAAGTGGCCCCTTTGTTCAGAATTCATTAATTTACTTTACGCGTCAATCTTTGGGTCACCTATTTACATATGTTTACCAAATTTCAACTCAATCGGTCCAGTAGTTTCGGAGCAAATCGGCTGTGACAGACGGACAGACAGACGCACGAGTGATCCTATAAGGGTTCCGTTTTTTTTCCTTTTGAGGTACGGAACCCTAAAAAGGAAGAGGTATTACATGTAACAGAATTCCTTAACATAAGGGGAATGTATTCACGTACCACCGTAGAACCCTATCGCATAAGGTGACATATCACTCGAGTTTGAGTGACAGCGGCCTGTCAATTGCGACAGGGTTCTACGGTGGTACGTGAACGCATTTCCCTTACTGTACACTCCGGGCACCTGGCGCAAGAGTTGAGGGCTTGCTTATTTATTTATAAAAACAAATCTGAACTCAGAGGAAACCGTTCCAAAGACCAGCCTGCCTGTACGCAAAATTAATTTACTGATAAAAGTGTCCGATTGCGATCGTCACACAATTTTTTTAATACAATCTAATACATCAAGGTTTGCCAGCGGGCAATGGAACGCAGCGTACTCGGAGTTCGTAGGATCGATCAGATCAGGAACACGGAGCTGCGTACCAAAACTGGCATTGTAGATGTGGGTGCCAAGGCCGCGAAGCTAAAGTGGGACTGGGCGGGACATGTCTGTCGGATGCACGTGGAGCGATGGGCCAAATTAGCCACCGAATGGACCCCACAAGATGGTTTCCGAGGTAGAGGCAGACCGAAAAGGAGATGGCGGGACGACTTTGATATGCTTTTTACAGATTGGCGAACATTAGCACAGGACCAAGACGAGTGGCGGAAAAAAGGGAAGGCCTTTGTCCAGCAGTGGGACTGGGACACAAAATAGGCTAATAAAAAAAAATAAAAAACATACATCAGGGTTTAAGAATGACTTATGAGACAGCGGTACCTATAGAATAATACACACAATTATCCTTCATCAGTCAAAGGGCAGTAATAAAGTCCATCACAAAAATGACCCTAAACTAATAATAACATTATCGAATCGACGGCCTCATCTGCCAATCGATCATGGCCCTTCCAATTACGACAAAGCCCTTATGCACGAACTACCTTGTTTCCCAAACTTCATTGCAATAGAGGCTATATTTGCTTGACTTGTTGATTAGTTTTAAGTCGTCTTTAAAATGTGAGGAGTCGATGGACAGCTAATGAAGTACAGATCCAAATTACACTAACGACTATGGATGATGGTATAGTAATCTAAATAGTGCTGTCAAATCTGATCGACACTCATGGTTAGTTGGGTTAGAGCCGACGAGCCCGGCTAGCATGATCGCTTTTATGTCGGACATAAAGCATGCATCCCTTGTTGTTGTCCTACGACACCCCAGCACGGCTATCACAAGACGCCGCGCGAGCTCTCTCGATTTTTCTCGCACTATACCTCTCTTTATTTATTTATTTATTTAAACTTTATTGCACAAAATACAAAAAATATATGTACAAAGGGCGAGCTTAATGCCAGATGGCATTCTCTACCAGCTAACCATTGGGCTAAACAGAGACTTATAACAGGTGTGCAAAGAAAAAAGTATGATAATTTCTGTTACGAATATACTTGAGGAGAGAGGAAAAAAAATACAAATGTATTATACACTACATATAGACATACATAAATAAAAATATATAAGATACATACAAAAAGATATACTACTACATATTCAATATATACTACCATTATGTGGATGGATTTTAGTCGAATTCTTGTTTAAGCAGATGCTTACGCAGCATCCGCTTGAAAGCAAACTTGCTTGGGGCTTGTCTGATGTTGAGAGGGAGTGAATTCCAGAGACGGCTTGCCTGTACGGCGAAGGAGTGAGTCATAAAACTAGTGCGGTGCGAAGGTATGGATATTTTGAGGACACGGGAGGTACGCAGCTCACAGCCTGGGCGAGGGGTATCGAAAATAAATTTACTTTTGAGGTATCCTCTTTCTGAGTTTTCTAATAAGAGAGAGACGAATAGTGCGAGAAAAATCGAGAGAGCTCGCGCGCCGTCTTGTGATAGCCGTGCTGAGGTGCATAGGGCCTTCATAAGCTCGCGCCACGCTTTCCTCGGCGACGTCGCCCTGGCCTGGAGCGACTCTCAGTCCAACTGCTCGCAGCTCACACTCAACTGCTCGCCGATATATGTGCATGGTGATTCATCCCTTACTAGCAAGTATGTGTGAGAGAGTTAGAATCCAGAAATATAATTAGTATAGTCGCGTATGAAGGTATTTTCTATGGTATGTTGCTTCATACATGACTGGAAATAGAACCTGGTCAAATCTGGTAAAGAACCAATAGTAGTTTTTAATATATATATACCTATTGATAAAGGTTATTGTAAAGAATGACCGTTGCTATTGTAACACACTGTATCTCAAGAAGGTACACAACAACACATTAAAGGGTAAACATACGGGGTGGGCCCTGTAACTGGAGCAAATATTTGAAAGGAGGCTTCCTTAGAGCATCTGCAGTAACCTCTTTTGTCCATTTATTTAAAAAAAAATTTAACTCGGAGGAAAATTGATCTAAAGTTATGACCTCCGAGTAATGTATCTTGTGTACCACGAGATCATAGCACAGTAGTCAATGCAGATTTTGAGGTAACATCATGTTATTTTTGTGATTTTTGTCTCTCTGTTTTTAAAATAAAATGTTACTTATATCACTTCAGAAGAGTAAAAAAGTATACGTAAACTTAAGTCGAAAAAAAAACCAAAAAAACATTTTTTTTCAATTAAAACCACTTAGAAACAATTGCCCCCAAGCTTAATAATCTACCGTTTAATTTGTTGCTTCTATTACGGGCTACAGCCTGTATAAGGTTATATACACATAGCAAGGGTAAAGAGTGTATTCGCCAAGAAACTGCCATGCGGTTTGGCGAAGATTTGTGCATGTATATAAGCTGTGTATATATGGGTTACAAAAAAAACATACTAATCTTTCTGATAAACCTAAATAAAGTATGCAATATTCGTGAATTACCTACCCTTTAAAGCTATCATAATATTAAATCTAAATAGGTACAAATTATCTGTAATTGTACCTACTCCTTCATGCATAATTAATTACCGACAATATTCAATCTCAACACGATGTTATCTCCTAATATTAAGAACAAAGAACGCCAGTCATTTGTTCCGCAGTGATGCCAGGATGTCCTGATTGCTGATCTATTGTAGGAGATATAACGTAGCTTTATTGCTTTTGTCCTTGCGAATAATGTGCAAAATACATTTTCACCTCGCCGCTCGGAAAGGCTTACTTTATCGCTCAAAATCCGCTCCATTTTATCCGCTAACGGGGAAAGTGTTTTTGAATTACGAACGTGACGCTCTATCGCGAGACCAACTTTTTTCTATACCAGGGGTTCCCAAACTTTTTTTAGGCCGCCCCGCTGCTGTCAAAAATTAAATTCCCACCTCCCCCCTTCGCTTCGATGCAAGGAAACGAAAGTGAATGGGCTAGCTACCCAAATCATCATCATCAGGGACCCGCGACCCCTTAAAACGTTGTCCAATTTCTAAAACCCCTGTTCTATACGAATTGAGAAACTGGTGTTATGCTAATAATCCATTATCATTACTTTGATAAAATCAATTAATATACTTATTATTTCTGAACTATACATATGAAATATTATTAATTAGATTGACTTATAAAGATACAATACAAATAAATAATTATAAAACGTAGTTTTACATTTCAAGGCCAACATGCAGAATAACCATTTAATTTAGTTTTTTTGAAGCGAACTGCCCAATTTGATATATTCGTGCCCAAATTCTGATTTATAAGCTCATTCTTTCGCAACCTACAGGTGTCTCTAATAGCCCCGCCAAGGGCTCGAAGGGCCAATTACTGGCCTTTATCGGAAATCGGCCATCAATCTGGTATGGGCGGAGCATCGACAAGGAATTAGATGGTTGGTTCTATTGCACAATACAGTTCGTGTTTAATGCGATAATTGACCTTTACATCATTTTAATTGTGCTGTGCACTAGCATGCATATAGTATAAAAAAATGATTTAGTATAAAATATAAAATTGTCTTATATAAAGTCAGTCATATAAAGATGTATTCTTTAAGTTCTAAATACGTAAGAGACTGGTTATTTCCTGTTATTTGAAATAGCTGTTAAGAAAACTTCATCTAATTCGGTTGAGAATTTGTTTATATTTTTAAGATTTAGTTTAACATTTACAAATTTGTTGCGATTTATTTCTGACTTCCTGCCAGGAGCCCTTTTTAGCCTAAGAAAAATACGGTCGCGTTGTATATGAAAAAAAAAACAATATACAGATATCAGCATTTTTTTCACATCAAAAATTTGGTATGTAATTGGACTAAGCATTCTTGAATAATCCACCTACATTTAATACCGCGACGGTAAAAAATAATGAAAGAAAGAAAGAAAGAAAGAAGACATTTATTCACTACACAAAAGACACACAGATATAAAGGGAGTAGACATACAATACAATTGACACATTGTGTGTGTCTTCGCGGCAGTGAAACGGTCGCTGTCTCAGCATTGTGCCGAGGTGTCAGACAGACACCTACAGCGCTGGTTTTCAGACAGCACCGTAAGTGACCCACGGAACGCAACACAGCATAGTCTCTACTATTAGATAGTAGAGACATAATAAATAAATAATTAATGTAATAAATCTGATTTTTTTTAAATATAAAACAGTAGCACAACGGGATGAAAAATACAAAGCATAAAACGCGACACGGTTGGGATGTTAAAAGTGCTGGATGGGTTAGGGTTGGGATTTTTGGAGCGTCAACAAATAGCCTTTAAGCTGGCGCTTAAAGGTATACTTGCTCGACGCTCCTAATGAAAAGTAATCTATATAAATTCCGTAAAAATCAGGCGAAAATGGTATGAACTTTCTTTACTTTATAATTTACTACTTATTTATACATTCCTTGGGATACGCGCATAATCCACTTATTTTTGTTAATGAAAAACCATTTTCCATAGGCCGGATGAAATTCAATATTATCTCATTCAAAATCGTCGCCCAGTAGAGCAGACTCCAGCCCAGTGAACGCCCAAAGTCTCATGTGGTCAGTTTCATCACACGATACAGACACCTACATTTCGCGATACGATCACGGCTCCAATTACACCTTATATAATGGCTTTTATAGTTATCTCATTACGTTTGGACCTCATTACGAACTTCGCCTATGTATGATATATGTTACGGTGATAGTTTCTTAAGTGCTAAGTATGTAAGACGGCTGGCCCACTTTTTTAGGGTTCCGTACCTCAAAAGGAAAAAACGGAACCCTTATAGGATCACTCGTGCGTCTGTCTGTCCGTCTGTCACAGCCGATTTGCTCCGAAACTACTGGACCGATTGAGTTGAAATTTGGTATACATATGTAAATTGGTGACCCAAAGATGGACGAGTAATAGTTATTTACGATACAAGTGCAGGAAATAGGAAATTCGCAACGAGTGGCGATAAATTAAAACACGACCGAAGGGAGTGTTTTAAATCGACACGAGTGGCGAATTACCTATTCGCACGTGTATCGTACAACGTTTTACAGTACACATGGCTCTTTAAAGTTTCAACATATGCACGGAAAGTGCTCATTTTCGCACTAGTGCGGAAAAGTAACACCATGTGTACTGTAAAGTAAATTAATGAATTCTGAACAAGGGGGCTACTTTTGGGGGGTAAACTGGATAATTTAAAAAAAAAGTTTCACAAACTGTATTGTGTCATATATCAAATGAAAGGGGTTGTTGTAAGCATCTTAGATATATTTCTATTATAATTTTAGCAAAAACAGATTTTAAGTAATCTAGGAAAAAAGACGAATTTTGACCATTCCCCCTTATCTCCGAAACTGCTAGGCTTAAAATTCTGAAAAAAATATGGAAAATAGTTCCTTGCCTAAAGATTACAGGAAAACTTATAAGAAGTTTGAGTATTCAAAGTAACGGGAAAATTCTCAATATTTTACGGAACGCTCACCACGCGAGTTGAACTCGCACTTGTCCGGTTTTTTTTGGGGAGTACACTACTTAGTAAGAATTGGCAGCATTAATCTTTTTACAGTAAGGCCTCAATTGGCCACCAAGTAGATCATAGATGGCCATATAACTGACTGACGCAGACGGGGCAGCAGGCCTGGACGGAGATGCAAGATAGCAAGATGATTTAGACGCGACGCTCAGCGATTGGTCGGGAGAAGTACAGGAGAGTCATGCCAATAAAAGAGAGAGGCTTTTGTCCAGCAATACATTTTTTGTATTATCAATAAATGAGTATCAGTGGGCGGGGCACATTGCTCGTAGAACTGATGGACGTTGGGGCAGAAAGGTTCTCGACGTACCGGAAGGCGCGGCGTGGGTAGGCCCCCACCAGGTGGACTGATGACCTGGTAAAGGTCGCGGGAGTCCGCTGGATGCGGGTGGCGCAGGACCGGTCAGTTTGGCACTCTTTGGAGGAGGCCTATGTCCAGCAGTGGACGTCTTTCGGCTGATATGATAATGATGATGCGTAGGTATGGGTATATGCTAGAAAAAGCCATATAAGTATCTGATGGTTTTAAATACGGAAAGCTTTTTGAGTCTCGAATGAGAAGTCCGCGCGATCTCGATATGTGATTAATACTATTAAAAGGTAATTAAAGCCAGTAATTTCTTTTGTTGTTCTCTATGGTAGGTACTTATGTTAAACCGTTTAAAAAATCTGGCTTTTACCGGGATTCAGCCGACCATATTCTAAAGCACCTACTAAAACTAGAGGCAGTTAACTATTACTTACCAGTAAAGACATCTCCGTAGTCTTCGGCATCATAGTGACGTCACCGGGCCTCACGCCAGGCCCGCAGTACGGCAGCGAAGGCCCGCGGTTCGGGATCCTCGGCGGCTCGTGGAGCGCTAGTAGGGCTGCGTGCAGCCGCGCCCGGGCTGCGGTGATGCCTCCGGCCCCTCTCACGGCGGCCTCTACTACCTCGCCTACGTCTTTTTCCCATCTAAAGAACAATGACTTTTAATACAAATTGTCAGTAGCACAGTAACTCACTAAAACAACCAAAGCCAAATGCCCAGCTTTCCTGCTAGACAGACATAGTATATTATAAAGATGTCTAACGATACGCCAGCTAAATTTTTGCACTGCAAGTATATCAGTTACAGACTAGTTTACTTTATTAAACAAAACCTTGAGCTGTCCGATATGGCTAAACCTTGAATTCCTTAGAAATGCGTGATACTTTTATCTGATTCGGACTGCTAAACACTCCCTGATTTCGTCCGTCAGACTGCGATATAGCGTACACTCGGGCTGTCCGAATCGGGCGTAGGTACTCTGAGATTCTTCACGTCGTCTCCTAATATTATTACGTCTCAGCCACAACTTCAAGCGACAGCCCGACGAGTCCGACGACCGGGAAGCAGCTTTTCGCTCCCACATATAGCACACCGATACCTCTATCGTTGTCGCTCACAGTCGTGGCCAGACTCTTTCTAAGATCTGAAGACTAAGCACACCGCCTCTATCGTTCGGGCTCGAAGTCATAACCAGACCCGTCTGTAATCTGAAGACTAAACGCATCGCTGCCTCTATCGTTGTCACTCGAAGTCGTGGCTGCTGTAAGAGTACTAGGGTAGCAGCTTTCTGAAGACTATACCTGTATCCTCCTAAACACCCCCTGATGTCCTCCTTCAGACTGCGCGACAGCGTGCACCCTGGGCTGTCTGAATCCGACGTGCTCTGAGATCCTTCGTGCTTCGAGTCGGGCAGTTCCGTCTCGGTCTTTGGTAATGATGGCGACACGCGCCCGTGGCTGCCGCCGCCGCTGCCGTAGCCTGCGAAACAGTATTCCACTTCGAAAATTAAAGAACAAGAATTACTAGAAGGGCTGGTTTATTAGTATTATTAGCACAACATACGACATCATCGATCGTACCCGGAAATTGTAGGCAGCGTGGGTTTCAAGATGAAGCAATTGTGATATTGCATTGATAGCGTTCTAGACTATCGCTTACAACACACCTCAACCCGATCCCGTATAGTCGACTTTTACGTCGATGGTGCTATTCTAACCCGACACCACACGAAGGGATCTTTCGCGAAGTAGTATGAGCAAGGAAAAGTATTTTATACAATCGTTACACAATGAGGGCTCTTAAAGTCGAGTACCGTGTTTACGTAAGATACGAGAACTTAAGAGCTAATTGTGTAACTATTGTATACAATACTTTTTCTACGCGTCAACTGAAATAATTAAACAAACTCTATCTATTGAAAATCTAAGCCCTGCTGAAACGAGGCGCAGCCCATCGGCTCAGCGTTTCGTTGATGTCTTTTGTTCTATCACCAAGGCGACGTTCTATTGGTCGAATTCAATTTAATCCAGTAGAGGCGCCACGTGATTGGTCAAATTCATTATAGTTGTCTAAACAGTTGTACAATAATTTATTTTAATTGAAATGGGAGCTCCATGGAAAAAAAGTATGTGATTATAGTTTGGTGTACGAAGATTCAAACATTAAAGTCGACGAGTGTAAAAATGTGTATTATGTGATAGCTATGCTCACGCTGTGCTAGACTGCTAGCACAGATTATATAATAGTTCTAACGAACAGATACTCGACTCTGAATAAAAAAGCGCATACCTACCGCTTTCCATGCCTACTAAATTTAACAATGGAGCGACCTTGAACGCGCCGGTTGTTGCCCGCACTTGCCAGCCAATAGACGCTAGGGTTGACACCGCTTAGAAATGAAGTTATGATTAATATTTTTTGAAATATTTTTATAATGATGTGTAACCAACTACAATTGCTTCACCTTGATGTAATGTTGCACGAATATTTTTCCTTCTCTAAATGTTCAGCGCGTGAGCGCGTACGAATTTGAGCAAAATAGGTGATCCGTGCGTGCCTCAACCCGAGGCTGCTCTAATTCGTACTTAGATACTTACATATCAATTTTAATGTTAATGTTGAGATTTATGGCATGACAATTATATTTTGTCAGTCTGGTAGGTGATATGTACGCGTATGAAGAGTTACGCAATTGCCCTGCTGTATGTATCTAAGTCGTAACGTTCTAATAAAAATACAATTTTTTTTAAGAACCTGCTTTATTTTTTAAATTCTAAGGTTTTTGTATAAATTATAAAGCATGTGGTGTGACCTATATGTGATTGTGACATCTATCTTTACAATGCAAAATGAATGAAGTCATGAATGTACTGATATTAACAATTGTTATTGAACCTAAATAAAAAAAAAATCTCCGTTCAGCTGTCACAACAAATCCTCAAATCAATAAAGGGTCGGCAACGCGCTTGTTATTCTTCTGGAATCGCAATCGTCCAAAGGCTACGGTGTCTGCTTATACCATCAGGTAGACCGTATGCATGTTTGCCACCGTCGTAGTATTAAAAAAAAACATTATGTCGGCTAAGACGTTTTATTATTCGTGCAGAACCACACATTCCATGCACTTCACTGATTAGATTAATTTAATTGTTATCGTTTTTCAATTTTCATTTTTCAAAAGACTTGTATGTATTTCCGAAGATTCTGCCAGTATCTGAACTCCATAGCTATATACAGGCATATCAACGCAGCATGTTAAATAAAATGTAATGTCAAGTATCTCTCACCCTGTCTATGGTTACGACAGTCTGAATGTAGGTACATTCGAGTTCTCCAATATCTATACAGACAACCTTTAAAAAATATCTGTACACAGGCTTTATTATTACTGACATAAGACACATGTATAGATATTTTTGAAAGGTTGTCTGTATAGATATTGGAGAACTCGACTGTACCTATTAATTTACTAGTTACCACATAGGTATAACAAAACGAAACTTGTTGTGTAGGTAACTTCATTTTTTAAGTAAGTAGGTGTATCCCGACGACAGTACGAAATAAAGTTTAGTAGGTAGGTAGGTACCTTCCTATCTTCGTTATTTATAACGTAAGTATATAAATAACGACATATTGTATTGCAAACTTGGAATTAGTCACTAGGCATAAGTTGTTTTAAAATATTCTGATTAGGTACGTGTTTCATCCTCACGAGTGCATTCCAAGCACTTCCAAAAGGTTATAAGTTCCCATAGCAACGACGATGTTTACGCCCTTTCTTAGGCTGTGCAATGCATGCACCCCGTAAATCTTACTAAGTAAACTATTATAATTGCTGCTAGACAGGGATAAATATAAACATGAAATCAATACAAACAACGGAGTGGCGGAGTACCTAAACTTGTCGGAGGCTCGGGGTAGGTATACAAAATTAACGAAACTCAAGCAGGCCTAAATGTATCACGTAAGTATTTGAAATAGGTATTAGGTGTTCCGTAAAAAACATTACGAACTCATTTTTAAAGAATTGGTGAATAACTTTTCTTGTGCGCGTAAGCAGCGTCCGGCCGTGAGCGCGTGTGCCGACCCACTGGCGGATGTACCGTTTGCGGCGCGCAAAGTTTAGGTATAATTCTGAGTTCCCACGGCGCAGTTAGGTAGCACTGCTGCTAGTCTTAAGTTTAAAGAAAAATATACAAACGCATAATATATAGGTACCTATGTGACATTAGATTTCGTATGAATCTGCCTAAAGAATTACCTGAAGATGTGGAGGGTACGCGGCGGGGCGGGCAGGGGGCGGCGAGGTCCCCCGCTTCCTCTCCCCCCTCCTCCAGGGAGTCCACGATTATCACTACCTCTTGCTCCTCCTCCTCCGTATACAACGGGTTAGATCTGAATAGCATAGAATAGGATAAACATGTATTCGTGACATTTACAAAACATGGACGCACCAAATCGATACTAATAATCTTACTAATATTATAAATGCGAAAGTTTGGATGTTCGAATGTTTAGATGTTTGGATGATTGTTACTCAATCACGCTTAAACGGCTCAACCGATTTAGATGAAAATTTGCAAGAAGATAGTTCATAGCCCGGATTAAAATATAGGTAGGATAGTTTTTATCCCAGGTCCACGCAGACGAAGTCACGGGCAGAAGCTATATATATTATAAAGAGGAAAAGTCTGTAAGATTGTAGCATTGTAAGTTTGTATGTAATGGGTAATCTCCGGATCTCCTTGTATAAGTCAAAATGATGATCGATCAATGATGACCGTGGTGGGTGACTTGGACAATTATAAAGCCTGAAACATATTGGCGTGGTCTGCGGTGGCGGTCAATAGTAAATTTGACAGTTATTCTCAAGTTTACTATTGTCCGCCACCGCTGGCCACGCCAGTCTAATTTGCTGTCATTCAGCACAAATTGAAAATTGACAACTTCAAATTATGTGTCGAATTTGAATAATGTCAATTTGAAAATCCTCGACATGGAAAATTGTCCAGCCTGAATATGCTAAAATTTTATTACGACCTAAAAGTAAAATGGACATATCGATATGGGTCGAAAAAAATACGTCCATATGGAATTAAGTACAATCCAGAAATTATGTCGTATATGAATTTTGTACACAAATTGACGATTTTCATATTCAAATTTCACACTACCTTAAATTAGGAAACATTCACATTGCACGTATTTAAATATGAACCTATTTTATTCTGGACAAAATTCCATTTAGCCTATTCATTTAGAATAAAAACAAAAGAAAAAAATCTGTTATAAAAAAGTATAAACACAATTACATTTTTACCTATTTAATTCACTTTTAATGCTAATATTCCTTTTGGTCCAATTTCCAAATGGTCATTTCTTGTCGACGATTTTCCATTTGTGCCGTATTTACATATGTCTCAGTAGTAGGGTTTCCATACAGAATGTTTTCGTTTCATTTGCTTTACGAACTTTTAAAACGTTGCTGAGAGAAAACTAATATGTAATGACGACAATTGACTAAATAATGAGCCAAGCACGAACTGCTCACATCACTTGCAAACTTCAATACAAAAACGCCAACGATTATCTTCAAGCATATTATTACAAAGAAAACTCTCTGATTCATCTATTTTTTTCCATTACGTTTCCTTACACTTCCCCAAGCCTTAAATCAATGCAACAAGGTTCAGTTTGGAATAAAAAGCTATGGTTTTAAAGTGGTTCTTATATAAGGTCAACGACTTGACAGTGACTTAAGTCACTTTGCATGCATTGTGCGTGAGTGAGATTATGTAAGGGATAATAAAGCTTATATGGACATTGGATCGCAATGCAACACCATCAAACAGAGTGAAGAACCACTTTGAACATTATTTCAAGACAAATAAGGTCTACAAATTGTGATGCAAGTCAATAATATCTTCATGTGTACTGTAATGTTTATTTTAGTTTTCCTGTGTGCATTGCATCTTACGTACGGACATATTAAAAGGTCAATTCCGTATACTTCCATATTTTATAGTGTCTTTCACTCTACTGCTCGATAAGTAATACTTAGGTAAGTCTGATTCCGACGGTTGCCGAACGGCTAAAAAGGGTACCTTCTTAGCCAAAATTGCAAACACAGAACACTTTTATACGTATACTTTAGTTTCGCCCCAAATGTTTCTAATGTGTAAATAACTATTTTACTTCGGCTATATTTTGCATCTCGTGCCTTCACTACATCGAGTCCCTCGCTATGCTCAAAGTACTAACATTAAATCAAGATCAGCGAGTGATACAATGTCGGTGTCTTTCGTTTGCTCCCCAGATTAGGAAAGGTCCTAGATTAAGATCATTACATTATAAAGAAAGAAAGAAAGAGAACATTTATTCACTACACAAAAGACACACAGATATAAAGGGAGTAGACATACAATACAATTGACACATTGTGTGTGTCTTCGCGGCAGTGAAACGGTCTGCTGTATCAGAGGGCCTACCGCGAAATGCATTCGAAGTTTTCCCTCTCTGTCAGACTTGCGAGTTCGTCTTCGAGTGCAACAAAGAGGGAAAACTTCGAATGGCTTTCGCGGTAGGCCCTCAGCATTGTGCCGAGGTGTCAGACAGACACCTACAGCGCTGGTTTTCAGACAGCACCGTAAGTGACCCACGGAACGCAACACGGCATAGGTACTATTAGATAGTAGAAACATAATAAATAAATAATTAATGTAATAAATCTGATTTTTTTAATTATTATCATTATTTTATTGTAAATTGCCCTTGTGGACTACTTACAGTTTTTTTTTTTAAATGACCTAGATTATGAGTCACAGATTTATTTCTATCCCAATCGACTTATAGCTAAGGACTCGTCCAGAAATCATGTAATCATATTTGGCCTAATTTTGACGGCGCCGCACCGCAGACATGGGACCGGGTCCTTATAGTGTCCGCAACACCATTTGATGAGGCAGGTAATAAAACATTACAATCATGCTATCTCTATCGCACTTTCACGACCTTATATACTCCACGTCCACGGTTGCGCAGGTAGTAACACGCACAAAACACTTCGTTGGCACGTCTTAGTGAGCCAAATGTTAGACAGCGGCACTACCTACATCAAAAAACTATAATGAAGCATTTAGGCGAACTAAATGACAGGTGAAAATGTACAAATATGGCCATAGTTTGGCCATATTTGTGCATTTTCACCTGTCAGTTTAGTTCGCCTAATTGTGGATTACACTGTAGATTCGAAGTTTACCTATCTCCCTCTTTGTCGCTCAAGTATTATATAAGTATTTATGATGGAGATTGAGATCTGAGATATCCGAACTTCGATTTTCGTGGTTGTACCTCTCGATAGTAGTACCTACCTATAGTATAGGTAGCATATATGCTATTGGTTTATATGTAGGTAGTACCTGAGCAACGGCGGCGGGGTGTCGTCCAGCGCTCTGAGGGGGTGAGGGGGCGCGGGCGGCGCGGGAGGGGCGCGCCAGTCGCACGCGCACCGCCCCGCCTCGCCGCACTCGCGTCGCCCTCCACCCTGGGGAAAAGAAAAGTATCGTAAGTACAGAATGGAAAATATACTTAAACGTAAAAGCTTTTACAGTACATATGGTGTGTTACTTTCCCGCACTAGTGCGGAAATGTGCACTTTCCGTGCATATGTTGAAACTTTAAAGAGCCATATGGACTGTAAAACTTTGTACGATACACGTGCGAATAGGTAATTCGCAACTCGTGTCGATTTAAAACACTCCCTTCGGTCGTGTTTTAATTTATCACCACTCGTTGCGAATTTCCTATTTTCTGCACTTGTATCGTAAATAACTATTCTGAGAAAAGAAACTGTGACGCCCCTGACGCTTCCCCTTTTACGTTCCCCCGCTCGCTATGCACGCTTCACACCATGCCCAGAATCCCTATACTCGTATGATGTAGCGACGACGTGCACAGTTTTTTGACAAGCCATGTCCATACTGTACTATACTATACTATATGCGAAAGTGTGTCTTTCTGTGTACCTTTTCACGCTCAAACCGCCGAACCGATTAAGATGAAATTTGGTATAGATATAGTTCGAGTCCCGGGGACATAGGATTATTCTTATCCCGGAAATCATCGCCAAAGGAGATGAAATGGGGGATGAAAGTTTGTATGGAGCTACGATATAAACGACTTTCACGCGGACGGAGTCGCGGGCAGAAGCTAGTACTTATACTATAAAATCAATGAGGTTTTTTTTGCAGCAGCTACTTTAAAATCAATTAATAATCAATGAGATCGGATATCACAGTTTAACAGAATAACAAAACAATATATTTACATTAAATAAGGAAGTAGGTAGGTACTACGTATAGACATAAAGGAATTAACATAAAATATCTCGGATTATTGAACTCATCCGATGAAGGTCGGTGCGGTGCAAAAATAAAACTAGAGATATAAAAGTTACCACCACACAAAGAATGACTTCAAATATGTAGTCTTTTCGTAAACAGTTATACGACTTATCAACGTCTTTAATTAAACGATATTGGCACTTAAAATGGTCTTTGACTGACATTGTCATTCAAATGAACAAGTTGACGTTGTAATTGTTTAGTTATCGTATTTTCACAATTTTAAGTAGTTTTTATTTTTACTACTGTGTAAAAAGTTGTTACACAAAATACAGGATTGTCATCCTTACAAGAATATTGTTACGATTTTCCTTTCATTTGATACCCCACTTGACCTAATTACTATTTTTAATTTTTGCCCCCCGCGCTCCTGTACTTTTCATAAGACATAAGACATTTATTTGGCAAACATGTTTACACGTAGTATTATAAGTACCAGTCCCTGCACTAGGCTTTGCCTGTATCGCAGGAGACCGTATATCATTTTACATGCATGTTAAAAAATAATTATTAGATAGTATATTATAAATATCAATTAAATAAATAATGCATTTTGTGTGTTTGTTAAGATGTGTGTGTGCATGTGTGTGTGAATGTGTGTATGTTTTATTTGACTATTTCCAGGATATAAGTCTCATAAGTTCCGTAAGTTTCATAGGAACGGCTCCCAGGATTTCTCGAGAACGTAATTAGCTATATTCATGATAAGCCTGTTTCTCACAAACAATTTTATCTTGTTCTTTTTTATTTGTTGTATGTTTTCTTTAATATTTTATACAATTAAATACAAAAAAATAAATAAAATTTAACAAAAACAGATTTGAAGTAATATAGGAATGAAAATTCTGAAAAAAATATGGAAAATATTTCCTTGCCTAAAGATTACAGGAAAACCTATAAGAAGCTTGAGTATTCAAAAACACTTATGAAATTTAGATTATATACGGAGTCGAACTCGCACTTGTCCGGTTTTTTTGTATGTTCTTAGATACCAAAATAAGCTGTGGTTACCTATAATTAGATGAACATCAGCCGAGAATGTTACCTGAGCTACTTATTGAATTGTATGATGTTTGAGTGTTGGTGATCCTTAAGAAATAAATAATAATAATAGAAAATAAAAATATATGTTTAATGTTATCATTTTCCATACACATTCATTAGGCTGGTTTACAACTATTCCAATATTCAGATCGATGGCATTAGTAGTTCCTGAGATATTTAACGTTGTGACAGACAGACGGACAGAGTCGCATAAGGGTTCATTTTTTACCTTTTTGGTACGGAACCCTGAAAACACAAGATATACAATTAGACAAGCATATTTGAAATGATAAGCAGGAACGCAATCCATTAAACGATTCGCTTATTACCCACTTTAAAGCAAGGTCCTAAATAAGGCAATGCAATTTAAACATCTTGATCTACACCCCACAATGTGTTACATAATGAAGATGAACTCATGTTCAGATGCGTGACTTGAGAACTTTGGACTAAAATCTGTGCGGAAAGAGAAGTCGTTGTAGAAAAGTAAATTACACTAGGATTTTTACTAGGACGACCGTTTAGCCTAGTGGGTGACGCTGCCTACGAAGCTGAAGGTATTGGGTTCGAATAAAAAAAAATTGTGTGAAGAGCGTGAATATTTCTTTGTGAGTCTTGGATGTTGTCTATGTATTTAAGTATTTATATATATTAAATATATCGTCGTCTAGTACCCATAACACAAGCATTATTTAGCTTACTATGGGACTAGTTCGATTTGTGTAAAATTGTCCACGAATAATTTATTTATTTATTTTTATTTTTTCATGGCAATCTAATCTGTTTAATATGTGTGTCCTGTGTGTTTGTGAATAAATGTATCTTTTTTTCTTTCTTTCTTTCTTTCTTAATCTAGATGTCTTATGTCAAATTGATAAACTTCTTTTTGTGATAGTATTGATTGGTATATGTCTTGTTTAGTTTTCTATTTTAAATTATGTACTTAGAAAAAGGGTAAAACCATGCAGAGCCATGAAGGAAATACAATTTAATATTATCGTAGCTTATTCCGATATAATAATCGTTTCGACAATATTTTTATAGGGTTCCGTACCTCAAAAGCAAGATACGGAACTCTTATAGGATCAATTTGTTGTCCGTCTATCTGTCTGTCAAGACCCTTTATCTCGGGTACGCGTGGATCGAGATGAAATTAAAACAATTAATCTCAGGTTTACAGTTGAAGTGTGAAAAAATCAAACTTCTAAGTTAACGTAAAAAAAATACGGCCCTTTATGCCTCAAAAAACGTATATTTCGACACTCTTAAGTACTTCCTGTTGACCTAGAACTATGAAATTTTGCAAGTGATATTGTCTTATATTACAAGTACAGGGCAAAATCTGAAAACTACAAAATTGTAATTTTGTACGGGTTTATGCCGCAAAAAATGTATATTTCGATACTCGCAAGGGAATCATATAGGGTACTTTCCGATGCCCTAGAACTATGAAATTTGGCAAGTAATATCGTCTTATACTACAAGTACAGGGAAAAATCTGAAAACTATACATTTGTAATTTTGTTGGGAACCCTCACTGGGTGAGTCCGACACGCACTTGTCCGGTTTTTTATTCAAATATCGCAATAGGATCTTTGCGTGGGCGAACAGCACAGCATATCGAGCATACATTAGTGAGCAAGCCAGACAAAAAGAAGTGAACCTGAATGGGTAAACAGTAAATGTATTAGAAATTACATCTTATAATTTAGCAATACTCCACTATTGTGTAGATATTCGTCATTGAAATAGTAGTAATTAAATCACGAATTGGTAGAAATGAAAGACTGAATGAACTATTAGGTAGGTATGTGGTAACTTGTATTTCATCTTTGCTATAATCATCATACTAGCAACTAGCACAAATGATTAATAATATTATTTTGTAATGGTTTTAAGGCCGAAACCTTTATTCCAGCAGAATACAGTAAGTATTTGCAATTGTCAATCATTATTTTACGCAATCTTACGAAAAGATACGGGTAATTACACGAGACGAAGGCGAATTATTTTATTACCCAAGTGACTAGGATAATAATTCGCCTTTGTCTCGTGTAACTGTGTGAGTTAATTTAACTCATATGACATTACCCATAAAATGCACACCGTACAGTCACGAACTTTAATTTGGGACCCACTGGGTTGACAGTCCTGTCATATCGTTTAGGAATGTAAAGAACATTTTTGCGAAATGGGTCCTAAATTAAAGAACGTGACCGTATCTAAATTTTTAGAGAAATTATCCTCCTGACAAATTAATGCTCTTAAAATAAAATTATAAATTTTATAAGACACTTACATTTACAGAGAGGTAATTTGATTTTTTCAATTTAGACAACGGTTAAACAGTATAATATCCCTAGTTGTGTGTTTATTGCGTTAGATAAATAATTAAAAACCGAGTGCAGCAACGACTAAACATCAAACTCAAGAATCATCATTCGCTTGTCCTTATCCCATTTACTTGGGGTCAGCGCAGCATGTTTTTTTCTTCCATACCTCTCTATCGCCCGTCAGCTCATCAAACTCAAGAATAAAAGAAAAATATGAATGTCACGAGAATCAACAATTTTACGATCGAACCCCATGAAAATCTTCTACCTACTTACTCGCAAGAGAAATAAGAAGTCTAAGAGAAATAAATCATGTACCTAATCGTTATTCGGTTAGCCATAAAAATTACCCTCTGTGTTAAATTTGCCACCGCTTATTCGGGCGCTATTTATAAGTAGGTACCACAGTGAAAAACGAATACTTTAAAGAAAGAAAGAAAGAAAGAAGACATTTATTCACTACACAAAAGACACACAGAGATAAAGGGAGTAGACATACAATACAATTACAATTATACAATTTTCAACTAGCATTAGACATTACAATGGACAATAGTTTGGTTTAAGATATTATAGATCAAAGTTACCTGAGTTTATAGTAGGTATACCTAATTAAATCAACAAATGAATGAAATTGTATGAACCATTATGTATCCTTTTAAATCCGGTTCGAAACGATGGTGATGGTGTGTTTACATTGAACTGTCATTAATGTTCATTTTTTTGATTTGGTTTATCACGATTTCTCGATTGTAAAGGGGTATATTCTTATTCTTACCTACAATCATCCTACTTACAACGCATCTAAAATAAGATGAATTTACCGGCATCGCATAAAACATGGCTTTGTTTCCCCAGATAGCATCGTGTTCATTTAAATAACGAACCGACTTTAATGTCCATTTCTTTGTTCCGCGCTAATCAGCGCAACATGCGTAAACGCAGATCTTCGCAGATCTTGTAAAAAAAACCCTTCCGAGATCTATTAGACTCAACATATTGGTTTGATATCAAATTTACAATTATGTTGCGCGCCCATAGTGGGGCAGATTGCTGGAATAAATTGTCGTAAATGTGGACACGATGGACAAGAGCACCAATTTTTTTTTCAGGTTACGTTTTTGATAGGAACCAACTCCTCCGGGGCGGTCATCTTCAATTTTATGGCGGCCATTTTGAATGGTACGAGTATGTATAGATACTTATCCTACTAATCGTATCTGTAAAATGTTATAAATGCGAAAGTTTAGATGTTTGGATGTTTAGATGTTTGTTACTCAATCACGCTTAAACGGCTCAACCGATTTGGTTGAAATTTTGCACGAAAATAGTTTATCACCTGGATTAAAATATAGGATAGTTTTACTCCGGGGTCCACGCAGACGAAGTCACGGGCGGAAGCTGGTTATTATCTTGAGTTCTAAATCACTTAGAATCACAAACTTGGTGTCTAAATATATCTACATATTTGGAGTCAGGGAAATCAACTAGCATCTAAATTACGCTTAACTCAATTAGGTACTACCAACACGGGATGCTTCCGTTTTCTATTATTGTATTTGCCACAACGGTTACATTTGCCAAAATCATCATTTGCTATTTTTCCTAAACCCGATGTACAATACAATACAATACAATACAATACAAATACTCTTTATTGCACACCTCACACAAAAAAAGCAGTTACAGAGAGAAACAATACATTAACATGTAGGTAGAGGTAGACAACAGGCGGTCTTATCGCTGAAGAGCGATCTCTTCCAGACAACCTTTGGGTATCGGAGAAAGAGGTAAAACTAGATTATGCAGTAGGTGGTGCAGCGATTATTATTAATCAAAAATCAAGAAATTATAAAAATAAACGTACATAAATACCTCTATATATAAACATACACACACAATCATACATATATGCAAATAACACAAACACAAATATAATGATACATAAACAGTCAGCCAAAAAATACAATCAGGGTTAGGGGAGAGACAAATAATGTTCTTTAAGAAGGGATTTGAGGTTGCCGATAGATTTTGCTCGTCTGATGTCAAGAGGGAGAGAGTTCCACAGTCGGATAGAATTAATAGTGACGCTTTGCCGATGTACTATGTAGTGATAAGTTTGTTTCAATAACAATCAGTTTTGATATAAGTTGGCAAATGTAAAACTATACCACACACAGAAACACTCGATTTGAGGACAAAACATGTTGAACCAAGAAATTAAATGGGAAGTGTTAAATTAATTCGAATGAAGGGAAATTATCTTGAGCAAAGTTTTTTGTCTTGGTTCGAGAGAATTTTTATTCAAGATGATTCCTGTTTGATTCAGGATAATGTCTTAAACGATTTTCTTGATTTAGGTAATTCATTTTCTCTGTGCAGTTATGACAAATGTAATATGCCATTTATTCCAAGTAAAATAAACATACATTCAATGTATAAAATTATAACATTTGCAATAAATAATTAATAGCATTCAATTTTACTTATATAGTTTTATAATAAATCATGAATTAACTAAAAACGAAATTAAGTATTCACAAATAAAAAATTAGCTCAAGCTCGGAACCCGGGGGCAGGGTGCCCAGAAGCCTGGCAGCATTGCCGCGCTGGATGGCGATACTGACACGCTGTGCAAGGTACGCACCAGCCTTCTGGTCACCTGACGCGTCGACAAGACGCTTTAAATTAGTAATTATCGAAAACATTAGTAGATAACCCTTGTGAGTTCTTTACACGCACAGCTACAGTTAGTCCGACCACACACGCGAGATTGTCGCGCGCGCGGCGAAGCGCGGCGCCCTCGCCCCACTTGCCTAACGCGCGGTGTTAAGTAACATGTTAAGACATAATTGAATGTTAGTGATCATATGACTTTGGACTTCTAGAGGTTTTACTCAAAGAATAGAGATTTAAGTGAAGCATTTTATTACATCTTTGTTGAGTTCTTACCCAGAGAGAAAATATAGTCTATGTTGCCCGGCGCATGGTTCGTAAGCAGGGACTGAATGTGACAGAGATCGAAATACGGGGATTTACGGGACTTACTAAAGATGTTGCAAGGTATATCGTTAAAACGTACCTTTACTTTCCGATGCTCGCCGCGTTAACCAGTTGTTATGGTTACGGTCGGGGCAGCAAGTTAAGCGGCCAATATTTTATCATCATCATCATATCAGCCGAAAGACGTCCACTGCTGGACATAGGCCTCCCCCAAAGAGTGCCAAAGTGACCGGTCCTGCGCCACCGGCATCCAGCGGACTCCCGCAACCTTTACCAGGTCACCAGTCCACCTTGTGGGGGGCCTACCCACGCCACGTACCGGAAGGCGTCCGGTACGTGGTCGCCACTCGAGAACATTTCTGCCCCAACGGCTATCGGTTCTACGTCTATATTTATATTCTGTGTTATCCAGCCTTATTTTCAGAACCGTACGGACTTGTTATTGCGTCAGAGTCAAAATTAATTCAATTCCAAACATTAGCTTAACTCTATTAATCGAAAAAAAACGGTTCGATAAACTTAAAACTGATCAAATCCCACGCCCGAGTGCACGAGTTAATATTGACAGATCAAAAATCTGTTTGTTCATCTGATTGTCCGGAAACGTGCTAATATTTATTGGAATAAATAATCGGTTGCCTCAAAAACGAGGTAAATGTTTTTAACGTGTATAGAGCGCTACCGCAAATAAAAATTTGAGTAAAAATACTCGTAAAATCACAAATTTAGAAACTCATCGACATTTGTCCTAAAAAGCCCTGTTGCATCTCGTTTTCTCGCCTGCGGTGTTTCTTACTCGGAGATGAGGAACTAGGGATTCACCTTCGGGCTTCGTGATCTTATTCTTATCGTGATCTACAGGGTGGCTCATTCAAATCGGTCAGTATGGGAATGTCTGAAACTATAAGACATACGAAGATTTGTTCTTAGGAACCATGTCACCGATTTTGATAAAAAGAAAAACTGCATTCATACATTTGAAAAAAAAACTGTACCCAGCTCGGGAATCGAACCCGGTTGTTTTGAAAAAATAAACTTACACTTTTTCTATTTAAATATCGATTGTGTAGGGCTGTAAATGTCTCTAAGAAACATGATGTCTAAAATGAATAAAATGCATTGTTTTGACATACTTTAATTTATCATAGTAGGTGTTCGAAGTGACCACCGTTACAATATTCAACAAGTTCAGGCATGTAAAATTGTCTCTATGGCTGTTTGTATGTACCTCTCTACTTGTTACATACACCTTATCATGTGGCATTAGCATTGCATTAAATCGATACTTAATACCTTACCTTGATACCTTTTGGTACCCAGTATCAAAGAGAATATTGAATATATATCCTTGATTTTGGTTATGATTTATTATCAGAAACGTTCGAAATTCAAAAACACTTTTCACGCTAGCGGATATAATGGACTTTTGATCGCAGATTTTGAGCAATAAATCAAGCCTTTCCGAGCTGGTCAGGTGAAAAACAATAATAGTTATTTACGATACAAGTGCAGAAAATAGGAAATTCGCAACGAGTGGCGATAAATTAAAACACGACCGAAGGGAGTGTTTTAAATCGATACGAGTTGCGAATTACCTATTCGCACGTGTATCGTAGAACGTTTTACAGTACATAATGGCTCTTTAAAGTTTCGACATATGCGCGGAAAGTGCTCATTTTCGCACTAGTGCGGGAAAGTAACACCATGTGTACTGTAAAAAGGTTTTATTCGCCAAATAACAAGCAAGGACAAATAATTTTTAAACACCATTAACACTTCTACATTCGACATTTTAAGCCGTTCATCGGTCATCATCTTCCAAAATTGTGAAATGTTGATTTATTATAACGTGCGATATGTTGCGGGTATGCAAGATAGATAACTTGAAGGTTTAGATTCGATAATGGTTTTATGCGGTTTACGAAAACCGTTGGATTGTGTTTTAATAAGCAAGAAGTAACATAAATAATGTTCGCACATAATTATTATGTATATTAATTGTCATGCAAACAACTCAAAGAACGAGTTGAATCAACCATTTTTGACGGACAGGTTAACGAAATTCGAACGGAGGGTATACGGACTCGCGCGAGGTCCAACACGGCTCCAAATTCAAGAATATGGAGCCGTGGTAGTCTCTTATTTTTTGGGTCTATGTCCCTTTTATATGTTGTATTCTTTCAGTGCAATTTTTCTTTTTAATGGCTTCACTGAAAATCAGCGTCACGGAGCGCGTCTTGTGGCTCGCTCCGTGACACCAAGCTGAGTGATGCCCTTCAGCGTAATACATCTTATGGTGGAGCCCACTGTTCTTTTTAGGGTTCCGTACCCAACGGGTAAAAACGAGACCCTATTACTAAGACTTCGCTGTCCGCATGTCAGTCCGTCCGTCCGTCTGTCTGTCACCAGGCTGTATCTCAAGAACCGTGATAGTTAGAGAGTTGAAATTTTCACAGATTATGTATTTCTGTTGCTGCTATAACAACAAACACTAAAAAACCGGCCAAGTGCGAGTTGGACTGGGGCTCCCATACAACAAACATGATTTTTTTGCCGTTTTTATAGATAATGGTACGGAACCCTTCGTGCTAGAGTCCGACTCGCACTTGGCCGGTTTTTTCTTTTTATTTAGATTTTATGAAGTTAAATTTGCTTATATATGTACAGTCAGCATCAAAAGTAGCTACATAAACGAAGACGTCAAAAATCCTTATTAAAAGGGAATAAGAGCTTTTGACGTCTTCGATTGCGCAGTTACTTTCGATGCTGACTGTACCTTATTTTCTTTGCGCTACTAAATTATTTTCTTTCTTTCTCTATTTTCTCCGCCAAATAAAAACCTTGTAAATAATATATTATAATACCGAAAAGTTTTACTATCTATGCCCATAGCTTTTTTAGCCTTACATCTGTAGGTGATAGTAATAGTAAGATTATTTAGTATTTTAGCATTTCATATTTCATTATCAAAACAAGTTATCAATATTTTAAAACAAAACTTGAGCATTTCTAAAATAGTTTGTAACAATAAAGTGAGCCGATAAGGCATACTGTTCATTTTCCTATGTTGTTATTAAACGTTTGGTAACTAAATAGGAACATTTAAAGTTACTGGTAAGTAGTTTATTTATTTAATAGCAAAAGTTACTGCTAGTAGTAACTAGGTACTTAATTGGTGCAAATTATTTTAGGAAGATCAGTCTCAATATATGTACGTATCTAATATTGTTTTCAGAAGCCAGAATGATAAACATTTGCGGCCTCTATAATTTAATTCATCTTTTTATCTTCTGGTATCAAAAATTTTCGCTATTTTTATCGACTCATCTTAAGGTCATCTTGCAACACACATTCTTCAACATACTACGATTAACAATCGATTAAACTCACTATCAATTAGGCTGGTCGATCAATCGATTGTTGATTTACGATTGGATTAGTGCAAATATAAGGTCGAGAGAAGATCATTTGTTCGTGGTAAGATTTATTGATATGATGGTGCTCAATGCTTTATGGGGTCAGGTCAATTTGTTGTGTGACGCCTCTGAATGTACATTCGGCGTGAATATTAATTATTTGTCCGCGTATACTCGTTAATCATCATAAGGGATTAATACTACCTACGGCTGTACAAAATCTTATAGCAAATATACTTTTTTGTGCTTTTTAGGGTTCCGTACCTACCACAAAAGGAAAAAAACGGAACCCTTATAGGATCACTCGTGCGTCTGTCTGTCCGTCTGTCACAGCCGATTTGCTCCGAAACTACTGGACCGATTGAGTTGAAATTTGGTACACATATGTAAATTGATGACCCAAAGATAGACGTGTAAAGTAAATTAATGAATTCTGAACAAGGGGGCCACTTTTAGGGGGTAAACTGGATAATTTAAAAAAAAGTTTCGCAAACTGTATTGTGTGACATATCAAATAAAAGAGGTTGTTGTTTGATATGTCACATATCTCAGATATTTTTTTTTATAGCAAAAACAGATTTGAAGTAATTTAGGAAAAAAGACGAATTTTGACAATTCCCCCCTTATTTCCGAAACTACTAGGCTTAAAATTCTGAAAAAAATGTGGAAAATAGTTTCTTGCCTAAAGATTACAGGAAAAACCTATAAAAAGTTTGAGTATTCAAAGTAACGGGAAAATTCTCAATATTTTTGCGTAGCATAGCAATTTTACGGAACCCTCACCACGCGAGTTGAACTCGCACTTGTCCGTTATGTTTTATAAAGACAGGTTCGTGAGTTCTACAGCTCATAGAGCCATTAGTGGTATGTATTAGTATGTAGTACTATAGAGATATTATTTATAAAAATGAAATGAAATGAAATTATTTATTTCGGACATAGGGTATCCATATAAACACAACATAAACACAAAATTATGTTAGTAATAAGAAATGAATTACCTAGGTTAATTAAATAGAAAATTCTTATTAGAATGCACATGCATCAAAAACAGCGCGATAAACTCCATTTGGTTATCATCTCCAGCAAAAACCTTATTCACCTCGAGTACCTAATTATTGCAAATATTACCTACTTAGTTATTATACTAGCAAATATTACCCAAGTCACGAGTTAATCAAAACGCAACCATCATCAGATCGTAGGCATTTGATCAGAACAATATCATTTGGATTGGATAACTCAATTAAAACTATCGGGCTCGAGTAATTAACCAGCGCTTGCGCAACGCTTACGCGGTCACGACACGAGGGCTTCAATCCGGATCGTCTCTTTAAACCCAATAGCATTTCAATGTTACGCGCCACTACCACCTCCATACGGGTATCATGCGGAGAACCCCGCGCCCCCGGCTACCCCACTGCTTACTGTCAATGCCATAAAGACTTTGACAGGGAATATTCATCATCATCATCATCATATCAGCCCAAAGACGTCCACTGCTGGACATAGGCCTCCCCCAAAGAGTGCCACAATGACCGGTCCTGCGCCACCCGCATCCAGCGGACTCCAGCGACCTTTACCAGGTCATCAGTCCACCTTGTGGGTGTAGTAATTATTTACAATACCAGTCCGGAAAGTAGGTTAGTTAGGACGGTGACACGAGCTGAGAATTACCTACCCGCACGTGTATCGTACATTATACAATGCATCAAGCAAGGAAATGAAAATTATCCTAGACAAAAAGTTGAAATATTAATTGTCATGAAATCTCATTCCCGCTCGTGTGCGGGAATATTCGCCCGAATTCCACTCCCGCACGGCCCGCCCCGCCCCGGCGTGCGGGCATAGGGGACATCCCGTGTTTATCTAGACCCACACTTTCAGAGCAAGTTACATTGTGAAAACCATTCCCACATTATCTATCTATAGTTTGATTATGAAATTACAGAAGATGTACATAAAATAAATAACTATTCTATTATATTCTAAATAAGTATACTCGACGTGTTTGGGTTCACTATTAACCGATCCTCAAAGAGTAGTTGATGGCTGTGCATAAGATGACAAACGACGATAAAAGCCAATCTATCTATCTAACATGTAATATGTAATCACCTCGTACTGTACTGTGAACTATTATTTTATTTATTTTTATTTTTTAATATAATTTAATAACAATATTTACAATTGAGTCTGAATATCTAAATCTAATACATGAACACTCTTATTTAACATACATAATCTGATTTATAAGTCAAAAAAAAGAAAAGAAATAACAATACAATACAATTTTAATTTAATTTAAATAACTCAAAACTCAAACTATAAATGATCTTTATTCAAGTAGGCCTAGTAACAAGCACTTTCAAATCGTCTGTTAATTTTTTTGAGTAATTTATTAAACATGAAAAATAAAAATTATATGAAGTAAAAATTGTATAAAAAATACTAGTAGAATCTAATCTCAAAAAACAAAATATAACGAGAATAATAGATTAAAAATTCAGTCACAATTAAATAGTTCCATGGAGTTTTATCATTCATGTAGTCTTGTGTGCTTAAGAAATAATAAGCTATCGAAATAAGTTTACGCTTCGCATAGTTCTTGAATTTATTAATAGATAACTCAGTTACGTTTAGACTAAGTAATTATAAAAATTTTATGTCAGCCAAATATTTTGTAAATTCGTTCATTGAGTAGAAACACTCTCGCAACAACAATGCTCGCAATTTATTTTTGAAAAAGGCTATTATATAGTCTCTTCTTTAATGATGAAAGCTATAACACGTAACATTTGTTGACGTAGGTAGTTTTATTTTTGTATGTAAATTACAAGTCCATTAATTTGGTCCTACGGTTTAGTAGAAAAGCCTCCATGCATCTGAGTCAACCAAGTTTGTGACGGAGTCTATTTTTGTAAAAAAGGCGTTTCTCGTTAATCTATAAAATCACTAACTTCTGCCCGTGACTGCGTCTACGTGGACCAGGGATTAAAACTATTCTATATTTTAATCCAGGCTATAAACTATCTTCGTGCATAATTTCATCCAAATCGGTTGAGCCGTTTAAGCGTGATTGAGTAACAAACATCCAAACATCTAAACATACAAACATCCAAACTTTATTAGTAAGATTAGTAGGATAGGATATAGCTTTGTCCGCGTAGTACTCCTAAAATGAATGATATAAATTATAGCCTATTAAATAATATCAATTACAATGTTGATAGTTTAGGTCCAGGGGCGCAGTGGCTCAAGAGGAAACGATGGAGCGGATGAACTGGCCAGGAAAGGGTCAGAGACAACGGCATACGGACCGGAGCCAATCTTGCCCCTGCCACAAAGCTACATATATAACAAACTAGACCAATACACCAAAGACCTACACCAAAGATACTGGGAGGAGATAGACACATGCAGACAGACCAAAGAAATTCTGTCGAAGCGCGACTACAAACTCACAACTGCACTAATGAAGACGCACAGAAACCAACTACGCAAGATAGTAGGAATGATAACCGGACACAACACTTTGAACAGACACCTCTATAATTTAGGTATCACAGACAGCCCCATGTGCAGAGCGTGCATGGAGGCAGAAGAAACGACTAAACACATTCTACTGGACTGTAAGCAGGTAGAAGTATACAGGAAAAAGCACCTAGGGTCTCCGGACACACTATGGAACGCAGTCAGTAATACCAAGGCACTCTTAAACTTTTTAGAGGAGCTGGGGTGGTTAGAGTAGCGCCACCCTGCCGTTTCACGCAAAATAGGCACATTTGGATGTCGACTTGCGGAAAATGCCCAGTAAAACTAACTAACTAACCCCGGGTCCACGCAGACGAAGTCGCGGGCGGAAGCTAGTTTATAATATTAGTAGGATTACTAGGATTATACTGTCGTCCTTCGATATACATATGTTAAACCTCAGATCTGAAAATAGGATAGACATAAACATTATGCATTGGCTATTGTCACATAATTAAGACATAATCCAAGGTAAATAGCTTTGCTTAGGTGATTTAACTGCCCACGTCGACTGAATATATGAATTAAAATTAGATGAAATCATTTAACTTTATTTTGTTTGTTTTGCCTATTTGTATTTTATTTGGGGTTCTGTACCAAAAAGGTAAAAAAGGAACCCTTATTTATACGGTCTCTGTCTGTCTGGATAAAACATCAAATAACTTGGTTACTATTTATGGGGGAATTTTTAAAGGCGATTATTTTTTATAAAAAACAACAAGGTTCTGCTAATTGGATTGTCATCGAAACCACATATCGAATTGCAAAGAAGATTAGAAGAAATAGAACACAATGATTGTTTAGTGTAGGTAGTAGAGTTAGACTCAGCCTTATGAAGAACAGGCTTGCTGGGACATTAAGTTTCTTCGTTAAATTGATAACAACAAAGTTTCAGCATGTTTCACACTAGCTACCGTTTCCTGCGTTAGAATGTCAATAACTATTGGGCAATGGGGGAAGGAGGCAATTGCAGGCTGAGTATTTGTTTAAAAGGACGAGCTTGCGAGTCCGTCTAATTATAATACGAAGCCTGCAATTGCCATTCCGGCTAAGGCTAATATGATGCTTTTCTCAAAAATGGGGGAATAATAAACTTTAAATATCGTTGCACAACGTGAAAATATTAATGATTTCCCGCCGTTTTCCTTTTTAAACCGAATCGCAAGTGTATTTTTCCACCGAAAAACGCAAACTATTTGAGACACATAGAAAAACGTCGCGTTTTTAAAAGAAAAATACGAGTTGAATTGGCTGAATACGACCTGTACCGTCTTTTATATGCCGGTTTCAACTTTTTTTAAAGTTTGGTACTCGACAAATAAAGGAATTTATATGTAACATTCCAGGCGGCCTGCAATGTTTTTTATTTTTTAATTTTGATCAGACCTGAAACTATACACTTTACCTTCCAATATGTAGCGACTAATGTACATTTTGCGGGCCATTTTTGAGAAAAATATGTAACTGTCCGTCAGTAATCGTAAGCGGTGTTCGTTAAAATCTGTTTGACAATCCCCTATGGAATGACAGCTGCCGGTGCCATATTTAACGTTGATCCGCCTGTACCTAATCATAATTTGGTACAACCCGCCCGTCGGGTTAAAAAGCTTTTATTGCCGACTGTACTTTTCTGTATACCATCATCAACTACTCATTGAGACGATTCTAACGAGCCCAAACACAACGTGGTTACGTCGGTTAAATACTGAATTCCCACGGCCACCTTCTGTCTCCATCATCAGATCAGCTCGATGGTACCATTATATTAAATTGACATCCAAACTATACTACCTACTACTCAAAATTTCAGTTCAATCGGATAACGACAAGTGACTGAAAAAAGGATTTCAAATTTTGACGGACAACTTACATAACTTAATAGTCACATACGAACAGGTCAAGTTAATATAAAGCGTGTAATAAAAACCAAATATTTAGTTAAATGTAATCTAATGCAACATGTGTAGACACACTGGCACCGTCTCACCTCCAACGGACTACTTCTAAAGCGGGTGCAGCGGCGGAAAACGCCGAAAATCTGAAATGTAATAAATATAGAGGCCTCGGCAGAGAGTAGGTACGATTTTGTACCCTTTGGCGTCGAGACCCTCGGTCCGTGGGGTCCCAGTGCGCATAAGTTATTTGCAGAAATCGCGAAACGTCTGGTCAATGTAACTGGTGACCGAAGAGCTGGCGGCTTTCTCGCGCAACGCATCAGCATTGCAATTCAGCGAGGAAATGCCGCCAGCATCCTCGGTACAATGCCTCGAGGGCCTTTTTTTTAGATTTAACTTAGTTTTAATTTATCTTAGTTAATGTTAATTATAATCTTGTATTTTTATTTCAATAAATTTTATGCAACAGTTAAACCAGTTTCGCCTGAACTAAAACAATAAAATCCACCCGACTGTTGAGTAACATTTAAAATAATAAATCTTTTATGAAAACATATAAACTTTGGTGAGAATTTATTCCGAGTCCACTTCTTCTACTTAATAAACACCTTAAGTTATGCGATGACCCAAATTAAACGTCTTGTTTACTGTGTCATCGGCGTTAATGATGGCTAGGCCTTGAATAGAAATCTTTATTATTCTCAAGTAGGTATGCTGATGGACTCACTACATTTTTTTTTATTATATAATTTATACTAATCCACATCCTGTCTCCATCATCAGAATCTGATGATCAGACCAGCTTTATGTAATCATACTAGCTTCCGCCCGCGACTTCATCTGCGTAGACCGGGGATAAAAACTATCCTATATTTTAATCCAGGCTATAAACTATCTCCGTGCAAAATTTCATCCAAATCGGTTCAGCCGTTTAAGCGTGATTGAGTAACAAACAAACATCCAAACATCTAAACATCCAAACTTTCGCATTTATAATATTAGGATAATACTTTGCATTGTCAAGTGTAAAAATATAGGTGCATACAACTTACTCATAAATATGTCCCATTCCCATCGCTCTTATACTCTTATGTCAGCGGATTAAGGTTTTCACTTGACAGTACAGTCGCCATCAGATACATCGGAGCGGCCAAAGTGCTCACAAATATCTGAACACGTCTCTATTGTCGAGGCATTAGATACGTGTTCAGATACTTGTGAGCACTTTGGCCGCTCCGATATATCTGATGGCGACTGTACAATGTCAAAGTTTAAGCTAAATCGGTCCAAGAAATTCAGTTACAACATAATTGCATCATACAAATCATACATTGCAAGTTAAATAAAAGCTTTCGATAAAAATCAATTTCCAGCGTTTTTCAACCTTTTACATGGCGCGGCCCCGTTAGTGTGGAAAAAATCCCTTTCCTATTCCTATGGAAAATATCTTAACGATCATATTTTCATCACTGACTTAACAGTTTTTTTTTATAATTACTAATAATGTTGTGAATATTTTGCATAGCTGAGATTAATTATGGCAAATATGTGTTACGGGTCAATGAATCTCAGTTATTTAAAAGCAAATCTAAGAAGAACTCGTGCAAAAATAAATCGCAGGTAATAATAATAAGTATTATTATTTTAAATTATTGGTTCACTCTTTTAAGCATGATTTAAATGTAAATTTTGTTTTACGCCAGTAATAGCAAACTTTAATAGCTATATTTCTGGACCCGACGCGCCAGTGGCGCCAACTGGTGAGCGCAAAAACGGCAGCCCTCATTGTGATGCGAAGCAGTAAACACCACAATTGAGTAACAGGTTGTCTTGGCAAGATTACCGCTCATAACCGAATTATAAGCGGTCAATTTGACGTACCGACAACAAAACAAAGAGAAAGTTTACGTGCGCAGACGATGCAGCAAAACTGGACGAGTTTATGCAGAAATGAACCACGGCTGTTATTCTTTACGTGCCCATGCGCCTCACCCCACCCGTCACGCCTAACGAAACTAGACCTCTACCTAAGTACGCTTAGTTACTATGAATCGCGGCGTCAAAATATATTTAACACACCTTTCATTTGGAAAAGTAACTTTTGCTCCACGACGAGAGAGAGGGATCAAAATGCTACTTTTCTGTTCACTACTTTTATAATTTATTCATTAGCATGTAGCATTTACGCAATGTGCCAATTAAACACAGATCTTAATAAAATAATCGATTGTAATTTCATCTTAATCGATTAAAAACGAACATATTTCAAGTTTTAACTTTAACAACGTTATATGAAAATGTATGAACTTTTTGTAATATTTGAATAAATTGTCACTTAAATTATAAAGGAGTCGCTATATCAATTTTCAGACCTGTAGCATCAAAATTTGCGGAAGTCTCATACAAAATTCCATCCCCTAGTTTAAGGGGTTGTTAAAGTTCTATTTTTTGGGTTTTTTTGTTGTTTGTGTACTAATACTATAATACTAGCATACATTATACCAAATTTCAGCTTTCTAGGACTTCAAGAAGTATCAGTAAAGTTTTGATGATCAACAGTAAGTGAGTCAGTAACGAAATCGGCGTTTTTTAGATATCAATAAAATCGAAATTATAAGAGCTGCTATGTAATTGAAACTTTACATGTTTAATAGGTCCGCTATTGAAATCATATTCCGAGAATTTTGTTTATCTGGTATAATCCAAACACAAGTTAGAAGGGTTAAAAAAACGACGAAGCGCCGTGTCCCCGATATAATTATTGCCCCTGCTCACAAAAGTACACGAGAATCAGTTGAGAAATACGACCTGTAGATGACCGATGACACAAAAAAAAATTCCGAAGCTGAAACTCAAATTTGTGTGGATACCTACTTAAGGATTTTATTTACACTTGACCCGTTAATAATTGAATAATTGCCTGGTTACCTCCGCATACAGCGATCCCGGGCTGACGCAACGCAAACTTTTCACTCGGTTACGGCACATTATACAAGCGACATTGAAACCGACTGACCGCGATTCGACCCTAAAACGCAAACGGGATTCATACGTGTCTACTAATTGGTGTCAAAACTCAAAACCTTATTATCTGTACAGCTAGACTTACCTACTTGACAATTTTTAGGGTTCCGGTACCTCAAAAGGAAAAACAGAACCCTTATAGGATCACTCGGTTGTCTGTCTGTCCGTCTGTCACAGCCGATTTGCTCCGAAACTACTGGACCGATTGAGTTGAAATTTGGTGCACATATGTAAATTGGTGACCCAAAGATGGACGCGTAAAGTAAATTAATGAATTCTGAACAAGGGGGCCACTTTTGGGGGGTAACTGGAAAATAAAAATAAAAGTTTTGCAAACTGTATTGTGTGACATATCAAATAAAAGGGGTTGTTGTAAGCATGTCAGATATTTTTTTTTTTATAATTTTAGCATAAACAGATTTGAAGTAATTTAGGAAAAAGACGAAAATTGACCATTCCCTTATCTCCGAAACTACTAGGATTAAAATTCTGAAAAAAATATGGAAAATAGTTTCTTGCCTAAAGATTACAGGAAAACCTATAAGAAGTTTGAGTATTCAAAAACACTTATGAAATTCAGATTATATACGGAACCCTCACCACGCGAGTTGAACTCGCACTTGTCCGGTTTTTTTTAATGCTTTTACTGTGGGAAACAATCATACGGCCTGCCGGTAAGCAGACACCGTCACTTATGGACTCTTGCAACACCAATCACAAGCGCGCTGCCGACCCTTTACTGATTTGAGGATTCGCTGTGTTGAAATCTAGAGACAAATGCAGGTCCCCACGCTCAACCGAGCGCATGCCGACGGGAGCTCTGGCGAATTCCCAAAGGTTCAAAATATCTGTGCAACCTTACGACTTACGAACTAAGAATACCTACTAAATGCATTGTTAATTTAAGTTAGTGTACAAGCCTCAAACTGTTTAAATGCTGCTGCACGCCTGTTATTAGTGCATAAATATTGTACGTGTCCATAATAACTAGTATGGCTTTTGTTTGCATTGTTTATGTACTGTTGGTGTGCCTTTTTTAATAAATAAATAATTAAATACGACCGCTTTAGCCTAATTGGTAGTGACCCTGCCTACGAAGCGAGAGATCCTGGTTTCGAATCCCAGTACGGGCATTTATTTGTGTGATGAGCACGAATATTTGTTCCCGAGTCATGGATGTTTTCTGTGTATTTAAGTATGTATTTATCTATATAAGTATGTTTATCGTCGTTAGTACCCATAGTACAAGCTTTGCTTAGTTTGGGACTAGGTCGATTTGTGCAAAATTGTCCGCAAAATATTAATTAAATAAATTAAAAAAATAAAAATAAGAGCCCGTTGACGTGCTACAGCTCACTAGCGCCACTAGTAAATAACTATTACGTTGCTGGATCCGTCAATTTATGCGTCTAAAGTTAAAACGCCCGTTTTTCTATTGAGTTCATGTGAGACTTTTTTTTCTGTTTACCGTTTTTTTTTTAATTAAAAACTGCACATTATTCGCGGGTGTTAAATCGCTGTGACTAGCTACGTAAAGGAGGCCATGTTTCATAACATAACTCCGGTAAATATTAGTCGTTTGACGACTATAACTGACCAGTGACCAATGTGACCATTTCTTCTAGGGTTGCCACTGTGGTTTGTTCCCAATTCTACAGATTTCTATTACAGATTTCCAATTCTACAGATTTCCAATTCTAACAGATTCCCAATTCTACGGAGACCCAATTCTGCAGATTCCCAATTCTATAGATTCCCAATTCTAAGGATTCCCAATTCTACAGATTTCCAGTTCTACATATTTCTGATTCTACAGACTCCCAATTCTAGTCTAACTATCTAACAATATATATACATACAAGTACGATCATGTGATTAGAATTAGAACATTTATAAAAATCGGAGCTTGTGCCTTTTTTCCGAAGAGATAAAATCTATTTCTCTTGATTAATAATTACTGGTTGGTTTATCTGTATACATGAGAATCTGTAGAATTGGGAATCTGTAGAATTGAGCGTCTGTAGACATGGGCCCAAAGGGCCACTGTTCATCTATATTTTTCCGATATTTTATATGTTAACCAAACTCCATGTCAAATCAAAATACAAGCACAATCCAGTAACCTGAGCGTTTTCCAAAAAAAGTGTACATGAACTTTATTTGCAGAATTCGTTTTTTTCGGTTTATCTTACTCCGAACCGTTGATACTATCGATTGTTATACAAGAAAAAAATACAAGATACAAAAACTATCTTGAATAGAATATTTTGGACACTTTTTTTCTTGTATGAGGGTCGATAGTGTCAACGATTCTGAGTAAGAAAAACCCAAAAAAAATGTGAAAACAAAAGTTCATATACACTTTTTTTTTAAACGTTCATTAAATGTGTTTTGCATTTTTTCTTAATTTTTTTGCAAGACGGAAGTACAGTTGAATATTTCTTTCAAAGATATTGTCAGATCATAGTTATAAAACAGGTCTTAATGTGGGTATGTGTCATGTAGGTACGTGTACAACAACTACTGTGTGGGTATGCCTATATAAACATATCAGTTATTTTGACAAGCCTACCAGAACGTTTCATTTAACTATAATATGTATTATTATGTTCTTAGGCATGCAATATTTAAGTTTTCGTCTTTTTCTTAAACATAACCAAGATTACAGTATTCTTTTCTCCAACCATGACTCCCAAAGTCTCTACATTTTAGGTTTGACGATACATAATATATTTATCATATACTTTCTTTAGTTCTCCGATTTGGCAACCCTAATAACGTCGTGTTTACTTTGTTTGGCGCGTGCCACTTAAAAATGCAACAAAGAAAAAAGGTTTACAATCCGCGTTGCATAAAGATGACTACTCTGTCACTGCTGTGAAATGTCATCTTCAAATTCAGCATGTTTGGAATGTACGGTCGACGCCAAAAATATGTTTACACTATTCGCCTTATTGCAATGGAATAAGGTGCAAAAGTGTAAACGTATTCTTGGCGTCGACTGTACCATTGTTGAACGAGTGATGGTTCTAAGCGGGACAACGATTAGTAAAATACAGGGTGTTTTTGAAGGGGATACTTCTTTGCTCGCGTTTTTGTATAGGCGTACAGTTCAAAATGTATCACGTGACCTATGGAATAACTTTTTGTAGAGAAGCCTAATCTGATTTCAAATTCAAATAATTGTTCTTTATTTGCCATTAGTTGTTAATCACAAAATGTTATTTAGTATATACGGACATGAAAATAATGCTGAAATGACCGCCATTTTCAATGTATCGCGAGTCAAATGAGCTGCGTCAGTCAATGTTGCCGTATATATCGATTTATCTGTACTTATACAGCTTTTAGTGAATTAATTCAGATATATATTTTACGGGTACAAGGGTTCCATAGCCAACAAAGAAGTATCCACTTAAACTTAATTAACGGTTGTAGGTATCTCCGACACAACCTGCTTCTTTTTTGACGTGTATTTATCTATCAGTGGGCGGGGCACATTGGACGTAGAACCGATGGCCATTGGGGCGGAAAGGTTCTCGAGTGGCGACCACGTACCGGAAGGCGCAGCGTGGGTAGGCCCCCACAAGGTGGACTGATGACCTGGTAAAGGTCGCTGGAGGCCGCTAGATGCGGGTGGCGCAGGACCGGTCATTGTGGCACGCTTTGGGGGAGGCCTATGTCCAGCAGTGGACGTCTTTCGGCTGATAAGATGATGATGATGATGATGATTTATCTATCTATGTGGTACAGTCAACTGTAAAAATATGGGTGCAACTTACTCACAAATATGTCCCATCGCTCTTATGTCAGCGCATTAAGGTTTCGGTACATATTTATGAGAGGATTAAATCGTTACATATTTTTGCACCCGACTGTATGCTTAATTCTTCGAACCTTTACAAGCTTTATAAGCTTTATAAGCTAGGTCGGGTGGATTTGTTGAATGAAGTCTCTACTTTATTCACTCTTCAGAATTGCAACATTCGTTAGGCAATAAGTACAGTAGGGTGTATTTTTTGTGAAAAAATCTGGTATTTTGAGTTACGATAATAGTAACATACCTTAATTAATTGTCCGCATGAAACTCGTTTATATCGAAGCTCTATACAAACTTTCACCCCCCATTTTGCCCCCTTAGGGCATGATTCCTGGGATAAAAAGTATTACATATGTTAAACTAGGTTATACACTATATATATTTATACCAAAATTAATTTTTGCGTGATTGAGTAACAAACATCCAAACTTTCGCATTTATAATATTAGTAGAATAAGTAGGAAGTAGGTTAGGATTTTAATGAATTTGATATCATGAATATGTTAAAGTTGTCAATTCTCTAAACAAAATGCATAATAAACAGCATTGCCTTCAATCTAATCTAAGCTATTAAAATGGAAAAATTATGGAAACTTGGAATCGACAGCATTGGTGTTATTTAATTTAATTATAACGATATAAAATAACATTAAATATATATTTGATTATCAATTCAGGCGCTGCTTACATATAACCCTGTATAGATTCGCTCATAACCTACATTCATGTTTTTAAAATGTAAGTTTCAATAACTTTAATAAGTAAGTCGTTCATACAATATCGAAGAATAAGCACAAGTAAAGTACCCATAATTGTCTCTTAACTCGCACAGAATTAGTGTAAACCTTAATGATTCCTTATGAGTATAAAGCCTCGATTTGAACGTTTCGACTTGACACTTACAGAGCAGCGAATTGTAAAATATAAATACATTCAAAAAGAACGTTCCACGGTAATCAAAAACTACTTAAGGCTAAATGTAGCAAATCGCCAAATCCACTTGTATCTAACCTTCCCAAAATCATAATAGCAGCGAAAACTACCCCAATTTTAAGCCGTAATTCCAGTCAACAAGGCCGTATATCCGTTAACAAGACTGCGCGAGTTACTAGTTTTGGAAGGTAAGTTACAAAAATTCCACTTCGGGCGGTCAAAATAAAAACGCAATAAATGTATAAAATCCGTAGGTTCTTCAGACATTTTGGTTCTTTAATGCATAACCACATGTTCCAGATACGAGTGACATGCTCTTACGCCACCGGTGACCTTGGTTTTTTATATATTTTTAAACGTGTGCGCATTCCTTTACTTTTACTCGTACATGCCTAGTGTAAAATCTCGTACGGGTCAAGCGAAAATCAATCTTATTGCAATGCCGTAAGGACATGTGCTCTGACGTCTGTAGATTGCTATCAAATTAAATGGGCGCCAATGTAAGTGTTGACGCGTTGAAGTCTTGACTGATATGACTTGGGGTTAGCTGTCAGGGAGTGATGGGGTGCTAGATAGGTAGTCACGTCTCTTCTGTAATGTAGGTATACATTATGGAACTTATATCGAGGTGTTAAGATTCAAATTGTTTCGGATCTTGTTTTAGTTGTCTAGACAGTTTATGGTAGTTTACTACTGTTTCAGTTGCTTCATTACATTTCGGACGCTTCGAGGACGGATATCGTATAAACTAAAGGCGATAGTAACCTTGTCCGATTTTTTACTATACGCTTAAGTTTTGCAGTTTAAACTGCAAACCTTTTTATGATTTTAGTACAGTGATAGAAGATTTTAATAAATGTTGACATAGCAAAAGTGTGAGTCCCGCAGGAATGATGTTATTGTCAATAATAATTAAACGAGAAATTATTATTGACAAAAAAATGTCCCTATGGAAACGGAGTATGGACTATGGAGTATGAAAGTGCGAACGAAGTTGTGAGAATAATTTTTCCATTTCAAAGTTCAATATTTCAAAAAAGGCTGAACCGATTTTGTTGAAACGTAGCTAAGAACCATCTCGATCACGTCAGCTTTCGGACAAGAAACCGCATTCAAATCGGTCCATTCGTTTAGGAGCTACGATGCCACAGACAGACACACAGATACACAGACACACACACACCGTCAAACTTCCAGAACTTACTGAGTTATCTATTAATAAATTCAAGAACTATGTGAAGCGTAAACTTATTTCGAAAGCTTATTATAGCACACAAGACTACATGCATGATAAAACTCTTTGGAACTAATTGTGACTGAATTTTTAATCTATTATTTTCGTAATATTTTGTTTTTTGACATTAGATTCTACTAGTATTTTTTATACAATTTTTATATCATATATATATTTTATTCTTTATGTTTAAAAATTACTCTAAAAAACTAACTACTTGAATAAAGATCATTTTGAGTTTGAAACTTATAACACCCCTCTTTTTGCGTCGGGGGTTAAAAAGCTAGTACCTACTTGTAAAGTAATAAAAACATAGAAATGGTTAAGTATAATATAAGTTAAAAATTAAAACACACCTAACACTTAGGTCCGTTGTGCATCATAATTCGTCTCATTTTGCGTCATATTTCATCACGTTGTTTAACAAACTCTCAGGACTAGAGAGCTTTTAATTTAAGACCAATGATAGTGTTATCATAACAATTAAACGTGAGTCACATAAGAGCCTTTGTTTGATAATACTATGCACCGAATCGGAACTAAACGTAAACTGAATCACAGATTTTAAAACAGAATCTGCATTTCATAACAACTGCAGTGTGCTGCCCAATGTAAAGTTATCTGTTATGAAGATTAGGTTAATTCGATGTGGGTTTTGCTTGTAATCATTTGATCGCCACTACAGATACAATAAATCTTTAGTCACACATAGTTATGTTGAACGAGTTTAAATAGAGCGATTGGGACACAAGACAGGATGTACACGTCACGCATAAAAGGGTTATATGTAAAAAAAAATACGGCGGCAATTCTCAGCTTTGTTTCCAATATCCTTACTAAGGTAGAAGTACTAGTGCCCGACATGTCAACAGAAAATACTTATTTGAATCACGATATTATGCTCATTTAAGATGTATTAAACAGTTTCATACGGTTTGGGAGACGAGGTATTTACTCAAGTTACTGATATGGAATTCGTTTCATATGGTGATCTTATAAAAAACCCTGATAAATTAGGTAATCAATCCGAATGTACGAGTAAATGGCAGGCGGTTATGCTGGCAGTCCCAATAGATGTCATTTCAGTACAAATGTCATGAATGATAGACTGACATTTATTGGGACTTGAAGGTTTAACTCATTGTCCCAATTGATGGCAGCTGGTTTTAACAAATATGTTCATAACTTATAAATAACTTATTTGTCTTGAAATTGTGATAAAAAATATTGAAGTCACTAACATTTAGTAACTTAAAAATGATGTCGTGATCAATCTTGGTTTATTATTCGCTAGTTAAATTATATTCGTCGAGTACTAGTACCGCGTCGGGCACTAGTACTTCTACCTTTACTGACTGACGAATCCTGGGTAAACTGGTATGATCCCCTGACCAAGCAATCCATGTCATCAGTCTTTGATGAAGACCATAAAAATTGTTCATGGCCGGAGTGTGAACGAAAAAATTATCGCCGCTTTCTTCCGTCGTAACTAGGGTTGCCAACCGTACTATTATATAGTATTGTACTATATTTTGACTCTTTGTACGGTCAAGCACATTAATTGTTGAGCCATTTATCTTTCTGTGAAGCTATGAAGTGTCCAGTACGCTTACCATGAGAGGCTATCGAATACTTACAATAGTAAACTTCTCTCGATATCGAGCTAACGCGCTTCGACTAGATTTCGATTCTCGCAAGTTCGAGCTGTCAAATGCGCCGTACTCATGGTGCCGATATACTCCGAAAACAACTACAAAACGTTACCTACTCGCTAGCGTCTAGTTTTCGATGCGTAATCTAAACTTTCGAATCGTATTACCAAACGGTAGCGTGAGTCACAAATTTGACATTTCGAATCGAAAAATACCGTAGTGTCTGTAGTTTACTATTTCACTTCCAAAATGGTGCGTGATAACGTATTATTTCGTCAAGATTTACCGTAGATCCGATCGATACCTATCTCAAATTAAAGAACTTATAAAAATAAGGGTTTTGAATCGACAACTTATATCCGCAAAATTCGGATTGTCGCGTATTTTGTATTTAAAAATGCAAATAATTGGCACACGTTCCGCCATATTGGGTCGACAGACTTAGATGAGGATCATCGCACACTGTTAAAATTATACTTAATGTCGTTAAGCTTAAGGTATAGATTCCTTTAAAGTCTTTAAACTTTGGCGTTGGGGAATTTTTCGACGTTGGCCATGCGCGTATTCTGTAATGTCATAACCGACAAACGCTAGCATTTAAATTGAAACGATAAATGCTTGTAATTTAAGGCTGAATATTGAAAAATCTATTAAACTATACAAACAATCGAGTTAACTGTTGCGAGAAAAGTATACTTATATGGGACTCGGGGTACCGATTAGATTTTTAGTTCTGTGAGTGACCGCCAGGGGCGGTGTATAGAGTTTTCATACAAATCTTTAACTGTTGTCGATAGTCGCTAGCGTATTCCGACTTACTGTAAACTCACACTAAAGCTACAGTATAACGTGAGATCTAAATGGCTCAACAATTAAAGTCCGTGACTGTAAATACTATTGAATAAATATAGGTATAGTACGCGAAAATACTATATTTTAGGAGACCTTAAGAAGTGCTTCAAATTGCCAAGGTTTTTACTAAACGGGTGAACTGCAAAAAAAAATACAAAGTTAAGGGCCTTAATCTTTAACGGGTGGTGTTCGGGCTGCCGCGACACTGCAGCGCCTCAGGTATGTTCGCGGAGGGACGGATCGATGGCTTCCACGCGATCATCAGGAAGCGATGTAGCTCGCTGCTGAAGCGGTGGCGCGCCAGCTCCAATACCATCCTGTGCACGCTGGCCGACCGGTGGGACTCACCGTGGCTAAATCACTGGGTGCAGCTGCATGCCCCAATGTATAGAACCCTAAATTAATTTACATAATACTAACCCTAGAATTAAGTAGTATGTTACTAACACGGTATGGACTTTGTCCGAAATATTTTTTTTTTTTTTTACTTTTTTCCATTGTGTAACGAAAGTTACCCATATAAAATGTATATGGGTAATTGCCGTTACACAATGAAAAAAAGTTAAAGCGTAGATTAGATTCAGGTTCTTACCTATGTACAATTCTTTTGCAATCCACCCAAATAGCAACATTGCCCAGCCAAGTACCTACCTACTATATTTTTTACAGTGTACTATATTTTTGTAATTTTATTCTGGTAAATACTATATCTCCTCCAAAAATAGTTGGCAACCCTAGTCGCCACGGACTTGTAGCTGTAATATCACCTGAAGATAGAAGAAATGAAATGAAAAATATTTATTTCGGAAACATAGTAGTCGGGTCGTTCTTCTTTTCGACCGACAATAGCCTGTCCTTCGTCTTATTATGGCATCTCATTTGAGTAACGATGTTTCCGGTTTTATAATTTTCGAATGAACGTCCATATTATTTTATTAATTAGTATTATTAAATATTTTACCTTTTCAAACTAGCATTTTTTAAACGGTTTTTTTGCTCGTGTAATGCCGTGACATAGTGCATGGTAAACCAAAATGTGGTCCCCACTGAAAGAGTCCACTTTGTCACATATTTATTTCTAAAACCAACCGTAAAAAAATAATTATATTGGCCGGAAAGGAAACTTTAATTAGTTCTAATGAAGAAACCTATGCGTTTTTTAAAATCGCAATTCAGAAGTACAATTTTCGATAGTTCAAAAACAAAAAAAAAACAGAAAAACCTCGGTTCATTGTCGGTAAAAAAGAAGCACGACCCAGTCCATATACAGTATTACATCATTATTGCTATTAATTGAATTAAATTAAAACATATTGTTGTAACGGTTGTAACCAAAGTGACAACCGTTACTACGAGTATCTTAGAGTATAGATATCTACTCTATAGAGCTGTGGTAATAATAATACCACGGCCACGATACAAATCTCAATAAGTGTGACAGCAAGGGATATATCATTCGTTGTCTTTGTCGTAGTTCCACTTTTTTTCATTTTCATAGATAAAGATAATATCGCGATAGACCCGTGTAAAGTTACCCCGAGTGTGTGACAGACCTAAAATCCTAAATCGAAAATGTATGCTTTCACAACGCAATAATCCTCGAGGTTTATCTCGGGAGCCATATTCGGGCTTCGTTATGTAAGTAATCCGCTGATCTCAACGGACGTTGTTTTTGTTTGCCGCAACTGAGTTAGTAGGTTTTAAGAGTCCGCAGTAAGCTCGGTTCCCCGTTTTAAAACGAGTAGCTAGTTTGCTCTAACTTTGAACTTAGAATAAGTTAAGGTATATCCAGTAGCTTCAGATACCACAGTAAAAAAAATACACCGAATTTAAGTTTTTCATACAAAACTTGTTTTTGCTGTATTTCGTTTGTTTTATAAACTGGAGCCATATAAACTAAATACAGACCTAGATATACCTCATGTCATTGTATATATATGCAAAGTTTCGTTACAATCCAACAAGTAGTTTTAAAATGAGAAAAAAACCGGACAAGTGCGAGGTCAACTCGCGTGGTGATGGTTCCGTATATAATCTAAATTTCATAAGTGTTTTTGAATACTCAAACTTCTCATAAGTTTTCCTGTAATATTTAGGCAAGGAACTGTTTTCCATATTTTTTTCAGAATTTTAATCCTAGTAGTTTCGGAGATAAGGGGGGGCAATGGTCAAAATTCGACTTTTTTCCTAAATTACTTTAAATCTGATTTTGATAAAATTATAAAAAAAAATATTTGACATGCTTACAACAACCGCTTTCATTTGATATGTCACACAATACAGTTTGCGAATCTTTTTTTTTTAATTTTCCAGTTTACCCCCCAAAAGTGGTCTTCAGAATTCATTAATTTACTTTACACGTCCATCTTTGGGTCACCAATTTACATATGTGTACCAAATTTCAACTCAATCGGTCCAGTAGTTTCGGAGCAAATTGGCTGTGACAGACGGACAGACAGACAACCGAGTGATCCTATAAGGGTTCCGTTTTTTCCTTTTGAGGTATCGGAACCCTAAAAACTCAGTTTGTATGGGAAGGTGAAATTCGGCCGAGATTGCCGCGGACTCTTAAGCCGTAATTTTAAGACCAATTCTTAATTTAGCAGCATAGGAGCCTTATGGTACCATCCGTAATTCCGTATATAGCTCCTCTGTAGAAATGTATAGTCTAAGCGTATTATACTTATAATACCTAAGTAGTAATATTCTCTAACAAGCCCGTTTTATTAGAACCTGACTGCGTGATGACAGGTCGTGATGTTTTCTTGCGGTTATTATTATAGTTTGCGCAACGCAAACAGTACAAATTTTATAATAAGTATTTATGCGGATACCCTGTAGCTACTCACGGAGTAATTCCTAGCTGCCTAACAAAGACCTAGGGCTAAATCACTAGGTTACCTAAATGCACCGTTAACGTGTACACTAGGTACAGTAAGGGAAATGTATTCACGTACCACCGTAGAACCCTATCGCAATAAGGTGACATATCACTCGAGTTTGAGTGACGGCGGCCCGTCAATTGCGACAGGGTTCTACGGTGGTACGTGAATACATTCCTCTTACTGTACAGTCGGATACAAAAAGATGTAGATATCAATACATTTTTTAACCTTGGTAGAATGCCATAAGGTAAAAAAACCGGCCAAGTGCGAGTCGGACTCGCGCACGAAGGGTTCCGTACCATTATCTATAAAAACGGCAAAAAAATCATGTCTGTTCTATGGGAGCCCCGGTCCGACACGCACTTGGCCGGTTTTTTAGTATTTGTTGTTATAGCGGCAACAGAAATACATACAATACAATACAATACAAATACTCTTTATTGCACACCTCACACAAACAAAGCAGTTACATAGAGAAACAATACAATAACATGTAGGTAGAGGTAGACAACAGGCGGTCTTATCGCTGAAGAGCGATCTCTTCCAGACAACCTTTGGGTATCGGAGAAAGAGATAAACTAGATTATGCAGTAGGTGGTGCAGAGATTATTATCAATCAAAAATCAAGAAATTATAAAAATAAACGTACATAAATACCTCTATATATAAACATACACACACAATCATACATATATACAAATAACACAAACACATAATCTATTTCAACTCTCTAGCTATCACGGTTCTTGAGATACCTGGTGACCGACAGACGGACGGACGGACGGACGGACAGCGAAGTCTTAGTAATAGGGTCCCGTTTTTACCCGTTGGGTACGGAACCCTAAAAATGAATACATATCTTCCCACTAAGTACCCGGGTATTATTCCGGGTCTCCTCTCCACATCCTTATCGACTTTTGTCGGGTAGTTAAATGTTGTGCAATGTGTACCCTATCTCTGTTTGACAACTTGCTGAAACGTCAGTCATCTGACACCACGGTCAGTGCAACACGTGTCAAAACGTCATAGATAAAGATAATATCGCGATCATGGACCTATGATATTCAGGACAAGCTATGGTAATAATAATACCACGTCCGAGCGAGATGGTAGCATATAAATCTCGATAAGTGTGACAGAAAGGGAAATATCATTCGTTGTCCTTTTCATAGTTCCACTTTTTATTTGCCACAAGTGATTTAGTATAAAGTTGTGGCAAAAAAAACCACTACCCGCCCAAATTAAGTTGTTTATGGTAAGATATCAGCCATTTTAAGACCAGTTCTTAATTTAGCTGCATAGAAGCCTTTCCGTCCCTCATTGTGGTCTATGATCGCGATGGAACCGTGTAAAGTTATCCCTAGTGTGGTTCAGACCATGAACCTAGGATACTATGGACAGGCTATGGTAATAATAATACCACGAGCGAGCGCGACGGTGCTATACGAAACGCAATAAGTGTGACAGAAAGAGATATATCATTCGTTGTCCTTGTCATAGTTCCACTTTTTTTCTGTTGGGCACAACGGTTGTGCCCAACAAAGCGCGCGTGTGGCTGCATAATAGCTAGAAAAACCTAAATTATTTAATGCTAATGTGACTTAAATCGACGCGATTAAAGTTATTTTACTTACAATAAGGTGCCTGTGTTCCGACTGTGCCAAAAAAATGGTCTATTGCTGTGTTCTCGGCTGTAAAAGCCGGTCGGAACACTCTGATGAAAATATAACCTTTCACACGTAAGTAGAACATTTTTCACTTTTCTTTATACGCAATACGTAAAAATGGCATCGTAAAATTACATTACGCTCAAAATCTTGTTAAATTAGATGATTATAATAGAAATAACATCATTGTTTACATTGTACAAGAAAATATTCGTTGACAAATTATCCGCCCAAATTACGTAGGTTGTTTATGGTAAGCTGCGACAGGTATAAGAATGTCTTCACGATTTAGCTTCTTTGCAATCATTTTAGGGATATCAGCCAATACAACTTAAAAATACCCCATTTCTCGGGTAATTTATACTTTAACAAAATTCTCGTACTTGTTATTACATAACATTCGTATAAAATGGGTGGGATCTATTTTTATATACTTATATTTACTCTATACTCATAAAAAAGAGGCAAAGCTTTTATGTAGCGAGTAATCTCCGGAACTATTCATCCTATAACAAAAAATCCTGCATCTGCGCCTCCGCTCGGGTTCTTTCTAATACGCGGGTGGAGACGCGTGGACAGCTAGTAAGACAGATAGATATAGATAAGTAAAGATGATCGACGGTATAGAATGATTCATAATTTTATAAGCCCTATGCTTTGAAGGTGAATGTAAAATAATATAAAATAATATGTTTTATTTTCTAGGTTTCCACTAAATGAGGATGTGCGTACACGGAGTATTTGGATTGAGAAATATGTATACAAAATTAATATTATTCAAAGGCCAGTAAGCGACCCCTACCTAACCTAAATAGAGATAACCTTATATAAATAAATGTTTTGTTAATATGGTTGTGTCTCATTTCGGTCCTTAGTATCATTATTTTATCCGCCTTAAGCCTAATGACAAGTTTACCACTAACCGCCGCGGCCAGGCCGCGCCAGTCAGTGGTAAACTTGTCATTTAAATAAAGCCTCTCACAGACAGGCGCGGCCTGCGGTGGCGGTCAATAGTAAATTTGACACTATCTGTCAAGTTGACTATGGACCGCCACCGTAGGCTGCGCCAGTGTGATTCAGGCTTTATAATAATTAATTAAGTAGATCAGGACGACCCGCGAGCTGTGTCGCGGCGAGGTAGACCGTCCGTCTCTTTCTAGTAAGAACGCTTAGAATGGTAAGATACGGACAGTCTACCTTGCCGCAACACAGCTCGCAGGCCGTCCTGTGATAACTGTGCTGATCAGTTATACAGTTTGTGGTGCTGATAAGAAACACAGATAAGCCGCTTGCACAAGGACTATTAATTACCTACATGTTCTGTTACTAGAATCATATTTCATGTTATTAAACTGAATATTACTAGTGCCTGCGAACAGCGCCTGTTAGGCAATGAATGTTTAAAGCTTCAGTAAAAACTACTTACAATAAAAGCGCATTATTTAAAAAAACATATGGACGCGATGGGGTAATTTTTAGTTACATGGCCACCCCACGGGTATCAACTACTTTGTTGCCGTCCCTCATTGTGGCATCACGTATAGCCTGTCCATAGTATCCTAGGTTCATGGGTTCAGACCTAAACTCCTAAATCGAAAATGGTAATAGATGTTAATACTTTCACAACGCAATAATCCTCGAGGTTTATCTCGGGGGGTCATATTTGGGCTTCATTATGTGTTGTATATTGAAGTAATCCGGCTTCGAAACAATCTAATGCAATGAATAAGCACCCAATATCCAAGTTATTGAGAATAAGCTTGTGACCTAAGATTTTTAACGATGCCATTCGAACTAGTTTTTGGAGAGGAACAAATGTTTGCATGGGAACAACTACAATTGAAGAACATGAATACCCAAAAAAAATTGTCAAAGACGGACCTCGCCGGCGGCAGCCGGCACGCTTCATACTGATGGACTTAAAAGTACGCATATTTTTAATGTTTTCCCATTCAGAATAATGGTCTGAATCCATGGATTCAGTTTTCGTTGCGATGTCCCTTACACCATGTATCTGAATTAAATCCAAGTTCGAACACCTCGATGAAATTCAGATGTGTCATAAGCAGGTAGTTGTTATGATTCTGTAAGAAATGAAATAAATCAGCTGACAATATGCCAAGGGAGAAGAGATCAGATGCATTTATACGCGATCGATGCTCCGCTCCGGTCTGGCTCCTGCGTTATAAACTTCAGGGCATCAGCTGACGAGTTTTCCACCGCGATAGAACCAGCTGACGCGTTGATATAAAAATTTTTTCAGTTGAGAGGAAATGACTGAAAAAATATATTTTTAACATGTTCGCGTGACCAGCTGACGGACTTTCCACCGCTGTATGGTCAGCTGACGATTTTTTTTCGTCATAATGTTGGATTAACCATCATTTGATGATAAAATGAATAGGTAGGAACAGGCAAATTTTTTTTACGTGTTTGGGTGGCTGCTGCTGGTCAACCCACCAACGGAGCTGCAGCTGACGTCCACGGGGCTTCATGTACAACATTCTGAACTTCTCACAAGTTATCGTACGGGAGTTGATTGGTCACGAAAATCTGTTGCTAGCTCGCGGACCATATCGTCGTCTAGTACCTATAACTCAAGCCTTATTGAGCTTACTATAGGGCTAGTTCGATGTAAGATTATTCCCTAATATTTATTTATTATTTATTTTATAGCGCCATAGAGAATATCATGGAAAACGTAGCGTACATTCCAGACGCATCACATCCTCTCGGATGCATCAATTATAGCTCAGCAAAAACCGTGCGCCGTGCGACTGACAAGATAACTCAGACAATGATTGTTCCTGTATTAGACCAGAAGTCTGCAATCAATGAGATAAAAGAGGCTTAGTATGTGTGAATGAAACGATCACGGTCATATAATTCATACAGTGGCGAACAAATTTACACTCCGATTCTAATAATCACTAATATAATGATAACGTTTATCTATCTATAGTATCAGTCTATACTAATATTATAAAGAGATTATAATACTCTAAGAGTAAATATAAAAATGAAATTATATATTGCATACTGTTTCGAAAAAATCATAAGAATTTTCGAAAAAATCGACTGCTTTTTGACAAATATTATAGCCTATGTCACTCCCACGAATAATAGGAATCCAACGACACCTCATACATCAAAATCCATCTAGCCGTTTAGGCTACAGGAGCCCACAAAGAAACAGACATACATACATACATACTTAGATACACTCGAAAAACATTACCCTCCTCCTTTGGCTGTCGGGTAAAAATGATACCTCGCCGTGTTTTATACGCCGGTTCTTCTCGACGTCAGGTTTACTTTCCGAACCGGTGCGGTGGTAATTTATCGACATTCATAGGTGCATGTAATATGCCTAAATTGAAGAATAAATCACTTTGACTTTGAATTTTTTTGAAAGGAAAAGTCTGTTAGAATGTAGCATCGTAAGTTTGTTTGTGGGGGGTAACCATGGACGTATAAAGGGGGAGCCGGGTGGGCCGTGCACACCCCAGAAGGGTCTAGTGCTCACCCCACCCCAGGATGCTGGGTTACAGACTCAAAATGCCATGCTAGTGACTTAAAAAACCTGCCGGGCCCGGTTGCCTCCCCTGGAAAACAGACGTAATTACTCGGTACCTCACTCGGTACGAAATCAAATTACGGTGCAAATTAGCATGCAAATCGTAGCATTTCGTAGCTCTCAAAGTGACCTTGATTGCCGTACATTCGCACATCTAAAATGTTTTGAGTGAATAGTAGGTAGTAACTTTTTGTTTTATTTGGGATGCAAGCGTCATAATTATAAATACCATTGAGATAAGATCTGAATTGTGATCTAAATAAACAAATAATATTTAAATTTGATTAGCGTGGTGTTTACTTTTTAATATTTTGACCAAATAAATTATTCGTGGTGGCCTTTGGCATGCCATCTTAAAAAAGTCTGTTGACCATAAGTTTCCAGATGTTTTCAATAAAGTAACTATTCCAACCGAGGTGGTTTTCAAACATTTGGAGAACCACCATAAGGGTAAGTGTCCACTAGAGCTGTGCAACCGAACCCATGAGCGAGAAAAAAAACTGGCCTAGTGGTCGTATTGTCACAGAAATCTTACGGTACTTAAGTTCTTTTCTATAGGGAAAGCAGTTTTCCAGCAATATCTCGAAAACCTTTGAACCGATCTTGTTCAAAATAAATGGTGAAAGAATTTAATAAGCACTATGTCCATGATTTTTTCAATTTTTTTTTAAATACACCGTGTTAAAATGAGGGCGGGGGACAAATATTTTGTGACTTTCGGGGTTTCGGGGCGATTATCTCCGAATCTATTACCTTACCTAATCAAAAAAATTGCTGACAAACCTTATATTTGTTTTGAAAGGCCTAGCGATTGATGTGCCACACGTGGACTTAAAATGTTTTTTTTTTTGCTTGCTTGTATGGAGTGCACCCCTAAAAAACATTTTTTTAGTCATTTCATTACAGAACTGTGTAGTGGCTAACAATATACACCTATCCTCAATTTTTTTTTTAAATATACCTTATAGTTTTCAGGTGTCAAATATATGAAAACACAGTTTCGCATGTCTGGTGGATATTCACCCTAATACTAGCAAAATTTGAACAGTTCGTTCCGTCAGCTAGCTGGTTTTATTGGCCAAAAATAAATTGTTATAGTTCATTATAGAACTTCCTGAACTAAAAAACTTGTAAGTAATCAGGCAATAAAAGCAGTTGACATTTACGTGGAGATTGTCTACTTATTGGCGAAATAAGGTGTAAGATAGTGCTAGCTGTTTTTTCTCTCCTGTTATTAATTATTATAGTTCATTAAAGAATTTCCTGGCCTAAAACTTGTTACCAAGTACAAAAGTAGATGACATTTACGTGAAGACTGTATACATGAGAATATATATCTTGGATCACCAATTATTTCGGGTTCCAAATATACCTAACCAAGTTCTTGTTGTATTGGTAAACGTTTTGCGCTTATCAGATGATTACAAAGTAATAAAATAGGGTTAGGCTCGTAAAACACACTTTCCCGAAATGTGCACTTTCTGCAAAGGTACACTTTCCGCAAAACGTACACTCCCAAAATATACAATTTCCCAATTTGGAAACTTTCCCGAAATGTGCATTTTTCAAACAGTGCACATTTCCAAAACGCACGCTTTCCCAAAATGTACACTTTCCCATTTAGGGCACTTTCTCAAAAGATACTCATTTATTATTTAAAGATACACATTTAGTCGGTAAAACGGGATCTTCGGCGCTGCAGATTTGTCGTATGCGTGTGTGAGTGTGACCTAGGCGAGGCACTCACACATATGCTAGACGTTAACATCCCTACCCTTAAAGTGTACTTTCCGGGATAATATACCTTCTGCGAAAGTGCACCTATTGACAAAGTGTACATATCGGGAAGTGCACTTTTAGAGACAGTGTACTCGTACTTTACGGAAAAATGATCATTCTAAAAAAATGTACTTTTACAGAAAGTGCACATTTCGGGAAAGTGTGTTTTACGAGCCTAACCCATAAAATAGTTATGAAATCGCAAAACCTGACGCCGTGTGAACGGGCTCTTAAAGCATAGACTAGACTTTAATATTTTTTATTCGTCCAGGATTCAATATTTACCTTCTTTGTTACGTCAAACGCATAAAGTTTTGAGTCATGCAAAACCGCACGCAATCCGGTGGAAGTCAGAGGTATTTTTATAGTGAACAAAAGCTTCATACTTACTTTTCGACAGATGGTGCCTCCGATAATATTACTTCACTAACCAAACACATCACGCAACACTTTAATAAAACACTTCGTTCTACACATAGTTATAGAATACAAATAAAAAGTAACACGGTAACCTAAATTTTTTACGTTTTATCAAGCACGTACCGTCTATCATAAAATACCCAGCGGTAATTACTCAACTTTTTAAATTACGAAACGTCGCGCCGTCGAAATGGCGCGAAAACTTTATGGTATTAATTTACGAACGCAACGTTGTAAAGTAAATCTCTATTTCAAAAAATCTTGCGTAATTTTATGTAGTTGAATTTATAATTTGACTGGTATCTGTGTCGTATTGATAAAGTTTGATTAAGAAAAGTATGTCATGCGAATGCGGGCCGTCAGAGCGGTTTGGTCGTTACGTAAACTTTGCTTGACGCGTGCTCGCGGCTCGGCTCTGCCATAGAAACTGAAAGTCTCTTGACTGAGACCCCTCCCCGATGCTACTGACGTTAGGTAATATCTTTATTACCATATTAATCCCTGATCATAACTTGGTACATCCGATGGCTTCTCCATACTCGAAAACATAAAAACGTCGTCGCTTGACGAGGTTTGGCTATCAAAATTTAGGTAGGTACGCTATAAGCAGCTCATTCAGCGAATGAACGTGTAGTTCTATTAGTAAAACTCAACTACACAATGTATGCATTTGCATCCATATCCATATCCATATCCATACTTCCATATATATACTAATATTATAAATGGGAAAGTGTATGTGTGTGTTTGTTTGTTTGTCCGTCTTTCACGGCAAAACGGGGCGACGAATTGACGTGATTTTTTAAGTGCAGATAGTTGAAGGGATAAAGAGTGACATAGGCTACTTTTTGTCTCTTTCTAACCCCCCACTTCCCTAAAATGGGGGGTGGAAGTTTGTATGGAGCATTCCGAAATTTTCAAGGTAGAAAGCTAAAAATTGGTATGCGGACTATTTGTGACTAACAAAAAAAATCGTACATCATTTTTTTTTGGAAATCTGCACCCATTCCCTTAAAAGAGGGGGTGAAATTTTATATGGGGGTCCAGATAATGTAGAGTCGATATGTAGAGTCGATATGTAGAGTCGATATGTAGAGTCGATATGTAGAGTCGATATGTAGATTCGATATGTAGTTTATGTAGAGTCGATCTAAATAATAAAAAAAGAAACTGGCTGACTGACTGACTGACATCACCGCACAGCCCAAACCGCTGGATCTAGAGATTCCAAATTTGGCACGTAGGTTCCTTATAAGGTCTAATAGTGCACTAAGAAAGTATTTTTCAAAAATCTCCCCCAAAGCGGGTGATATGTGGGTCCAAAGTTTGTATGGGGAAACAAAATAAGTAAGACTATTCATTCGAAACTTCACAGGAGTATTCCTAGCAATAAATGAGTAAATACGTGTTTCAGGTTTTTTGGGAATTCAACCCCTAAAAGGGGGAAATGTGACAATGTCTAAAAATCAACATGGGTATTTTTTCTATGGTTTATCGGGTTGCTGGTCGCTGATTACGAAAACAACAACAACGATTTTAAAATCCAACGTGGCGGTCGTGAAATACCATCTCCCCTGTTAAGGTGCGATGGGGTTGTGTCTAAAAATCAATATGGGTGTCGTTTTTATGGTTTTTTGGGACGTTATTACGAAAATGGCATCGATTTTGACATTTAACATTGTTGACGGTTAAAATTACTTTTAGTACGCGGGCGAAGCCGCGGGCAAAAGCTAGTTATCTATATAAGTATGTATATAGTCGTCTAGTACCCATAGTACAAGCTTTGCTTAGTTTGGGACTAGTTCGATTTGCATAAAATTGTCGCCTAATATTTATTTATTTCATTTATTTATCACAATTTGCGCATGCGCACTGCTCTAAAATTACTCCGATAAGCTGCTTATACAGCTTAACGCCTTCACAGCCTATAAAACCTTCTATAGCGACAAAAGCGGTCAAAACCGCTGAAAAGTTGCGAAATGACATGAAAGTTGCAAAATGCGGTCTGGTTTGACAATGGCCGTATTATCCAATTTGGAATCTGGCGAGGATCCGAGAAAGGCAGTCGCATTCCGAGGGACTTATGCCGAACCGGGCAGTAACTGTCTATAACTTGGTTATTAGGGTTCCGTACCTAAAGGACGCCAACGGGACTCTACCAATAAGGGTCTGCTTTATGTATGTCTGTCGGTCCGTCCGTCTGACTTAGGTAATATAAAATAGACGAGTTTACTTATTGCGTCGCTTTTTCTCACCAAATGTCTTAGCATAAAGGCATTGTACAGTCTGCATCATAAATATGTACACATTATATGACATTATTACTTAAACGTAAGGTCGAAAAGTGTATACATGTTTATGATGCTGACTGTACCTACTTAATTGCATTTGGAAACTCTGACGTATAATAAGAGCCCTTGAGGCCTACTTGCAGATTAAATATTTGAATATTGAGACGGTCCTGTTGAGTTTTTTGGCGTACTGCATGAACAGTAGGTAGATACGAATACGAAGCTATATAAGAGCTAAGCTTAGAGCATACATAACTGGAGTAGCCTTTCAGTAACTTACCCCTCAGTAGAAAACCTTGCACAATGTGCAAAAAATCATACAAAGACAATCTCGCAACCGATTAATCGTCATTCACAACATCGCCTCGCAAGAGAACACTGATCATAATAATGCCCGCATGCTGCTGTAAGCACTTGATATTATAAACGTTCAACCACTTCAAGCTTTCAATATACAATTGAGTTTCAATATCCTATTAAGATGCTCCTCCCGCCACCGCAAAATTCGGGGTAGTACATTTTTGTACGCAGTTATGTAATGCTCTAAGATTAATGGTCATTTACAAAATCGCCTCGCAAGAGAACACTGATTATAAAAATGCCCGCATGTTGCTGTAAGCAGATATTATAAACGTTCTACCACTTCAAGCTTTCAATATACAATTGAGTTTCAATATCCTATTAAGATGCTCCCCCCGCCCCCGCAAAATTCGGGGTAGTACATTTTTGTACGCAAATACGACATAAGGCTACTCCAGTTATGTATGCTCTAAGGAGCTAAGAGATAAATTACCTAGGTTTCGTATCCCCCGGGCCATCTCGCTCTATATTTTATAGGTTTGCAACACTCACGCATGCCATACGGAGGATCAGAGGCCCTAGCACGATAGGTTTTATCGTCACGTTTTACGTGACGTCTGAGTACATTTTCGCCGTAAAACGTGACATAAAACCTATTGAGCTATAGCTAGGGTATCTGGTCTAGGTAAGTCTGTACGTTCACGCTTCTCAAAGTGCTAACTGCTAAGTAGTTTTCAGACTTGTAAAAGGGACCACAGGGCGCAGGCATTGACACAAAATATGCATTACCTAACTGTGGGCGCCATAACCATAATGTAGGGGAACCCTCATACTTATAAGACACTTCTCTTTTTTTAGTATTTTTCTCTCGATAACTTTGAACCTCCTGAGACCCTGTGCACTCTTCTGTATTATTATTTATAGAACTTATTGTGGTACCTACAATGTTAATTTTGAACAAAATTGTGTACGCATGTTTAGGAGCTTTTAAGAGTCCGCAGTTACGCTCTCATTTTAAAACGACTATAGGTAGCTAGTTTGCTCTGAAACTTTGTACTTAGAATAAGTTAAAGTATATCCAGGTCTGTAATTAGTTTATGTAGCTTCAGATACCATAGTTAAAGTTTTTTATACAAAACTTTTTTTTTCTGTATTTCGTAAACTGAAGCCACATAATCTAAATACAGACCTAGATATACCTCATGCCATTGTATATGCAGTTTCGTTACAATCCGACACGTAGTTTTAAAATGAGATCGAAACTCCGTTTATACGGGAAGGTGAAATTGCGCCGAGCTTGATGCCGGGGACTCTTAATACTGTACGATAGTAGGTACGGAACACCCAGTGTCCGAGTCTGATTCGCACTTGTCGGTTTTTTTATATCAATACTTTAAATATATGTTTTGCTCATATCCCTCGCTAATAATGAGAAATCAACGACGTCAACAATTCCTGCTTGATCGCGATACTTCGATATTTCCGTAAATGCAACTAAGTGGTTCTACGTGGGTAGTAAGTGGGAGAACATTTTCTGTTTCGTTTGGTTGACTAATATAAAATGCCTCGTGGCAATCATGTCCGGTTTTTGTATTTTTTACTGTACGATATTACGGTACAGTCAGCATCATAAACATGTATACATTCTATGACCTTATTAGGTACTTAAACATAAGGTCGAAAAGTGTATACATGTTTATGATGCTGACTGTACTAAATAATTCAACGAGCGAGCGAAGCGAACGAAGTTTCCAGTTTCAGCTTGGGCTAGAATTCTTTCGTCTGTACAGTCACGGACTTTAATTGTTGAGCCATTTATAGCTCATTTTATACTGGACAGTTCATAGATTCATAGTAAACCAACATTAGTTGACACCTAAATGGCTCAACTAAAGTCCCATACGAATTTCCAGTCCCGCTGTCCATCTGTTCTCTACAGATCGCTTTTCTCAACCGATTCTCGTGAAATTTTGTGAATAGGTTCAATAATTATAATTTTTTTTTGACAATTAAGTTTTTCGAAATAAAATTATAATAATTGAAATAAAGACAGGCTTGCGGGTTCTACATCTCACAGCGCCACCAATACATATTATAGATGTCAAAGTTTGGATGTACATACGTTGCTCAATCACGCAAAAACGGCTGAACACGTGAAGTTCTGCATACCTAGAGATAAGAAATAAATAAATATTTGCGGACAATCTTACACAATTCGACCTAGTCCCAAACTAAGCAAAGCTTGTACTATGGTTACTAGACAACGATAAACATACTTATATACATAGATAAATAAATACATAGAAAACATCCATGACTCGGGAACGAATATTCGTGCTCATCAACAAATAAATGCCCGTACTGGGAATCGAATCCAGGACCTCTAGCTTCGTAGGCAGTCACTACCAACTATGCTAAACCGGTCGTCAATAAAGGGTAGTTAGTTTCTATCCCGAAAATTATTCCCCAACCCAATGGGGAACTGGGAGTGGAAATTGGGATGAAGTCACGGGCAAATGCATTTTTAACCGAGTTCAAAAAAGGAGGAGCTTATATGTTCCACTAAATTATTTTTTTATTTATGTTCGTCGATTTCTCCGTCAATTTTGAACCGATTTAAAAAAATGTTTTTTTATTCGAAAATGTATACTCCTGAGATGGTCCCATTTTCACCAAGTTAGGATCTGATGATGGGGTCCCAGGGAAATCGAGGACAACCCTCAAATTTTACAGGCACGTATTACATGTTTCATGTATTTTCTAAAGCTATTCAAGTATTTGTGTCCGGTAGTCATCACTTCATGTTGGTGAGCTGATGATGGAAGGTACACTTCTTAACGGTTAGGAGTTGGAGGATATTTTTTGAAATTTTATAAGTACGTATAGACCTTTAACCGTATTCTTTCAAGGTATTCAGGTGAGCACAAGTCAAGATCTGATGATGGGATCCCAGGGAAATCTATGGCAACCCTCAAATTTTATAGGCACGCGTGTAGTGATTTCGGGTTTTTCTCAATTATAACTCGTCTATTTACCCTCGGAAATCGCAATTTTGGCCATGTGGAACTGATGATGAAGACCACAGATGACTTATGGAACTCCTCAAGGATGTAAAGTACGTCAAAGATTCTGACATGATTCCGTTGAAGTAGCATAGCAACTAATGAAGTGTCAATTCTGACATCCTTGAGAAATCAACGGAACTTCTCAAATATTATCAGCCCACGTATAGCGACTTGGAATTTTCTCTGTAATACTCAACGCATTTGCTCTCGGAAAGCAGTTCATGTGGTAAGGAAATGTGGAGTTGAAGTCGGTTTAAACTTTGTTTTTAAAGTAAATTATTACTGTAGAGCTTCAGAATTTCTTAGGCACAGAGGCTTTGCAAACGTATATTACGTGAGTATCTCTGCGTGATCGCAGCAGAACCAGGGTAACCAATATAGCCCTCCGAATCGCTAAAAAGTGGCAGTGGGCGGGGCACATTGCACGTAGAACCGATGGCCATTGGGGCGGAAAGGTTCTCGACTGGTGACCACGTACCGCAAAGCGCAGCGTGGGTAGGCCCCCCACAAGGTGGACTGACGACCTGGTAAAGGTCGCTGGAGTCCGCTGGATGCGGGTGGCGCAGGACCGGTCATTGTGGGGGAGGCCTATGTCCAGCAGTGGACGTCTTTCGGCTGATATGGTGATGATGATGATAAGAGGCTTTTAGTTAATTTTCTTTTTTACAAGCTACCTACTTCGTCGCAATTACTTAATAATACTAAGGGCGGGTTGCACCAACTTACGATTACAGACCGATCAAAGTTAAATATGGCGCCGGCCGGACACTAACTAACAAAGAGAATATAACCACTACGTTTACTAACTAACATGGAAGTAAGAGCAAGACGCCCGTAGTTGCCGGCCACACATTTCCGGAAAAGTATAGCCCCATATTACACTTTCTCATCGTAAGTATATCATTGTAGCTATGCGAAAAATTAAATGTAGTGTTAATAAGACTTAGCTCGATAATACCTATACGTACTACGCCAAATATCAACTCAATCAGAAACCGCGGAGTGGGTGAAGTTCAACTTACTACTTTTGCACGTTTCTTTCTTGCTTGCTTGCTTGCAGGCAACACCGGAATAGGTAAAACCACGTGAAACTACTATTCACGTACCTAATCAAAGTTATAGGCAAATGTTAGAACTAAGTAGTACATAAAGTATCAAAATATTTATGCAGCACCAACCGACTTGTAAACATTGCAATTTTTCGTTATATATACTACACTTCACGTCGAGTTCTCACATTGTCGTAATTATTTACGAGCTTAAACAATAGTTCGCGGACCTCACTCGGTATATAGTCATTGTGAATATTATTTAAAATAAAACATAAAACGGTGAACCATTTGAATGAATGACATAAATTGATAACTGACTTTTAGCCTTTTTTTACACCATAGACAATTGGTGATACCACAAGGAAATATCTGTCAACAAAATTTGGTTAGCAAGACTCTAACATAATACACCATATAGTTTTCGAGTAAAATGCCTGTGACAGGACGGACATGACGAAAGTATAAGGGTTCCGTTTTGGCTACAGAGCCCTAATGAACGGTATCTTTCTTTTTGTTCACAATATTTTAACCTCGGGGAAAATAAACACAAATACATTTCGATCCAACATTTTATTTGTCGCACATTTGACAAAATATACCGCCGTCTATCTGCACAGATAAATACTCTTATTTACAATCAATCTACATTTTCCACGCCTGTTTGACAGTCATTGCACAATATCCTCGCCGTAGCTGACCCAATCAAATATGCTACATGCGTCTATTTGTGGTATGTATAGGAATTATTATAATAGTAACACTGCAAACTGTTAATTTCACGTATTTACAAAAACTGTTTTAAGCATTTTCTAAACAATGTGAACTAACCAATGTGTCATTAAGGTAAACGTCCCAGTACTCACGGACCTATTACATGACACCTTTCAGCCTGAAACACACGGCGCGTCCTGCGATATCTGCGTGCCTTGACAACTATTGACAAATTTATTACTGACCGCCACCGCAGGCCGCGCCAATCTGGCCCCGTAGCATGGTTGGCCTTGTCACGCGATAGGTGATAGGATAGAGCGTGCGTCACTGGCTGACACCGTTCGATAGAACGAGACGACGCTCTTATTTTGTCACTTGTCGCGTGATAAGGCCAACCATGCTACGGCTCCTGTAAGATGCTTTAATCTTAGCTTCATAGAAATAGAAGTGTCACTGCCCTGCTAGCATAACTTGACTCTCGACTCTACTCGCGCGAGAGATAGTAGACTGTCCGTCACTTTCTGATTAATGCTGTCAAAAAGTGACAGATAGTCTATCACGCGCGCAAGTAGAGTACCTAGAGAGTCAAGTTATGCTAACAGGGCTGATGGCACATGACAGGGTGTCAAGGAATGGAACAGGTGTCAAATATTAGGAGGTTTACCTTGAACCTTGTACTTATGCGTTTTTTTCGGTTTAAAATTTCTAGGATATCGGAGGGTAATTCCTGTTAAACTGCGTATAACGGGTGTCTCAGTAAGAGTGCGGTATAAATTACCCTAATAATACCTAATTTAAGAGTTATTTCGCAATGGAATACCCGTAGTGCACTCTTATTGAGACACCCTTTACCTAAAAACGAATGCACGCCATATTTTAATGTTTTAAAACGATATTTCTAGAAATCGCATTGCGGATAACGTTTGCTATCTGAAAATAAACGAAGTATATCACGAAATATGAACATAATATATATCAGTGATGCTTGCGTCTTGTCAATTAAAGTGGTTAAAGGCTATAAGCTTGGCCAGTATATGTGTCCTACTAGTAAGGATCCCTATCAATTATCATTCAAAGTTAGATTTAGAACGAATGCGAAACATGGACAAAACATTAAACACATATTTGCATTAGTCAAAAGAGGGTACTTTTAAACATTTGTAAAGCTATGTCAAAAGGTTTAGGTATTTTAATTTGGCATGTCAGAAGAATTTTAATGATAACAATGAATACGTGATTTAATGACAATCCTTACGTTAAAAAAGCTTAAATCATTTCAGGATTTGTGCGGCCATTTCATTATTTTAAGCTTAAAGATCTAATCTTTGACACATATTTTCGTACTTATTTAGTAATAATGATATTATGATTTTTGTTCACAAATGGTCTCGCAATAGGGAAATTATTTGAAATGTTATATTTATTACAATCATTACACAAACAGGTACTTCCATGATGAATAAGTACGAATAGTAGGATAGTCCTACCGTTAAAGTAACTCGTATCTTGCGGTAGCTGCGAGGTGCGGGAGGGGTATCTGTGTCTGTGGCATCGTAGCTCCCAAACGGATGAACTGATTTGAGTGCGGTTTTTTTAATCGAAAGTGTGTCTGTCGTGATGGTTAGTTGCTCGTTGTGTCGAGGGTATTTTCATTTCATCATCATCGTCATATCAGCCGAAAGAAGTCCACTGCTGGACATAGGCTTCCCCCAAAGAGTGCCAAAGTGATCGGTCCTGCGCCACCCGCATTAAACGGACTCCCCCGACCTTTAGCAGGTTATCAGTCCACCTTGTGGGTGATGGTCTACCCAACCTGTATGTTTTTTTTTGTGTATGGCAACTTTTTCTTTGTGTCACGAATTATTGTCTTACTTTCTAATAAATATTGATTTTTCCATCCCGCACCGTATAACTTCTAGAGGAACCGACTCAGTTTAACGGTATGCCCATCATAGTATTGTGATAGGAAAATAGTGAATGTGGTACAAAAATATTTTTTTTTTCTGACAACAGATGATAACAAAATATTTTAATATTTACAGGAAAAACATAATTATGATATAACTAAGTTTTTGACTAGAAACTATACAAAGACCGGGGTAATTTAGATCTTAGTAAATTATATTGTACGCCAATATATAAGCTTTCCGAAAATGCTTAACCCTTTTCCAGGCCGGCAGTTGAAAAATGACAATCGAATGTCAGTCACATTAAGATACATGTTTGACAGGTTCTATGTGGTCGATATAACGCCTGTGCCTGGAAAAGGGTTAAAGAAATAGTTTTCTTAATTTATATTTAGTGTCCAATGCGATCAAACAGGAAGAATTTATTCCAAGATTAATATTTTTTACAGTTTAACCTTAGAATAAGTCCTTATTCGTCATATTTCTGTTTAGTCGAATCCGGCTATAGCGACACAGCAGGAGTAGCTACGCAAACAGGCTCATAATGATCTACACACGTAACTTTAAGGCTTTGTAATTTTAAGGCCGTGTCGGAAGCAGGGAACGTGGTCACAAATGGTCTCGCCGGAAGACCAGCGCTGGCTCGCGAGGGTCGGCGTTATGCTGAGGCGAGACCATTTCTTGACAAACTGCTTAGCCATTTAACTGGCAAAGTTACAATTAATTCATAATTCAAGTCTCTTGCTATTGTTTGGACCTAAAAAAAATTAACCGTAAAAAAGTACAAAAAGATGACCTTAACAGGTGATCGTTTTTGCTATGAAATTAGAAGTTGCCCTATAAAGGGTTAGTATATGTAGATTACAAAGTATTTTCAATTGTAATTGCATAGTTTCATATATAGATATATCTCTTTTGTTGTTCGTTAAGCTTTGTCACGAATAAATTATTTCATTTTCATTTTTTATTTTCGTTTCATTTTTCATTTTCACAATCCGAATTTTCTTGACTCTTGAGTCATGTGTAGATAATTTTGAGCACTAAGCCTAGCTACTTCCGCTGCTGTCTGTTTACATATTTTCATAGTGATTTCATTCGAACATTATTTTAACACTTTCCATGCCAGGAACCCGCTAGGTTGGGTTTTCGCATGTTTATCGACTAAGAAACCGTTGGCATTGAACATGTTAACACTTACACTGCCAGGGCGCCTACGCCGTAGTCACTGTCCGGTACATACGGGGAAAACCACGGGATCGGCTATGAGGGTAGCGCGTAGCGATTCATGGCAGTGGGTGTGTTAAGGGCCTTTTTTATATTCAATTTACTAAGCATTTTAAAATGTCAATTATTTTGATGATATGACATGAACTTATACATAATATATTCGCAACTGTGCGTTCGTTTCTATATATATCGAGCTAACATCAAAACTAGAGTCGATTGACTTTTATTTACAATAATATTATATCGATCGCCTCACTTGGTCGCATTTCAATCATAATAGGCTCGTGTTCTAAATTTTTTTACGATGCCACTCGAACCAGTTTTTGCAGAGGAACAAATGTTTCTATGGGAGCAACTACAATTAAAGAACTTAAATACCCAAAAAATCGAGTTAAAGACGGACCTCGCTGGCGGCATCCGAAAACGTTTCATACTAATTGATATTGAAGTATGACGTCTGAGTTTAATATCTGTACTAATCGTTGTATGGAAAATCGAGTAAATTACTGTTTCGTGAAATACTGCGTTTAGGTCCATAATTGTGATACAATTGTGTTTCTATAAAAGCGTAAGGATTTTAATTTATTTTTGGACAATAAAAAAAATATATATTTTTTCTAAACTTACAAGGTCCTTCTTTATGATTTTAATTATATTTCGTAATGTATACTTTATTTGATAGTTTACTATCCATTTAGCAACACTACGTTATCAATTTTAACATGAGGAAACTACCCTATTATCCATACATAATTTGTATCAAATTGTAAGTCATATGAAGTTATCGTAGCCATATAATCTTGAGCCCTATAATGACATGTATTGTCTCAGTACAATTTTACTTTTTAAGGTTATAAATTGTACTGAGATGACAGATATCATAGAGATCAAGATTCGCAGCGATACGTATAGTAGAATTCTCGACGTTATTGTGAAAGGATTTTTTTTTTAGTGAGCTTTCCTTTCACTGCACTCCGGAAGTTTTTTTTGGAGTACAAAGACCAGAAAATGAGGCAATATCGTCCTACTGTGGCAATTAATTGTATTTATAAAGAAATTGCAATGCTAGACTATATTCTAACACTGATACTGGTACTGAAAACATTTGAGGATTTAAAAAGTAGGGATGTATCATTGTTAATTTATTATAAAGCTGTATTCAACAAGTAACATTTAGTTTCTGAAACAATGTTTAAAAACTAGACTATCAAATTAGTCTACTATAGCCGAAAGTGAATTTTCACTAGGGAACAAACGACGACCTTTGTGAACGGGGAATTCTGGCCGAAGACGTCATTTACCGACAGTTTCGCCATGTCAAATTAGTAATGTTAAATTATTTTGCAACGTCTCCACTACTCAAAGGTTATCTGGAAGAAGCTTTTTAGTATTATGAACGCCTGTTTACATTGATTGTTTAAATAGGGTATTTTCATCAATCAAAATTAAATTATCAAAGTTTTTAAATATAGTTTATACCATAAGAAATACGAATATACCACAATTTTCTTAAAAAACATAAGATTTATTTTTTATTTAAAAATTAAAATCGTAGTTTTATTATCTGTATGTCACGTGACACACAATTTTTTCTCGTGAGTGACGTCAGTAAAGCAAAAAGTTTTCGTTGTAAAGGACATGCACATTTGACGTTTCCATGTCTAAAGGACTGCTCTTATGACGACACGATAATGGCGACTGCCTTTTGGGCATCGCTAAAATTTTAACCATTTTTTCTTTGCATAAAGCGAAGTAAATAAAAATACTAGTTGACTATCGAAGCTATACGAACTTTTTAAAGTATATTAAAAAAAATAGAATAGCCTTTTTTTTTAGTGTACTCTTGGAGAGCAACAAAGAGTATTTGTTTTGTCGTTGGCCACGTTTGTCCCCTAGTGTCCAAAAACACGTGACACATCCTTACTCATAATGATATCTGGGTGAGCCTCCTAGGCCCTTGAGCAGCTAAGGTGGAAACTAAACTCAACTTATGCAATCAGTTTGGATAAGCATTTACTAAAAATAACTATACTAAAAATTACGTTGACAAACCAATTACTTAACTATCCTATATTGGTTACAAAGATTTTTACTACAAGGACGTCTAAATTCACCAATATAGCACAAAGTCAAATACCGTAAAATAGTCTATTTTACTGTTGTCATAATATCGTATGCAAGCAGTTTGAAAAGCTCTATAATAATGCACGTTTTCAAAATTATATTCGCATTCTCGTGAGAGTGAGTCATCAAATTAAATGTCATATTTTCCCAAGCATTAGTATCTTTACTCACTAAAACATATAATGCCTAAGAGCGCAGGTCAAGTACCAAGCCCGAACCAAAGGCAAGAGCGATACATATGCGATCTAAGGCTTTCTTTATTACCACCCGTGGTGAGTATAAAATTTAACGTCTCCTCCTGGCCAGGAAGTAGGTTTTTCCGCACGCGTAGCGCTCGGTACTTGAGTACAAGTGTGACGTAAAGATCTTTGTAACAAAATAGTTATGTCAAACATTGTAATGTCTACATTGCTTTTAGTATAAATATTTTCCAGTAACGCCGCTATTACCGCACTAGAGCTTACCCTACAGTATTATCTACATTATCACATTTATACCTTGACCCCTACAATTCGTTATAAATTAAATATTTTGAGCCACCTTTTTAAACTTGAACACATTCTAACCCTGTGTTCTAATATAATTATATATTTTTAGTAAAAATACATAAATTCCGAGATAAATGCTTTATATCGGACAACAAAATAGGTCGTGACGCGTAATGGCGTCAAAATATACAAAAACAATTTCAATAAGTTCATAGATTGCATTTAAAATGTAGCTATATTAAAGATTCCATCTTATAGATATCGTGATAATTAAGACTTAAATTTAAAACTTAAGCAAGAACAAATAAAGTCGCTTTTCGAGAGCAAGCACAATATTTACATCGACACGATGGCTTATCAATAGCTGAGTATATACACAATTCGTCAATCAATTTTCGATGTCAAATCGAAAAAGTACTATTCTTCCATGCAATGGCAACGAACAATCTATTAGATTGATAAGAAGGCTTCTACCGAGGCCTCGTAGCTTTGCTTTCTATATTAAAAATATGTACTTAAGAAAATCGTATCTGGCTACCTTCTATGTACGATTTTATGAAGCAAGGTACGAGCTTCTTACAATTACCTATCCTTACAATACCTCGGGACTATCAAAATAGTTTGTTGCTTTCGATTTAAGTCTACTTTAAACTTTACTATCTACCAGTGGCGGCGCGTGAAAATCTTCGATATTGGCAACCCGGAACAAAAAAGTTATGTAAGAGTTTAGAGTATATAACTATTAAATTAACTATATGCTTCCGAAAAATAAATTTTAGGTTTGTATGGACGCTCTGCCACTGCTATCTACCGTGTAAGGTCTATTTTTCAAGTTTTCTTGTTGTCTGACAAAACGGGACATGAAATCAGGTAAATATTGTGTTTTTCAGACATCAGAAGCGGGATCGGACCTTGTCAGAGGCAAACATTAGTATCCATGACCTTTTAACCATGAAACTTTAAAAGTTTCTCCCTATACATACATACATACATACATATAATCACGCCTCTTTCCCAGAGGGGTAGGCAGAGATCACGGATCTCCATTTGCTACGATCCTGACAAACCACTTTCGCTTCACTCACCTTCATAACATTTCTCATACATGCTCGTCGGTTTAGGGTACTTTTGACCTGGCCTTTTTGTAAGATTTCTCCAATTTGATCGGAGAAAGTTCGCCTAGGTCTTCCCCTTCCACTCTTTTTATATACACTCTCTTCGTTAACTTCTTTCATCCATCCTCTCTACATGCCCAAACCACCTTAACATACCCTTCTCAATTTTCGTGACTATATCTCCATCCATTCCACACTTATCTCTTATCACACTGTTTCTGACTCTATCACTCAATTTCACTCCACACATACTTCTCAACGCTCTCATTTCTACTGCATTCACTCGCCTTTGATGTCTTTTCTGCCACACCCAACTTTCACTACCATACATAAGTGTGGGCACCAACACTCCTCTATGCACAGCCACGCGCGCTTTTTGTGATATTTTCTGGCTGCCCATAAAGGCGTTCAGTGCCCCATTCACTCGATTCCCTGCATTCACTCTCCTGTCAATATCTTTCTCATGCTACTCTGTCATAAAAGCTGCCAGTGTCATATTTAACGTTTAAAGTTAAAGTGTGTTCAATGCAATCTGCTACAAGCCTCTGACAACATAAGATTTAAGGGTCATACAGAGAGGAAAAAACAAGAATTTCCTGTGGCCATCAGTTAACGGCTTATGTGCGTATAAGTGTCCAAATTGGGCGTTACAGTCCTATGCATTGACTCATTTCCATGTATAAACTGGCTACCTAGGACATCAAAGCAAATCGAGGCCGATTCGCATCAATTTTGAGTTAGAGGATGTCTACTCTCAACATAAGTCAATGGTCCTACGTCCACAGAAAACGCGCGAGCCCAAATCTCTGTATGACCCCTAGATTAAAATACTGACTAAAGACTGTACACGATAAAATCCGGGCACACCTGATCCATACTTGTTCCCAACCAAAGTGACGACTGAGGCCATAAAACCATAGGCTCGCGTTATCTCTTTTGCTGTCTTTCTTTATGGCCTCAGTCGTCACTTTGGTTGGGAACAAGTATAGTATATTTTTCTACCAACTGCTTATAAAGAAACAGCACTTTTTTTAATAATCCATAGATGTGACACTATAAAATAAAAGTACAATCATATTAAAATATTTGAGCATGTGTGGGTATTTTCGTTATGTATACCAACATACTTATTATATTTTGTCCAGCAAATTCTGACAATCTTTGGTAGGTTTCTGCCTCTAAATTTTGAATTAGGTTAAATTGTCTTTTCACAATAACTAACATTTTTTAATTGACTTCTGCTTGGGGCAGTTAGGAGATATTTAGCACATCAGTCCATTTTCTTTTTGCCTGATATTTGTTGAATAATTTTTTCCATACAAAAACTACTTTCAATGCTTGAAGTGGACAGCCTTGCTGGCTGCCCCAAGTAGAAACCAGTCAACTAATGTAACTTTTTGGTGAAATTATACCCTAAAAAGTGTAAAACACCTTAGTATTTTAGTAGAAAGTGGTATTTTAGTAGAAAGTGAATGACCATTGTCAAATAATGTTGGACAAAAAATTATAAGTATGTTGGAATACATATACATGCTCATATATTTTGATATGATTGTATTTTTATTTTATAGTGTTATATTATATCTACTATAGGTTATAAGCAGTTGGTAGAAAAATATACTCGATCAGGTGTGCCCGGATTTTATCGTGTAGTCTTTATTCACCCCTCCCTACACCCACTAGGATGCATGAGGCCCCTATAGGCCTCATCGCGCATGACATGCCCCGTCCTGTTCAATCATGGACCTATGATACTCACGACAAGCTATGGTAATAATAATACCACGTCCGAGCCAGATGGTAGCATACAAATGTCGATAAATGTGACAGAAAGGGAAATATCATTCGTTGTCATTGTCATAGTTCCACTTTTATTTATTTGCCACAACCGATTTAGTATGAAGTTGTGGCAAATGAACCACTACCCGCCCAAATTAAGGAGGTTGTTTATGGTAAGTCATCCGCCATTTGAAGAAGAGTTCTTAATTTAGCTGCATAGAAGCTTTTCCGTACCTCATTGTGGCATCTATAGCTTGTCCTGAGTATCATAGGTCCATGTGTTCAGTATACACTCGAAGTCCCGTGAGACGCCGCGTGCTCTCAACACTCTCTCGCGGGCGAGACGCCGTGCATGTCGAGAAAGGCGTGCAGTACTCGCGGGACCTGCGCGGGCGGGTAGCGGCGGCCGTGCGCGGCCAGCGCGGTGGCGGCCAGGCACGACAGCCGCGGTGACAGCGCCGCGCGGACCACCGTCTCGGCTGGGCCTGGACGGAAAAAAGCCTCTGTCAAAATAGTATTTTATATAATCGTTACGCAATAAGGGCTCTTAAAATCGAGTGGCCTCAGTAAGTTCGAGAATTTAAGAGCTAATTGTGTACCTATGGTTTTATATGAGTCAACAGAAATAATTAAACAGACTTGGTATCTAATGAATATCTAAGCCACGCTGAAACGAAGTGCAAGTCAGAGGTGCGCCGGTTCAACGTCGTTGATGTCTTTTGTATTGGAGTCAACGCGACGTCCTATTGGTCAAATTTATTATAGTTCAGTAAAGGCGCCCCACGTGATTGGTCGAATTAATTTAGTCGTCTAAAGCGTTGTATGATAATTATTTCAGTTGAGTTGGGGGCCACTAGGCTAAACGGTCGAAACGGCTGAAAAACTAAAACTTATTTTAATTCGATGAAAAATTTCTTACGTTTTTAATCTTCTCATTCGGCATACGATTCTTGTTAAAACGGCCGATTTCGCGAGATCTCGTAAATCTCGAAATTTCGCGAGTCTGGCTTTGTGGTCTCGCAAGATCTCGCCTAGGTCTGAAGTGTCGCAAGATTGCATTCCCTAGTGGCCACTGATCCGCTAGTGTTCGTGCGTGCGTGCGTGCGTGCGTGCGTGCGTGCGTGCGTGCGTGCGTGCGTGTGTGTGTGTGTGTGTGTGTGTGTACTGACCGCCGATGGCGGCGACGAGCGGCGTGATGCCGGCGCGGTCGACGGCGTCGGCGTGCGCGCCGCGCGTCAGCAGCGAGAACACCACGCCGCGCAGCGAGTCCGCCCACTGCGCGCGCGCATCTACACAACAATAATACTATTATTATCATTTGAAAAAAAATTATACCGTAATAGGGAACGGATGAAAATATCAGAAGTGCCTGATTATTTTTTTGGTGATAGGAATAACCTTCCTTCATCATCATCATCATATCAGCCGAAAGACGTCCACTGCTGGACATAGGCCTCCCTCAAAGAGTTCCAAAGTGACCGGTCCTGCGCCACCCGCATCCAGCGGACTCCCGCGACCTTTACCAGGTCCTTACCAGGTCATAACCTTCCTTAGCACCAGAAAAAAGTTTCAGATTTTTCAGCTGTCAATTATTTTTGTAAAATATAAACAGTTTCCTCGCTTACATTTGACACTTTTCTTGATCCGTCTCACATTACAAAAAAATATCTTAAATACGTTATATAAATATCTGTTTACATTTTTCAAAAATAATTGAGGGTAGGAGGGGACAGCTGCCACGGCGTCCACCTGGAGCCCGCAGTCCAGCAGCAGGCGCGTCGTGCGCATGCAAGGGAACCTGCAAGATGGAGAGCTTCTGCTGCTGACTGTACCTGGTATGAGCTGGTAGGAGATGAGCGCCACGTGTAGCGCCGTGCGGCGCTGGTCGTCGGCGGCGTCCACCTGGAGCCCGCAGTCCAGCAGCAGGCGCGTCGTGCGCATGCAAGGGAACCTGCAAGATGGAGAGCTTCTGCTGCTGACTGTACCTGGTATGAGCTGGTAGGAGATGAGCGCCACGTGTAGCGCCGTGCGGCGCTGGTCGTCGGCGGCGTCCACCTGGAGCCCGCAGTCCAGCAGCAGGCGCGTCGTGCGCATGCAAGGGAACCTGCAAGATGGAGAGCTTCTGCTGCTGACTGTACCTGGTATGAGCTGGTAGGAGATGAGCGCCACGTGTAGCGCCGTGCGGCGCTGGTCGTCGGCGGCGTCCACCTGGAGCCCGCAGTCCAGCAGCAGGCGCGTCGTGCGCATGCAAGGGAACCTGCAAGATGGAGAGCTTCTGCTGCTGACTGTACCTGGTATGAGCTGGTAGGAGATGAGCGCCACGTGTAGCGCCGTGCGGCGCTGGTCGTCGGCGGCGTCCACCTGGAGCCCGCAGTCCAGCAGCAGGCGCGTCGTGCGCATACAAGGGAACCTGCAAGATGGAGAGCTTCTGCTGCTGACTGTACCTGGTATGAGCTGGTAGGAGATGAGCGCCACGTGTAGCGCCGTGCGGCGCTGGTCGTCGGCGGCGTCCGCCTGGAGCCCGCAGTCCAGCAGCAGGCGCGTCGTGCGCATGCAAGGGAACCTGCAAGATGGAGAGCTTCTGCTGCTGACTGTACCTGGTATGAGCTGGTAGGAGATGAGCGCCCCGTGTAGCGCCGTGCGGTGCTGGTCGTCGGCGGCGTCCACCTGGAGCCCGCAGTCCAGCAGCAGGCGCGTCGTGCGCATGCAAGGGAACCTGCAAGATGGAGAGCTTCTGCTGCTGACTGTACCTGGTATGAGCTGGTAGGAGATGAGCGCCACGTGTAGCGCCGTGCGGCGCTGGTCGTCGGCGGCGTCCACCTGGAGCCCGCAGTCCAGCAGCAGGCGCGTCGTGCGCATGCAAGGGAACCTGCAAGATGGAGAGCTTCTGCTGCTGACTGTACCTGGTATGAGCTGGTAGGAGATGAGCGCCACGTGTAGCGCCGTGCGGCGCTGGTCGTCGGCGGCGTCCACCTGGAGCCCGCAGTCCAGCAGCAGGCGCGTCGTGCGCATGCAAGGGAACCTGCAAGATGGAGAGCTTCTGCTGCTGACTGTACCTGGTATGAGCTGGTAGGAGATGAGCGCCACGTGTAGCGCCGTGCGGCGCTGGTCGTCGGCGGCGTCCACCTGGAGCCCGCAGTCCAGCAGCAGGCGCGTCGTGCGCATGCAAGGGAACCTGCAAGATGGAGAGCTTCTGCTGCTGACTGTACCTGGTATGAGCTGGTAGGAGATGAGCGCCACGTGTAGCGCCGTGCGGCGCTGGTCGTCGGCGGCGTCCTCCTGGAGCCCGCAGTCCAGCAGCAGGCGCGTCGTGCGCATGCAAGGGAACCTGCAAGATGGAGAGCTTCTGCTGCTGACTGTACCTGGTATGAGCTGGTAGGAGATGAGCGCCACGTGTAGCGCCGTGCGGCGCTGGTCGTCGGCGGCGTCCACCTGGAGCCCGCAGTCCAGCAGCAGGCGCGTCGTGCGCATGCAAGGGAACCTGCAAGATGGAGAGCTTCTGCTGCTGACTGTACCTGGTATGAGCTGGTAGGAGATGAGCGCCACGTGTAGCGCCGTGCGGCGCTGGTCGTCGGCGGCGTCCACCTGGAGCCCGCAGTCCAGCAGCAGGCGCGTCGTGCGCATGCAAGGGAACCTGCAAGATGGAGAGCTTCTGCTGCTGACTGTACCTGGTATGAGCTGGTAGGAGATGAGCGCCACGTGTAGCGCCGTGCGGCGCTGGTCGTCGGCGGCGTCCACCTGGAGCCCGCAGTCCAGCAGCAGGCGCGTCGTGCGCATGCAAGGGAACCTGCAAGATGGAGAGCTTCTGCTGCTGACTGTACCTGGTATGAGCTGGTAGGAGATGAGCGCCACGTGTAGCGCCGTGCGGCGCTGGTCGTCGGCGGCGTCCGCCTGGAGCCCGCAGTCCAGCAGCAGGCGCGTCGTGCGCATGCAAGGGAACCTGCAAGATGGAGAGCTTCTGCTGCTGACTGTACCTGGTATGAGCTGGTAGGAGATGAGCGCCCCGTGTAGCGCCGTGCGGTGCTGGTCGTCGGCGGCGTCCACCTGGAGCCCGCAGTCCAGCAGCAGGCGCGTCGTGCGCATACAAGGGAACCTGCAAGATGGAGAGCTTCTGCTGCTGACTGTACCTGGTATGAGCTGGTAGGAGATGAGCGCCACGTGTAGCGCCGTGCGGCGCTGGTCGTCGGCGGCGTCCGCCTGGAGCCCGCAGTCCAGCAGCAGGCGCGTCGTGCGCATGCAAGGGAACCTGCAAGATGGAGAGCTTCTGCTGCTGACTGTACCTGGTATGAGCTGGTAGGAGATGAGCGCCCCGTGTAGCGCCGTGCGGTGCTGGTCGTCGGCGGCGTCCACCTGGAGCCCGCAGTCCAGCAGCAGGCGCGTCGTGCGCATGCAAGGGAACCTGCAAGATGGAGAGCTTCTGCTGCTGACTGTACCTGGTATGAGCTGGTAGGAGATGAGCGCCACGTGTAGCGCCGTGCGGCGCTGGTCGTCGGCGGCGTCCACCTGGAGGCCGCAGTCCAGCAGCAGGCGCGTCGTGCGCATGCAAGGGAACCTGCAAGATGGAGAGCTTCTGCTGCTGACTGTACCTGGTATGAGCTGGTAGGAGATGAGCGCCACGTGTAGCGCCGTGCGGCGCTGGTCGTCGGCGGCGTCCACCTGGAGCCCGCAGTCCAGCAGCAGGCGCGTCGTGCGCATGCAAGGGAACCTGCAAGATGGAGAGCTTCTGCTGCTGACTGTACCTGGTATGAGCTGGTAGGAGATGAGCGCCACGTGTAGCGCCGTGCGGCGCTGGTCGTCGGCGGCGTCCACCTGGAGCCCGCAGTCCAGCAGCAGGCGCGTCGTGCGCATGCAAGGGAACCTGCAAGATGGAGAGCTTCTGCTGCTGACTGTACCTGGTATGAGCTGGTAGGAGATGAGCGCCACGTGTAGCGCCGTGCGGCGCTGGTCGTCGGCGGCGTCCACCTGGAGCCCGCAGTCCAGCAGCAGGCGCGTCGTGCGCATGCAAGGGAACCTGCAAGATGGAGAGCTTCTGCTGCTGACTGTACCTGGTATGAGCTGGTAGGAGATGAGCGCCACGTGTAGCGCCGTGCGGCGCTGGTCGTCGGCGGCGTCCACCTGGAGCCCGCAGTCCAGCAGCAGGCGCGTCGTGCGCATGCAAGGGAACCTGCAAGATGGAGAGCTTCTGCTGCTGACTGTACCTGGTATGAGCTGGTAGGAGATGAGCGCCACGTGTAGCGCCGTGCGGCGCTGGTCGTCGGCGGCGTCCACCTGGAGCCCGCAGTCCAGCAGCAGGCGCGTCGTGCGCATGCAAGGGAACCTGCAAGATGGAGAGCTTCTGCTGCTGACTGTACCTGGTATGAGCTGGTAGGAGATGAGCGCCACGTGTAGCGCCGTGCGGCGCTGGTCGTCGGCGGCGTCCACCTGGAGCCCGCAGTCCAGCAGCAGGCGCGTCGTGCGCATGCAAGGGAACCTGCAAGATGGAGAGCTTCTGCTGCTGACTGTACCTGGTATGAGCTGGTAGGAGATGAGCGCCACGTGTAGCGCCGTGCGGCGCTGGTCGTCGGCGGCGTCCACCTGGAGCCCGCAGTCCAGCAGCAGGCGCGTCGTGCGCATGCAAGGGAACCTGCAAGATGGAGAGCTTCTGCTGCTGACTGTACCTGGTATGAGCTGGTAGGAGATGAGCGCCACGTGTAGCGCCGTGCGGCGCTGGTCGTCGGCGGCGTCCACCTGGAGCCCGCAGTCCAGCAGCAGGCGCGTCGTGCGCATGCAAGGGAACCTGCAAGATGGAGAGCTTCTGCTGCTGACTGTACCTGGTATGAGCTGGTAGGAGATGAGCGCCACGTGTAGCGCCGTGCGGCGCTGGTCGTCGGCGGCGTCCACCTGGAGCCCGCAGTCCAGCAGCAGGCGCGTCGTGCGCATGCAAGGGAACCTGCAAGATGGAGAGCTTCTGCTGCTGACTGTACCTGGTATGAGCTGGTAGGAGATGAGCGCCACGTGTAGCGCCGTGCGGCGCTGGTCGTCGGCGGCGTCCACCTGGAGCCCGCAGTCCAGCAGCAGGCGCGTCGTGCGCATGCAAGGGAACCTGCAAGATGGAGAGCTTCTGCTGCTGACTGTACCTGGTATGAGCTGGTAGGAGATGAGCGCCACGTGTAGCGCCGTGCGGCGCTGGTCGTCGGCGGCGTCCACCTGGAGCCCGCAGTCCAGCAGCAGGCGCGTCGTGCGCATGCAAGGGAACCTGCAAGATGGAGAGCTTCGGTGAACATTAATAGGCCTTAACTTGTTACTGTTACGCAATTTTTTCATCCTTTTTCAAGGCATAATGGAACGAGCGTATTTTTTTTTTGCGTAATTTGACATACAGCCTTGACAAAAGTATTGAGCACTCAACGTTTTCCTTTGTAACTTATGGATAAAGTATTATTTATTTTATTTATTTATTTAAATTACGCAATTTTTTGTAACTTATGGATAAAGTATTTTTTTCAATTTCATAAATACACGAAGACGTAAAATATAGTGTTTGAACATGTTCAAATCTTTAATGTATATCATTTTAAAATTGCTATTTGCGTATGAAGACTAAAGCTAGAAAAAGTTGGGTTTTACAGTAAAGGTTTAATTGTACATTTTTTTCACGGATTTTCCCTTAACGTCAATAAATATGACGAATTTTTCCGATAGATACACAACTTTCTATTATAAAATATATAAATGCACCTTTTAAAGTTTGACTTTTGTATGAATAAAAACTGGACAAGTGCGAGTTCAACTCGCGTGGTAAGGGTTCCGTAAAATTGCTATGCTCTAAGCATTAGGCGCTCCAAACAAATTACACAAAAACATTGAGAATTTTGCCGTTACGTTGAATACTCAAACTTCTTATAGGTTTTTCTGTAATCTTTAGGCAAAGAACTATTTTCCATATTTTTTCAGAATTTTAGGCCTAGTAGTTTCGGAGATAAGGGGTGGTCAATTTTCGTTTTTTTTTCGTCCTGAATTATTTAAAATCTGTATTTGCTAAAATTCTTTAAAAAATCTGAGATGCTTACAACAACCCCTATCATTTGATATGTCACTCAATACAGTTCGCGAAATTTTTACTTTAATTTTCCAGTTCACTCCCCAAAAGTGGCCTTGATCAGAATTCATTTTTCGAAAAAAATGTAAAGTGCCATTATTTAAAACACATTTTTCTTCTAAATTACCAAGAACACCGAAAATCGAAATTGAGTATTTTATTACAATTAAAATACTCAATTTCTTTAAACAGTAATGATTCTCTAAAACATTTTTTTTATAATTTTTAGTTTTTGAGTACGTCTAAAAATCAGTAATAATTCGTTTTATAAGTGTCGGCGACGATTTAACGGTGTTCTTGGTAATTTAGGAGTAAAGAATAAAATATGTTTTAAATAACGGCTTTACACTTTTTTTCGTAAAAAAATCATTACGCGTTAATCTTTACTTTGAACAGACTCAAAATCATTTTCTATAGTCAAAAAGATGAGTAAAAAGTAAATCAAACAAAAAATGAAATAAAAAACAAAATTAAAAGATAAAGAGATTTTTTTTTAAAAAGCACCGATTCTTAAAAAACTAAGTACGTCAAAAAATTTGAAATAATTAGTATTATAACCGTCCGTAAGGATATTAAGGTTTTCGTTTTACTTTCAGAGAAAATCGATTTTTCACGTAATACCATTTTATTTAAATGGTAATGATCGCCATTTGTACATATATTTTTTGTATTTTGTGCAATAAAGTTTAAATAAATAAATAAATAAATAATGACCATTTTATTTAGAAAAAAAATAGTCTTTAATTAGCGGGCCAAATTATCCCAAAATCATGTTATGGTATGATAATGATTAGAAGAAGCCATTTTCCGAAAAAAAAGTATCCTAAAATTTTAAATTGTCTATTTCTATGGAGAGCCGATTCTCAGCCCACAGTGCGGCGGTAGAAGAAGACGTGGTCATATTTATGGAGGCTGAAAATAAATCGTATCTCTCTATAACTGCTTTGTTTGTGTGAGGTGTGCAATAATAGTACATTGTTGTAGAGGCTAGAAAGCAAGCAATAGATGGACGAGTTAGTTCGAGGGCCGACGCGTAGCGGAGGCCCTCGAAAGTACGAGTCCAGCCATTGCACTTTCGGCCGAGGCTTAACATAGTGCTTTTCACGCCTACTGCGAGGAAATTGCAAATAATTATAATTCGCTTGCCTCGCGCCCGGCGCGGAGGAGCAGCACAGACCGCGCGCGGTGCTGTTCAAACAAGTCATAGATGGCCTGTTCGTGCGACGTCCAACTAACCCCAGCTTTGAAGCCTGAATTCTGACCATCTTTTGCCACATTTCCGAGCAGTGGCGTGAAAAGAGTATTTGTACTGCATTGTATTGTACTTGTTGGTCATTCGATACTCACTGGCACACGTCGCTCGTGTGGAAGTCGTCGACGGGCGTGCGCCGGTCGGCCGCCAGGTGCAGCAGCGTCTGGCCGGAGCGCAGCTTTGCTTCTCGGAGACTGAATATCGCGCGTCGGACTTCGCTTGTCGTTTCCTGAAATACACCCAGTCATGAACCGTACACGACACTACCAAATTAACGAGGAAAGGTACCCAACTGTCCGTATCCGATTTGATTTATTTTTATATATGTTATAGAGTAGTATAAAATAAAAGACACGTATTTTTTCTTAGCTGTCCAAACTCAACCTGTTGGGAGAAATTGTCCTTCAAAGTACATATTGAAAAGTGACCAAAGCCTCTAACTTCTGTAGAGAGACTTGTTCGAGCAAATCCATAATTAATTACTGGTTTCATTATATGTTGGAGAACATGAAAAGGATATTGGACACGGTTTTTGTTATTTCACCTCAAACTCATATTTTATATAAAACAAGACACGTCAAAGTTTCATACTTTTCAATTAAACAATTATGGTACACTATTTTGCATAATGTGACGTCACGCGAAACTTTAACGGTCTATATCTTCATCATTTTTTGTTGAATTGACAAACAAAAAAATACGTGTCCAATATTTTATGATAATCTAACTGATGGACTAAATAGAATGATTACTTACAAAGGAATAATCTCACAGATTTTTCCTCTTAATAATATTAGTATTGATAGAAGTATAGAATTCAAATTCAAACATTCGTGACAATACAGAAAATAAAAGAAGTATTACATTAAAACTACTTTTAAAAATACTAAATAGATAGATTAAATTAATTAATAAATAAATATTCAATTAGATTTAATTAACTACTTTAGATAAGTACAAAAGGTCACCTCAGTATTGTCATCGTTCTCCAACAGGCGCGCCGCGACGGCGACGAGGTACAGTGCAGTGCGCACGTTGCTCTCATACTCCTCCTGCAACACGTGCGTTTCGCACAAACTCTGAGCATACTCGTGCGGTCGACTGTACACAGCGAGGCGTTAGTACATGCGGTGTCATATTATGCATACGTTCAAGCTTACTGGCGATAGGGGACGCTGATGTGGGGTACTGTTTACGCAGTATAATTGTACATAGTTAAGGCCTTAATTTAATTCACGCTTTTTTTTCACTGTGTAATGACAATTAGGCATATATTTTATATGGGTAACATTCGTTACACGATGGAAAAATAATTAAGCGTCTAATTTAAGGTCTTGACTTTGTAACTTTTTTTGGAATTCATTCTAGTCTGACTTACAATTTAGGTAGTTTTGAAAATAGGCTTATGGAAAAACTTACTGTACACAACATTTTGTAGCAATACAGCAGTGGGCCATTCCACGAAGCTACAAGAGAATATTGCACTAGGCATGACTCAGGTTAAAATTGATAACATAGTGTTGCTAAATGGATAGTAAACCATCAAATTATTGTAATAAAGTATAATTTTTTTTTTTATTAATATCATAAAAAGATATAAACCTTGAAAGTTTAGAAAAAAAAAATTATTGTCCAAGTGTCCATTTAAAGCTACCTACTAATAGAATTCTATTAGTAGTGGTCATACAATTTTGTTTCTATAAAGAAACAAAATTGTATGACAACTATGGACCTAAACGCAGTATTTCGCGACCGAAACAGCAATTTACTTGATTTTCCGTACAACGGTTAGTTCAAATCGCTAAGTGTGACGTCATACTTTTAAGTCAATCAGTATGAAGCGTTTGGGATGCCGCCAGCGAGGTCAATCTTTGTCACAATTTTTTTGGGTATTTATGTTCTTTAATTGTAGTTGCTCCCATACAAACATTTGTTCCCCTCCAAAAACTGGTTCGAATGGCATCGGGAAAAAAATTTAGTCATGCCTATTCTGATGTGGCAAAACTGAGGCGCTTGACCAATAAACGACTGGCCATTTGACCTGTGTTGCCAGTATAGACTAAAATTGTGACTTGTATCTTCGTGAAACGGTACAAAGTTGCAAATGCTGATGTTGTTTTAAAAATAAGTGTCTATCAAAAATTTAATTTTTGGTACAAGCTTTTATTGCCGACTGTACTATTCTGTATACCGTCCTCAACTACTCATTGAGACGATTCTAACGAGCCCAAACTCGATGGGGTTGTGTCGTTTTATTGCGAAGTTCATAGGGTCACCTTTCAGCTCCAGGTCATCATAATATTTCACTGCCATGCGATTTACATATGCATGCAAAATTTCAGCTCAATCGTAAACCGGGAAGTGGGTCAAATTTAACTTGCAAGATTTAATTACAGACACCTGGACCTTTAAATAAAAGCTTGTAAAAATGTGTACACATTAAACTAGCCTAGAATGTGCACGGGAAAAATCCTTTGATGTGCATTCTATTTGCGTATTTATAGTATAATAGTGACAAGAGAAACATTTTCAACCACAGTTATACTCTATCCGAAACTAAGAGTAAATTCTGTCAAACTACTATAAAAAGTAGTTTTTTTTTAAAGAAAGAAAGTAACATTTAGGTACAAAGAAAAAACGTTTTGTCACGAAACGGTTCTATTTCAGCATAATGCTCCAGCAATAACAAACAAAAAGTTTCTGTCGAAAATATTTTTGGTACAAGCTTTTATTGCCGGCTGTACTTTTCTGTATACCGTCACCAACGGACTCTCTCATTGAGATGATTCCAACGAGCCCAAACTCAACGTGGTTACGTCGGTTAAATACTGAATTCCCTTGGCCACCTTCTGTCTACATCATCAGGTAAGCTCGATGGTACCATAATATTGAATTGGGAATGGATGAAAATTTTAGAAATGCCTGATTCTTTTTTTGGTGATAGGAATAACCTTCCTTAGCACCAGAAAAAAGTTTCAGATTTTTCAGCTGCTTCATTTTTTTTTGAAAAATATATACAGTTTCTTGACTTACGTTTTGGGTCAGTTACGGCACCTTCCTCGATCGGTCTCATATTACAAAAAAATATATTAAATACTTGTGGTAAACTGACACTGGCAATGATATTGACACTTGCAGCAGCTATATTGGTCATTACCAGTGCCAGTTTACCACAGATATTTAAGATAGTTTTTTTGTAATGTGAGACAGATCAAGGAAAGTGTCTATTTACCGTTCTTGACCCAAAACGTAAATGAGGAAACTATTTATATTTTTCAAAAATAATTGACGCAGCTGAAAAATCTGTAACTTTTTTTTGGTGCTAAGGAAGGTTATTCCTATCACCAAAAAAATAATCAGGCATTTCTAAAATTTTCATCCATTCCCCATTGTCCCAAGCTTGTACCAAAAATGAAATTTTTGATAGAAACTTATTTTCAATCTACAACAACTAATGCTAATGTTTTTGCTCGCGTTTTTTGACAAAATTTACACTTACCGTTGCGGACGTACTTTACCATGCATTTGAATCTGGGCTTCCAATCCCGGGATTTATTACTACTACAATACCGGGATTCGCGGTATTGTAGTAGTAATAAATCCCGGGATTGGAAGCGCTAATTGAATACGACAAGTCCACCAGTTAACGGACTAATAAATACTAATCTAACATACTGTACAAATACAAATAGGTTTATTTTGAAAAAAAAAACAACATTTAAATTCTTTTCTATTCTAAAGATGGCCTTAAAAGAGCGTACAAATCACATTACTTTATATAATAGTGGGTTAAAATCAAACGAACTGCCAAGCAGAATAGCTAGCCTGATCGCGTTGTCGGGCATACAGCATTCGTCCCTTACTAGCAAGTATGTAAGTGAGTGAGGTATGAATGCTTTATGACCGACATAAACGCGATCATGCTAGTCAATTTTCATTTGTCTATAAATTTTTTTTTAGAAGTATATAGTCTCAAGTAAAAGATCATTGCGTACTCTAATTTGAGACTAAAATCTCATTTCAAAAAAGTTACACATGTTTAAAACGGTTGTGTTTGTCTGTGTAAGGACACCTAGCGCTCAACTTTTTACACGTGGGAGGTTTTCAATTTGGACGATTAGTTTCATTATTCATATTAAATATTGTAAGTGATAATTATTTATTTTGAAAGGCAGTGAGTCAATTTGTTTAATACGAAATACGTATTCACAAATAGATTTATTCATTAAAAAACGGGACAAGTGCGAGTCGGACCGAGGGTTCCGTACAAAATTACAAATGTATAGATTTCAGATCTAGCGCTAGCTAACGATAACGATACATTTCAAATCAATCAATATCAAAATCAGAAATATATTCTGCCAACATGGCCGCTTTAACCTATTAAAAGTCAAAGAAAAATAAACTGGCCAAGTGCGTGTCAGACCACGCACAATGAAGGGTTCCGTGCCTATTAAAAAGGTCGTATCGTCACAGAAACCTTACGGCACTTACATCCTTTTCTATAGGAAAGGCAGTTTTTCAGCATTATGTCGAAAACGTGAACCGATCCTGTTCAAAATAATTTTCGGTGAAACAATTTAATAAGCACTATGATGAATCCATGATTTTTTTTATTTTTTTTAAATACACTGTTCCAAAATGAATGGGGACACAATTTTTTTTACTTTCGGGGCGATTATCACCGACTACATTTACTTAATTAGAAAAATGCTGAGAAACCTTATATTTATGTTGAAAGGCCTATCGATTTATGAGCCCATACGTGGACTTAAAATGTTTTTTTTTTACTTGCAGTTAACTATGTATGGAGTGCACCCGTAAAAAAATAGTTTTTAGTCTACACCTATCCTCCAAATTGTTTTCAAATACACCTTATAGTTTTCGAGTAAAATGCCCGTGACACACGGACATACGGACATGACGAAACTATAAGGGTTCCTTTTTTCCATTATGGCTACGGAACTCTAAAAAGAATAACTTAAATTTCTAATTAAAGAAAAAAATTAAAAAATAATGCGAGCCGGATTTGAACCGGCGATTACAGGCATACATGGCCCGTCGCTACTAACCAACTGAGCTATCGGAACAATCTGTCTCGGCCACTAAATCTTTCCGTCAGTGCCTTCTTACAACGCCTTAGGGAGGCGAGTGTAGTCGTTAGCAGCGATACTGCGTAATACAAAATAGAATAACTTAAATTAAATCTGAAAGTGATTTGGCTGCCCTTCCCTAGCCGCAACAGACACAAATGGTATGGAAACGTGACACAGCGTATAGAGCAGAGGACTCACTATCAAGGATTCAGGGTCGTGGTTCGGCTGATGAGTCTCCAGCCTTTTGGTGCCTCGCCTTAACTCCTCCGCGCACGCTTCTAGGACGTAGCAAACCTGAGAAAGAGAGAATAAGTTAAAGTAACCCAATCTAACCACTTGGGAGATAATTGAGCGTTTTTCAAAAAAAAGTGCACATGAACTTTTTTTTCAGAATTCGATTTTTTTGGGTTTTTCTTACTCAGAATCGTTGACACTATCGATCCTCATACAAGAAAAAAAACTTATATACCTATAAGTAAATTATTAAAAATATTTTTATTATATGATGTAACTAAAAATTTACGGTTTTCACAATTTTTCCTTTATCTGTGCTATAAGACGTTGCTTCGTACCAAATTTCAAGATTCACGGGAAGTACCCTGTAGGTTTTGATTTGCTTGCGAGTTTCGAAAATTTGCGGCATAAACGGCTGTATCTTTTGATTGCGTTGGCTTAGAAATTTGATTTTTACACAGCTCCAAGGGACAGTAGACCTGAGTATTTGATATAAATTTTAGCTTGATACCACCACGCGTTCCTGAGGAAAAGGGCCTTGATAGACGGACGGACGGACGGACGGACAACAAAGAGATCCTATAAGGGTTCCGTTTTTTCCTTTCGAGGTACGGAACCCTAAAAAGTGATAATAACGTTAATGCGATGATTTGAAAGGCAGTATTTTTTTATTATGACTAAAGCATTAAAGAAAGCGATCCTGTTCGGCAAATTCAGCATTAAAACCATCAATTCTTTACAAAAAAAAAAAATTGGATTTAATTTACCTTCATTTGATATGTGGATTTGTATAATACTCGTATCTATTTTCAGTGTGGGATTGTATAATTTTGATTTAACAGACCTGGCTTTATCTAGATTTGAAAAAAATATGATTAGACAACTGACAGCCATGTTGAACAAACTTCTTTCGCTGATTGTCTTGGATGGACTAACTACATTTGAAAAAAAACTGTCATATGGACTTATCTGATTTTGATAAAATATATTTTAACTGTATTTTTCTCAATAACCACACGGAATTTTAACCGATAAAATTGTAACACAACTAGTTTTTTTTACCCTTTTATTTTATAACAAAATCAATTAAATGACCGAATTGGATTTACCCGAGTTTGCCCTTGCCAGACAAAGAATGAATCTCTTTGGTAACGGCTACCCGCAACCAAAGGAATTCAGGGTGCTCCCACTGAGCTGCATCATCCGCTTTGTGGAAATGGTGGAGCGAGCTTGGGAGTAGCTATAAAGGGGAGGGCAAATGCACAAAAGATCCCTGGGTCGAAGTGTATCCGAAAGGGCCCTCAACTAGATAAGATAAGATAAGATACCCGAGTTTGAAGTTAAGCGACACAATTTGTAAACAGCTAAACTTACCTTATCCAAAGGCAGTTCAATTCCAATGTGTATCATCTGTGAGAACACCTGAGCAAATCTGAGCAAGTCCTTTACCACTGAGACCTGAAACAAGATATATTCGTCAATTTTGCATTTTAGTATAAATATCATTATCTCTTTATTTAAATTTCATCTTAGGTTAGGTTTTTACAATGTTAATATAAAAAGTAAAATATAAAACTATACAAACAAAAATATAAAATCGTTATAAAAACCTAACCTAGGGTACCGCCGGCAGCGAGGCGGGGCCTAAACTACCGGTGGTCAGGGCGACAGAGAGAGGAACCTCCTGACTATCCGCGCCGTGTCCAGAAGTACCGCCTTCTGTATCTGACCCTTGACCCAGCCATCTAGCGAGAGTCTCTTAAGGTGGCGGTCGAGATTCTTCGCTATTAAACCGTTCGCCGAAACGACTATCGGGACGATGATCGTCGAATCAACATCCCACATGGCGGTTACCTCGTGAGCCAGGTCTAGGTACTTGCTATAAATATCATTATTATTCATATTCATATTTATATTCATATTCTGGTATCATTATCTGGTAATCTAACCTTAACCTAATCTGTAACATTATATTCAAGTTTGAAATGAACTAACAGAGTAACACCTGCTGTATAGGTTGATGAAGACCTGAAATAAAAATATTTAATTCATGCAGGCAAGGCTTAATTCTGAATTCGAATAAATAGTTTGTAGAATCAGTAGTCGAATAAAGTGGAAAGTATGTAGCATCGCCAGATAAATTTAGTATTCACTGAAAGTATATATAATTTATAATTATCGCACTATATAAGGTGTAAAGTAGGGTAAATTCGGATACAGAGAAGTAACAACGCGTGTCGTCACAGCTTCAGGCAGCGGTTTAAACGCACCTGATTCTCAAACACTAGGAGAGGGCAAGTCCGAACATCTTCCCAACACTTGCAGAGAATCACTTACTGAATTGTGCTGCTCAGCAGCAGCGCGTGTCGCCATAACGCCAGCGGGGCTAGCGCAACTGACGCCGCACCGCGACGCGAGTCGAGAAAGCTCAACCCCCTTTTTCTAATTTGTACGGTGCGAGTGAGATAGAGGACCCTTAGTCGCGCGAGAAGCGGCTGAGCAGCAAGTTGTGCTAGACGTGCAGGTAACGGTCGAAGCGCGCCTCGTCCGCAAACACGGCGCCTCTGAATACTATAGGGTGGGGTAAGACCAAACATCAGCATTACCACTCACCGAATTGTGCTGCCTCAGCAACAGCGCGTGTCGCCATAACGCCAGGCAGCGGTCAAACGCGCCTCGACCGCAAACACGGTGCCTCTGAATACTGTAGTATGGGGTAAGACCAAACATCAGCGTTACCACTCACCGAATTGTGCTGCCTCAGCAGCAGCGCGTGTCGCCATAACGCCAGGCAGCGGTCAAACGCGCCTCGACTGCAAACACGGCGCCTCTGAATACTGTAGTATGGGGTAAGACCAAACATCAGCATTACCACTCACCGAATTGTGCTGCCTCAGCAGCAGCGCGTGTCGCCATAACGCCAGGCAGCGGTCGAAGCGCGCCTCGTCCGCAAACACGGCGCCTCTGGATACTATAGGGTGGGGTAAGACCAAACATCAGCATTACCACTCACCGAATTGTGCTGTCTCAGCAGCAGTGCGTGTCGCCATAACGCCAGGCAGCGGTCGAAGCGCGCCTCGTCCGCAAACACGGCGCCTCTGAATACTATAGGGTGGGGTAAGACCAAACATCAGCATTACCACTCACCGAATTGTGCTGCCTCAGCAACAGCGCGTGTCGCCATAACGCCAGGCAGCGGTCGAAGCGCGCCTCGTCCGCAAACACGGCGCCTCTGAATACTATAGGGTGGGGTAAGACCAAACATCAGCATTACCACTCACCGAATTGTGCTGCCTCAGCAGCAGCGCGTGTCGCCATAACGCCAGGCAGCGGTCGAAGCGCGCCTCGTCCGCAAACACGGCGCCTCTGAATACTATAGGGTGGGGTAAGACCAAACATCAGCATTACCACTCACCGAATTGTGCTGCCTCAGCAGCAGCGCGTGTCGCCATAATGCCAGACAGCGGTCGAAACGCGCCTCGTCCGCAAACACGGCGCCTCTGAATACTATAGGGTGGGGTAAGACCAAACATCAGCGTTACCACTCACCGAATTGTGCTGCCTCAGCAGCAGCGCGTGTCGCCATAACGCCAGACAGCGGTCGAAGCGCGCCTCGTCCGCAAACACGGCGCCTCTGAATACTATAGGATGGGGTAAGTCCGGACAACGTCGACCGAGCACTCGTTCGCGCACCGCCAGTCCTTCCATGTGTAAACCGTGAGCGTTGCCGTGCAAACGCTCTACCTCCTGCAGAAAAGAAGCAACATTACGATTTTTTTACTCACAAAAATCTTAGCTGGACGGGGCTAACCTACACTAAGATGCATTCCTCAGCAGTAGATATATTTTAAAATGTTCGAATAGATTCGATAGATTAATGATGTTCTCACCTGTAATGTAGTGCTCTCTTTCCAATTATCGTACGCCGGTATCGGATCCGCGGGCTTTTTTAGCAGCAGTCCGTATCGTGTGTCGTATCGCATCGCCATCGCTCTGCGCAGGTACTGGTACGCCATCTGCGATAGGAAAATATTTGATTTGAATGAAACTGGCATTTCTTTATATGATTGATAACAGCGCCATCTGTGGCGTATTTTGTAAGACAAGGCTGTCAATCTTAGTAAGTTTTCGGCAGTGGAAAAAGCTTTTTTTCTTAAATTACGACATTCAAATAATATTCAAGTGTTTTGTGTTATGCTTTAGATCCCACTATAATTAAATGTATTATCCGTAGTTACCCGAATTTGAGTCAGCGGCTACAGAGAAAAGTGTTTTGCTAGAAATATGTTAAATAGGCTGTTTATCTGGCTATAAAAATACATTTTTTTTTTATTATTGAATCAAAGCACAAAAAAAGAAGAAAAACCGGCCAAGTGCGTGTCGGACCACGCAAAACGAAGGGTTCCGTGCCTATTAAAAAGGTCGTATCGTCATAGAAATCTTACGGCACTTACCTCCTTTTCTTTGAGGAAGGCAGTTTTTCAGCAATATCTCGGAAACCTTTCATCCGATCTTGTTCAAAACAATTTTCGGTGAATGAACTTAATAAGCGCTGTGTCCATGAATTTTTTCATATTTTTAAAATACACCGTTCAAAAATTTAAGGGGGGGGGGGGTGGACAGAATTTTAGTGACTTTCGGGGCGATTATCTCTGACTGTATTCACTTAATCAAAAAAATTCCTGAGAAACCTTATATTTATTTTGAAAGGCCTATCGATTCATGTGCCACACGTGGGCTCAGGATGAAAAAATTTTTTTTGACTTTTAGTTTTATGTATGGAGTACACCCCAAAAAAATTTTTTTTTAGTAATTTTAATTACAAAACTTTGTAGCGGCTAACAAAATACACCTATCCTCAAAATTTTATTCAAATACACCTTATAGTTTTCGAGTAAAATGCCTGTGACATACGGACAGACGGACAGACGGACAGACGGACATGACGAAACTATAAGGGTTCCGTTTTTGCCATTTTGGCTACGGAACCCTAAAAAACGGGAATTCAGCGGGACTTGTACCGACATTATAATCTTTATTGCCATACCGGGACAGATTGCTTTTTCAATTAAGCTATATGTCTAGTTACTAAGCCAGTTTTTTCATACCGGATTTGACATATTACTTAATAACGAAGAAAAATCCAACAAACTATTTTGTGGTTGTGATTCAAGCTAGGTAATTGTACACTGTACATACCACGTACATACCCTGAGATAGTAGTACTCTTTGTCGTTAGCGAAGGACGCTCCAAGTAGTTCATAGGCCTCTATGACATGTGCGCGCGTCACTTCAGGCCTCCTAGCTTGTAGCGAATGTACTCAGCTGACGAAAGGAACTCGCTTGCTAACTATACATACCCTGAGACAGTAGTACTCCTTGTCGTTAGCGAAGGACGCTCCAAGTAGTTCATAGGCCTCTATGGCCTGTGCGCGCTTCACTTCAGGCCTCCCAGCTTGTAGCGAATATACTCAGCTGACGAAAGGAATTCCTTTGGTAACTATACTTACCCTGAGACAGTAGTACTCCTTGTCGTTGGCGAAGGACGCTCCGAGTAGCTCGTAGGCCTCTATGGCCTGTGCGCGCGTCACTTCAGGCCTCCCAGCTAGTAACTCCACTACGGAAGCACGTGCACGCTCCGCCGCGCATTGTAGAGGTGTCATTACTGAAACAAAACGATAGCTTTAGATATATTTGAATACTAGCTGCCCGCGCGGCTTCGCCCGCGTATTTCAAAGAACGCAGGCAAACCTGCGAGATAAAGTATAGCCTACTAGCTTCCGCCCGCGATAATAAAGTCTAAAGTCAAAGTGATTTATTCTTCAATTTAGGCATATTACATGCACCTATGAATGTCGATAAACTACCACCGGTTCGGAAAGAAAACCTCTGCCTCGAGAAAAACCGGCGTAAAAAACTCGGCGAGGTGTCATTTTTTCAAAACAGTATGCTATATATCATTTCAGTATCAGAGTAGTGTAAAATTTTAAAATTACATTGCTACAGTAGTAAGTCCATTTATTTTGCGATTGATTTCTAGTGCAGGATTTTATCGCTGCCAAATGTCTTATAATATGCTTTTGAAATAAGTGTCTGTTTTACGACAGATTGAATTTAGAGTCAGTAAGTTCGGTAATGTGTTTTGGAATTTCAAGGTCTCTAATTTATGATTTCAATTATATTTCGTAATTTATACTTTATTACTATTATTTGACGGTTTACTACCCATTTAGCAACACTACGTTATCAATTTTAAAATGAGGAAACTACCCTATTACCATTCTCATTAGTGAGTATCTTGGCGTTGTGTTCGATGAGCGAGCACACCACGGCCGCGTGCCCGCACTCGGCCGCGAAGTGAAGCGCCGTGGCGCCGCAAAGCGCCCTCTCGTCAACTCTAGCGCCACTGTCTAATAGAAATTGTACCTGGAATTATACATACGTGGTTATACTTCGGTTCAGAGAACTTAACATGTCAGGGAGTTATTTATTTATTTATTTATTACCCTCAAAGAGAACAAGTATGTTTTGTGACCCTGAAAATTTACCCTACAACGTTTTGACTGCCGCACGGCTATCACAAGACGGCGCGCGAGCTCTCTCGATTTTTCTCGCAATATAAATAAATAAATAAAAAATAAATTAGTTCTTTATTTAGGTATTAACCCATTACATTACATTATAAAAATAAAAAATAAAAATATTAAATTAAATTAAACTTAAAAATTACCAAGACACCTTACTCATTAAGTAGCATGTCGTGCACACTACTTTAACAATACTGTTTGTCGAATCGCTCACTCTCCCGACAAAGGACCAGTGTCTCTTACGCATAATAGCGTAGAAGTCGTCCACTCTGTTCACGGCAAACATACCAGACGCGCTACACCGCCACGGTAGCCACACACACAACACACACGAAACGTGTTGTTGTACTGTACTCTGAGACTGTTGAACGACCGCTTCGTTTTTCTCTCTTTTGCCTGGCTCCTTCCCATGTACTTGGGGTCGGCCCTTCTAATCATGCGTCGCCAGGCCGGTCGGTCCTGGGTCGTCTCTGGTCTTAAATTTCCCGCTTCCATGTATTTTCTCACTACTGCCATCCAGGTTGACCGGGGTCTACCTCGCCCTTGGGGTGCAACAGCCACGTCTAGGACTTTTCTGCTCATGTGTTCTGGTGGAAGTCGCATCACATGACCGTACCACCTCCACCTCAATCGGCTTTCTGCGTGTTTATCTCGGATAGGCTTTACTTTGAAACTGCCTCTTATATGGTTGAACTATACCTCTCTTTCTAAGTTTTCTAATAAGAGAGAGACGGATAGTGCGAGAAAAATCGAGAGAGCTCGCGCGCCGTCTAGTGATAGCCGTGCTGATGTTCTGAACCAAACGTAGAAGTCTTTTGGGATTGCGAAATCGGATCTAATCTTAGTTTTAGTATAGCATCTAAATGTAATAGTAAAAATGTACTGACTGTTATTTGCGAAATAAAGTTTCTATTCTATTCTAACAGAAGTAGTGTAGTGTTGTCAAGTTTTATGAATAATCGAGTTTAAAAAACCGGCCAAGTGCGTGTCGGACCACGCAAAACGAAGGGTTCCGTGCCTATTAAAAAGGTCGTATCGTCACAGAAATATTACGGCACTTACGTCCTTTTCTATAGTGAAGGCAGTTTTTCAGCAATATCTCGAAAAAACAAAATAATTTTCGGTGATAGAATTTAATAAGCCCTATGTCCATGATTTTTTTAATATGTTTAAAATACACCGTTCAAAAATTAGAGCGGGGGGACACAATTTTAGTGACTTTCGGGGCAATTATCTACGACTCTATTCACTTATCAATCAATTTTTTTATGTGTGGAGTGCACCACAAAAAAATATTTTTGTCATTTATTTACAAAAGTATGTAGCGGCTAACAAAATACACCTATCCTCAAAATTTTATTCAAATACACCTTATAGTTTTCGAGTAAAATGCCTGTGACATACGGACAGACGGACATGGCGTAACTGTAATCGTACCCTAAAAAGACTACAGTTAATGACCACAAAATTGACTCACCACATCCAAATGCCCCTTGTACGCCGCGATCATCAAACACGTATTATTGTACTTATTAGCTTTATGTATGTCCGCTCCGTGTCTCACGAGGTACTTCACTATGTCGAGTCGTCCGTCGAAGCAGGCCGCCCTGAGAGGGGTGCTGAGTGTCTTTGTCGCGTGGTTTACGTTGGCGCCTGCGCGGACGAGACGCTTCACTATGCCGAGGTGGCCGGCGCCCGCGGCGCACCATAGCGCTGTGGCACCTGAAATTAAAAACATATTAAAAAAATAAACAAGTGGAATTAAAAGAATTTTCAAAAACCCAACTGCATTTTTGGAAATATTATAGCCTATGTCACTCCCACGATTAAGAGGAATCCAACGACACCTCATATGTCGAAATCCGTCAAACGGTTTAGGCTGCAGGGCGTGCCAAAGAATAAGACATACACACATTCATAGATACATACATACGCTCGAAAAACATGACCCTCCTTTGCTTTGGCAGTCGGGTAAATATGACGGCGCATCAAGAGCTTATTTTTTTATATTTTAAAATTGTTCGTGAATATTCGATAGTCAGAGGGCCTACCGCGGAACGGTATTCGTTTTCGTTCGTATATCTCCCTCTTTGTCGCTCGAACTAGCAAGTGCAACAGAGACGGAGATACACGAACGAAAACGAATATCGTTTCGCGGTAGGCCCTCTACTGGTATTTTTATTTCCTCAAAATAATATCGCTTTATGCAAATAAATAATGGTTGAAATTTGAACGTTATATATTCGCGCCAAAAAGGCAGCCGCCATTATCGTGACGTCATAACTGCAACGCCAAACAACAGACCACAAACTACTAAGAAGATACTACGTGCAGAAACATAGAAACGTCAAAAATGTGCATGTCCTTTCGCATCCAGCGGACTCCCGCGACCTTTACCAGGTCATCAGTCCACCTTCGCAACTAACCTACGAGGCTAGTTGCGATTGAAGAATTCTTCTTCCTTGTTGTAAACCTGTTTCTATCGCAAAACACTAGGTAAGATAGGTTCTTGAGGTAGCTTCAGATGCCCGAAGGGCAAACAGAGCAGAAATAGGAGCGGGCTCTGTCGAAACTGCCGGAATACGAAAAAAAATGTCGTAACTAAAATCCTCGATCGCAACTGGTTTCTTACAAAGAATAAAAATTCCTTGATCGTAACTGGTTACGAACTTGCGGTTTCGTACGCGGTCGAAGGGGTAACGTCGTCTTTTTTAAATAGACCTGCTTCATAGGTATGCCGGATCCTTTGACATTTCCGTAAAGGCCTACTGCATCAACCTAACTTCCCTTTAGGATCCTTCCGCCTCAGGGGGTGATTTCCAGGATAAAAACTATCCTATGCCCTTCCCCGGGACTCAAACTATCTCTAAACCAAATTTCATCTAAATCGCTTCAGCAGTTTAAGCGTGAAGAGGTTAACAGACAGACTGTTACACTTGCGCATCAATAATATATTAGTATGGATCTCGTAAGATCATTACAATGTCTAGAATTGTCTACAATAGCAATAAATCACGTGGTTCATTCAATTAATTGCGACATGCACACCTGACGCAAAACAGCTGATTCCGAGTCCCATCCAACACATTAGCCGACTAAATCATCGTACAAACGAACAAAGAACTTTCTGGAATCCAGCCAAGACCTCTTTGGAACGAGTCTTAAAATACAACTTTCGTTTTGGCTATAAATGGCGATTAAATAAAGCAATCAAGATGTACGAGGGAAGAGCGGATGGGACAGTTGAAAGACCTCAGACAAATTATAAAGATGGGTCCGGGCAAGATCGTAAACCGACAAATAATGATATTATGAAAGTTAATGAAGGGAGATGGGATTGTCAGGAACGAAGGGTCGTAGAAGGTGAAAAGTGGAAACCCTTGATCTACTCGCCTCTCCAGGAAATAGGCGTGGTATAGTACTAATCTATACTAATTAAACGAGCGAGCATAGCGAACGAAGTTCTCCGTTTTAGTATGGGCCGATTTTTTTTAATACTCACGATATCTACACCTTACAAAGCCACTAATATTATAGAGGTCATATGTGAGGTTGTAAATTGGTATGTAAGGGGTTATCTCCGGAACTACTCATCCGATTAAAAAAAACCCCCGCTGCTTCGCTTGTGTTCTTTGTAATGCGCGGGCGGAGTAGGGCGAGTGTTCTATATGAAGGGGGGTGAAAGTTTGTATTGGACTACGATATAAACGAGTTTCACGCGGACGGAGTCGCGGGCAGAAGCTAGTACGCTATATTTTGTCCCCCAAGCTTCGATTGTATTCTTCGTAATACGTGGGCGGAGTCGGGTAAAGTAAATAAAGAAATCGCAATTAGAAGGGCAGCCAATGAACTGAATGCCAATAGAGCAGAAAGGTGGTAAAATGATTAAAGATTGTTTACTTTGCCAAACTCTTCATTTCTTGAATGTTTTTATTTTGAACCGTTGACACATATCTCCAAACAATGTTTCATGTCGAAGGTAACGAACGCCAGAAATTGTTACAAACAAAGACAAAATTTGACACGATCATTCTCACATGTCATCTTTGTCTTACGAGGTCTTACCGATCGATCGTCTTTCTGGCTGTTCCAGAATACGATAGCAGACAGACTACTGTATTTTATTTCATACTTCGAATTTTACAGTTTACAGTTTGCTTTAATTTCTTACTACGTATCAGTAGCACGTATCATGGGATTTTATTGCCAACTGTACTTTTCTGTATACCGTCATCAACTACTGGATGAGACGATAACGAGCCAAAAGTCAACGGGGTTACGTCTGTTAAGTCCTGAATTCCCACGGCCACCTTCTGTCTCCATGATCAAATCAGCTCGATGGTACCATAATATTAAACCCAAAACTTCACCTCAATCGGTTGTAAATATCTGCTTCATAATTGAGTTGCAAGATTCTACCCGACCAAACTTGTAAAAGACAGTTGACTACAATAATCGGGTAACGTTTGGAAGATCATTCAACTAAGACAAAGCCGTTGTCCAGAGCATTTTTGTTGTAAACAAAACTGTTGATCTTTCGCAGCACGTGGTGACTCAGGGCTTAGGGCGGTATTCCACTTGTCCAATGTGTATTTGCGTGTCACTTAGCACTTAAGCAAATGTGAGACGCAAATACACATTGGACAAAGATCTTGGACAAGTGGAATGCCACCCTTAGCCACCACTTCCAGCTGTAGCATTGCTCCATACCTGGGATCGAGAAGCGATCCGATCTCTCCCTCCCACTTGTGGCGCACCGCTCTCGCTCCAAGTCGTGGCCGAGCCGTCATAATTAGACCAGAGCTGCAGATAAACAAGTTCAAACACAAAACTGTTTTAATTTTCACCTCCACCAACTGTGGAGACGATTCTAACGAACCCAACCTTACACCTTTTATTATTCCGTTAGCAGACCAGCTCTAAATTCATCACCAATCCTGCTTAACTCATCATCCTCATCGTGTACCCTTGAATTGCCAACAGACATTTCATCGACAACGTTTCAAGTATTTTCATTTCATCGACATATAAGCGGCCTTTACACATAAATTTCGGATCTGGTACCGCGTTCCGAACCGAGGATAGAATTAAACGTCGGTCCGTCCGTCGGTTCTTACAGCGGATCAAAGTGTCATGCGCTAATTACGATCAAATGTGGCCACGGTTTGTATGGCGGTTAAATCTGTGATTACTGCCTGCCCGCAGTCCGAACTGTGCGTGTAAAAAGATTTTATAGTGTTCTATGTCGGTGAAATGAAAATACTTGAAACGATGTCGATGAAATGTCTGTCGGATTATCGATTCTTCGACGCAATGACTTTGCCGATGAAATGAAAATACTTGAAACGTTGTCGATGAAATAAAATTCGATGAAATGTCTGTCGGCAATTCAAGGGTACCTAAGCCGTTTTTCCCCTGTTAATTGAGCAGAGCAAGCCCTAGTTTTCCTTCTGGAAGGACACGCTTACGTAAAACGATTATTAGCCAAAGCGGATCCCGGGCTCCTACAACCACAACCAGGAAAACGCTTAGGAGAATAATGAAGATGGATCAAGATTCGGGGTAGACACTAGTTTTACGAAAGCGACTACCACGTGTCTTTTATTTTTGACGCAGAGGGAATGCATTTACGCATGCCCCCGGGCCAGGGGAAGGTCCATGGGGTATGTGAGACTCGCCCTTATGAGGGAATACCCACTAAACCACTCTGCGGCGTCTACCCTCACTGCCGTTAAGGGGGGGCATCATGGGATCGCTAGCATTCTACCACGATGACGTCACGATGAGAGGGAAAACTAAGGCTTGCTCTGCCCACTTAACAGAAGAGAGAGAGAAGAAGTAAAGGTTGTATTTTAAGATTTGACTCAACAGACAAATACCGGAGGTGAAACACACAAAGGCGCTTTCTTTCTTTCTTTGGTTATTTATTAGAGAAACGAGAGCATAACATGACGACGCGCATCGACCCAAACAAAGACGCTATTCGCGGCATTTTTGTTGTAAGCATGACTGGCTCTGTCGCACGTGGCGGGTTAAATTTAGATCTGATTTCCAGAAGCGAGTCCAATTTAAAGCTTCCTCACATTCATAAACCTGCGAGATTTTTAACGGCCAAAGACCATAACAGATACACGTAAATATAGAAAAATTATTTTGTGACAATTCTTATGCCAAATGTTTACTGATAGTATTATAAGCACATAAAATACGCTATTTGACCACAGTAAATAGTTATTTGTGCAACATGTTTTTTTTGTATTCTAAAATTTAATATAGTTAGAATCTCAGAATATATCAGCAAATAAGCTGTAGGTAGTTGATATTTTTTTTTAAAACATAAAAACCAGGACGGTCTTGACCGCAGACAACAGTTAAGTCTACAGAATACAGAATTTATTGGTAAAATAAGCATTTTACAAGTCACAATTTCATTACAATATACACCCAATATTTTAAGGTTTTTACCATGCAACATATTAATAATATTACAATTATTTATTCATTTGATTCCCGTTTAATACGGCGCTGGGTCAATGATCCGTCCGTTTATTTGTAAATTTTTTTATAAACTCATCTATTGAGTAGTAAGCCTGTAATAAGTCTGTAGGTATTCACCTAAAATCTTCAAACAAAGAGAGCGTTTAAGAGGTTTTATAAAAGTTGCTGATTTGACTACGAGTCAAATACCATATTTACTTACTACTTAAGTATACTACATTAAATATATAAGTGCAAAAAATACGATTTCCTATAAGTCGGAGCAACACGGAGTCGTTGACGCCAACACAATTCGTAACTGTTTACAAAACAACATCTTTAGAACAAGCGTAACAATTACATTCTCACTGTGCCGAAACGAGAGCGTACTTTACGCGAATCTGCCTGAACGAGGAATTAGATGATCACTGGCTTATTAGCAAGATACGTATTGTTATGTTTTACGTGACGCTTCAGCACATTTTGGCCGTAAGATAAAACCTATCAGTCTAGCGGGGCTGGTTGAATACGCCCACGATCGACGATCCCACAGTGTATGGTGCGGGTTATTTTTCTCGACCAAATTCACTTATCTTTGTGCCTAGTAAACAATGCGATTGTCTTTCATTGTTAAGTGGTAAACAAAGCGATTGTCTTTTATTGCTAAGTGTAACTGCTAAATGACACTGTAAAAGAAACGTAGTAAACATCATCAGCATCACTTAATATAATACTTAGCAATGTTGATCTAGAAAATCGTCATCATTGCTAAGTAGACTAATTTAACAATAGAGTCGCTAATCGAGTATCTATTGTGGCTTTGTTGGACCGATCGGTCTTAAGATAAAATCCGGTCGAGAATAAGAATCCGTACTATAAAATGTAGGATTGTTACAATCTATAAAATGTAGAATTACGAATCTGTGGAATTGTGTATCTGTAGACGTGGAACTAAATAAATGCCTCGATTATGTACTCGTCGAACTTGACAGTGCCCTCCGTCTCGAGCCGGACCGGCGCGGCGGCCGAAACTTGTGCAAAAGGATCCTGACTCCGTAACATACATCCTCGGAGCTATTACGTACCTTCAATGACATATTCGTCGAACTAGACAGTGCCCTCCGTCTCGAGCCGGACCGGCGGCCGGAACTTGTCCAAAAGGATCCTGACTCGGTAACATCCACCCTAGGAGCTACGTACCTTCAATGACATATTCGTCGAACTTGACAGTGCCCTCCGTCTCGAGCCGGACCGGCGGCCGGAACTTGTCCAAAAGGATCCTGACTCCGTAACATTCATCCTATAGGAGCTACGTACCTTCAATGACATATTCGTCGAACTAGACAGTGCCCTCCGTCTCGAGCCGGACCGGCGGCCGGAACTTGTCCAAAAGGATCCTGACTCGGTAACATCCATCCTAGGAGCTACGTACCTTCAATGACATATTCGTCGAACTTGACAGTGCCCTCCGTCTCGAGCCGAACCGGCGGCCGGAACTTGTCCAAAAGGATCCTGACTCGGTAACATCCATCCTAGGAACTACGTACCTTCAATGACATATTCGTCGAACTTGACAGTGCCCTCCGTCTCGAGCCGGACCGGCGGCCGGAACTTGTTCAAAAGGATCCTGACTCCGTAACGTCCATCCTAGGAGCTACGTACCTTCAATGACATATTCGTCGAACTAGACAGTGCCCTCCGTCTCGAGCCGGACCGGCGGCCGGAACTTGTCCAAAAGGATCCTGACTCGGTAACATCCATCCTAGGAGCTACGTACCTTCAATGACATATTCGTCGAACTTGACAGTGCCCTCCGTCTCGAGCCGGACCGGCGGCCGGAACTTGTCCAAAAGGATCCTGACTCGGTAACATCCATCCTAGGAGCTACGTACCTTCAATGACATATTCGTCGAACTTGACAGTGCCCTCCGTCTCGAGCCGGACCGGAACTTGTCCAAATGGACCCTGACTCCGTAACGTCCATCCTAGGAGCTACGTACCTTCAATGACATATTCGTCGAACTTGACAGTGCCCTCCGTCTCGAGCCGGACCGGCGGTCGGAACTTGTCCAAAAGGATCCTGACGGCGCCCTCGCGCCCGTGGCGCGCCGACGCGATGAGGGGTGTGCATTTGACTCCGTCACAACAGACATCCTGGAAGCAAGCGTCGTTTTCTTATACCCTTCCATATGAATTTATTTATTTTAGGCCGTATTTATAAGGCCCGAATCTCACTGACGCAGCCGCGCCAGTCTCTGAGAGGCTACAACGTTCATCAAACCTGTTTTAGCTAAAATTCCGTTAAATTATGTTTGTCTTTATCTGTCACTTTGAAATTTGTGGCCGTAAAAGAGGGACGAAACACATTTTACTTAACATGAATAAAATTTTACTGTTGTTAAACCTTATTGCACAAAACAAATACGCACAAAAGGCTGTGCGGACTTTTGCCTGAAGGCATTCTACACCATGTGGGATATACGGCTAGGAAGAAAGAGAGTGTGTTGGTGTATCTCAACTCTCCCCTTGAGCTTCTTATTACACCTGCACGGCTATCACAAGACACTCAAGACAGCGCGCGAGCTCTCTCGATTTTTCTCGCACTATCCGTCTCTCTCTTATTAGAAAACTTAGAAAGAGAGGTATAGTGCGAGAAAAATCGAGAGAGCTCGCGCGCCGTCTTGTGATAGCCGTGCTGCGCTCCATTGAAAACCAGTTCTACGCGGCCCATGCGCGGCACGCGGACTGATGTACCGTCGACTACCATGACTTGCGCTTAACACAACAGGTCCCATAAATGGGCATGAATGTCGCAGGGATCTGTTGCAGCCATGGAATGTATACCTTGAAAAGGATGTTTTCAAAGCAAGTTGTATCCTACTTATATTATAAATGCGAAAGTTTGGATGTTTAGATGTTTGTTACTCAATCACGCTAAACGGCTCGACCGATTTGGATGAAATTTTGCACGAAGATAGTTCATAGCCTGGATTTAAATATAGGATAGTTTTTAATCCTGCGTCTACGCAGACGAAGTCAATTCCAATAAACACAAATTATTTTGAACCTAATTGTAAAGGAACCAAGGTTTAACTTCTAATGAAACGTATGTGGTCGCTATATCGCCTCTGCCTTACGACTTTGGTCTTAAGCGACCTGCGGCAGCGTTTTATCTGTTCATTGCGCGGTCGAGACGCGCAACGCACTGTGGTTAGTTGGGATCACGCGCAACGAATTAGAAAAACCGCTGCCGCAGGTCGCTATGGGTTAAGTTTATGGTAGCGACGCGAGTCTGTGTGAGGCTGTGAGCGCGTCACGTCGGACGTTTGTACGTATTTGTTTTACTGCTTTAAATACATATCTATTGTGACACTACCCTATTATTACTTTTTATTAAATTGTCATTGGATTTGTAATCTTCTACCTTGAACTAGAGTTCCTTTTTGAATGGACTACTTTGATGCAATTCGGGCAATTCAAATAATCTTAAGTATAAGCCGAGTACACAATGGCACCATCATATAAAGAATGCTATAACACACCTGTACAGAGTGCCTGCCAAGTCTAGTCACAAGCAATCTAAATAATTGAGTTCATCAATAAAAGCGTGATATCAACTTGCCAAAAGGCATGACAATTGTCTATATAAATCTTAGTGTAGATAAACTTTCACTTTCAAAATGTTCTGGGAACTTATGCGTTTTAACACAGTGCATCATGGAAATTTAAAGTAAACATTTCATTTGAAATATTACACTAGCTTCTGCCCGCGACTTCGTTCGCGTGGAACTCATTTATATCGTAGCTCCATACAAACTTTCGCCCCCTTAGGGGATGATTCCGGGGATAAAAAGTATTCTATATGTTAATCTAGGCTATACACTATAATATGTATACCAAAATTCATCTTAATCCGTTTAGCCGTTTTTGCATGATTGAGTAACAAACATCCAAACATCTAAACATCCAAACTTTCGCATTTATAATATTAGGAGGATTGCAGATAATAATATACATAGACATGTGCTAGCAAGACATGCGTCGAATATTCGGAAGTTATTCGGTATTCAGCATATTTAAAAATTTCGATATTGGCCGTGTTATGTGTCCGAATGACGACCGGTTAGCCTAGTGGGTAGTGACGCTGACTATGAAGCTGAAGGTCCTGGGTCCTGGGTTCGAATCCCGGTAAAGGCAAATATGTGTGTGATGAGCATGAATATTTGTTTCTGATTCTTGGACGTTTAGCATGAATATTTGTTGCTATAAAAGGCTGGGTTTTGTGGCCCTAAAAAGCATGGGTACAGTACTACCCCTATCTTTACTCCACCAGATACTTGCTCCGGATGTAAGGTTTTTAACTCATTAGAGGTTCGACATAACACCAGGTTCTTGAACATGGCGTGTAGCATTATGGTAAACGTCCGAGTGCTCGACGCTGTACTAGTGTATGGCATGGGCACTCTATGTCAAAGCAATATGAGTTAAATTCAAACTAAAAAGGATTTTTCTTCATTCGAATTTAAGCCATATCACTTTGACATAGAGGGCCCATGCCATACACTAGTACAGCGTCGAGCACTCGGATGATTACCTTATAAGGGGCGAGTCAGATCGTTTGGATTTGGTCGGAAGGATCTGTAGTCTTTTTGTCCCTAACAGCTACAACAGAGGTCGCAGCTATCGTCTGCTCGCGGTGGCGACGACTGTGGTAGCGCATAAACACTCGCCGGTTGTTTGAGTATGCTTCTTAACCTTTTGACAGCGAGTGTGCAAAACAAAACGGTGCCCAACTGAGGCCAGGACAAAAACAAAAGCCAGACAAAATATGAATAAAATGAAACTTCTGATAAATATTGTCATGTCAAAATGAATCATGAACTATTAAAAAAATGGGTCAAGTTACTTGTAAAGCTTTTTATTACATAAAATTAACGAAAAAGCACAAAGCGCACGCGCGGCTGTGGCCGTCCGTGGCTTCAGTGGCACGAGTTTTAGTCCGCGTCCACAGCTGTCTTTAGCTCTCAAAAGGTTAATTAGCTCCTTGGATTTGCACCAGATTGCGATTTGTTTGCCCACAAATGGAATAAATTGTATCCAGCTGTTAGGGTCTTGCGAAGCTCATTTTTAACTTTTAATATTTTATTGTCTGTTAATAATAGTTAATACTATTGTTTAAGTTTATCAGCGCCCTTGGCTGCTGCTGTAATGCTGCTAAATTTTGTATTTTTCAATAAATAAATAAAAAAGCTACAGTAGCCTAGTGGTTCAGGCATGCGGCTGTCAAGCGGCGGTCGTGGGTTCGAATCCCGGCTCGTACCAATGAGTTTTTCGGAACTTAAGTGGGTACGAAGTATTTATTTACCGTTAGCTTTTCGGTAAGGAAGGAAGGAAGGATAACATCGTGAGGAAACCGGTCTAATCCTTTCACGCAAAATAGGCACGTTGGATGTCGATTTGCGGAAAATGTCCAGTAAAACTAACTAACTAAATAAATTGATACCGATTCTTGGACTTTTCTATGTATTTATATATATTAAATATATCATACTGAGCTTACTACTTAAATTTGTGTAACATTGTCCCCTAATATTTATTTACTATTTTTATTTATTTATAATGTATGCATAAATAACTATTTTCAAATACTTGCATACTTTCAATCCCTAATATGTGAGTCATTCCATTCTCACCAGTTTTTTAAATTTTCAAACATATACAATTAGAATAGAATATATTTATCTCAGATCATACCAATTGGAAGTAATTGATTATTTATAACAGCTAGAGCACAAGCACTATAAGATGTGTTGGATGCTTGCAACCTTGCACATGCCAAAAAATTGTGTCACAAAAATGCTGATTTGCTGAGTAATGTTATTGACGTGACTAACTCACAACATTCTGAGTGATTCTGATTTGTTACGTTTAAATTAAATATCTCAATCCAGCATCATGAATCACGGCATATTTTTAAGAATTCGGTATCTGCACAATTTAAAGGAAAGCATACCAAATTTAACTATGATGTTGTTGTAGCTGTGAATTTGTTTGCATCTAACTACATACAAATAGATCACAATAGATCAGCAATGGTTGCAGTGATATAAGGGCTCTTAGCCCGGAAGGCATTACCAGAATAATAACTACATACAAATGCACAGTATAAGTACATTTTCTAATAATTAATTATAATGTTGATGGTAATTGAGACATTATAAAGCTAAGGGGTAGACCAAAAAAATGGAGTACAGACTGTGAGGAGAATAGGAAAGAACATTAACCAATGAATCGCGCAGGTCTTGGTGAAGGAAAACGCGCTTCATAAATTTAATTAAACTGTATTTCCACTTTCCTAAAATCTAGCTCTGTTGCGTTGCGTGGGGTGGTTGACGTAAACTAATTTTTTATTATTTTTCTACCTACATATATCTCATTACTCATATTATATGCATATGTGTATGTACGGTATCGTACATATTCCCCAGCAAGGCAGATATAACAATAAAAAAACTTATTCTAATAATATTTTGCTTTTTTTTGACAACACTACTAACTAACATTAGCTTATAAGTTATACATGGTTATACAAACAAACCATCATGTTATTTTTTAATTAAAATAATGAACTGCCTAGTCAAGCTCATTATTATATTGATAGAAACTAAAACAACTGATGAGTAAATATTAATCCGTCTCAATTGGGGGCACCGATATTTTATGAATACTAGTTTTTCCAATAGAACCTTTACCGCTTAATAGAAAATGCTCGCACTTTGGCATCCGGGCCTGGAAACACTTCCACTACCCTGGCCAATGGCCGCCTTAGAGGACTCACATTATCCTCTCTGAATAGTACTAATGCACCAACTTTAATAATTAATATTATTCTTCTCTAATTAACTGGAGAAGAGTGGCTCCCGATGGGAACAAACGTTAAAACCTTTTAACTTAAATTAAATTGGTGAAATCAGTGTTATTCTTATTTATTTTTATTTGGGTTTTCTTTTGTTTCTAAGTCAAATTTCTGCTGCAAACATAAAATAATAATAAATACAACCATACTGATGATCTAGTTTGAATGCTTAAGAATATTGTTACGTATTATTTTAGTGTAGTTTTAGGCTAGTTTTCTCTCCTTGTTACTTGTAATCATGCTTTGTATACATGTTTTGGATGGCATTCCTAACCAGAAGCCCTGATCTATTTTGTACAATCTATGTAATGAATGTTATCTGTTTTGTGTGCCTAAAAAATAAACAAAAAACGGAAAAGTGTAGAGGAGTCCAAATTACTCAAATCGTTGTGGCGCTGTAGAAAGTAACTAAGTAATGGCTTTCATTCTATGGAATTCGTGCTCCCACCGAGTTGCATCATCCGTTTTGTGGAAACGATGGAGCAAGCTTGGTAGTAGCTATAAAGGGGAGGGCAAATGCACAGAAGATCCCACTGGGTCGAAGTGTATCCGAAAGGGCCCTCAACTAGATAGGATAAGATGAATGATTAGGTAATCTGCATCATCAACATCCTAGCGTTTTTGCCAGTAGTGCCCTAAACAAGCATGGGGTCCATTCTGGCATTTACTAGGTAATCTCCATGCAAGATGAATTACAATATAGTCAGTGAGCAGTTCAATCTTCAGGTCTGTAAGTATGTCTCACTTACTCTTACATGTTATTATGCCAAAATCAATGATCGCCGAACGCAATGACTGTTCCAAGACCTTACAAACTGTACATTCAACATCCAAGATATGGATAATTTAATTGCATTATTACAATATCAATAAGGTGCTTAAGTATAAACATATCTTTGACGTCTACTGTACAATAGACATACAGATATGAATATATTAGTTTATAATAATTAATAATTTAGAACTACAGTGCACCAAAACCCAAAAATAATTATGATTATGACTAAAGGGTTCTGAAAACATGTGATTGTCGGAATTGCCTTGTCAATGTCAATGATTGATAAATTTGGTCTTATCTCTATCATAGTTCAATAAGCCACATTTGTAAGAGTCATTCATATATAAATTCCAGCTTTGGTTAAATAGCAATTTGTGTGTTGACACTGTTCATGATAAAATTGAACAGTTTATATAGTTTGATCTCGCAAATTTATTGGCTTCAAAATATATCCAGGAAATGAGAGGATTCGGGAAGTATGTTTTTGTGTCACCAAAACAAATATAAATCTCCAAGTGTGGCCAAGTTCAATGACATGTCATTTACCTGTAAATGCACCAAAATATCACAAAGGAAGACACAATTTGGAGCCAAACCAATCCACAAGTAGTCTGTCTGTATAAGTACACCAAGGTTACTGAACACTAACAAATAACGGCGTAAATATCGCGATAAAGACGCGTAAAATAATTAAACAACGCACAGATAACTATATAACGCGCAGAAGGTACATCGTGTTATAAATAGAATGAATGTAACGTGACTTCTAGATCGCTAGATGACAAAACCGAAAACACTTCGCAATCTGTAACTTTTTTGAAAGGAAGACTATAGTTTACTTACGCTGTTCAATAAATCGTCTATTTCGTCTGTACTCTTTTCGTATAATAACGCGTAAAGAGTTAAGGACATCCCGTCTCTGGCTGCAAAAAACACTCTTTCTCTCAAGGTGCTATTTACATCGCCTAGCATCAACTTGTCCTCCATATCTAAACACTGTTAACACACGGTGAACAAAGTCTAAAATAAATCACAGCACGAACACGGTAGTCCCTTTATTTGTTTATAAATTGTAATTTTCTCTCTGACGGCTCACGAAAACGACAACAATAAAAATCGTCCAATCCGTCCGTCACTCGCTAAAATCGGAAAACGACTGAGTAGTGTTGTACCTTTTGTAATCCTCTAAACCCGAATCATTCGAAGTGATGTACAAAAAACGTCAAGAAATCGTATTAAAGAAATTCATCCTCAACAAAATGCATGCTTATGGAGAGGCGCTACGTATACGGTAGGATATTAATGAATAAAATGTAATAGACTACTTTTAAAAGAGAAAGTATGTAATTTTTTTATTTCATTTTCAGCACTGTAAATCGTGCAACGGAATGCATTGCCACGTTTTGTCATGTGGAATTGCATTGACCAATGGAAGAGGAGCTTTGATTTTTGACGTTTTTGGCTATTTTGATTTTGACGTGTACATCGTCGCGTTTGCCTTATTTACAAAAATTGTAATTTACATAAATAAAATAATTCCTATATCAACATGTCGAGCGGTCAATGGGAAGTTGTCGGCAAGAATAAGAAGTCTCAGAATGGAAAAGTAAAAACAATTAAGGAGGACGAAAAGAAGCCAACTCGTAATGGGCCAAAGACTGAAGATGTTTGTAAGTTGATTTCCTGGCTAATTTGAATTGTTTAGGATTCATGCTATAAATTGTTTGTTAATTGGTTTGCAGTGCCGCAATCGCAGACGAAATCTTACTACGCCGGCATGGAAATCGATGACCCTCAGGCAAACGGAAAGAAAGCGGGCAAAAACAAGAAGCCGAAAGCTGAGCCCTCAAAGCCGAAACCTCCGAAAACGATAGAAGGAGCATTCGAAGCTGTACGTATTTCACTTTTTTTTATCGCCTGATATTTCAACTCATTAGTGACGGGACAATTATTAATTATCTCATTACTTTTAGTACAGTAGCCGGCAAACTTCTTGAGCATTAGATGACGTGGAGGGGGAAATTATGCGCATCCTACACATAGGAATTACATTTCTTTGTATAATATTGTGTATGTGTACAATATTCATTATTCCCAGTGTAAGCTTCGTCAGACCGAAGATTGCACAATTAAACAAATATTTATGTGATCTCATTTGGCTAATTCAGTGTCCCAGATATTGCTTTTAAATAATAAAAACATATAGTGGCACTTAAAACAGTATTGAAATTGTCTTTATTGCTCAACACACTCAAGTTGAATTGAACTGGGAGATCCTTTCACTTTTGAAAATAACTGCATTGTACTTGTTACTCAATTTGCAGTTAGGTAAGAGTTTAAGTAACAGAAGTTACAGAATGCCCCCATTTATGTTTTAATTATGGAACATGTATATTTTCAGAGGAATTGAATCTTAACCACTAATATAGTTAGCACTTTTGATACTTAGAACCTGAACCCTTCAACTGTTAAATTGTTATGCAATTATTTTCTCATGCATCAATCACTAAAGGCTGGTAAAGGTCGCTGGAGTCCGCTGGATGCGGGTGGCGCAGGACCGGTCATTGTGGCACACTTTGGGGGAGGCCTATGTCCAGCAGTGGACGTCTTTCGGCTGATATGATGATGATGAGGTGGCATTGTATTGTCTACGAAAAAAGTTTGTAAAGTCATTTGATCCCTACACAAAAGATAAAGAGTCCTCTGTACTTTGCATTGTATTGTATCTGACATCCATCTTGTCCATTCCAGATTGATGCTACTGAGCTGGCAAGTATCATCACAACAAACAAAATCCGATTCATCAACGCACCCCTAGTTTGGTTGAAAGAAGTCGCAAACTTCCTCAACTCCAAGACTCAGATTGAAGTGGAGGATCCTACGTTCTCTGCTCAAGATTCTTTGTACCCGCTGTTGGTGGTGCCTTCGGAAATAAAGAGCTCGCTGGAAAAAGTGCTAGCTGACGCTGGAAAAGCTAATGCTCAGTTATTCTTTGATGTTACTCTCACTGCTTTAGCTAATGATATGAGTAGAGGTAAGATTTTTTTTATATTATCATAACTTTTGAGAATAGGGAAACTCTAACTAAACTTTAATTTGATTGAAGGGAATTAAACTTTAATTTTAGTTACACAGCATTACAGTCATATTAAGATGTTGTATAGACGTTTGTATAACGTCATTATATGACTTTAATTATTCTTATTCTTATTATGCTCTATAAGCAGCTTTTATACAAGGCATGTAATCCTATTTTTTATAAATTACTATCCAAACATGTAAACTTTCACAAGCGTAAGTCGGATTTCATGCATTTCAATTTTATGCCAACAATAAAGTAATATGGCTGACTTATAGTGCATGGAAATAGTTATTTACAGTACACATGGCGTTACTTTCCCGCACTAGTGCGGAAATGAGCACTTTCCGTGCATATGTTGAAACTTTAAAGAGCCATATGTACTGTAAAACGTTGTACGATACACGTGCGAATAGGTAATTCGCAACGAGTGGCGATAAATTAAAACACGACCGAAGGGAGTGTTTTAAATCGACAGGAGTTGCGAATTACCTATTTTCTGCACTTGTATCGTAAATAACTATTACGTATCGTACAACGTTTTACACTTGGCTCTTTAAAGTTTCAACATATGCACGGAAAGTGCTCATTTCTGCACTAGTGCGGGAAAGTAACACCATGTGTACTGTAAATTACTTACCGACATAAAATGTTTATTTTACACGCCGGATATACAAGTTACTTGGTGTAGCACGTCACACTTAAAAAGTTAGCTTCTATACTAAGGTTGCTTTTTATCGCATTAAATGATTTCACTTTTTTTTTAGTTGGGAGGAAGGCATGCCTTTCTGTAAGGTGTTAACTCATTCATTATGGTTAGAATTAATATGAGAAAAAAGCAAACATGCTAACAAATTATCACAAAAAATGAATAGGACAGACATCATATGTTTGCGCATGAAATTGTGAGACTAAAAACACCTGTATCAATTTGCAATTAATGTGTAAAATGCGTATGCAACGAAGCTCGCCTTGCTGAAGAATGTTTAACATCTTTAAACTCTTCAATTAAAAATATTTATGCTCTCATTAGGTAGTAGATTAATTCGTGAATCAAGCCACAAAAAATTGGATGCCTCGCTTGCGTGAGCGAGATGTTGCGTGTCCGTTACGCCTGCGCATCACAACATAACACAAACATTGTATTAACCACAATACAAACAATGCAATTTTGACACACCGACTTGCTATAGTTTTTAAATGAAAAGTATGTATTGCCATCACATTCCAGCTATAGCAAGTTTGACAAATTGTAGTGTAGTGTTCTAGAGACGCAGCTGTAAATAATGAAATGTACCTATATTTCCTATTCCAACTATAGCTGCTCCTCAGTCGGTTAACCGAAACCGGGTAATATTTATAATATTATACACGGTGCCCGTGAGCATTGCGAGAGATTTTAACAGGATATTCCTGACTATATTTTAAGTTAAAAATGTTAATTAACGTCGAGTAAATTCGGTTCGGTTTTAGAGATATTTCCATTTTTGTGTAAAAATGTTGTAATGAAATCTCCAGTATGAAACACCTTTATGATTGCGACGTTGCGAGACTTAACCATCTACTTTGATAGCTCGTCCTAAAGACACGTTTTTACTATACTTGAAACCATAATTAGATTCCAAAAAAACTACCCTTTGTGTTGCCATTAAATGAGGAGGGTTGACACCGGTGAATTTGCATTTTTCGAAATGATGAAAACTAGCTACGTCTATCATTTAGAAAAATGAAAATTCACCTGTGTCAACCCTCCTCATTATAATAGCAACACAAAGGGTAGTTTTTTTGGAATCTAATTATGGTTTCAAGTATAGATTAGCAATTATTGTGTATGAAAATAAGAAAAAAATTAAAAATCATAATTCGACCTAGCTTCATATAACATTTATTACTCCTTATAGCCTCAGGAATTCCTGATTAAAATCTGTCGCAATGCTCACGGGCACCGTGTATAGTAGTCCAATCCCACTCATCGCGGTGAATTTTGCTCGAGTCATTTACAAGCCTTTGTAATCAATCTGCTTTCCCCAGGTCAACTGGTCAACGGGCACCGCCTGCTCCTACAAATGCTAGCCTTGGAGTACCCTGAGTTCTGCGTAGCGTCCCTCCCTAAGAGTGCCAGCCTGAGGAATTCCTACCAGAATCGGCCGCCGATTGGACTGTCGCTGCTCTGGGCATTTGGTCAAGGCGGGCTTAGTGACTTCTCAGTGGGGCTGAAAGGTGAGAATATACTTAACAGACAGGGTAAAAGGTTAAACACCTGTGTTGGGCTTTGAAAGTAAGAAATCTGTGAGTTTTTGTGAACCTGAAAGGTGAAAATCGAGCGAGTTGTCAGCGAGGTCAGAAGGACAGAATTTGGGAACTTTTCAGTGGGGCTGAAAGCTGCGAATGTGGTGAAACAACGGTGGAGCTGAAGGGTAAGAATTTAGTGATTTTTCCGGGGAAACACTGAGGGTCCGAGTAACTTTCAGAAGCACTGTAAAGTGAGACACTAGTTATGACGGTCGTTTGCTCCAAATTCTGGCGTTAGAGTACCCCGAGTTCTGACTTCCGAGGGTAAAAGGTGAAACAGTTCTCATTTGGGCTTTTTACTGTGACTTTTTAGTGAAATAGAAAAGTGAGAACTAAGCGTGACTCAAAGACTTCTCAGTTGGGTTGAAAGGTGAGAATATAGTGACTTTTCTGTTATTATATTATAAGTAGACCCCGGATTCTTGTCGCGATCACGTGACAAAAGGGTGATTTGGGGAGTAAATGGAATGGTAGAACAAGATAATACTTAAATTATAAGATAACATAAAAAAGTACGTCATATTTTTTTGGTATACAATTATTTCGTCCCACTGTTCCATTCAGGAAATGGTATATATAATATGTGTATATAGTAGAATTAACTATTATCAATGTATGCAACCTATACAAAACTATATGTATAAGTTTGACCTTAGATATAAACTGTTTGCTTTATTGGCACGTCACTTTGATGTATCAATGTGTCAAGACACTGTCTCATAAGGCGTATGTTTTGTTTGTTGAATTGAAATAACTTAATGTCTCTAAATAAATATCTTGATAAATATGAGTCCGTTAACAATAGAGCGACGTCGACATTTTAATCTTTTTTTTGTATTATCTTATCTTAATAAATCCGTATTAATTAATAGGTACTGTTCCATTTACTCCCCAAATCACCCTTTTGTCACGTGATCGCGACAAGAATCCGGGGTCTAATTATAAGCATGACACCTGTTGAGACTAGTGCCCTAGTTTAAGTAGAGGGATAACTAGACTACAAGAAATACTGAGTGGACTGTAAACACTTTATAATAATTATCGCTTTCTACATAAATGTCGCGGGTCGCGGCGCGTACAAATGTAAGTGCGTGCGAGCACGGTGCGGTACGCGAGGTTTATGTAGAAAGCGATAATTATTATAAAGTGTTTACAGTCCACTCAGTATTTCTTGTAGTCTAGTTATCCCTCTACTTAAACTAGGGCACTAGTCTCAACATATGGTCCTTCGAACCGGATTGCTCTGCGCTCGCTGCGGCGGGTCGGTTTATGTTGCTGGGCCGGCATTGTCACCACCACACCAAATAGGAACCTGGTTTCCCGTAATACAGGCCTAGCCTAGTGCGGGAACCTCTGCCACTTTTGCATTGTAAATTCTTATGCACCTTATCTGCTTTTGTTTTCAACTGTAGTTTTATTTTTTGTGCAATAAAGTTAGTTTTTATCTTTTTTTATCTTATCTTATACATGAGATTGTTTGAGTTGGCCAAATTGCATCAAAAGGCAACTCTACCATGCAAGATATAATATTCCAATTCCAATGACAGTTTCATAAAAAAATCGGCCTCATTAAATAATCTTCTTAACTATACGTAGCTAGGTTGAAAAGTGATAATTTAGTATTTTCTGTTAGTGTGAAAGGAAACAAATTGGGCACTTCTCAGAGGATCTCAAAGGTCAAAGTTCCGTGATTTCTCAACAAGGCTGAAATGTGTAACTAAATTGAATTCTCAGTTGGCCTGAAAGGGGGGAATTTGGTGTGTAAATAGCGCCATCTACGAATAAGAGCTTAATGAAAAGGCTCCATATAAATGGCACCAATGTTATAAAAAAACTAAGTGCCATATCAAATGAATGGTACAGAGACCTCTCTATTAAGAAACTAGTTTCATTAGGCTAATTTTAAAGGTACTTGACACCGTATAGACATTGGCAGTCTATAATTTACTAATCACAAGACGGCGCGCGAGTTGTGTCGCGACGAGATAGACTATCCGCCTCTTTCTAATTAGAACACTTAGAAAGAGACAGATAGTCGTATCTCGCCGCGAACCAGCGCGCGCGCTCTCTTGTGATAACCGTGCTACCCCGCATTTCTGTGACTTGTTTTAAGTTCACCTCAACGCTCACCCACAAATATATCTTGACGCCGCGATTCGTAGTAACTAAGCGTAGGTAGAGGTCTAGTTTCGTTAGGCGTGATGGGTGAGGTGCGACGCATGAGCGCGTAAAGAATAACAGCTCAGGTCGTAAAACTACCGTTTCCAGTATCTAGTTACAACTCTTATCTCCTTATCAATTTGACACCTTACAAGGTGCTCAGTTGATAACGCGTTACGCCTAAATTTATCTTAAAACTCCTCTTAATAGCTTCAGTGAAACGGTACACAAGACACGTCTTGGATAATTATAGATCGTGTATTATATTATATCACGCATAACTCCAGGACCAAAACGTCGAGGTAATTAAAACATAAGTTCACTAATTTCGCGGCGGAATCCGCCTGTCTGTGTTAGGGCCATACATTTTGTATGAAGTAGTTGCGGTCGGAATAAGTCCATCGAGATTCGGTCATCAAGTGTATGTGTGTCTTTGGAATCGTATCTCCCAAACGGATGAACCAATTCGAACTTGCAATGTATGTAACTATGTTTGTTCGGGTGGAATCTTGCAACTAAATTTTGAATATTCAACCGATTGACGTGGACGTCTTTCGGCTGATATGATGATGATGATGATGAACCGATTGAGCTGAAATTTTGGGTGAATTTTGACAATTCATTATTATGGTACAATCAAGAGCAAAAGTAAGTTATCACTTTTGTACCTTATTCCATTGCGATAAGGTGAAAAAATGATAACCTACTTTTGCTGTTGACTATACCATCGAGCTGATCTGATGATGGAGACAGAAGGTTGCCATGGGAATTCCGTACTTAACCGACGTAACCCCGTTGAGTTTGGGCTCGTTAGAACCGCCTCAATGATTAGTTGATGATGGTATACAGAAAAATACTGTCGGCAATAAAACTTGTACCAAAAATGAAAATTTTGACAGAAATTTATTTTATTTATGTAGTACAATATACTGCGTGCTCTCAGGACCTTGGCTGTTCGTACGGTTAAAGTGCGATAGATTTTCCGAGTTAGTGTTTATTACATTGACATAAGGTTTAATTTCACCTGGTCTGTAGAAAACGTATTCACTATATACCTTCACTGTTTTTAAATTAAATTCAGTGTTCAAAAACAAATACTCATACCTAGCTAAGAACCATCTCGACAGACTAAACATTCGATTTAAAAAACCGCACTCAAATCGGTCCATCTCTTTGGGAGCTGCAATACTACACACAAATAGACATTTTAAACTGTTAATAAATTTAATGCACTAATATTTTTCTTCTTTTGTTCGCAGCGTGGCAAGAACTATTCCTTCCATTAATAGAGTTAAAGAGTTATTCTAAGTACGTAGTAGGGTATTTGTGCCAGTTGCTGGACAGGCACGCCAAAATGGACGCCACGCGGGTAAGCCAGGAGCAGTTATTCGCCATGTTCGATATGGTGAATAGCAAGAAAGGACTGTCCAAAGAGTTGTCAAGTGACCTTATGAAGCAATTAAGTAAATATAAGGTATGTTTAATATTATATTTAAAGGATCGGTTAACTTTTTCTTGTTGGTTTTCTGTCAGGAGACGATAGTTATAGTTGATTAGAAAAAAAAGTGAACCCCTGTGCATAGGAGATGCCTCATAATAAAATGGGTTTACTCTTTGTAATAATTAAAACCCTATAATAACATGTGATGCTGATGAGTGAGGGACCCCCCTTCGTCTCTAGCTACCAACACAACGAATCCAAATAAGGAGTCGGCAACGCGCGTGTAGTGCAATGTCCATTTGGTACGGTGTCTGCTTACGATCAGGCAGACCGTATGATTGTTTGCCACCGTCGTACTATTTAAAAAATGTTTCAAATTTAATTTAAAAAATCCCTTGTTCCAGGATATATACTTTAACAACAGCGGCGCTAAGCTGCAAGTGACCTTCAACCAGATAATCAAGAAACTGCCCAACCAGTATCTAAGCGGATCGAATCTGGACGCATACAACAGGGTTTTGGTTGAAAGTCTGGTGGACTGTTTGCAACGCGACGATTCTTGCAATGCTACTTGGCGTCAGCTCTTCCATCGATGCCCGAAACAGTCGGCTACACTGCTGGACTACATAGGTCAGTCTAAAAGCCATTATATAACTGGCAATTTGTCGCAACAACTTGCAATAGCTTGAATGAATGATAAGATAACATACAAATATGTTATTGTATTATGTCTTGTATGCTAATATTAGTGGTAAGGCCATCACACACATAGAAATTTGGAATGAGACTATACACACCTTCCTTTCCAACTTTAGCAAGTTGGTGTGACAAATTGCATCATTTGTACCATGCTTGAAGCAGTCGGCACGCTGTGTCTAAAAAGCTCTGAGGGCCTACCGCGAAACGATATTCGTTTTCGTTCGTGTATCTCCGTCTCTGTTGCACTTGCTAGTTCGAGCGACAAAGAGGGAGATACACGAACGAAAACGAATATCGTTTCGCGGTAGGCCATTTGTAGACAGCATTATGGAGTCTGTTTTCTTGCATTGAGCGTCTTGCAAGTGTATAAGACTCGCCACATATAGGCCTAATTTCGCGGCGGATTTATCCGCCTGTCTGTGGTAGTGCCGCCATTCATTTTGTATGGAGCAGCTGCGCTCAGAATCTGCCCAGCGAGATATAAACCTAAGTCACTCTTCAGAAATAACTCGTGAAATTTATTTATCAAGTATGAAAAAAATCCCTTGCAGAAAACTTAAATCATCTTTTTTTTCAGATTCAAATTGGGCAGAAATCAGTCCAAAATTAAAGCAAAAATCTTTGAAATTGTCAGTAACACAATATAAAGAAATCAGTGTTGAAACTCTAAAAGGAAAAAAGAAGGATGAAACAGTAGTAAAGACCAACAAGATATGCCAGGTAAGATTTTGTGGATTTTAAATCATTTCGCAATATCTTGCAACAAGATTTTTTTTAATAGTAAGTAATCGTACGGATAGCATTTTAAATCGTTTCTTACCGTTGACTAAATATCGATTACTCAAAAACCGGTATTTAATCGAAAAACTTTTGCAGTACGGCACTAACGCCTTTTGTCCTCAGTGTTGCTACATTAAAAATCTATTTTGCTTAATTTATTCTGGTCACATAAGTAGTATCTGTCATCAGCTCTGACGGTGACGAACTGACGAGTGACGACATTTTTTCTGTTATAAAAAATTAATGAATTTGTGAGAAGCCGTGATTTTTGTGTTGTAATAAGTCATCATTGTGAATAGGTAACTAATAATATTTCATCTAAGTGTGTTCATTATTGTCAGGTTTATTTGTGCGTTTGAAAAGGACAAAGGCAATTTTGGGTGATGATTAGAAATACAATATCCTCATGTAAAGCATCTCGAAACTAGAAAAACCACTTGAGTAGTTAACACCTAACATGAATAACTGTAAAAGCGTCGATTTTGGGGTGCTGATGTGGTATAGTATATCCGCGCTTCGCGGGAGTCCACGTTTCACTAAATCTTTTATTCGTATTTCCGTAAGATTTGGATCTTCCTCTAATTCGTTTTGTGTGTACTGATTTTGACGGCAGGTAATTATTTTATGAAGCAATTGATTTATAATATTCTAATTGGGTTGGAAGATTTTTGTATAGTTATTTGTCATTAAGATAAGTTCTTACATATACATTGTCTTCAATATCAGTCCAACAGTAGTTATCTTACATTTGTTTACTTAAATACAACCTTAGGTTAGGAAAATTTTAATTAAGATAAAAATAACCTGAACCAAGCATTTCTTGTCTTAAATATTCTTGGATTTCTTTGTGTTGGTGGCATTATGTTTTCTACAAACAACCAAGCAAACTGTGAGAAACTCATTACAATTTACTTAAACATTTAAAACAATTGGTGAGTTCAACCTTTCTAATTTTTGGGAGCATGTTACTAAACATACCTATGTGGCGTTTTGTTAGATATCGTAAATAATGTACCATTTACTCCAGCATAGTGTTGTCAATGCAATCAGCATGAGCAATTTTATTTCAATTGTAATTTTTAATTAGCATCAAAAATATTGACATAAACCTTAACCTAACCATTAGATACTGATCCCATTAACGGAAGAGGCCTAGGTTTTAAAAACCATACAAACATGATTTATGCTTTTAATGTATTTTAATTTGGAATGTAAAACAAAACCAATCAGTCCGTATCACACTAACTGTCACGAAAATGATATTAAAATTTACGATGTCCGCTTACTGCAAATCCACTGTGTAATCTTATCTCTCAAATTAACGAATTCTACCTTATTTCAAGGTGACATAGTATAATGAGAAGCACAAGTACTTTTTGAGTGGCCTCCAAATTTAATTCAACAGAACTGTTATTGATCACCGTTCTGTGCTTATCCATCTTTCACATGCATTTTTTTGCATAGCTATTTCTATTCCTGACTTTATAACAGTCGGCAAACTTCTGGAGCATTGGATGACGTGGTGGGGGAATGTTTGCGCATCCTACACTTAAGATAACAAGTGGAAACAAAAGATTTTTCAAAAAACCCAACTGCTTTTTTGCAAATATCACTCCCACTATTAAGAGGAATCCAATGTCACCTCATATGTCGAAATCCGTCCTGTTTAGGCTGCAGGGCGTGCCAAAGAATAAGGCATACACACATACATATATACATACGCTAGAAAAACATAACCCTCCTTTCCTTCGGCAGTCGGGTAATAAAGGACCCTGCTTTTATGGAATTACATTTCTTTGTGTATTTAATAATGTGTATATGTGTCATTTTTAACTAATTACTAACTACTCGCTTTTGGAATGTAATAGAAAGTAAAAATAAATGCTCAAGTTGTTTGCCGTCCACTGTACAAGTGTACATAAAACTTAGGGTCGCCACACACAGAAGGAGTTCAACAGGAGTTCCGCATTCAAGTTCCACTGGATTAAATGGAACGCGGAACGCAGAACTCTGGTGAACGCCTTCTGTCTGCACGGGCTCTTAACTCCTAGTACAAACAAATTTAAATAGTCACATTTTGCCTTCCACTAAATTTCAAAAGTGTAAACATAATCTTGGACACACAAGAAAACTCATAAGCACGAAGCTATTTTTAGAAGTATCTTGTAATTGATCATTTTGTTTTCCTGTATTCTCTTATATTATAGCCCAGTTAGCTTGCTCAAGGCAAATTGCGGTAATTATTGTTCATTCGTGTGCGGATTCTAATTACTTCCAAGTTCAGTCGGCGTTGTTACAGATAGACGGAATCCATAAACTTAAACACCCAGGCTGTGCATTCATAGTCAAAGTCAAAGTGATTTATTCTTCAATTTAGGCATATTCCATGCACCTATGAATGTCGATAAACTACCACCGGTTCGGAAAGTAAACCTCTGCCTCGAGAAGAACCGGCGTAAAAAACTCGGTGAGGTGTCATTTTTTCAAAACAGTATACAATATATCATTTCAGTATCAGAGTATTATAAAATTTTAAAATTACATTGCTACAGTAGAAAGCCTATTTATTTTACGACAGATTTCTAGTGCAGGATTTTATCGCTGCCAAATATCCCTATCCATGATGTATCTATATCCATACCATCAGGAAACCACTTATTTCTTTAACAAGCTTTTACATGTTTAATTAACTCTTTGGGCCAATCAATTATTTTTTGTTGCCTGTTACCATGGTTACGTCCCCTGGGGTCACTCTTTAAAACTATGCTTTTATGGGGCTTAAATCCTAAACACGATTGTTATATTGGTAAACCCATTCCACAGTCGGGCAACCATGATAGGAGCCCAATTTTATAGTATTTTTTCTAAGAAACTCTGTCACTGTTGTCTCTTGGCTTATCGGGACGTGTCGGGACAGAATAACAACAAGAAAAAGCTGATTGTCCTCCTTAACTAACAGTGTATGCAAATATTTAAGTTGTTCTTCAAATTTTTTGCTTCTGCAGTATCTGATTGAGCTGAAATTTGGCATGCTTGTGTAAGTTCGGTAACAAAGGAATATTGTCAGCTGATCTAATTATGGAGACAGTAGGTGGCCATACATAGGAACTCTTAAAGTACAAAAGTTAAATCCATCGTGTTCGGGCGTATTGGGACCAGTCCTGTAGTGATGACCATGCAAAAAAAAGTAGTCCGCAGTAAAAGCCTGTACTAGGGCATGCAATCCTTGTCATAGTTCCACTTTTTTTCTGTTTGCCACAACTGATTTAGTATGAAGTTGTGACCAATAAACCGCTACCCACCCAAATTAAGTAGGTTGTTAATGGTATTTTAAGACCAGTTCTTAAGGGATCAGCCATTTTAAGAGCAGTTCTTAATTTAGCTGCATACAAGCCTTTCCGTCTCTCATTGTGGCATCATGTATAGCCTATCCTGAGTATCATAGGTACATGGCCTTAAGTTTATTGATATTTTATTGTTGACACGATTTTTTTTAATTTAATAAATATTTAACGAATGGAACCTTGTCAACAGGATATTCTAGACAGAATGACGAGCACTAGAAGGTTCCCTTGGCTGTGGGCGAGCTTCATCCTGCTGGTGAGCATCGCTGGGCTGATTGCCTATGATGTCTCCACTGTTAACGGAAACTTCCCAAGTGAGTAACCCGTGAACATTTCTAGGCTTGCACAACTGACGCCATAACGCGACGCGACGCGAGAAAAACTTCCCTTCTCATTCTAATTTGCACAGTGCGAGTGAAATAGGAGTCGCGCAAGTCACTAGATTGTGCTAGCTATAGGGCCAATCAACTATTTATTATTGCTCGTTGCCGTGTTACATCTACTGGGTCACTCTTTAAAACTATTATTTTATGTGGTTCAAATCCACTTAAACCATGTTTTTGTTAAATTTCTATTCCAGGGTTCCATCTCCTCAGCATGATAGGAGTCCAATTTATAGTATTTTTTTCTAAGAAACTGTCACTGTTGTCTCCTTCCTCCCTGGGACAGAAAAACAACAAAAAAACGTTGATTGACAGAATAAGTAATAGTAATACGTACAGAAGGTTCTCTGTCAACAAGTTCCCTGTTTACGAGTAGGTACGCTAGGGTTACCGCCAGCTCGACCTATTAAATTATAGGTACGTTAGTATAATAATAGTGTATTTTACTAACGATATTACGATTATTCTTTATTTACTTAGGATCACCAAACTACACAAAAGCTGTGTAATTTGCCTTTAGGTTATGACATCAAAACTGCCTGTTTCTGCAAAATATAAGACGAAGATTCACAACTCTGGGTTACCTACATACATAAACATAATGTACAGAAAAAATATTTTCAACCAATATAAATAGACGACGCAGCATATTTATTTTACGAGGCGAATGACGATGCAATGCAAAGCGCGAACGCGTGCCGTGCGCCACGTAACAGCGCGCGGCAACCACTGATAGACCGCCTAAAGGCGGCCGGCCCGCATGTTTTTGTGCGGCGCGACGAAATCAAAGAGTGAACCATCCCTGCTATAGTTTAAACATTTACTTTGCTCTTGAATATAATAGGTTCAAATTAGCGATACATCTTAATTGAGGAATGTTTCCACAGATATCGGAAGTAATATAAACACACGTATTATGTTTATAATAAATGAATAATATTTACACATTAAACTGTAATATTTTATGTAAATTGTATGTATATTATCGCATTCGTCATTAACTCGTTTACATTTTCTCATTTTTCGCGCTGGTTTAGCCGTCCACCATCCTACCTAGATGATAACAAATACGTTGGTACTGTGTAAAGTACATCTTCAATCGCGAGTTATTTTATTTTAGGCATGCTTGGCTGTTAAGAGGTTAAATAAATATCGTTATAATACCTATTCTAATATTATAAAGAGACTTGTCTGGGAGATTGTAGCTTTGGACGTTTGTATGGAACAGCTTATCCGATTTCAAAAATTCTTTCACCTGCATGTTGAATGGACTTTCTGGATGGTTACAGGCTATATTTTATCCGCGCGGGCAGCTAGTATAGTCAGTCGCCGTCAGATATATCAGAGCGGCCAAAGTACTCACAACTATCTGAACACATCTCTAATGGCTCGACAATAGAGACGTGTTCAGATATATGTGAGCACTTTGGCCGCTCTGATAAGTCCGATGGCGACTGTACTGTATCCCTTTACCACCTACGCAAACGTGGGGTGTTATAATTATAAGTTTATGGCTGCAGGCTGAATCCGCCACCGTAGTCGTTCATACTGTAGTCGCAAGTGTCCATCCATAGGCTACGGTGCCCGCTTTCCATCGAGCAAGCATTGAAAAAGTACCAACCGTGCAGCACGGCTATCACAGGACGAGAGCTCTCGATTTTTCTCGCACGAAGACGGATAGTGCGAGAAAAATCGAGAGAGCTCGCGCACCGTCTTGTGATAGCCGTGCTGAATATTCATAGTATTTGTTAAGGCCATTACACACATATCAATTTGTAACAACAACTTAAAATGAGACTATACATACCTTTCATTCTAACTGTAGCAAGATGGTGGTGAGTAATTGCATCGTATATATAGTGCAATAAAGAACACAGTACAGAACATAAAGATTATAGTACAATATCGATCTTATCGCTGTATGTTACTTTATGTTGCTATGGTAAATGTCAATTTGTCACGCTGGCTACATCTGATAAGACTTTTGTATTTTGAAAAGCACAATTTACTTGATTATGTTCAGATTGAACTCATTGCCCTTTTTATCTTTTCCTTATCACACTTACACTTATATATCATTACATTATCTACTGGACTTTAGTGGGAATGGTCTTTCTGAAATGGGTCCGGTTTGGAGATATGTATGTTTGACTGTCTTAAATGGTTTTAAGTTAGTTTGTATGCGCGTTTCATTAGGCTACAGATTTAGATCTATCGTTACATGAATCTATACTACCGATAAACAAGTTTTGACATACTACTTGATGTTGTATATATTACTTGACGATCCTTTCGGTATTAACATTATTTGGTAAATACTGCACACATTTTTTAGTCCCTTTTTTGTATTTTTTACTAGAACCATTTATGAACGGGGCTTGAACCCGCGAAATCACCACATTGTGCTGTATACTTGACATTATCTCTAACGTCCATGTTAGAAGATTCCAAATAGAAAGTCTGCTGTACGTCCAGCACAACTTGCTGCTCAGTCGCTTCGCGCGCAACTAAGCGTCCCCTATCTCACTCGCACCGTACAAATTAGAAAAAGGGGGTTAGAGCTTTCTCGACTCGCGTCGCGGTGCGGCGTCAGTTGCGCTAGCCCCGCTGCATTGAATAATCAATTAATCAACCATACACTACATATTCGACCACGACAGTTAGCTTTTGGAATGGGATAGCTGTCAATTCGCACATACTGTGACTTAACTAGGTATACTTATAACAAAACCTGATACTTGCATTCCCAAACTAATCGCGGTCGACTGCTACAAATTGCGCCTGGTCCGCTATTGGCTACTTTCCTAAAAAAAGTTATTCAGTCTGTCAGTTAGAATATCAAAAAATATTGAACACGTATTTTTTTGGTTTGTCAATTAAACAAAAACTGACGAAGATATATAGCCGGTTAAAGTTCCGTGTGACGTCACATTATGGTATACTTTTTATCATAATGTGACGTCACGCGGAACTCTAACGGGCTATGGCTATATCTTCATATTTTTTTGGTTAATTGACAAACAAAAAAATACGTGTCCAATATTTTTTGATATTCTAACTGACGGACTTATCATAATGTGACGTCACGCGGAACTCTAACGGGCTATATCTTCATATTTTTTTGGTTAATTGACAAACAAAAAAAAATACGTGTCCAATGTTTTTTGATATTCTAACTGACGGACCAAATAGAATTATATTTTTTTTACCCAGGAAAGTAGCCAATTGTCCCACGCTACCTAAAATAACACATTGTTATTTCTATAGTGATACGAAAAGTCATAAACATATTAAGAAGGTGACCTGTTGTATGTGTGAGTAATGTGTTCGAATAGACATTGTATATTTAAATTGTGCAACACATACAAAACAAATGCCTATTCGTACACATTACTCACACACACAACAGGTCATCCTCTAAGTTTTTAACCTATACTAATTGATATACAAACGTTTCTTTCAGAGAGCACGACAGGCCGACTACTGAACGACCTTGGCATCCTCGAGCAAAGCCAATGGGCATGGCAGAAGTCCCTATCCACCTCAGCCCGGGGCTACCTATGGCTGGAGACCAATACACCCGTCTACTACGCACAAGCGGTCGAAATAGCCAAACCCTACGGCCAACTCTCCAAAGGTATGTATCTCCTAAAATCAGCGCTGCAAAATATAACCTGACGGCCTATTTCTTGGCACAAAGCTGACTGGCGACCATTTTAGCATGACCATACCAGAAGACAGACAGAAACGACTGGCAACAAGAAGAATGGACTTACCTCGAATGTTTACCACCAATCTCGAAGTGGTCAGGCACTCTTCGGGATACCAAGCAATTGGCCTCTTTAATAAGCTACCCGCTGACTTAAAATGCATCTCTAATTTAACGATATTTAAAAATAAATTAAAGGCTTTTTTGTTGAGGAAATGTTTTTACTCGATCGAGGAGTTTTTGTCAGCATAGGGTATAAGTATTACATTTGACTGACATGGTTATTTGCGTATGGAATTTTGTCATTGATTTTTAAATTGTGGACATATTATTTTCTTAATTGTATTTTCAATGAATTATTATTATTGTTTAGTTTTTATATATTTGACATTATTATTTTATATTATTATATTTAAACACAATGTTTATTGTTATGGGAATAAATGACTAATGACTAATGTTATGATTACGTCTGTAATTTATTGTGTTTCACGGGCGTAGTCTGGGGGGAGGGGTTTTGGGGGTCGTCGTCGCCCCCCTCCCCCGAAATGTTCAAAATATTACATTAACCCAGGGAACGAAAAAACCATATCTAACTAGCGCCGAAAAGTGGCCCCACAAAAAGGATGCACATTGCCGTTATGCGGACGTGGGGGCGGGGTGTCAAAAGGATGCCAAGCAGCCGTTTAGTTCGAACATGCGCACACATGCGCATACCGGGTTTTGGGCACGTGTTCAATATAAGGAGTTCGCCCTCTTTGGTTTTTTTCGTTTACTGCATTAACCTGAATGTTAATGTAATGTTATGCATATTTTTGTCGTTTTATTTTCTTGAATTCCCCCATGACATTTCTTGAAAATTTTGTGTTTTACTTCTTATATGCTAAATAAACATGTTTTCTTTCTTTCTAAAGACGCCTTCATAGTTGGTGTGAATAGAGCCGGCATCCTATATGGGAACCTGAAGGACTACGTTGTGGAGAAGACACCAATGGTGGTCGCCACTATTGAGCATTATGTTCCTGGACTGGTGGACAGTGTGCATGGATACGCGACCACGGGCTATGAAGTTGTTAGGAAGTATTCCGTCGATTATTATCAGTTCACTTCGGAGTATTTGAAGACCAAAGTTTTTGTGTAAGTGTTTTTTTATTGTCACTGCCTGTTCCTGTATTTATCCATACTAATAAATGCGAAAGTGTGCCTGTCTGTTTGTTACCTCTTCACGCTTACACCGAGGAACCGATTTAGATGAAATTTGGTATAGAGATAGTTTGAGTCCCGGGGAAGGACATAGGATAGTTTTTATCCCGGAAATCACCCCCAATGGGGTGAAAGTTTGTATGGAGCTACGATAAAAAACGAATCCCAGGCGGACGGAGTCGCGGGCATAAACTAGTATCAAATGGTTTTGGATGCAGTTGCGGTCTAGATGTTTCATTCTGATCTGTTTCTTTTTGTATCTACACTTGATATTCAAAAAGATATGGAATGATATGATTTTATATTACTTAAAATCTTTGCAAGCCACATCTAAGTTCCCGACGATTCAATGAGGGCTACCGTTTTTTGGGCTCACCAGCTGGCGCCACTGGCGTGTCGGGTCCAGAAATATGGCTATTACAGTTTGTTATTACTGGCGCAAAACAAATTTTCATTTAAATCATGCTTAAAAGAGTAAATCAATAATTAAATTTTTGCATGAGTTTTTCTTAGATTCTCTTTTAAAGCACAGATTCATTGACCCGTAACACATATTTGCCATAATTAATCTCGGCTATGCAAAATGAGTGGATTGCAAAAAAATTGTACATAGTTAAGAGCCTTAATCTAATTTACGATTTAACTTTTTACAGTTTCGTGACGGCAATTACCCATATAAAATATATGGGTAATTGCCGTTATGAAACTGTAAAAAATTAAATCATAGATTAGATTAAAGGTCTTAACTATGTACAATTTTTTTGCAATTCACTCAAATATTCACAACATTATTAGGAATTATGAAAAAACCCGCAAAATCCACTCACAACACATTTGACATGGCATTTGACATTTTGAAGCCCCGACGCGCCACTAGCTCCTCTAGCGGCAAATTCACTCGCGGTAGCGCGGTTGAATTGAATCAGTACTTTTATAAGTCAGATGTCAATGCAACCTGAAAGTCGTAGTATTTCTAATTTGCACACATTAGCTCCATCTTTAAACCTGAAGAGACCCTAGAAGTGGCAATTGCTTTGCCTGCCTCTGAATTTGGCATGAGTTTATGTACGTACATAAACTGGCGACCGGTTAGCCTAGTGGATAGTGACGCTGCCTACGAAGCTGAAGGTCCTGGGTTCGAATCCCGGTAAGGGCAAATATTTGTGTGATGAGCAAAAATATTTGTTTCTGAGTCTTGGATGTTTTATATGTATTTGTATTTATATCTATTATATATATCGTCGTCTAGCACCTATATACAACAAGCCTTATTGAGCTTACTATAGGACTAGTTCGATTTGTGTAAGAATGTCCCCTAATATTTATTATTATTATTATAAACTATGCCTTATTCAGAGGCAACATACTTAATGTTAAATAATCTCAATCTGTTTACAGAGGCGAATGGGCCCCGGAGGTCCTCCAGAACAAGACCGAGTCAGCGCTGAACGTGACCCGCTTCCACGTGTCCTCATACTTCCACTGGCTCCGGACGCAGGTCGACGTCTACTCCGAAATACCCTGAAGCCGGCGCAGCGCGGTATTTTAACACATTACCAACACAAGGGAGGGTCTCATACAGTTATTTTATGCTCCGTTCAACTTTAACACAGCACAGTAGATATACAGGGTGAAATTTAATTCGTGAATTGATTAGTAAAATGTGTATATATCCATGATTCTGAACAACATTCACTATAAAGTCCAATTATTTTTGTTTGTTTGTTACGCCATAACTCAGTAATTTATGAACCGATTTGAAAAATTATTTCTATGTACATATACTTCCAAATTGGTCCCGTTGTCACCAAAATCCAGTCCTAATGATGGCGAAATCGAGGGAACTCTTAAAATTTCAGAGGCAAACTTGAAGCAATTTGGCTACTGATTTGCAGTCGGTTAAGACTTTGTTTTTAAGGTAAATTATTTGCATAACACAAAGGTCCCATAGTAAAAGTTGTTCATAATCATGCGTAGATTCACATTTTGCTAACTTGATTCGCGAATAAAATTTCCACAGTATAGCTTAAAGCAGCAGTAATCGAGTCCGTACAAACCTCGCACTCGGACGCGCGTCGCTACACGTTCTTTACCCGTTCGCGGACACGAATGCTATAGCAATCGACTAATCTTTTGTTATGTATGGTCTATGACATACCATGCCACTGTCCGCGAACGTGTTAAGCGGACTTGGCGGTGTATCAGTCACGTGTACAACAGGTTTTCAATAAAGCGCATATGAAAAGATATTACTTTAGCTAATATTTACTGTGTTTCTCCAGTCAGACATTGATGGGCATACGCCTGGCGTAGTTCTACTGTGTGTGTTCTTCATTAAAGCAGGATTCGTTTTTTAGGACCAGTTTAACCCTTTTTCAGGCATACGCACTGCCTGTCAATCGTGTATCTTCACGTTACTAGACAGGGATGCTATAGCATCCGAAGCATCTTTTGTTTCGATGACATGCACTGTCCGCAAATGTGCAATGTTTTTGCAATATTGTCATTATTTTTCACCAGCCGGCCTGAAAAAGGCTTCACTAATTGCACGCGTGGTTTGTGCGGCGCGTCTAGCTGTATACACGCACGCTTGTACAAGAACGCCGTATACATTGTGTTATCTGCACTGCGTAAGGCCACGCGTGTCCAGAAATTAAACCTTAGTGTAAAAGTGTTTTAAGTTAAGATACTCACACTTGCGTGTCATAAACGAAATTAAGACGGTCCTGCCAACTGATTGTATTTATGGGCTCGAAAAGCAGGTGTTCCAAGAAAAACCTGTTTATGGAATATTTTATTGGAACCATTATGCACTTATATTATTATTTTAAATTGAGACACCTGCACAAATTATTTTTAGGTTTTAACTTATGGAGCAACCCAACATGTATCTTTAAAACCGTACATTTTATTTATAAACCCCCCCACAAGTGGTAACATTTTAAATCGAGTACAATAAACATTTGCATCGAACAAAAACACCATTTTATTATTATTCGAAAAATCATATCGACATGTTGTCCATGACACTTTAAATCATAGTTTTATGATGCATTTTCTAGTATTTTTGATGAAAATAAACATTCCTAATGCATTTTTTAAATTATTTTCCAATTTTTAAAACAAGTCATTGATTTTAATGAGTTGACGAATAGTTGTAGATTATTATTTATTTAACCCTTTGAATGTCAGAGCTCAAAACGATTATCCTGAAAACGTTTGAAAACTGATCTCTATGGCATTTTGATTTTACAAAGGGTTATAATCATTAAAATTAAATCATATTCGTGATGTTATGCCGAGTTACATAGTTCTATAATATAAGTATGTATCAAATTGGCGGTCTACGCAAAATTTCTAAATTTACGACAGTTTGCTAGAGCTAAGTTTTATAGTGTGTATATTTATTTGTGTTAATCGTGCGTTGAACATATACACTAAGGAATGAGCATTTTAAATAAGGTCTGCAAATTCTCGAATCTGTGTATGTAATGAAATAAATGTGTACACTACAATGAAGTTTGTTTTTTGCTGTAAATATGTTTTAAACATAACTTGGCTGTAGATTGGTTCTTGTTATTTAGGTTGAGATGTAACAGATATTGCTAGAAATAGGAGAAGGCGGTATGGAAACGTGCTCTGGTATTCACATTTATTTTAATTGATACATATGAATACAAGATAGGTACCGCCTCTTCCTACGACACGCTTAACAAGTTCGCGGTCACGAATGCTATAGCATTCGAGTCGTCTTTGTGTCGTTTGGTCTATGACATGTCCTGTCACCTACTGACTGTAAATGTGTTAAATCCATTGTGTAAGATACGCAACAAAAGTTACTGTAGCTGTCAAAAAAATGGTTCAAATATTTTCATTGTTATACATGATTTTTGGAAATAAAAGTTCAGCCATAGCCTCAGTTAGTATAAATGTTGTGCTGTATGAAATTACTTTAAGGAGTCACAATAAAATATTGTTAGTGATTTTTTGTGCCTGTTTTATTTATTACCTTTATTTATTTTAAAACTAAGCGTTAGGTTTTTACAATAATAATATAAAAAGGAAAAAAATTAACTACGTAATAGACATAATTGTATTTTATACAATCGTTACATAATGAGGGCTCTTAAAGTGAAGTATTGACGAGTGGCCTAAGTAAGGTACGAGAATTTAAAGAGCTAATTGTGTAGGTAACTTGTATACAATACTTTTTCTACGAGTCTACAGAAATAATTAAACAAACTTGGTATCTAATGAAAATCTAAGCCCTGCTGAAACGAAGTGCAAGTCAGAGGTGCCGGCTCAACGTCGTTGATGTCTTTTCTACTGTAGCCAGCGCGACGTGCTATTGGTCAATTTCATTATAGTTCAGTAAAGGCGCCACGTGATTGGTCGAATTTATCTTAGTTGTCTAAACAGTTGCGAAATATTTTTTTCAGTTGAGTTGGGAGAGCTCCATAGAATAAAAGTATGTGATTATAGTTTAGTGTACGAATTCTTAATTCAAACATTAAAGTCGATGAGTATAAAAAAACGTTATTGGTTCATAGAAATACATTTATTTACAAATGCTATGATGGCGAACAGTTTCAGTATTTATTCAGATATCCAGGACAGGTTATTGATTGGAAAAGAATAACCTCACAGTATTGTTGTAAATCGATTCTGCCAGTTCGTTGGCGTCTTCTTTCCGAATTGCCGCTAAGACCTCCAAAACGTGCCTGGAAATATAAGAATAATTCTTAATGAATGAATGAATAATCTTTATTTTGAAACAACAACAGAAACAATTTACAGAATTCTTAGACCTAAAAATAAACAATATAATTAGTTGTTTCAAAAAAGGATCCCACTCAGCATCGAATTCTAAAACGAATAGAAATGCGCCGAATATGGGTTTTGCCGAACACGAATATTCGGCCGAATGTTCGGTTCAGCTTTTGCCGAACCGAATTATTTGTTTCAACGTAATGCCTCCATCAGCCGTTCCGGAAGACTCATTTAGTGGTCGTTTTTTTATTGATTTTAAAGTAAAATATTTACAGAAAAGTTAGTTGAATAGTAACAATAACAATCCTTTTTAGAATAACAATTACTATACTACATTATTGCAAATTGCAGACAAACACCTCTAAAATTATTCGGTAAATATTCGGCATTTGATTCGAATAATTCGGCCGAATAACGAACATTGAAAAACATGCCGAATACCGAATAATGACTGAATCAACCATCAAATAGTACCAATTCCACCAGAACTTTCCTTGAAACCTTGTCACTATGTTACATACAGCATTACAGCGTATTCCTCCTAGCATATTCTACTGGATTGTAAGCAGGTAGAAGTATACAGGAAAAAGCACCTAGGGTCTGACACTACGGACACTACGGAACGCAGTCAGTAATACCAAGGCACTCGTAAACTTTTTAAGAGGAGCTGGGCTGGTTAGAGTAGCGGCCAACCCGCCGTTTCACGCAAAATAGGCACGTTGGATGTCGATTGCGGAAAATGCCCAGTAAAACTAACTTAACTAACCAACCTCCTAGCATTTTTCCCGATTTTATTCTAAAGGGGCACGGGGTCCGCGTTGGCATCTAACACTAACACCAAGATTTTATTGGCGCAAGCACTAGTTTTAGGAAAGTGACTGCCATGCTGACCTTCCAACCCAGAGGGAAAACTAGACCTTATCGGGATTTAGACCGGTTTCCTCACGATGTTTTCCTTCATCGAAAAATATCAAATGATATTTCGTACACAAGTTTTTTGAAAAAAACCCAGTTGAAAGTTACTTTTCACACCTTTCAATCGGAAAAGTAAGTTTTGCTCCACGACGAGAGGGATTAATTTATTCATTGGCATGTAGCATTTACGCAATGTGCCAATCGAACACAGATCTTAATAAAATAATCGATTGTAATTTCATCGTAATCGATTAAAATCGAACATATTTCAAGTTTTAACTTTAACAACGGTATATTATAATATTGTATATAAAATTGTCACAATTAATTAATATGATTTACTGAAATCAAAACTATCGATGACTGTTATATTTTCCTCATAGTCGGTGTGAATAATTGTACATGTCACTCAGGAGCAAAATTATTTTCGTAATTTCGCTTCACTCTGGATTCAATGTACCGCCCTCGCCGTAAATACATAATTTTGCTCCCTTGACTCACAAATAACTATACTACTTCACTGAATACGTGCTGATACCAAACGGTATTTTTTGCCGCTGGCTTTTTTACGCTACAAACAGCATACTCACACAATATTAACCGGTTCATTCCTCCCCTTAACCTGATGCTCGTTGGACTGCTTTTCCTTCTTGACCGCTGTGATCTTAGTAGCCACATGCTTGTGCCCCGGATGTGTCGCCTTCACTTCACACCAGGGACAGTCAGTCTCAATCATTAGCCTGTCACGGGGTATCTTGGAGGCTACCAACAGGTTTTCTTCGGTTCTCAATGAGCTGGACGGGAAAAAAAAATGTTCAGCAGTTAAGATGCTGGTGGAACACAAAGATAGGCGGCTTTTTAGGGTTCCGTAGCCAAAATGGCAAAAACGGAACCCTTATAGTTTCGTCATGTCCGTCTGTCCGTCTGTCCGTCTGTCCGTCTGTCCGTATGTCACAGGCATTTTACTCGAAAACTATAAGGTGTATTTGAATAAAATTTTGAGGATAGGTGTATTTTGTTAGCCGCTACATAGTTTTGTAATTAAAATGACAAAAAAAAAATTTTTTAGGGGTGCACTCCATACATAAAACTAAGTCAAAATTTTTTTTTTCATTGTGACCCCCCGTGTGGCACATCAATCTATAGGCCTTTCAAAATAAATATAAGGTTTCTTTGCATTTTTTTTGATTAAGTGAATAGGGTCGGAGATAATCGCCCCGAAAGTCACTAAAATTCTGTCCCCCCCCCCCTCTAATTTTTGAACGGTGTATTTTAAAAATATGGAAAAATTCATGGACATAGAACTTATTAATTTCATTCACCGAAAATTGTTTTGAACAAGATCGGTTCAGAGGTTTTCGAGATATTGCTGAAAAACTGCCTTCCTCAAAGAGAAGGACGTAAGTGCCGTAAAATTTCTGTGTAGATACGACCTTTTTAATAGGAACGGAACCCTTCGTTTTGCGTGGTCCGACACGCACTTGGCCGGTTTTTTTTCACTTCCTTTTGGCTTTGCCGTATATTTAGAGTTGGCCACAACTGGGGAACCTTAAGCTGCGTACGAATTTGAGCGGCTCAGCCTGAGGCATGCTCGCCCCGCGCGGCGAGCTGCTCGCGCGCCAAATAGTTCCACATAAACATGCGCGGGCGAGGATTTCGGGACCCGCAACATCTTTTGCTTTTCATGATTAGGTACAGTGATTCCCTAAATCAAAAAAATCTGCTATGGTCTTATTTATTGGGAAAATTACAACAGGGAAATGATCTTTAGGGCACAAAAAAGATACATTCGGGTATGTGTGGCATGAATCAAACAGACAGCTGTGTGCCATATTAAAAAAACTGAATATATAACTTCCCCGTCTTTTTATCTTTGAAACTAGTATTTTGCCTGCGGCGCGGTACTTGTGCGCATTAGTACTTGGACTCTATTCCAAATCTGACTGACTGAATATTATAAATGCGAAAGTTTGGATGTTTGTTACTCAATCACGCTTAACGGCTCAACCGATTTGCGTGAAATTTTGCACGACGATAGTTTATAGCCTGGATTCAAATATAGGAGAGTTTTTATCCCGTGTCCGCGCACACGCAGTCGCGGGCGGAAGCTAGTTCTAGATAAACGAGGAAACGTAGACGTATGTTATATGGAATGACGGATAACAAACTAGCAAGCAAGTAAAAGAATAGCCTTCTGAATCGCTAAACTATAGCGGCTGTGGGTAGAACCGATGGCCATTGGTGCGGAAAGATTCTCGAGTGGCGACCACGTACCGGAAGGCGCGGCGTGGGTAGGCCCCCCACAAGGTGGACTGATGACCTGGTAAAGGTCGCGGGTATCCGCTGGATGCGGGTGGCGCAGGACCGGTCATCGTGGCACTCTTTGGGGGAGGCCTATGTTCAGCAGTGGACGTCTTTCGGCTGACATGATGATGATGATGATGAAGCAAGTAAATATAAAGGTTGTAAAGTGCTTACCATCCATTGATGCCCACATACAACCCAAGAGCTAGGATCTTCTCCAGGGCCTCCTGACTGCCATCGAAGGAGTGCACCACGCCCCCGACTACGGAGCCCTGGTTCCGGAGTAGGATGTCGACCAGATCGTCGGCGGCGGCGCGGCAGTGCAGGAACAGGGGCAGGCGGAACTCCTTGCTCAGTTGGAGCTGGTACTCGAAATATCTGGGGAAATACAAGAAAGATCCGGTGTGTCAGCGCGAGGCAGCCTGTCCTGCAAGTCCGGCTGCTGGGTCCCAGCCTCGCGGAGCAGAGCCAGCAATGTTGCCAGGGAACTGCTCAACTGTGTACAATAATCACCATCATCCTCATATCAACCGAAAGACGTCCACTGCTGGACACAGGCCTCCCCCAAAGAGTGCCACAATGACCGGTCTTGCGCCACCCGCATCCAGCGAACGGCGCGAAATTTAAATAGTGAATGGGGCATTGGCCTCTAAATCTACGACCTCGATTCAACTAATCTGATTATAGTCTGGAGACTGATTGCAGATCTTAACTAGAAAAAAAAAATAGATAGTGTTGGTAGACTTAAGTTTTTGATGTCTAAATTGCAAGAACTTAAGCCATATTTAAGGGACTCTGTGCTTAAAAAACTTCTGAGTCGTGAGTCGAGTCCTTTTTCGAGTGTTATCGAGTTCTTAATTTAGCCTTTCCATCCCTTCACCAGCAGGCTCCAATCCATACTCTAAGAGATTATACCGCGTGTTTGTCTGGGTTTTTGCTACTATGTTTTTAAAAGGTTTGATTTAATATAAAAATTACTCACTTGAGTTGAACATCCTTTTCACAAAAATGCAACCTCTCATAATCCAGTCCACATTCCCCGATAGCAACCACTTTGTCCTTGTTATTGGCGATGAGAGCCCTGAGGTCATCTAGATAAGCCTGAGAATCCTGCACAAACTCTGTGCACCGAGTCGGATGGCATCCTACAGTAGAGAACAATCTAGCTGAAATTTACCATTCCAAATCTTTCAAAAACAGATAGTACCTACAGATCATAGATAATATTAATCAATTGTTGATGATGTTATAGAAAAACATGTTAGACATTAGACTACATTTGCATAATATATTTATATCAATTTTATACATGTTGTTCAATTATTATTATAAATTATATTAATAATTTGAATTATAAAAGGCTTGTCCAATTAACCACCCTTTTTAAATTTAATTGTAGGTGTTAGTACCTTAGGTACCTTTATGTTTAAGTCTATATAGACTTCGAATAATTAGTTAAAGTTTGTTAAAAGTTGTGGAATACCACTTTTATGACTGATCACTAGAAAAAATCACCATTCTTCTAGTGACTTTCCTGGTAGTGCTTAAACAAGCCCGGGGTTCGCTTTGGAACCTAGTCCTAAGATTTGGCACAGGCACTAGTTTTACGAAAGCGACTGCCATCCGACCTTCCAACCCAGAGTGAAAACTAAACCTTTTTGGGAAAATAAGAAGTGAAAAATATCTTACAGTGAGCTACGCGCATAGAGTTACTATCGCAATCCAGCGCAGTAATGCTGCCCGTGTGATGGGCACAAGGCAGACCTTTTTTTAATGTATAGTATTTTTCAATGAAACTTATGTTATTTCTTTATTCGTTCAAAAGTTATTTACGTAAACTTACAGTCTGTTCGGGACAATTCTATTGCTTTCTTGCTATCAGTGACACTGCCTCCCGTAATGATCATCTTATCCATTCCACCGGCCCAGGCGCGTCCTAAAACCTTATCCAGGTCTGGCTCATGCTTCTTAGAGCCATGATACACTCCTTGATACATATCGTCAGTGAGGTTAGCCCCAATATCTAGAAATACAATGTATTAAAGTAAACTGAAATAAGATTTAGATCAAGTTTTAAAAAGTTGCTAAGCTTACCGATATATTTCCTAAGAGCGGTCATTCTTCGCATGTGAAATATAATAACTGGGTTTCTAATTTATTTTCTTACGCAGTTTTTTTTTATAGCTTCACCAGATTATTTTTCAGGTTTTCTAAGTCTATGATATTGACGTTTCTTTGGTCATTGTATTGACACTAACTTGACAGCTGACAGCGTCCGTTCATAAACAAATTCTCGCCTTTCGCAATGGATGGAATTTAGCTGCAGCGACACAGTTTTCTTCAAATGAATGAAAAATGTAATGGTCCCACCACACTTGGGGTTGCGTGTTCGCGTTGCATCGTTGCCCCTCTGTCATTTGCCGTAGGAAGGAAAAAGATGCAACACGAATATTTGGACAAATACCGCCAAGTGGAGGCCACCATAAGAATTTGAATTTACAAGCTTATGTCCACGGAATACTTAAATAAGATGGAAGCGGCGTGTTAGCTAGTTACTTCGGGAACCTGGGGCGCTACCGCGAAACGATATTCGTTTTCGTTCGTGTATCTCCGTCTCTGTTGCACTTGCTAGTTCGAGCGACAAAGAGGGAGATACACAAACGAAAACGAATATTGTTTCGCGGTAGGCCCTCTGCGTAGCCAGCCCCACACAATCATAACTGAATGCGTACATGTCAACACTACTGCAAATCGCTTCTAATTGGTAAAAGCTTTTAATTCCATTACGATTTCAACTGTTATAATTTTTAGAACGAAAAGTAACTCAAAACTGCATTACTTGCGGTCTAATTTCCAATGCCAAAAAAATGACACGTAAGTCTATTCTTTATCAGTATATAGGAGCCAATTTCGAAAGGGGTTTTCAAGTATGGAAGTGATATGTGAATAGTCTTGATACATGTTCTCCTTCTTGCATTAGAGCATAACTAAACGTGTGTGAGCGTGACGCACTTTTGACGAAAATTGACATTAACTTTTTGATTGCAAAATGGATGCCCTGCACGGCTATCACAAGACGGCGCGCAAGCTTTCTTGATTTTTCTCGCACTATACCTCTCTTTCTAAGTTTTCTAATAAGAGAGAGACGGATAGTGCGAGAAAAATCGAGAGAGCTCGCGCGCCGTCTTGTGATAGCCGTGCTGTTCAAATGAACTTGACGTTTGATTACGTTCGAAACCAAAGGTCGTATGTTACTATGACACTCTATGGTGATACACCTATTTGGAAATTTAGAATACGAAAAAGAGGTGAGACTAAAATCATAATTATCGATATTTTATATTCTAGGTATATAGTTTATATATTATATGGTATATATATGCATATAGTAAAATAAAAAGGCCCTTATTTCTTAGAGTAAGAGGATTTGCGTACTGCGGCCGATCCGAACCTGATAAATATCAGTCCGAAGTAGCAGTTAGTAGTGCTATTTGTATGAGAAATTACATCCTAAGAAATCGGGTAACGAAATTTTGATTTAGTGCGCGTGCTGAAAGCAACTGTCAGAGAAATCGTGTAGCTCACGAAAACATGCTAACCATTTTTAATTAAAATACGTACAAGTTTTAAAGTATTTTCAAGGTAACTATGACATATCATAGACAATAATAAAATATGGTATATCAAGGCATTGAAAATTGAACATTTAAATTCCTTGATATACGATTGCCATGTGATTCATTAACAAATTTCTTTGACATAAATACATTCATAAATCGCTTCACGCAGACAGAGAAAATATTTTTGCCAAAGAATTATTTCTTGTCTTTAGTGGGTCTGTAGGTATAGAGAGATTGATTGACGTGTGTACTCAGCAAGAAACGGAGACACACAGATTGACATCAGGAAAACAGCTGTTCTGATAAGAACAGCTGATTGCTCTGAGAAGAGCAGTTTTGGTTGTCCCGAAAAGGACAGTTTATAAATTGTGAAGACGCCGGCCATGCAGCATTCATCCTCCATATTTTTTTTTTTTTTTTTTTTTATTTTTTTTTTTTTTTTTTTTTTTTTTTTTTAGAACCTGACTGTTGCTATAATAGGACGGACCCAATATAGCTGTCGAACTGCATGGTTGGAGAGTATCCTGGGGAAAATCCAGGGGGAACTCTCCGGCACGACCACGCGGGGGATGTAACACTGGAATACTCTAAGAGTTTGCGCTCCAGTGAGATTGGTTGAACGGTTTCAACCGAATCTGATGTGTGAGTGGTGATGAACTACTGGGATTTGCTGGTTCGCTGAACCTACCCTAGCTGAGAAGAATCCAGCAAGAAACTCAGCTAGGCCCGACCCGGGTCGGGTTGCGTCGGATCGACTGCGCCCGGTATGCGGCGGTACCGGGTTGAGTAGGGACTATACTCGTATGTGTCTGTGTTGTCGCGGTCACGCGGTGGACGACCCCGCCGGCGGGGGCGCCGTAGTGTACGCGATGAGTTGGACGCCGAAAGCGCAGCGTTCCATCTTTCGATGGACGCTGTGATTTCGTCGTCCGGGTCCGTGAGTGTGTGCCTAGGACGCCGGACCGTGCCGGACCGTGCGGCCCCTAATCAGTGAGCGTCGAGTAACGACAGAGGGGGGAGAGACGGGAACGTAGTCAGCAGCCTTCCTAATTAACGGATTCCTATGGTGGGGAGCGTTGTCAAAATAACGTCTGGCAGCCTGCTTAAAGAAACCATACATGGTGCTAATCTCCATGTCGTGGTGCAGGCTGAGGTTCGATTGGTACCACGGGGCACCAGTCGCCCTACGGAGGAAACGATTCTGAATGACCTGAAGCGGTTTGAGCGATGACATAGGCACGTGAGCAAATACTACACTTGCATATGTCATGATTGGACGAACGCAAGTCTTGTAGAGTGTCTGCTTATTTCTAAGTGACATTTTACTAAACTTGTTGATCATCGGCCCAAGCCTTCCTAATACGAACAACGCACGGTTGCGTACCCTACGGATGTGGCTACGGAAAGTCAGTTTCCTGTCGAGGGTCACTCCAAGATATTTGGCCTTATTGACCCAGGGGATGGGTAGGTCAAACATCTGGATCGGGGCCACCCGTCGTTCTGTACTAACGCAGTCAGACGGGTGGAAGACTATTGCAGTGCTTTTCTCCGGGTTGACTGTGATACCCCAAAGATTAAACCAGCGACCTAGGTCGTTGATTGCCTCTTGGAGGTAACGCCGGATAATAGCGTACTTACAATGAGTCGTGAAGAGCGCGGTGTCGTCCGCAAACAACCCCAGTTGCACCTTAGGATGCCTGGGAATGTCGTTCGTGAACAACGAGTAAAGAGTTGGAGAGAGCACGGAGCCTTGCGGGACTCCGGCCCGGACGGGGTGTGGGTCCGAATACGTTCCCTCTAGTCGGTAGCGAAAGCTTCGATCCCTGAGATAATCTCGTATGGTGAGTACGAGTCTGTCCGGTATACCGAGCAGGTATATCTTGTATACCAGCCCGTTATGCCAGACCTTATCGAAGGCTTTCGCCACGTCGAGAAAGATCGCTCCGGTCTTGAGCCCCTGGAATCGAGAGAAACCGTCCAGCACGTGCTCCGTGACGCGGTGCACCTGTTGGACGCACGAGTGTGCGGATCTAAAGCCGAACTGCTCGTCGATGAGGAGGTTATTCTCAGCAGTGAATTTGAGAATTCTCGTGAGTAGGATCCGCTCATATAGCTTTCCAAGGGAGCTAAGCAAGCTGATCGGCCTGTAAGAGGCAGGCGAGGTCCGGGGTTTGCCGGGCTTCGCTATCCCTATGACCGTTGCACATTTCCACGCGGTTGGAAAGTGAGCATTGGTCAGCGCGGCATTGAAGATGCCGACCAAAAGGAGGAGGAGGGTTTCGGGGAGAAGTCTCAAGATGCGATTGGAAACACCATCCGCACCCGGAGCCTTCCTAATACGGAGACGCCTGACAAGATCACTGACTTCCTTAACCGACACCGGTGAAATGGGTGAAGTTACGGGGAGACTCGATCTCCTGTCCACCTCGGAATCGACCCATCTGACATGGGCTTCGTCGGTGTTGAGGAGGTTAGGCGAACATTGGGACTCTAAGCTACTCGCAAGGCATTCGGCTTTCTCACTGTCCTCGAACGCGGGGGTTGGGTGATCCGGTCGATCCAAGGGAGGGATGGTCCAACAGGCATCTGATTTGAGGATCGAGATTTGCGCGCCACAACTATTTATAGGCTAGCGAGCGCACGCGAGCTTGCGCGTCACCTATCTCTCCCGCTCTAGCGCATCTATCCATCCCGCTCTAATGTTTATAAGTATTACGGATTAATATTGTCACTAGTTGTAAGCCCTTTTGTAGTATATAGTTAGGCCTATTTGTAAATAAATTAATTCCAGTTTCCAGTGTTCAACTAATAACAACAGAGTTTTACTTAAGTACCTACGAGCTTCTAGCTAAAGTTTCCTAGCAACCATCCTCTGTTAAAGGTCTATTAGCTTTTAACATAAAACCAAATTGATTTAAGAGCTCAACTAGTAGACCCCACCAAGTCAATCTGAGTATTAATATTTTTCATCAGAATATTCAGGGTTTTTCAAGCAAGGAACTAGAAATAGACTTATTTTTAGACAATGATGGCTCTCAAGTAGTATGTATATAGGTTTGATGAACGTTTATGAATAAGGGTATAAGTATTAATTTTAGCCCTCTCATAATTGCAGTGCCCTTGCAGGGCGTCACATCTATATCTTTATTGTTTTCATCATCCGCAATGACACGCAATAAACATTTCTATTCTATTCTATAAATTACATAATAAATTGACAGAATATAATATGGACAGAATTAACGTACAAATAATTATACTTAATGGTACCATACCAACCTACATAGATAATAACTAAATGTTAATTTTAACATTTATATATTAATACATGTTAAGTATTTCCAATAAAAATATATATTTACTGGATGACAAATAAAGGATGGACTACAATCAGCCCTATTCATTTGATAATAATTTTATTGAAATCGAATTCCGTCTGGGCAAATAAAGTAATACAATTTTATCATCGATAAGTACATACACTAGGCATGGTACCACTCTAGTCATATTGACAATCGCCCCGTTAAAATGACAACGCGAATAACGCGATACATTGCTGTGACATTACGGTAGTTCCGGCTTTAGCTAGCAAGCAATGTAAAGCATGCATATCGTTTCTATCTTACCAACGGAGTAATGGCGAATGTCATAATCGATTGCGTATTTATTCAAAAAACACTTATTTTAGTACTTACCGGTGATAGGAAATCGCTCCCGGAGGAACCTTTGGGTCCCTGTTTGCCTGTCGGCACGACAAAATTGCACAACACACCATGTTTTTATTTTTAATACGGCAAAAATCGTCACCCACGGTCAAATAACATCTGAGGGCCTACCGCGAAACGATATTCGTTTTCGTTCGTGTATCTCCGTCTCTGTCGCACTTGCATGTTCGAGAGACAGAGAGGGAGATACACGAACGAAAACGAACATCGTTTCGCGGTAGCCCCTCAGATCTGCGTTTTGACAGCGTTTGACAGTTTCATGGGCGTCTAATCATAACACCGGCTACGCGCACCCCGCCCATTACCGTTTCTATAGTATTTACTTGTTCTGTGCTTATGTCTTTTGGATTGTTTCTTGTGAAATCCGAGGCAATTTAATAAAAATAAAAAAGGGTTATAATAAATGTTATTCGTATTCATACTCAGTATATTACGTCAAATACTGTTTGGTTCAAGTCGATTTTGACCCTCATCCTCAGATACCAAGTTCATGGAAATAAGTTAACAAAATAAATTTATTCTGTTCTATTATGTATTATCATAACAAATTGTTAAAGAAACAAAAATGAGACAACATGCTAACTTAACCAAACTAAGTAATGATAAACATGCAAAATCTTTCAACTAAATTAGGTTTTTGAATACCCAAAGCAAAAATATAAAAATAATAATTATTAGTTCACTGAACACACCCATCTTTGGATTGACCTATGGATTAACACATTCAACATATGAACAAAAATGGGTAATTATTTCATTTGGTGCAAATTGGATGTCCGCGATAAAATCACCCTCTTAATGAAGTTGGATCCTTACCGTGTCATAAGATAACTTGTTATACAGAATAATCCCTAACTGGTGCTTCATTAAAATTTATTTTATATAAAAGTATAAGAAAGTTATTTTCGTCAAAAGGGCCAAATTGTCATTACCAAGGGGTGTCCACTTTCCAATTTTCGGTAATACTTCTGTAAAAAGACCTATTAAATGCATGTCTACGACTGAAATAGCTATTTACCTCAAAAGTTTGATAGTTATGACATACATTATTGATAGCACAAATTAAATAGTATTCTATAAAACTTAACAGCGTTATCATACATTTTGGTTCCTACTTAATTCGTCATCACCGTGTCACTATATGATGCGACGTGCAGCTCCTCACTAAATAGTTTCGCATAAACCCCGACGCTGTCCCCGCACGCCTCCAATCGTTATACGGATGGCAGAGTGAACGCACGTCGCTCACGTAAAAATTGGTATTTATTTTGGTTTTAACAGTGTCGTACCGTGGCTTTTGTCAAAATAAGTTGTCATTCTCGTGGGTCTTATTCCTCGGTAAGTACACTCACTGTTTGTATTAATCCCATTTTATCTTATAACCTAGCTGATTTAATGTGTCTTAATCGGTAGATCATTGTGGAACATTTAATATATCGCATACCCAACTGGACATTTCTGGATTTTGTCATTACCATGGTAGTCATTACCATGGATTACCGTGGACTTTTCAATCCACGTCAATGAAAGTGACTCCACGGCAAGGACCATCTGCAGTTAGTCCCTACCGCGGAGTCACTGTCACTACCGTGGATAGAAATATTCGTACATATAAAATATTACATGTACACATTTATGAGAGTCCGAATATTAATATGTTTGCTTTTTATATCTGTGCATAGTTTCCGTGAATTTTGGTGTATTTCTCGTATACTAATCATGCAACTATAAAAAAAATCATTGTATTGCTTGTTTCAGTTTATAAAGTAGAGATGATGCTATTAAAATGCATAGCTGTAAAAAACGGATTGAAAGAATTGAATCTAACCCTAAGCTGTATAAAGAATACCCAGAAAAAGAAAAAGCACGGTATGCTCAAAGAAAAGAGGCAAAAAACTGCTAATAATAAATAAGTTTATACACCAAGACTCCAGAGATTGCAAAGAAAAAAATCGAAGATCAATCAACAGAATTTAAGAGCAAGAACATTACGGATAAAAAAAACTGATGCAAAAAGATACGCTGCATCTGAACCTGAAGACGACCTCGGGATTATCGAGGGATAACTTGTGCCCTCTCACGATAATTCTCCTAAACGGCGTTCATCAACATAAGCAATTAATCCTCTAGATGAACCTCCCGGGCCATCTCGTGATCATTTTCCTAAAAGGCTTTCAACATCATCTAAACGCAACCCATAAGATGAACTTCCTGGCCCGTCTTGTAGTCCATCTCATTGTCCCTCCCCTAAAAGGTCAGCAAAAGGCAAGTTTTCTGATGCTCGTAAATGTCGGTATGAAATGGCCAATAATTAATCTCGCTACAAGAAGAGTTTGTTAGATATGAAACAACAAAATAAATAATTGCTTAGGCGCGTAAGTCAACTATTATGAAGATAATGTACCTGTGTAATAAGTACTATAGGCCCGTGCAGTCCAGCTAGTTGTTATAGTTTTTATGAGTACTGATTTGTTTAAATTTCTTTTGCCAACACACTTACAGTAACCAACACATTACCCTATAATTTTGTGGAATTAATAAATGATTATAAATCATAATTATGGTATTTTATTCATCTTTTTAATAGTAATAATCTTTATTTTAGAAATAAACTGTATACATCACAACACAGTACTCTTCAGATGCTGCAAAAACTGATCAAACGAAATGGAAATAGAAACATTTGTCATTACCATGTCCAATAGTCATTACCAAGCATGCAAAATGTCATTACCGTGACGTTTAAACATTTGGGGGCCCATATCTTCAGTAATTGGTCCCCTAGGAGAGGGCCTCAATTTTTTTTATAATTCTTATATAATAAACTTTTAGTTAAGATTTAATTTGCTATTAAAAACGATATTTTTTCTTTTTTTTACCAAACCGCCCAATTTACGCCAATTGAAATAAATACCCAATTATATCCTTAGTTTTACTTGCATACTAATGAATGTCTGTATCAGTAATCATCTCATCTTTCCTCATTTTGCATGAAGTTTAAATATTTCCCATGCAAGAAAATAAAAGTATATTGTAGTTTACTCATTAATTGGCTTCAACACTAATTCATGCATTTTTTCAGTGGCATCCTCACTCTTCTGCTTGGGTTTAACCATCCTCTGTTGGGCAGCCCCAATCACATCAGTCGGCTGTGCTCTTACCGTCTTCAGAATAGCGAATGTCAATTCTGGTATGTTGTTTACATATGAGAATTCCAGAGCATCATACAAATTTTCAGATGTGATAGAATGAGCTAGTTTAATAGTGCATTCAACTTTAAGAGCATCAATTAAATAATATGACGCGATCAGCAACAGCGGGTACAGTCCTTCTTCCGGCAGAGTTCCCAAGTACATGTATTGCTTGAGGTTCTGGAGGGTCTTCAATGTGACTCCCTGCAACTCAATACGTCCAGCATCTGTCTCCTTCCATTCCCCGCAAAGCATTCTCTTGAACACATCGCTGTGCGCGGCAAGGCACACTCGGTGCACTGGAACACTGCCTTCCGTTGTGCTCAGTTGGAAGTCAGTGAAATCTTCATCTATGTACATGATGTCTAATACTGATTTGCAAGAGGCAACATTGATGTTAACTTCTAAATTAAACTCATATTTTGTTGTACTACCTAAGTGAAATAAACTTGTATGTTGGGACCATGTTTCAGAGCAAGGTAAGTTGAATTTGAATTCTGGTTTCTCACAAGTCACTTTCATTTCAACATTTACTACCATAGTGAATTCATGTTTCATGACTGATAAAAGTATATAATACCTGTTATCATTAGCACTATATTGTGTAAAAAACTTCATCTGGGCTAACCCATGGACATCAAATAACTGTCCATCAACAGGAACAAGATTAATTCCTCCAACTTTCTCAATTTGGAAGTAAAGTTCAAAAGCTGTACCCCCCAGATGCTCGGTGCGAAGCCTGTAGGTAAACAAAAAAGTTATGGAATGGAAGTATCAAAGTAGGTAGGTTTCTAATAAGGTTGAGACCGGCAAGTTAAAAATGTGTACAAATTTTCCTGTACAGATTTAGTATAATAAGTATTTTTAATTTTAGTTTTATTGTGCAAGAAAGTTTAAGTACTTAAATAAAAAAAAACCGGAAATAATTGAAATCAAAAGTTTTCGAGAACCTCAACTGCTTTAAAAAAAAACATAATTAGCCTATGTCACTCCCACGATTATGAGGATTCCAACGACACGTCATACGACAAAATCCATCAATGTTCCAGAGGGCCTACCGCGAAAGGCATTCGAAGTTTTCCCTCTCTGTCAGACTTGCGAGTTCGTACGTAAGTGCAACAGAGAGGGAAAACTTCGAATGCTGTTGGCGGTAGGCCCCCAGACATTGAAATATAATTTTCTTGTCCACACAATAGGTTTTTTTGAAAAATCTTTTGATTTCACTTGTCAGTGAGAGAGCGTTATCAGTGAGATTCATGAAATCCGCTGCGCTGTTTACGGATACGGAGATAAGTATTTGCAGTGTGTAAGGTTTGGTTCAGTTTCAATATGAAATTTGAAACAACCGATTTAAAGATACTTACAGTGTAACAGCCATTGCGATTGCGCGAATTATCTTTGGCGCCAACAATTGATTTACACTTTGGGCGTCAACTTATAGACGATTTATTCAAGTTTATTTTGTGGATTCCTTTCTTTTCTTCAAGGAAGTAAAACGTCTATTCTGTAATTCTAGTTGAATTCTAGCAAACAATTATTAATCACAGGTACTCTATGAGGAACGTATTTTTTTTTGTTAAATAGTGACCCACATTCATGAACATGCAGTCTTATTCTGTATTGCCAATGCAAAAATAAGTTGTTCAGATCAATCCGTAACTGTAGGTGTAGGATTCGACAACGATACTTTTCATTTTGGCTGTCTAGACCGCACGATAAGGCAGGACTGCCAAGCAACGTCACAGAACATTTAGTATGGTGTGACCTCGATTTTCCGTCACCGTATCCACATGGGCCGAAATCATGCGGAAACCTGCATGCAGTCCGCTGATTTTGTACGTGTAACGTCTCCTATACGTACTGCACGGCTATCACAAGACGGCGCGCGAGCACTCTCGATTTTTCTCGCACTATCCGTCTCTCTCTTATTAGAAAACTTAGAAAGAGAGGTATAGTGCAAGAAAAATCGAGAGAGCTCGCGCGTCGTCTTGTAATAGCCGTGCTGGATGGTGTGAACAGTAAACGAGCTCTCTCGATTTTTCTCGCATTATACCTCTCTTTCTAAGTTGTCTAATGAGAGAGAGACAGATGGTGCGAGAAAAATTGAGAGAACTCGCGTGCGGTCTTGTGATAGCCGTGCTGGAATGTTACATATAAATTCATTTATTTATCGAGTACCAAACTTTAAAAAAAGTTGAAACCGGCATATAAAAGACGGCACAAGTCGTATTCAGCCAATTCAACTCGTATTTTTCTGTTGCAAACGCGACGTTTTTCTATGTGTCTCAAATAGTTTGCGTTTTTCGGTGGAAAATACACTTGCGATTCGGTTTAAAAAGAAAAACGGCGGGACATCATTAATATTTTCACGTTGTGCAACGATATTTAAAGTTTATTATTCTCCCATTTTTGAGAAAAGCACTATATTAGCCTTAGCCGGAATGGCAATTGCAGGCTTCGTATTATAATTAAACGGACTCGCAAGCTCGTCCGTTTAAACAAATACTCAGCCTGCAATTGCCTCCTTCCCGGCCACGGCAATAATGTACTATTCCATACATTTACTTGCCCGCTTTATTGTTACTGGATCCTACACCAACAGTTATGGATTGGTCTGAACACGCTCTTAGCCTAGTCGGTAGTCCATGTGTAAAACCCTTAACTTAATTTATACGGTTGGCAACTCGACAAGGAAAAGTAGTTCCTTCTTGTACGTACAGTGTTGCCATTAAGTTTCATTTATCCGAACATATGTAATATATTTGATAGATACATAAGGGTCGCCAGGACACTCGACTCTCCATACAAACGTAGTTTGGTTCTCATTTTGAAACGACATGCTAGAATAACATGAAACTGTATACACAATGGGATCCGTCATATCTAGGTCGGAAACTAGTTTCTGTTGCAAAAAAATAGTATGCCGTTTTAAAATGAGAAAAAAAAACGTTTGTACAAATATGGAGAGAATTTACACAAAAATGCTTTTGATATGACTCGCTGGCCAGACTATACAGCTCTCTTATTCAAACCGGTACCCGCATCCCTCTTGGTTGGTCTACCGGACAGTTCGATCGTATGTAAACAATTATTATGCGAAATAGCAATCATAGTTTTGCTTTTAGCTATGATAAAAGATTTATTTTCTCCGGTCAAAACTCTGTGTTTGTTTAACCTTACGTTGTGTATGTATGGAATGGGTTTAAACAATCGTGGGTTCCTTCCTAAGGGATCATCGTATACAACGCGACTACGCGATTATCTAAATTTTACTCGCGCGGCGGTCAATAGTAAACTTGTTATTAACTGTCAAATTTACTATTGACCGCTACCGCAGGCCCCGCCAGTGTGGTGCAGGTTGGGTGCAGGCCTAAAATTCGCGCGAACTTGCGATAATCGCGTAGTTGCGTTGCCGTTGTATTAGATCGATCCCTCAGTCGCACCATATGGGTGCACTACAAACGGTGCAATTTGTCACATTTTATTTTTATATTTATTTAGTCACATATAATAAATAAATAATAAATATTAGGGGACATTCTTACACAAATCGAACTAGACCTATAGTAAGCTCAATAAGGCTTGTGTTATAGGTACTAGACGACGATATATATAATAGATATAAATAATTAAATACATAGAAAACATCCAAGACTCAGAAACAAATATTCGTGCTCATCACACAAATATTCGCCCTTACCGGGATTCGTACCCAGGACCTTCAGCTTCGTAGGCAGCGTCACTACCCACTAGGCTAACCGGTCGTCATGTATATATCATAACCGGTACACATAAATATGTATATAAATAAAATGTGACAATTTACACCGTTTGTAGTGCACCCATATGGTGTGACTGTGGAATCGTCCTTTGACTTGCTATAGGCGATTAGACGATGACAACTATCACGCGATACCTCATATTACAGTACGTATCACATGCATATTGACGTTATTGAAAGGAAAGCAAGAAAGAAAAACAAGGCAATTAAAGGGTGTAATACGAGGACGTTAAACGTTCAACAGGGTAAAGCCATGGCAAGACGCAGCATGGGAAGCTAAGGCGCTGATTTTCGGTGCGGAGTGGGGACATAACTTAAATATATTATAAGTGGCGGCACAAATGATATGAGGTATTTATCACAATACGTATCATATACATATTGACGTTATTGAAGCAACTTATCCACAGGGGCCGATTACACAGTGAATAATTATCGCGATACCTCTCATTATCATTTATCACAATGCGTGTATCACATATCACATGCGCATATTAACCTTATTGAAGCTACTTTTCTGTACATTTTTGAATATCTCGAAAATATTGCCATCAAGATCTTGCAATGATAATCAGTGCTATATAATTTTGAGAATCACAAAAATATTGTCATAAAAATATTGCGATACTAATCATTGTGTAATTCTTGCACGTATATGTATTGATGTCTAATTCCAACTATAGCAAGTTGTTGTGACAAATTGCTAGGTGTGTAATGATTTTTATTGTTTTTTTGTAATACACTATGGTAACATTGTCGACATCCGTTTGGCTCCTTCCGTCCCGCCCCGCCCGTCAGTTCTTTTCTTTCATACATTTTATATTTCATAGCGTAAGCGAGCGTTTTCTTCCAGTTTTGTTTTTGTATTGCCGTCACGGAGAGGCTACGCGGCGATATCATTAAAAAAACGTTATAAAAGCGTCATTCAAATCACGTTGAAGTTTGAGGAGAAATAATACTCGACCATGAACGTGTAAGTATCTAATTTCGAGTAATTTGATATTTATTTAATTCTTAACAATATACCTACATTATGTCGAATAGGTAGTAGTACATTACAATTAGTAGGTACATTATGGCAATAAGAATCTTTGATAAAGAAGATTAGTTAGATTATTTTCACAATAAGAATTTTCACATAGCACAGAAACATATTTTGAAGCCTGCTTTTCTTTTGCATAGGCGTGCACACTTGCACAGTAATAACTAATATGGCGGATACATAAATCATTTTCACAATAAGCATTTTTTCATGGTCGTAATTTTTTTTTATTAGCTCTTGCAGCATTTTGTAGGATTCCGTAGCCATAAACGGAACCCTTATATATAGTATCGTCATGTCCGGTCCATGTGTCCGTAATTCACACGCATTTTACTCGAAAACTAAGGTGTATTTAAATAAAATTTTGAGGATAGGTCTATTTTGTTAGGCGCTACCATGGCGCTACATAGTTCTGTAATGAAATGAAAAGTCAAAGTAATTTATTCTTCAATTTAGGCATATTACATGCACCTATGAATGTCGATAAACTACCACCGGTTCGGAAAGAAAACCTCTGCCTCGAGAAGAACCGGCGTAAAAAATAAATAAGAAAATTGTTCAAGTATCATTGTTATTTTATCGTGTTATACGGCGTCCGTCTGGTCGTCTGCGGCTTAGCTCAGTGAGCCTTACTACTAGAAAGCTGTAATTCCATGGGTATATAAATTAATCACGCCGACTAATGGTGAAATAAAATTTTGGAAAAATATAATTTTGGTACCTTCCCTTCCCTACACCTAAAAGGGGGATGTATTTTTTAGGGTTCCGTAGCCAAAATGGCAAAAACGGAACCCTTATAGTTTCGTCTTGTCCGTCTGTCCGTCTGTCCGTCTGTCCGTCTGTCCGTATGTCACAGGCATTTTACTCGAAAACTATAAGGTGTATTTGAATAAAATTTTGAGGATAGGTGTATTTTGTTAGCCGCTACAAAGTTTTGTAATTAAAATTACTAAAAAAAATTTTTTTAGGGGTGTACTCCATACATAAAACTAAAAGTCAAAAAATTTTTTTTCACCGTGAGCCCACGTGTGGCACATGAATCGATAGGCCTTTCAAAACAAATATAAGGTTTCTCAGGATTTTTTTTGATTAAGTGAATACAGTCAGAGATAATCGCCCCGAAAGTCACTAAAATCCTGTCCCCCCCCTCTAATTTTTGAACGGTGTATTTTAAAAATATGAAAAAATTCATGGACACAGCGCTTATTAAGTTCATTCACCGAAAATTGTTTTGAACAAGATCGGATGAAAGGTTTCCGAGATATTGCTGAAAAACTGCCTTCCTCAAAGAAAAGGATGTAAGTGCCGTAAGATTTCTATGACGATACGACCTTTTTAATAGGCACGGAACCCTTCGTTTTGCGTGGTCCGACACGCACTTGGCCGGTTTTTTTCTTATTAAACCCATGGTCTGGTGTGGGGTATCATTGGATAGCGTGTTTAAAATATTATGGTTTTTAAAAACTATTTTTGAATTCAGTGAACCGTTTACGTGATATTGGGCTTAACAGCCCTAATTTTTGTTCAAGTCATGTCCCCGCCCCCTGCTTACTAACTAAATGGCTAATACTGGGAATGTGAAAAAAATCGTGGCAGCAGTACATATAATGAATTTAAAACGATAAGTAAGCATAACTAGTTACCGCGTAATCGACTAACTTAAAAGTGTACTTGGATTCTTGGAAAGGCCAAGTTTCATACAAATTCGTCCGACGTAGAGATGGGTAGTGTGTAAAAACCCACGGGTAAATACCGGGTATTTACCCAATCTACCCGTGTTTACCCGTTTCTTCCCAAAAAGGTGGGTATAAATTCTTTGTGAAGCAGTTTTTTTCAAAATAATATAATGAAAATGTTTAGTTATAGAGGAATGTGTAAACGTTGTTCTCATTGAAATTATGGATGTTGCCTAAATATATAATAGAAGAAACAGACTGACTGACGGACATATCAACGCAGAGCCCAAACCGCTGATTCTAGAAATTCCAAATCCCACCAAAACCATAAATGTAAAAAAGGAGAGCCAAGTTCAATACAAAAATTATTCTTGGCTGTGGGCTTCGCCGCAAAAAGAATGGAGATCTAAATGAGTGCCAAGTTATGCAAAATCCAAATATGTATTTATAGGAACAAAATAACATTATGAACAAGTATTAAACTCTATTTCTTTGCTTTATTGGATACCTATAACAATTAGGATTGTTCACTTTTTTTCTTAAGTGCTATTTCGAAAACCATTTCGAGATATGAGGTATTCAAACAGTTTCCGACATTTACTTTATCAAAATAATGGATGATTAAAGATATTTCAGCATATATACGTGTGACCTTTGTTTGACCTTCTGTGGACCTCCCTCGTGGCTGAATCAGAAAAGACTTTGGTCATTAAAAGATAAACACTTATCGAACCTGTGGTTTTTACCGTCACTGTCAAGCTTCTGTCAAGCCACTCTATAAATAAACTGACTTTAAATATCGTTATTTCTGATTAATTTAATGGAAGACATGGAAAATTACATGAAATGTTATTAACCAACGTGTAAAAACGACTCCAAAAATAGCTCGAAAACGATAGTTCGCATCCGGGAAGGTGGTGTCGTGAAGCCAACTTGGAGTTTTATCAGTGTTATACACAATACTGCTGCGAGGATCACTTCGAAGTAAGTATAAAAAAACCACATGCATTCAATATTCAATTCATTCAGTTTTAAAAATATAAATTTTATAAATACAGAAAGGATATCTACTAGACACATTAGACTAAAAGCTAGCTTTACGGGCAGGTTCAGTAACAGAGTATTACACGCCTGCGTTATGTATGTGCGCGGTTTTCTCGTGGTCCCATTAATTTGTCCCATCAATGGGACCACGAGGGAGACTTGTTTCTTGTAGTCCCATTAAGTTCTATTGAAATGCACTTAAACATCCTGTATATGTATGTGCGCTCCCACTTTTCTTCCAACACTAGGTAGGGATATGTTCGTTAGGTGTATGATATCCTGGTATTTCGACAGTTTGTTTGCTCTGTTTGCTCTTCGGGCATCTAAGGATGCCTAACGAACCTAACCTACCTATCTTTACAACATATATGTGCAAATTATATAATATATACAGGAAGTGAAATGTTATTAATGGGATCACGAGAAACAAGCCTCCCTCATGGTCCCATTGATTTGTCCCGTCAATGGGGCCCCATTGATGGAACGAGAAAACGGTGTGTATGTGCCCTCAAAAGGGGTAAGCAGAGCATGTGACAGTATTTACACACATATTTAAGATTTCCCTAATATATTTTTTTCTTAGCTTATTTACATAACTTTTCATATTTAATTGTTCATATTTATTGTCATTTTATTGTTTTATTGTTTCATATTGCCTGAACAAGATGTGACAAACAGCAACTTTCAATCTGTGAAAAAAACAACCGACATTTAAACCTACAGCGAAGCTAAGAAATGTTGGAGCTACTTCACAGGAAGAGAATATCTAATGTTGAAAATAAAACATGTTATTTAATTCAGAGCACTTTTTATTAATTTTGTAAATATATAAGATAAGATGAGCTTTTATTTCCTTATAACAGAGTTTTTGACCATATTTTATGCACTATTTTAAAAATAAAGTTTTATATTGTTTGTTTTTATTATTTTTCACTAATATTTCACTTTCCTATTCACTATTCTTAAAATATTCTTCTTCTTCCGCATAAGGACCGCCTAAAGCGGTGAAAGCCTCCTCGAAAGCTTTCCAGGTTTCCCTGTCTTTAGCTTTTCTTCCCCAATAGCATCCCGCTGTCTTTTTGATATCATCACTCCATCTTGAGAGTGGTCTTCCTTTTCTTCATGTGCCGTCCATGGGGTACCATTCTGTTGCTGTCTTTGACCACCTTTCGTCTTTAACTCTTAGTGTATGCCCTGCCCATTTCCATTTGAGTCGCAGCGCTTGTTTGACTACCTCTGTGGCATTGGTTATTTTTCTGATTGACTTGTTTTTAACTCTATCTATCCCAGATAGCTTCTCTCCATTCCTCTCTGACATACCTTCAGTTTGTACAGCGTTTTTTTGGTTAGGGGCCAGGTTTGGCATGCATAGGTGAGACATGGGAGTAGGCAGGTGTTTATGGGTTTAGTTTTCAATTTAGTAGCCATTTTACTTTTGAAAATTCCCTTCAGGGACCAATACTTACTTCATGTGAGTTTTATTCATCTATCAACTTCTTTTTCAGTGCTTGATTTAAAGGAAATTAAGTGACCTAAATAAATGTAGTCTTCAACATATTCTACCGGTGAAGAATCTAGCATGATCTGTATAGGCCGTTTGTCATTACTTTTGTTTTGTCTTCGTTTACATGTAATGCCACTTTTTTGCTTTGAGTTGCTCGTGACTATATATATAGGTTTCCCAAAACTGTTCCGCATGCTTAATGATGTTATTTATGTAACATGCATCAAAAGTTTCCCATACTAAGATAACATTCCTTGTTACTTCGAAACATGGGTCAGCAACACAAAACAGAGGCTTTTTCTTAACACATGCAAGCATGTGGCATTGTATTTGGGTTTTTAATTTATTGCAGAAATTTCAGAATGAGAAATGAACACGTTTAGTTAGAATGACAATGACGACATTGACAGATGTCTACAAACCATCGATTGACATTTAAAACTTTTTTTTATATTGGGCGGTGCTATACATAGATTCAGCCACTACATGTAATTTACGAGAAGTCGTATCTCATATTTTCAAAAAATTATAAAAAATAAACGAAGCGACGAATTGCTAAAATGTTGAAATTAGTTTCTTGAATTACTCTATATTTTCGAAAAATAAAATAAAAATGGGGGGTTAAAAAAAATGAACAATCCTAATTGCTGTTATTTAAAAATGTGAGATCTTAAAGTAGGTTAGATTTGACTTGACCAGTTTTCATTACATCAGTCATTTTATATCAACATATATATATATATATATATATATATATATATATTCTTAATTCTGATAAAAACTGGCCAAGTCAAAGCTAACCTACTTTAAGATCTCACATTTTTAAATAACAGCAATTGTTATAGGTATCCAATAAAGCAAAGAAATAGAGTTTAATACTTGTTCATAATGTTATTTTGTTCCTATAAATACATATTTGGATTCTGCTTAGAACTTGGCACTCATTTAGATCTCCATTCTTTTTGCAGTGAAGCCCACAGCCAAGCATAATTTTTGTATTAAACTTGGGTCTCCTTTTTTACATTTATGTTTTTGGTGGGATATCATTACTTTTTGTAAAGAAAACTAGGCAGATATTAATGTTTTTTCTTGCGTTTCCGTGTTGCTCGGGAGAGCTTTTATGTAGATTTACTTCTGTTCTGTGTATAATTACGTGGTGCCGCGCCGCGCGCCGCCGACGACTCACCGTTGGCCGGTTGTTTAGCGCGTATTACAAGTTTTTTGTATGGGGACACCACTTATTTTTTGACTTAACTTAATTTTATTATTTCTGTTATATAGGTAGCAAATATAATAATACATATATTGGGATGGTTGCAACGCTACAATTATAAAAAAAAATGTATGGCGACCCCCCTATTTTTTTATTTTTAGATTTTTTCCTACGCTTACACACAATTACCGAGCTGGATTCCAAATTTCATCCTTCTAGATCATCTGAAAGTAGGTTAGGTTTAGGTACTATATGTCAGTACTATACTAAAATTTACGACTTTTTGACCTTCATATCTTTATAACCGTTTAAGCTAGCTTCATGAAATTTGGGCTTCTAGGTGACCTTATGGATATAATTAAACACACGTAGTGTTATATGTTTACGTTAAAGAGGTTTTGAGTTATAGAAGGGTCAAAAGTGGCACCAAGTGGTTCGTGTAATGATACACTTGGCGCTGGCTAGCCAGTTCCCTTGCTTGAACTTGGCTTGACACGCTGCCGCGTGTCAAGATTTGGCACGTAGGTTCTGTATAAGATCTAGGGGTGCATTCAGAAAGAATTTTTCAAAATTCACCTCTTGAGAGGGTGAAATGGGGGTCCAAAGTTTGTATGGGGAAACAATATTAGTTCGACTATTTTATTCGAAACTTCACAGGAGTATTTCTAACGATAAAAGAGTAAACACGTGTTTTAGGGTTTTTGAGAATTCTACCCCTAAAAGGGGGAAATATGGTGACAAAGTTTGAAAATCAACATGGGTGTTGTTTCTATGGTTTAATGGTCGCTGATTACGAAAACAACAACAATAATATTAAAATCTAACGTGCTAGACCTGCAATACCATCTCTCCTATTGGGGTGTGATGGGGTTGAATCAGCGACACGATAAATCATAGAAAAAATACCCATGTTGATTTTCAGACATTGTCAACACATTTCCCCTTTTTAGGGGTCGAATTCTCAAAAACCTGAAACACTTGTTTACTCATTTATCGTTAGGAATACTCCTTTGAAGTTTCGAATGAAATAGTCTTACTAATTTTGTTTCCCCATACAAAGTTTGGACCCTCATTTCACCCCCTTAGGGGATGAATTTTGAAAATACTTTTTTAATCCACCATAAATCCGTATAAAGTACCTACGAGCCAAATTTGGAATCTCTAGAACCATCGTTTTGGGTTGTACGTTGATATGTCAGTCAGTCAGTCTGTTTCTTCTTTTATATATTTAGATAGATGTCCACATTATTAAATTCCAAAATCGACCCCATTTACGTAATTAACGTCCCAAAAAACAATAAAAACGATACCCATATTGATATTTGGACATTTCAACCCCATCGCACCATTCGCTACCCAACAGGGGAGATGGTATTTCACGTCTGCCATGTTGGATTTTAAAATCGTTGTTGATTTCGTAATCAGCGACCCAATAAACCATAGAAACGATACCCATATTGATTTTTAGACTTTATCACCACATTCCCCCCTTTTAGGGGTTTAATTCTCAAAAAATCTGAAACAGAATTTTACAAAATGTTTACTCATTTATCGTTAGAAATACTGCGGTGATATTTCAAATGAAATAGTCTAACGAATCTTGTTTCCCTATGCAAACTTTGCACCCCCATTTTATCCCCTTAGGCGACGAATTTGGAAAAATCCTTTCTTAATGCACTCTAAGACCTTATAATTAACCTACGTGCCAAATTTGGAATCTCTAGAACCAGCGGTTTGGGCTGTACGTTGATGTCAGTCAGTAAAAAAATACGTGGTATTTTGAATAAAACATTTTTTTTCTTATAAACTATGCGACATAATAAATATTGTATAAACCTTTCATTAAAAAATAATCAGCACTAATGAAAAAATCCATTCGAAATAGTTTATACCCACCAAAATGGGTAGATACGGGTATTTATCGGGTGCATTGGGTAAATACTAGAGATGCAACGGATATCCGGCCACTATCCGGTATCCGGCCACTATCCGGTATCCGGCCTATCCGGCCATATTTTTACTATCCGGCCGGATACCGGATAGTATTTTAACACACTAACACAGAAGAACATTGGAAAAGATAGAACCAGAGTAGGTAAAAGAAGGATGAATAAATAACAAACTACAAAGCAATCAATTATTAAAGTCAGTTTAATGAGTTAATCTTCATATGAAATGAAAAAGAAAAATTAAATGATACTGTTATTTATCTATACTACTCAAAAGAAAATAAGGGCCACTTACATATTTCTGTTTTTGAGTAAATTTTTAGATGTAAACTAATTAATAAGTGACTAATTAATGATGTCCGGCCTCCTTCAGTATCCAACCTCTTTAATGCTGGTGTTTAAGTCTTACAGCTGGCCAGAAATTGAAGCAAATAAAAAAAAACGAGTTTCAGGTCAAATTCCTTTCAGATGGAATCACAATTTTATTCTGTTAAAAACTATTTCTGTCCATCTTTTGCTTCTTTTAACATCTTGTGTTAATAATGCCACGTCAACGAAGGCATATGGATACCATTACTGCCACCAGAGCCGTTACATTGATTGCTGAAGGTCATTCACAGCGGTCTGTAGCTTTTTCCTTGGGTTTCTCTCGCCGAGCCATCCAAAATGTGTGGGATCGGTTCCAAGAGACTGGCAGTGTTGCAAGAAGGCCTGGATCGGGCAGGGTGCGAGCGACTACGGCACAAGAGGATCGCTACATCCGATTGAGTGCCCGTCGAGAGCGCTCTGTGACGGCACGTAAGTTACAAAATCGCCTACGGTTGACAACGGGGACTCGTGTTAGTGACCAAACGATACGTAATCGACTGCATGAAGACCAGCAAAGGTCCAGACGCCGAGTAGTACGATTTCCTTTATCTAGGGTTCAACGTGGAAATCGTTTTTGCCGCGAACATTCAGATTGGAGCATGAATCAATGGGGTATGGTGCTCTTCACAGATGAGTGTAAAGTGAAGCTTTGGTGATGATCGGCGGATTAGAGTATGGAGACGACAGGGTGAGAGATTTTCCGATGTCTGCATCAAGGAAATTGACCGCTTTGGAGGTCCTAGTGTGATGGTTTGGGCTGGGATTAGCTTACAAGGCAAAACTAAGCTGGTTTTCTTAAATCAAGGCACAGTAACTGCACAACGGTACATCGATGAAGTCATCAGGCCTCATGTGATTCCATTCTCACAGAGAGTGGGGCCAGGGTTCTGGTTAATGCATGACAATGCCCGCCCACACACAGCTCGGGTCACTCAGACTGTACTGGATGACTCCCATATTCGTGTCCTACCATGGCCAGCGTATAGTCCGGATTTAAATCCAATAGAGCATATGTGGGACCCATTAAAACGAAGGGTTAGGGAGCATGAGCAAGCGGTTCACAACCAGCAACAGCTTATGGATGCTCTGAAACGTGCGTGGGAAGAGATACCTGATGAAAACATCAGAAACTTAATCGAGAGTATGCATTCAAGGCTCCAGGAGTGTGAAAACAGGAGAGGAGGACACACCCGTTACTAAACCATTAAAAAAACAGCTTGTGTCAGTTTTTGTTTTGTTTTGCAAAGTTTCTGTTTAGTTTTTGCTGTTGACAATGGACTAATTTCATGTTAATTGAAATAAGTGAAACAATTAACTACACAATTAAATGGTTATTAGCATAAGTTAAAACAAAAGCCTTGTTACATGTTATTTTAATAAATATACATTGCTGTTTACTATATTTTTCACTTAGCAATCAAAATACTTAGTGGCCCCTATTTTCTTTTGAGTAGTATATTATTTCCATTAGTTAGGTACCATTATTCGGGTTCTGCTTAATCACACAAGCCAGTGAAGCAATATCAATCAGTTTTGTCACTATTATCTTCGACTAATTATTTTAAGTTTTTAACCCTTTTCCAGGCAGAGACGTTATATCGACCACATACTGCTTGTCAAACATGATAACTTAATGTCAATGAATAAGACTGACATCCGATTGTCATTTTCGAACTGTCGGCCTAGAAAAGGGTTAACACTTACATTTAGGAATTTACTTTGCCGGATATCCGGCGGCTGGATAGCGGATATCCGGCCGGCTGCGATGCCGGATATTGGGTATCCGGTATCCGGCCAAACCACTATCCGTTGTATCTCTAGTAAATACCGGGTAAATACCCGGTATTTACCCACCCCTACCCATCTCTAAGTCCGACGCAACCGCACCGTATACTTGGCGCGTCCGTGTCAACGGAACAAAGACAGACAGGTAACTACGGAACCCTACACTGCGCGTGGCTCGACACGCACTTGGCCAGTTTTTTTTTTCTAAATTTGACTCTTAGGCTAAGGCTCAACTGTCCCTGGCTAGACTACATATGCAATGAGGGTGAGAGTAGTGTGTCCAAATTTTAAAGTGAGGCGTTTGTTTCATGTAGGGCATCGTATGTAAGGGCGCACAAGCTAAAATGATTTTTAATTAATTTTAAGGTTTTCGATTAATGACGAAAAATTATAAAAAAAATCGTTTGCCGCCGCGGTTATCACCGAAGTTTTCAAAGAAAAAAATACGGCTGTTTGCATTTCTACACGTTTGTACGGAAACGGAACCCTCGGTGCACGAGTCCGACTCGCTCTTAACCGGTTTTTTTTTGTTATACCTATACATTATTTATTATTCGCAGAGTCAGGCACGCTCCGAGATTACTAGCATACCTACACCCAATTTGGGTTAGTTCTAGGTCTGCAGGGTTTTCTGTCATTATTTCCATTAATTATTTCAATTCTTTTCATTACAGTGTTGCCACAGAAGAGCGCAGAGGAAGAGGCTTGACATTAAGTTTTTCTATAATTTTTAGAAGAGGATCTTCTGAAAATGAAAAGACAACTTCACCGTTCAATATTGATGACTTAGTTGAGGTTCGGTTTAAATTTGTACATGTTAATGATAATATCTGTACATTTTTGTCATTAAAAAAACATGCTTCAGCAAAGGACTCAAATGTCGAAGTAGATGTAACAAGTGCAGTCCTAAATTACTCTCAACAGTGGGTGTGCACAGAGCATTTTATCGAATGGCAAGACATGGGAGTAAAACAGACTGAGATAGGGGTTGACCATTATCGTTTGGTTGTAGTTCCAATTAAAATTATTGTGACGGAAGATAAATCATACAAGGCTGAGAATATTTATGAAGATGAAATGTTTACTGACTTCCATCTAGGCACAGCGGAAGGCCGCGTGGCTGTTCACCGAGTGCACTTGGCAGCTCATTGCGAAGTATTCAAGATGATGCTCAGCCACGAGTGGAACGAGAAAACTGAGGGCTGCATAGAGATTGAGGGGGTCACTCTGCAGACCCTGAAGCATCTGAAGCAGTACATGTATTTGGGCACCCTGCCGGACGACGGGCTGCGGCCACTGTTGCTCGTCGCTAGGTGCTACCTGATGGACAATCTCAAGGCCCAATGCATTTCCAAGCTAGCCCAGACAGCGACCTCTGAAAACTTGGAGGACCTCCTCAACTTCGCGATTGATAATAAAATAACCGAGTTAGCTTTGGCTATACTGCAACTGACTCCGGATACTGTTGTGCATGGAGCTTACCAGGTGAAGAAAAAGGCGCCGAAGTGTGAACAAAAAGACGAAGAGTAATTTGCTTTTGCTTTTCTTATTTAATTGTTTAAGTATTATCTTTCAACTTATGTTTATAAATGTTTTTATTATACTTTTTGATACCGAGAACAAATCAAAGCACAAAGAAAAAAAGGAGCAGACCGGGAATCGAACCCGGTGTTGGATTACCGGTCCATAGCTTCCTTGTGGTTCTGGTTTGATCTTGTAAAAAAATTGTCGTGTAATTTTCCACATAATGTAACGAAACGAAATAATGTTTCACAATTTTTAAGTATACGTTAATATTTCTAATGCAACTAAATCTACTGTGAATCTGGTGGTGTTAATCATAATCATTAGATTCATTAGTTAAAAGCCGTGTCTATACCGGATGCATGCGGCCGTGCATGCGGGCGGTGTAGACTCGGCAGTTGAGTAGACTCGGCAGTTGAGTAGATACATTTATAATAACTTTTTTTTTAAGTATACACAATGGCCCATCAACCATCATGTACAGTCAGCATCATAAACATGTGATGATGATGATGTCCTCCCAGACGTATTCGTCGACGGCGACATCCTGACAAAAATTATTATCTAAGATTGGGAAACTTTACGTGCATGGGCTCGAGTGTGACTTGCAAAACCAAATTTGGTTTTGAACGTACGACCGCAAGAGACACAGTGAAGCTGTCCAGTAGAGTTATAAGTATAGTGGTAGGAGGGCTTGGGCCGAGTTTTACGGAACTGGCGTTTGGCGTCCAGATCTTCGAGACGGGTGCGTTCAAAGTCATTGATACCTGTATTGACAGCAGTTCGCCAGTCCGATCTCTGAGTAGCAAGTTCCTCCCACGACTCACATGATATGCTGGTGGCAGACAAGTGGCGCTTTAGGACATCTTTGTAACGCAGATACTGCCCACCAGCTCTGCGTTTACCCATAGCTAACTCAGAGTAGAATATAGCTTTAGGTAGTCTTGATGGTGCCATACGCACAAGATGTCCACACCACCGCAATTGGCCTTTTATAAGCAGACATTCCATACCCGCCATGTTCGTCCGACGTAAAACCTCCGAGTTTGGAACACGATCCTGCCATTTCAGCCGAAGAATAGCTTTCCTCGCACTATCTGTCTCTCTCTTATTAGAAAACATAGAAAGAGAGGTATAGTGCGAGAAAAATCGAGAGAGATCGCGCGCCGTCTTATGATAGCCGTGCAGGTCCCTGTCCTGCGCCATAATGGCCCATTTTGTATTGGAGTAATAATGATCATGCTCTGATGGTAACACTAACACAAATACTAATACATTCCAAATATTTAGGAGGAGATGTATGTATATGTTCTACATTATTATAAGGATCCAATTAGGCAGTTAGATTGTTATTGTAATTGATTATTATTTTACCCATAATTATGTTAAACATCAAAGGGACAAAGGTTGTCCATCATTATCTTACAAATTGACATTTAGTTACTCACTTAGTTGGAAAGTTTTGTTTAATTTGATATTGAATACTTGTGTTATTTCAGTTATTTGATACTTATAAATAATTAACAAAAAAATTAACATATATTTCGCAGGACGTTATTAATATAACATTTTGATAAATATTAAAATAGTTTATTTTTATTACCTACGACGGAACGGAGAAGGTACGGTCAAGGACTTTATTAATCGTTGAATTTGGTTTTTTTCATAGTTAAGTTATGAAGTGTCCAGTATAAAGTGAGATCTAAATGGCTCAACAATGAAAGTCCGTGACTGTACCTATATGAGTTTAGGTTTAGGGTCAGAGCCTGTTTGTTTGCGTACACGAATGTTCCAATTTATCTCCAAAACGGCTTGGCCGATTTAGATACGGATTACAGTAACAGGTTGGTGGTTTATCAGGGGTGGGTTTATAGGTGTTATGTTTACTCACCAGGGGTCGCTGTAGTAACCATTTTCAATAAATGGTCTCAATAATCTCCAAAACAAAACTCGGTTTAGATACGGGTTTCTTTTCAGCAATGGGTTAGTGGTTCTTCGGCTTGACCAATTTTGATGCGATTTTCGGTAACGGGTTTGTGGTTTATCAGGGATAATCTATATATATATAAACGACCACGTACCGGAAGGCGCGGCGTGGGTAGGCCCCCCACAAGGTGGACTGATGACCTGGTAAAGGTCGCGGGAGTCCGCTGGATGCGGGTGGCGCAGGACCGGTCAATTTGGAACACTCTGGGGGAGGCCTATGTCCAGCAGTGGACGTCTTTCGGCTGATATGATGATGATGATGATATAAACGTAAAAGTCCTGACTGGCTCACTCACTTAAATCAACGCCCAGCCCAAACCGTTGAACCTAGAAAGATGATTTTTAGGGTCTGCATAACCGAAAAAAACCTTATATTGGGTTACCGAAATGACAGCATATAGGTTGCAAAATAGCGGTTGCGATATCGGAACCTTTATATTCCGATATCGAAATATAAAGGTAACCTTTATTTGTTCCGGTAACCTCTATTTGAAGGTTACCTTTATTTCGATTGGCGTCGTTGCCAAACCGCCGGCGCTGTCTTTGTATTGTCTGTGTTTTGTTTGTAGGGCGTAAGGTTTGTTTGATTGATTTTATTTAATATGACTGAGCCGGACCGATAGTAATACCTGGCCATAAAGTAGCAATTACTGCACGCTAGGAAAATTCCACTTTCTGGCCAGGGAGAGACGTAACCCCGACAGAGTTGCAGGTTGCATGCAGGCGCAAATGACGCAATGAATAAATGAACCGGCGCGGCAGGCGATGTTGTCAGTTCGCTTATTTTTTCGGAAACCGGTTGCGTACCGGTAGAGAACCTATATAATATAAAGGTTTTAAAGGTTACCGAAACCTTTAAAACGCAAAACCGAAACCGATATTACAAAAAGGTTACCTTTATCGTTATGGTTGGCGCGGTAAAGGTAACCGATATAGCATTACGACATCGTAATCGATACCGGTTGTAACCATAACCGAAAACAGTCCCTGTCCGTACCTAGAAAGGAAAAAAACCGGTCAAGTGCGAGTCTGACTCGCGCAACACACCCGTCTTGCCCCACCCATTAATTTTGGAAAAATCTTAACAAGGCATAGTGTAGTTAAGTCATGAGTAGGTACCTACTTACAGCCCCATTTATCGGTGCATTTTGTTACTAACATGTAGACCAAGGAACTCGGTATGTACACTTAGGGAAATGTATTCAGTATTCACGTACCACCGTAGAACCCTGTCGCAATTGACAGGCCGCCGTCACTCAAACTCGAGTGGTATGTCACCTTATTGCGATAGGGTTCTACGGTGGTACGTTAATTTAATACATTTCCCTGTATGTTGGTTTTTCAGCTATAATTCTTTATCAAGTGAATTAATTTCGATAATTCTTTTATAATTTGCTAGAAGGTACTTTCAGAACACTTTCATACGAATTTGAAGGAAAAAAATTAAACACAGAAGTATTAAATTACAAACAAATTTAACATATGATTTTTGAAGAATAAAAAACATTACGCTAGATGTCTCGTTATACTTTTCCGGTAATATTCACGTTAATATTAATCATATATATTGTTTTCAAATTTTTCACCTGGTTAACTTCGGAGATAAGGGGGGGGAAAGGTATTTTTTTCAACATTTTTCTTTATAAATCAAAATTTTACCATTGTAGAAAAAAAAGAAAAACTGTTTTAGAATGTAACCCACTTGGCCCTACTAACTAGATTTTTAATTTTTGTCCCCCCTCTTATCCGCCCTTTTTTATACAAATTAAAAGTATATATTAAAAAATTTCATTTTCCATACACGAGGATTAGCTTTGTTTACAACTATTTCAAATTTCAAATCGATAGCATTAGTAGTTCCTGAGATATTTGACTTTTGTGACAGACTGACAGACGGAGTCGCACCATAAGGGTTCCGTTTTTACCTGTTTGGTCCGGAACCCTAAAAACGGAACTAAGACCCTTTTTCCCAGGAACGCGAGGAGGTATCAAGCTAAAATTTATATCAAATAGGTACTCAGCTCTACTGTCCCTTGGAGCTGTGAAAAAATTAAACTTCTAAGCAAGCCAACGCAATCAAAAGATACAGCCGTTTATGCCGAAAAATTTCGAAACGGTTTGGGCGGAAGTTACCAAATTCGAAATACATTCAATCCTGACTATTCCAGTTTCTTATTTGGTTAGTTTCTGGGTAGATCATGTTTTTATTAGGTTGGATTCGGAGTGAGTCAGTTTGTAAACATGTCTCATACTATATTCAGCAAATTTTTATAAGTATGACTGTGTCTTAATTAGTTATTTTGTACATTATATAGGATGGATTACAGTGTAGGTCAAGTACAGTTGGCGAGAAAGTAAGATAACATTTAATATCAATACTGTGTCAGTTTGCTAGCGCATATAAAACGGGATAATATTTTTAACCGACTTCAGAGAAAAGGAGGAGGTTCCCAATTCGGTTGTATTTTTTAATTTTATTTTTAATGTTTGTGGGTCAGTCTTCTTTTTTACCTACAATTGCTTGTCCTCATTTTACCATACGTCATTAGTTAGAGTATTGGTTATTAATGTTTTAGTGTTTGAATGTACGTCCATACATTTATTCATCTATTAGTACTAAATAGTCTTTCACTTTCTCTATTCAGTTATTTTTTTATAAGTTTGTTTTTCATAGAATCCCGTGACAGAGTGGTAATCCAAAATGTGGTCTCTGCTGAAAACGGCCACTCTGTCACAATATTACCTGAAAAACTACCATAAAGAAAAAAACATTATCGCCACGGAAAGAATCATCAATTAGTCCAAATAAAAGATACATGCAACGTTTATTAAAATCAAACATTAAAACCATGATTATCAATAGTTAAAAAACGCAAAAAACAGAAAAATGACGATATATTGTAGGTAAAAAAAGAAGAACGACCCTTGTTACCTCAGAACTCCGTCATTTATGAACCTATTCGTACAATTCTTTTTATATTTGAAAGTTTATGATTCCAGATTGGTTCCATTGTTATCATAACTTCAGTTGGATGATGGGAACCATGAGGAATTGAGGGAACTCCTCAAATATAGAAGGCACGCATGTACCTAGTATTAATTTCGGTATATTCTATTATAACTAGTGTATTTACACCAGGAAATCACAAATTTGGTGAAGTGGAACTGATCAAAGACCACAGATGACTTATGGAACTCTAACTTAAAACTGTAAAAGTACAGTTACTGATGCCGATATGGTTCCATTGAAATAGCAACAAATGAAGTCCTAAATGTCAAGTGTGCCAAATCGACGGAACTCCTCAAATATTATCGGCCCACATACAGTGATATGGTTGTCGTCTGTAATAATCAACGTATTTCTCGGAAAGCAGTCCATGTGGTAAAGTGGAAAGGAAATGTTCATGTGGCTAGGCGGAGGACTAAATTGAAGTCGGTTAAAACTTTGTTTTTAAAGTCAATTATTATTTTATCTTATTAGAAGTCGGTTTTTTTTGTAGTTTTTTTTTTTAGTTTTTCTGTATCTGTTTGGCCGAACTGTCATGTTACTAAACATTTTTACACTTCGGGTACGTTTCAAGTTTCAAGGTCTGGATCTGAAGCCATCAAGATTTGAGGAGTAGTACCTTGTGTAACCCATCTTCAGAACTAGACCTTAACACAAATGTTCCTTCAGAACTTATTTGCTTTTAAGTAAGTTCTCAAGATGACAAATCGCCCATATGCGGTGCTAAAGAGTCCCGTTCATACCATCAGTAGTTCCACTTCATCAAACGGCACTGTTTTGGTTGAAAGTGCTTGGTGTGTTGATGAAAATACTAAAATCGATATATGTATGCCTATAAGATATGAGGAGCTCCCTAGATTCCTCATGGATCCCATCACCAAAACTGGGTTTTAACAAAAACGGAACCAACTAGAGGCTATATACCTATATCCAAACAATTTTTTTTTTCAAATCGGTTCAGAAGTAATGGAGATCTGAGATAACATACATACGAAAAAAAACCGGCCAAGTGCGTGTTGGACCACGCAAAACGAAGTGTTCCGTGCCTATTAAAAAGGTCGTATCGTCACAGAAATCTTACGGCACTTACGTCCTTTTCTTTGAGGAAGGCAGTTTTTCAGCAATATCTCGAAAACCTTTATACCGATCTTGTTCAAAACAATATTCGGTGAATGAACTTAATAAGCCCTATGTCCATGAATTTTTCCATATTTTTAAAATACACCGTTCAAAAATTAGAGGGTGACGACAGAATTTTAGTGACTTTCGGGGCGATTATCTCCGACTCTATTACCTTAATCAAAACAATTGCTAATAAATCTTATATTTATTTTGAAAGGCCTATCGATTGATGTGCCGTGCCACACGTGGGCTCACAATGAAAAAAAAAACTTAGTTTTATGTATTGCACCCCTTAAAAATTTTTTTAGTCATTTTAATTACAAAACTATGTAACGGCTAACAAAATACACCTATCCTCAAAATTTTATTCAAATACACCTTATAGTTTTCGAGTAAAATGCCTGTGACATACGGATAGACGGACAGACGAATATGACGAAACTATAAGGGTTCCGTTTTTGCCATTTTGGCTACGGAACCCTAAAAAGGAGGAATTTATAACTTCTTCCTTTTTTTGAAGTCGGTTAATAAGTAACAGAAGGAATTTATCAATAAAGTGTTTTGCTCCATACTATACCTAATACTGTCATTGCATTTCTCGTTGAAATAGAATAATTGTGGTTGACTGTGTATCAGCATGACGAATCATGAAATTGACTTCCACTAGAAATGTCACTTACGTGAATCGAACGTAATCAGAATTTAACTAAATTAGAAATAGATGAATCAATGAATGAAACGTATGCAGAATTTAACTTCATCAGAAAAGGGTTAATTATTGAATTTGACGCAGTTATAATTTGCTTTCGTTATAATAGAACTTACTTAGAATCTGGCTTTCTCAGAATTGAATCTTTAGCGGATTAGACATACTCAGTAGGTATTTACCTTATTACCAATACGACCTCATGTGAATTGGACGATTCGAGAAACTAAATCAAATAAGAAACTGGAAAAGTCAGGATTGAACCTATACCTACCGAATTTGGTAACCTCCGCCCAAACCCGAATTCGCAGTCGACGGCTAGCCAGCGGAGCCGCGCTGCCCAATCCAGAGGGCCTACCGCGAAATGAAAACGAACTTCGTTCGTGTATCTCCGTCTCTGTCGTGTTTGCCTGTTCGAGCGACAGAGAGGGAGATACACGAACGAAGTTCGTTTTCATTTTGCGGTAGGCCCTCTGACTGCTTCCTGAGCTGAATTTACTGGCCTTAAAAAACTTCGCCCTGTCCGCGAAAGTCGATCGTTTCGGCGTGAAATGACCGCTGAGTACATCAAATAGCCTCTGAAATGTTTGAGTTTCGAGTTTGGATAAACAGCGATAACCGTCCATGGAAAACGTCCATTAAATATAATATTTCCAACAAAGTTAGCCATTCTTCACTATTATGTACAAAGCGAGTATTATGTTCCAGTAGCATAGCTGATAGCTAGCACCACAGCAACAAGTGTTTCACAATAAGTATGTACTTAGTTATAAATGGACAACGAAGATTATTGTTACAATAAATGTACACACACTACAAAGTCACAAACCACTGTGCACTGTCAGCATGTTAGCGTTCTTAGAATTATTAATCAAACTTATTTCTCAAGGTGTAAAATAAAACAACAGGTCAGAAAATACAATAATTATTAACAAAGAGATATTGTTAAACGGTGGATGTTTACAATTATAGGTAGCATTATACTATTTTTTTACCTTTTCGACGCCAACGAACGCTTATATCCGCACCGCAGGTTCAACGCCAACGACTGACATATGCGTCAAGGAGCCCAGCGCGATAGCAACCTTTTTGCATTGACATAAGGTTTAACTCCGCACTAAACGTCTTGTTGATTTGGCGTGTGGTTGACAACTTTTCTCTTTGTCAGGGCGTTGAAAAGGTTAATAGGTATCATAGACCTATGATACTCAGGACAAGCTAAGATGATAGTAGGTAATAATACCACGTCCGAGCGAGATGGTAGCAAACAAATCTCGATGAGTGTGACAGAAAGGGACATTATCATTCGTTGTCCTTGTCATACATAGTACCACTTTTTTTATATGCCACTATTGATTTAGTATGAAGTTGTGGCAAAAAACCACTATTCCCAACGAACACTGATACGCCCAAGGTTACTAGGAGCACAGGGAAGCTCAAAACAACTTTTTACAGACTAAAAGCGAAAAAGTCGTTCTTGGGAAATTGTATAAAATTCTACAATAAAATTCCAAAACACATTACCGAACTTACTGACTCTAAATTCAAATATGTCATAAAACAAACACTTATTACAAAATCATATTATAAGATAAACGATCACATCATGGATAGATATCTTTCGCAAAATAAATAGGTTTTCTACTGTAGCAATGTAATTTTATAATACTCTGATACTGAAATGATATATTGTATACTGTTTAAAAAAAATGATAAGTACTTGCACGGCTATCACAAGACGGCGCGCGAGCTCTCTCGATTTTTCTCGCGCTATCCGTCTCTCTCTTATTAGAAAACTTAGAAAGAGAGGTATAGTGGCCGATTTTTTTACGCCGGTTCATCTCGAGGCAGAGGTTTTCTTTCCGAACCGGAGGGCCTACCGCGAAAGGCATTCGAAGTTTTCCCTCTCTGTCAGACTTACGAGTTCGTACGTAAGTGCAACAGAGAGGGAAAACTTCGAATGCTGTTGGCGGTAGGCCCCCGGTTGTAGTTTATCGACATTCATAGGTGCATGTAATAAGCCAGCACGGCTATCACAAGACGGCACGCGAGCTCTCTCGACTTTTCTCGCACTGTCCGTCTCTCTCTTATTACTAACACTTAGAACGAATTTCATTTCGCGGAAGGCCCTCTGAGGGCCTACCGCGAAACCCTCTGGTACAGTAGTACTACCAGGTAGTTCTACTGGTAGTACAAATGATACACCCTAAGGTCACTAGTACTACCAGTAGTACTAGTGACCATAACGGCAGACTGGTAGTACAACTGTCCTGTAGTTTGTTGCGTTCATAGCGATACTCTTTTCTGTAGATGCACAGTATAAAATACAGTTACAAAGGGCGGACTCAATGCCATAGGCATTCTCTACCAGTCAACCTACAGGCCAAACAGAGAATAAAAAACTTTGGTGCAGAATACGAAGAGAACACGAACACTTCATAAATAGTAGACATTTTGTATGAAAAAGCATAATTTTTTTTTGGTTGGCTGCATAGTAAAAGTCAAAGTTTTTTCCGTTCAAGGTTTTCAGTGAGCTAGAAAACATGTATGTATATTTTGTTTACATCTGGAATGTGTATCATATGTACTACCAGTTGAACTTTTAATACAGTGGTCTATGACAAAACCCGAGGGATATTCTTGTATTTTTAGAAGTAGTACTAGTGTCCCTAAGGTGTATCATCTGTACTACCAGTAGAACTACCTGGTAGTACTACTGTACCAGAGGGCCGCGAAACGATATTCGTTTTCGTTCGTGTATCTCCTATCCCTCTTTGTCACTCGAACGAGCAAGTGCGACAGAGACGGAGATACACGAACGAAAACGAATATCGTTTCGCGGTAGGCCCTCTGTTCTTAATTTAGCTGCATAGATTTAGGCATCACGTATAGCTTGTCCTGAGTATCATAGGTCCATGGCCTGTTTCTGTAATCTGAGGGCCTACCGCGAAACGAAATTCGTTTTCGTTCGTGTATCTCCGTCTCTGTCCCTCGAATAAGCAAGTGCGACAGAGACGGAGATGATCGCAGACACGAACGAAAACGAATTTCGTTTCGCGGTAGGCCCTCTGTCATCTGCATAATAATTTTTTGCATTGGCAACACTGAAAAAGTCACTAGAAAGAGAATCCCAATTTTGTCACCATTTGGTTACCTTGTTTTTTGCTTTCATTTCTTTCCTTCGTGAGTTTTTTTTTAAATAGGCTTTGGCTCTTAACTATTTCCTAAAGTTTTGACTGTTTAACATTTAGTAAACTGTAAATCGCTCTGAAAACTACAGGCTTTGGAGGTTAATTCACACCACACGATGGCTGAAGGACCTATGAAACTGTAAGTTAGTTCTGCCATGCTTGGTACTAGATACATGGCCGAGTTTCGTGTTAATATATAAACGGGACGATCTGCGGCCTGCGTCGGAACACGCGTTTAAACATTGCGTTTCCTAAGCGAGTTCATGCTCATTGTACCAATAGGTAAAAAACTTAAGTATAACCTCTCATGTACAGTCAGGGACATTGCCGGTCGAGCTTTTGACAAATTTTTCCCTTGTTCGTCGCAACTAGCTAAGTACTAAGCTTCGGGTCGTTACGCGTCGATCGGACAAACGAATATCGCCCTAAAGGAGGTCGACCGGGAATGTCCCTGACTGTATGTAAGGCTTGTTCACGAAAAAAAGTAGCAATCGAAAACTAAGTCTCCACTGTCTCCCAGTAGGTTAGGTAGTTCAAACCGCAATTATATAGCCAACTGAGTATTCTTTTTTTATGTGTAAGAATCTAAAATCCATCCATTTTTCCTTAAATGTTGTGAAATCCTACATAATGCCAGTTAAGGCTTAAAGCTAAATTGATTTCATAGAAATGTGTCTACTACTGGCATCATTTAAAACAATTTATGACCTTCATACGGTAATTGAGAGCAGGGATCGGATACCGGTATTTTCACCGTACAAAAATACCGGTTTTATTTCGTTCAATTTCGTTCTTTGGTTTATAATATCATTTTTGATCAGGCTGTCTAATAATACGAAAATGCTACCTAAATACATGATAGAGTCCTACATTAAGAGCCTAAAATAATTCAAAATATTAGACTACTTCGGGGACTTTTGAAAAAACCGGTTTCAATCCCTGATTGAGAGTCTGGAAAGATATTCACGGAACATTATAGCTACTTTTTTTTTCGTGAACAAGCCTTAGTCGTGATGAGTTCGGTTATTTAATTAAAATCTGTAACACTATGTAAACAAATGCCTAATATTCAAATTCGAACATGTCACCACTATACTTACAAGAGGCGATTTATTTAAGTATTTACCACAGGCGGCGTGAGCTTTCCATGCTCGCCTGACAACCCGCATCTATTAACTTGAGAGTTACTAAAACTTAACAGGACGGGACACAAAACCTGCATAGTGATGAGAATACCGACGGGTCATTGTAAATTGTGAAACACTTTACACAAACCAAGGACCGGAAACCCTGTTTTCAGGCTTAAGCCTATCAATTTGGTTACCTTATGTTAAGGTAACCTTACTGATAGGGTAACCCTATAGTTATGGTAAGCATATTGGATGTGGTAACCATAAGTTAACCCTATTGAGATAGGCTTTTCTAGGGACAACTTATGGTTACTATACCACATCCGATATGCTTACCATAACAATAGGGTTACCCTATCAGTAAGGTTACCTTAACATAAGGTAACCAAATTGATAGGCTTAAGCCTGAAAACAGGGTTTCTGGTCCTTGGTTTGTGTAAAGTGTTTCACAATTTACAATGACCCGTCGGTATGGTACCGGTATGGTCGTAATGTTACCTTATCATAATGTTACAATTATGGATAGGGTTTTAAAAGCAACTTCTAAAATTAACCTATAGAAAACCCTGATTAGGGTAACTGTTTCCGGTACCTGACACAAACTGACATGAAACAAAATATAGCATGCTGTTTACTTTCATGTAATATATATATATATCCTCTACTCCTTCGGACCACTGATGGGAAAAACAGTCTGCCTTTCCATAGAACTGATTACCTACAGCCTAAAGAATCTACAAAATTTTAGAAGTACCTACTTAACAGGTATAAGGAATGGATTACTAAGGGTGGCTACAATAGATCAATTTGTGGTTGTAGTGCCATAACCAATAATAAGTAATAACAGAGTTCACTGACAACCACAGAGTGGGGACAAATAGGAAAAGGCTACTCGAGAATGAATATTTAATTAAAAATAAGGTACCTATCAAAGTTTAGGAATGTTGTGAAATGTCATCCATTTACTTTGATCTAGGAACAACTTGAAATAGGGTCTATTTACTAATTTACTATTTCACCTTACAGAATTTCCATCGAAAATGAGGGACCAATGTCTGCGAAGTTTTCGTTTTCAATAAATATGCTGCGGTTCCAAAAATCTTACAGCCCAATATATAAAATTCATGAGATTGCACTAATCAGTTTTAATATAGAACATAAAACTGATGGACAAAATTGTTATTTGATTAGAGTGAAAAAAGCTTTATTGGGCAAGGAATTAGGAATACAATTACAAGTAGTTTGCAAGTTGCCGGAATATAACATTTCCTTGCCATGCACAGAAAAGTGGAGTGAATGGCAACATATGGGATATTCAAAGGATACATTGTTCAATGTTCAATTTGATGTTAAAATGAGTCAGGCGGATTTAATGGTACTGAAGCTTTACAGAGATGTAAAATTTACCGATTTCCAACTGAGCACCGCTGAGGGAAGTGTGGCCGTGCACAAAGCACAACTGGCAGCAGCTAGCGAAGTGTTTAATACAATGCTCAGCGGGGAGTGGAAAGAGACGACTGAGGGACGCATAAAGATGGAGGGAGTCACATTAAAGACCCTTCAGCATCTTAAGGACTACTTGTACTTGGGAGCCCTGCCAGAAGTTGACTGGCTGTGTCCATTGCTGTTGATTGCTAGGCGCTACCTTATGGATAATCTCAAAGAGGACTGCCTCACAAAACTGTCTCAAAAAGTCACATCAGAAAACTTGTATGACATCTTAGAGTTTTCATTTTCGAATAAATTTCCAGAGGTAACATTTGCAGTACTTGAGGTAATGTCGAAAAGTATGATTGATGCTGCTCGTGAAATTGAAAATGAAAAGAGTTGTAATATAGCTGAAGACGAGAAACTGGCTGAGCAGAAACCAAGTAAAAAAGAAACAAATGAATAAATTCAACAAAGTTCCATTGTAATCGCACAAATGAATAACTTCATCAAACACCTATTGGAATTGAAGTCCTTTTTAATTTTATTTTCACTGTATAATCAACAAGTTTTTAGTGATAAGTGTATCAAAGTTCGATGTATAATGTTTCCGTGTGAAAAATAATTATTACAAATAGTTTTCAAAAATTGTAATTACCTACTAAAACTTAGTACAAATTCTAAACTAAACAATCCGGCTTGGTTGACAAATCTTTCATACAGTTCCCTCTTACCTCGTTAAGAAGCCTGCGTATTCCGCTAGGTGTCACTACATGCCTCCCTAAGGCGTTGTAAAATATTGTCTTTAAAACATTGCGCTAACTTCAGATAATCATGTAAACTAGTTATATTTATTTCTACTCAATTAATAATTAAGTGATATCATCATAGGCCAGGCATTCATATTTTATTAATTCGAGTAGGTACCGTAAAACCACACAACTATAATACCAATAGGTACCCCAACTATGGTCCAAAAGCAAACTCAATATTTTCTATCAATACCGATTTACGGTACCTATGTTTGTATTTTTTCATCTTGTAAGAAAATGACCTACGTTATGTCATCGCTCTACACCCTTAACTTATGCGTGTTTACTTTGAAAGGAGGCACTATAATAGCATGTAATATAATATCCTACTAATAATAAGTTATCCTACGTTGATATGCCTATCGACAACTATATAGCTCTAACAGAATCTATAGCTGACGCCAGACGTCCGAAGCGAGTAAATGGTTCGATCCATATGACACCCAAATAGTATAAGTATGATGACACCCACGTCATGTCATGACAGGGTCAACTATGTCACTGTTAAATCTCGCCAGAGTATCTGATACTCACCCACGACCCATCATAAATTACAGTTTTCTGTATTTCCAGTACCTGTCTGTCTTGTCTATGTGTTCTTAATGTCAGCCAATTATTAGTAAGTTTTTCTTTAAGGGTAAAAATCAATGTTTATTAATTTCTTTTAAGGCTCCATGCTCTCATGGCCCATCATATGGGACGCAAGCGCAACTATGCGTCGCATTTCACAGCATAGCTGCGTCCCCGTCCTGCGCTATGAGCCTTTAGGTATAATATTGATTAATTACTATGCTCTGTCTGTAACACTAAATACTACTTCATTCCACATATTTAGGGGGTGATATATGTATAATGTTCTACATCATTTTTATTCCAATAAGGATCCAATTGCATTAGTGTTTTGTTTTTTATTAATTACTTATTACTGTGTTAAATATAAGGCTGTCCGTAATTACGTTACAAATTGTCATTTTTATTCATAGTAATATTGTTGGAACTTGTTCTTGACTTCAGTTAAGTTTTGTTTAATTTGATATTGAATACTTGTGTTATTTGATACTTATACTTATAAATAATTCACGTATTTCATTACGTTATTAAAATCATATTTTAATATTCAAATAGTTTCATTTTATTATAGGTACACTAAGAAAGACAAATTCTACCAAATTAGGGCTAAGAACTAACGTGTATTACCTAAATCGTCAAAATATAGACTAATGTAGAAATAAACTATTATCGTCCCAGCACGGCTATCACAAGACGGCGCGCGAGCTTTTTTCTCGCACTATCCGTCTCTCTCTTATTAGAACACTTAGAAAGAGAGGTATAGTGCGAGAAGAATCGAGCTCGCGTGCTGTCTTGTGATAACCGTGCAGATGTCTTATCAAATCCTAAGTTTTTTTTATCTCGTCATAAAATAAATGTCCAAAACATAACGTGTATACACTTTAAAATGCTTCTTATTGCTTCAAGATCGTACTTAGTACGTGTATAGCTAGCTATATCTGTCACTCGAATAGATAGCGGTGAAGATATTCGAAAAAAATTATTAGAAAAATTGAAGAGGTAGGACCTTAGAGCATACATAACTGGAGTAGCCTTAAGTCGTATTTGCGTACAAAAATGTCTGCCGAATTTTGCGGGGGCGGAGAGGAGCATCTTAATAGGATATTGAAACTCAATCATGTATTGAAAGCTTGAAGTGGTTGAACGTTTATAATATTTTTTTTATTGTTTATAATAATTGCGAGGCGATTTTGTGAATGACCATTAATTTGTATGATCTTTTGCACATTGTGCAAGGTTTTCTACAGAGGGGTAGGTTACTGAAAGGCTACTCCAGTTATGTACGCTGTAAGCGTATGACACGACGGAATATAATCTCGCTCAAAATGGGAGCAGCCTAATTGGGGAAGTAATAACACTGGTACTGGCGCTGTAGGTACGAGTATGTGGTGTTGTGTTCCGGGTGGTGAATGAGGTCGCCGGAGCTCCCGAGGATGTGCTGTGTAGAGCAGGGATCGGATACCGGTATTTTCTCCCTACAAATTATTTCGTTCTTTGTTTATGATAATATATCATTGTCGATCGGGCAGTCTAATAATACGAATATGTTACCTAAATACACGATAAGAGTCCTACATTAAGAGCCTAAAATAATTCAAATTATTAGACTGCTTCAGGGATTTTTGAAATAACCGGTTCCGATCCCTGGTGTAGAGTGAGGGACCCGCATTCGTCTCTAGCTATCAACACAATGAATCTTCAAACCAATATAGGGTCAGCAACACTTGTGAAACTTCTGGAGTCGCATGCGTCTTAGGCTACGGTGTCTGCGTACCATCAAGCAGGCCGTATGCTTGTTTGCCACCGTCCTAATATAGAAGTAATAAAAAACAAATGGTTCTGTGCATGTTTGTATAATAATAAATGGAATTCCGTTTGCAATGGCCTCATTATTTGAAATATTTAATTGGTAACATTAAAATTTGATCGGGCGGGACGCGACGCGACGCATGGGTGTACTGACCTGAAACAAGAATAGGTAATTATATTTATAAAAATAATTTACTGCTCAAGGGTAAGTAGTGGAAGCGGGCTAGGAGAAGCGTGCGCTGTCGTGCTAACTGCGCGCTCTGCGCACTAGTAACTCACAGTGGCCGACTAGGAGAGGTGCGCGCGGATAGTCAGCGCGGGTTGCCGGTCCGTCGTGCGCTGACGCGCTAACTGCGCGCTCTGCACACTAGTAACTCACAGTGGCCGACTAGGAGAGGTGCGCGCGGATAGTCAGCGCGGGTTGCCGGTCCGTCGTGCGCTGACGCGCTAACTGCGCGCTCTGCACACTAGTAACTCACAGTGGCCGACTAGGAGAGGTGCGCGCGGATAGTCAGCGCGGGTTGCCGGTCCGTCGTGCGCTGACGCGCTAACTGCGCGCTCTGCACACTAGTAACTCACAGTGGCCGACTAGGAGAGGTGCGCGCGGATAGTCAGCGCGGGTTGCCGGTCCGTCGTGCGCTGACGCGCTAACTGCGCGCTCTGCACACTAGTAACTCACAGTGGCCGACTAGGAGAGGTGCGCGCGGATAGTCAGCGCGGGGATCGGTCCGTCGTGCGCTGACGCGCTAACTGCGCGCTCTGCGCACTAGTAACTCACAGTGGCCGACTAGGAAAGGTGCGCGCGGATAGTCAGCGCGGGTTGCCGGTCCGTCGTGCGCTGACGCGCTAACTGCGCGCTCTGCACACTAGTAACTCACAGTGGCCGACTAGGAGAGGTGCGCGCGGATAGTCAGCGCGGGGATCGGTCCGTCGTGCGCTGACGCGCTAACTGCGCGCTCTGCGCACTAGTAACTCACAGTGGCCGACTAGGAGAGGTGCGCGCGGATAGTCAGCGCGGGTTGCCGGTCCGTCGTGCGCTGACGCGCTAACTGCGCGCTCTGCACACTAGTAACTCACAGTGGCCGACTAGGAGAGGTGCGCGCGGATAGTCAGCGCGGGTTGCCGGTCCGTCGTGCGCTGACGCGCTAACTGCGCGCTCTGCACACTAGTAACTCACAGTGGCCGACTAGGAGAGGTGCGCGCGGATAGTCAGCGCGGGTTGCCGGTCCGTCGTGCGCTGACGCGCTAACTGCGCGCTCTGCACACTAGTAACTCACAGTGGCCGACTAGGAGAGGTGCGCGCGGATAGTCAGCGCGGGGATCGGTCCGTCGTGCGCTGACGCGCTAACTGCGCGCTCTGCGCACTAGTAACTCACAGTGGCCGACTAGGAAAGGTGCGCGCGGATAGTCAGCGCGGGTTGCCGGTCCGTCGTGCGCTGACGCGCTAACTGCGCGCGCTGCCAGCCCGCGCCGCCGCCACCCGACAGCGTCACTTCCACCACGCAAGACGACCACTGTTGCGAGTACGTTAGGAGATCTGAAACGGACAAGTCCTCAATCAATCGGAATCTTTAGCCCATTCGCCGCCAGTGACTTAAACTCAAGCTACTCGCTGGCCTGACTTGTACGCACCGTGAGCGGGCGCGGCCTCGGGCGGCGCTTGGTCGAAGCGCACCGCGGCGCGGACACGGCCGTCGCCGTGCTCGGCGCGGGGCAGGCGCGCCTCCAGCGCCGCGCCCGACAGCCCGCCGGCCGCCTCCAGCCGCCAGCTGACGCGCCCGGACGTCACTCCCTCTGTGGAACATCGGTGACTTCAAAAGAGCGATGGCCGGAATATTGTATACTATTAACCGGAGGACCGCTATATCTATGGGTCAGTCCATTTCTGGTTATCTGCCCCGTTTTCATAAAGCCTGAAATAAATGACATTGATTGATTGATTGATTGATTGATAAAACTAGCGCCTACACCAAATCTTGGGATCCGCTGATATGGTTTTGTCCGAACTACCAATCTGCAATGGGAGAATAGGCACGATGACTCATGTTAAAATTGATAACGTAGTGTTGCTAAATGGATAGTAAACCATCAAATTATAGTGATAAAGTATAAATTAAAAAATATAATTCATATCATAAAAAGATATGAACCTTGAAAGTTTTTTGAGATAAGAGAGAAAGTTAAGAAAAAAATTGCATTTTTTTTATTGTCCAAGTGTAAATTTAATATACCAATAGAATCCTTACGCTTTTATAGAAACAAATTTGTACAACAACTATAGACCTAAACGCAGTATTTCGCGACCTAAACAGCAATTTACTTGATTTCCCCTACAATGATCAGTTCAAATACCTAAGTGTGACGTCAGACTTTTGAGTCAATCAGTATGAAGCGTTTCGGGTGCGGCCAGCGAGGTCTGTCTTTTAACTCAATTTTTTGGGTATTTATGTTCTTTTATTGTTGTTGCTCCCATACAAACATTTGTTCCTCTCCAAAAACTGGTTCGAATGGCATCGGGAAAAAATTTAGTCATCACGCCTATTGACACAAGAAATTACATAATTCCTATATAAATAAATAAATACAAAATACAGTTGATCTATAAAACCCCAAAGAAGGATACTCAAGATACATTGTAATATAACATACCTTCCCTGGCCAAGTAGACCATCTGCCAGTCCTGTTCCACCTTCCTGAAGACGTCTTGGGCCTCGTACACGCCCGCCTCCCACGAGGTCAACTGCTCTATCAGCTCCCCATCCAACAGCACCTGCGAATAATATATGTAGACACTTTCTTTGTATACTAGCTGCCTTAGCCCGCGTACTGCAAAGAACGCAGGCAAATCCGCGGTATAAAAGCCTATTACCATCCAGAACACGGGAATATGGCAACCAGATCATGCGTTACAATTTTAAGCATTGATTAACTAATAATGATAATGGCTAATTATCTAAGCTTAAAAAAAACACAAATTCAGTCAGACTATGATTCAAGGTTCAACAACAAATCCCTGATTTTGCATTTTCCTGTTCTGTAACGAAAGTGTCCCAAGATAATGGCTCAAAAATTGTACAACAAGTTGCCTAAAGCTATTAAAGCACATACTAATATAAACACTTTCCGTCACAAAGTCAACATGCTGCTCCTTAGTAAAACGGTACCTATATAACATTAAGGAATACTTAAATAATGAATACATATATGAATACATACATGAATACATATATAATAAAAGTTGTTCGTTTAAATCTGAATGTATGGAAAGTTTGACATGTTTCTATGGAATGACAGCTGTCATTTATTTACTAAAACATGTTAACATGACATTACAGTAAAACCAATGCGTCATGGAACGAAACTAAACAAGACTAAAACATAATTACCAGTAATCGGTTTTTTGGATTCGACATGGGGTGAACGACATCAATCATTATGTTAGTGTGGATATGCCCCGGGAATCCGGGCTTTATGTTGTTAGAAAAGGCAAAAAAATACAATGTGTTTTTTTATTACACTTTAAAACTTCAAAAGTTTAATTAGAGTAAGCCACAGTTGTCGTAAAAGATAATCTCAGAAACAAGTCGATGAAATGAAAATTTAACCATAAATCATAGTGTGCGAACTTAACGTGGATACTTATTTATTGGATCGCCTTTGAGCTATAAGATCTATGTATTTGTGCTTATACGATAACCTGTGACCTAATATTATAGTTTAAATTATACAGCTAATACCTGTTTATTTATGCAATCCTTAGAAGCAACTAATTAGAACTGATATCCAGACAAAATAATGAAATGTCAATGTCAAGATTTTGAAGTATTTTTTCTATCATGACAGATATGTAAACTAATACTTTGTGGAGGTTTTAATATATTTTGCTTAAAATAAAGTGTAGAGATTAGGAAAAGAATAGAAGTTGTTGTCTCAACTGGTTGCCATGTAAGTAAAAATTTCTTTAGAGATAATTTAAATTGTTTTATTTTTGTACGGTTTGTTCGGTATCGCGGGAAACTGTCGTATCTATATTAACTTTTCTACTTAATATCCCGCGAGGGAGAATCCAAACAACCGATCAATGATAATTACATTGGTACAGTTGATTGCCCGTCATCCATCTCCTCACAGAAGCTGTATTCACCGCACACATACATCCATCGCCACGCAAGTAAGTCATACTCCGGTGCTGATGCCAAGCGCGCGTGCCACGCCCACATCACCTTTCTATAGTATTTAGTGTTCTGTGGTTGTGAGAGAGCGCCGATCAGCGGCGAGTTCCTGCGTGACAGTGCGCGCGGCACCGCCAATAAATCGCGTCGCCGAATCCTGAGCGTTATCCTGGGCATGTCCAGAGTATACAGTCGCACGAGGCGACTCACTATAACGTTGATTTGTCTGTAATCGTAAGTTGGTGTGGCGCGCCCTTAGTGGTAACATATATGTTGTGTGTAGCTTACCTCGTACTCGTCCAGCGCGGCGTAGTACAGTATGTCGTACGAGCCCTTCTGCGTGAGTTTGAAGGGTATTCTACTAGCCACCACCAAAGTTGTTACCACTGGTAACAGAAGCCAATTTTTTTAGGCAGTTCCCAACTCAGCTTTCATCATTAAAATGTTGATGATAACTACCTTTAGGGTGAGTTTCATCAAACCGTCTGTAATCGTAAATTGATCGTTTAAATCTGAAGGTATGGAAAGTTTGACAGCTGCCGACGCAATAACGTTGATTGGTGCAATTTATTTATTTATTTATTTATTTATTTGTAAATAGGCTCGGCTTGCTTTCCTTGACTGGGTAAGTAGCGGTAAGTCTCAACATGGCCCTACCTATCAGACAATGTGTTCTACCAGAAAACATTTTAAAATGAAGCTGAAATGGTGTCAAGATAATCAAGACCAAATTAAAATGGATATTTTGGCATCTCATCACGATTCCAAAAGGTTTGGATCTTTCTGGAAAAAGACCAATAGTCTTGATACTAGGCCGAGCCTACCTGTGAGCGTCGGGGATGCGTGTGAGCCGGTGGATATTGCCAATCTTTTTAGAACACACTTTGAGGTTCAACCTCAGCATAACTTTTTGAGTGGAACGCTCACTACTGAGGAGCCATGTGGGGGCACTTGTCACCGACCTATTTATTTTTCCGCTAAAAATATAGCTACTGTCATACGGAATATGTCGCGTGGCAAGTCACCCGGGCATGACAGCCTCAGTGTTGAGCATCTCAAGTACGCCGGCCCTCATCTGCCCAGGGTACTAGCCATGTTCTTTGCATTATCCATCGGACACTCTTATCTGCCCGACGATTTAATGAAAACAATTGTAATACCGATTATTAAGAACCGAACAAGTGACGTATCGGATAAAAATAATTACAGGCCCATCTCTCTAGCGACTATAATTGCAAAAGTGCTGGATAGTCTGCTTGATCAACAGTTAAGTGCTCACGTAAAGCTGAATGACGCTCAGTTCGGTTTCAGAGCTGGAGTGTCGACTGAGTCAGCTATTTACTGTCTCAAGCACACTGTCCGGTATTATGCAAAAGAACGGACCCCTGTGTATGCTTGTTTCTTGGACCTTTCTAAGGCCTTCGACCTAGTGTCGTACGATATCATGTGGTCAAAATTATCTAAAGAGACAAGTATGCCCGGGGAGCTTGTATCAATATTTAAATATTGGTATAGGCACCAAACAAATGTTGTAAGATGGGCTGGTTGTGTGTCGGACGTATACAGGTTGAAGTGCGGAGTGAGACAGGGTGGGTTGACGTCCCCAAAGCTCTTCAATCTATATATGAATCAACTGATCGAGGAGCTCAGTAACACCCCAGTGGGTTGTTCTATTGGTGGAAAAGTTATTAATAACATCAGCTATGCGGACGACATGGTGTTGCTGAGCCCTTGTATCAGTGCGTTGAGAAAGCTGCTAGCCGTATGCGAGCGCTATGTTGCTGCCCAGGGCCTCAAGTACAACGCGACGAAAAGTGAGCTGTTGTTGTTCAAGGCGGGCAATAAAACTTACGAGATTGTCCCGCCAGTGGTACTTGGCGGCACACCATTAAAAAGAGTCTCACAATTTAAGTACTTGGGGCATTGGGTAGTAGAGACGCTATGCGACGATCTTGACATAGAGAGAGAGCGCCGAGCATTGGCGGTCCGGTGTAATATGCTAGCTCGTAGGTTCGCGCGGTGTAGTGAGGGTGTCAAAGTTACTTTATTTAAGGCATTTTGTCAATCCTTCTACTCGTGTGCGCTGTGGGTTGGGTATACGCAGCGGGCCGTCAATGCGATAAGAGTGCAGTACAATAATGCGTTCAGGGTGCTGATGGGTCTGCCCCGCTACTGCAGTGCGTCCGGCATGTTCGCGGCGGCGGGCGTGCCGGGATTCCACGCAATAATGCGCAGCAGGGTGGCATCACTCATGCGGAGGGTACGGGGTAGTACCAACAGCATCCTGAAATCGCTTGTTGAACGGGTGGACTGCTCGATTATGCGGCATTGGGACGAGGCGCATGCTGCGGTGCGTGCCCCCTCACGCCGATATTAGTTAGGTTTTAAATTACGTAATGTTACTAACACTAGTTTCTAAGTAAATATATTGTTACTAACAATTTATGGATCCAGTCCGAAATAAATGAATTTTAATTTAATTTAATTTAAATATAATTTATCAACATAACAGCTTACGCCATGGCGTTGGTAAACTTAAAGTAACTAAGTGAGTACATACACATCATATAATGAATAAAGATAAATAATAAAGGTAATAGTAACAATTAAAAATAGTTTTCAAAAAACTGTAAAATAGTCGGGCGAAGTTTGCTCCATTTACAGGCAAACAGGTCGCAATTCGGTGCATAAGAATTAAATTTATTTAGTAGCGCCTGGGCATGGACAACCGGTGAGTGCTCGTGTGCCGCCGTGCGAGTCGCCTCCTCTGCCAGGAGTCGGTGGCTGCGGCCGCGCAGGTACTTATCAGGAACGAAGAGGCAACATGTTCTTGCGGCCAAGTCAGAACAGTCTGACTCACCTCTCAAAGTCTGACAGGCAGTGGACAAAAGCTCGATATAACGTCTGACCTGTAAGGAGTTGAAGCCCAACATTCCTAGTAGGTATTTGGTGGGGTAGAGGAAGGGATAGTATCCGTACTTTTTCTTGTAAAAAAAGCGGAGAAACGCTTTTTGCACTTTTTCTAAAAGAAGGGTGTATAAATTTTCATGCGGGTTCCAAATAACTGATGCCGATTCGATCTTGCTTCTGACTAATGCGATGTACAACAACTGTACTACTTTGGGATCGCGAAAATCCTTCGCGTTGCGGACGATGAAACCAAGCCTCTTGTAACAATCATTTGCGAGTGATATGATGTGCTGGTTAAAAGTAAGTTTGGGATCAAAAGTAACGCCAAGATCTTTTATAGAGTTTACGCGAGCTATGGTACAGCTGTCTAAGGAATATAAATTATGAAGAGGGGAAGGAGAACGGGTAAAGGTCATTGTATTACATTTGGACGAATTAAAGAGTAATTTGTTCGATCTGGCCCAACAGAAAACCGCGTTTACATCCTCCTGTAACAGTTTACAGTCAGAAACATCATTTACGCGACGTATAAGTTTAAGATCGTCTGCATAGAGCAAACAATGCGAGTGTTTAACCACTTTCTCCAGATCGTTTATCATCAAAACGAAAAACAAAGGACCCAGGATGGAACCTTGACTTACCCCAGAACGAGTATGGTAAGGTGGAGAAATATAACAACCGTGACGTACGAATTGTTGCCGATCTCTGAGATAGTCAGCAACCAACTGGAGGAGTTTCGGAGTGAAGCCAAAAGTTGTAAGTTTATCTAGGAGAATGTCATTATCAACACGGTCAAAGGCTTTTTGGAAATCAAAATATATAACATCTACTTGAGAGCCTTGGTCTAAATAACGTGATATAGTGTCTGTTAGGGATAATAAATTGGTGTTTACTGACCGCCGCGCACGGAAACCGTGCTGGCAGTCGGCAAGATATGGGCTTATTTGAAGTGAGATTTTACGATGTAAAATAGACTCTATGACTTTGGGTAAACAAGAGAGAATTGCAATAGGACGGTAGTTTTCGGCTTTTGAACATTCTCTGGATTTAGGGATGGGCTTAACGCGTGACGTTTTCCACTGGGTTGGATATTTACTAGTAACCAGAATTAGGTTGAATATGTAATGGATAGGATGAACTAGAAATTCCTTGCCGGCTTTAATAATATACGGTGGCACATTATCAGGACCAGCAGCACTTTTTGGTTTAAGTTTATTAATTGCAGCTGCTATTTCCTGCAAAGATATTTTAGTAACGTCAATTCGAGTAGCAGATTGAGAAGTGTCATTTTTCATAGCTAGCTCAGAATCTAATAATGGGATGCCCGGTAAAAAGACACTGGAGAAAACAATTGGTGTGTAATCCTAAGTTGGTGTAGCCCGCCCTTGGGCCATGGTCTCCTATAAATCACGGCGTACGTTGCGTCACAACGCTTACTATGGAGATGTACAGGTAAATTACTTTCGAGACGTTTTTGCATTTGTAGTTGTGACCTCTGTAGCCAGCCTCGCACACACACATACGTGTGTCTGTGTACGTCAACGTGTACATGTGTCCCTGTAAATATACAAATACTACTACAAATGCAAAAACGTCTCGGAAGTAATTTACCTACTGTAGTGGCCGACGACCACAACATACTCCAGGCAAAATACGGTTTCGAAAAACATTAATTTATAATAGCGTTTTTTTGTTTATTTCATTCTAAAACATTATTCTAAGATGCTTTATTCAAGAATCCAACAAACTTTCCACCCGGAAGTAATTTATAGATTTAAAACAAACATTCATTGTCTTTATTATTTTATTTATATTTAATATTTTAAAGCAAATATAAATTAACCTAAATAAAGATAAAAAAATATGTATATATTTGTGCGGACTTTTTAGGAGCTAATTAAATAAACAATTTTTATGTCTGATTTTTTGTTGGATTTTGCCTCTAGGTAACTATTTAATTGATAATATTTATATTATATTAAAAAAATTAGCTATTATAAATTATTTCCAAATTTGACATTTTTTCCATACAAGTTGTCAGTTTATTGCCTGGACTGAACAGTACATATCCATAGTAAGCATTGTGACGCGTACGGCGTGATTTATAGGAGGCCATAGCTTTAGTGGTAACAGATGTGTTGTGTTGTGTGTGCTTACCTCGTACTTGTCGAGCGCGGCGTAGTACAGTATGTCGTAGGTGCCCTTGTGCGCGAGTTTGAACGTGTGTCTCCCGGCCTCCCCGCGCTGTGAGCGCCACGCGCGCGCGCCCGACACGCGCCCTTGCGATTCGTACTCGTGAGGCTTTCTGGAACAACATTTTTTTAATTTTACACCTCTTTAACGAAATAAATTGTTGTATTAAAAAAAAAAACGTTTTTATATATAAACTAGCTTTTGCCCGCGGCTTCGCCCGCGTACTAAGAGTAATGTTAACCGTCTACAAAAAAGGTGCATCTCAGTTTCAGTCTTTTATATATTTAGATCGACTCTACATAGACTCTGCATATCGAACATAGACTCTACATATCGACTCTACATTCTACATATCGACTATAAATATCGAATCTACATATCAACTCTACATATCGACTTCATATCGACTCTACATATCGAATCTACATATCAACTCTACATATCGACTCTACATATCGACTCTACATATCGACTCTACATATCGGCTCTACATATCGACTCTACATATCTGGCCCCCATATAAAATTTCACCCCCTCTTTTAAGGGGTTGGGTGCAGATTTCCAAAAAAAAATGATGCACGATTTTTTTGTTAGTCACAAATAGTACGCATACCAATTTTTAGCTTTCTACCTTGAAAATTGCGGAACGCTCCATACAAACTTCCACCCCCCATTTTGGGGAAGTGGGGGGTTAGAAAGAGACAAAAAGCAGCCCATGTCACTCTCCATCCCTTCAACTATCTCCACTTAAAAAATCACGTCAATTCGACGCCCCGTTTTGGCGTGAAAGACGGACAAACAAACAAACAAACAAACAAACACATACACTTTCCCATTTATAATATTAGTATGGATAATACGGTACACACTGGCGCGGCCTACGGTGGCGGACAATAGTGACAGCTTCCAGCTAATATAACAAAGTTGCCAGTGCCAGTCTGTCAGAAGCTTAACTTTTTTTTATTACTACAAGCCAGCCCACGCAGGACCCTTTTGGCTCAGCGCGGACAGAACGTGATTTGGCCAGAAGGCCAATACAGCAAGAAGCTGTCTCACTTCTTGCGTCCACGGGGGTATATATACTCGAGTTTAAAAACTTCGATAGCGCGATTCAGAACATTCGATATTCAAATTCTCACCGCTCCTTCATCAGTAGCACTAAGTTCCTGCGCCGCGCCGTCGACACCTGTCGTTGTCTATAGTCTATGCTCCCGAAAAGCTAGGATTGTCGTGTCGCTAGCTTGGCTCTGGCTCACTTACCATCAATTATGTTTTCGCTGTGAGAGCGAAAATATAATTCTAAATTTCTCTATCGGCATCACCACAACCCCTATCACCACGACCACGCGGGGGGTATAACACTGATTATCACTAGCTCGCCTACTCGTCTTAAATAGAGCTGCCTTTGTCTCACTTCTCCTCGCGGCCGCGGGGGTATATATACTAAAGTTTAAAAACTTCGATAGCGCGATGCAGAACATTAGATATTCAAATTCTAACCGCTCGTTCATCAGTTGCACCCGCGCCGTCTACACCTGTCGTTTTCTATGCTTCCGAAAAAAAGCTAGAATTGTCGCTAGCTTGGGGCTCACTTACCATCAATTATGTTTTCGCTGTCTCCACCTTCTCTATCGCCATTACCACCACAACCCCTATTTGCGGCCTAGATTATCACTGGCTCGCTTACTCGTCTAAAATAGAGCTGTCTTTGTCTCACTTCTCCTCTTTTTTTTTTTATATGATTCACTTCAGGCACTTCAGCAGCCTTGCGGCTTTGGCTGATCATCATGGCTGGCTGTGGGCAGACGCTTTAGTGGCTGCCCGACAGCCGAATTATCACTTCTCCTCGCGGCCGCGGGGGTATATATACTCGAGTTTAAAAACTTCGATAGCGCGATGCAGAACATTCGATATTCAAATTCTCACCGCTCCTTCATCAGCTGCACCAGCTCCTGCGCCGCGCGTCGCGCCAAGCAAGCGCGCCGCGCCGTCTACACCTGTCGTTTTCTATGCTTCCGAAAAAAAAGCTAGGATTGTCGCTCTAGCTTGGCTCTGGCTCACTTACCATCAATCAATATGTTTTCGCTGTCTCCCCTTCTCTATCGCCATTACCACCACAACCCCTATTTGCGGCCTAGATTATCACTAGCTCGCTTACTCGTCTTAAATAGAGCTCCCTTTGTCTCACTTGTCCTCGCGGCCGCGGGGGTATATATACTCGAGTTAAAAAACTTCGATAGCGCGATGCAGAACATTCGATATTCAAATTCTCACCGCTCCTTCATCAGTAGCACTAAGTTCCTGCGCCGCGCCGTCGACACCTGTCGTTGTCTACGCTTCCGAAAAAAAGCTAGGATTGTCGCTAGCTTGGCTCTGGCTCACTTACCATCAATCAATATGTTTTCGCTGTCTCACCTTCTCTATCGCCATCACCAACCCCTATTAGCGACTTCGATTATCACTAGCTCGCTTACTCGTCTTAAATAGAGCTATCTTTGTCTCACTTCTCCTCGCGGCCGCGGGGGTATATATACTAAAGTTTAAAAACTTCGATAGCGCGATGCAGAACATTCGATATTCAAATTGTAACCGCTCCTTCATCAGTTGCACCAGCTACTGCGACGCGCGTCGCGCCAAGCACGCGCGCCGCGCCATCAACACCTGTCCTGTCGTTGTCTATGCATCCGAAAAAAAGCTAGAATTGTTGCTAGCTTGGCTCACTTACCATCAATTATGTTTTCGCTGTCTCACCTTCTCTATCGCCATTACCACCACAACCCCTATTTGCGGCCTAGATTATCACTGGCTCGCTTACTCGTCTAAAACAGAGCTGTCTTTGTCTCACTTCTCCTCGCGGCCGCGGGGGTATATATACTCGAGTTAAAAAACTTCGATAGCGCGATGCAGAACGTTCGATATTCAAATTCTCACCGCTCCTTCATCAGCTGCACCAGCTCCTGCGCCGCGCGCCGCGCCAGGCACGCGCGCCGCGCCGCCGACACCTGCCGTTGTCTGTGCTTCCGGAGCGCCAGGATTGTCGATCGTTGTACCAACTCCCGTACCAAACGCGTGTAGTTCTTGCTCCCGAAGAGAATATCACAGCTAATTCGTTCTCGCTCACTTACCACAATAAGTACTCTCTCTCGCTCGTTTTCTCTATCACTCTATGTTTGCGGCCAAAATTATCACTAACTCGCATACTCACCTTAAGCATGCAACACACTGGAGAGGTCTGCGATGGCGGCCAATAGTAAATTTGACCGCTAATGACAAGTTTACTATTGTCCGCTGCGGCCAGGCCGCACCTGTCTGTGACAAGCGTTAAGGCTCAATACACAATGGGCTATCATGGCCCATCATACAGGACGCAACTATGCGTTAGGGGAAGAAAGACATACCCTTCCATCGCATTCCAACGCATACGTGCACCCTATCCTGCTATGATGGCCCATTGTGTAGAAAAGCCTTTATATAGAGCTGCCGCTGTCTCACTTCTTGCGGCCGCGGAGGTATATATACTAGAGTTTAAAAACTTCGATAGCGCGATGCAGAACATTCGATATTCAAATTCTAACCGCTCCTTCATCAGTTGCACCAGCTCCTGCGCCGCGCGCCGCGCCAAGCAAGCGCGCCGCGCCGTCTACACCTGTCGTTTTCTATGCTTCCGAAAAAAAGCTAGGATTGTCGCTCTAGCTTGGCTCTGGCTCACTTACCATCAATCAATATGTTTTCGCTGTCTCCCCTTCTCTATCGCCATTACCACCACAACCCCTATTTGCGGCCTAGATTATCACTAGCTCGCTTACTCGTCTTAAATAGAGCTCCCTTTGTCTCACTTGTCCTCGCGGCCGCGGGGGTATATATACTCGAGTTAAAAAACTTCGATAGCGCGATGCAGAACGTTCGATATTCAAATTCTCACCGCTCCTTCATCAGCTGCACTAGTTCCTGCGCCGCGCGCCGCGCCAGGCACGCGCGCCGCGCCGCCGACACCTGGCGTTGTCTGTGCTCCCGGAGCGCCAGGATTGTCGATAGCAGTTCGCTCTCGCTGCACAGGTTCCTCCGAGTGAGCACCTGTACAATGTAACTACTGAATACTGGTACACATACAACGTGTCCCAAATGTCAACGTCAAGCCGGAAACGGGTGATAATAGCCAGTTTTCAAAAAACTGAAGAAAAAGTCAAGTATAAAAAAAAATTAAAGGCATTAAAAAAATGGACAACCTATAATGATGTTTTAAGTACTTATGACAAATTTTAATTTTTCTTCAATATTTTTATTGGTATGTACGGTCGAGGAAATTGAATGTTTATCACTTTTGGACTCTATGTAATGGTATTAAGGTCCAAAAGTGATAAACATTCAATTTCCTCGACTGTACATTGTGAATAACCCTTCTGTAAATCAAATACTAAAGTTAAAACACAACCGCCTCCGTTTTTAATAAATTACACTTTTTTCCCTAATATGGAATAAAAATCGTTAACAAAATAACTTTTACTGATTTACTACGCTAATTTGGCAAGTAGTTTTGACAGATGGCCTATTTAGTCCTAATTTCAAAATGGTATAACACTTGCACTTTATCGAAAAAATTTATTTTTTTAAAGAGTGAGATGCATGTTGCTAATTGTGTAAATACGGTATAGTAAATTCACATTTCAAAAAGAAATTCAGAAGATTTCGAGAAAGGTTTTTTTTTAAACGACTTTGATTTTCTTTTCATTTTTGCGACGAGACGTTGACTTTTGTGACATCCTGTATAGAAGTAAAGCGTTAAGCTAGTCCCAAATTGGACCTTACTGCACGTTTAATAGAGTGGTCACCTTCATATGATCCATTGTGTACTACCATATGACTGATTCCTGTAGCTTACCCTAAATAGAGCCTTATCCTAATGGCAATAAGGCCCAACTTCCTTATGTCAGCCTTCTGCGTCACATAAACTGAACTGCGCGTTAAGCTAGTCCAAACTGAACTTTAGCAATAGAGCCTTCACCTGCTTATGATCCATTGTGTACCACCATGTGACGCCCTTTAGCTTACCCTTAATTGGACCTTATCATAACGGCTTTCTTATGAGATTATTTTAGCTGCGAACTGTGCGTTAAGCAAGTTCCAAATTGAACCCTACTGCATTCATAATAGAGTCCTCACCTCCTTATGATCCATTGTGTACCGCCACGTGACGTCTTGTAAGTCGTCACGTGACACAGCGATGACGTACGATAACTTCTTGCCCCAACCGTGGCAATACATTAGGGGTGTGTTAAGTTTGCCTTCGCACGGGTCGACGTGCAGCCACTGGTTTGATTCTGAGTCGAAAACCTGAAAAATATGTTGATAATAAGCAAAGCTGATAGGCCTAGTCTTGCAAAATAAACATACAAAGGCAGGGCAGTGCTATCCTTTTCTCCTTAAGTGTTACAAAATGCCCTAGGAAAGGGAGAATATAGTAGATTGTGTCTCAAGGGAGCAAAATTATGTATTTACGGCGAGGGCGGTATTTTGAATCTTGAGCGTGACGAGGGATTCAAAGTGTTTATGTCCAAGAAGGAAATAATTTTGCTACAGAGTGGAACATACTGCTTTTCAGATTTTCTATGAGGAAAATTGAAGTTAAACAGGAAATGACAAAAACGTTACATACTGATTAACATTGAATCGTGACGTCACAGTGTAATATTCGTACTAATCGCTGTATTGAAAATCAAGTAAATTGCTGTTTCGGTCGTGTAATACTGCGTTTAAACCGTAGTTGTCATACAATTTTGTTTCTATAAAAGCGTAAGGATTCTATTGGTAGCTTTAAATTTACTTTTGGACAATAAAAAAAATGCTTAACTTTCAAGGTCCATATCTTTTTATGATTTTAATTATATTCATATTTATTTAATGGTTTATTATCCATTTACCAACACTGCGTTTATCAATTTTAACATGTGGAAACTACCCAATTTCTATGCTCAACAGAGTTCATGTTTGAACTGTACCTACTAGCGTCAAGATCTTATTATACTAACATGAACATAAATAATTGAATTGAACTTTGAATATTTTCTGAATAGCATTTGTGAAATAGTACATTGTTGAAGAGGCTAGAAAGTAAGCAATAGATGGACGAGTTAGTTCGAGGGCCGACGCGTAGCGGAGGCCCTCGAAAGTACGAGTCCAGCTATTGCCCTTTCGGCCGAGGCTTAACATAGTGCTTTTCACGCCTACTGCGAGGAAATTGCAACTAATTATAATTTAAAATCAAAATTAAGTATCTAATTGAAGATCATAATACTAAACAGGCTCGCTTGCCTCGCGCCCGGCGCGGGGGAGGGGGAACGGGCGCACGCACGCCGGCCGACCGCGCGCGGGGCCCTGTGATTGGTCGATTGCTGTTCAAACTGTCCAACAATAACATTGTTGGACAGTTTGAAGTCATAGATGGCCTGTTCGTGCGACGTCCAACTAACCCCAGCTTTGAAGCCTGAATTCTGACCATCTTTTGCCACATTTCCGAGCAGTGGCGTGAAAAGAATATTAGTATTGTATCGTGTTCCTCACCTCGCACCACACGTGGTCGGTCGTGTCGTACACGTAGCGCGTGTCGTACGACAGCGCGCGGCAGAACAGCGTGAAGCAGTTGGCCCACTCGCCGCAGCGGCCGCGGCGCGCGCGCAGCAACGCGCGCGGCGAGTTGTGGCGGGGGAACTGTGTCTCCGTGCCACATGGCTCACACTTGTACAACTGGAACACGAAATTAACTATATCCTACACTACACAACTAGTAATATTTATATATCTTCGGATAGGGAGGCAGTCTTTAAGGCGCAAAAAAATGCATTAGATGTTGTGCCTTGAAACAGCCAGACAGTTGTGTTCCCCATTTCAAAGAACTAAAGGTTCTGACAGTGCCATGCCTATATATTTTTGAAGTGGCCATATTTGTTTAAACTAACTCAGCGCTATTCGTAAAGGTATCAGATGTATTTAAACGTATCACACACCTTTGTTCTGTATCTTCACGTACCGCACTGATGCATAAGTGTTTTCTGCATGGCACCCAAATTTTTAAATAAAATACGCTTAGCTTTAAGAATGTTGCCTTTACAGGAATTTAAAAATAAGCTTTATAAACTACTTATTAGTAAGTCCTATTACTCAATATCGGAATTTTTAATAGACGATTTAACTTCATTTAGTAGGTAATATCTGACATAAAATTGGTTATTTAATTGGATTGAATTAATTAATGTATTTGACATTTCACATTTTATTTATAATGATTGACCAAGTTTTTTTTATTTTTTCTACTTTTTGTTGTGATATTGTTATGCTTTTAATGCATTTAAAATTAACTTATTTATAAGTTTAGTAATTAATCATTCTACTGATTTTGTACGCCTACAGGCAAAACATAGTGTTCCACAACCCATTTTACCCACCAATGTATTGCACCTATTTTTACAAATAAATCACTATGACTATGAAGCAAGAAGGACCAAAAGCGAATAAGATGATCATACTGCACAACTTTTCCCATGGGACCAACCACGAAATCGCAAAAGAATAAAAGCCAATTAAGAGTTAACTGTGAGTTAATTGAGAGTTAATGTACGGAACAGCTGATTTTTTTTGCGATTTCGTTGTCGGTCCCTTGGAAAAATATGTTCAGTGTGACCATCTTATTCACTTTTGGTCATTCTCGCTCGACTACCCCTAAATCACCCTGTATAGGCAGATGACCGAAACTCCTGGACAAGAATACTGGCTATGCTACGTCGGTATCGGCAATGACGACCCTCAGCAATGAGGATGTCTCATTGCCCACGCGCATTAACCATTACATATAGTTGTAAACCGCCGATACTCAATGGAGCAGACCTCACTCTCAAAAAATGAAGTTTATAGGATTTATAGGCAGGGTCGCCATGTAAGGAAGTGATCAAATAACAACAATAGTAAGTAGCTATTAACCTGCCAATGTTAAACGAGGCATGCTTCCTGTTTAACGAATCAACTTTAAAGGCGGGTTGCACCAACATACATAGGATTACAGGCCGATCCACGTTAAATATGGCGTCGGCAGCTGTCAACCCATACAAACTTGTCAACCTTTCTATACATTCAGATTTAAGCGAACACCGCTTATGATTACAGACGGATAGGTGGGTCGTTCTTCTTTTTTACCGACAATGATCCGAGGTTTTTCTGTTTTTTTGGTTTTTGAACTATCGAAAATTGTGGTTTTGAAGTGCGATTTAAAAAAAATTGCATAGGTTTCTTCATTAGAACTAATTAAAGTTTCCTTTCTGGCCAATATAAATATTTATTTACGGTTGGTTTCTACAAAAAAACATGTGACAAAGTGGACTCTTTCAGTGGGGACAACATTTTGGTTTACCACTCTGTCACGGCATTCTACGAAAAAAAAAAACATTTAAAAAAATGCTAGTTAGAGAAATTGAAATATTAAACATCACTAATGAATAAAATAATATGGACGTTCATTCGAACATCATAAAACCGTAAACATCATTACTCAAATGAGATGCCGTAATAAGACGAGGGACAGGCTATTGTCGGTCGAAAAGAAGAACGACCCAGGTGCCTACCCTAGAAGGTCACTGACCTCGACGTTGCAGATCTCCTTGCCCACGCGCATTTAGTAGCCATTAACTGTACGCCGGTTGTCTAACTAAACTGCCAATATTAAATGGAGCAGACCTTACTGTCGGAAGATGAAGATAACAGGCAGGGTCGCCATGTAAGGACGTGATCAAATAACAATAGTAGTAGTTATTAACCTGCCAATGTTAAACGAGGCATGCTTCCTGTGTAACGAAACAACTTTAAGGGCGGGTTGCACCAACTTACGACTACCGACCGATCAACATTAAATATGGCGGCGGCAGCTGTCAACCCATAGAAACTTGTCAACCTTTCTATACATTCAGATCTAAGCAAACACCGCTTATGATTACAGACGGATAGGTGCCCCCCCTAAAAGGTCACTGACCTCGACGTTGCAGATCTCCTTGCCCACGCAAATTTAGTAGCCATTAACTGTACGGTTGTCTAACTAAACTACCCACTATTAAACTGCCAATACTAATTGGAGCAGACCTTACTGTCGAAAGAAGAAGATTATAGGCAGGGTCGCCATGTAAGAAAGTGATCAAATAACAATAGTAGTTATTAACCTGCCAATAATAAAAGAAGCATGCTCCCTGTATAACAAATCTACATTAATCTTTTCGACGCGAACGCCGCATATATCGGCACCGCAGGTTCAACGCCAACGACTGATATGTGCGTCAAGGAGCCCACCGCGATAGCAACCTTCTTGCATTAACATAAGGTTTAACTCCGCACTAAATGTCTTGTTGATTTGGCGTGTGGTTGACAACTTTTCTCTTTGACAGAGCGTCGAAAAGGTTAAGGGCGGGTTCCACTAACATCACAGGCCGATTATAGAAGCATAGAAGCTTGTCAACCTTTCTATACAATCTGATTTTAGTGAACACCGCTTACGAGATTGACAGTTGGTGTCCACCTGTCAACCCTAATAGGTGACTGACCTCGACATTGCAGGTCTCGTTGCCGACGCGCATGACCTGCGCGCGCAGGAAGGCGGTGGGGCCGGCGCAGGCGCCGCACGCCGGCCGGTCCACCCACGAGAAGTACTTGTACTTGAACCAGCCCAGCAGCTCCAGTAACAGAGCCACGTCGAAGGACATGTCGTGGTCTTTTATTTCACCTGGGAGTTTAGAAAAAAAACGAGTTCAGTATGGTACAGCATGTGGTGTTATCTGGAAGTAGTAAAAGGTTTTTTTTCATCATCCAATAATTAAATATTGTTGTCTATACTCCCATGAGAAGTTTCCGCAATTTTCGTCTAATTAGCATTTTCCATGCTTCCACTAAATATAGAAGGAATGGTTTTTTGTGTAGAGCAGGCAGGACTTTAAATAAAGTTGTAGTAAGTTTAGATATAGACATATTATGTGATAGCATCCAAGCAATAAAAACAAAACAGATAATTTACTAACTACCCTGCACTTGTATATTAGTGCGCGATAGGTTACTGTGCGTAATATACGGTAAGTTCAGTTTGGCTATAGATTTCTTTGTGTTAGTAATCTATAAGTGCGAACTTATTGCGCTGTTGGTTTTCCATGTATTAATAAATAATCTATAGAGATTCATCTTTTATTCATAAAACTTAACTAAAGTTTGTTTTATCAAACACAAATGTCACAGGGAAATGTAAAGGCAAACTAATTCAACATTAAAACTTGGGCTACAATGTCCATTTACCGTGGATGTGACCTGAGTCTTGTTTACCACCTTCCATCTCATTTCACTACAGTAGCAAATTCAAATTTGTTATTTCAAGCTGATTTTCATTGCTGATAGCTATTTCTGAACTTTGAGTAAACTACACATACCAGATTTGATTCTCTTCTGCTGCTCCCTGACCCGGTCCAAGGCCATCAGCTGGAGAGTCACTAGTGGGATCTGCTCCCTCGCCAGCTCTTGCAACTCCTCGCTCTCATACTGTATCATGTTGTTGAACAACATCTCGATTTTCAGCAGGAATGGGTTCTTTGTAATCTGCATTGTAAATATAAAATAAAAATAGCCTTTATTATTGAAGCTGAAAAACTTAAAAACTATAATGCTCCATTCCATCGACAACTTCAACTCGTCTTGGCAACATAGGCCTCCTCCAGAGCCTTCCATTTCGTGCGGTCCCTTGCCTCTCTCAGCCACGTTCCTCCAGCAGTCCACCTCAGATCATCTGACCATCTAAGGGTAGGCCTTCCTCTTTTTTTTTATAACCTCTTGGGTACCACTCGACTATGTCCTTTGTCCATTTGTCCATGCTTCCCCTTATCATATGACCTGTCCAGCGCCATTTTTGCTGTTTTATTGTATCTGTTATTTTTCTGGTCTTTGACTTGGCTTGGCTTAGCTATTGTAAATATACTTTTACTTTACTATTATTTTGCTCTTCACTTGCTATACTCAAAGAAATACTCATATTACTCATCACACAAATACTTGCTCATACCCGGATCCAAAACCCACGACCATTAGCTTAATGGGCAGGTCACTATCCACTAAGCTAAACCGGTTGTCAATGTGAATGAATGTGAGAAGTTATTGACTGCCTGCCTGTCCGAACATCCCTTCGAATCATCATCAATTCTTACCAGTATGTTAGATGGTGCGAATTTAACTTTTTTAGGCTGCAGGCTATGATTGGAGCGTATGGGGCGCGACTTCACCCGACTGAGGGAGCCACAGCAGAAGTATATCTTTCGCTCGATGGCTGCCTGTGCAATCCGCAGCTTGCTTAGAGTTTCTTCTTTTGGGTACACATACTCATTTCCATCCTAGAAAAATAAGGCAAAATTGGTAATAAATTCGAGCAATGATTTTCTTTACAAATAACATAAAGAGGAAAAGTCTGTAAGTTTGGAGGAAATTTCAGGAACAGTGTATAGAATGGACTTTCTGTATTTTAAATATTTTAGGTCATACAGAAATTTAGGTTTGCGTCTCTTCTATGGACATTGCCAAAGACGACGTAATATATCTGAATATTCACCCTTGGACTTGGAGACACCATTTATGCAGAATAAACGGTGTCTCCTCTTATATGACTTCATACCTTCATATGATCAAAACATTTTTATATGCACTGAAGCCCTTAACTAATGACCACAAGATATACTACTTTTGTTTTACTCAATCTGTATGACACTTTTACGAAAATGGCTCAAACGATTTTGATGAGTCTTGTGTCTATTTTATTTAGCTCGGTTTCCACAGAGCAAAGCTTGATTTCCCAGTACAGTCAACAATGACTGTGTACAATAAGTTTACATTATACCGTCAGGAAAATGCGGCTGTCGGCAGCATAAGTAAAACAGTCCTGAAAAAACAGCTCTGTATCACTTACCGCACGGAACCCAATATATTTAAGATAATCGGTGAATGCTTCCGAATGTAAAACTTTCTTCAGAACCTCACTCCTCAGCGTCCTCAATTCGTAATCGTGGGGGTTTTCCAAAATTTGATATATAGCGTTAAGAAGTTCGTACAGAATTTTACTGAAGCTGTCAACACATCCCAAGCTTTGTTCTACTAACGCTAGACGGGCTATATCTTCCATTTTGTCTGTATTTAGTCCTGTGTGAGGCGGATGGAATTTTATTTGTTATCAATATGTTGACTAACTCATTTCGAAAACGTTCAGCTGTACTTGTCAATTTATGGTTTGTCATTGCGCTGTCACTGTCAATGTCACAGAACAATAACTTTATTATTCTGAGGTCAATGTACTGGACGTTATTTCGTTCGGAAATATGTTATCCCCACGTTCTAACGCGACGAAAAAGATTGTTTTCTATCTCGCTGATATGTATGAGATAGGGAAAGTCGGCTTTCTGTCGGTTGTTGTGACACATTTAACGTAAAGCCGGGTCGGCTGCGACCTGTTTTTGTGTTTTTCTAACACCTAACATGTTTTGCCAATCAAAACAAAACCCTATTTGTTTGCCGAAACTGACGGATAACATGTTAGGTGTTACAAAAACACAAAAACAGGGGCCCTACCGCCAAATGGACCAACGAAAACGAAAACGAAAACGAAGTACGAACGAAAGAAGAAAATGGCGCTTACCGCCAAGTAGTTTCGGATCGTAGGCTTTCGTTTCGTTTCCATAGACAACTTGCGGATTTGCTATCGTGAATGGAAAGAACGATGAAGTGGTAAAGTGGTTTCACACGCAGCGATAAAAAACCGGTAAATGGATATTTAGCTAAAAATTAGCTTGAAATAGTGATAAACAATATTTATATCGTATCTAAAACGTGTAGCGGCATTAGAAAGTGCTGCTGAACTAGTTTTAATGCTAGATTTTAGGATTTTTCTTTAAAATTTAAAAATGTCAAATCAGCGACTGCGTCTTGGCGGGAATTCAAATAAAGCGCACCGCCTTACGTATTGTTGCTTTATATATTAAACATTTTCAAGATTTTATTTGTTTGTCTACCTGTTTTTTGTTCTTAACATTAGACCTGTTTGTTAATTACTTAATCATATTCAATCACGTGAACATTTAAAACAAAGATAAATGTGTGGTGTAAAGTGATCAATTGCTTCACGTGATGATGATTAACTTTGCCCTTTCCCCTTACGAGGTACATTTTCATGCAAGGAATAGGCAAATTTCTGCTTTCTGCTTTTTTTGCTAGTAGGTAGATCCATGCTTATTTAACCTTTGTAAAATAGTGCCATGTCAATTATTGGAATTTGGTATACGAGCAGAGCCCTGTATCCTTAAAGTATCACAGTTATATTACATGTAACTGGGAAACTACTAAGATCAAGTTACTGTAGGGGCAATATTTTATTTATTTGCTGTCTTCGTCGTCAAGTGTGTCTCATTTTACCGTGCTGGCGATAGATGGGCGTGGGACCAAGAACGAAAAATAGAGTTAGGCATAGTAATTCAGTAAGGTGCGTTGTCTCCTACTGGTTCTAATATCTCTTCCATGAATAGATATGAATCATTTAGCAAAGTTTCATTTGTTTAAATTGTTCTCCGAGATAGTGTGTCCAGAATAAAATGCCTTTGCATGGACAAATGAAACTTTGGACAACGACTTACTTAGGGAAACAATTCTAAACACTAATATGGTCATATAGCATTGAGGGCACACTTTAAATTAAACAATTGTTGTAAGCCTACAAATATCATTTATTTTTACAAAAATAAATAAATTACACTATATTTTAATTGTATAGTAATAGCTAGGTTAGGTATCAATAATTAAAATGTCTTGCAAACGGCATTGTAAGTCTATGGGTTTGCGTGCGTAGATTTTTACCAATTCAAGTTAAAGTACATTATGCGGTCGTTCCTTCTGTCCCAGCTCAGCAGAGGCATCTGTAATACTTAAAGGGAAGAAGTACAGAATAAGTGCAATGTGCATCCTGCACAACGTTACTTTTCTATATCAATACTAATATTATAAAGCAGAAAAGTCTGTGAGATTGTTGCTTTGCAAGTTTTTATGTAATGGGTAATCTCCGGAACCACTTATCCGATTTCAAAAATTCTTTCATCTGCGTGTAGAATCGACTTTCTGGATGAAGGCGAAGCCGCGCGGACAGCTAGTTATCTACAAAGAGGTAATATGTTGACTTTTATAAGTTTGTATACTTTCTATGTTATTGGTAAACACTGGAACGAACTATTCGATTTAAAAAAATCTTTTGTTGGTTCATAGAATGGACATTCAGGAAGGACAAGTCGTATATGTTTTTAAATGCCTAATTATTTACCTACGACTACGACGTCTAGTTCCCATAGCAAAGGTCAGCCTGTGTAAGGTATTCCACTGTCCAAGATCTTTGTCCAATGTGCATTGCGTCTCACATTATTTTAAGCAAAATGTGAGACGCAAATTCACAGTGGATTTAGATTGTCTCTAACATATGAAAATGAAATTTGGACTAAGTTCAATGTCGTATTAAATAAAAAAATACATGGTTGTTTTTATAAAAATTCATATTGTATTTAACAAAGTTCAATGCAAGATTTTTTTAGTATAATGCGAGATAATTTACGACAGTTTTGTCTTGTACTTTATCTATCGTCGTCACATTTGAATTTCATCCATTTGCCCAAAATGTTTCACTAACATCGGTTTCGGCCATAGGGAATGTGTACTGTAGAAATTACATACAGTTTCGCTACGTCGTTTTTCTCGATTTACATACCATTATTTCAAGAGAATCAATCCAATGCCCATGAAACTAGCCAGATCGATGGACAGAAATATAGACGTTAAATTAACCGTAAGATAGTACAATTACAGTCTCGATTTTTGAAAGAATTGTACATTCGAAAATTTAAAATGTTCTCATACTTCAAAATACTATAAAAAAATAAGTATTGAAGTAAAATGTATTCCAGATATGATTTCACGTAATTTTGTTCATAGTTTAATAGAATTAGTACAGTTTTAAATCATAACATTGATAAAAATATTTAAAAAATGCATTGACGGAAAAATTTAATTTCTTCTCCCATACAAATTTCATCTGACTTGTGTAACGCACAGTATTGCAGTATTAAAAAAATCGTAACTTTTTTTTTATATAAATTTAAAAAGCTCTGGCCAAGAAATTAGCTTGTTGTATGTTCAACACCATGTAAAACATCAATGAAATTGTTTGTCAGGTCTCTAGAACAAATATTTTATATCAATATCTTGTATCAAATTTCAGGGAAAGGATTTCGTTCCTTTGTGTTACGTCAGCTGTGTAACGCTACATTTTGCGTTTTATTGCAGATAAGACTGCATGCGCATGTGTCGATAGCCATATTCGTTTTTATATTGTGGTACGAAGATTGAAAAAGTATATTTAAGAAACAATTTTGTGTTGTCTTAATTAGGTAATTTTTTGTTTTTTACTGCTGTTTTTACATAGTTGGATGGTGAAATAAATAGGTAATCGGCTAGGCATATTCGAATATTAAAATTCCTTACGGTATTTTTTTTATTTGCTTATCAACCCCAATTTTGCTTCGTTTGTGTGTGACGTTTTTGTGTCATTTGTGTGACGTTTTGGTGTTACACAATTAAAAAAAAAATCCCATACAAATTACCATCCAATTGTTTACTTTGTGTAACATTTTTGTGAATATTCCTTTGCGTTACGTACATTTTTTTGCAATCCACCCTAAAACATGTTTTATATTCAAAACTTCGTCCAAATTGTATTCCGCATACGTTAAATAGCCTAAACTCTTTAATTATTAATGGATGTTATCATTATCACGTTAAAATAACTATTAATTTTGTTAGAAAATTAATTGTCTCTTCAGGAAGTTGATTCTATACGCAGGGAAAATATTATTTCATTCGGATGGTTGGTTCCTGAGAATACCCGTTACATACAAAATCAAAATATTTATTTTGCAAATAGGACAAAGGGCCTCTTTTACGAGTTTATTAATAGGTACATCTATTGTTCATTCTAAATTTATACATCATAAGAAAAAACAATTGTAAAAATAACAATTCCTGATTCTTAGAGATGTAAAAGGTCTCTGAGAATCAAAATTTATATAATAAAAAAATGATAACAGAGTGAAGTCTCTCATGTCAATTCCACTGAACACTGTAATGAAGTAGTAACTTTATTAGTGTTCAGTGAAATGACATGAGAGACTTCACTCTGTTCTCATTTGATTATATAAATTTATTATTTAAATTAGAAACTTATGTAACACTTTAAACTCTCGAGATTTGTACACATATTTAAATTATGAAGGTAAATAAATATCGCGTTAGACCCGTATAAAATAATCATTTAAATATAAATCTATGTATAGTTCATGTTTGCAAGGACGATAAGTAATGTCGTACTTGCAAACATGAACTATACATAAGCTTCTGTCAAAACTTATATTTATTGCCAACTGCTCTTTTCTGTACGCCGTCATCAAATACTCACTGAGACGATTCTAACGAGTCCAAACTCAACAGGGTTGCGGTCGGTTAAATACTGAATTTCCATGGCCACTTTCTCAGCTCGATGGTACCATAATATTGAATTGTCATCCAAACTATACTTATACCCAACATTTCAGCTCAATCGGTTTAACCCTTTTCCAGGCCGGCAATTGGAAAATGACATTAAGATATTATGTTTGACAAGCAATATGTGGTCGATATAACGCCTCTGCCTGGAAAAGGGTTAAGGTTAACTGGTTCATAATTCAGTTCCAAGATTTGTCTACGTCCATGTAAAAAACTGTAAGCGTGATAAGGTAACAGACAGACAAGAGTTTCGCATTTATAATATTAGTATGGATGTCCATCTTGAAAGCCCATTCCTCCTAAGGCCCATGGTATGATGGTATTATTTAAATCATTTTCAATCGGAACAGAGTTGCATTTGTTTTGTTTTGTCTTTGTTTTGGAACAAAAGAAAATTTCAATAACATTTTGTTTTGTATGGTGGGCCTTAGGAGGTAGGCCTATACACAGGTGAAAGAATATTTGAAATCGGATTAGTGGTTTCGGAGATCACCTCCTACATAACAAAGTTACAATCTCTTTCCACTTTATAATACTAGATAGTACTAACGTAGTAATGGCAAATCTTATCGACCCGCTAAGTATGTTTCTAGACCACATCTGCTCGAATTGCCTGCGTTTCCTCTTCGGTTCCTGTGTGTGCATAATCCGGAACTGTTCATATAAGTACTGTACACAACCCTGAAATCACAAAAAAAGATCTTTAACAAGGCACTGAGGTTTTAATTAGAGCATACATAAAGTGGCACCTACAAAACGAGTGAGCAGAGAACATAAAATGTGACAGACACTAGGCTTTTATGGATATTTTCATAATTTTTAGTTAATTTGTTACCTAAAAACATGACACATTAATTTCCTAATTTAAACCCTAAGGCCCTTGTTTTTTCCTTCTGGGCTTTTATAAAACTAGTGCCTATGCTAAATCTTGGGATTAGGTGTCAAAGCGGACCCCGGGCTCCTTTAGGGCATAGCCATTTCTGCCAAGAAATGAATTTTTGGTACAAGCTTTTATTGCCGTCTGTATTTTTCTGTATAACGTCACCAACTACTCATTGAGACAAATCTAACGAGATCAAACTGAACGGGGTTAGGTCAGTTAAGCTTTGAATTTCCATGGCCACCTTCTGTCTCCATCATGAGATCAGTTCGATGGTACCATAATATTGAGTTGTCATCCAAACTATACTAATATCCGAAATTTCAGTTCAATCGGTTGAAGATATCTGCTTCAAAATTGAGGTCCAATTGCAAGTTAAATATAAGCTTGTAATGATATTCGGTATGATGATGACGATAAATAGTTCCCCAAGGCTTCCGTTTAGGTACCTACATATAATTTGTAGACTATGGTACACAAAATGGCACCGATGGATATTTGTATGACCAGGTATCCAAATTTCTATGACGCACAGACAGGCGGATAAATTCCGCCGCCAAATTTGCCTGTCTGTGGTATACTCGTACATTTTGTAGCTGCGGTTGGAATCAGCCCGACGGAATTCAGTCTGTATGTGGCTAGCCTAAAAGTTGCATTTATGATACCCATAAATTAAAAATATTAAAAAGAAGAGCTCCCGCGGATGTGCTGTGTTGAGTGAGGGGGCATGTATTTGTCTCTTATCTAGCCTTCAATGCTTGTGATTCTTCCATAGTCGCAAGGCTACAGTGGCTGGTTACCATCAGGAGGCCGCAGGGGCGGCTTAATATGAATGTAATTTAATGTAATTATGGATTTTTTATCTGATATAAATGATTATTATTAACCTATAGTATGGGCGCCGGGCATTTCACGGGGCGCCACTTCGCCGGGCGACTAGCGCCCCAGGCGGGGGTGAGGGCGCTAGGATAATGATTGCACCCGGGCGTTATATGGGCTAGAGACGTCTCTGGGAGGCCGTGTGCATGTTGGCCACCGCTGCAGTATAACAATGAAACGACAGTAAAACTTTAAGGTCTCTCACACACTGGCACGGCTGTCCGTGGCGGACAATAGTAAACTTGTCATTAGCTGTCAAATTTACTATGGACCGCCACCGCTGGCCGCGCCGGTGTGATGTAGGCCTAAAAGATACTATCTTAGTGTCAATACGATCAAACAAGCAAAGCGTTTATTCCAAGATTACTTAACCTGGTCAATTTTGAAGTTCAAACTCAGATTAAGTCCTTATTATACTTTGATCTTATCCCGCCTTATTGGCGAGGCGTTAGTATTATAGTGGACTATTGCTTTCAAGACCTATATTGTGTACATGTTTGAGTAACACATATACACAACGGTCCGCAAAATACTAATCTTTCATAGAATCCTGCCTTCTCGAGTGGCACTACCTACCGTTATTCATAGGGTAGCGTCAAGAGTGGGCGGGCAAGCCCCGTTGAACATCAGCATCGCGAGCGCGTAGTCGAGTTGAGGAACCCATATTGTTCGGGCAGCCGTCATCTGGTTTCGACTTCTTGATGTTAACACTGAAACAGATTTACAGTATTGAATTTCACGGTCACATAATATTCTCTTCTAATGTATATCTAGGCCAAATCTTGTGAATCAAATTTTACCAACTTCTCCTAGGTAGGTAGGTTCCTTTTTGCGCAGTGATCTGATCAACTATTCATTGACTTAAAATATTTGTTTTCAGACAGAGTCCGGAACAGGTGAACTGTGGCACTACATAATAGATTGTATAATTATACATATTATAATATGTACTGTACATCGTAAGCCACTGTAGTCGAGTGGTAAGGCAAGCGACTTCCAATCTGGAGGTCGCGGGTTCAAAGCCTGGCCCATACAACTGGGTTTAAAAAAAAAACTTATGTAAAAATCTTATCTTGTTATCTTATGTTGCGGACATATTTAAGAGCTATGGTATGGGACATATTTTTGGATAAGTTGTATGCACCCATATTCTTACATTTGATTACGAAATATCATTTAATAATTCTAAAAACGATTCTAAAACGATCCTCACAGTTCTCGCGCATGGTACACACCGCAGCTTACGTTTTACGTTTCATTTACAATACGCGCAATAAAAACAATAATTTAAGCGCACGGAGTGTATCAGTGTCGAGGAGCTGCGGGCATCTACAATGTTATTAACCAGGCTGTCTAAACTGGAATCATTTCCAGATGAGTACAAGCTATTGGTTAACAAACAAAAACTTAAACCTAAACATAATTTAAGTAAATTCAATTTATTTAAGGATGACGATCGCGTCATGCGAGTCGGCGGTCGCATCGGTTACTCAGAGCACTTTTTTTACGACAAAAAACACCCGATTTTCATAACCAGCAAACATCATTTCACTGTTTTATTATTCAATCACACACATAAAAAAAACTTCTACAAGCTGCACCTCAAGCACTGCTCTTTGAAGTACAAGATGCTTGGTGGACGCAAGGTGGTAGGAATCTCGCGCGAAAGATTAACAGTGGCTTTTTTCTCGACTGCCGAAGGAAAGGACGGTTATGTTTATCGAGCGTATGTATGTATGTATCTATGTATGTATGTGTGTATGTCTTATTCTTTGGCACGCACTGCAGACTAAACCGTGTGACGGATTTTGATATGAGGTGACGTTGTATTCCTCTTAATCGTGAGAGTGACACAGGCTATAATATTTGCAAAAAAGCGGCCAAGTGCGTGTCGGGCCGCGTGCAGGGTAAGGTTCCGTAGTTGCCCGTCTGTCACAGAATGTGGACTTAAAAGGGGCTTTTGGGGTTTTTATTATAGCTTACCCTCGAAAATAATCGTAAATATTAGATACTACATAAACTAATCGAACCGCAGATCGCAAACTTTTAGCAGCAACACGTTATTTACGTAAAATAATTACGAAAAAGCAACTGTACCGTCCACGGTAAAAGGTTCAAATTTCAATGACAATGTATGTATATGCACCCAAGTGCATTTCTTACCAGTTAACTAGTTATGTCTACGTAACTGTGATAGTTTTCCTTTTAAATTCATTATATGTACTACTGCCACAATTTTTTTCACGTCCCCAGTAGTAGCCTTTTAGCCGGCAGGGAGGGGTGGGACGACGACGACGACGACACATGACTCGAACAAAAATTAGGGCTTTAAATCTCATTATCTCGCAAACGCATAACCAAGTTGCAAAATTGTTTTAGTAAACCCACAATATTTTTGAACAAGCTATCCAACGATACCACACACTATAGGTTTAACGAGAAAAAATGTAAGGAAGTACCTTAAAAAAAAAAAAACAGGATTTTATTCTACTGTTTTGTCGGCGTGTTTGGTTTATATACCCACGCCGAATTGCAGTTTTCTAGTTGTAAGGGTTATTGAGCTAAGCCGAAGACGGACAGACAGACAGATAGACAGACAGACAGACAGACAGACGGACGGACATGGCGAAACTATAAGAGTTCCTTGTTGACTACGGAACCCTAAAAAGCAGTTGGGTTTTTAGAAAAATCTTTTAATTCAACTTGTTGGTGAAGGAAAATGTCGTGAGGAAACCGGTCTAACCTTTCACCTTACTATTTCAGCCCTAATGTCAGTATCCCGAATTATCATCATGTCTAATGTCTCATGACCAAATTCTCAGTAATAATATTTTATTTAATTTTTTCGCATAAAGTCGGTTCTGGCGCTTCGCCGGCCGCTGCCGCGGCACGCTCGGCTCGCACGCTGTATTAGGATCGCAGTTCTTCCTAACACTCCCCCTCGCATCGCTCGACGTCGTACCTACACCGACCTTTAATATTTTATGAATATTATTAATATCTTAGAATATTTCATGGTCATAATATACGTTTTCATCACACTTGCTCGTAAAGGGCTTCATAACGCGCAGGCATACAGAGCAGTAATAACCTTTATTACGCCCATGGGCGTAATGGTTTTGAAACCTCTGATTGGTTTAAGCAAATCTGGTTGCTGTGTGATTGGTTGAATAAAAAAATCTAGTTGGTCACGACGCCCCGCCCCGCAAGAATACTGCTCTGTGATTGGTTGAAATATTGAACTGCGCGCTCTACTAGCACTGATCTGGAAGTGAAGTTGTCAATTTTTGATTGGTGCTGCTGTATGAAACTTACATTTTTCTGTCTTTTGTTGTTATTTATTTCCTCGCAAATGTGATGAAAAACATTGTGTATAACACGGGCGTAAGAATATTGCAAACTCGAGTCATCAAAAGCCCTCCGCCTTCGGCGTCGGGCTTCTGATAGACTCTCGTTAGCAATATTCCACTTACGGCCCTCGTTAAACAATGTACTATTTTATAAAGAACTTATCGTGTCTGAGACCTAATCCTCCGCCCTCCGCCCGGGCTCCCGCCAGAAACTCGCTTCGTCAGCCCTTCGTTTCACAGGTGCACTTGACCTATGCTCCGCTCGGGAGGTCGCCGCCACCTCCCCCCACTCACGTCGCTTCGGCTTCGTGCGCCCGCTCAACTCAGAACCTCCTTCGCGAGCTCCTGGCTCCGCAATTTTCATATACACTCTAGGGGTAGGGCAGACAAGACCACGTGTATAGTGGGGTGCTCCGATTCGGTTTTGTTTTCTGTATGCCTGCATATAAAATACAATATCTCGACCATTTTTGATTTTTAAGTCCTAGGTCGTTTAGAATTTCTGGGTCCAATATCTCGGTAATTTTTCATTTTAAAGAATTTATTTCTTTTAAAACATGCTTATTTTAACGCATTATGTACTAAACAATCATAAAAAATGCATTAGGTCTACATTAGAGAAAAATTTAATAAGTCAAGTGACAGGATAGGTGTGATGAACTTAGGTGTAGTATGCATTCTACATAGTAATGATGAGGCACGTTAATCATTAGGCTTAGTAATCACTAGGAAAAATCATTATTAGTTTCCAATATATTTACAGTTGATGTTCAGTATTAGATTATGAGGTATGCAATTAGGCACAGCAAATAATTATGCCATACAATATTAGTTATCCGAATATTAGGGCTAATGAAAATTATATCGAACATCGATAGGTGTAATGAAATTAGCACTAACCAACTAGTGGGGGTGAGCCAATATGACATGTCTGTCAACCGTGTTCCTGACACCTCTGTGACACTGCTAGTAGCTGACATGACAGACGCAAGCTTATGTGGCGCGAACTGTACATTATTAAATTTTTTCGAGATGAGAGAGATGGAGATTATTCATTTATTACATACACACAAACAACTTACAAACTCACAAACTGTTCCTCTTTATTGAACGAGCGAACGAAGCGAACGAAGTTCTCAGTTTCAGCTTGGGCAAAAATTCTTTCGTATGTCCATCGTCTGGCCGGCTATTCTCCTCTACAGGTCGCACTTCTCAACCAATTCTCGTGAAATTTTGTAAGCGGGTTTCAATAATTATATAATAGATTATTTGTCGATTCAGTTTTTCAACATAAAAAAATAAAAATAAAAACTTCAGGTACAGCTCACAGAGCCACTAGTAATATTCGTATAGTATGTATGTATTTAAGTATTTGTATCTACTAAATATATCGTCATCTAGTACTCAAACCCATAACACAAGACATATCGAGCTTACTGTGGGCCAGTTCGATTTGTGTAAGATTATGTCCAAATATGTATTTATTTAACATAGGTAACAGATATCACAAAGACAAACAAATAATCTCGGAGTCGCGACCCGGTGCAGACTCCGCCCACGTTCAAGAGTATATCATCCTTAAGTCGTTCAGAATGGCCAACATATTTATAAGTACCTAAAATACCATATTTTGTACTTCATTCATCAATAGTTAATCTCAATAGTTACCATTGCGTCTCCGTCTTCCGCTGCCTCGGCGCAGCGCCAGTGTCGCCCCCTGCTCCGGTCGCAGATCGCCGGTGGCTGGATTTTTATGCCGGTACCTGTAATACAGTAATTTACTCATATTGACCGATGGTATATATATTATGTTCGAAGATATATTTTAGAAGAAAGATAAGTTTCTGTCAAAAGTTTCATTTTTGGTAGAATCTTTTATTGCCAACTGTACTTTTCTGAATACCGTTATCAACTACTCATGAGGTGATTCTAACGAGCTGAAACTCAATAGTTACGTCGGTTAAGTACTGAATTCCCATGGCCTCCTTCTGTCTCCATCATCAGATCAGCTCGATGGTACCATAATATTGAACTGTCATCAAAACTCTAAAAATTCCTTTACCCAAAATTTCAGGACAATCGGTCAACGGGAAGTGGGTCAAATTTAACTTGCAAGATTTGTCCCTCACTAACAAACGAACAGGTCAAGCTTGTAAAAAGGAAAGCCATAGTTGTCTCATAATTTTAGTCTAAGTAATAATTTAAGTCTAGTAAAAACGGACTCGAACGGATATTTGAACTATACACCCTTAGCTGCAGTAGTAAGTACGTCGCGTCATAGTAAAGTATTTTTTTAATAATTCAATGGTGACAAACAAGCTTAGGTTCGGCCTGCCTGATGATAAATAAACACCCTAGCCTACGGATGCTTGTGATTCCAAAGTAGTCCTAAGTGCGTTGCCTACCCTTTATTGATTAGAGGATTCGCTGTGTTGACAACTAGAAACAATTGGTGGCCCCTCGTTCTCCTAACAGCGAATCCTCGGGAGTTCCAATGACGGAATACAATACTACAGAGCAAGAAGTGGATATTTGTAAGTCTACATAGTGTCATATTTGGAGTAGCCTAGGAGCCGTAGCATGGTTGGCCTTGTCACGCGATAGGTGATAGGATAGAGCGTGCGTCACTGGCTGACACCGTTCGATAGAACGAGACGACGCTCTTATCTTGTCACTTGTCGCGTGATAAGGCCAACCATGCTACGGCTCCTGAATCTTAAAGAAGACCGCGTAGTAACTGCACGTGAAACTTTTCAATGGGCAACCCGGAACAAAAAAGTTATGAAAGAGTTTAGAGTATATAACTATAGGCTTGTCTAAAAAGAAATTTTTGTCAAGCTGGTGGGAATCGGCTTATATGGGCGCTCCGCCACTGGCGGACACTACTACTCTCTCTCGGAGCTAGGGTCTCATGAGCTTCCGAGGAAATATCAACTCAGCGTACCCTCATAACATAAAGAGTCGGTCAGGCACGTGTGACTTTGTGACACTGACGTCCTCTTACATCAGGAGGGCCCTAGATTTGTTGTTAGGTAATACATATTTTATTAACACCTTGTGCCGTTTACATCGACAAGAGAAATGAAAGTAAGTCCTAGACCTAGGAAGTCCAGACGCCATATCAGCCGTCCGATACATTTATACACAGCACAGAAAATATTATAAATCAGTATCACCCATATATTTAGTCTCAAAAAAAAAAATTTCGTTTACTACCACTACAAATAATTACCATCGTCAAATTACGGATCCGCTCCTGCGCCTTACTCTTCTCAGCAGCCTCCATGGTGCTGGGTGGTTCCTCCTGCACCGCACCTAGCGCTACTAAAGCTGTGGCGGGGATGACGGACGCGGGATGGATATGTATCCCGAGTTCAGGCTCGCCTAATTTGTCGTCCGACTGCCTCACCCCCACTTCAGTCTGGTTCTGAATTTCTTGTATGCCCTGTAAGTATAAGTAGGTACATTTTTTTTGAGATGTCGGGCTTATTCGTGACGTGGTGACCATGTGACCTATTTAGTCAACAGCTGCGATATTGATATCTTGGAGGTCTTCTATAAAGCCATGAAGGGACAAGAGAATAAATAAAACTAAATTTAACTATTACAAAAAAAATCAGCATGCCTATATTATTTGCGTTGTATTCACATGATTTTTATACGATTATATATGGATCCATAATTTATATATTGAAACTGTTAAGGAAGAAAAAAATACATAATTAACAACGAGTTGAAAAACCCCCGACATTTTCATTTCAAAGTTCAATATCTCAAAACCAACTGAACCGATTTTGTTGAAACGTAGCTAAGAACCATCTCGATCACGTCAAATTTCACACAGTAAAAGACCGCATTAAAATCGGTAACCGATATAGCCCTCCGAATGGCTAAACTTAAGTGGCAGTGGGCGGGGCACATTAAATAAATAAATACTAGGGGACATTTTTACACAAATCGAACTAGACCTATAGTAAGCTAGCTCAATAAGGCTTGTGTTATAGGTACTAGACGACGATAATAATAATAAGCTTGAGAACCCTTAATATTCACTCTCTCACATATATCCTTCTACAAAAAGCAGTGATCATGAACACATGTCGATTAGTGCGTAAATTTCTAGCTATAGAACAGTAGGATCTACCATTCCGTACTCGTTTGGCCAAAAGCCCGCGATTATGGAATTAAAGCTTCCTCCACTTGGAGAGAAAAAAAAACATGAAAAGCATAAATAATAATAATAATTATTTATTCATAAAACATAATGTACATAGTTACTAAAGACTAGGAGTTTATTATTAGAGGCAAATAACACGTGCCTGAGCTAGGATACCCTGTGTTTCAGGCAAAAAAGGACTAACAATTGAATATGTTATTCACATGCAAAAAATAATAATACAATATCATTCTTATTGAATATAGTACAAATAATTAGGAGTTTATAACCTATGCGGTATAAAAGATATAACAAAAAATTTATTAGATCGACAAATAACTTCTCTGTATCATCATAAGATATATTTAGTAGGGCTTCTCGTAGCGTTGATTTACATTTCATGTAGTTTAGGAATATAGATCTAGCCGAGCATTAAGTCTATCGTAAAGAAGTGGACCTAGACGATATATACATAATAGATATAAATACTTAAATACATAGAAAACATCCAAGACTCAGAAACAAATATTCATGCTCATCACACAAATATTTGGTAAGAATATATTATTCTTACCGGGATTCGAACCCTGAAACCTGAAGGGACCCCTTCAGCTTCGTAGGCAGCGTCACTACCCACTAGGCTAACCGGCCGTACATTGCACGTAGAACCGATGGCCGTTGGGGCGGAAAGGTTCTCTAGTGGCGACCACGTACCGGAAGGCGCAGCGTGGGTAGGCCCCCCACAAGGCGGACTGATGACCTGGTAAAGGTCGCTGGAGTCCGCTGGATGCGGGTGGCAGGACCGGTCATTGTGGCGCTCTTTGGGGGAGGCCTATGTCCAGCAGTGGACGTCTTTCGGCTGATATGATGATGATGATGATGAAAATCGGTCTATTCGTTTAGGAGCTACGATGCCACAGACAGACATACATATACACAGACACACAGACACGTAAAAAATATAATATAATATCTGTCTTTTTGTGTCAGGGGTTAAAAATTAACTAAAAAAAACCGCATTAAAATCGGTCCATTCGTTTAGGAGCTACGATGCCACAGACAGACACACAGACACACATATACACAGACATACAGACACACAGACACGTCAAACTTATAACACCCCTCTTTTTGCGTCAAGGGTTAAAAATTAACTAAGAACTGTTGCCTGCTTGCTATATTTAATACAAGTTAAGTACTTATATTCTCCATTGGAGTGTATTTTATTTTATTAGGAATTATAAATGGAAGTAAGGACAAGTTATGAAATATAACAGCAAACAGATAAAAGGCAAATAATTAGCAAAACAAGATAATAAATTATTCCAAATATGAAATGGCCCGGTGATAGCGGCTACCTACAGCTTTCTTCCATGTTGGGTAGCCTGTGCCCAGCAGTGGTTGTGTAAGACTAATGATGACGATGACGTCAAAAGTGTTTGCTAGATCATTCTAGACGACCAGTTTAACCTAGTAGGTGGTGACACTAGTGACTGCCTATGACACTAATGGTCCGGGCTTCAAATTCCAGCAAATGCAAATATGGATAGATTTTGATGGAAGAATATTTGCTGTGTATTTGATTATTTATATTTATGTACATTAAAAGTATTGTTTTCCAGTGCCCATGAAATACAAGCCTTATTGAGCTTATCATGATTTGTATACATATGATAATCCGCTAATAATTATTATTCTTGATCATGGAACACATGGTATACAAAACAGCACAACAGTAATATATTGGCATAAGGCATGCAACATTGAATCTATAATACAAATAATATATATCAGCATATTAATTCATTGCATCTTCATTTATTTAGTAGTGGTAGTTAGTAGTGGGATCTTAGAATTATAGGTTGGATTGGAAGTAGGTACTGACTTGGTAAGTAGGTACCAAAGATTATTGTAAAACTAATATCCAGACTGATTCACCATTACTAGGATTCAATAGAAGAACAAGACCACTTCTTAAACTATAGTATCATGTCTCATTAAAAATCACAACAAACTATTTTCTATTCAGTTCCATGTGATATGCTTTATTAAAATAAATGTCAAGTAGATGGTTTTTGATGAGCAAACACGTGATGAAATTTGTTTATTTAGAAATCCCGAGAATTTTATTTATAAAATTAAATTGAGTATGCTTCCAATCTTCCATAAAACTGGCTAACAATACCGCAGTCAAAGTGTAATATATGAGAATTTATGGAACGGAAATTGCCGTGTGTTGTGGGCCATGGTTATATTCTCTTTGTTGTGGGCGATAAAATAGGCTATCTGTCACTGCAATATCACATTTTTTCAATTGCTCTGAAAATAACATCCATGTGCTCTATCTAGAGCTTTTGGGAATATGTACAGGCGTGAGTTTATGTATGTAAAGAACATCAGATACAAAGCTTAGGATGAAAAGTGAAAGATTTACAAGAATACTTCATGGGATAGGAAAATAAGAAACTCAAATCATTAGGTACCTTTCAGTGACTCGATAGAAGGAGTCAATCCTTCAGCAATTTTGATCGGAAGAAGCACAGTTATTTCATCAGCTTTGCTTGAAACTGAGAAAATGATCTGCTCATTTAGGTTGGCTATGCGTACGAGTAAGTGTACTTTCTTAATAATTCATTTCTTGAAGACTTAATTTTGATCCTCGCGGTTAACATGTTATTATTATTCACTTTAGTGCGCACAATATATTTATAAAATAAACTAAAAGCACTTCCAAAAACAACTTGAATCTTGCTGTTCAATCTTTGCAATGCTAATCCACAGATTAGAGATTACTATCACACCAAATCATACAAGAGCAAGATGGAATGATGGATGAGAAAAAGAGAAGGCGATATAAAAATTGCGAAACGAAGGCAAAACGACAACTATTTTGGTATCGTATGATTTTGACGTTTCTCACGAAAATCGTCCTGTCAAAATAAACGAAAATCGGACTTCCCGGTAAGCTTTTGGTACATTTTTTCACAATATCATTCACTCTTTCGTATTCGTTCTTCGATGACGGATATTCGATGTTTGACAGATTTTGGCGGTTAGGAATGATCAAATTCGAATAAGAAACTTCGGATTTACCACTTCCCGGTAGGGGCCCAGGTCGCAGCGGACCCGGCTTTATTGTCCTTAAAACAACAATGAGGTTAGCAATACTCATGGACCTATAATACTCAGGACAAGCTATAAGTGATGCAATGCCACAATGAGGGATGGAAAGACTTCTATGCAGCTAAATTAAGAACCGGTCTTAGAATGCCTGCACGGCTATCACAAGACGACGCGCGAGCACTCTCGATTTTTCTCGCACTATCCGTCTCTCTCTTATTATAAAACTAAGAAAGTGAGGTATAGTGCGAGAAAAATCGAGAGAGCTTGGGCGCCGTCTTTGATAGCCGTGCTGATGGCTGACCATAAACAACCTAATTAATTTGGGCGGGTAGTGGTTTATTTGCCACAACTTCATACTAAATGGAACGAATGATATTTCCCTTTCTGTCATACGTATCGAGATTTGTATGCTACCATCTCGCTCGGAAGTGGTATTATTATTACCATAGCTTGTCCTGAGTATTATAGGTCCATGGCAATACTGAGGGCCTACCGCGAAAGGCATTCGAAGTTTTCCCTCTCTGTCATACTTACGAATTCGTACATAAGTGCGACAGAGAGGGAAAACTTCGAAAGCCGTTCGCGGTAGGCCCTCTGAGGCCCTACCGCGAAACGCATTCGAAGTTTTCCCTCTCTGTCAGACTTACGAGTTCGTACCTAAGTGCAACAGAGAGGGAAAACTTCGAATGCCGTTGGCGGTAGGCCCCCTGGACTAGCACTTGCGGGGACTTATTGTCAATATTGTCAGGGTTGCCAGTGTGAATAACTTAAAATTGCCAACGGTTTCTTCCATTGGATGTAATCCAAAGAGTAGTATAATATACTGGGAATTATAACCCCAAAAACTGTCGAACGAGAACGAATGTCAATCAATTTGTATTATACTCCTGCGCAAGACGATTCCGAGCATTTCGAATAATTTAAGTAAATAATTGATATATTATTTTGTGCGTAAAGGTGACATACGTGATACATCATGCCGATAAAAGTGTGAGTATGATCTTTAATAATACAATCACATTAAAGTAAAGATATTGTCTTACAATATCTTTACTTTGATGTGATTGTATTATTAAAGAGGCCTAAACTTTCCTATGCGTACACCTATAACACAACTGGCCAACTCTACTGTTATGTCCCCCATGCAATTGATGCAATGCAATATAGTCCACGCAATGAACTGACAACTTGTATGGAAAAAATGACATATTTGGAAATAATTTATAATAGCTAATTTTTTTTATGTAACGGATATATTATCAATTAAATTGTTACCTAGAGGCAAAATCCACCAAAAAATCAGACATCAAAAAAATCAATATTCAGTTAGCTCCTAAAAAGTCCGGATAAATATTAATATTTTTTTTTTATCTTTATTTAGGTTCATTTACATTTGCTTTACAATATTCAATATAAATAAAATAAAAAAGACTATGAATGTTTAATTTATATCTATATAATTACTTCCGGGTGGAAAAGTTTGGTGGATTCTTGAATAAAGCATCTCAGAATAATGTTTTAAAATGAAATAAACAAAAAAAACGCTATTATAAATTAATGTTTTTCGAAACCGTATTTTGCCTCGGCTATTAGTTTTTAAGAGTAAGTTTGGCCTAGCCAGCCACATCAGAGCTCCCAATAGAGGAAAGCGCTGGAGGGTCGCCGTCATCGAAATCGATGAGGAGGACTACCTCTACCTACTTATATTATTTTATGATAGCACTGCACTGTAGAACTTCCACCACAGAAAATTAACTTTATTTTTCCTTTTTAAGTTGAGGTCGCGGCAATTCGTGCGTATTCCTGTAAAATAAATATTCGCAAGGATTGTCCTACATACCATACCCTAATGGAAATACTTTTGTTCTCTAGTCAAAAACTTGAAACTAAACATAGTTTCTTGATACTGGTTGTTGCATACTAATGATTCTAGTTTTTCTTCCTCATCATCATCATCATCATAATATTAGCCGAAAGACGTTCACTGCTGGAAATAGGCTTCCCCAAAGAGTGACAAAGTGACCCGTTCTGCGCCACCCGAATCCAGCGGACTCCGGCGACCTTTACCAGTCATCAGTCCACCTTATGGGGGGCATGATTGAAATTGCCATGTCAGTTGAACATGGTGTAATATGCATTTGATTTTAATTAATAAACTCATTCACTTTAATTAATATTCTTTTATATTTAACTTGCAATGTTTGTATGTCAGTCACATATTTTTCACATCTTGTAAACCATTTTCAACCACTTCCTGGCCCCTATTTCACTAACTTGACAATAGTCACTTGACAACGACAATTCTCCGTACATTGCTGGTTCTACAAGTAACCTAACAATCACCTTAGAGAACTAGAACAAGCAATGTATGGCGAATTGTCATTGTCAGGTGACAATTGTCAAGTTGGTGAAATAGGGGCCTGATATCACATTGAGCTGCAATTTGGCATACTTACTTATTTATTGTAAGTTTGGTGACAATGCAATAGTATGGTATAGTCAAGAGCAAAAGTAGGTTATCATTTGTTCACCTTATCACAATGTAATAAAAGTGATAACTTACTTTTGCTCTTGACTATACATGCTTTAGGAGCTTGAGCCTGGATCAGCTACAGGTGGCCATAGCAACTCCTAAACTACACAAGATAAGCCCATGTTTGGGTTCATTGGAACCCTCTCAATAAGTAGTTCTTTGATGATCATGCAAAAAAGATCAGTCAGCTAAAAAACCTTGTATCAAAACTGATATTTTTGACAGTAACTTATTTTTCAGGAAAGTCAAAGAACAGAAGCTTGGTGAATTTTTACAACTCCGATGCATGGTGAGCTATTCTGGGGAAGAGCGTGAAGAATTAACTACTGAAGATTACGTGGTTAATGATTTGGCTATGATTCGTTTACGTTTTGATGACAAGTTTAGAGAACCAATTGTATGTAGCATTTTAGCTCTGACACATAATCACACTGAATATTGTAAAATTAAGGTGAAAGTATCCTGTCAAGAAGTTGAAGAAGCTTTTTATTCCGAATGGATTTGCATAAATCAATGGAAAACAATAGGCAAGAGAATGTTCTGTGATGTATGTTTAGATGGTGTGTATACCACTCAGTTTAATATTAATATTTCTGCAAGTAAAGTTGAAGAGTCCTTCCTGGTAAAGCTTTACAATGACGTTGACTTCACCGACTTTAATTTAAGTGCAGATGAGGGCAGTGTAGCGGTCCACAGAGCACACCTAGCGGCCCAAAGTGATGTTTTTCGGGCAATGCTCAGACGGGAGTGGAAGGAAACAACTGAAGGGCGCATAGAGATAAAAGGGGTCACTCTACAGACCCTCCAGCACCTTAAGGAATATATGTACCTTCGCACCCTGCCGGATGATGGACTGGAGTCATTACTATTGCTTGCTTCATACTACTTAATTGATGATCTGAAGGCAGAATGTGTGTCTAAGCTGACCTTAAACTGTAAAGCTGGAAATTGGAGCAGCCTTCTAGAGGTGGCCACAGATAACAAAATTACTGAATTAATTCATGGTCTCATGTTGATGAGTCCAGCTCTAGCCATTCAAAAGAAGGAGGAGAAACAGCAAAAAAGCGAGAAGTAATTCCTGTTTTCGATGAGCCATCTGGCGAAAACGTGTTTCTGATACTTTTGTTTGCAAGTATACATATAGTGTACGAGTATGTAACATACATAATTAGTATAATTATGTGCAAGACCAACATGTGATTTGTAAATGTGTATTGATTTGAGCAATGTTTCTGTGTTATTTCCTTAATTAATAAATACCTAAACTCACTTTAATATTAACAAGGATGTTATGTTCATTATTCAGTAAAGCCAGGAGGCCTTTGCCAAAAGGCAAACAGACACGTAACGTGAAAAAACCGGACAAGTGTGGGTTCAACTCGCGTGGTGAGGGTTCCGTATATAGTCTAAATTTCATAAGTGTTTTTGAATACTCAAACTTCTTATAGGTTTTCCTGTAATCTTTAGGCAAGGAACTACTTTCCATATTTTTTTCAGAATTTTAATCCTAGTAGTTTCGGAGATAAGGGGGGGGGGGGATGGTCAATTTTCGTCTTTTTTCCTAAATTACTTCAAATCTATTTTTGCTAAAATTATAAAAAAATATATCTGACATGCTTACAACAACCCCTTTCATTTGATATGTCACACAATACAGTTTGCGAAACTTTTTTTTTTAATTTTCCAGTTTACCCCCCAAAAGTGGCCCCCTTGTTCAGAATTCATTAATTTACCTTACGCGTCCAACTTTGGGTCACCAATTTACATATGTGTGCCCAACTCAATCGGTCCAGTATTTTCAGAGCAAATCGGCTGTGACAGACGGACAGACAGACAACCGAGTGATCCTATAAGGGTTCCGTTTTTTCCTTTTGAGGTATCGGAACCCTAAAAAAAATGTTTATAACTTGTCTGAATAAAGGGCTATTTTATTTTATTTATTTAAAAGCCTGTTTAATATAGTCAAAATTAATAAAGTGTCCTCGTAGAAAAGAAAATATCCGGGTCAATTCGATATGACGTAAGTATGTAGCGCCAACTTAAAAACAAATGGCCCGAAATAGTATTTTATGCAACAGTTGTATAAGAGAGGTCAAAAAAGGCGAGTGGCGTGGGTTACAATGTGAGCCGAAGGCGAACATTGTAAAGAAAGACGCCACGAGCGTTTTTTGACTTAGTTATACAACGTTGCATACAATACTTTTTCTACGACTAGCTACTATGGAATAAAATGCAAAATTAAACAAAGAATATTTTTTTCTTAAACTTTGTCGTATAGGTGCCGAGATTTAGTAGGCAACAAATTTTCGGTCACTGCTTGTGGGCTGCCGGTGTATTTCTTCTGGTGTAGAAGCAATATTTTCATCGTCATCCATTTTTATTACTTTTGAGAAACACCAACTATTTTGTAGCAAACACAACGGCCGCAAACTCAAACAACAATTTATAAAATAACCGGGAATTCGGGAAACATGAAAATGAGACAAATGGGTGTCTATGGTTAACTTTGTTTTTAATTGATGTCAACTTGCCAGTACTGCCATATTAAGAATAAAGGTTTTTCCTAAGTTAGCAGCAATGCCTTTAGTTCAAAAATTTCTAAAAAGTAAAAACATTCAGTGGTTTGTTAAGTTGGTAGTACCTAATGTATAGGTTTAGAAGCGTATGGCTGCTAAGCGTATCGTTTTGGCGACATAACAGCACGGTTGTGCCATACTGTTATGGGGAATAGAGTATAGACTTTTCTGCAAACTTATTTTGTATGTCTTTATATCAGTGTTCGTGACTATGTAAATGACAGATAAAAGTACAGGAGTAGAAAAAGTCACGTAAAACATGACCGTAAAACCTATCATGCTAGTTGTCTAATCTATTGATCGTGCTCAATCGTGCTACAAGAAGCTATTCTTGCGTTGCTAGCAAGCTAGTGTTGCTATCAAAGAGGTTGCTATGACAATTGTAATGTAAACAAAGTTGAACATGAGAAGACCTTCCATTTTTGTCGCTAAAGATCCTGAGAAAGGTAATTATAATAAAATAGGTAGGTATTCATTATTTTTATTTTATAATTTTTACGATATGGTCACGATGTATCGCTTGCTGTTTCAGAATTCCGGTATGGATCCCGGAATTGGTTGCTTCATGCGCGGTACGTGCGCGGCGAGCACGCCTTGTGCTTGGACCTCGCCGATGACCTCCAGAAGAAGGCAGACAATACCCATAGATACGCCCATTATGTTAAGGTATACAAATAAATCGGGACTCTTTCCATGCTCGGGTTGTGGCTGGAACAACGCCGTTGTGTAGGTATCTATTGTTGGCTGCGGTCGGCTACCGAAAAACATGCTGAAAGCAGGGAAAGTGCTTAGTACTGCAATACTATATACGTAATGATGTCTACTCTAAACTTGGCGCGAATTAGGTACGGTCGCGCGCGTTAATTTAGGACCCTTTTCGCAAAAATATTCTTTGTATTCCTATACAATTTGACAGGAATTGTCAACCTTAAGGTGCGTACGAATTAGAGCAGCCTCAGCCTGAGTGAGGCATGCTCGCCCCGCGCGGCGAGCTGCTCGCGCGCAAAATAGTTCCACATAAACATGCGCGGGTGAGGCAGCGTGCTCGCGCGAGCCGACATTCAAAATGGCGTCGACACAACGACAGCTGATTGATTTCGGGACCCACAACACCTTTTGCTTTTCATGTATTTGTATCAATAATTGTCCTAAATTTACTAACAAACGATTACAAACGCACGGCTCAGCCACTTGCTCAAATTCGTACGAGCCTAGCGCACAAACAAGTTCGATCTTGTCACTCTGTCCGCGGCACGCTCAGATACACGTCCAAGTTACGCGAGGCACGCATATTGAGGCGCCTTTGAGCACGGTCAGTGTCAGACATTTATGCGCGCTGTGTAGTGGCAGATATGAATGCTGTTACTGATGAGGTGGCGCTGCTTATATGACTATAGTCACTCAACTATGGTCCAAATTAATTGTCATATTACTTGCTCAGGTGCATCATCATCATCATCATCATATCAGCCGCAAGACGTCCACTGCTGGACATAGGCCTCCCCCAAAGAGTGCCACAATGACCGGTCCTGCGCCACCCGCATCCAGCGGACTCCAGCGACCTTTACCAGGTCATCAGTCCACCTTGTACGTGGTCGCCACTCGAGAACCTTTCCGCCCCAATGGCCATCGGTTCTATCTATCGATTTGGTATCGATAGAAACGAATGAGTTTACTTTTGTTTGGGGCAGAGGACTATAGTTGTGTGGTTTTACGGTTCCAAAGTTAACAAGGAATGCCCCACCAAGGTATGTCGGTCCCTTCGCCCCTTAGCTTAGTGGAATTTCAATCATGACATTCATGATCTACCTATCAATCACGCCCACCAAGTGGTAGAATAAAATATATTTAAGACACTTCCCCTTGCGTAGAGTGGAAATATAATTTTATTTTTGTCGTTGCATACCTATATATAGTCCTCCTCATCGATTTCGATGCCGGCGACCCTAACGTCCCTAACTTAAGTGGCGGTGGGCGGGGCACATTGCACGTAGAACCGCCGGCAATTGGGGCGGAAAGGTTCTCGAGTGGCTACCACGTACCGGAAGGCGCACCGTGGGTAGGCCCCCCACAAGGTGGACTGATGACCTGATAAAGGTCGCTGGAGTTAGCTGGATGCGGGTGGCGCAGGACCGGTCATTGTTGCACTCTTTGGGGGAGGCCTATGTCCAGCAGTGGACGTCTTTCGGCTGATATATGATGACCCCAACAATTATCATGTGCCCTGATATGGCTGGCTAGGCCAAACTTGCTCTTAAATAGGTACTCTATTGCAAGAGTGACAATACAGTTGGCCAGTTGTGTTATTATACACGTAGGAGGGTTTAGGCCTCTCTTTTCGTGCTTGGCGTTTTACATCATAGGTTATTAAGCGGTTTTCCTCAAATAACTTAACTCTCTGAACGATGGTAGATCGCCAAGATTGCCTTCTTGCGGCTAACTCCTCCCAACAGTTTGATATATAGCTCGTTAATCAATATAATTTCGATTCATGGGTTCGTTCAGTGCACATTTATGAGTCGAGCTTAATGGCCCAACCAAAAAAGTCGTTCAGTATGGCGCAGCCAGCTATTAAGCACTGCTCAGGCGGTGCTGTTATGTGCTTGCGTTGGGTTGACATCGGGTGGACGGCGGGTGGGTGTTGCGTGTCCGAGGCGACCCGATGAGGCGGCCGTAAGAGTTCTTATTAGTATCATTGGTCGCAGGGCCTGGTGTACGCAGACGCAGGCCGCCACCAAGAGGCCTTGGAGCGGTTCCACAGCTGCACCAGACTTCAGCCCCAGGACCCTGAGCCTTTGAAGCAGGTGGCCAAAAGCCTGTAAGTTTTTTTAGTACTAACTGCCCGTGGCTTCGCCCGCGTATGAAAGAACACAGGAAAACCCGCGGCATAAAATAAAGCCTGTGTCCATCCAGAAAATTCTATACGCAGGTGAAAGAATTTTTGGAATCGGATGAATAGTTCCGGACATTACCCCAAACATACAAACTTAAAATCAATATACGAACTTACAATCTCATAGACTTTTCCTCTTCATAATATTATACATAGGTACTTTATATACTACGTCGGTGGCAAATAAGCGTTCACCAAAGCCTATGGACGCTTGCTACTCCAAGGGTGTTACATGCTTTTTGCCGACTTAAATAATTCCATACTGTATTAGTTCCTCGGGTAAACCTCGGCAGGGAGCCCATCTCATCCCACAACCGGCCGGAGCCCTTGTTCTTCGTACATTACTGAGTACATTACTAGCAATGTACAAAAAAAATATATTCTTCGTACAGTCGAGTTCTCCAATATCTATACAGACAACCTTTCAAAAATATCTGTACACAGGCTTTATTATTACTAACATAAGACACATGTGTAGATATTTTTGAAAGGTTGTCTGTATAGATATTGGAGAACTCGACTACAAAACCGGGTAATGTAGGAAAAAACTTTCGTTCTTAGCACAATTACTAGTTCCGTTGGCAGTTTGTACAAAGAAGTAAATATTCTCCTGGCCTGGTTTTGTACAAAAAAATTGCTGTTCTTACTACAAAACCAAGGAGGTTCTCCTTGTAAGCAATAAATAAAAACCTGCCGAGCCACCACGGCTGTGGTTTAGGAGCATTCACAACTCTCTTAACTAAAAGCTAAACTATCAATATGAGACTGTGAAGGTACGTTGACTAAAACGTCACGTGTAGCCTGTGGACCAAGTGCACGCAGAGAGCTCTCAATGCCTTACGTGTCCAATACAATAATGGTTTCAGGATGTTGATGGGGCTGCCTCGCTTTTGCAGCGCATCAGGTATGTTTGCGGAGGCTAGAGTTGATAGTTTTCAGGCTATAATTCGTAAACGGGTTGCCTCCCTGATGCGCCGCGTGCGAGACAGTGACAGCAGCCTCCTGAACACCATTGTTGATAGGTTGGAATGCCCGATGGTGGAGCACTGGAACTCCATACATTCTAGTAATTATATTGTATTGTTGTAATGATTTTATTTAACTTATTTTAATGTAACTTTAATTTTAAATTGTTATTTTTAATGAATTTATTAATTTTATTTTGTATTTATGATTGTATATGTATATGGACTTATTATGGTTCGAAATAAATGATTAATAATAATAATAATAATCATGTACTGCGGAGCCATCGCGGCGTGCCGTGTTGCTCGCATCAAGTTCCCGGACGCTGACCGTGCACCTAGGACCGCCGGGGGTGTCCCTGCATGGCAAGTACGGATTGAGCGGCGTATCAATACGTTTAGGACTCTCATTGCAAAGCTGATCTGCTTCAGGGGGGGGCAACAACCGCCCCCGAGTCATGCGCTTTGTGAACCAGGCCTTCGCGGGAACTGGTATCAGGCCCCGCGACTACATGGCCTGTGTCACAGAGCGCATTGACTTTGTGAAGCAGAAAGTCTATGCATGGGCAAGCCGTATCCGCCGCTACAGAGAGCGTGTGGACCGATACCAGCAGAATCGCCTTTTCCAGAGCGACCAAAGGAAGGTATACCGAAAGTGGGAGGGAACCGATCTTCGTGTGTCCGACGGACAGCAGCCGGATGCTACTGTCATGGTTGACTTCTGGCGTAGTATCTGGTCGGTGCCAGTCGAACACACCGAAGGCGAGTGGATGAGTGTTGTCGAACGTGAGTGTGAGTTCATCGAACCCATGGGGACTGTTATCATCAGCCCCGAAGACGTTAGTTGTGCCATCCGTCTGACCCCGAACTGGAAAAGTCCTGGGCCGGATGGATTACACAACTTCTGGCTGAAATGGTTTCGATGCTCACACCTGCGTTTGGCAACGCAGTTCCAGCAAGCCCTTGAGCTCGGTTCCCTGCCATCTTTCTTAACAACTGGTATCACCTCTCTGCTCTATAAGTCCGGTAGTACCACGGAAGCGAAAAACTACAGACCCATCACGTGCTTGCCTACGCTGTACAAGCTCCTTACATCCATTTTGAGAGCAAAAATTAACGCACATATAGTTGCAAACAACGTTTTGGCCCCTGCTCAAAATGGCTGTAGGGTTGGGTCTCGTGGTACTAAAGAGCTCCTCCTCATAGACATGACCATTTGCCAAAGAGTCCGGCGGAACAAAGGAGCCCTCTCGGCTGCCTGGATTGACTACAAGAAGGCCTATGATTCGGTGCCTCATTCATGGCTGAGGAGGATCTTGGAGTTGTATAAAGTTAATGCAGCTCTAAGATCCTTCTTAGGCGCTTGCATGGGGCAGTGGACCACAGTCCTTCGTCAACCGGGGGGAGGAGATGGCCCCTCTGGCCCGCAGGACTCTATAAGGATTAAACGTGGGATCTTCCAGGGCGACAGCCTGAGTCCTCTGTGGTTCTGCTTAGCGCTGAATCCGCTCAGCACCTTGCTGAAGGATTCAGGGTTAGGTTGCCGGCTTGGGAGAGAGGGTGAGGTCATTTCTCATCTGCTCTATATGGATGACCTTAAGCTATTTGCACCGAATAGACATGACCTGTTGGAACTACTGAAAACAACTGAAGTATTCAGTAGCGCCATCAAAATGGAATTTGGTGTCGATAAGTGTGCGGTTATGCATGTACAGCGGGGTAAAGTTGTAAATTCACCAAATTTACAACTTTCTGAGACAATGTCACTCAAATCTATCTCCGAAGCAGAAACCTATAAGTATCTTGGTATGTCACAGTCATTGGGTATTGAGGGTGAGGGCGTAAAGCGGGCGGTGAAGGAGCGCTTCTTTTGTCGTCTGACAAAAGTACTTAATAGTCTTTTGTCGGGCGGCAACAAGGTGCGCGCCTTCAACGCCTGGGTGATGCCCTTGCTTACTTACTCCTTTGGCATACTAAGGTGGACCCAGACTGAGCTGGATGCTCTGGACCGAAGAGTCCGTGTTCTGCTTACTGCGCATCGCATGCTACACCCACGCTCGTCTGTTATGAGACTGTACATCTCGCGGAAATGTGGAGGTCGCGGCTTTTTAAATGCCAAAGACCTCCACAACCGCGAAGTGTGCAGCCTCCGGGATTATTTCCTGAACAACGAGTGTGGGATGCATCGCGACGTAGTAGCAGTAGACGGAAACTTCACCCCACTCTCCTTGGCAAACGAAAACTGGCGCAGACTTAAAGTAATGAGCGCCGAGGACCGCAAGGCAGTATGGAGGAGCAAGGAGCTTCACGGGTGGTTCTATAAGGCCCTCACAGGGCCCGATGTAGATCTGCTCGCGTCGGTGAACTGGCTACGTTTCGGGGATCTCTTCGGGGAAACCGAAGGTTTTGTCTGTGCAATTGCGGACGAAGTTATCATGACGAACAACTACCGGAGGTATATCCTGAAGGACGGTACGGCCGACATTTGTCGGGCATGCCGCCGTCCCGGGGAGTCACTCAGGCATATTATCTCCGGTTGTGGTCATCTTGCTAACGGCGAGTACTTGCACAGACATAACCTTGTAGCCAGAATTATTCACTAGCAACTTGCTCTGCTATACGGTCTTGTGGTCTCCGAAGTGCCTTACTATAAGTACACACCTGCGCCAGTTCTCGAAAATGGTCGTGCCACGCTCTATTGGGATCGATCTGTCATCACGGACAGGACTATTCTTGCCAATAGACCTGATATCGTGCTGACAGATCGATAGAAACGCCAGGCAGTGCTCGTCGACATCACCATCCCCCATGACGAGAACCTCGTGAAGGCCGAGAAGGACAAAGCCAGCAAGTACCTAGACCTGGCTCACGAGGTAACCGCCATGTGGGATGTTGATTCGACGATCATCGTCCCGATAGTCGTTTCGGCGAACGGTTTAATAGCGAAGAGTCTCGACCGCCACCTTAAGAGACTCTCGCTAGATGGCTGGGTCAAGGGTCAGATACAGAAGGCGGTACTTCTGGACACGGCGCGGATAGTCAGGAGGTTCCTCTCTTTGTCGCCCTGACCACCAGTAGTTTAGGCCCCGCCTCGCTGCCGGCGGCACCCTAGGTTAGGTTTTTATAATGATTTTATATTTTGTATGTATAGTTTTATATTTTACTTTTTATATTAATATTATAAAAAACTAACCTAAGATGAAATTTAAATAAAGAGATAATAATAAAATCTGTCCTGCGCGAGCAGAGCGGTAACAGTCTACCAACTCATCTACTTTAGATTTTTTTGATAGGTATGATGGACAGGACCATTATGTTTTGAGGCAGGTCTTGCCAGGGGCGTTATCAGCTCTCCCTCGAAGCATACTTGGAGGCGGATAAGCTGACGAAGCACCCAGACAGCGACATCTACTGCGCTCTAGGTAAGTTACCTAAAAATCATCGAATATCGTTTTCAACTTTCAAGCGTGATTTTTTGATGGGACAGGGATTTTTATTGAACAAACGGACGAACTTCTATGCTTCAGCTTGGGCCGAAATTCGTTTGTATGTCCGGATGTCCCGCTGTCTGACTATTCTCCTCTACAGGTCGCATTTCTCAACAAATTCTCGTGAAATCTTGTGACCAGGTTCGTTAATTATATAGAACTAGCTTCTGCTCACGACTCTGTCCGCGTGGAACTCGTTATATCGTAGCTCCATACAAACATTCACCCTCCATTTAAACCCTTTACGGGATGAATTCGGGGATAAAAATTATCCTATGTCCTTCCCCGGGACTCAAACTCTCTCTTTACCCATCACAATCGGTCCAGCGCTTTAAGCGTGAAGAGGTAACAGACAGACAGACACACTTTCGCATTTATAATATTAGTATGGATTTTTTGTCGACGAAGAACCTTCTGTAAGTAGCATTTGTGGCTGTCAAATCTGACGTGATCTGCATCGCGCTATCGAAGTGCATAATAACATCCAAACAATTCTTGACGACTTTGGTCCCTGAGAGATCTCTCTATTGCCGTGTCTCCTACACACTATTATTTATTCTGTGGTTTTGGAAATCTCTCGCAAACATGCAATGCAAATGAGAGCGCTATTTGACAAGTGAAAACGGCTCACATGCGGGCGATATGGCATGGATACTTGGAAATCTCAACGCTCTGTCAAAGAGAAAAGTTGTCAACAACACGCCAAATCAACAAGACATTTAGTGCGGAGTTAAAACTTATGCCAATGCAAGAAGGTTGCTATCGCGTTGGGCTCCTTGATGCATATCAGTCGTTGGCGTTGAACCTGCGTAGCGGATATATTCGTCGTTGGCGTCGAAAAGATTAATGGTAACTTAATGTATTGTTTCTAGCTGAATGCTGTAGCCAGCTGGGTCATGTAGAGCGCGGGGTGGAGTGGGCGCGCGCGGGGGTGCAGGCGGGCGGGGGCGAGCGCGCCGGCGCGCTGCTGGCGCGCTTACTGTTGGCGGCCGGGGACGCGGTGGGCGCCGCAGCGGCTTACGACCAAGCCATTGCGTAAGGGCGCTTTTGCTATGCTACAATAGGGCATTTTCATCTATCAAAACTAAATGATCAAAGTATTTTTTTATATAGTTTTTAAAAATGAAAAATATTTGTTTCCCTAAGAGCACAGTGATATGCAAATTACAAGATAAGGGCTTCCTATTAAGATGTACTACCTGTATCAGGAAGCCCCACTCCTCTTTTTATAAGAAATACGAATATGACACTATTTTGTTGTAAAAACATTTATTTTAAATTTGAAAATTAAAATCGTAGTTGTATTGTCTGTATGTTATGTTACGTGACTAAAAACGCCGACCGCCATTTTGTCTTCTTTGAGTGACGTCAGAATAGCAAATCCAATAATAGCAAAACAAGATTTCGTTGTAAACAACATTTGACGTTTCTATGTTTCAGCACATAGTATCTTCAAAGGTGCGTCTACGCTAGGCGAGCAGAGCACGAGCCGAGCACGAGCCGAACACAATTCATCTAGTGTGGACTTTCAGTGACTAGTCGAATTGTGTTCCGCTCGTGCTCTGCTCGCCTAGCGTAGACGAGGCTTTAGTAGCCTGTGGTTTGGTGTTGTAGTTATGACGTCACGATAATGGCGGCTGCCTTTTTGGCGCGAATATAAAACGTTCAAATTTGAACCATTATTTATTTGCATAAAGCGATATTATTTTGAGGAAATAAAAATGCCAGTTGGCTATCGAATTTATTAAATATATAAAACTGTAGAATACCCTATTCAATTTAATTCCAATTAGTATTATATGTCTCGCCTGAGACACAGGATAGTCCTAGTTCGCGCGCATAACGCTGTCCATGCCTTTCATTCCTAGCGCAATCAGGCGTATCGTATCTGCTCCACGGAGATTAGGCGAAGCGGCAAAAGGAATCGTTCGTAAAAGGCTAGGTTAGTCTTATTGAGCCTTGGGGCTAGATCGATTTGTGTAAGACTGTCCCCTAATATTTATTTATTGTCCAGCACACACGCCTGTGGCGCGGACACGCTAGCCGCAGCGGGCGCGCTGCGGCTCCGCGCCGGCGCGCCGCGCGAGGCGTTCCAGCTGCTCGGCGCGGCGCTCGCGCAGCAGCCCGCGCAGCACGCCGCCGCGCTCGCGCTGGCCGCCATGATGCTACAACACAGGTAGGTTTATTTATTTATTGTCCAGCACACACGCCTGTGGCGCGGACACGCTAGCCGCAGCGGGCGCGCTGCGGCTCCGCGCCGGCGCGCCGCGCGAGGCGTTCCAGCTGCTCGGCGCGGCGCTCGCGCAGCAGCCCGCGCAGCACGCCGCCGCGCTCGCGCTGGCCGCCATGATGCTACAACACAGGTAGGTTTATTTATTTATTGTCCAGCACACGCCTGTGGCGCGGACACGCTAGCCGCAGCGGGCGCGCTGCGGCTCCGCGCCGGCGCGGCGAGTCAATTAAAAAACAAATCATGTCAACAATAAAATAAAAATAAACTTTCACTTAAGCCTAGTCAAAAAGTCCCCCTCGAGTCGGCCCTGGCGCAAAGGTACCCATCACACTCGCCGCGTTACCACGTTGAATGGCGACGGACAACCACAGTTTGCACCAGGTACGACCCTACGCGGGCTTCAGAAACCCTCTCCCCAATTCGAGAGAGAGTAATTGAAAAATATGTATGAACATTTGTATGAATCGTGACTATTTTATGTGTATCATCGTCTAGTACAGTCAGCATCAAATGTAGCTACGCAAACGAAGACATCAAAAGTCTTTATTAAATGGGAATAATACCTTTTGATATCTTCGCTTGCGTAGTTACTTTTGACGCTGACTGTACTTAACCATAACACAAGGCTTATTCGAGCCTCCTATAGAATTAGTGAGTAAACACGAATTTAATGTAACTTTAGAATCCCGTGGCTCCCACGGGATCTCGCGGGTTTTAAAACTTATTTTTGACAACATATTACGTTAAGGTAGTGTTTTCATATGGACTAATAGTGATATAAATAAAGGTCTTCACTCACTATTTTGCAAGCTAACCGATCTTATCTACTTGTGCTCTCCATTTAAGAATCTGCCCACCGAGCTAATATCTGATTGTACATTATTCATTTGTTTTCAGAGATCTGGACGCGGCGCTAGCCAGGCTTAAAGCGGCTCTCTCTGCCCACCCCACCTGTGTGGCTGCCCATAGCAACTTAGGTTTGGCGTTGCTGGCCAAAAAGAAATACGTTGCAGTACGTACCAGTAGTATAATTTATTAAGCGTTATTCTTTTTCTAGTGAATGCGTAAGTTGCGAGAGAAATAAATGCTTGCCTACAGTCTTTTGATTTCGGATATTAGGATCCCGCGCTACGCTACATATAAGTAGACCAATTATTTTAGGAAAACCTGGACATAATTTGATAACCCGTTGTTTTTATTATTTTATCGGATATTAATAATCAAATATTAATTAGACATATTTAAGTAAGTAAAAAAATCCCTGGTCGTTACAATACTTAACTTTTACCTAAAAGAATCTGTTTAATTTTTCAGAATAAATTGTTGAATTACAGTTATCTATAATTTCTGGTAAGATAAGCCAGAAAATGTGCAACTTACTGAACCTTATTTATTACCTACCGATTGATTAAATAGTTAAATTTTGATTAGAGGTACTTTTTTTTACAAAGTTATTTAATATGCTGTATTTATGAAATCAAAATGCGTTAAAAATTTGATTTTTGGTCTTTTATATTGACGCGGAGTCAATGTTTAATTCTTTATTTTAACTATAACTAACAATACTTTATATCATAGAAAATGAAAATTACAGTTATAGGATTATGTCCAGGTTTTCCTAATTTGATTGGTCTTAAACATATAAAGCTACAATCTGATAGACTATTCATTTTTGTTCTGCTTATATGTATACATAAATATTTCATCATATTTGAGATACCTGCTGTGCCCTAAAAGAGCCGGGGTCTGTTTGACACCTAATCGAAAGATTTGGCATAGGCACTAGTTTTACAAAAGCGACTACCCTCTGACCTTCTAGAGGGAAAACTAAACCTTGGTCCGAATTAGACCGGTTTCCTCACAATGTTATCCGTCACTATTGTATGACCACTATAAACAATGATGTAATATAAAAAAGAGGTAGATATGTTGTCTATACGAAATTCCGTGTTTAAAAATGGCCACCAAATCTGACAGCTAACGTTTCCATTGACGACTCGAAACTGAGGCAAGTTGTGCCAATTGACTCAATTTTAGTGTGTTACCTCTTATTTATATCACATCATTGACTATAAATATCAAATGATTTATCTTATTTTTTTTTAAACCATGTGGCATGAGCCGTTGTTCGAACCCACGTCCTCCAGATTGAAAGTCGCGTGCCTTACCTCTTTGGCTACAGCAGTATCTTTTATCTGTAACATTTATTTATAATCCAGGCGCTGACATGTCTCCAGCGCGCGGTGTGGTCGGCGCCGCTGAGCGCCCGCGCAGCGCACAACTTGGGGCTCGCCTTGTTGTTGTGTCGGCGGCCGGCGTCCGCCTTCTGCCGACTGGCCACCGCTGCAGCGTTACAGCCGCATCAGCCTTACACGGTTAGTAGCCTGCGTCATACGACAGGCAGAACTCAGGGCTACGCGCTCATGCGCCTCACCCCATGCTTCGCGCCCAACGAAACTAGACCTCTACCTACGCTTAGTTACTACGAATCGCGGCGTCAAGTTATATTTGTGGGTGAGCGTTGAGGTGAGCTTAATAGTAGATTGTATGACAAGGGGCTAAAATAAGCCATATTAACACGAGATGGATATTTTCCCGAGCGAGGGAAAATAATTCGAGGGGTAATATGGCTTTTAGACCCGAGTTATACACTCTACTTTTCACTTCGACTGCGAGAAAATAGTAAAACAAAGATTATCCATCCACAATCAATAACAAATTTCACTGCAAAGAGATTGTTCAATTTAGCGTGAGGCGTTTCCTTTTTTAATGATTTGGAATTAGGGACTAAAAAACACCTGATGTTTGATTGGTCGATTTTAATATGTAGCTGTATTCTGGTTGGTTGATAGCAAAGAGAAATGTTTTTTGAATGAGTTGTGATTGGTGGATTTAAATGATTTGGAATTAGGGACTAAAAAATACCTGATGTTTGATTGGTCGATTTTAATATGTAGCTGTAGGTATTCTGGTTGGTTGATAGCAAAGATAATGTTTTTTGAAAGAGTTGTGATTGGTGGATTTAATATGGTGAAGTGCTTTGATTGGTCAAAATAAGTGTGTTAAAAATCATAAATATGTATACATATTTTCCCTAGGGGCTAAATGTACTACTTTAGCCCCGCTTATTAAACCTAATATGACACACTTTTCGAGCATGAGATGTGAAAAACAAGTTAAAGAATAGGGGGGCTGGGCTCGTACTGCTGTGCCGACGGTAAGCGTCCGGCTTCTGCAGACTACCGCCCGCTGTGACGTTACAGCCACATCAACCTTATACTGTAACTTAGCTGGCGGATTTTGGGCTATGGAGCTCGAGAGCACCTGCGTTCTCCGGTGCAAACCTTGTATTGCACCTAATATCTAACCTTGGCACAATCTTGCCTGGTCACACGTGCGTATAGTGGCCGAGACAGTGCTCTCGGCCGAGCAACGTGGCGAGCGAGTCACTTGGACCTTGTTTTATTTACTCGCACACTCTCGGCCGAGCAAAGTGGCGAGTAAGTCACTCGGACCTTGTTTTATTTACTCGCTCGCCACTTTTCTCGGCCGAGAGCACTGTCTCGGCCCCTATACTCGGCACGTGTGATCAAGGCATCTGGGATTCCGCGCTACTTCTGTGCCGACGGCCAGCGACTGGCTCCCACCGCGGCATTGCAGCCACATCAGCCTTACAACGTAACTGGTAGACTCAGGATGGCTAACGTGTTGCCTTCGCAGCGAGCCGCAGATAACGTCGTACTCATTCTTATAATTGTCACAGTCAACGGTTACCGTTGCATATTACTGTAACTAAGGACAAGAATTTTGACGACCGGTTAGCCTAGTGGGCGGTGACGCTGCCTACGAAGCTGAAGTTCCTGGGTTCGAATCCCGGTAATGGCAAATATTTGTGTGATGAGCATGATTAATTGTTACTGAGTCTTGGATGTTTTCTATGTATTTCAGTATTTGCATCTATTAAATATCGATTAAATATAAAAACCTATTACGCGATTTATCGGGTTTGACCGCTAAGCCCTCGATATATCGTCACCTAGTATCCATAACACGAGCCTTATTGAGCTTACTATGGGACTAGGTCGATTTGTGTAAGATTGTCTTCTAATATTTATTTATTTATTATTATTTATGAATGTGTACGTGGCTCGCGAGCAGAACACTTTGCGTTCACAGCAAGCCGAAGTAAGTCTCCAACCGTTGCATGTTACTGTATTCAAAAACCAAAGTGTGCCGCCGCGAGAGGTTCGCGTGCGAATTGAAGCGGTTTTTGCCACGGCTCAAAGGGGAAAAATTTCACAGTGTTAGAAGTATTCAAACCAACCAAACTTAGGCCTAACAATAGTTACAATAAACAACAGCCGTGCAAACCGTGCCTTCCAAAACACTGTTATCATTCCAGGTCCTTCTAATAGGCATCGCGCTGGAACGCCTAGGCGACGCACGCGCCGACGCGGCGTACGCGCGCGCGGCGGCCCTAGCGCCAGATGACGCGTTAGTGCGTTTGAACCGGGCCGGGCGACTCGCGCGCGCCGGGAACACGGGACAGGCGGTGGAGGAAGCTAAGGCTGTGGCGCAGTTGTTGCAGAGAGAGAAGCCTGATGGGCAGGTAAGATAACAGTGTTATTGGGCATTGACGTATAATAAAGTAAATAGACGCACAATGTCGAACAAAAATTTCAAGAAATGTGCCCCAATTTGACAACTCTAGCTATATTTCAGTTGATGCCAATCGCGTTTACTTATAACCTGCGTTGAGATATTTGCTTCATATAAAAGAGAACTTAGTGGTTTAAACTGTAAGGGCCATATTAGCGAATTAGCATCGAACAGATTAAAAACTTTTTAGTTTATTGAGATTTTATCATAATGTGACTTGATTGCTCACGTCAAAACTAAATAGCGAATGAATGGAGTCGCATTATAAAATTATTTTAATAATATTGTATAAACAATACAGTCATTTGTAAATGATAGACGAAGTATTTTACATTACACACTTTAATGAATAAAATCTATAATATTTTATTTATTTAAACAGGAAGACGAAAAACACAAATAAATCATGATTATTTATTTTTACCAGCAGGCAATACCTAAACAATTAACACGTTCATTTTTTTTATAAATACATATACACAAAACATTGTTTAGTGGGCATAACGTATTATCAGTGCAGCTGTCAAACTCCTTAAAAATTCTACGCACGACTAGTGAAAAGGGAATAAGAACTAGGTATGTAGATTATTTTAGCGTATATTTGACGTATCTAATTAGTCCCTTTGCGACATATAATAATGACTTACAATTTGAATATCAATTTATCTTTAGTTAAACATTTATTTTTACAAGATTTAATATAAACTTGAAAAATAAACACACGACGAAGTCGTCACCACTCTTCGTCGTTGATGTCTCCTATCTCGTGCTATAAGCCTATAACTGCGGCCTACTTTGCACATCGCTAAGGATTTCTCGGGAATCTTAAATTGAAAACCACAAATAACGTAACTGTACTACTCCATAAAAAAATCTAATAAGTAGGTACCGACTCCTTAGGTTTTTGTTCCGTGATAATCTGTCATTTGTACTAACGAAATTATTTATTCAAAACCATGAAATACCAATGAGTTTACATGAAATTCTTTACGCTATCATTAGAACTTAGTTAACGAAATATATCCAATCCTTTTTTATTTTATTTTCTATTGCTATATTTGCTATTAACGAATTTTTTCACAGATCATATTTGTCATTTTTGACAACCGTCAAGTCTCACGGTTGAAACCAGACTAAACGCAAAAGAGCCGCAAGTGTCGATCGCGCGGTTCTTTTGGACGGCCACTTTTTTCGGCTGATTGTGTATCTAGTTACTTATACTAAATCAATGTTATTGGGTCGTTCTTCTTTTTTACCGACAATAAACCGAGGTTTTTCTGTTTTTTTTCTTTTTGAACTATCAAAAATTGTACTTTTGAATTGCGATTTAAAAAAAATGCATAGGTTTCTTCATTAGAACTAATTAAAGTTTCCTTTCCGGCCAATATGATTATTTTTTTACGGTTGGTTTTAATAATAAATATGTGACAAAGTGGACTCTTTCAGTGGGGACCACATTTTGGTTTACCACTATGTCACGGCATTCCACGAGCAAAAAAACCGTTTAAAAAAATTCTAGTTAGAAAAGGTGAAATATTAAATAATACTAATTAATAAAATAATATGGACGTTCATTCGAAAATTATAAAACCGGAAACATCATTACTCTAATGAGATGCCGTAATAAGACGAAGGACAGGCTATTGTCGGTCGAAAAGAAGAACGACCCTATTGCCCTCTGACTCTTGTCCTCTGCTTTCTCTTTTTGGCACTACTCCAGCTCATTCTCATTATCGGTTAGATATAGCCCTCCGATTCGCTAAACTTAAGTGGCTGTGGGCGGGGCACATAGCACGTAGAACCGATGGCCGTTGGGGCGGAAAGGTTCTCGAGTGGCGACCACGTACCGGAAGGCGCAGCGTGGGCAGGCCCCCCACAAGGTGGACTGATGACCTGGTAAAGGTCGCTGGAGTCCGCTGGATGCGGGTGGCGCAGGGCCGGTCATGGTGGCACTCTTTCGGGGAGGCCTATGTCCAGCAGTGCACGTCTTTCGGCTGATATGATGATGATGGTGATTATTGTACACAGTTGAGCAGTTCCCTGGCGACATTGCTGGCTCTGCTCCGCGAGGCTGGGACCCAGCTGGCGGACTTGCCGGACAGGCTGCCTCGCGCTGACACACCGGATTTGCCGGAAGACGACATGACTGCGGACGAGGTCTAGGCTGCGCTGACTTTGCCGGACATTGAGTGAGTATATAGATACAGTTCGATCCACAAACACCCCTTTTTGAATCCTAACGGCTCGGCCAAGAATTCGACACGTTAAATATGCTAAAGCGGTATCTCAAGTATCTCAACAAGCATCGTTTAAGACCTTTCTAAACCTGCGCTCGCTTTAAAAACAGTACTTTGAGGCGTACATGGATATTGGTGCGCCATACCACAGTAAATATAATTGCTTAAGAAGTATCTTAACTAGAGTCCTGTAAGCACTTTAAAACCTGCGCTTCATTTACAATCAGTTCTACTCGCTTATGCGCGACACGCGGACTGATGTAGCGCCGGCCCGACTTGCGTTAATTGTAATATGGTAATAAACCTAGTCAGAGTTACGCAATAGTTTACTACTACATAAACGCATATTGCTTGTATCAGCGCAACGCAACCTAACGTGTATAAATAGATAGGTATTATATTCATAAAAGATTCAATTAGACACTTCACCTACTCATTAGCTCCGTGCCATACCTTCCCCGTACTTGTACCGACACTACATGGCGACCCTGCCAGGATAGTACATGGCGACCTTGCCAGGATAGTACATAATGTTTACTATAACGACGCGTGTCACATCAGACTTGTACGTTGTTTTACTGTGCTGCGCAAAAGCGCCGTCGTTTTTCTTAGAAAACGGCCCGGGCCGGACGTGTCCCGTTCTAGCGTGAGTCATCCTTAAGTTTGCGTCTGTGATGTTAATGTTAGCTAGGTACTAGTAGCGTCGCAGAGGTGTTATGAGAAGTTCGACGTGTGTGCGGGGGCAACATAACCCTTACTAAGGCAGAGGCGACATAGCGACCACATACGTTTCATTAGAAGTTGAACCTTGGTTTCTTTACAATTAGGTTCAAAATAATTTGTGTTTATTGATAATACAACTTGCTTTGAAAACTTCCTTTGCAAGGTATATATTCCATGGCTGCAATTGATCCCTGCGACACTTCAGTCATGTTGCCTGTTTAAGGGTTAAGGCTAACTTCAGATACGCAAACGCTTATTGTACTATCGATAATAATACGATTGCCTCATATTGATTTGGTAATATTGGTACGTTTGTGAAATAGCCAACCTCATTTTATTGTTGACCATAAATCTTCATTGTAAATCAAAGTGGCTATGAAGCATTTGGTCTTAGTTTTCGTTGTAGCGTGCATTTTTAATGGGGCAAGTTTTTTTTACTTTTATTAATACAATTTTGTTACAAATGCGACAATTCCAGAGTGGAACTAACCTGATTTGAATCTGAACTTTGCGTTAAATTATGATTAAGAACGAAAATGTAGAAAAAAAATTACAAAAGCGAAAAATTTAGAATTAAGGCTAATGGAAAATAATATTTTGCATTTTGTTGCATTATCTCCCCCACCCAAAGGTTGTCTGGAAGAGTTTGCTTCTTAGCTATAAGACCGCCTGTTATCCACCTCTTCTGTAAGCTTTATGTTCTGTATCGTGTTTTTTAGGTGTGCAATATAGTGTACCTATTTTTAATTGCACATACATAACTTATGTTTCTAAACTTACGACCTTATTTACTTCTAGTATGATGCGATAGAAGACAACTTAACAAATATCAACGCGGAATTACTAATACTACCCCCTATTGTCCTCGGCTATGAGGATTTATTGGACAATGAAGACAAAAAAGAAGACACTCCCGCAACAGAGAAAGAGACAACAGAGAACAAACGCAAACTTTCCAATCAGAAAATGCCAAAGTACACACTTAAGTTTGAAGGTAACTTCGCCCTTCCTAATGCCTTGGCAGAAGAGCTGAAAGTGTCGGGTTTTATAGATGACAATAGGAAGAATGCTTTGGGGAATCTTCTGAAGAATGCCGTGTTTGGACAGCAACAAGGAATAACTCTTGCAATGGATAATGAGGGGCAAGGAGAGTATGACGCGGCGCCTCTAGACGAAACCAGATGAGGATTTATTGATTTATATTTACTAAACTGGAAATTTACTTCGTCAATTTAGTTGCTCCTCCCTCTCACTTGTTTTATTGATGTTGTTTATTGATGGTCTTTGTTGTGCCTTTAGTCGTACCGTCGATTTACCGAACGTGTTCGGTGTTTTCTTGGTTTCGTTTTTTCATATCTTCGGCCACTGTCTCCGTGAAGCCTCTGCAGTCAATAGTAGACTTGTCACTGTCAGGCCTTAAACTTGCCCTCAACCAAAGTGACGACTGAGGCCATAAAGAAAGATAATGCAAAAGAGATAACGCGAGCCTATGGTCTTATGGTCTCAGTCGTCACTTTGGTTGAGGGCAAGTATAGTCAGTTGTTGTTACACGCCGCACCAATAAAGAATATAATCTAAAATGGCGCCCACTCTTTCGCCATCTCGCTCACATCATAGTGCTACTTTATACAGGCTGAAATTAAATTCGTGATACAAATTAGCAAAATGTGAATCTATCTAGGATTCTGAGCAACTTTTACTATGGAACCCACGTTGTTATTCAAAAAAAAAACCTGTTGATGAGTGAGTGAGCACCCACGAATGAGCAAAGTGTATGAGATAGTTAGATTTTTTTGGCATAGCACAAAGTTGGTCCCATAGTAAAAGTTGCTCAGAATCCTAGATAGATTCACATTTTGCTAAATTGTATCACGAATTTAATTTCAGGCTGTATATTTAGTGCTACTATATTCACACAGTATGTCATTTATAGTAATAGCGGCCATTTTAGATTCTATTCATGCCACGGTTTATACGTTAGTACTTAGTTTCTTTTGTTTTTCGTATTATGCGGTATTCGTCATATCGTTATGACGTTTAAAATACTTATATTAAAAAATAATCACGCCTGTAAATGAGTCTAACATCCAAGAAGAAGACGAAAAAATGACAAAACATCAAACTAGGCAAGACAGTGACGAATAGCGAATAATTGAATTTAAACGTTTGTGAGACATGTTTAAAATAATACTAATAATTACACGGTTATACTCACGTATTAAATGTCACTACGGTCGACATGTTTCGAACTCTTCGGGAGTGCTTCAAGCGACACCGCCGCGAAAACACTTTTCCTGATGAATCTCCCGGTGAGTTCGAAACATGTCGCCCGTAGTGATATTTAATTTTTTAACAATTGGAACGAGTGACAAAAATGTCGAAAACGTATATTCGTAGATGATTTTTTTGTTGTTGAAATGAAATGATTTACCTATATAGCACATGCATATGTAATATAATAGGGAAATAAAAAAATTAAAGACAAAATAGTTTTCAATTATTTATATTGAAAGTATCACCTCGTCGTACCAGCACGGAAGGGTGTCCACGTTATACGTACAACACAATTACAAAATATAATCGACACTGAGTCTAGTACAAATAAGGTTGGAAATGGAAGGACAGCCGGCCTGGCTCAATGGACTCGCCTGAAGGCACTTGAGGTCAGTTTTTGGCGTTATAATTTGGCAAGTCGACTTTTTTATGGATTCTTAATTATTTATTTGAAGAGAAAAGTGACACATATTTTTTATTGAGGTGAATTCGATTAACCTTTTGAAAACGCGTGCAAAATCATCAATTATTAAATGGACTTTATATTAATGTGTGGAGGTGGAAGATGTACCCTGACAGATTAAATTGTCGTCGGCGATCAAAGGATTAATTATATGTACCGTTAGATGCAGAGAAACGTGTCCCCTCTGCATACAGGGGGGTCACGTTTCTCTGCGGCTGATTGTATACAATATTATCACTTCTTCTATTCACGTACTTAAATAATGAGTTGTACAACGCGAGATTAAATATGAAATAGGCCATTAACTATTCTCCTTTCAACTACCTACACTTCTAGAATTCCTAAAATTCAGGGTGTTGTATAAAAACAGACGTCGGATTACACGAACCTTTACAAAGTATACATTTTTGTAAATGGGTCACATCCTTGTTATTCTGTCCCGTTAGCCAGAAGACACAGGGTGTTTCAGTTATTGGTAAAAGATGGTTATAATGTGGTCCATTAGAAGGGGGTTACAAATGACACAACCCTTTGGTGAATTAAACTCATAATTATCATAAAATTGCAGTTTTAAAAAGTGACTCACGGCACCTGGCGACAGAAAAAAGGTGATTCACCCAAAATATGTCATATTAAAAAGTCGCTTTACCTATAAAACTTAATTAAATTCGTATTTACTTTTAGTTACTTATCTCGTTTTGTAAAGTTTCGTGCATAGGCTTCAGTAAAATTGTGGTTCTGGTCGAAATGCATTCAAATCAGGCTTTAATATTAAATAAACTCTTTAAGCGCAGGCCGGCTAAGGCAAAATTATTGCTTCTACATTACACAGTCATTTTACAAATCATTACAATAATGTACTTGCCAGTACCACGTGGACCGGGCAACCGGAATCGATGAACCATTTGAGTTTAGTTCAAAAACAACTTTATTTAAAGTTAATGAGTCATTTGTGCATTGTAAGTGTCATCGTGTTGCCAACTTTGCATTCCTCTTTTATGTACAGCTGCAGAGAGAAGTGACCCCCTGTATACAAACTTCTATGGAGGTGGGGTCACATTTCTCTGAAGCTGACTAGTGTTAGGCCATAAAAATATCACAGGTGATTGGAATTCATTTATGGCACTGGCAAGTGCCTAATTATCAGCGAACGACAACACCATAGAAGTCTAAGTACCGCCGCGAAATGGCCCCACAGAATGGGTGCCATTACCATTACACGGGTGTGGGGGCGGGGTGTCAAAACGATGCCAGGCAGCTTTTTAGTTCGAACATGCGCATACCGGGTTTTAGGCACGCGTTTGTGTAGACATTTGTAAGGATTCTATGGTTTTTTCGTTCGCTGCAAATCATGATAATTATGTACTTTACGAAGTTTCCGAACACTCAGCGCTCTAACCAAGGACTTTACCAATAATCTTTATATACAATAATTATAAAAACAAATCAGAGACAGTCATGTGTGGTGTGACTATTTTTTATTTGACACATTAATAGGGTTGGCTAGTCCCGTAAATTTCAAGTGTTTTTAACAGTTGTTGCTCAACCCTGGCAACACCACAAAAAGTACAAAATTCCCCGTTTTTTATCCTTACGCACTATTTCCAATTCATACTAATATTTGAACACTATCCGAATGTCTATTTAAACATCTATCTTTATAAATGCACTTCTTGTTAGTTTATCTACGCTAAGTTAGAGAGAAACCTACAGGTAAAAAAAAACAGTGTCTATGACTTGACGCCGAAGTATGAAAGTGAACCATAAGCACCGGTCCCAGGACCATGCCTTCCGACCAATCGAAGGTCAAGTTGCCTACACTCGCCATTTTTGCACAGATCTAGCAACTATACGTATTCCGGCGGATCTTGATCCCTATGACAGCTGTCATCTCCGTACAATTTATAACTTTAAAACGTAAAATTGGACTGAGATGCCAGCCGTCATAGGGATCAAAATTCGCCGGAATACGCAATAATGGCGAGTGTCGGCAACTTGACTCAAGATTCACCGCGATACGTATAACCTTGGATCGGTCGGAAGCTTGCATGGTTTTTGGCACAGTAGCATATTTGAGGTATAATGAGGCAAGAACTAATAGTTTGTATTGTTAGAACAAAACTGATACCTACTATTAGTACTTTGCTACGCAATTTCCCTCTGACCAGACGTAGGTACTTATCAGGCTGTAAACAACATTTATAGCCCAAAGTTTTACACCAAATTAAAAAATGCAACAATAAAGCACTGTATTTCAAATGTAGAACAATATTCTTCGAACGTCTGGCCAGAAACAAAATAACGAACTTTTTTAAAAATGGAACATGGCGGTTGAAATTAAAATAACACCAGAGAGAGGAAACGAGTGAAGAATGGACGCTCATGGAAGAGAGAATGGCATGGGTATCTCACACTTTTGGACTTATTTTAATATTTCTTTGGTGTTGTGTCATATTTAATGATTGATTCCATTACGGACGCTATACGACGGCGAACTATACTATCCTAGGTCTGTGCAAACCCTAAAATATATTGATATATATATAAATACTGTTCAGAGTATCCTTGATTCATTTACACTTGCAGATCAGAAAAATAAATCGTTCGCACAAACCGTAAAGAACTATAGGTACCTCTGATCCCTAAACTTAACTATATTTACACCAATTAAGTCTATTTACACAAAATGGAATCATTGAGATCATTATAATATTTACTTACATTAAAATGACATTTCTGAGGTCTACTATCTATGCGTTAAATAAAAAATAATACTTTACGTTAGACTGGTTTGGTACTCAGTGTTACCATGTATGAGGTATTGATGTTTACCTTACCGGTAAATATGTTGTCTATGGTCATAGACCATAAGAGAATAGACGCGGCGATGTATTGCACGAATTTAACAAACAAAAAAACAAAAACATAAATGGAACGATTGCACTTTTAAAAACAACGACATCGTTAGAATACTGTCTAGCAAGAAAGGTTTCTTTTATAAATGTAGCAATAAAAAAAACTGAAGAAGAACGAACCAAGCGGCGGTTATTTTGTCATGTAAAATTGGCAGGTTGGTATCTCTACTATTTGCCTATTTAGGCCGCTTCTTTCGTTCTGCTGCAGTAAGAAAGTAAAAGTATGTCTCAGCCATTCCGCAATTGAGATCCAACGTCATAATTGAAAAAAAAAAACCATGATTTTACTATAGTACTAAAAATGTTCACTTGTGATTAATCCGTGATATTGTTAACACAGTTGTAGTTCTCGAAATATTATTAGCACCATATTTTAATTGCCATTTTTAGGGTTCCGTAGCCAAAATGGCAAAAACGGAACCCTTATAGTTTCGTCATGTCCGTCTGTCCGTCTGTCCGTCTGTCCGTCTGTCCGTATGTCACAGGCATTTTACTCGAAAACTATAAGGTGTATTTGGATAAAATTTTGAGGATAGGTGTATATTGTTAGCCGCTACATAGTTTTGTAATTAAAATGACAAAAAAAAATTTTTTTAGGGGTGCACTCCATACATAAAACTAAAAGTCAAAAAAGTTTTTTTTCATTTTGACCCCCCGTGTGGCACATCAATCGATAGGCCTTTCAAAATAAATATAAGGTTTCTTAGCATTTTTTTTGATTAAGTGAATAGGGTCGGAGATAATCGCCCCGAAAGTCACTAAAATTCTGTCCCCCCCCCTCTAATTTTTGAACGGTGTATTTTAAAAATATGGAAAAATTCATGGACATAGGGCTTATTAATTTCATTCACTGAAAATTGTTTTGAACAAGATCGGTTCAGAGGTTTTCGAGATATTGCTGAAAAACTGCCTTCCTCAAAGAAAAGGACGTAAGTGCCGTAAAATTTCTGTGACGATACGACCTTTTTAATAGGCACGGAACCCTTCGTTTTGCGTGGTCCGACACGCACTTGGCCGGTTTTTGTTTTAGAAATGTTCCTAAAATAATGAACTGTGGTAATAATACTTCGTGAATGTCTAACCAATCACGATTATAGAGAAACTGTTTAACTATGGCAGAATGCAAACCGGTTTTTCACAAATACGGGTTAGCTCGGAGATATCGATTACAAACCGGTTTTTTTCCCTCGTTAACCAGTGTTTCATACAAAAACAACCGTTTTGCAAGCCGCGTGTTCAGCCGAAACGCTCCTTGACGAGGAACATGAGTTTCTTCTTGCCCTTGTACTTGAGTTTGATTTCCTGCAGCAGCGCCGCGAACTGGTGCGGGCCGTCGTGCGCGAGCGCGAATGTGTCTCTGGCTTTACCTGTCAACAGAACGGTCGAGTTTAGTGGAGAGCCTTTTGACAGTACATTAATTAACTTACGCTCGATTGTAATAGTAGTTTAAGTGACTGTACATAATGTGAGGCCTTAAATCACGAGTGTGGTTTTTTGAAACGAGCGTTAGCGAGTTTTATAATAGGATACGCACGTAGCATACGCATTGCACGTAGAACCGATGGCCGTTGGGGCGGAAAGGTTCTTGAGTGGCGACCACGTACCGGAAGGCGCAGCGTGGGTAGGCCCCCCACAAGGTGGACTGATGACCTGGTAAAGGTCGCTGGAGTCCGCTGGATGCGGGTGGCGCAGGACCGGTCATTGTGGCACTCTTTGGGGGAGGCCTATGTTCAGCAGTGGACGTCTTTGGGCTGATATGATGATGATGATGATGATAATAGGATAACATGAGTGTTTAAGGCCTAATTATGTACAGTTGCACACACTACTTTATCTACACACATATCATAAATCTTCAATGATGTGTTCGGGAACCATTAGAATGACCGCCATTGCACCGCCATGGCCGACTAGATTTCAAATCATGACCAACTAGATGTCCATAATAAAATCTAGTTGGTCACGATTTGCTCTGACCTCTGAGGGCCTACCGCGAAACGATTTTCGTTTTCGTTCGTGTATCTCCGTCTCTGTCGCTCGAACTAGCAAGTGCGACAGAGACGGAGATACACGAACGAAAACGAAAATCGTTTCGCGGTAGGCCCTCTGGGCCACGCTTCGAAATTTGAAAGTCATTACTTTATCAATATCGATATATTGATTCGGCGTCAATGATGTAATATAAAAAAGAGGTAGATAGGTTATACGCGCTCGAAAAATGGCACATTAAAATTGAGTCAATTGGCACAAGTTGCCTCAGTTTCGATTCGTCAATGGAAACGTTAACTGTCACATTTGGTGACCATTTTTACACACGGAATTTCGTATAGACAACATATCTACCTTTTTATATTACATACATCATAAAAAAAAATGAAAAATGATTTTATGGTAACATTAGGTCTACGTAACAGATAAACAGGTTGGTATCTCTAAGTACCGGGGTACCTGTGTCAAGAGACAGAGACATCATTGTTCGTCATCGTTTCGAGCCGTCCTAAGGCGGGCGTCGCGTGCGCCGCCGCGGTAACTCACCGAGGAACTCGACGAAGTCGGCGTAATGCCGCGGGGAGATGTGCGCGAGCCGCGCGTGCGTGGTGGACGCGTAGGCGCGCAGCGCGGCCTCCAGCAGCGGCCGCAGCGGCGTGGGCGGCCGCGGCGGTGGCGGCCGCGCGCGCGAGCAGCCCGCCGCCGCCACGCAGCAGCGCCGCAGCACGTCCGACTGCGGGGAACCACTTTCTTATAACAAACTTCAGTTAGGGTCATTGGCTCTAGGGAATGCAAGCTGGTTCTAACCGAAACCGGTTATAAGCGATTATTTCGAAAAAAATCATAACTAGGTTCCGGAATTTAGAAAAACCGGTTACGGTTATTTTCGATTATACTTTTCCATACTTAAATTATCAAAATAAATAGTTTCTTACATAATTTCTGTAATTTCGATATATAATTACAGTTTAAGTTGTCAATTATTGGATAATTGCTCTTAAAAGGCGAAAAATGTCCGGTTATTGCATTCCCTCAACAAGGTGGACTGATGACCTGGTAAATGTCGCAGGAGCCCGCTGGATCGGTCATTGTGGCACTATTTGGGGGAGGCCTATGTCCAGCAGTGGGCGTCTATCGGCTGATATGATGATGATGATTGCATTCCCTAATTGGGTCGGTTAGCTACCACGTAATTTAGTGTGCCGGGCTACTAACTTGCTGCCAAGTCGCATCGAGTGTGTAACAAACTCATGTTACACTGTGCAACCAAAATCATTTTTGGTACAAGCTTTTATTGCCGACTGTACTTTTCTGTACGCCGTCATCAACTACAAATTGAGACGATTCTAACGAGCCCACACTCAACGGGGTTACGTCAGTTAAGTACTGAATTCCCATGGCCACCTGTCTCCATCATCAGATCAGCTCAATGGTGCCGTAATATTGAATTGTAATCCAAACTACACTTATAACCAAAATTTCAGCTCAATCGGTCACCGCGACGTACTTAAGTCAAATTTAACTTGCAAAATTTGATGACAAATCGGGACAGATGACAAGACTAAATAAAAGCTTGTAATAAACATTCTAAACAAATCCGGAACAAGGAATACGAAAAGTTAACCAGGTTAGCTCCTCAACACCAAAATATTTCAATCGGCTTGGCCCGCCGTATGAGGTCAGCCATTGGCCGCATACTAACGCAGCCCGCTTTGGAGCACAGAGGCAGCGGTGCTCAGTAAAAGGGCCGCTGGTAATGGTAACGGTGCGACGGCCAGCACAAGTGTAACACTCACCAGCACGGGAGCGCACTGCACGTTCTTGACCAGCAGCGGCAGCATGGCCTGCAGCTCGGCGCGGCCCAGCGAGTGCGCCAGCGCCACCGCCCAGTGGATGTCCGCGATCGCGGGGTGGCTGTCCTGTAACATTAACTCTACGGTTAGGTCATTGACATTGACACAAATACCCGATGCAATTTTGTTTCGTCACGTTTCCATCCACTAAGTGGTTCTTCACGTGCGTTACCCGTCTTACTACCAATCTTACTACCAGTAGTAGCACGGGCACGGGTTTTTTACCGTTGTTACAACTAGCCGCCGTGGTAGTAACAAGGGAAAATATTTTATTCCCCATGTAACCACCTTGGCAAACCTTTATAGACCAAAATGTAAAAATCCTTTTTATACAAATATTGACTGGCCAACAACATTGCTAATCATGTCATTAGCAGTGAATGATACGTCATTGTACCTACTCGTAGTGCTAGAAGTGTTATGAAAATGGATATCTTACAAAACAATCGTCTATTAACTAGGACGCCGGAAGACAGAAACGCCTGCGTCTTTGGTGGATGTAATATGTTGCCATTGATGGCAATCCCAGATAAAGTAAAAGCGTCGTTGTTAATAAAATGGAACCTGTACGTTTCCCCAGGAACGCGAGCCTGTTCTTACCATCTGCGGCCGACCCAAAGTTGGAACGAAATAATAGAGGCGGAGGATAATTTAACGGACTTCAACAGAAGTCATTGCGACGATATCATTAAATTGATGAAGATTGGTATATTACTACCGATTATAAATGTCCTTCAGGAATGTTTGTAACACTTAGTTTATAATAATAATACATAAATATAATTTTTGTTTGTTCCTGAGTCGTTGATGTTTAATATGAAATTAAAAACGTTATGTTGAAATTGAGGCTCGAAGGACGTTTTGTATGAAAATTCCAATTTTTTTTTGACATTTCGGGGTTGGCCCCATAGTAAAAGTTGTTCAGTATGGCCTACTTAATCACCCCGTTCAAGCTTTTCAGTGGGACAGAAAACACCCTGTATACTATATGGTATATAGTTGCTGAGTACCCACAACACAAGCCTTCTTGGGCTTACTTTGGGACTTAGTCAATTTGTGTAAGAATGTCGGGTGACAAGCAAAACTCACTATTAAACTGTCATCGAATGAAAAGCTTCTTTGCGTTGTATTTTGTAATATTATTATTACATCTGTTAAAGACATTTTAATAATGAGTGTAAGCAGAAATTACTAGAATTATTCGCGTAGCACTCATATTAAGCAACATAAATAAACACAAAAATAAAAATTTAATTATATTCATTATATATTTTTATCATTTAAAACTTAACCAAGGTGTTATTTTTAAGAACAAAACAAAAAAAAACATTTAACTGCAACGCTAGTAACACAGTACTTAAAAATCAAAAACGTTAACCAATAAAAGTAGGTTAACAGAATATCAGTGAAGTTTTTCTAGTGCGTAACCAATTGAAATTTCATCATTTAGTAACTGCATTTGTAAGATTGGTAGTAAGACGGGTAACGCACGGTTCTTCGTGCAGCCGGCATTGTTTGATTAATACAGATTAGAACAGTCTGTTGGACTTAACAGATGATATAAATAGTTCAATCTTCGAAGAAGTTCACCAGTCCTTCTTGATTTTGTCTCTAACACATGTACACACGAAACTTTTTTGTCTTCGTAATAGTCCAGATTATTCAAGTGCCAAAAATGGTCACCCCTCCACCCCGTAGCACAAAGTCTTATCTTATTAATATTGCGTTAATTTGACAGATAACACGGTCGTGTTTAAGTCTCCGAAACATCTCTGTTTGGGAAGATCGGACGTATGCTTCATTGCGGACATCGTGCTAACGAAGGTGCTGCCTGTAGATCTGTCCTGCCAGGGCTATCAAATGGAGAGTTTGTCTGTCGAGAGCTACACTTTCTTCTGTGAAGATCCTCATAGCATCGAGGTGATCGGAGACAGGACTTGGTGAGGGATAGTCCTATCTCCTTACCTGATCATAGTGTAGATGCACGTTCCTCATAGCCAGCATGCCAATCGCATGGCCCGCGCCGGCTGTCCCCTCTGCTCCATGTATTTGGCCACGGCGAACAGCTGGCTGGAGGCCGATTCGAAGTCACCGAACCCTCGCACACTTGTAACGTTAGCTTGGGGTAAAGCTAGCTAGGGAGACAAGTCTCCCATCCTCACCTGGTTGTAGTGCAGATGCAGGTTCCTCATGGCCAGCGTGGCCAGCCGCATGGCGCGCGCCGGCTGCCCCCGCTGCTCCATGTATCTGGCGACGGCGAACAGCTGGCTGGAGGCGAGCGCGCCGCGCGCCGCCGCGCCGCCCACGGCCGCGCACGCCGCCTCGAACGCGCCGGCCGAGCCCTCGCACACCGAGAGTGCACTTAACGCGCAGCCAGGCGGATCCTGTGATAACAAGTAGGTAACGATAGTACATTGTTTATCGAGGGGCGTAACTGAAATATTGCAAACGAGAGTCTAGCAGAAGCTCTACGCCGAAGGAGGAGGGCTTTTGATAGACTCGAGTTTGCAATATTCATACACCCGTGTTATACACAATGTTTTTCATCACATTTGAGAGGAAATAAATAACTAGGTACAAAAGACAGAAAAATCTAAGTTTCATACAACTGCACCGATCAAAAATTGACAACTTCACTTCCAGACAGGGATCGGAACCGGTTTTTTCAAAAGTCCCCAAAGTAGTCTAATATTTTGATTTATTTTAGACTCTTAATGTAGGACTCTATCATGTATTTAGGTAACATTTTCGTATTATTAGACAGCCTGATCAAAAATGATATTATAAACCAAAGAACGAAATTGAACGAAATAAAACCGGTATTTTTGTATGGTGAAAATACCGGCATCCGATCCCTGCTTCCAGATATGTGCTAGTGGAGCGCGCAGCTTCAATATTTCAACCAATCACAGAGCGGAGCAGATTTGATTAAACCAATCAGATCGCACACAAGCTCATTACTCCCTAGGGACTACAAATTCGCCATAACTCCCACGGGAACTTTTTAGGCCATTGTCCTTCTGTATACAGGCATGGAATAACACCATTTACGAGCAAGTGTGATGAACATTTTGTTATTTGATCGTGGCAAGCGTACTGGGTCATGGAAGCTTGGATCTCTTTCATGTAAATTGGGCATAGATGTAGTGGGACCTATAGTATGCTATTGAGAAAACATTTGGTCATTCGAGCCGGATGTTTTGTATCCTGTCATTCGAGTTGGATGATAAGTTGTAAAAAGGATCACCTCACTTCGATATTTAACTCCGTGCCAGAGCAAAAGTGGGTTGTAAGCGGTGTTCGTTAAAATCTGAATGTCTTTGTCAAGTTTCTATGGAATCACAGCTGCCGGCATATTTGACGTTAATCGAACTGTAATCGTAAGTTGGTGCAACCCGCCCTAGGGGAAGTATACTATGCAGCTTTCGCGTTGAACAGATAGTAAAACATGTTACTTTCCTAATGCAATGTTGTCTTACCTTGGCAGCACATTGCAGAGCTAACGTCCTCGCGCACGCACTAAGTTTCTCCTGCTGCTCAAAGCTGAGTCCCAGCCTTAGTGCTGTGGCGTGAGACATGGCTGCCGCCGCCACCGGACCCGTCGCTTCCGTTGGCGTGAACAGTTCATACCTGCAAAATCGTTCACGTTAATTTTGAGACGTTAACGCCTTTTGAACCCAGCACTTATCCTCTAGTCGCCCGCAATACAAGAAAAAATGACAATGAAATGTCAATCAACCGCAATAGGGAAATAGAGTTACGAGATTTTTTTGTTTCAAAATCGAATGAAACAGATCAAAAACAAACTGATCCAATTTTTGAATGCTATAAATACCATTAAAGGACAATTTCGGCGGCTGGAGGTTAAGAAAGCTGGCCAGTGGTGCATATTCGTCAGTAACTTTAATGTTTTTTCTCAATCTTAGTTCTATCATACTGTCCAGTTGGATAATTTATTAAATGATGTCAAACTTTATCTCTACGGAATCAGCCTCAGCTCTAGCCCTTATTTCACCGACGAGAAGTCGACAGCATTGTTACTTATCGACCCAGCAAGTAAGTCAATTTGTCGTGTGTTTGTCGTGTTTGTTTGTTTGTGTTTGTTTGTTGTGTCAAGTGAGTGAAATAGGACATTCTAAGTTACATAATCAGCACTCGCAAATTCGCGAGACACTATTTAGATAGGTTAAGTTTGTTAGGTAGCTTGAGATGCCCGAAGGGCAAATCACCCAGAGATGCCAGAAGGGCAAATCACCCAGAGATAGGAGCCCCGCTGCTCTGGGCTCCGTCTTATCTTAGGAACTACGACGATAATGGCGAAAGGGGTTTGCCGGTACTGTAGTTATGTACAAGGAACAAAGGGAAATAGGACCCTGATCATGTTGTTACGTACCAGTTCTGCATGATGGATAGCAACGCGTCCAGCCCGAGTTCTGTAGCGCACGTGACGAGCCAGCGGACCATCTCGCGCCGCCGCCAGTTCACGGACGATAGCGTCATGCGTAGCACCTGAAAACATTACGGAAATTAATACATATATAAAAATTTAAAGGTTAGCTCTTATTGTCAGATATGTGCTTGGATTAAGGTTTGGTGTTTGAAACATTCGAAGCCCATGCGATACGCCAAGGGCGTAGCTATAGGTTTTTTACGGGGTTAGGGACGGAGGACGTAACCACGTCGCGGCGCTAACGCTAGTTTGCTAAGAGGATACAAACATAGACTGTTCTCTTTGGCTCTCAATAGAAGGTAACGTATGGCAGGCTCAAGTAAGGGTGTAGGAGAGAAGGAGTGGACTCGGGCTGGACCAAAAAACTCTGGAAATCCAGCAGCAAGCAACTCAGGATTATATCTGGGGTGTTCACAGGTCACATCGGCGTCAAGTATCTCTTGGCCAAGATGGGACTATCGGACAGTACAGACTGTAGAATGTGTGGCGAGGAGGATGAGACTATGGAACACTCACTGTGTGAATGTCATGCCCTTGCCAGACAAAGAATGAATCACTTTGGTAACGGCTACCCGCAACCAAAGGAATTCAAGGTACTCCCACTAAGCTGCATCATCCGCTTTGTGAAAATGATGGAGCGAGCTTGGGAGTAGCTATAAAGGGGAAGGCAAATGCACAAAAGATCCCACTGGGTCGAAGTGTATCCGAAAGGGCCCTCAACTAAATAAGATAAGATAAGATAAGGATGTAGGAAAGGGAAGTTCAGCAATTAATCCTAAATCATGACATTGGCGCAGTCGGTAGGATAGGTGCTTCTGTGAGATGGTTCGGGTGTGTGACGTCATTAGATTAGCCCATTAGACTGAAAATTAATACTCTCTAAAAACTAGTTTGAATGGCACCGTGAAAAATATTAGGAAATTAGCCAATTGATTGGTGTTTGCCAGTAGATAGAGCCATGCAGTCACCTGTAGTCCCAGCTCGAACGCTGCATGCAGCAGATCCCGGTGGTGATGCGGCGCGTCAGGCGGCGCGGCGTGGCGTAACGCATCCTGCGCCAGTCGGAACAGCTGTGCCGCTGATCGCACGTGCCGCTGCGCCGCGCTTAGAGCGGCGCGGAGGCGGCCTGGCGTGCCTCGTGCTGCGCCTGAATTGGACAAATGGATATTAGGATCGAGTATTTTATAGTTACGACAAGGTTACAACTACTGTAGACGTAATAATTAAAATGTAGAAGTGTGCTGTTGGGGATTTAATTTTTTAATATAAAAGGTGTGATCGACACGCATAAAATCTTGTGGGATCGGAGTGATCGGCACACACAATTGGGAATGGATGAAAATTTTAGAAATGCCTGATTATTTTTTTGGTGATAGGAATAACCTTTCTCAGCACCAAAAAAAAGTTTCAGATTTATCAGATGCGTCAATTTAAAAAAAATATATATAAACAGTTTCCTCACTTACGTTTCGGGTCAGCTACGGCACCTTCCTCAATCGGCCTCATATTACAAAAAAATATATTGAATATGTGTGGTAAACTGACACTGGCAATGATTTTGACTCTTGCATCAGCTATATTGGTCATTACCAGTGTCAATTTACGATTTAAACGACCGCTTTAGCCTAGTTGGTAGTGACCCTGCCTACGAAGCAAGAGGTCCTGGGTTCGAATCCCGGTAAGGGCATTTATTTGTGTGATGAGCACGAATATTTGTTCCTGAGCCATGGATGTTTTCTATGTATTTAAGTATGTATTTATCTATATAAGTATGTTTATCGTCGTCTAGTACCCATTTTGCTAAGTTTGGGACTAGGTCGATTTGTGTAAGATTGTCCGCAAATATTTATTTATTAATTAATTTACCACAGATATTTAAGATAGTTTTTTGTAATATGAGACAGATCAAGGAAAGTGTCTATTTACCGTTCTTGACCCAAAACGTAAATGAGGAAACTGTTTATATTTTTCAAAATTAATTGTCGCAGCTGAAAAATCTGAAACTTTTTTCTGGTGCTAAGGAAGGTTATTCCTATCACCAAAAAAATAATCAGGCATTTCTAAAACTTTCATCCATTCCCCATTTAGTGGGTTCGACATATACAATTGGCGGGATCATAGTACATAATTAAGCGGGATCAGCACACACAATTGGGTTGTTTCCACAAATTAAAATTGATAAAGCAGTGTTGCTAAATGGATAGTAAACCATCAAATAAATGTAATTAAGTACAAATTACGAAATATAATTAAAATCATAAAAAGATATGGCCCTTGAAAATTTACAAAAAATATGCATTTTTTTTATTGTTCAAAAGTAAATTTAAAGCTACCAATAGAATCCTTACGCTTTTATAGAAACAATATTGTACGACAACTATGGTCCTAAACGCAGTATTTCACGACCGAAACAGCAATTTACCTGATTTTCAATACAACGATTAGTACAAATATTACACTGTGACGTCACAATTCAATGTTAATCAGTATGAAACGTTTTCGGCTGCCACCAGCGAGGTCCGTGTTTAACTCAAGTTTTTGGGTATTTATGTTCTTTAGTTGTACTTACTCCCATACAAACATTTGTTCCTCTCCAAAAACTGGTTCGAATGGCGTCGTAAAAAAAAATTAGGACTCAAGCCTATTAAACTGGATCGGTGTGATTGGTATACAAGTGAGCGCTGGCTACATACCTAAGAGAGCGCTGGCGAGCGCGGCCTGCTGCTGCTCGGCGTGCTGCAGCGTGTGCCACGCGCCCGCGCCCGCGCCCGCCGCCGCGCCGCCGCCCGCGTCCAGCGCGTACGCCTCCTCCACCATCGGCAACCTGCTGGTATACAAGTGAGCGCTGGCTACATACCTAAGAGAGCGCTGGCGAGCGCGGCCTGCTGCTGCTCGGCGTGCTGCAGCGTGTGCCACGCGCCCGCGCCCGCGCCCGCCGCCGCGCCGCCGCCCGCGTCCAGCGCGTACGCCTCCTCCACCATCGGCAACCTGCTGGTATACAAGTGAGCGCTGGCTACATACCTAAGAGAGCGCTGGCGAGCGCGGCCTGCTGCTGCTCGGCGTGCTGCAGCGTGTGCCACGCGCCCGCGCCCGCGCCCGCCGCCGCGCCGCCGCCCGCGTCCAGCGCGTACGCCTCCTCCACCATCGGCAACCTGCTGGTATACAAGTGAGCGCTGGCTACATACCTAAGAGAGCGCTGGCGAGCGCGGCCTGCTGCTGCTCGGCGTGCTGCAGCGTGTGCCACGCGCCCGCGCCCGCGCCCGCCGCCGCGCCGCCGCCCGCGTCCAGCGCGTACGCCTCCTCCACCATCGGCAACCTGCTGGTATACAAGTGAGCGCTGGCTACATACCTAAGAGAGCGCTGGCGAGCGCGGCCTGCTGCTGCTCGGCGTGCTGCAGCGTGTGCCACGCGCCCGCGCCCGCGCCCGCCGCCGCGCCGCCGCCCGCGTCCAGCGCGTACGCCTCCTCCACCATCGGCAACCTGCTGGTATACAAGTGAGCGCTGGCTACATACCTAAGAGAGCGCTGGCGAGCGCGGCCTGCTGCTGCTCGGCGTGCTGCAGCGTGTGCCACGCGCCCGCGCCCGCGCCCGCCGCCGCGCCGCCGCCCGCGTCCAGCGCGTACGCCTCCTCCACCATCGGCAACCTGCTGGTATACAAGTGAGCGCTGGCTACATACCTAAGAGAGCGCTGGCGAGCGCGGCCTGCTGCTGCTCGGCGTGCTGCAGCGTGTGCCACGCGCCCGCGCCCGCGCCCGCCGCCGCGCCGCCGCCCGCGTCCAGCGCGTACGCCTCCTCCACCATCGGCAACCTGCTGGTATACAAGTGAGCGCTGGCTACATACCTAAGAGAGCGCTGGCGAGCGCGGCCTGCTGCTGCTCGGCGTGCTGCAGCGTGTGCCACGCGCCCGCGCCCGCGCCCGCCGCCGCGCCGCCGCCCGCGTCCAGCGCGTACGCCTCCTCCACCATCGGCAACCTGCTGGTATACAAGTGAGCGCTGGCTACATACCTAAGAGAGCGCTGGCGAGCGCGGCCTGCTGCTGCTCGGCGTGCTGCAGCGTGTGCCACGCGCCCGCGCCCGCGCCCGCCGCCGCGCCGCCGCCCGCGTCCAGCGCGTACGCCTCCTCCACCATCGGCAACCTGCTGGTATACAAGTGAGCGCTGGCTACATACCTAAGAGAGCGCTGGCGAGCGCGGCCTGCTGCTGCTCGGCGTGCTGCAGCGTGTGCCACGCGCCCGCGCCCGCGCCCGCCGCCGCGCCGCCGCCCGCGTCCAGCGCGTACGCCTCCTCCACCATCGGCAACCTGCTGGTATACAAGTGAGCGCTGGCTACATACCTAAGAGAGCGCTGGCGAGCGCGGCCTGCTGCTGCTCGGCGTGCTGCAGCGTGTGCCACGCGCCCGCGCCCGCGCCCGCCGCCGCGCCGCCGCCCGCGTCCAGCGCGTACGCCTCCTCCACCATCGGCAACCTGCTGGTATACAAGTGAGCGCTGGCTACATACCTAAGAGAGCGCTGGCGAGCGCGGCCTGCTGCTGCTCGGCGTGCTGCAGCGTGTGCCACGCGCCCGCGCCCGCGCCCGCCGCCGCGCCGCCGCCCGCGTCCAGCGCGTACGCCTCCTCCACCATCGGCAACCTGCTGGTATACAAGTGAGCGCTGGCTACATACCTAAGAGAGCGCTGGCGAGCGCGGCCTGCTGCTGCTCGGCGTGCTGCAGCGTGTGCCACGCGCCCGCGCCCGCGCCCGCCGCCGCGCCGCCGCCCGCGTCCAGCGCGTACGCCTCCTCCACCATCGGCAACCTGCTGGTATACAAGTGAGCGCTGGCTACATACCTAAGAGAGCGCTGGCGAGCGCGGCCTGCTGCTGCTCGGCGTGCTGCAGCGTGTGCCACGCGCCCGCGCCCGCGCCCGCCGCCGCGCCGCCGCCCGCGTCCAGCGCGTACGCCTCCTCCACCATCGGCAACCTGCTGGTATACAAGTGAGCGCTGGCTACATACCTAAGAGAGCGCTGGCGAGCGCGGCCTGCTGCTGCTCGGCGTGCTGCAGCGTGTGCCACGCGCCCGCGCCCGCGCCCGCCGCCGCGCCGCCGCCCGCGTCCAGCGCGTACGCCTCCTCCACCATCGGCAACCTGCTGGTATACAAGTGAGCGCTGGCTACATACCTAAGAGAGCGCTGGCGAGCGCGGCCTGCTGCTGCTCGGCGTGCTGCAGCGTGTGCCACGCGCCCGCGCCCGCGCCCGCCGCCGCGCCGCCGCCCGCGTCCAGCGCGTACGCCTCCTCCACCATCGGCAACCTGCTGGTATACAAGTGAGCGCTGGCTACATACCTAAGAGAGCGCTGGCGAGCGCGGCCTGCTGCTGCTCGGCGTGCTGCAGCGTGTGCCACGCGCCCGCGCCCGCGCCCGCCGCCGCGCCGCCGCCCGCGTCCAGCGCGTACGCCTCCTCCACCATCGGCAACCTGCTGGTATACAAGTGAGCGCTGGCTACATACCTAAGAGAGCGCTGGCGAGCGCGGCCTGCTGCTGCTCGGCGTGCTGCAGCGTGTGCCACGCGCCCGCGCCCGCGCCCGCCGCCGCGCCGCCGCCCGCGTCCAGCGCGTACGCCTCCTCCACCATCGGCAACCTGCTGGTATACAAGTGAGCGCTGGCTACATACCTAAGAGAGCGCTGGCGAGCGCGGCCTGCTGCTGCTCGGCGTGCTGCAGCGTGTGCCACGCGCCCGCGCCCGCGCCCGCCGCCGCGCCGCCGCCCGCGTCCAGCGCGTACGCCTCCTCCACCATCGGCAACCTGCTGGTATACAAGTGAGCGCTGGCTACATACCTAAGAGAGCGCTGGCGAGCGCGGCCTGCTGCTGCTCGGCGTGCTGCAGCGTGTGCCACGCGCCCGCGCCCGCGCCCGCCGCCGCGCCGCCGCCCGCGTCCAGCGCGTACGCCTCCTCCACCATCGGCAACCTGCTGGTATACAAGTGAGCGCTGGCTACATACCTAAGAGAGCGCTGGCGAGCGCGGCCTGCTGCTGCTCGGCGTGCTGCAGCGTGTGCCACGCGCCCGCGCCCGCGCCCGCCGCCGCGCCGCCGCCCGCGTCCAGCGCGTACGCCTCCTCCACCATCGGCAACCTGCTGGTATACAAGTGAGCGCTGGCTACATACCTAAGAGAGCGCTGGCGAGCGCGGCCTGCTGCTGCTCGGCGTGCTGCAGCGTGTGCCACGCGCCCGCGCCCGCGCCCGCCGCCGCGCCGCCGCCCGCGTCCAGCGCGTACGCCTCCTCCACCATCGGCAACCTGCTGGTATACAAGTGAGCGCTGGCTACATACCTAAGAGAGCGCTGGCGAGCGCGGCCTGCTGCTGCTCGGCGTGCTGCAGCGTGTGCCACGCGCCCGCGCCCGCGCCCGCCGCCGCGCCGCCGCCCGCGTCCAGCGCGTACGCCTCCTCCACCATCGGCAACCTGCTGGTATACAAGTGAGCGCTGGCTACATACCTAAGAGAGCGCTGGCGAGCGCGGCCTGCTGCTGCTCGGCGTGCTGCAGCGTGTGCCACGCGCCCGCGCCCGCGCCCGCCGCCGCGCCGCCGCCCGCGTCCAGCGCGTACGCCTCCTCCACCATCGGCAACCTGCTGGTATACAAGTGAGCGCTGGCTACATACCTAAGAGAGCGCTGGCGAGCGCGGCCTGCTGCTGCTCGGCGTGCTGCAGCGTGTGCCACGCGCCCGCGCCCGCGCCCGCCGCCGCGCCGCCGCCCGCGTCCAGCGCGTACGCCTCCTCCACCATCGGCAACCTGCTGGTATACAAGTGAGCGCTGGCTACATACCTAAGAGAGCGCTGGCGAGCGCGGCCTGCTGCTGCTCGGCGTGCTGCAGCGTGTGCCACGCGCCCGCGCCCGCGCCCGCCGCCGCGCCGCCGCCCGCGTCCAGCGCGTACGCCTCCTCCACCATCGGCAACCTGCTGGTATACAAGTGAGCGCTGGCTACATACCTAAGAGAGCGCTGGCGAGCGCGGCCTGCTGCTGCTCGGCGTGCTGCAGCGTGTGCCACGCGCCCGCGCCCGCGCCCGCCGCCGCGCCGCCGCCCGCGTCCAGCGCGTACGCCTCCTCCACCATCGGCAACCTGCTGGTATACAAGTGAGCGCTGGCTACATACCTAAGAGAGCGCTGGCGAGCGCGGCCTGCTGCTGCTCGGCGTGCTGCAGCGTGTGCCACGCGCCCGCGCCCGCGCCCGCCGCCGCGCCGCCGCCCGCGTCCAGCGCGTACGCCTCCTCCACCATCGGCAACCTGCTGGTATACAAGTGAGCGCTGGCTACATACCTAAGAGAGCGCTGGCGAGCGCGGCCTGCTGCTGCTCGGCGTGCTGCAGCGTGTGCCACGCGCCCGCGCCCGCGCCCGCCGCCGCGCCGCCGCCCGCGTCCAGCGCGTACGCCTCCTCCACCATCGGCAACCTGCTGGTATACAAGTGAGCGCTGGCTACATACCTAAGAGAGCGCTGGCGAGCGCGGCCTGCTGCTGCTCGGCGTGCTGCAGCGTGTGCCACGCGCCCGCGCCCGCGCCCGCCGCCGCGCCGCCGCCCGCGTCCAGCGCGTACGCCTCCTCCACCATCGGCAACCTGCTGGTATACAAGTGAGCGCTGGCTACATACCTAAGAGAGCGCTGGCGAGCGCGGCCTGCTGCTGCTCGGCGTGCTGCAGCGTGTGCCACGCGCCCGCGCCCGCGCCCGCCGCCGCGCCGCCGCCCGCGTCCAGCGCGTACGCCTCCTCCACCATCGGCAACCTGCTGGTATACAAGTGAGCGCTGGCTACATACCTAAGAGAGCGCTGGCGAGCGCGGCCTGCTGCTGCTCGGCGTGCTGCAGCGTGTGCCACGCGCCCGCGCCCGCGCCCGCCGCCGCGCCGCCGCCCGCGTCCAGCGCGTACGCCTCCTCCACCATCGGCAACCTGCTGGTATACAAGTGAGCGCTGGCTACATACCTAAGAGAGCGCTGGCGAGCGCGGCCTGCTGCTGCTCGGCGTGCTGCAGCGTGTGCCACGCGCCCGCGCCCGCGCCCGCCGCCGCGCCGCCGCCCGCGTCCAGCGCGTACGCCTCCTCCACCATCGGCAACCTGCTGGTATACAAGTGAGCGCTGGCTACATACCTAAGAGAGCGCTGGCGAGCGCGGCCTGCTGCTGCTCGGCGTGCTGCAGCGTGTGCCACGCGCCCGCGCCCGCGCCCGCCGCCGCGCCGCCGCCCGCGTCCAGCGCGTACGCCTCCTCCACCATCGGCAACCTGCTGGTATACAAGTGAGCGCTGGCTACATACCTAAGAGAGCGCTGGCGAGCGCGGCCTGCTGCTGCTCGGCGTGCTGCAGCGTGTGCCACGCGCCCGCGCCCGCGCCCGCCGCCGCGCCGCCGCCCGCGTCCAGCGCGTACGCCTCCTCCACCATCGGCAACCTGCTGGTATACAAGTGAGCGCTGGCTACATACCTAAGAGAGCGCTGGCGAGCGCGGCCTGCTGCTGCTCGGCGTGCTGCAGCGTGTGCCACGCGCCCGCGCCCGCGCCCGCCGCCGCGCCGCCGCCCGCGTCCAGCGCGTACGCCTCCTCCACCATCGGCAACCTGCTGGTATACAAGTGAGCGGGTGCATACCTAAGAGAGCGCTGGCGAGCGCGGCCTGCTGCTGCTCGGCGTGCTGCAGCGTGTGCCACGCGCCCGCGCCCGCGCCCGCCGCCGCGCCGCCGCCCGCGTCCAGCGCGTACGCCTCCTCCACCATCGGCAACCTGCTGGTATACAAGTGAGCGCTGGCTACATACCTAAGAGAGCGCTGGCGAGCGCGGCCTGCTGCTGCTCGGCGTGCTGCAGCGTGTGCCACGCGCCCGCGCCCGCGCCCGCCGCCGCGCCGCCGCCCGCGTCCAGCGCGTACGCCTCCTCCACCATCGGCAACCTGCTGGTATACAAGTGAGCGCTGGCTACATACCTAAGAGAGCGCTGGCGAGCGCGGCCTGCTGCTGCTCGGCGTGCTGCAGCGTGTGCCACGCGCCCGCGCCCGCGCCCGCCGCCGCGCCGCCGCCCGCGTCCAGCGCGTACGCCTCCTCCACCATCGGCAACCTGCTGGTATACAAGTGAGCGCTGGCTACATACCTAAGAGAGCGCTGGCGAGCGCGGCCTGCTGCTGCTCGGCGTGCTGCAGCGTGTGCCACGCGCCCGCGCCCGCGCCCGCCGCCGCGCCGCCGCCCGCGTCCAGCGCGTACGCCTCCTCCACCATCGGCAACCTGCTGGTATACAAGTGAGCGCTGGCTACATACCTAAGAGAGCGCTGGCGAGCGCGGCCTGCTGCTGCTCGGCGTGCTGCAGCGTGTGCCACGCGCCCGCGCCCGCGCCCGCCGCCGCGCCGCCGCCCGCGTCCAGCGCGTACGCCTCCTCCACCATCGGCAACCTGCTGGTATACAAGTGAGCGCTGGCTACATACCTAAGAGAGCGCTGGCGAGCGCGGCCTGCTGCTGCTCGGCGTGCTGCAGCGTGTGCCACGCGCCCGCGCCCGCGCCCGCCGCCGCGCCGCCGCCCGCGTCCAGCGCGTACGCCTCCTCCACCATCGGCAACCTGCTGGTATACAAGTGAGCGCTGGCTACATACCTAAGAGAGCGCTGGCGAGCGCGGCCTGCTGCTGCTCGGCGTGCTGCAGCGTGTGCCACGCGCCCGCGCCCGCGCCCGCCGCCGCGCCGCCGCCCGCGTCCAGCGCGTACGCCTCCTCCACCATCGGCAACCTGCTGGTATACAAGTGAGCGCTGGCTACATACCTAAGAGAGCGCTGGCGAGCGCGGCCTGCTGCTGCTCGGCGTGCTGCAGCGTGTGCCACGCGCCCGCGCCCGCGCCCGCCGCCGCGCCGCCGCCCGCGTCCAGCGCGTACGCCTCCTCCACCATCGGCAACCTGCTGGTATACAAGTGAGCGCTGGCTACATACCTAAGAGAGCGCTGGCGAGCGCGGCCTGCTGCTGCTCGGCGTGCTGCAGCGTGTGCCACGCGCCCGCGCCCGCGCCCGCCGCCGCGCCGCCGCCCGCGTCCAGCGCGTACGCCTCCTCCACCATCGGCAACCTGCTGGTATACAAGTGAGCGGGTGCATACCTAAGAGAGCGCTGGCGAGCGCGGCCTGCTGCTGCTCGGCGTGCTGCAGCGTGTGCCACGCGCCCGCGCCCGCGCCCGCCGCCGCGCCGCCGCCCGCGTCCAGCGCGTACGCCTCCTCCACCATCGGCAACCTGCTGGTATACAAGTGAGCGCTGGCTACATACCTAAGAGAGCGCTGGCGAGCGCGGCCTGCTGCTGCTCGGCGTGCTGCAGCGTGTGCCACGCGCCCGCGCCCGCGCCCGCCGCCGCGCCGCCGCCCGCGTCCAGCGCGTACGCCTCCTCCACCATCGGCAACCTGCTGGTATACAAGTGAGCGCTGGCTACATACCTAAGAGAGCGCTGGCGAGCGCGGCCTGCTGCTGCTCGGCGTGCTGCAGCGTGTGCCACGCGCCCGCGCCCGCGCCCGCCGCCGCGCCGCCGCCCGCGTCCAGCGCGTACGCCTCCTCCACCATCGGCAACCTGCTGGTATACAAGTGAGCGGGTGCATACCTAAGAGAGCGCTGGCGAGCGCGGCCTGCTGCTGCTCGGCGTGCTGCAGCGTGTGCCACGCGCCCGCGCCCGCGCCCGCCGCCGCGCCGCCGCCCGCGTCCAGCGCGTACGCCTCCTCCACCATCGGCAACCTGCTGGTATACAAGTGAGCGGGTGCATACCTAAGAGAGCGCTGGCGAGCGCGGCCTGCTGCTGCTCGGCGTGCTGCAGCGTGTGCCACGCGCCCGCGCCCGCGCCCGCCGCCGCGCCGCCGCCCGCGTCCAGCGCGTACGCCTCCTCCACCATCGGCAACCTGCTGGTATACAAGTGAGCGGGTGCATACCTAAGAGAGCGCTGGCGAGCGCGGCCTGCTGCTGCTCGGCGTGCTGCAGCGTGTGCCACGCGCCCGCGCCCGCGCCCGCCGCCGCGCCGCCGCCCGCGTCCAGCGCGTACGTCTCCTCCACCATCGGCAACCTGCTGGTATACAAGTGAGCGGGTGCATACCTAAGAGAGCGCTGGCGAGCGCGGCCTGCTGCTGCTCGGCGTGCTGCAGCGTGTGCCACGCGCCCGCGCCCGCGCCCGCCGCCGCGCCGCCGCCCGCGTCCAGCGCGTACGCCTCCTCCACCATCGGCAACCTGCTGGTATACAAGTGAGCGCTGGCTACATACCTAAGAGAGCGCTGGCGAGCGCGGCCTGCTGCTGCTCGGCGTGCTGCAGCGTGTGCCACGCGCCCGCGCCCGCGCCCGCCGCCGTGCCGCCGCCCGCGTCCAGCGCGTACGCCTCCTCCACCATCGGCAACCTGCTGGTATACAAGTGAGCGCTGGCTACATACCTAAGAGAGCGCTGGCGAGCGCGGCCTGCTGCTGCTCGGCGTGCTGCAGCGTGTGCCACGCGCCCGCGCCCGCGCCCGCCGCCGCGCCGCCGCCCGCGTCCAGCGCGTACGCCTCCTCCACCATCGGCAACCTGCTGGTATACAAGTGAGCGCTGGCTACATACCTAAGAGAGCGCTGGCGAGCGCGGCCTGCTGCTGCTCGGCGTGCTGCAGCGTGTGCCACGCGCCCGCGCCCGCGCCCGCCGCCGCGCCGCCGCCCGCGTCCAGCGCGTACGCCTCCTCCACCATCGGCAACCTGCTGGTATACAAGTGAGCGCTGGCTACATACCTAAGAGAGCGCTGGCGAGCGCGGCCTGCTGCTGCTCGGCGTGCTGCAGCGTGTGCCACGCGCCCGCGCCCGCGCCCGCCGCCGCGCCGCCGCCCGCGTCCAGCGCGTACGCCTCCTCCACCATCGGCAACCTGCTGGTATACAAGTGAGCGCTGGCTACATACCTAAGAGAGCGCTGGCGAGCGCGGCCTGCTGCTGCTCGGCGTGCTGCAGCGTGTGCCACGCGTCCGCGCCCGCGCCCGCCGCCGCGCCGCCGCCCGCGTCCAGCGCGTACGCCTCCTCCACCATCGGCAACCTGCTGGTATACAAGTGAGCGGGTGCATACCTAAGAGAGCGCTGGCGAGCGCGGCCTGCTGCTGCTCGGCGTGCTGCAGCGTGTGCCACGCGCCCGCGCCCGCGCCCGCCGCCGCGCCGCCGCCCGCGTCCAGCGCGTACGCCTCCTCCACCATCGGCAACCTGCTGGTATACAAGTGAGCGCTGGCTACATACCTAAGAGAGCGCTGGCGAGCGCGGCCTGCTGCTGCTCGGCGTGCTGCAGCGTGTGCCACGCGCCCGCGCCCGCGCCCGCCGCCGCGCCGCCGCCCGCGTCCAGCGCGTACGCCTCCTCCACCATCGGCAACCTGCTGGTATACAAGTGAGCGCTGGCTACATACCTAAGAGAGCGCTGGCGAGCGCGGCCTGCTGCTGCTCGGCGTGCTGCAGCGTGTGCCACGCGCCCGCGCCCGCGCCCGCCGCCGCGCCGCCGCCCGCGTCCAGCGCGTACGCCTCCTCCACCATCGGCAACCTGCTGGTATACAAGTGAGCGCTGGCTACATACCTAAGAGAGCGCTGGCGAGCGCGGCCTGCTGCTGCTCGGCGTGCTGCAGCGTGTGCCACGCGCCCGCGCCCGCGCCCGCCGCCGCGCCGCCGCCCGCGTCCAGCGCGTACGCCTCCTCCACCATCGGCAACCTGCTGGTATACAAGTGAGCGCTGGCTACATACCTAAGAGAGCGCTGGCGAGCGCGGCCTGCTGCTGCTCGGCGTGCTGCAGCGTGTGCCACGCGCCCGCGCCCGCGCCCGCCGCCGCGCCGCCGCCCGCGTCCAGCGCGTACGCCTCCTCCACCATCGGCAACCTGCTGGTATACAAGTGAGCGCTGGCTACATACCTAAGAGAGCGCTGGCGAGCGCGGCCTGCTGCTGCTCGGCGTGCTGCAGCGTGTGCCACGCGCCCGCGCCCGCGCCCGCCGCCGCGCCGCCGCCCGCGTCCAGCGCGTACGCCTCCTCCACCATCGGCAACCTGCTGGTATACAAGTGAGCGGGTGCATACCTAAGAGAGCGCTGGCGAGCGCGGCCTGCTGCTGCTCGGCGTGCTGCAGCGTGTGCCACGCGCCCGCGCCCGCGCCCGCCGCCGCGCCGCCGCCCGCGTCCAGCGCGTACGCCTCCTCCACCATCGGCAACCTGCTGGTATACAAGTGAGCGCTGGCTACATACCTAAGAGAGCGCTGGCGAGCGCGGCCTGCTGCTGCTCGGCGTGCTGCAGCGTGTGCCACGCGCCCGCGCCCGCGCCCGCCGCCGCGCCGCCGCCCGCGTCCAGCGCGTACGCCTCCTCCACCATCGGCAACCTGCTGGTATACAAGTGAGCGCTGGCTACATACCTAAGAGAGCGCTGGCGAGCGCGGCCTGCTGCTGCTCGGCGTGCTGCAGCGTGTGCCACGCGCCCGCGCCCGCGCCCGCCGCCGCGCCGCCGCCCGCGTCCAGCGCGTACGCCTCCTCCACCATCGGCAACCTGCTGGTATACAAGTGAGCGGGTGCATACCTAAGAGAGCGCTGGCGAGCGCGGCCTGCTGCTGCTCGGCGTGCTGCAGCGTGTGCCACGCGCCCGCGCCCGCGCCCGCCGCCGCGCCGCCGCCCGCGTCCAGCGCGTACGCCTCCTCCACCATCGGCAACCTGCTGGTATACAAGTGAGCGCTGGCTACATACCTAAGAGAGCGCTGGCGAGCGCGGCCTGCTGCTGCTCGGCGTGCTGCAGCGTGTGCCACGCGCCCGCGCCCGCGCCCGCCGCCGCGCCGCCGCCCGCGTCCAGCGCGTACGCCTCCTCCACCATCGGCAACCTGCTGGTATACAAGTGAGCGCTGGCTACATACCTAAGAGAGCGCTGGCGAGCGCGGCCTGCTGCTGCTCGGCGTGCTGCAGCGTGTGCCACGCGCCCGCGCCCGCGCCCGCCGCCGCGCCGCCGCCCGCGTCCAGCGCGTACGCCTCCTCCACCATCGGCAACCTGCTGGTATACAAGTGAGCGCTGGCTACATACCTAAGAGAGCGCTGGCGAGCGCGGCCTGCTGCTGCTCGGCGTGCTGCAGCGTGTGCCACGCGCCCGCGCCCGCGCCCGCCGCCGCGCCGCCGCCCGCGTCCAGCGCGTACGCCTCCTCCACCATCGGCAACCTGCTGGTATACAAGTGAGCGCTGGCTACATACCTAAGAGAGCGCTGGCGAGCGCGGCCTGCTGCTGCTCGGCGTGCTGCAGCGTGTGCCACGCGCCCGCGCCCGCGCCCGCCGCCGCGCCGCCGCCCGCGTCCAGCGCGTACGCCTCCTCCACCATCGGCAACCTGCTGGTATACAAGTGAGCGCTGGCTACATACCTAAGAGAGCGCTGGCGAGCGCGGCCTGCTGCTGCTCGGCGTGCTGCAGCGTGTGCCACGCGCCCGCGCCCGCGCCCGCCGCCGCGCCGCCGCCCGCGTCCAGCGCGTACGCCTCCTCCACCATCGGCAACCTGCTGGTATACAAGTGAGCGCTGGCTACATACCTAAGAGAGCGCTGGCGAGCGCGGCCTGCTGCTGCTCGGCGTGCTGCAGCGTGTGCCACGCGCCCGCGCCCGCGCCCGCCGCCGCGCCGCCGCCCGCGTCCAGCGCGTACGCCTCCTCCACCATCGGCAACCTGCTGGTATACAAGTGAGCGCTGGCTACATACCTAAGAGAGCGCTGGCGAGCGCGGCCTGCTGCTGCTCGGCGTGCTGCAGCGTGTGCCACGCGCCCGCGCCCGCGCCCGCCGCCGCGCCGCCGCCCGCGTCCAGCGCGTACGCCTCCTCCACCATCGGCAACCTGCTGGTATACAAGTGAGCGCTGGCTACATACCTAAGAGAGCGCTGGCGAGCGCGGCCTGCTGCTGCTCGGCGTGCTGCAGCGTGTGCCACGCGCCCGCGCCCGCGCCCGCCGCCGCGCCGCCGCCCGCGTCCAGCGCGTACGCCTCCTCCACCATCGGCAACCTGCTGGTATACAAGTGAGCGCTGGCTACATACCTAAGAGAGCGCTGGCGAGCGCGGCCTGCTGCTGCTCGGCGTGCTGCAGCGTGTGCCACGCGCCCGCGCCCGCGCCCGCCGCCGCGCCGCCGCCCGCGTCCAGCGCGTACGCCTCCTCCACCATCGGCAACCTGCGGACATGCCACCTTGTTGTAGACCAGGGGTTCCCAAACCTTGCTGCCAAAAATGAAATTCCCACGCCCCCATTCGCTTCGAAACGAAAGTGAAGCTAGCCAAATCATGCCCCACTTTGAAAACCCCTGTTGTAGAGGCCGCCAACTAGCGAACAAAGAAACTCATTCACCAGAGGAACTGGCAAATAAGGGAATTTTTGAATTAGGTAAATGCCTAATAAGGGTAAGTGTGAACTACTGACGAATCAGCGAATCTGACAAAAAAGGAGTCTGGACAGCCTGTAGTATGTGCCTAAGACGAAAAATCATGTGTGATATCAGATAGTCTGAAAGAAGTTTTTGTGTTTGAGCAGTAAACATGTATACGTCCATCCATCACTACATGGCGACCCTGCCATGATACCTTGCCAGCTGTTACCATTAGTGAAGTGGAGAAAAATTGTGGAAGCTAAGTATTTTTTAGATGGAAAAGTAAGTCTAGTGAGACTGACCTCATGGCCCGCAGGCCCACGCGGTACGCCAGCTCGGGCTCGTTGGGCAGCAGCGCGAGGAACAGGAAGCGCGCGAAGGTGTGCGCGGGCGCGGAGCGCGGGTGCACGCGCGCGCCGAGGCACGACGAGGGCCCGCCGGCCAGCAGCGCCGAGGCCACGCGCGCGCCCACCGCCGCCGCCGCCTCGCCCTCCACGCGCTGCAGCTGCCCAATAAGACGCTCCTCCTGCACGGTCAAGGATTACGTTATAGTATTTTTTCTACTCCTGTACTTTTATTTGTCATTTACATAGTCACGAACACTAATATAAAGACATACAAAATAAGTTTGCAGAAAAGTCTATACTCTATTCCCCATAACAGTACGGCACAACCGTGCTGTTATGTCGCCAAAACGATACGCTTAGCAGCCATATGCTTCTAAACCTATACATTAGGTACTACCAACTTAACAAACCACTGATTTTTTTTACTTTTTAGAAATTTTTGAACTAAAGGCATTGCTGCTAACTTAGGAAAAACCTTTATTCTTAATATGGCAGCACTGGCAAGTTGACATCAATTAAAAACAAAGTTAACCATAGACACCCATTTGTCTCATTTTCATGTTTCCCGAATTCCCGGTTATTTTATAAATTGTTGTTTGACTTTGCGGCCGTTGTGTTTGCTACAAAATAGTTGGTGTTTCTCAAAAGTAATAATGGATGACGATGAAAATATTGCTTCTACACCAGAAATACACCGGGGCAGCCTACAAGCAGTGACCGAACATTTGTTGCCTACTAAATCTCGGGACCTATACGATAAAGTTTAAGAAAAGTTTATTCTTTGTTTAATTTTGCATTTTATTTCATAGTAGCTAGTCGTAGAAAAAGTATTGTATGCAACGTTGTATAACTAAGTCAAAAAACGCTCGTGGCGTCTTTCTTTACAATGTTCGCCTTCGGCTCACATTGTAACCCACGCCACTCGCCTTTTTTGACCTCTCTTATACAACTGTTGCATAAAATACTATTATATAATCGTTACGCAATAAGGGCTATTAAAGTCGAGTACCGTGTTTACGCCACGAGGCTTGCCGAGTGGCCTAAGTAAGGTGCGAAAATTTAAGAGCTACCTTATTTTGTAACTATTGTATACAATACTTTTTTATCTAATGCAAATCTAAGCCCTGCTGAAACGAAGTGCAAGTCAAAGGTGCAACGTCGTTGATGTCTTTTGTATTGGAGCCAACGCGACGTTCTATTGGGTAAATTCATTATAGTTCAGTAAAGGCGCCACGTGATTGGTCGAATTTATTTTAGTTGTCTAAAGCGTTGTATAATAATTATTATAGTTTAGTTGGGAGCTCCATAGAAAAAAAAGTATATGGTTTTAGTTTAGTGTACAAAGTCTTAATTCTAACATCAAGTCAAACTCGACGAGTATAAAAAGTTACTTTTGCTCTACGGGTGGCATTCACGGGAGCGACTGCTACCCATAGGGAAGAGGTCATCGAGTTCGAAGGCGTGTCGGGTGTTTGGGCATGCCCTTGACAATGTTGTTCTGGGGGATGAGTATCCATCACGTCCCCTCCCGCGATGGGTCTCACATGGGGACAGCTGATGTCGGAGTCGCGGAAATGTGCGTTCCCGTGGCTCCGCCACAAAGCAGCGCGCAGAGCATCGTGGGGTTCTAAACGGTAGTCCGGGCGGTTCCCGGGAGTCCGTCATACCCGTACTAGCATATCCCCACGAAAAAAAAAGGTAAATTTTGCTCCTAGCTGTCCTATAAGTCCACGGAATCAAGCGCCCCGAAATTGTCCTGCCAGGCCCCTAAAACGGGCTAGTCGCGAGAGTCAAAGTAGAATGCGTAAGCGAACTTTTCGGCCTACCTGAAAGCGAAATGGCTGAGCAATCGGCGGAGGTTAAGTGGGTAGTCTCGACCTTCTGCCCGGAGTCCCTATAGAATCGGTACTGACTCGCGTGACAGCTGATAGTTTACTGCTATCTTACCACCTCAATACTGACAAATGAGGAAGGCGCCTAATGCATCGGGTCTGTATTCCGATTTGAGCAGCTCTCTAAATAAAATAAAAATTGTACTCAATACAAACAAACTAACAATAATAGACTCTGACCTGTTTGCAGTATCGCTCTTGCGCGTAAAGGCCGCTGGGCAGCATCCGTTGCAGGCCTAGGCCGAGAAGCGCCGCTTCTAGAGCGAGGGCCAAATACGTCTCCTCGGGGTTCTTGCTGCCGGCTACTGGCACGTGTTGGTACCTGTCGAAAACATATAATAAAAACGTCAACACTGACACGCTAAAGTATGTCCATAAGAGTGTGAATATGACCATTATGGACCTTAGTTGAATCTTACAGAAAAAAAGAAAATTACTTGAAACAAAAAATAAATTAAGAAGACCGCAAACATCTTGAATAGGAAAAAAATCTTGCTTGGACCAAATGATTTCGTTTAATTCGAGATAATTTAACATCGAGTAATTATTGTTTTCTGAGCAAAACTGACCCATTATTGTAATTTTGTTCTCACCTAGGAGGCAGTCCAGTGTTCGGCTCCTCGTCCAAATACGTGTGCAGCCGCGGCGAGGCACGTTGGTCGTCCGGCGCGAGACACGCGTCCGCGAGGCACTCGTACACGCACCAGATTGCCTCGAGCGTCCAACCCGTCCAACAGCGGCTGTCTGCAAGGTCATTTAAACTTTAATTGTGTTGGTTAGGGTTGATAATTGGAATAGTTGAAACACTTGAGAGAGTTTGCCATTCCAGAATGTAAGCTTACAGCATTGCTGAGTATCGCGTGTGAATTAAAATGGTCTTTAATCAGTAGTAGACTCCATGGGATACGTAAGCTTCTTCGCTTCTTCTTTCGTTAGTTTTCTTTAGCATGAAACCGCCGATATGTCAAAGTGCATGCGAGCCAACGGATTAAATTAAACTACCAATGGAACACCTTAACACATTCAGTGCAAAGGTTTCGTAGCGCCACTTTCGTAGCCAACACCGGTTTTCTGCTTTGTCGACGAAAGACCCGGCAGCCCTCATCTAGCTATCTCCTGGCACCGCAACTGTGGACTTAAAAACCTTCCTTCCTTGTGCATGTCTTGAATACTTGGTCCGCTGTAAAAGTCCCTTGGATCGTCAGCTTTCACTGTTTGCCGGTTACACACTGGGTCAATGACGGCTATCGCACGCTAACAAATACCTACCGCATATATGCTTCACGTTCGTTGTGTGTGTACCCAGCATTACGGTCTGCTACTGAAGTCCGACTGACAAACTAGCGTCTACCTCGCTCCTCACCTCTCCCTATGCACCGGTGCGAGTGCGACAGCGCGCACGTGAGCGCGCCGGGCAGGCAGGCGCCGGGGTCCATGTGCGCGCACACCTGGGACAGCTTGACGCGCTCGCCGCACGTGCCGGGGCACGCGTCGGGGCCGGGGCACGCCGCCCCCGCGCCCCCCGCCGCCGCGCCCCCCGCCCCGCCCCCCGCCCCGCCGGCGGACGACGACGCCTCCCCCGCGCCGACCTCTTGCCAGCGCTGCTGGGCTATCTCCTGCGGAAAGTTAATATACGTTAGTCAGACCTCTTTCTCACGACGCACATTGAGTTAGACCAGGTCCCTATTTGACCAAGTGCATTGTCATAGGCTATTCTACGATTTTTTAGGGTTCCGTACCCAACGGGTAAAAACGGGACCCTATTATTAAGACTTCGCTGTCCGTCCGTCCGTCCGTCTGTCTGTCACCAGGCTGTATCTCAAGAACCGTGATAGCTAGAGAGTTGAAATTTTCACAGATTATGTATTTCTGTTGCCGCTATAACAACAAATACTAAAAAGTCGGCCAAGTGCGAGTCGGACTGGGGCTCCCATACAACAGACATGATGTTTTGCCGTTTTTATAGATAATGGTACGGAACCCTTCGTGCGCGATTTTTTAAATATATTATAAAATGTTCGTATTATAGATTCGGTGGTCAACTGTTATTTTTATTTCCTCAAAATAATATCGCTTTATACAAATAAATAATGGTTGAAATTTGATCGTTAAATATTCGCGTCAAAAAGGCAGCTGCCATTATCGTGACGTCATAACTGCAAGAATAGTATAACAATGGCGGCTGACCTGTCGGTGGCGCATGGCGCGCGCGGCGCTGACGGCGAGGCGCAGCGCGGCGGGCGCGCGGCCGTGCGCGCGCAGCGCCTCCACGCGCGCGCCCACCACGGGCAGGTGCTCTGCAAGAATAGTATAACAATGGCGGCTGACCTGTCGGTGGCGCATGGCGCGCGCGGCGCTGACGGCGAGGCGCAGCGCGGCGGGCGCGCGGCCGTGCGCGCGCAGCGCCTCCACGCGCGCGCCCACCACGGGCAGGTGCTCTGCAAGAATAGTATAACAATGGCGGCTGACCTGTCGGTGGCGCATGGCGCGCGCGGCGCTGACGGCGAGGCGCAGCGCGGCGGGCGCGCGGCCGTGCGCGCGCAGCGCCTCCACGCGCGCGCCCACCACGGGCAGGTGCTCTGCAAGAATAGTATAACAATGGCGGCTGACCTGTCGGTGGCGCATGGCGCGCGCGGCGCTGACGGCGAGGCGCAGCGCGGCGGGCGCGCGGCCGTGCGCGCGCAGCGCCTCCACGCGCGCGCCCACCACGGGCAGGTGCTCTGCAAGAATAGTATAACAATGGCGGCTGACCTGTCGGTGGCGCATGGCGCGCGCGGCGCTGACGGCGAGGCGCAGCGCGGCGGGCGCGCGGCCGTGCGCGCGCAGCGCCTCCACGCGCGCGCCCACCACGGGCAGGTGCTCTGCAAGAATAGTATAACAATGGCGGCTGACCTGTCGGTGGCGCATGGCGCGCGCGGCGCTGACGGCGAGGCGCAGCGCGGCGGGCGCGCGGCCGTGCGCGCGCAGCGCCTCCACGCGCGCGCCCACCACGGGCAGGTGCTCTGCAAGAATAGTATAACAATGGCGGCTGACCTGTCGGTGGCGCATGGCGCGCGCGGCGCTGACGGCGAGGCGCAGCGCGGCGGGCGCGCGGCCGTGCGCGCGCAGCGCCTCCACGCGCGCGCCCACCACGGGCAGGTGCTCTGCAAGAATAGTATAACAATGGCGGCTGACCTGTCGGTGGCGCATGGCGCGCGCGGCGCTGACGGCGAGGCGCAGCGCGGCGGGCGCGCGGCCGTGCGCGCGCAGCGCCTCCACGCGCGCGCCCACCACGGGCAGGTGCTCTGCAAGAATAGTATAACAATGGCGGCTGACCTGTCGGTGGCGCATGGCGCGCGCGGCGCTGACGGCGAGGCGCAGCGCGGCGGGCGCGCGGCCGTGCGCGCGCAGCGCCTCCACGCGCGCGCCCACCACGGGCAGGTGCTCTGCAAGAATAGTATAACAATGGCGGCTGACCTGTCGGTGGCGCATGGCGCGCGCGGCGCTGACGGCGAGGCGCAGCGCGGCGGGCGCGCGGCCGTGCGCGCGCAGCGCCTCCACGCGCGCGCCCACCACGGGCAGGTGCTCTGCAAGAATAGTATAACAATGGCGGCTGACCTGTCGGTGGCGCATGGCGCGCGCGGCGCTGACGGCGAGGCGCAGCGCGGCGGGCGCGCGGCCGTGCGCGCGCAGCGCCTCCACGCGCGCGCCCACCACGGGCAGGTGCTCTGCAAGAATAGTATAACAATGGCGGCTGACCTGTCGGTGGCGCATGGCGCGCGCGGCGCTGACGGCGAGGCGCAGCGCGGCGGGCGCGCGGCCGTGCGCGCGCAGCGCCTCCACGCGCGCGCCCACCACGGGCAGGTGCTCTGCAAGAATAGTATAACAATGGCGGCTGACCTGTCGGTGGCGCATGGCGCGCGCGGCGCTGACGGCGAGGCGCAGCGCGGCGGGCGCGCGGCCGTGCGCGCGCAGCGCCTCCACGCGCGCGCCCACCACGGGCAGGTGCTCTGCAAGAATAGTATAACAATGGCGGCTGACCTGTCGGTGGCGCATGGCGCGCGCGGCGCTGACGGCGAGGCGCAGCGCGGCGGGCGCGCGGCCGTGCGCGCGCAGCGCCTCCACGCGCGCGCCCACCACGGGCAGGTGCTCTGCAAGAATAGTATAACAATGGCGGCTGACCTGTCGGTGGCGCATGGCGCGCGCGGCGCTGACGGCGAGGCGCAGCGCGGCGGGCGCGCGGCCGTGCGCGCGCAGCGCCTCCACGCGCGCGCCCACCACGGGCAGGTGCTCTGCAAGAATAGTATAACAATGGCGGCTGACCTGCGGTGGCGCATGGCGCGCGCGGCGCTGACGGCGAGGCGCAGCGCGGCGGGCGCGCGGCCGTGCGCGCGCAGCGCCTCCACGCGCGCGCCCACCACGGGCAGGTGCTCTGCAAGAATAGTATAACAATGGCGGCTGACCTGTCGGTGGCGCATGGCGCGCGCGGCGCTGACGGCGAGGCGCAGCGCGGCGGGCGCGCGGCCGTGCGCGCGCAGCGCCTCCACGCGCGCGCCCACCACGGGCAGGTGCTCTGCAAGAATAGTATAACAATGGCGGCTGACCTGTCGGTGGCGCATGGCGCGCGCGGCGCTGACGGCGAGGCGCAGCGCGGCGGGCGCGCGGCCGTGCGCGCGCAGCGCCTCCACGCGCGCGCCCACCACGGGCAGGTGCTCTGCAAGAATAGTATAACAATGGCGGCTGACCTGTCGGTGGCGCATGGCGCGCGCGGCGCTGACGGCGAGGCGCAGCGCGGCGGGCGCGCGGCCGTGCGCGCGCAGCGCCTCCACGCGCGCGCCCACCACGGGCAGGTGCTCTGCAAGAATAGTATAACAATGGCGGCTGACCTGTCGGTGGCGCATGGCGCGCGCGGCGCTGACGGCGAGGCGCAGCGCGGCGGGCGCGCGGCCGTGCGCGCGCAGCGCCTCCACGCGCGCGCCCACCACGGGCAGGTGCTCTGCAAGAATAGTATAACAATGGCGGCTGACCTGTCGGTGGCGCATGGCGCGCGCGGCGCTGACGGCGAGGCGCAGCGCGGCGGGCGCGCGGCCGTGCGCGCGCAGCGCCTCCACGCGCGCGCCCACCACGGGCAGGTGCTCTGCAAGAATAGTATAACAATGGCGGCTGACCTGTCGGTGGCGCATGGCGCGCGCGGCGCTGACGGCGAGGCGCAGCGCGGCGGGCGCGCGGCCGTGCGCGCGCAGCGCCTCCACGCGCGCGCCCACCACGGGCAGGTGCTCTGCAAGAATAGTATAACAATGGCGGCTGACCTGTCGGTGGCGCATGGCGCGCGCGGCGCTGACGGCGAGGCGCAGCGCGGCGGGCGCGCGGCCGTGCGCGCGCAGCGCCTCCACGCGCGCGCCCACCACGGGCAGGTGCTCTGCAAACAATAGTACATTCGTTTTTTTTTTTTTTTGAAACTGACTGTTGCTATAATAGGACGGACCCAATATAGCTGTCGAACTGCATGGTTGGAGAGTATCCTGGGGAAAATCCAGGGGGAACTCTCCGGCACGACCACGCGGGGGACACAGTACATTCGTCTCAAGGGATCTCATTTATATATTTGGGCGAATCAACTCTTTTCTGTCACTAGTTGTCCCTGGGTCACTGCAATTTTATGGGTTTAAATTTTAAATTCACCAAATGTGGGGGGGGGGGGGGGGGGTTCTTGTCATGTTCTACACCTTTTTGCATGGACCATCTTCTAAGCATGTTAGAAGTCCATATTGTAACAATCATCATCATCATCATCATCATATCAGCCGAAAGACGTCCACTGCTGGACATAGGCCTCCCCCAGAGAGTTCCAAATTGACCGGTCCTGCGCCACCCGCATCCAGCGGACTCCCGCGACCTTTACCAGGTCATCAGTCCACCTTGTGGGGGGCCTACCCACGCCGCGCCTTCTATTGTTCCATTGTAACAATGTTTCCAAGAAACTCTGCCAAATTGTCTCGTGGCTAACGGGACAGACTATGCGTGCGGAAAATCCAACTTCCTGGCCAGGGGGACACGTAAAGTTTTGTACTCACCATTTTTGGGACAATCTAAATTAAACAGATATATCGAAGAAAAGTTTACTCGTTTGTGGGCAACAATTATAGTTTTCTGAATAGCAGGTGAAAACATATTTTATTATTATTATTAAAAATGCGACTGGGTTTGTCCTTCGTCTAATCTGATGGAAAGTTAAGACAAGGCCTAAGATGGATCACGCTCACCCAGAAAATGCCTTCAGATTCAAGATTATGGCCTTGGAGGTGGTATAGATATAGACTATAAGTATACATATAAGTTGCATGCTTGCATTAATTGTGCTTCTAATTGTATTGAGTTAGTATTAAACCATCACTTGAATAGTACACCCGTCTTTCAATTATCTACTGAATTGCCCGTCCTCGCGTCACCTTACCACATGGCGACCTTTGCAAAGCTCGCGTATCGTATAAACGCTAGCGGGACAATTTTGGTCACGTAGGCCACTTGCACACCTTAGTCTACTTTGAAAAGTTCCCTCACCATGCCACAAGGGTTGTCCGAGTTCGTTGAACTTGGGGTAAGGCTGCTTGGTGTTGGAGCCGCAAGGCTTGCTCTTCTCGCAGTCGGCGTACTCGTCGCTGCCGAGGATGTTCTTCAGGTGCTCGTTCTCCCAGGATATGTCTACTGCGTCCAGCGCTCTGGGGAACACAATCATGGTCAAACTTCATCATCATCATATCAGCCGAAAGACGTCCACTGCTGGACATAGGCCGAAAGTTGTTCGAATGTCCGGTGTCTGTCCAGCTGTCACGCTGTCCAGCTGTTCTCCTCTACAGGTCGCATTTATCAACCGATTCTCGTGAACTTTTGTAAGCAGGTTCGTTAATTATACTTAACTAAATTTAACTTTATTCGAGTCAATTTTGCGGAATTTAAAAAAAAATGAAAAAAGACGGGTTCGCGTGTTCTACAGCTCACAGAGTCACTAGTATTTTAATGTGCATTAATAAAAGAAAAGAAAAGAAGACATTTATTCACTACACAAAAGACACACAGAGACAAAGGAGTAGACATACAATACAATTGACACATATTGTGTGTCTTCGCGGCAGTGAAACGGTCGCTGTCTCAGCATTGTGCCGAGGTGTCAGACAGACACCTGCAGCGCTGGTTTTCAGACAGCACCGCAAGTGGCCCACTGAGTTAATGAGTAGTTCTTATTGATATAAACATTACAATGACTGAGATGACGTCATTTAATTATTGTGTTGCTACTTCTATAACTATACATACAAACCCCGACATTTTCATTTCAAAGTTCAATATCTCAAAAACGGTTGAACCGATTTTGTTGAAACGTAGCTAAGAACCATCTCGATCACATCAGCTTTCGGACAAAAAAACCGCATTAAAATCGGCCCATTCGTTTCGGAGCTACGATGCCACAGACAGAACACGGACACGTCAAACTTAAATAAATAAATAAATATAAATAAATATTTGCGGACAATCTTACACAAATCTACCTAGTCCCAAACTAAGCAAAGCTTGTACTATGGGTACTAGACGACGATAAACATACATATATAGATAAATACATACTTAAATACATAGAAAACATCCATGACTCAAGAACAAATATTCGTGCTCATCACACAAATAAATGCCCGTACCGGGATTCGAACCCAGGACCTCTTGCTTCGCAGGCAGGGTCACTACCAACTAAGCTAAAGTGGTCGTCAAACACCCCTCTTTTTATTACAAGCTTTTTACAAGCTTTTATTTACTTTCACCTGACCGTTGTCTGTAATCAAACCTTGCAAGTTAAATTTGATCCACCTTCCGGTTTCCGATAGAGCTGAAATTTTGCATAAATGTGTAAAACGCGTGACAATGCAATATTATAATGACATGGTGCTGATCTGATGATGGAGCTGGAAGGTGGCCATAGGAACTTCGCAATGAAACGACACAACCTCATTGAGTTTGGGCTCGTTAGAATCGTCTCAATGAGTAGTTGATGACGGTATATAGAAAAGTACAGTCGGCAATAAAAGCTTGTACCAAAAATTAAATTATTGACAGAAACTTGTTGCGACGGGGGTTAAAAATGGGATAGTTACTTGTGAAAAACTGTCCGAGGCGTGAGCGAAGGCGCTGGCCGCTGGTTGTGAAGTCTTAATCTCTTACTGGCTCTCCTGTACTCTCGTTCATAACTGAAACAATATCATTAACAATTTTAGTAAAGGTTATCTGGAAGAGATAAGTTCGCCTTTGTACTTTGATCTTTTGTGACATGGTAGGTATATGTAGGTATATGTATATACCTGTTATTGTGTAGTACAATAATGTGCTTAAATACAGATATAGGATATTTTTTATGACATCAGGTAGGCTTGTTCACGAAAAAAAGTAGCGATCGAAAATTAAGGCTTCCTGTCACCCAGTAGCTCTAGGTAGTTCAAATCGTAATTAGATAGCCAAATGAGTATTCTTTTTTTATGTGTAAGAATCTAAAATTCCAATTCAAAGTTGTGAAACCCTACATAATGTTTATAAGTTAAGGCTTAAAGCTAAAATGATTGCATAGAAATGTGCATAAAAAAAACCGGCCAAGTGCGTGTCGGACCACGCAAAACGAAGGGTTCCGTGCCTATTAAAAAGGTCGTATCGTCACAGAAATTTTACGGCACTTACGTCCTTTTCTTTGAGGAAGGCAGTTTTTCAGCAATATCTCGAAAACCTCTGAACCGATCTTGTTCAAAACAATTTTCGGTGAATGAAATTAATAAGCCCTATGTCCATGAATTTTTCTATATTTTTAAAATACACCGTTTAAAAATTAGAGGGGGGGGGACAGAATTTTAGTGACTTTCGGGGCGATTATCTCCGGCTCTATTCACTTAATCAAAAAAAATGCTAAAAAACCTTATATTTATTTTGAAAGGCCTATCGATTGATGTGCCACACGGGGGGTCACAATGAAAATTTTTTTTTTGACTTTTAGTTTTATGTATGGAGTGCACCCCTAAAAAAATTTTTTTTTGTCGTTTTAATTACAAAACTATGTAGCGGCTAACAAAATACACCTTTCCTCAAAATTTTATTCAAATACACCTTATAGTTTTCGAGTAAAATGCCTGTGACATACGGACAGACGGACAGACGGACAGACGGACAGACGGACAGACGGACAGACGGACAGACGGACATGACGAAACTATAAGGGTTCCGTTTTTGCCATTTTGGCTACGGAACCCTAAAAACGGACGGACGGACGCACGGACACCGGAGTCTTAGTAATAGGGTCCCGTTTTTACACTTTGGGTACGGAACCCTAAAAATCGTAGAATAGCCTATGACAATGCACTTGGTCAAATAAACCTATATGACCCAAACGTGAACATTAAATAATCTAAGACTACAATCCAGAGATTTCGAAAGTTAGCCTAGAAATGGATAGCAGCTGATATAAATATCCGTAACGCCATTTAAAAACGTTAGGTGAAAAGACCTTTTTTCTAATTAAATATTTAATAGAATGTCATTTCATATTGAAAACCTGAATTATACAACAGTGGCTACTTTTTTTTTGTGGACAAGCCTTAGGTAAACAAGGCAGGCTTTTTGATAGAAACTATGCTCAGAGATTTTCAGAGATGTACTTCGACTGCATACTCGTAATACTCGTAATACTTATATCGTCAAAATGTTCTAACTAAAGGCAAAGCCAAACTTTATAGATACTTACTTATTAGGTCTAGGTTCTTCATCGGAACTCTCCGAATGGGAATGCATTTCTCTCCTCTGTCTCTCTCTATGTCTTTCTCTGAAAAAAATAAATTAAAACATGAATAACTACTTGACAGGACTTCTAATATCAGGATTTTTTTAAATTATGGACTGCACAGGGTTTCCGGGATTCTCTGGCGCCCCAAAGTCGCGCAATTTACCGTAATTTAAATTTGGGTTAACGAATGCTTATTTCATAAAACCAAAAATATACCTGTCTCTCTCCTCACGCTCCCGCAGCCTCTCCCTATCCCTCTCTTCCCTGTCTCGATGTCTCTCTCTATCTCTGTCTCTGTGGTCTCTGTCACGATCCCTCTCGTTTCTTTCCCTTTCTCTCGCGTACTGAAATCATGAGAAAATGTATATTAAAACACGGTTTTATATACAATCCATTTTACGAAAACCATCATGTTTTTCTATCACAATTTTCATGTATGTATACTACTTTTGATCTAATCGAACAGAGATGGAAAAAAAATAGGAATATTAATAGTTATTTCTGTCTCAACGGAGCAAAATGATGTATTTACGGCGAGGGCGGTACATTGAATCCTGAGCGTAACGAAGGATTCAAGCGTTAATGCCCATGACGAAAATCATTTTGCTCTGAGTGACACATACAATTTTTCACACCGACTATGAGAACAATATAACTGTCATCGATAGTTTTGATTTCAGTAAAACGTATAATTTATTGTGTCAAATTTTTTTAATATTACGAAAAAATTATGGATTCATATATTTAACGTTGTTAAAGTTCAAACTTGAAATAGGTATGTTCGTTTTTAATCAATATTACAATCGATTATTTTATTAAAATCTGTGTTAAATTGGGTTTTTAGGGTTCCGTAGCCAAAATGGCAAAAACGGAACCCTTATAGTTTCGTCATGTCCGTCTGTCCGTCTGTCCGTCTGTCCGTATGTCACAGGCATTTTACTCGAAAACTATAAGGTGTATTTGAATGAAATTTTGAGGATAGGTGTATTTTGTTAGCCGCTACATACTTTTGTAATTAAAATGACAAAAAAAAAATTTTTAGGGGTGCACTCCATACATAAAACTAAAAGTCAAAAAAAATTTTTTCAGTGTGACCCCCCGTGTGGCACATCAATCGATAGGCCTTTCAAAATAAACATAAGGTTTCTTAGCATTTTTTTTGATTAAGTGAATAGGGTCGGAGATAATCGCCCCGAAAGTCACCAAAATTCTGTCCCCCCCCCCTCTAATTTTTGAACGGTGTATTTTAAAAATATGGAAAAATTCATGGACATAGAGCTTATTAATTTCATTCACCGAAAATTGTTTTGAACAAGATCGGTTCAGAGGTTTTCGAGATATTGCTGAAAAACTGCCTTCCTCAAAGAAAAGGACGTAAGTGCCTTAAAATTTCTGTGACGATACGACCTTTTTAATAGGCACGGAACCCTTCGTTTTGCGTGGTCCGACACGCACTTGGCCGGTTTTTTTTTACCTAGTTTGCTCTAGCTAGGCATTTATTTAGCTTTTCTCTCATCTATAAAATATGGTCAGTACTCAGCAGTGAGAGGTAGGGTCATTTGCTCCGATAGCGACCACCTAATTTATTGTGTCGGTTTGTGACCACACAGATGAGTTGCTGAACTAAAAATATATTTCCTCAGTGTTTTAGTAGATTTCTGTTAAGTAACTACTTTAAGGAAATGGCATACCACTCACTCACTTATTATCTTTAATTGCAGAAACCTTGTTCCTAACAGAAGCTGGACGCTTAGCCGGCATAATGACCCTGTATAGGCCGTTGACGAAGCCCGAATATGACCCAATAAGGCAAAACTTCTATTAAGCAACTTCTAAAACAGGTACATCAAACTCACCAATGGAAACGACCTGTAATCCGGGTCCTCAGTCGGACACACCTCCACAGCGCTCCACTTCTCCAAAAGATGCCTCCACTGCGTCCTATGATGCTTATTGCTCCCCGGATCCAGGACTATGCTGACCCAGAGCGCCCCCAGCTGTTCCCAGAGCTGCCGGCACTTTTCTGTCATCGGGGTGTTCTGGTTCCGCCAGAGCAGGAGGCGAGGATCTGAGAGGAACTGCTCGGTCATGAGCATGAGCATTCGGGGGCCGTTGGAGTCCTGGGCTCGGAGCATTTCGCGGACCTAGAAGAGAGGATTGTGTTTAAGGATGTGCCGAAAGACTTAGGAAATCTACATCAATTTTGGTAAGCTGCTAAAGATCGCGTGCGTTTTCTGGGATGAGAAGGGGGCGTCCTTAAATATGCTGCCGTTCGTTCAGGAGTCTCCAAACGAAGACCACGAAACGTTGTGATACTATCAAGGTAACAATTCTTGGTTAAAACATAAGACAGCGATAGGTGTGGGAATGGGATAGGTATAAATTCATACGCACTTTAATCCTACTGCGTAAGTTTGGATGTTTAGATGTTTGTTACTTAATCACGCAAAAACGGCTGAATGGATTAAGATGAATATAGCCCGGATTAACATATATAATACTTTTTATACCGGGAATCATCCCCTAAGGAGGCGAAGTAGGGGGCGAAAGTTTGTATGGAGCTATGATATATAAACGAGTTCCACGCGGACGAAGTCGCGGGCAGAAGCTAGTTTAATTGTATGACAAAACTGTCACCTCTGTTCCCAAACTTATCGCAGTCAGTAATACATTGTTTATGGAAAACTACTGAACTGACTAATTGACATACTGAATCCCACGCGGCAAGAGCGGCAAGCAAAGCGAGTATAATAATGCTGGAGAACATATAAGTAAATTACCACAATTAGTACTAAAACCAAATTTAATATTCCTCGTGACACCGATTACATTTCATATAATTACTAAGTCGTAACCCTTATCAGATGCCGCACGAGACACTTATACAAAATGACTTTGCTACTTCCAGTAAATTCTTTGTGGTTCTTAATAGTTTTTCCCATCAAATCTGTGTCAGTTAATCAGTTGTGTTTCATAAAATATCTTTCCTATAAGTCATTGTGTTAATCTCAAAGGTTTTAATGATCAATGGGAAGCGGATGATCAAACGGAAATTTCGACTTCCTGGCCAAGGGACGTAATAGTAATTATAGGTTACCTAGGGCAGAAAAACATAGAATATCACTGATCGCAAGTATTTGACGCCCGAGCTGAAGGTAAGGGTGATTAATATGAGATCTGACACTTTTTTTATAACCACCATCTGTGGTGAATACTTACAACATTTTATGCCTCCTCTTGGTCAGGAAATAAGATTTTCCGCATGCGTAGCGGGCGGTATTTGCCACTTCCTGGCCAGGGGACGCAAAATGTTTTACACACTACCAGCGAACGCTAATAAAGCTTCAGATCTTATATGTATTTACCTTCACGATCAGAGACACTTTTTGTTGTGGGTATAGACCGTTTTTAAAGTACAGTCAGCTGCAGAGAAAAGTGACTCCCCCTGCATTCAAACTTCTATGCACTACTATAGAACTGAATATTCCTGGGGACTTGCTTACTAACTTAGTGAAATCATGATTACCTTAGAAAATAATGAATTAAGTTGCTTGTTTGCATTGTAATAAGTCCCCTGTAGTAAGTACGCCCGCACTTGCTCGCACACCTGTAATTAATAAAGAATACAATTAAGAATAACTTCTGGGCGAAACAATTATAAACCTCATTAGACAAGTTAAACGTGACAAAACCTACACGTTAACATTGTATTTCGTTCATTAACATTGTTTCTCATATGACAATAATAGCGAAATACAAAATGGTCGATCATGACCGGCAGCAAAGCACAAAAAATAAAATAAAAATCATGTATTTCAGAAAATTTTGGGATAAGGTGCCAAAACGGACCGGCTTTAGGGTGCAGCCGGGAAGACGCTAGGAACTAAACAGAATTAGACTTAATGGTGAGTATTATCCACCAAATCTAAGCAAAAAAACCGGCCAAGTGCGTGTCGGACCACGCAAAACGAAGGGTTCCGTGCCTATTAAAAAGGTCGTATCGTCACAAAAATTGTACGGCACTTACATCCTTTTCTTTGAGGAAGGTAGTTTTTCAGCAATATCTCGAAAACCTCTGAACCGATCTTGTTCAAAACAATTTTCGGTGAATGAAATTAATAAGTCCATGAATTTTTCCATATTTTTTAAAAAACACCGTTCAAAAATTAGAGGGGGGGGGGGACAGAATTTTAGTGACTTTCGGGGCGATTATCTCCGACCCTATTCACTTAATCAAAAAAAATGCTAAGAAACCTTATATTTATTTTGAAAGGCCTATCGATTGATGTGCCACAATGAAAAAAAAAGGGTTTTGACTATAGTTTTATGTATGGAGTGCACCCCTAAAAAAAAATTTTTTTGTCATTTTAATTACAAAACTATGTAGCGGCTAACAAAATACACCTATCCTCAAAATTTTATTCAAATACACCTTATAGTTTTCGAGTAAAATGCCTGTGACATACGGACAGACGGACAGACGGACAGACGGACATGACGAAACTATAAGGGTTCCGTTTTTGCCATTTTGGCTACGGAACCCTAAAAACCACGAACTAGTATTACTAGCCTCGCATTTTTTTCCTATTTAGCATTACCTGCTGTTCATCCAAATGCCAAGCATGATGGGCGTCCGGTGGCGGCCCCGCCGTAGGGTCCGGGGCGCCACAGATCCTGTTGATGGCCGACCGGGCCTGCAGCACCTCGTCGGCTAGCCGCTGAGCCGTTGGGAGCACCTCTGTGTGGTGTTCCGCGATCAGGTACTGGACGAACTTTTGGAGCTGCTGCCTGTCCATTTGGAGGAGGGTTTCTGGAAGAATAGAAAGGATATTTGAAGATCCTCTTAGAATCAAATGTAACCCTTGGGGTAACGTAGATCCTCTTTGGGATGGAGGCAACGTAGTAAGGTTGTTAATATGAGCGTATTAACCTGCTCCCAGAATCATGACAGCAGCGGGAGGGATTATTTGTTGATACATGACTGACAAGATTTTGAATGCGACCCGAAGTAACCTGAGAAGGGAGCCTGACGACCTGATGATGGCTGTTGAATGTCGTACTAGTATATTGGTCGTGCAAGAGCGGTCTCGATCATCATCAGCCGAAAGACGTCCACTGCTGGACATAGGCCCCCCCAAAGAGTGCCACAATGACTGGTCCTGCGCCACCCGCATCCAGCGGACTCCAGCGATCCACTCCAGGACTCCAGTCATCAGTCCACCTTGTGGGGGGCCTACCCACGCTGCGCCTTCCGGTACTCTTCTCTCGAAGGCATTCTTTAATCCTGTTGGATTAGCAGCTGGCATTTGACTGAGGATTTTGAAGATCCCTTATTTCTTACGGTGAGGAAGATATATCCAGCGGACATATCTCGCATGTGCTTGTGGGATATTGGCGGGCAGGATGGCGTTACCTGATATGGGCACTCGCAACCGGACGGAGTCTGCGTTTCTGATACGGTATAGCGCCAGCGCGACGACGTGCTGGCACCAGAAGATGTCCCTCGCCTCGCAGCTGCATGTCACGCCCGTGATCTTGCATCTGCAAGAACCAAGGTTAGTTTTTATAGTAGACTTTTACAACCTTCTTTTGTAATAAGATGTATGTGATATAATGTATATGTGATGTATGTTGTGTGGGTCGTCGTCTGCAGGAAAGAGGACTGGATCCCCGCTCTGGGTCCTTTCTGGTGCAAAGGTTAGCCATAGCTGTTCAGCGCGGCAATGCGGCTAGCGTAATGGGCACCTTTGCACCAGGAGGGACGCGGGGCGAGTTGTTTGACACTTAAAAGTTTAGTTTAGTTAGTAATACATTTTTAATTGATGTCATTGGAATTGTTGTAGTTGCTTTGTGTTTTGTGTGTTCTAAGGAATAGATGTATAATATTTTACTCGAAAGAAGTAAGTACTTATTACGTATTGTGTAAAAAGATACAAACTGGTTTATTTACAGACTGCTTTTGTCTGTAAATCAGACGCGAAACGTGCATATCAACATTATCAACCAAGGTGATTAGGGAAGGGACCACCAAATACATCCAAAAGTAAAATACGTAACCAATGTTATGCTTATACATTTATATGTATTTGCATAACTCACACACCCTACGTAATTTGACATTATTGCGTGAGTTTACAGAATGAATGTGTTTTGCGTGCTTACTAGTATTACGAAACAAGTTTGTAATGTACAAGATTGTTCCACCCCGTGTTGTGCTCGTATCGGTATAAAAATTATCAGTTCCGGTTTGATAACTAGATCCATGCATGAAATGATCAACAAGATAAATAGACGGAAGGATGCTAGGTTGGTAGTAACTTAATCTGATGATGGAGACAGAACATAGATTTCTTCAATTTGGTTTAAACTTATTCCAGAAATAAAATTGCTAAGCAAACCAGGGTAAGAATTCGGAAATACGCAAAAGAAGCCGCAAAGCAGAACTTATAATTTCATAAATAAAGAAGCAAATCTGTACAAAAGTGTCCGCCATAAACGACTACAATAAAATCACATCCATTATACAACTAAAGTTTCGGATTCTAAAGGCATTGATAGTAAAAATGGCCGCCTTTAAAAAAGCCTTTCTGTTACCAACAATGGTTAGGCGTTTGTGACCCCTATATTTTGTATTCTTTGTTTTCCGTTTAGTACTACGCTTCGGAAGGTTTTCGGTTTTAGTAGGGAATGAGTAATTGGGGTAATTTGAGTCAGACTAACAATAGACAAGTTTTTATTCTAGAGTTGTAAATTGTAACGGTTGTCCGCTGGAAGGCTCAATTCCGAAACGCTAATTCCAGTATGAGACTCAGTTGACAGTATAAGTACCATAATTTTAAATCATATACCTATCAGGAGCCGTAGCATGGTTGGCCTTATCACGCGACAAGTGACAATATAACAGCATCGTCTCGTTCTATCAAATGGTGTCAGCCAGTAACGCACGCTCTATCCTATCACCTATCGCGTGACAAGGCCAACCATGCTACGGGGCCTGATGAGGCCATGCGTGCGGCTACGCGATACGCATTTTGTCCGAGGTGTGATTACATAATTTTTCATGCAAGTTAGGACAATTAACTGTCAATTTCCCATACAAACAAATTACATTTATATCAACCCGACGTAGGAGCGTTACGCAATCGAAAGCTAGTTATTCAGCACGGCTACCACAAGACGGCGCGCGAACTCTCTCGATTTTTCTCGCACTATCCGTCTCTCTCTTATTAGAAAACTTAGAAAGAGAGGTATAGTGCGAGAAAAACCGAGAGAGCTCGCGCGCCGTCTTGTGATAGCCGTGCAGTAGTCGTTTTTGGCGCTCAGAGTGTGACAACTCGTGGCACCTTTAGTTAGTCTTTGAATTGGTTCATATGCTCACCTGTCGAAGGACACTGTGACCCTGTATAGTCTCTCGGGTTCCGAGCACGGAGGCACCGCCGCCGGAGCCCGCACCACACCGCTCAGGTGGAAACCTGCAACAACAAAGAACATTAACATCACCACCATTGCCTTAGGCTGGCCACCTAGAACATTTTTCTTGACGTCTGCCATAAGGCCACTAAAATTCTGTCCCCCCCACTCTAATTTTTGAACGGTGTATTTTAAAAATATGGAAAAATTCATGGATATAGGGCTTATTAATTTCATTCACAGAAAATTGTTTTGAACAAGATCGGTTCAGAGGTTTTCGAGATATTGCTGAAAAACTGCCTTCCTCAAAGAAAAGGACGTAAGTGCCGTAAAATTTCTGTGACTATACGACCTTTTTAATAGGCACGGAACCCTTCGGTTTGCGTGGTCCGACACGCACTTGGCCGGTTTTTTTTTAATTATCGTATTCACTAGTTTGCCTAATGTTAGCTTGTTGTATATTACTAATGTAAGTATCTCTTAACTTTACCTCTCAGTACCAGACCTGTATTTTTGCGCATCACGTTTGGGTTAAACTCTTCTGAAAACACCTTAACAGTTCTCACGACACAGGCTCGACCTAGTGTGAGGACTATTGCTTAACTCTATTTTATAAAATTCTTAGGCTAAGCTCTTTGTAATTCTCCCTGTTTGTAACTCACTAGGTAAATAAATAAATTTTGTATTTGTAAGGCCGCCACCTTGAAATGCCATTCGAACTAGTTTTTGGACAGGAACAAACTTAATACCGAGCGATCAAAAGGTACTAGGTCACCCTTAGAATTAGAAACCTATTGACCTAGTCCAGTTTGGCAAGTCGTGCAGAAAATCGCAACGCAATCGCAACGGCGCTGTCGCAACGACACGCACCAACAGCTCTTCACGCTTCGAATATTGAGTATTGTATCGACTGGGCTATTATCGACTAGTAGTCAACTGTAGAACTCATTACACGGTAGATGACAATAGTAAAAATAAATTTGTATTTGGAGAACCAACAGCTATAGAAACACATTGATTATAAAGATATAATACAAAAAGCCAATTCCAGGTTCCCACCGATAGCATCAAAGTAAATATTTGTGAGATCACTATTAGGTAGGTACTTACATTGCATGGTTTTGACCAAAGATGTAATATAAAAAAAAAGTTTATATTTTGTCTATACGAAATTCCGTGTTTAAAAATGGTTACCAAATCTGACAGCTAACGTTTCCATTGAGGACTCAAAACTGAGGCAAGTTGTGCCAATTAACCCACAAGGTGAACTGATGACCAGGGCTGTTATTCGCTACGCGCAAATACGGCTCACCCCGCCTGTCACCCGTTACGAATCTAGACCTCTACCTACGCTTAGTTACTACGCATCGCGGTGTCAATATATATTTGTGGGTGAGCGTTGAGGTGAGCTTAAAACAAGTTACAGAATAGGGGGCTGCAGTGGACGTCTTTCGGCTGATATGATGATGATGAGGTAGACAATGCAGTATAATAGTATAGCTCGTTCGTTACCAAAATAAACAACTTAAACCGTAAACCAAATAACCACAAAATTGCCAAAGCATTCATTAATTTTAATGACTCCAAAACCGTCAATGTTTAGTAAATATCCGATTCAGCGCAGCGTTTGAAAATATTTGCACGGCCGAGTTTACGACGTGTGACGAGTCGCGGAGCGATATCCTGCCCCGCTATTCTGTTACTTGTTTTAAGCTCACCTCAACGATCACCCACAAATATATCTTGACACCGCGATGCGTGGTAACTAAGCGTAGGTAGAGGTCTAGTTTCGTTATGTGACGCGTGGGGTGAGGCGCATGAGCGCGTAGCGAATAACAGCCCTGTTTCTTGTGACTCAAACTATTATTGGACACAGTGCATATCAAAGTGGACATTTTAGTCAATCGTTTTGTATTAATATATCCTCTCGGTTTCATTGGTTTTATTTAGGTAGCTTAGTAGGTTTTCCGAAGAAAGGGCACTTCAATATTTCCCTGTGTGATGTTAATTTCGATCCGACTATTTAGAGCAGTTTTTTTTCTTTTCTTAGGCCCTAATCTTAATTCTAATTGTATACCTAATTAAGAGTCCCCAGCGTGTACGGTTGCCAACCGTACTATATTATATAGTATTGTACTATATTTTGACTCTTTGTACTATATACTGTTGAAGAAATACACTCACCCGCAGAAAATTTGGCCCAAAAACTTTTCGTGATTGTGTAAAAATGAATAAATTAAATAGGTAATGTAAGGCCCTACCCGAAGGCGTCCTCTGCTGTGCGTACCGAGGCGCCGGCTTGCCAAGTCTCGACGTTCGCTCAGCATCATGGCACCAACCATTTACAACTCAGTTCCAGCTGATATAAAGGACTCAAAAAGTGACAAAATTTTCAAAAACAAACTCACGCTATTGCTCAATGAGAAGGCTTATTACTCAATAGATGAGTTTATAAAAAAATGACAAATAAACGGACGGATCATTGACCCAGCGCCGTATTAAACAGAAATCAAACGAATAAATAATTGTAATAATAATGTTGCATGGTAAAAACCTTAAAATATTGGGTGTATATTGTAATGAAATTGTGACTTGTAAAATGCTTATTTTACCAATAAATTCTGTATTCTGTATTCTGTAAAAAAAAATGTTTTTCTGCATATCAAACTTTTTTCTAATTTGGGCCAAATTTTCTGCCGGTGAGTATATATAGTACGCGAAAATCCGATATTTTGAGGGACCTTACGAAGTGCTTCCATTTGCCGAGGTTTTTACAAGCTATATATTATAACTTGCCCTTCGTATGTAAGTTTGTAAGAAGTAAGTTGTCCGTCAAAATTTGCAATCCAATTTTCAGTCACCTGCCGATATCCGATTGAGCTGAAATTTTGGGTATTAGTATAGTTTCATGACGATTTAATATTATGGTACCATCGAGCTGATCTGATGATGGAGACAGAAGGTGGCCATGGGAATTCAGTATTTAGCCGACGTAACCCCGTTGAGTTTGGGCTTGTTAGAATCGTCTCAGTGGCATACAGAAAAGTACAGTCGGCAATAAAAGCTTGTTCCAAAAATTAAATTTTTGATAAACTTATTACTAGATAGCAACATTGCCCAGCCAAGTAGTATATTTTTTACAATGTACTAATACATATTTTAGTCGTTTTTTTTTGGAAAATACTATATCTCCCCCAAAAATAGTTGGCAACATGGCAACCCTTTAAGCGTGGTCGACTCAAGTCTCCATACAAACGTTAGTTTGGTTCTCATTTTAATAACTATAACATGAAACTTTTTGTGCACTATGGGATAAGCTATATCTAGGTCGGAAACTAGTAGAAATATAAATATTATTAAGAAAAAAATTAAGCGATTAGAGCCTTTGTGTGAAAAACATTCTACTCGTTCTATTTTAATTTCTAGCAACAGAAACTAGTTTTCGACCTTTCGACGATTCGTTCTAAAATGAGAACCAAACTACGTTTTCATGCAGAATCGAGCGTCCTGGCGGGTTAGGCTCGTAAACACACTTTCCCGAAATGTGCACTTTCTGTAAAAGTGCATTTTTTTAGAATGATCATTTTCCCGTAAAGTACACTGTCTCTAAAAGTGCACTTCCCGATATGTACACTTTGTCAATAGGTGCACTTTCCCAGAATGTGCACTTTCGCAGAAGGTATATTTTCCCGGAAAGTACACTTTAAGGGTAGGGATGTTAACACCTAGCATATGTGTGAGTGCCTCGCCTAGGTCACACTCACACACGCATACGACAAATCTGCAGCGCCGAAGATCCCGCTTTACCGACTAAATGTGTATCTTTAAATAATAAATGTGTATCTTTTGAGAAAGTGCCCTAAATGGGAAAGTGTACATTTTGGGAAAGCGTGTGTTTTGGAAAAGTGCACTGTTTAAAAAATGCACATTTCGAGAAAGTTTCCAAACTAGGAAAGTGTATATTTTGGGAGTGTACATCTTGCGGAAAGTGCACCTTTGCAGAAAGTGCTCATTTCGGGAACTTGTGTTTTACGAGCCTAACCCGTCCTGGCGACCCTTAAAGTCAATCTAAACGGTTGGATACGTAAGCAATTCGGTAAGTACTACCACTGAGGTACAACGTTTTATTAACGAGGTTTGCATTCGGCCAGTCGCAATGAACGCGCGAGAAAACAAAAACAACGGCGTTCCCGAACGAGAATCGATTATACTGGGCGATTATGGGCACGTTCAGAAATCGAACTCGAGCGTACGGAGGCAATCTACTACGATTCGTCAGGGTTTGAAATTCGAACGCTGACGCAACGGCTTTTAGGGTACCGTTTTTAAAAATAATACCGACCGAATGAGGCCAGAGCGAATTATTCATTTTTTATTGCATTGCCACCCACAGCGGCGAGACAGGCTGTTGTTTCTTTTAGCTATCTATTCAATATAAGATTACAAAAATCGTGCGTTGTCGCGTGATTTCCAGGAAAACCATTGTGAAACGTAAAAAAACGAAATGATCGAAATAAGTAAAATGAGCACAATATTTCCCTTTGATATCCTTGATAAATAAAGTGTCTCAAACGAATTTGTCCGTTGAAATTGGAATCCTATCTAACCCTATACTATTAAACGATCAATATTTGTGTACATATATTTGCAATCAGGTTTTAGGAAACGGCTCTAACGATTTAGATAAAATTTGGAATAAAGCGATTTATGGGGGCGAAAAATAGATCTAGCTAGGTCTCATGTCTGGGAAAATTCGTTTTCTCCATATTTTCTCTGTTTTTACCCGAACAGAGCTCGGTCGCCCGAGGACTGTTATCTGGAATGAGTTATATACAGATTTATGTGATGCCCGATAATCTGCGGGATTATCACCGATATGAAGCATTTGTCTCTTTCCAGCTACTGTTAAATGCGAGAAGAGCGAATGTTTCGTTCTGCTATTGCTGTCAAAGTTTGACGTCTTTTTACCCGACTGCCGAAGGAAAGCAGCGTCATGTTTTTCGAGCGTATGTATGTATATATGTATGTGTGTATGTCTTATTCTTTGACACGCCCTGCAGCCTAAACCGTTTGACGGATTCGATATATGAGGTGTCGTTGGCCTCCTCTTAATCGTGGGAGTGACAAAAAAGTAGTTGGGTTTCTTGAAAAAACTTTTAATTCCCCTTGTTGAACTGTATTTTGTGTAGGGTAATAGTACCTTTCGACGCGTAGTACCAAATTCGCAAAGTGCCAACGCACGCAATGTCCAATTTCGCAAAACTCCAATTTGGCAAAGTATCAAGTTTGTAAAGTGACAAAATCGGAAGACACCAACTACGTTAGTTACCAAACCTGTAATACGCATAGTACCAACTTCGCTAGTTACCAAAACTAACACGCAAAGTACCAACTTCGCTAGTTACCAAAACTAACACGCAAAGTACCAACTTCGCCAGTTACCAAAACTGTAACACGCTATCAGTATACAAATGATATACTACGCTCTAAGCCTACCCACCTCTACCTCTGGATATCGGAGCGAAGCGAGGAGGAGTGTTAAGAAGAACTACGATCCTACAGACGCGGTAGCGGCCGGCGAAGCGCCAGAACCGATTTTTTATAGTACTATATTTTTTTTATAAATTTACTACAAGAATGTTTCATTACTATTCCGTTAGATACCGTGATGATGGTTAGTGAAATCAGGTGTAGGCACGTAAAATACCTTTTACTTGGGCGCTTCCACGCAGCATGAACTTAGAAAATATTTCGCAAAACACCAAATGGTACTTTCTGAATTTGGCATTATATTTAACCTTTTCCCCGCCACGATACAAGCAAAAAGTTTTGCCCCACACGTCAACTGTCACAGACGTCAAATGCGAAATTAAACCTCATGCCAACGCACGTCAGTAGCTATTTGACTGAAAGGATTAATGACACTAAGCGTATTTGGTATTGTGAGAATCTGGTGCTTTGCGTGTAAAAAATATTGCCTTTCGCGAAACGCCAAATGGCACTGTGCGAATTCATTTAATTTCATTGCTAAGCGATACTGTTTTGAAACTGGTCGACTCTGGCTTGGGTCGATGGTACCTACCCAATAACAGTAAGCGTGATACACCTAAATTATTTGAAACAGGATCGAATTGACTTTCACTCCAAAAAACCTTTCGAAAAAACCCATTAAACACAACAAAAACGAAACCAATTACCGTTTAAAGTCATAAAAACGGCCTCGTCTTATTTTGTGAGAAATAAATCAATGAATTCGATTGCACTGAACCGATCAAACGGTGAAATTGCAAACCTCATTGTTAAAAAAAATCAAAAGGGACCCCAGGCGACAGACGAAATTACACCTAAGTGTTTTATAAATACGATTTAATTTACAACCAGGGTTCCCACTCAGGTTGGGGGCATGGAAACTGGCACTCGAGAAAAGAGGTTAGAAAAGAAAAAAGCAAAAATGGCGTCGTTTGAACAGCTGCTTCGCTTTTTGCGCGATTTGTTATCGGATGTGAAATACAAGGTACCCACATTATAAATTATCGCGTGTAATCTTATATTTACACATTACACTCAGTGTGAAATAGGTTGTATACTTCAAAGGTGCATGAATTTTGAGCTGAATATACCTACGATTAAGTTACCTATAATAGATTAAAATCTCTTGCTCTATGGATAAGGAAAGTGAGAATGCCAGTTATTTCGTCAGGCACAAAGCAAATTTTAACGCCTTATATGAGATTGCGACGTCATTGAGGTTATCGATTTAATTTTAGATTGTGGAGCCCCCGTATTCTGTAACTTGTTTTAAGCCCACCTCAACGCTCACCCACAAATATATCTTGACGCCGTGATTCTTAGTAAAGTAACTAAACGTAGGTAGAGGTCTAGTTTCGTTAATCGTGACGAGTGGGGTGAGGCGCATTATCGCGTAGCGAATAACAGCCCAGGTCACATGCTTATGCGTCCATTTAGATTTAGAGTCCAGTCGATGTTGTGATTGCAGATGACTATTCATCTGCAAAATGCTTTTGACACCGACTCTTGTTCCATGTGGGTTTCCAGAATGCATTATGTAACCACCACCAGCTGACAGCACTGTGGCGATGGATACACAATATTAAAACCATTTAGCCAATTACGCCGGAAGGCGCGGCGTGGGTGGACTGATGTCCTGGTAAAGGTCGCGGGAGTCCGCTGGATGCGTGGCGCAGGACCGGTCACTTTGGCACTCTTTGGAGGAAATGTCCAGCAGTGGACGTCTTTCGGCTGATATGATGATGATGATGATGAGCCAATTACAGGTTCTCACTTATACAAATAAACTAAAGGAATCTATAGCCAAACTTAAACGTAGCAGTTAGCAAACACGCCAGCTTTAAAATCCACCAATCAAATTGATGATGATTAAACTCGATTGGTCGATTTAGACGCCTGGACCTCTAGACACAATGCTGCCAGCTGGTGGCATAAGGCCTGAATCACACTGGCGCAGCCTGGCCGCGGCGGTCAGTAGTAAGCTTGTCAGTAGCTGTCAGATTTACTATTGACCGTTGCAGGCATAATGGAGACCCTTATCAGGCCAGTGCATAGTCTGCAGTAGAAGCGGCTACGCGTGGGTACGTACGAAGACATTAAAATGATCTACATACCACTTTATATCAAGAGAATAAGAGCCTGAGGCCCTACCGCGACACGAAAAGAAAGTTCTTTCATGAATCTCCCTTTCTGTCGCTCAAATAAGCAAGTGCGACAGAGAGGTAGATGTACGAACTTTGTTTTCGTTTCACAGTAGGGCCTCTGTTTAGATAATTTTAACGAATCACCCGCGTAGTTACTCTTGCTGCTAACTGTTCCTAAAGCCATTTTTATGTAAGTACACACATCATCTCCGTATCCGGAGTCGTGTAAGCAATAACTGCTTGGACAAAGCCACGGGGCGTTCGTGAGGAGGAGAGGTTAAAACTTTTTTAATTCCCGTGATTGCATTCGATACACGAAAATGGGAGCACGCACGCTCGGAAAGATCGGATGAAACACGCCAATGGAGCTCGCATGTTGCTATTGATACACGAGCCTGTGGGGTAATTACCCCGGTGGGGTAAAACATTATACATATAATATATTTTTATTTAATAAAATTACAGATCACAATTTGGAAACGTAATTTGGCGCAACCAGGGGTTCATTGAACTTAACTTTCTGAATATTATCCATAGTGACTATTATATTGAATAGTTTAATTATTAGTATAGGTACTTAACTTTGATTTAGGATCTATTGATAATTTGCATGTCTTGTTGTAATTTTTTACTAAGTTTCTGACAAAAAATTTTTTTTTGTATGTACAAGGTATTGCTGGTTGTGCTTTTTTGCATAGCCGTCTGAGCCGTCAATTACTCTAAAAACGGGTTTATCTTTTGTACTTTAGCAGTTGACCACCTTTAGTCTCCATCATCAAATATTGCGTTGTCAGATAACCGAACTTACATAAGTATGCCAAATTTCAGCTCAATCCAGTAAATTTGTTTCAGTAAAATTCTATACAGAAGTAGATGTTATCAGGGAATTTGCAAGACCAAAATCTCATCATCAAAATTCTGTTAATAATTAATAATAAATATTAGTGTATCTTACACAAATCGAACAAGTCCCGTAGTAAGCTCAATAAGGCTTGTGCTATGGTTACTAGACGACGACAAATTAGGGTTTTGTCAAGGTTTTGCATAAACAAAAGGTAGTCGAGTTCAGGGATGTTATTCGCTACGCGCTCATTCGCCTCACCCCACGCATCACGCCTAACGAAACTAGAGCTCTACCTACGCCTAGTTACTACGAATTGCGACGTCAAGATATATTTGTGGGTGAGCGTTGAGGTGAGCTTAAAACAAGTTACAGAATAGGGGGGCCGGGCTGTTATTCGCTACGCGCTTCATGCGCCTCACCCCACGCATCACGCCTAACGAAACTAGACCTCTACCTACGCTTAGTTACTACGAATTGCGGCGTCAAGATATATTTGTGGGTGAGCGTTGAGGTGAGCTTAAAACAAGTTACAGAATAGGGTACCCCCCTACTAATCACATTCACTCTAATAGGCTTTGTAATTTCGCATCCAGTATCGGCAAGTGCTTGAAACATTTTAAATTTTTGAAGGCACTTACATACAACGAATGGGCTAGTTCAATAAAAGCTTGTTAATAGGGTGCCAAGATATTTTTGAGTCCAACAGTAGTTTAGATATTAAAAAGAAAGTACCCAATGCCAAATGTACCTTTGTCATTTACTATGACTGTTTGTACGCCTCATGGCCAAAACATAGTGATTCTAGACTGATTCTTGTAAAACCAATGTGCTTGTACTTACCTATGTTTTATAAACAAATAAATTAATTGAATGAATAAATGAAAGGTTGTCTGGAAGAGATCGCTTTTTAGCGATAAGACCCGCCTATTGTCTACCGGGTGATTCTACGAGCGTTCCAACCGCCGTCAGTCCGCTGATCGCATTATTGTCAAAGTTCTTGCAGTTTTGGATCCCCTTTTCCAATAATTTTGTAGGAGTCCTGGACTTCTAAAAAATACCTGAACATGCCATGCCAGTTTGCCGGTACAGTAAGGGAAATGTATTAACGTACCACCGTAGAACCCTATCGCAATAAGGTGACATACCACTCGAGTTTGAGTGACGGCGGCCTGTCAATTGCGACAGGGTTCTACGGTTGTACGTGGATACATTTCCCTTACTGTACATTGACAATAATGCGATCAGCGGACTGACGGCGGTTGGAACGCTCGTGGAATCACCCTACCATTGTTTGTTTAATTTACTTCTGTTTTTTTGTAAGTACTATTTTTGGTGAGAAATAATGAATATTTGTATTGTATTGTAGGATAGAATAGAATATTAATATTGTTACCTACAGCTGGCTGCGTACGTTTCAATGTTCAATTTATTAATTGAACACACTTTACTAATTACCGATTAACAGTGGGAATCATCGACAATGGCCATTAACCCGCTATTATTATTATTTCTATTATGTATACGACAATGTTCTGTTAGCAACAGTTCTCAGTGTTACCATGCAATTTTAAAATGTTACATACACCATAGACAATTTAATGTTAAGCGTCTTTCTTAGCGTGAAGCTCGCTGATATATTCGCATTGTTTCTATAGAAAAACGCACAACAATATGTTGAGTCCACACGTACTTACAGTTAAGTGCAAAAGTATATGCTACTAATGCACTTAAACATATCTTTAGACTTGTGTTGTGCCCATTTGCACAATTAAACCAGGGGAGCTATTTAACTAACATCACATTTAAATCTATGTTACATTTGTTGCTTGCGCTCGCTTCCACACGCGATAACCCAACGTTTCAGAGCACGTGTAATGAATTTATTTCAAATCAATACAAAGAGCCAAATATACCTCCAGTTCTCTGACAATTAAATTTCGAATCATAGCTTTGCGTCAACCTGCTCATGAGTTAACAAATAGATAGTCATGTGATTTATTGTTAAACATTAAAGTTGTGGAATAGTACATTGTTGAAGAGGCTAGAAAGTAAGGAATACATTGACGAGTTAGTTCGAGGGCCGACGCGCAGCGGAGGCCCTCGAAAGTACGAGTCCAGCCATTGAACTTTCGGCCGAGGCTTAACACAGTGCTTTTCACGCCTACTGTGAGGAAATTGCAAATAATTATAATTTTAAATCAAAATTAAGTACCTATCTAATTGAAGATCATAATACTAAACAGGCTCGCTTGCCTCGCGCCCGGCGCGGCGGAGGAGGAGCGGCACGCCGACGCGACCGCGCGCGGGGCCCTGTGATTGGTCGATCGCTGTTCAAACTGTCCAACAATAACATTGTTGGACAGTTTGAAGTCATAGATGGCCTGTTCGTGCGACGTCCAACTAACCCCAGCTTTGAAGCCTGAATTCTGACCATCTTTTGCCACATTTCCGAGCAGTGGCGTGAAAAAATTATATACCTACGGAAACTATGTTTCGCCGGTAGGCGTACAAAAATCAATAGAGAATTAATTAAGCTACGCACACAAGAGACACGTTACAATTTAATCATCATCGGTAACCATGTTCAATAGGAAATTAAGTAGGCATGCCAAGTAATTACAGAACACATAGGTAGGTACACATCAAAAAGATAAATTAAATTAAATTCCAATTACCTAAGCTGTTTGTCAAATGTAGAGGGATTTTAAACAAGGGTTAAACTGTCCAAATTATAAAAAGTAGTTCAAAGTATTAATTAGGTGGTAATAGATCAACTTATCTGTCAAATAATCGTTAATACAATAATCATCATCATCATATCAGCCGAAAGACGTCCACTGCTGCACATAGGCCTCCCCTAAAGAGTGCCAAATTGACCGGTCCTGCGCCACCCACATTCAGCGGACTCCCGCGACCTTTACCAGGTCATCAGTCCACCTTGTCCATAGTTTTTTATGGTGAATTATTATCATAATTTTCTTTTCCTTTTCCTAGGTCCACTTCTTTACAATAGACTTAATGCTCGGCTAGATCTATATTCCCTAAACTACATTAAATGTAAATCAACGCTACGAGAAGCCCTACTAAATATGTCTTATGACGATACAGAGAAGTTATTTGTCGTTCTAATATAATTTTTGTTCTATCTTTTACACCGCATAGGTTATAAACTCCCAATTATTTGTACTATATTCAATAAGATGATATCGTATTATTATTTTTTACATGTGAATAACATATTCAATTGTTAGTCCTTTTTTGCCTGAAACACAGGGTATCCTAGCTCAGGCACGTGTTATTTGCCTCTTATAATAAGCTCCTAGTCTTTAGTAAGTAACTATGTACATTATGTTTTATCAATAAATTATAAAATACTCAAGAACTATGAAAACAAAACCGTCTATATAGATTTGTTTGCACCTTAAACCACCAGTGTACTATAGTTTAAGGTACTTATGAACCCATAATCTTATTACTTGATTTTACTTATTATTTCGATAGGTCATGCGCAATTACGTTAGATGGGTGTTGACATTTGTGTCAAAAATAGGATGTAAGATATCAGCACATCAGATACAATAGTTGGAAATAGAATATATTACAAAAGTTAAAGTTCCTTGAAATTATATTCATCTTCTCTTAGAGCTCTCACGAGAAAGAGTTTTAAACAAGTTTATTCGTTTATTAATAAACATTTTGTGGTTATTTAAAATGACTTCAATCTTGTCTTTAGAGACACTAGTGGGAAACTGGCTCACCGACTAGTTTCGGTGAATTATGGACCCGTTTTGTGCTTTATTATGTAAGTAAGTATGTGAAGTGAAAGCTATCCTTATTTCGCGCGCATAAAATCGATTTATAGTATGTTTATTAAGGCGTATTCCACGTACATTCATAAAAGCAAGGGATTCTTCATTAGTTTTTATCTTGTTCGCTATTCCTTCGCCTATTATGAAGCAATTTAAACGAATAAACACAAAGACATACATTTGGTACCTAGTTTGTGTTTTAAGAAAATACATCTGTTAAATGATACAAGTCATTTACAAAAAAAAAACATTGTTTCTTTGAATAACCCATTTAGTATTTTTTTCAACATTACGTACCATGCTATTAGCCTTTAGTCCGATATCGTAGCCAGATTTGGTAGCTAGCTACGAAATGTGAAATTTGCTTTCCCATCTTGTAGCTAGCTACCAAATGGGAACAACTTTCCCATCTCGTAGCCACATTTGCTACGAAATCTAGCTACGAGATGGGACTTTAGAATTCTCGTTTCGTAGCCAGCTTCGAATCGGGATTATTTCAGCTACCAAATCTGGCTACTAGATGGGACTAAAGTGCTATTAGAAAGTAATTGATCGGAATATACATGCCCTATTAGGAGACATATTATTATTGTGCCTTTTTCAACATTTAGGACCCGAAATAATATGAATATTATGGACTAACTGAAAAATATTTTATTGACTAGAAAGTTAGTTGCCCAACGAGCAGCAGAACTGTATTGAAATTAGCCCAAAGATTATTGTATTTTAATTAAGTATGTATTATCAAATAATATATATATATAGGTACATTTTAATATGTTTACAGAGAGAGCTACAGCTAACGAATACATACTACATAGCTTATTTTAGTACCTAAGTTAGATAATTGAATACGGTCACTGAGTAGAAATAAATAAATTAACAAACTTAAGTACATAATTTCAATGTTTTTTTTGAACAGGTAGGATATTACATATTTTGAATAATTTATCGTATTCTTTAATGAGGATGTACTTCAAAGTAAAATAGTAAATGTAGAAGACAATTTGAAGTTTTTATTGAGAATCTACCAAATGCAGCGTCGCGTCGATCTTAACTAACCCAATTCATGTCAAACTAAGAAAAACTCCAAATAAACATATTAAATTAACACGCTGGCAGGTTAAAATATAATCAGAAACAGTTATTTGAAAACGTACTTAATATTCATTTAAAATAACTATCCGGCCGCGATCCAGCGGCAACCGGTCACAACCGGTAATTTTTTGGGTAAACGCCATAAATTCAAGTAATAACAGTGCCGCGCGCTATTCGCTTTTATTTACGACTGTACTTGTTTCACGTTCAGACGGCTGTAACTTTTGCGGGCGAGTGTATTTTTATTTTTTTATCACGGTTTTATTGTCTTTTGTTAATAATGTCGGTTGATTTACATTGACGTTTCCATGTAAAAATATTTTTTACTATTGAGCACTTTGTAAAAAAGCACTACATATACCTACTTCCTATTACTTATTAATTATGTGGTTAATATACATTCAGAAGCAAAAGTAACGACTCACTGGGTGACTTCGAAATTTGAATCCAGAGGGTCAATCACGTAACGCATTGTAGGCGCGTCTGGTAGATCTAAATGTCACTTTTTATATGGAAAAATTACAGTTAAATCTACCTAACGCGCGTAAAAAATGTTACGTGATCGACCCACTGATTATGACTTTTACAGTCGACGGAATTCCATATAAGACTTAAAAAATCATGCGTTAATTCGTCATGCGATATCAAGGAAAATCATTTTAAAACATTACATTATTATAACATTTACATTGTTGTTTGTAACGCACTAAATGATTGAAATAAGTAAAACTAGTAGGTACTCACTTACAATTTTTCCCTTTCATATCCTAGATGTGCACGAAAAAACTAAAGTCGAATTTGTGCGTAAAAATTCTAATGTTGAAAATGGCCTGTACGGACGTGCCTCTTTGTTCTGCTCAACTTGGCGGGGGCAGGGGCAGTACCGTGCCCCCAGATGTTATATGGAATGAGGTACTATCGCCCAAGGGTACGGTTATACACCTCTAGGGTCATTTCGAGCGTTCGCTATGCATGTGCAGACGATTTTGAACAGAAAGTGTGAACCCGTACCCTTGGGCGATAGTACCTACCTACATAGTCATACCGACTCTACTTTCATAGCAAAAAGTAAGTGTAGAAGTATACCTTTAGGTATACCGTCAACCGGGGTCAATGCGTCTTTTGAAGATATCTCCGAAACGCACCATTTTAGAATAATTACAGCCCTCGATATTTAAAGTATGGTAACCAAACTTTCAATATAGAGTTGTAGGAAACACGGCAATAGAGAGATCTCTCAGGGACCGAAGTCCAATGAGAGTTGACGGGAAGTTGTATTTATGCAACTGACTTACGAAACTTCGATAGCGCGATGCAGAACATGTCAAGACATGACACTGACAGAAGAGACGCCACAGAGTATTGCGATAGCTCTATAATATTGAGTGTCGGTGATATCATCAATAGACGCATTTGCCCCGTTGACGCATTTGTCCGGTTGACCTTACTATTTATTATTATATAGGTATAAACCTAGAAATTTTGGAGTGCTATAGTAGCGTTTAAATAACTGAGGCTGACTATAACTCACACTGAAGAGAAAACACGAACACAGACAAAGCCACGAGTTATGTAGTTTAAATTATAATAACATTAGGCCGTAACCCAAATTTCTCTAACGCGGATACCTAAAGGCGCCTCTCTTATAAAAGCCATAATATTATTATGAAATTTTGATACAGTTGCCGCCATTTTGGGGCATTTTAGATCCGTTCCACTTTAGACCTCAGAGTTATTTTTCGTTTTTGATTAATAATTTGCAACAAAAAATTGAATAAAAGGATTTTTTTTGTGTTCTGTTGTGATAGTGTTTTGTTTTTCTTGTGGACACATCCAAAGTTTTAAGTCGTAACTTTGTTGGGGGACCCAGCACATTATGTAAAGAGCATATGCAACTTATGACTTTTATGATCGCAACAACTGAAAATCAGCGTTGCGGTGTAGGTATAAGTCTAATTTGTACACTATATGTTTAACATGTGATGTTGAATAAAGATTTTCTATGTCTATGTCTATGTCTTCTATGTCAACATAATTGAAAGAGCGAGCGAAGCGAACGAAGTTCTCCGTTTCAGCTTGGGCGAAAATTATTTCGTGATTCTCTTGTAAATTCAATACCTATATAGAACTAGTTTCTACCCGCGACTCCGACCGCGTGGAACTCGTTTATATCGTAGCTCCACACAAACTTTAATTTCCCCCTTAGGCCTTTAGGGGTGATTTCCGGGATAAAAAACTATCCCAGCACGGCTATCACAAGACGGCGCGCGAGCTCTCTCGATTTTTCTCGCACTATCTGTCTCTGTCTTATTAGAAAACTTAGAAAGAGAGGTAGAGCTCGCGGGCCGTCTTGTGATAGCCGCGCAGGGAAGGACCCCGAGACTCAAACTATCTCTATACCAATTTTCATCTAAATCGGTTCAGTGGTTTAAGCGTGAAGAGGTAACTAACAGACAGACACTTTCGCATTTATACTATTAGCACAGCTATTGTGTGGATTTTTTGACGATTTACGTTTTGAAATAAGATAAAATAAAAATTTGAAGAAATGATAGCTTGCGAGTTCTGCAGCTCTTGCCCAGCAGCGGACACAATATAGATAAACGAATAAAATAATAATACATATCGAACATTTCATTGAAGGTTACTTACTTAAGTCACTATACAATAAATTTCAAAACAATCAAATGTCATCTAAAATTAGAACGTAAATAAATGGATAACCTACAAACGCCAACGTCAAATCACGAAGGCTGACACACCGGTCGCAAACGGAACCGTACAATTGCGTTAGTGTGCGTGAGGCGAGCGTCCGACCGGTTTGTTTACATTACGCTTTGCATGTGTGCGCGGAACGACTTTAATTGTATTGTACTATATTGACTACGTCAATACGACGTTAAAATCTTTAGTGACATTGCATTAAATTTCAAACTTTATTTCAAATACTACAATGTATCTTTTTCCAGTAACGTAATTAAATAAGATATGAGCTTTCGAAAGCAAGCATAACTAATCAATAATCATCTATACGTCAGAAATTCTCGCATCTCTCTCAGAAATGTAAACTTTATCTACTTCAGCATAAAGTTCCTTTTGCTTAAAATAAATGTACAAGATAAGAGGTTGCGTAAATAGTAGCGGGTACTTTACGTCACATTGTTTACATTTTGCGCTTGTGTTGTGGGTGTCGTCACGAGCGTGTGGGTGTGTTCGCGTGTCGTGACGTCACGCCTCGTCACGGCCGCGGCTGTGTGCGTGCCGCGAGTCAATGTTACATTTTTGTGACCTTAACCGGCGTAACTCGTTGTACTTAGGTTTACGTAATTATCGTGTCTTACTTATCCTGCTTTAGCCAATTATAAATGTGGATGTAGTACTATACTTCTGCATCCATACTAATAGTTTGCAATACGTTTATAGAATTTCTTTTGCACAGGCAATATTAGGCATATTTACATTAAAAAATAAGGTATCATGTGGATTGGGGTAATACCGTCAAAAATAGTAAATTTTTTGGTATGATCTAGGTTGGAATCGTAGCAAAGATCGTCTTACCTATATAACTTACTGAATAGTCAAAATAATACGGGTGTATTTTAAAATATCAAATAAATTAGTTATAATATAAAATTATAATGCAATTATTAATTTTGACTTCACAAAATATTTACAAAACAAGTTGCCATTATATTGTAAAAGAAAGATTTCTGTTTTTAGTACATAAATATTGATTAAGTTGGGTACCCGGAACATTCGTTTCTTTTGTTTTCTGTTGATAATGATAAGTATTTGCATTAATTAGTAGGAATTGGGTGGAAATGTAGATTACAGTGCGTACAGTTGCGACTACAGTGAGTAACTGAGTATTGAATAAATTTAGTAGGTGGTAAGGAATTTTAAATGAGTACCTAACTCAGAATCATGTGTAGAGAGGAAAACGAATGCATTATAATAATTGTTCAATTATAAACATATTTTCTTAGTAAAATTCCACTTAGGTAAGACAACCAAGTATTTTTAATTGGTTCTACTAATTACTATTTTGTTACTTGGGTATGGGTAAACTGCAGATTTTATTTTGGGTCTAAATTATTGATTATATTGTTTTGCTTAGTTGAATAACTGAAGAAAACTACTAGTAAATCAGAAATTTTAGACGAAATACTTTTTAACTTACTCTTCATGATATATGTAAATAATCTCACTAACCTGGAGAATTGATTAAGAAAATAATTTATACCTACATATATTTTACTCATAATTTAATTTACTACATGCAGCCGATGTACGTTCCCAAAGGTTCAATAATATCTGAGCACTTGAAAATAAAGTCGTGTTCACATATTTGTGATCACTTTGTCCGTGCACATATTTAATATATTTTAGACCTCGACTGTACAAAAGTATCCATCCATACATATACACATGTATAAGTATATTGAACCTACTCATATGACGCCTCATTTATCGCAAACTTTTATTTACAGCCACAAAAACTTATTCTTTTTCTCCATAAGCTTGCGAACTAAACCTATACATGTCGCGCAAGATTTATGCAAGTTGCATGTTATTTTAGGCGAGTAACAAGTGTTGGCGAACATCTGCGATCACTGCTCCTGAGGGAAGCATTTGCGAGACCAACTTACATATTCACTTACACAATTCCATTTTAGATCGTGTTCTATCGACAATAAGGTTCGAAGCGGATTTTGTTGACGGCAGATAAGGATTAGATGCACCAAAATATGTCTGCGCTTGGTTATTTCAAATCAGTTTGATTTTGAGCTTTGGACGCTAAACATAAAGGTCATGTTGGTTGTTTTTGGGGTGCAAAGATGGGTTACCATTGTGTTTGGGATTCGAAACGCAATAAGAGAAATGTGTTGCAGATTGCACTTGTATGTGTGTGTGTGTGTGTGTGTGTGTGTGTATTATTTATTATTATTACACATCCACCCCGGCTTTTGCACTCGCGTCGAACGTTTTTGTGTTCTTAAAAATTTTAACAAAAACTACGTTTTTTATTGTCTCGGGCGTTGTTCAATTAGCAGATCAGACAGTTTTAGATACAGATTAATTTTTACATAAATTTACTTTAGAAGTTTGCACACAATTCACCTGAAACAATATTATATCGCAACTCGAACCGAAATAAAATTAATGACGCTGATATACTGCAGTGATATTATAATATTTATAATGCAGTTTCATAATAGTATGCAACTTGTCATATCAACAAATCATATGCATGATGTACATATCAATTTAGGTTAATTGGGCTGATTCTGAAAATGGAGTAATTTGGATGATTTAGTATTAGTTAAATACGTTACAAATGTGAACTTATTAACTTACTAATACTAACATTAGTTCTGAATTAAAATTACTAAAACTGATTCTAATAAATATAGCAACAGCAATGAGAGCTGCATACACCAACATATATTATGTTTATTCACAACATTATTTCCAGAATAGCCCATCAATCGTACGGAATTACCCCACATTTTATTTCTTTTTCTCTAGAAATAATGCTTCAATTAAAGTCGATGAAAATGAGTACAAACCGCGTAAATTATAGTTTTATCTTCGCTCCCAACCATTAATGGGCCCCGAACAGCTGTTAGCGGTTTCTTGTCACGTGGTATGTAATCATTGTAATCAACTTACTCGACGTCGTTAGGGCAAAGTTTGCGGACGACAGAGGAGCAAACCTTTATTTGAATTTGGAATATTTTTTATACGCGGTGTCATGGTGTGTAATCAACAGAACTCGACGTCGTTAAGGTTTGCGTTGCGGGCGAAATAGAGCATACCTTTATTTGAATTTAGAATAAGTAGGTACTTAAAAAAATAACAGATTTATAGATGCCAGCATTTTATTGGTAAGTGTACATTCATTGCGTATATAACGGTGGCGGAGCGCCCCGCAGATTACAGGAGCGCCCCAACAAGCCGATTCCCACCGGCTTGACTAAAATTTATTTCTAGCAAGTAGGTATATAGTTATAGGTATACTCTAAACTCTTTCATAACTTTTTTGTTCCGGTTGCCCATCAAAAATTTTCACGCGCCGCCAGCATTGGGTACGTACTACGTACATGTGACAACTGTCAATGGACCCGTTGACAGTTGTCAGCCATTAGGCTGTTGATGAGGTGTCTGAATTCTGAATCTACTAAAGATTAACCTACGAAGCTGGAGGTCCCGGGTTCGAATCCCGGTCAGGGCATTTATTTGTGTGTTATCACGAATATTTGTTCCTGAGTTATGGATGTTATATATGTATATAAGTATCTATATGTATTTATCTATTATATATATATCGCCCACAATACAAGCCTTACTGAGCTTACCGTGGGCCTAGGTTGATTTGTGTAAGATTGTCTCGTAATATTTATTTATTGCCTATTATTATTTATTTATTAATAAAACCGGCCAAGTGCGAGTCGGACTCGCGCACGAAGGGTTCCGTACCATTATCTATAAAAACGGCAAAAAAATCATGTCTGTTGTATGGGAGCCCCAGTCTGACTGGCACTTGGCCGGTTTTTTAGTATTTGTTGTTATAGCGGCAACAGAAATACATAATGTGTGAAAATTTCAACTCTCTAGCTATCACGGTTCTTTAGATACAGCCTGGTGACAGACAGACGGACAGCGAAGTCTTAGTAATAGGGTCCCGTTTTTACCCGTTGGGTACGGAACCCTAACAAAAATTAATCTTTCAATTCAAAGATGATCAATTACTGTTTTGAAATGGGAGTTTTAGGAACTACATACATATTTATTTGTGTCTAAAGCCCGTGCTAGACGGTCGCCAACACGCCCCTCCGACCGAGCGACCTTGGTCCGCACCGACCGTGTAGACAGTTGTTTCCAACAAAATTTCATACTACAACGGTCGGGGCCGACCAAGGTCGCTCGGTCGGAGGGGCGTGTTGGCGACCGTCTAGCAGACCTTTAAGTCATAGTGAATTGAAAATACACGAGTTTTCAATTTAAGTCTGCAACATCTACGTCCCTATCCTACTAATATTATAAATGGGAAAGGTTAGATGTTTGGATGATCGGATGTTTAGATGTTTGTTACTCAATCACGCTTAAACGGCTGAACCGATTTGGATGGAATTTTGCACGAATATAGTTTATAGCCTGGATTAAAATATAGGATAGTTTTTATCCCGGGTCTACGCAGACGAAGTCGCGGGCGGACGCTAGTAATTATATAAGTGACACATGAAATTGTGGTATTAACTGTCAAAGAGTCAGATTACGCGAGCGTCGATTCCTATTGAAATATTTCCTTTATATGTTGAAACGTAACACTAAAAAAGTTCAATAGCCATTAGCGACAATCTCGAAGAAAACCAAACGCGCACCTGTCACACAGGTGCCGGATATCTATTAATGCACCCTTTGTTCTGCGGCGCCCTTACAGCCTTTTCACACTTGAGCGATTTGTCAGCGATTTCTATACAAATCTCGATCGCGGCGATAAAGCCGCGAGATCGCCGCGTTCGAGTTTTGTATAGAAATCGCTTGCAAATCGAACAAGTGTGAAACCTCACTTAATCCTTAATCCCAGACTTGCGCGGCGAAATGTGAACTTGTATGAGAGGAACGCGTTATGTTATAGGTATCGGCAATGATGTAACTAATATAAAAAAACCGGACAAGTGCGAGTTCGACTCGCGTGGTGAGGGTTCCGTTAAATTCCTATTCTCTAAGCATTAGGCGCTCCATACAAAATACACAAAAATATTGAGAATTTTCCCGTTACTTCAAAGTTAAACTTCTTATAGGTTTTCCTGTAATCTTTAGGCAAGGAACTATTTTCCATATTTTTTTCAGAATTTTAAGCCTAGTAGTTTCGGAGATAAGGCGGGGGGGGGGTCAATTTTCGTCTAAGGTAAGGTTTCGGGGTAAGGAAAAACCTAAATTACTTCAAATCTGTTTTTGCTAAAATTATAAAAATATATATCTGAGATGCTTACAACAACCCCTTTCATTTGATATGTCACACAATACAGTTTGCGACACTTTTTTTTCGTAAAATGGCACACTGAAATTGAAACAGTTTCCAGTCGTCAATGGCAACGTTAGCTGTCAGATTTGGTGGCCATTTTTAAACACAGAATTTCTTATAGACAACATATCTACCTCTTTTTATATTACATCATTTTGGTATGGGTAACAGAGTTGAGGTCACGCACTGAACATGTAATATAATGACAGCGGGATTTTAAATATAAATAAATAAATATTTTGCGGACAATCTCACACAAATCGACCTAGTCCCAAACTAAGCAAAGCTTGTACTATGGGTACTAGACGACGATAAACATACTTATTTTGAAATTAATGTTCGTTTTTCGTGCCGATAGCAAGTTCAGCACTTTCAGCATCCAACTGTAAATGAGATTGACTACCTAAATGTTCCTTCAAAGTGGGCATTTAGTTTTAATGAATGAACTTACAATTTAATTTTTTTTTAATAAAACATCTTAATTTTTTATATATTTTTTTAATGAATATTTATAACAGTTTTATTTTAATGAATAGGTATCTGAATGAATAAAGGATATATAGGTAGATGAATATTGGAATTGTAAAAAACCAAGCAGTTTTTTTTAAATATATTTATTTTTATTAATCGTGCACGTCTCATTGACTCATTCTCGGTTTTAAAACTTCAGCAGCTGATATTAATGACTGTTTCTAGCCACATCAAGAGTTAATGTATTAAAAAAAAACCGTTACCCGCACTTGACTATATAATTTGTAGCCTGAACATGCTTACTATACTACATTCAATGTACCTACTTCGTTATTTATTGCTGACAGTACACTGCGTGTTACCCTGGGCACACACACACGCTACAAACGGCAAATTACATGTTTAATAAACAGGATCTCAATCCCGTTGCATGTAACTACACCTTTATACGGAATAGCCTCGGTCCTTCAATGTTACCCAACTTGGAACGGAACTGAATTCGAATTTTAAATTTTTGACGAGATAATTTTGACTTGTTCCTTTTGCGACCGGCTTGATTTGTAATTATTTTGCGTATTCAAACTTAGAATTGTTTTCTTTTAATCAGTTTAACTGAAACAATAAATGATGTTAAATGTGTGTCTAAAAGGACTTTTAAATAGCAGGTACATTAAATAGGTACGATAGCAGGTAGTATCTACGCTATTAATAGCACTTCTCATAAAACAAAGGCAGTGAACCTAATCAAGGAACGTGCATATCTGAAAGGTCCGCCCGCATGACAGCTGTCACTTCTGTAAGTCGTTATTACGTCCGCAAAAACAAATGTAAATGATCCAGACATTAGCATGTTACATATGTGGACAAATTTATGAGTTTAAGTCCAGGAAAAACTGTATGCGGGGCCAGATGTTTGGTTTGGAGTGGTCAGTGTCCGTTGGTTTTTACTAATACTCGGAACGTCTTATGGTATTCGGGCGTCAATGGCGGTTATGACGTTTTGGAATGGATTAGAGCATGGCAGTTGGCAGATAAGGAAGTGAAAGATAAGAGTAATTATGCGAGGTGGGCGCCAGCGCCAGTTTATGTAATAATGTTTAAGGGGTCAGGGCCATATCGTTCTTATTACGTTTGTATTGTTAGAGGAGAATAGAAAGAGCCGTTTAAAAAACTATTTAGAAATCAACTTACCGACCGAATCAAAGTTAATTGCTTAATAGAATCTAAATATTTTATTTCGTCATTATACGACGGAAAGACATTAATTACATGTCCAAAAACTACCAGGCAAAAGTTGCAGCAATGCTTTTTTCTATTTCTGACTTTTTATAAATAATTTATTGATGAAAAACAAAGTGCATATAGGTATTACAAAAATATGCATACGTAGAAAATGATAGAGATTTGAAACGAAATAATAATAACGCTATAAACAAGTTAGGTAGGTAATACATACATAATATCGGTTAAAATGAAAATGGATACAAAAGTTACGCAAGTAACCCTCAGGAAAACAAGTATAAATTGTTTTTTAATATTTTTAATCACCAGGCAAAAAACTGATCGGTAAATCGATCACCGTAAGTGAAATGCTCCAAAATGGCACTGCCACGAAACTTGTTCTTGATATTTAAGGTGGCACGATTTTTAAATGTCACAACGGTATGTTAAATCAACGCTCAGTCTCAATATTACACTTATTTAACGACACATAAATAATGTATTTTAAGGTTAATCAGGACTTACGCTGATTGTACGAAAATGTCGGCGCGGTCGTGCGAAATGTCGGTACGACACGTTTTATTAACATTTAGTTTTAGCGACTTTATGCACTCCTGTCCCGCTATTATGCAACTGGTTTTAACCTCACCCCACACCGTTCACCCAGAAATATATCTTGACGCCGCGATTCGTAGTAACTAAGCGTTAGGTAGAGGTCTAGCTAACCTACGCTTAGTTACCAACTACGAATCGCGGCCAAGATATATATGTGGGTGAGCGACTGAGCATTGAGGTGAGCTTAAAACAAGTTACAGAATAGCGGGGCAGAGGGTCTAGTTTCGTTAGGCGTGGCCATGACGGGTGGGGTGAGGCGCATTAGCGCGTTCCGAATAGCAGCCCTGTGCGTTTTACGTCGTATTTGACAACTTGTGCCAAGACGCAATGCTTCTGAATAGGACATTTATCTTTACCTGTTTCTCTTAATTTAGTATTTCTAATAAAATGGGAAAATGTAGTAGGGTACGGTTCATTAAATATACCTACGACTATTGTATCACAACATCACAAGTGACAGCCCCGATAAAAGAAATACACCTCACTTCTCACTCACGTAGATACCATTCGTTTAGGCTTAGTCTATAATATACACTCACCGGCAGAAAATTTGTCCCAAAAACTTTTCGTGATTTCAAACTATAAATTGAATAAATTAAATAATGTTTTTCTGCATAGTAAACTTTTTCTAATTCAGGCCAAATTTTCTGACGGTGAGTATATTATATACCTACTAATATTAATATTATAAAGAAGTAAAGTTTGTTTGTCAGGACTGTCGGGAGTAATCTCCGGAACTAATCAACCGATTTCAAAATAGAACCGATCTTTGGGATGATTTGGGACATAGGCTATATTTTATCCTACGGCTTTGTTTGCTTTCTTTGTAATACGCGGGCCGAGCCACGCGGGCAGCTAGTTAACTTGAGATTATTTCAGTTGGCCGAATTGCATCAAAGTAGTCAACTCAAAAGCACCTCTACCGTCCAAGGTACAATATTCAAATTCCAATGACAGTTCTATAAAAAGTCAGCCACATAAATAGTCTCCATAATCGATACACGTTAAAATATGTTATTGCAGTACAAACAAAACACGAGTAAACGTACGACTACGTAAGTACATTGAAATGTAGTAAACAAAGTACCTACAGGCCGCTCTGGGTGTGCGTGGGTTCATTGTCTCCTATGTAAATATTCATTCATTACGAATAACTATTTTTGTAGCGTTATTAATGGAAGGAAGCTTCTATTTCACCTCTACCTACTTCCATTGGTGGGAGGAAATATTAGTAAGTAAGAAAGTAATAATTTATTTGCAGAAAAAGAGTAAGTTTACATGCCTTAGAGTAAATATACAATTGTTCCACGTTTTTTAGCTGTTGTTAACCGCATGCACATACATATTTACCATAAAAATGTAATATAAACATGGTTTAAAATTTAATCAGGCAAAAATTCTGGCACCGCGCCGCGTAAAAAATCAATTTATTGAATATCTTCATTTTCATTTTGGCAAAGAAGCAAAATCGATGTACAGATACTTTCTCCGCTTAGTTCAATTAAAATTTTAAATGATAACGATATACTTACTTAGGAAAAATGTGCAAAGACCTTTGGTAAATTCCTGGTATTAATGTTTTAACTTCAGTTACCAACCGCACAATTATATTAGATACTGAATTATAGAATAATCACATTAAACAAAAACTATTACCAATACAATACCAAATTCAATCACACCCAAACCAAAAATCTATAAACTTTTTTCCCAAAGCTCCTTTTCCTTACCTGTAACAAAGCAAACGGATCCGTGTGAAACAAACCGTGAAAATAATAACAATTATGGATTCGCAATGCTACCAACTGTGAGGCCAACGGCCAAACACGCAGTTCGAATTGTGAAGAGAATTTGAAAATGGAACGTTCGGTTCGATGGTGAAATGGAATGGAACAAAGTGAAATAGAGGAAAATGAGTTCTACAGCTGTCAGTTCTAATCAAGTACAAAACTGTAATGAAGTCGGTATCTAGATTTTTTTGGACGTATAATTTATGATTTTTTTACTGTTTACCGTACCACAGATGACAAAGCCATCTTCCCATGTTTATAGGCTTGGTCAGGACTCGTCAGTAACCGGTAAAAAAACTAGCAATATTATGTCACATCCTGCTTCTGTGGGAATCCGATTCCGTTACATCCCTATGCGGAGTCGGCCATGCGAAAATCAACCTTATTTCCTATTAGTTAAATTCCAATTACTCTTTAACCGATCTTGCTCCATATGTGGTCAAGCGTGCCATGCGAGAATTAACCATATTAGCTTATCTTAAGTTACACCTTTCCCTGACCAGTCCTCTTGTGGTCAAGTTTATTGATGAGTCTTTGTGTCGTTAAGAATAAGGTCGGCATACGTCGGTCACGTCTTGCGGTCAAGATTGCTACGCGATTGTGAACCTTGTGCGTTTAAGGAAAAGTGTAGGACATAAGATGATAATTGTTTAATATCGTTTGCTCAAATATTTGGAAACGGATGTATTTTCTTCAAAATAAAAGGGACATCGATTTGCAAGTTGATGTGTTTTGAGTGTTGCGACTGCACATTTTAGCTCTTAAACTGAAGTCCACCATGTGTTCCACTTGTAATCTTCAAACATCCGTTCAAAGGATACTGCTCCTTAATATAGCAGCCATTTGCGTCGTCCACTTCTTCATTACAAATACGATTCTATGTCATAATCTCGTATGACGCTAAGGTGTATTTTTCCATGAACGTTTACCCATTCCCATGGGTGTATTAAGGCAACAGGGGTTGAAACGTTCGAGCGACAAAGATTCTATACGTATTAATCTGCATCCCTCTCCTACTAACGTGTAATCAAATATGAAAGAGCGGCACGCTATTATAAAAACCGGACAAGTGCGACTTCAACTCGCGTGGTGAGGGTTCCGTATATAATCTAAATTTCATAAGTGTTTTTGAATACTCAAACTTCTTATAGGTTTTCCTGTAATCTTTAGGCAAGGAACTATTTTCCATATTTTTTTCAGAATTTTAATCCTAGTAGTTTCGGAGATAAGAGAGGGGGGAATGGTCAATTTTCGTATTTTTTCCTAAATTACTTCAAATCTGATTTAGCTAAAATTATAAATAAAATATATCAGTGCTTACAACAACCCCTTTCATTTGATATGTCACACAATACAGTTTGCGAAGCTTTTTTTTTAACTTTCCAGTTTACCCCCCAAAGGCCCCCTTTGTTCAGAATTCATTGATTTACTTTACGCGTCCATCTTTGGGTCACCAATTTACATATGTGTACCAAATATCAACTCGATCGGTCCAGTAGTTTTGGAGCAAATCGGCTGTGACAGACGGACAAGCGAGTGATCCTATAAGGTTTCCATTTTTTCCTTTTGAGGTATCGGAACCCTAATAAGCGGTCTTATTGTATGTATATGTCTTCATTGGACGCTTAGCTATCCAGTCCTGGTAGCATGATCGCGTTTACGTCCGACATAAAGCGGACGCCCCTCTTGCACACATCATCATCATCATTGGCCTTTAGCATCTATAAAAGATGATTTAAGCAGCGTCCACTTGCGTACGTGGCTTGTCAGGCCAATACGAGAGCGACAGTGACGCCCGCATATATGACATGTAAATGTCATGCACAGCGCTGTTGGAGGCGCAGCAGCGCGCTGGTGTCTTAATGCTCGTTTGTGGGACAAGAGGTCAAACCAGGCGATATCGTGTTGTGTCACGCCTTCATACAGTGCCTATCTCCAAAGGTCTCGGTCCTGGGATTGCTTTTCCCAGCTCATGGAGTCGATCTTGAAGGACAGCATGTCTCGTTTTGTGCTGTCCTTAAAGCGTAACATAGGGCGCCCCACCGGTCGCTTGCACACATACTTGCTAAGTATTTATGTAAAGGGTTGAATGCTGTAAGAACGCCATTATATGTGACTAGCTTCCGCCGTCTTCTTCTGCGTGGACCCGGGATAAAAACTATCCTATATTTTAATCCAGGCTTTAAACTATCTTCGTGTAAAATTTCATCCAAATCGGTTGAGCCGTTTATGCGTGATTGAGTGACAAACATCTATACAACCAAACTTTCGCACTAAGATAATGCTAGGACTTCTGGGCTGTTATCCTCTACGCGCTCATGCACCTAACTCCGCCCGTCACGTCTAACGAAACTAGACCTCTACCTACGCTTAGTTACTGCGAATCGCAGTGTCTAGATATATTTGTGGGTGAGCGTTGAGGTGAGCTTAAGTTACAGAATAGCGGGGCTGTTACCGGTAAAGGCAGATCCCATCAAAAATATAAATGTGAAAGGCTGCCAAGTTCGATACTATGGGAATGCTTCGCCTATAAAAAAAGTGAGATCTGAATAAGTACCAAGTTCCATAAAAATACCTCAAATCATAAATAGTTATAGGAACGCACACTTGATTTCCAGCAGTTTTTAAGGTACATTTTGAATAAGTATCACATTACATAGAAATACCTAAAATTATAATAGTCAGTGAAACGCACACCGGTTTTTTAGCAGTTTTCTGATAACATTTATTATTTTCAGTTCTTTTTAATGATGTTACTTGGCAAGTTTTCACACACCACACACCTTTTCAATGCAATGAATCGACACCTTTGGACTGCAATGTGTCAAGTATATAATTTTCTATTAAAATATTTGAGTGACTAGACGCTTTACTAAATATGTTTCTATTCGGTTTTCCCATGTTTCATCCTAAGAGACTGTCAGAAATTTCCGCTGTTTTTACCCATGTTTTAGTACATAAACAAGTATATAAACCTACAACAGGAAGACGGTGGAAAACTGGTAACCACAAAAACATGGGAATCCCGTAAAGGCAAACAACTCGCTTTATTATTTTATAAAAATAAATCTAGGTACTTACATAAATAATATATATATTTAATATTTGCGGACAGTCCCAAACTAAGCAAAGCTTAGTACTATGGGTACTAGGCGACGATAAACATACTTATATAGATTAAATAAATACTTAAATACATAGAAAACATCAATATAGATTAAATAAATACTTCAATACATAGAAAACATCCAAGACTCGGAGACACATATTCGTGCTCATCACACAAATCAATGCCCTTACTGGGATTCGAACCCAGGACCTCTTGCTTCGCAGGCAGGGTCACTACCAACTAAGCTAAAGCGGACGTTATGTATCTATCATATACTTTGGGAAATTTAACCTTGTCCACTAATATCGACTAATTAATTAACCAGTGTCCAATTGATTTGACAGTTAAGAGGAGGTTATATCGCTGTTAAGAGTTCCCAAGACAACATGTCGGCTCACCATAGAAAAAATAATAGAGAGAAAATAAGTTTAGTATGACCTTGGTCTCCTGTAAACAACGCCGTACGCTGCGTCACAACACAAATGCTTACTATGGCGATGTACTGTTGTGGTCGTCGGCCAGAACAGTAGGTACATGTCCATAGTAACTAAGCGTTGTGACGCAGCGTACGGCGTGATTTATAGGAGACCATAGCCTATGAAAAACTTCTTGTTTCTATTTTTTTTCTATTATAATTTCTAGCAACAGAAACTAGTTTCCGACTTAAATATGGCAGATCCCGTTGTCCATACAAAGTTTCATGTTATTCCAGAATGCCGTTGGTAAATAAGAACCAATCTATGTTTGTATGGAGAGTCCAGCTTCATGGGGACTCAAGTCTCACAAAGTATCGGCTCATATTACTAATATTGTGTATATATGAGCCGGAAAACGTCCACTGCTGGACCTAGGCCTCCCCCAAAGAGTGCCACAATTACCGGCCCTGCGCCACCCGCATCCAGCGGACTCCCGCGACCAGTTAAACAGAATTTTCTGCTTTCTTTGTAATACGGAGTTAGAGTCGTGAGAGCGGGCTAGTAACATAATATTTTCCTACAAAGCGAGAGACATTGTAATATTACGAGTTCGTTACATTACAGCCAGGAATAAAACTGCTCGAGATATAAACCGAGATTAACATATCCCCACCAGATTAACAACCACCCCTCCAATAACTGTGATAATTTAAAATAAACTGCGCGGATCGAATCGCCCAACTCCAACTTACCCTTACATTAGCCCACCACTCTAAGAAGACCCCTGAACTCATTATAATCAGACAAAACCAGAGCTCTATCTATCCTAGATGCGATGCTACTCTCCCAGTGTAAACAGATTCGCGTTTTTATTACAGCGCATTGCAATAACAGGTCACGTTGTATTTGGCATTTCGATGTGAAAACGCCAATGTAAACTGGCCCTCTTACTTATTATAGAGCTTCGCGATCGCAGGTCAGGATAGCTGGTCATATGATTGCGCCGGTATGGCCAGTTTAGAAGAGCCGTGTAGCTTTTATAGCGCATAGGGCTGTTGAGCCTGTTAGGCTGGTCGCGTGTGTTGCCAGAAATACTTGACCTGTGCTGGTATAATAGCGCCAAGGGTCGCCGGGCCAAATTATGGTAGGGGTGTTTTACAACACGTTATACCCACCAGTGTATGCTGGCCCGCGGCGGTGTTGCAGCTCTTTAGGTCGACAGGTCTGGGTATGATGGTGATGGTTTACAACATAACGCTGTTATTAAGGCGCGCCCCACGTATAAAGCGTAATAGAATTTCAGTGTCTCCCCTCTTTACTGCCGAACTAACGATGTTAGCAGCGCGCATGCGCTATCGTGACAATGCCGTTTTATGTTACTGTTCCGATGTTGCATATTCCTTAGACAGACATTGAAAAGAAGCTAAATGTGACTCTTATTACAACGGCAAAGCCAAAAATAAGTACGTAATTATTAAGGAACATTAGAGTACATTATATGCTTTATAAACTATTTATTAGGTATATGCTAATAGATCGGTTAATCAATAAAACCTATCGAGCTAAATTGACTTTTACTCAAAAGAAGACACATTTTTAGAACAGTAGTACAATAAAACCATGTATTTCGCCAACAATATCACATAAAGATCTCCACAACAATACTAGTTCCATTTTCAAACTATAATTCAAAATGGCGCCCTCGCGGTCAACGATTGATCAGGGGTCGGTGACCTTCCTAATTTGAATTCGCGCGCGGGAGTCGGTAATTGGATAACAATGGAATTGGAGGGGATGCCGCCCTGGAAGCAACTGTCATAGTTCGATGGCGGCGTGAGTCGTGATGTAGGGATGGGAGATGGGATACGATACGAGTAGTTTTGACCGAGTTTTGTTCTATAGGAATTGATGTAAATAATAAAATTGTGTTTCTTTCGTCTAATATATGTAGCCATCTAATTTATACTAATATAGTGAAAAGGTGAAGTTTGTGATTTTGCAAATTTGTATTTAGGTGATTAATCTTCGTCGGAACTGCGCTCCATAGCACAGTTTTAACTTTAAGACCGTGTTGCAAAGAAATTATTTTATGTAAAAATGCAATTACTTCACAAATTCAGTAACTGTGAAATTGCATTTGTTTTGTACATACATAGGTATTACAAAACATTCTTATAAAGACGTGAATATTATCAGAAGTTTCTAGAAACTCAAGGGATCTTAAGGCAAGTTTTCATTTAGGAAATTCGCCCAAGGTAACATTTAATTTTAATCTATCTTCACGTTCGCTGCGTCATGCATAAGGCCGAAGCAGCCCGATCAATAATATGGTTACATAAAATTATAGTCAAATATTTCCCTCAAGTTTTCCCCCTTCTTTTTATGTTTATTTTATATTTCATTCATTGTATATTGCTTTTAATAGTTTGTGTTCTTCCTATTTATTTATTTTTATGATTATTTTTGTAAATTGTCCTCGTGTGCGATCGTGGCGTCATTAGATGCGTCACCGGTCACAACGGAAGACCAAGCGCTGGCGCTGCCAGCATCACGCTGAGTTGTGACCATTTCGTGGCAAATGTGTTTGTGTGTATTGTGTTTACAGTTTGTTTTTATGTGTTTTGTCACGAATAAATGTTTTTTCTTTTCTTTCTTTCTTTCTTTCAAGTTAAGGAAAAAATAGCAACTGCTTCCGACATTGAATATTTCGTAACTGGAATACTAACGTCGGTGACTCGGTGCATCTGCATACGCGTATGGCAAATTTTTGCAAACTTAAATCTCCAAGCTCAGTAAACATTACAAGCGTCCGTACGTGCCTCAACCGGGAATCGAACGGGGATTAATCCCGCGATGACCCGTTTATGCCCCGGCACGGCCCGGCTCTAGGTTGTTTAGACGCTTCAGGGCTATTTAGAGCTCATTCAATTTGCAGTGATGCAGCTTGGATGGCTGGATAGGCAGATTTTGAATAACTAAATTGCGTTGTCGTACTATATGTGTACCTACAGTACACGTTCATAAATATATGCACGTTCACAAAGCCACAAAAAACAACCTTATACCCTTAACAATAAAGTCGTGTTCACATATTTTTGATCACTTTATCCGTGCTCATAATAATATTATCGAAGTCAACTGTACAAAGCTCGTACAGTTGACTTTATTCAAATGGAATTACTAACTTGTTAATTTTCTTTTCTGACTAACAAACGGCCAACAGTGCCAAAACCTATTACCTTAAGCTTTAGACAGTTGCTTCATGTTCCTATCGAAATAGAATAAAAGCTCCAAGTATACGGATGCAGCTTTTTCATGACGCTTAAAAAATATTTGCTTGGGATTCTACCTGCATGTCGGGCGGCACTATTGTAACTCGAATTCAATTCACCTACACCCCGTTGAATTCCAAATTTAAATTAACCTCGTGAGGCCTAAGGCACTCTAAGCTCTTCATAGAAGGAGTGGACTCGGGCTGGACCAAAAAACTCTGGAAATCCAGCAGGAAGCAACTCAGAATTATATCTCGGGTGTTCACAGGTCACTTCGGCGTCAAGGATCTCTTGGCCATGGGACTATCGGATAGTGTAGACTATAGAAAGTGTGGCGAAGAGGATGAGACTATGGAACACTTACTGTGTGAATGTCATGCCCTTGCCAGACAAAGAATGTATCACTTTGGTAACGGCTATCCGCAACCAAAGGAATTAAAGGTGCTCCCGCTGAGCTGCATCATCCATTTTGTGGAAATGATGGAGCGAGCTTGGGAGTAGGTATAAAGGAGAGAGCACATGCACAAAAGATCCCACTGGGTCGAAGTGTATGCGAAAGGGCTCTCACCTAGATAGATAAGATAAGGCCTAAGCTATTTTAACACGATTGTAATCACGGCCCGGTGTCCTAATAATAAATAATATAACAATATATTTTGAATTTCCGGGTCCTAAAATGGGATTCGAATTTTATTACAAAAAGTTAAGGATGAGCCTATTTAGTCTCAAAATTTTTGGTCTTAAAATTAGTCCGATGGGCCTTACGTATTAGAATTTAAAATACATTATCAAATCGATATTCTCATCTATTACTATAATATTTGATAAGTTAAATCTATGAAGTGCCCCGCTGCCCGCTGGCGCCCAGACGGCGGCCTTAAGGCTTGTACTAAAAAATAACTGTTAATAAAAACTAAATTTATCAGCTTTTGAGTATTTTTAAGTGAAAACAAATGGTAGAGCTACACCTGTCTAAATACCATGCAACATTCTTGCACGTGCCCCATTAGAATATATACCTTAGATCCTAAAACATAAAGTCCAAAATTCACGTTCCTGACTGAAGGTTGCAATGTGTTGTGGGCGATGCCATAGGGCCTATAAGGCCTATTATCACTGTAATCGTGTTGAGTAATGTGCCCAAAACTGTTTAGCCAATGATTGTTCTGTGTAATCTGATGTTCTTGAGGATCCCACGCTAAGTTAAATTTAAGCAAATATGAAATGAATGAGATTTATCGATTGCTGTTTATTCGCGGGTATATATGAAGTTGCTTTGTCAAAACAGGTAGCAAAACATAGGCAGCCAGCGCGAGAAACACTTCATATACCAAGTCCAAGATGTTTCTCTGTCGCGTCTTTTCTCGCTTGTATCGTGTTCTTGCTGCACTGCTAGAATAAGCCGGTGCGTGTGATAAAATATCCTTCTCTTTCTTAGTGTCCTGTGTGTTAGCTGTATTTTCATACAAAATGGCTTAGCTTTAGCTCCGAAACGCAGGCTGATCCTCGCGTTTATCCTCATACCAATATGAATGCAAAATTACTCGTAAGCGATTTCTTCTTACTTTTTCACGCCTCAGAAGAAACATGTGTACAGTCTGATTCAGTTGGGACGGGGGATGAAATGAGTGACTAAAAGTACATGTATACTCCATTTCATTTGCGAAGACCCGATGTCACTTGAAATTTAACAATGTAGCTTATAACATTTGTCTTTTGCTGTCTAATTGTTTTATTACCTAAGCACTTTAAATTGGCATGTGTTGGTGCAAGCTGCATACAAAAAAAAACACCACGCCGCAAAAGGGTCATGCTGGGTATTTTTTTTAATTCTAATCCTATTGTTATCGCTAATGACCGTCTCAAGTGGCATCGGGTCTTCGTAAATGAAATGGAGTATACATAAAACCACAAGTAGATAAAAAATCGTAATTTCCTGGCATTATTTGAGGAGTGTCGTATTTATCCTTTATCATGTGATAAACGATAAAACGCATGCTCACAACATAGGACTGTGGAGCAGCTATTCTTGTTTGCCATAGATAAGTACAATTCCTAAATATTAATAAAGGGTTTCGTGAATTATCTCGTTCTAGGAATATTTAAAACTACAAATAAAATACAATAAGTACCTACATTACGTGTAAATATTACATTACGGTCCCAACAGTCTTGTTCGTACATTACGAGGTACAATGTGGTCGTCTTTTGTTTCCGTCAATTAAAAAGAAACTTAATAACGTAACGGGCCTCTTGGGCCTTTTAAGGTTTTTAAACGCTTTCAAACGTGGCTAAAGTAATTACCGAGTGTGTGTTAACCTTAACAATGGCTTTTAAATCCAAGCTTGTTGCAATCTAGCAATAAGAACTTGGCGGAGAATCAAAGCTTTACAATTGTGTTTTTTTACGTTTTAGAGGGTGTTGTTTATTTGAACTTATTGCACTGAATAAAAACTCGCATGCGGAAAATCCCACTACCTAGTCAGGGAGACGTACAATTTTGTACTCACCACGGGCGGTAATAAAGAAAGCCTCAAATCGAATATTTATTGCCTTTGCTTTCGGCTCGGGCGTCAAATACCTGCGATCTGAGACGTTCTTTGTTTTACCGCCCTAGGTAAGTAATGTACTATTTTCTTACAGCCCTACAAATATTTTAGGCGACAGAGCCAGCAATTCTCAGAAAAATAAAACAAAAGCCCCAAAATCAAATTAAACCAATCTTGAGGACACAAAAGACGCGAAATTCGAAAGCGTTGAGGGATTACCTCCGCAAGCCTTTCAGCATGGCCACCCTCGTGTCCGCAAACAAGGGTCGAAGTGTGGTCACATTAGTTGAGGTTACCATCATTTTGTATTTTTAAATTGTTTTGTTGAGCGGCGATTCTGCAAAGGCGTCGAACTAGTAAAGATAATAAAATTTATAAGCAATGTGTACCTACGGCTTGGTTGTAACGATATTTTTTTTAATTAATGGTTTTTTTTCGGCAACGGTGTTGTGTAGTTTTGGTGTAAAATATTATTTTGTTTTGATTATGGGGTGACCACACCATGGCCATAAAATAGGAGTGTTGCAGTTCAAATTATTTCTCGAATTGCATATTAACAATATTGAAACTAGTACAATGCATCATTTAAAAAAGTGCCTTGTTTTGCCTTGAAAACTTTTTAGTTTTCACTCAGTAATATCAAATGCCGTCATACTTAATTAATTAAACTGTATGAGTAGGTATTTGGTTCATGACTCACTATCTAGTCAAAGATAATGGTACATACATATGTTACTGTAAAAGCCCGAAAAAAGTAGATTTTACCGGTAAAACCTAAGATTTACCAACATGGATTGGTGTAAGGAATTTATTAAAAAAATATTTTACCTCTGGACATCGAATTACCTACGAATTCTACTCTAAGGCAGGTCGGTGTAGGTACGAACAACCAATTTGATTTCTGGGCCACTTCGTACCTTGTCACAGTGAAAATCTATATGAAAGCCCCTAGAGATCTTATATCATTGTAACTGTGACAAGGTACGAAGTGGCCCAGAAATCAAATTGGTTGACTGTACAACGACGGCAGCGACCGGCGGGCGAAGCGCCGGAACCGACCTTACGGATAAATTTTCGGTTCTTGCTAACTCTCCGCCTTGCTTCACTCGTCGCCGTCGCTACACCTACCTGCCTTACGCCTTGGCCATGACTTTGGTCTGAAGCGACCTGCGGCAGCCGTATTTCTAATTCATTGCGCGTGATCCCAACTAACCACAGTGCGTTGCGCGTCTCGACCGCGCAATGAACAGATAAAACGCTGCCGCAAGTCGCTTAAGACCAAAGTCGTGGCCAACGGGTTAGAGAAGAATATGTAGGTAGCGGGGGGCGGGGAACGTCCTTGAGTACGACTCGATGCGTCTTTACTTGGCTATTTTCGACTTTTACCGCGTCACTGAGATTTACCAATAAAATTGAACAGTGGTTAAAGTCCGAAATTAACGAAATTTGAAAACACTTCGGATTTTTACCAACCCATGTTGGTAAATCTTAGGTTTTACCGGTAAATCCTAGGATTCGGGCTTTTACAGTAACATAAATTAAATATTTGAAATAACGATAACTTAAAATAACCTATGATTTCAGACACTATCAATAATCGATAATTTTGATTGGAATGCCATCATATCATACCCTCGTGTTGAAGTGCGTAATAGTACACACTAATAGTAGGTAGGTATTTTACTTATCTAGGGCGGTAAAACAAAGAATGTCTCAGATTGCAGGTATTTGACGCCCGACCTGGGCAAGGGCGATAAATATGCGATCTGACGATTTCTTTATTACCTCCCGTGGCGAGTATAAAACTTTACGCCTCTCCCTGGCCAGGAATTGGGATTTTCCGCACGCATAGAGTGCGGTAATTGATGCTTTATGGCCAGGTATGACGTAAAAATACATAACGTCATATTTTCGCGGAAAAATATTAAGTAAGTAGGTAAGTATCATCATTACAAAAAATTTGTAAAAAATTGTTCAGCAGTCATACATTATCATCATATATATTTAAGACTTTGCTGTCCGTCCGCCTGTCTGTCCGTCTATCGCCAGGCTGTATGTGTATCTCATGTACCGTGATCAGGCTGTATCTCGTGAACAGTTAGACAGTTGAAATTTTCACGGATGATATATTTCTGTTGCCGCTATAACAACAAATACTAAAAAACAGAATAAAATAAATATTTAAGGGGGCTCCCGTACAACAAACGTGATTTTTTTGCTCGTTTTTATAGATAACAGTACGAAACCCTTCGTCCGCGAGTCCGACTCGCACTTGGTCGGTTTTTTTTAAGTTTCGTGAGTTCTGCAGCTCACATAGGCACTAGTAATTAACACAGTCATTCAGTGCCGAGAAGCCGACTAGCAGGCGCCTACGCCGTAGTCGCTTTCCGCTACATCGAGGAAAGCCATTTGATCGGCTACGAGCCTAGCGCGTAGCGATTCTCGGCAGCAAATTTGCCGCAATGCAGTCGAACTCATTCGTAGCTGAACACCTCGATACCTTGTCGCTTACACCCGTTTGACAACTTGGTATGTCAGTTTAAACATGACGTTAAGGGGCTCCCAACTCCCAATGACCTTCGATCTGTAACTGTACGTTTTTTAGGGTTCCCTGCCCAACGGGTAAAAACGGGACCCTATTACTAAGACTTCGCTGTCCGTCCGTCCGTCCGTCTGTCTGTCACCAGGCTGTATCTCAAGAACCGTGATAGCTAGAGAGTTGAAATTTTCACAGATTATGTATTTCTGTTGCCGCTATAACAACAAATACTAAAAAACCGGCCAAGCGCGAGTCGGACTGGGGCTCCCATACAACAGACATGATTTTTTTGCCGTTTTTATAGATAACGGCATGGAACCCTTTGTGCGCGAGCCCGACTCGCACTTGGCCGGTTTTTTCATGTTTTTATGGCTTATCGCATTAACAACAACGAGGTTTACCGAAATAGTATCTCATATTTACTTCAAAACTCACATACATGGCACCAAATCTTGGCAAATTTAGGCCAAAAAACCGGTTTTTTGGACGTAACTTTCGTGAAAATGAATTAAAAATAAAAATCTCTCATGGATTGTTAGAGAAGTCAATTAGAAACAGTAACATGTAGATTTCATATATAAAAGTGCATAAACAACATACTTATATCGAAAACAGAGCTTTTTTGGACCATATTTGAATAAATCATAAAAAAAATATTAATTATTCTCAAAAAACTCTGATGCTAATGTATATAAAGGATTGAAGAACCGAGAAGCGTTTGTGCCATAAATATATCTATAGATTTGACGGAGGAGTTTCAACTCAAAACTCGACAAAAAGCGCGGGGAGCCCCTTAACACATTCAGTGCCCAGAATCGCTACGCGCTACGCTCGTAGCCGATCCCGTGGCCTCGATGTAGCGGAAAGCGACTACGGCGTAGGGACGCATACGTGTCGTCACGGGCCGGGAATGGGCTAAAGCAACACGGTACGTGTAAAGGTACATTTTATAAATTTTTTATTTTTAAACAATTATTTCTACAAATTATTTTTACAAATTATTTTTACAAATTATTTTTTACAAATTATTTTAATAGGTATTTTAGAAAATGATTATTATTTTATTTTTTATACTTTAGCTTTTTAACTAGTCAAATTTACTTAAAAATGTTTTATATTTTAAATATTTGTTGTATTGTAATAATTAATTGTAACGGGGTCCTGTACATTGCCTACCTTTAAGTTGCTTGTGTCAAGGTTGCAAATAAATAATTTGAAATTAAAAGGTGTTGCCCCTCGTGAGATCGAACCTACCTTTAGAATAAATCGACTACGTGTCTAAGGTAATGCTAGTTACAGGTAAAACAATTAGGGCGTGATCGCACGCACGATTACTGATTATTTACGCCCATGACTGTACTTATTACAATAGTAATCGTTTTATTATTCTAGACTACATAATATGTCACGATATTAACTGTGGACCTGTGTGAGTTGCATTTTAAACAGTATTAAAAAATCGTTAAATAAATATGTGTGTTCCAGACAATGGAATTGAATAAGCTGCTTTCATGGGAAATGAAATTAATTACAAATTGTGACGTCATAGTATATGTTTCCCAGAGAAACTTAATACAAGCAAAATGTTTTAATATTTTAGTAATATCGGTCAAGGGTACGGGACCTCTAGGATCATTTTCGAGCGTTCGCCATGCATGTGCAGACGATTTTGAACAGAAAGTGTGAACCCGTACCCTTGGGCGATAGTACCTGCCTACACTGATTTGACTCGTTAAACAAGGGAGTCCCTTATTTTACCGAAAAACGTTTCACCGAATGCAATTTTCATTTCATCGACTTTTTTCTCAGAAACCGTTAACTTTTTAGATAAAGCCAAAAGGTAATTGTTTAGAGTCCATTAGGTTAGGTTTGTTTTAATAACAACCCTGAAAAGTATACTGTTTCTAAAAAAAATTGTTATCAATGAAAAGAAAATTCGGCGAAACATTCATTCGATTCATCGTCGGTATAACAAGGGTAAATCCGTTAATAGGCATAGATTGAGATTGCATGTTGGCATAAAATAATACAAATGATTCGATTTTCAAAACCCGACAGCAATAAAACAAATGAGTGTGTAGGCTGAGCTATCCGCCTGGCCGATCGCGAAAAATCGGAACAAAGTAAAATTCAAACATCGAACAGTTATCACGTTTGAAAATGGAACGCACGAGGCAGGCGAGCGAGTAATCGCTAAAGCTTTCATGCTACCGGCCAGTTTAAGGTGACCTATCGTTTCCCACACCCTCGCCCCTGGCTAGCGCGGTTTATGGGCCACGACGGGGGGGTGAGGGGGCCGTTTATAGTGGCATTAGTTTAAAGGCCCCGGGCTCACATGTGCTTGGGACAGATAAGCATCCCCACACGAGGACTTGTTTGGAGCGATAAGTTCTGTGGGCCGAGTTTCGTAAAAAATTGTTGCAGTGGTTGGAGTCATTTGAAATTGGATGTTCTGATGCCACGACTGAGAACATTAAGAACTCAAGGTGTCTGAACTGGAGGATACATCGTCAGATAAATATGTAAATATATCTACTAATGCAATAAAGAGCTAAAGGTGTTACTTTGTAAAAAAAACTTTGTAAGGTCTATGTAGCGGGTAATCTCCGGAACTAGTAATCCCAATGGGTGAATTTTGACACCTTGATATCTCGCTACAGCTACAATTTGCGGTCAAGTTTGAGTCAGACTCGCGCACCGAGGGTTCTGCACAGTCGAGTTCCCCAATATCTATATAGACAACCATTCAAAAATATCTATACACAGTCTTTATTATTCCTGACATAAGACGCATGTGTAGATATTTTTGAAAGATTGTCTGTGTAGATATTGGAGAACTCGACTGTACAAAGTTTCACAGAACATACCCCGTCTTTTCCCGCCTATTCATTATAGAAAAATCTTTACAGTACACATGGTGTTACTTTCCCGCACGAGTGCGGAAATGAGCACTTTACGTGCATATGTTGAAACTTTAAAGAGCCATATGTACCTACTGTAAAACGTTGAACGATACACGTGCGAATAGGTAATTCGCAACTCGTGTCGATTTAAAACACTCCCTTCGGTTGTGTTTTAATTTATCGCCACTCGTTGCGATTTTCCTATTTTCTGCACTTGTATCGTAAATAGCTATAACAACGCATAGCAGAAGTTACCGTCATGAGTACAGAGCCATTGACGGTGCATTTTGTTACTGACTTGTACAAATAACTCCGTAGGTATGTATGTTGGTTTTTCAGCGATATTTTTTATCACGTGAACTGGCTTCAATATTTTTTATTTCATTTGAAAGAAGGTGCTCTTAGAATATTATGATAGGAACTTTAAGAAAAAAAATACACGCAAAGTTGATTAAATTATCTACAAACTTAGTTCAGAAATGATTTTTGATGATTTAAAGAAAAATAACCTAGTGCTTGACACCTTAATGCCTAATAATTGACTGCCTACCTATTGTCCAGCTCTATTGTTTTGACATAAGATTGTAAGAAGTATAGCTTAGAACGAACCGACCGAATAGCCTAGTGGTTAGTGAACCTGACTATGAAGCTTGAGGTCCCGGGTTCGATCCCCGGTCGGGGCAGATATTTGTATGATGAATACGAATGTTTGTTCTCGAGTCTTGGATGTTTAATATCTATTTTAGTATGTATGTATTTATCTATATAAGTATGTTTATCCGTTGTCTATAGTACAGGCTTTGCCTAGTTTGGGACTAGATCAATTGGGTTGTGTCCTCATGTTAAAATTGATAGCGCAGTGTTGCTAAATTGATAGTAAACCTTCAAATAAATGCAATTAAGTATAAATTACGAAATATAATTAAAATCATAAAAAGATATGGCCCTTGAAATTTTACAAAAAATATGCATTTTTTTTATTGTCCAAAAGTAAATTTAAAGCTACCAATAGAATCCTTACGCTTTTGTAGAAACAATATTGTATAACAACTATGGTCCTAAACGCAGTATTTCGCAACCGAAACAGAAATTTACTTGATTTTCCATATAACGACTAGTACAAATATTACCCTGTGACGTCATGATTCAATGTTAATCAGTATGGAACGTTTTCGGCTACCGCCAGCGAGGTCCGTCTTTGACTCAATTTTTTGGGTATTTATGTTCTTTAATTGTACTTACTCCCATACAAACGTTTGTTCCACACCAAAAACTGGTTCGAATGGCATCGTAAAAAAAAATTAGGACACAAGCCTATTGTGTGAATTGTCCCACGATTTTTTATTTTTATTTACAAGGATAGTATTGTTAAGTATTAGGCCAGTGTCGGGCACTAGGACGTTTACCTTGAATTCAGAATTTCTCTCATATAAATTTTCGGGCTGGCAACATTTGCACACGTGATAAATAATCCACCGGATCAGCCCCCGACATTACCAGTAGTTTACGGCCCCGAGATCTTCCATTATTCTGGCTGAAACATTAGTTGGCTCACCACCAAAGTTCCTTATAGCCTATGTAGTAATGCGTAAGTATATACATATGTGTAGAAAGTCAGCCATGTCTTTGGTGTTCACATGGGATTCCATACATCCAATGGGATAGAGTATAGATAGAGAAAAGATCATCCGAAGCTTTGGTGATTTTTTTCTCTAGCTACTTTTGTACGTCTAGCACAACTTGCTGCTCAGTCGCTTCGCGCGCGACTAAGCGTCTCCATCTCAATCGCACCGTACAAATTAGAAAAAGGAGGGTAGATCTTTGTCGACTCGCGTCGCGGCGCGGAGTCAGTTGTGCTAGCCCCGTTGATTGCTTTACGTCAATAGCATTTCGCTATAAAAATAACATTTTAATGTTTTACTTACATACGTCAATTGATACAGATGTGAATAACAGCGAAAGATAAAAACGACTCTATCACAAAACAACAGCCGTTTTAAGATTTTATGGCTTGATGAGTTTATTTTTTTCTATTATTACAATTCAACATCATCATCAGCGTATACATCGATGCTGGCCACCTCTTATGGAGAAGAGGGAGCGGGCAATATACAGGTAGTCTCCATTCTGGCTTCCTCACGACTCTTTTCTTCACCGAAATACAAATGGTAAATATCAAATGGTATTTCATCATCATCATACAAGCCGAAAGTCATTCACTGCTGGACATAGGCCTCCCCCAAAGAGTGCCACAATGACCGGTCCTGCGCCACCCGCATCCAGCGGACTCACGCGACTTTTACTAGGTCATCAGTCCACCTTGTAGGGGCCTACCCACGCCGCGCCTTCTGGTAAGTGGTCGCCACTCGAAAACCTTTCCGCCCCAACGGCCATCGGTTCCGTAAGAAATATTTCTATAAGTATTTATTTGAACGGATAACTTATATAAATATCGACATGTTCAGTGTTGACATTAAAAAGATATGTTGTTAAGATAGAACTGTGCATTGTTTATAAAACTCATATCGTAGCTGATATTCAAATGCTAAATTCTCAACCCATTAACCACCAATCAAACCATTCCAAAACCAATTTTATTACAATAACATAAAGTCTAAAATCGAACACCGCACGGAGGCCTCGTCCCATATACCAAACCCTAATTCAGGCAAAACGCTCCAAGACACAAGGGAGTTCTAACCAAAGATCGATATCTTCAATGTGTGCTCACCACTACCAGCATAAGCTGATCTCGCCCACTCGACATCAGTTCCCCTGCGGGTATTCAGGTCTGAGAGCTGGGAGGGGGGGTCAGAGATCAATTTGGGGTGGTTAACAGCGGGGTGCGTTCCTTTTAGAAATCGTGAGTCGAGATCGTGACGAGGCTTAAGTCGAGTATTAAATTATGGTTTTTAATTAAAAATGTTTTTAGGCGTTACTTTTAAATGGACCGTAGATCGTTTTCAGTTTATTATTTCTATTTGTATCCCTTAATCACCTACCTATACAGTTAGCTGAAAATCGAGTAGTAACAAGAAAAACCTTAGAAAATATTTTTATAAGCTCTGCAGAAAATATTATCTACTTAATGTAGAGTCATTATGTATAGCAATACGAGAGCAACACATACAGAGTAAGTTAGCGATTTATTAGTTGAGATACATTAGAGAAAACTACTTTTCATAAACTCAGAACCGACAAAAAACACATTCATATTATAAGCTTTTGACATTATAATTTCATTTAGCATTTAGTTGTTAATTATTTAGCATTTAGTTTTGACATAAAATTGATTACGACATTATAGCTAACATTAAAATCCTGTTTTTATCTTATAGTAATTCATATTATTACCGCTGTTGTAAGTGTTATATAAATAATTTTTAGTTTTAAGTCATTGCTGTGCCCTACCAGGGTCATGTTTAGTGCATAATTGTAATATAAGACCTATTGTAAAACTACATGGAAAAGCAATAAATGAATTATGAATTCATAAAAACATCGATAAACTGCGCGCAGCCCTAGTCGATGGCTGGTCAAGTGGCAGCCACTCTTCACAACGGAAGTAGACCACTTAAGACCCGTTCGATTATTTATGGATGTGTCTATGGAATCGGGATTCACTCTGAATATTGCAGTGCCTCAGGGCACATCACTATTTAAGGACAGTTAATGTATTTGCATTTTAGATACGTACTTATACAGCATGCTTGTAGATTTAACATGAAGAAAATCGATATTTCTATAGGTTCATTTGCTAATTTGCATGCGTGTTTGTGTTCGTATTAATGCAGAAACATCCACTTTTTTCGCTCAGAAACTCCGTGTCTCGGGAGTCGGGTGCCATCATAACTTGCCCAAGGTATAAAAAGTAAAGAAAATAAACATTACTGACTGTACTTTGTGAATATATCACGCAGCATTCGCCGATCAGCGTAGACAATCTCATGGATACGTACCTGCAATAAAAGATGGAAAAAATTAGACTGATCCGAGTCACCATCATCATAATCGTCACCCTTTATAAGTAGTAAATAAAAAAATGGTTGCCTGTAAAGTCGGTTTACGAACGATAATTTTACGTGATAAAGAAAACATTTATGAAAAATTGCATAGCACGTATTTACTCATTTAGCGTTAGGAATACTTCTGTGAAGTTTCAGATAAAATAGTCGATCTAATCTTGTTTCCCCATACAAACTTTGGACCCCCATTTCACCCCCTTAGAGGGTGAATTTTGAAAAATCCTTTCTTAGTGCACCCCTAAACCTTATAAGGAACCAACGTGCCAAATTTGGAATCTCTAGAACCAGCGGTTTGGGCTGTGCGTTGATATGTAAGTCAATAACGGAACGGGACAATGAGTCACACTTGTTGGTGTCAAAAAGATCTTTTTTCCGGATATTTTTGCATCCATGGTGTGTTAGTATGTCTACTTAATACATGCATGATCTATGGGTATACGTATCGTGGCGAATCTTAATCTAGGGATTACATCTGTCATAGGACTCATAGGTGACCTTAAAACGTAAAATTGTACTGAGATGACATCTGATCTGTCATAGGCATTAAGATTCGCCGCGATACGTGCAGTGTCGCACAGCGCATTTGTAAAAGTCGCCGTTCGTACGGTCAAGGACTTTAATTGTTGAGCCATTTAGGTGTCAACTAATTTTGGTTTTCTATGAAGCTATGAAGTGTCCAGTATAAAGCTCTAAATGGCTCAACAATTAAAGTCCGTGACTGTACCATCGCCAACACAGATAACTGATCATCCGTGCACGTAATAAGGTTTATATATAAATACAGGATGGTCAGTTAACTGTGTTGGCGTTTGTACCGCTCTTACTAGGAATTAGGGTATATCCATCTATCGATCTCAACTTCCAATAATCCCGAATCCTCCTCGCATACAACGCTCCGTCCTAAATGTCAAAGCCTTAATAATTCAATCTGTAAGGTCGGAACTAAATCCCCTCCCTAGAGGCCTCCCGCTAATGCTCGGCTTAAGCCGGCTGCACATTGAGGCAGCGCAAGTGGAGACGCTGCCTCAACCTGAGGCACGCCGCGCCATGAGGCAAATTCGCTGCCGCGGCGGTATCTTGTCGGTTTTTTGGCGCGCTCAAAGGTGCCTCAGTCCGAGGCATGCGCTTAGTGGAGACGGGTGTGTTGGCCTCAGGTCGCAATCGAAGTTGTGGATCAAGTCGAGGCGACACGCCTCACCTTGAGCCGCAAGGTGCCTCGAGTCTTGCCTCAGAGTGAGCGGCCTCTGTTTGCCTCAAGTTGAGGCTGCTCAAGTGGATACGCGGCTCGACCAACGTTGGCGCGTGAGCAGGATGAGCTATACGTTAGAGGGAGAGGGCTATTTCGATCTCATTCGTTTACATAGCTGCATCCTGCTCACGCGCCAACGTTGGCCCAATGTGTACAGCCGGCATAACGATACGATGTGACTGGTTAGAGGCCGAACGAGGGCCATAGGGTATGGTGAAGAACTGGAGTTGTGTTTGTTTTATACTACAATACAACAAAGTTTACGGGTTGCTTCAAGGTAAGGAGACACTGTAGCCTATGAAAGCTTGTGACTCTAAAATAATCACAAGCGCGCTACCGACCCTTTAGAGCCGTTACGCATTGTCGTCTAGCCGCCGGCTCAATCCATACTAATATTCTTATGCGAAAGTGTCTGTCTGTTACCTCTTCACGCTTAAACCGCTGACCAGATTTAGATGAAATTTGGTATATAGATAGTTTGAGTCCCGGGAAGGGACATAGGATATTTTTTTATCCCAGAAATCATCCCCTAAGGGGGTGAAATGGGTGGTGAAAGTTTGTGTGGAGCTACGATATTATAAACGAGTTCCACGCGGACGGATTCGCGGACAGAAGCTAGTATTATAAATACGAAAGTGTGTCTGTTTGTCTGTCTGTCTGTCTGTTACTTCTTCACGCTTAAACCGCTGAACCGATTGAGAAGAAATTTGGTATGGAGATAGTTTTAATCCCGGGAAAGGACATAGGATACTTTTTATCCCGGAAATCATCCCCTAAGGGGGTGAAATGGGTGGTGAAAGTTTGTGTGGAGCTACGATATTATAAACGAGTTCCACGCGGACGGAGTCGCGGGCAGAAGCTAGTAGTTTATATAGGCGTTTACGCACTTAGTCGCCAGCGCCCGGGCGACTCGGCGACTCGCTTTGTAGTGGCGACGCACGTGCGACTGCGAGAGAGAGAGAGAATTATTTTTTGTATTTCGTAAAAGTGACTCGACAAAAAAAACTATATAATTAACAAACCTGCTCACAAATTTTCATGAAAATCGGTTCAGAAATGCGACCTGTGACAACGTGACATCGTGACATCCGGACATACAAACGATTTTCGGCCCAAGCTGAAGCATAGAACTTCGTTCGCTTTGCTCCCTCGTTCGATAACTTCGTACCGCTGCTCGGACGTTTGGACGCGCCTAATAGCAATTCATCCGCTCGCCGACGGGGTCTACCGTGTCTCCGATTCGAGATTCACCTTCGCTTCGGTTTCCCTTTCAGTAACTTCACCGCAACGCGCACATAACATACGTAGTTTAATTAAGCGAGCGCCATTGCGCCTTAAGTCCGCACGTCCCCTAATCTCCTAATCTGAGAAGGGAAGTTGTAATTTAATTTGGTAGGGCGTGATTGGCCGCGTGTTGTAATGCTGATTACTATATATTACAATTTATCCTATACTATTAAACGAGCAATATTTGTATATATATATACGGGGGCGAGAAATCGATCTAGCTAGGTCTCATGTCTGGGAAAATTCGTTTTCTCCGTATTTTCACCCGAGCAGAGCTCGGTCGCCCAGGGACTAAGCTTTAAGAAAAATAAGTTAAGCTTAAATATAGTAGAACTAGCTTCTGCTCGTACTCGTTTATATCGTAGCACCACCTCCATACAACCTTTCACTCCGCATTTCACCTCCTTAAGGTATGATTTCCGGGAGAATTTTTACTATCCTATGTCCTTCCCCGGGATTAAAACTATCTCCATACCACATTTCATCTCAATCGGTTCAGCGGTTTAAGCGTGAAGAGGTAACAGACTGGCAGACAGACAAACAGACACACTTTCGTATTTATGATACTAGCTTCTGCCCGCGACTCCGTCCGCGTACGCGTGGAACTTGTTTATAATCGTAGCTTCATACAAATTTTCACCCCCCATCTCCATGCGTCCGATATAGCCCTCTGAATCGCTAAACTTAAGTGGCAGTGGGTGGGGGCCACATTGCACGTAGAACCGATGGCCGTTGGGGCGGAAAGGTTCTCGAGTGGCGACCACGTACCGGAAGGCGCGGCGTGGGTAGGCCCCCCACAAGGTGGACTGATGACCTGGTAAAGGTCGCGGGAGTCCGCTGGATGCGGGTGGCGCAGGACCGGTCACTTTGGCACTCTTTGGGGGAGGCCTATGTCCAGCATCATCTTTTGGTTGATATGATGATGATAAACGCATCGCCTACATTATGGATACATAATTTCTTTGACGGAAAACATCGTGTGGAATGGAATCCGGTCAAATCCCAACAAGATCTATTTTTCCCTCTCGTTTGGAAGACTTTCGTAAAAAGCGAACCCTTACTCGTTTAAGATAATCCGGAAAACGCTAGAAGGATGATTATATTTAGTAGAAATACAGAACGATTTTTGAGTTCATCAGAGTCCAAATAAAAAAAACCGTACAAGTGCGAGTTCAACTCGCGTGGTGAGTGTTCTGTAAAATATTGAGAATTTTCCCGTTACTTTGAATACTTAAACTTCTTACAGGTTTTCCTGTAATCTGTAGGCAAGGAACTATTTTCCATAGTTTTTTCAGAATCTTAAGCCTTGTAGTTTCGGAGATAGGGGGGGGGGGGGGGGGGGGGAGGTCAATTTTCGTCTTTTTTCCTAAATTACTTCCAATCTGTTTTTGCTAAAATTATAAAAAAATATACCTGAGATGCTTACAACAACCCCTTTCATTTGATATGTCACACAATACAGTTTACGAAACTTTTTTTTAAATTTTCCAGATTACCCCCCAAAAGTGGCCCTCTTGTTCAGAATTCATTAATTTACTTTACGCGTCTATCTTTGGGTCATCAATTTACATATGTGTACCAAATTTCAACTCAATCGGTCCAGGAGTTTTGGAGCAAATCGGCTGTGACAGACGCACGAGTGATCATATAAGGGTTCCTTTTTTCCTTTTGAGGTACGGAACCCTAAAAATCCGGAATCACTGTGCACTTGCGACTCTAGGTGAAGAAATCCTGTAATTATGTATTTTAAAAGTGTTTCCGTGGTCTGCGTCTGTTACCCACGAATTCCCTTCCCAAAATAGTCCACAAAGTTCGCAAGTTGTTGAGAGGATTTATGCAATTTCAAACCCTCGTACTACGTGCATCCGGAATCCAGCAGCATTTCGCTTGGTTCCTAAAGAAGTAACGCAGTCTAAAACAGTAAAAACCGGCCAAGTGCGTGTCGGACCACGCAAAACGAAGGGTTCCGTGCCTATTAAAAAGGTCGTATCGTCACAGAAATTTTACGGCACTTACGTCCTTTTCTTTGAGGAAGGCAATTTTTCAGCAATATCTCGAAAACCTCTGAACCGATCTTGTTCAAAACAATTTTCGGTGAATGAAATTAATAAGCCCTATGTCCATGAATTTTTCCATATTTTTAAAATACACCGTTCAAAAATTAGAGGGGGGGGGACAGAATTTTAGTGACTTTCGGGGCGATTATCTCCGACCCTATTCACTTAATCAAAAAAAATGCTAATAAACCTTATATTTATTTTGAAAGGCCTATCCATTGATGTGCCACACGGGGGGTCACAATGAAAAAATTTTTTTTGACTTTTAGTTTTATGTATGGAGTGCACCCCTAAAAAAATTTTTTTTTGTCATTTTAATTACAAAACTATGTAGCGGCTAACAAAATACACCTATCCTCAAAATTTTATTCAAATACACCGTATAGTTTTCGAGTAAAATGCCTGTGACATACGGACAGACGGACAGACGGACAGACGGACAGACGGACATGACGAAACTATAAGGGTTCCGTTTTTGCCATTTTGGCTACGGAACCCTAAAAAACCCTATTCAGGTTCTGCTAATCTGCTTGCCTCGCGTCTGGCGTGAGCATACATTCGACTCGCATACGAGCCCTAACCCATTCCGACAATCTTTGCATCTGAAAGGCGACGCCGGATTTCGATTCCCACCCAAATAAATAAAACACCCAAATCAAAACGATTATAAATCACATTTCACTCCAACGCATTGCCGACCTAAACTAAGAACCTTAAGGTCTACTTTGGCATGTAAGATCTGTATGTACGTCGTTTTTAAATCGGTTTAGTACGAATTATCGTCGCTCAAGCATGGCTGCGAGTCATCTGAATATTCTGAATACGCGCTGGCGTTCCTCTCTAATAGTACGCATTGGAGAGGGACGGAAGAGGGTTTAGTGGCCGTGCTAGTCCACCCTCGTGATTTGGTTCTGACGTTTGTTGATATAATGCGTTGTTTGGATTCCTTTTAATTTTGTTGTGTCATGGCAAATTATCGAGGATATTCGATGATTTTTTTTTCTGTTCTGCTGTAAGATCGCCTAACAAACTTGGCATTGACAATTTGGTGAACATTTCTGGTCGCTCCAAAGATAGTATCTGGGTCTTTTTATCGTTACTTATCTAGCCAGCAACAGGTTACCTTATGAGCTTATGACCTGTGTTGATGACGAAGAGCAAATGTGTTAGATATACAAATTTATACCTTGCCGTAGGGTTGCCGAATATAAGGCCATGTTTATGCATAAGCGGGACGTCAGGTGGGGCGTGGGGAGGGGGGAGTGGGGTGCGAATCCGGGCTGTCAGGCGAGTATGAAAACGCTCCTGCCTTACATAAAAACTCCTGGGCTACGCTATGCTTGTGTTGGCGTGGGTTCGCCACGCTGGTCACCCTTTATCCAGTCGACTTCAAAAAGATGTATACATATTCCGCCTTATTACCACGAAATAAGGTGCAAAAGTGTAAACATATCTTTTACGCCGATTGTCCATCAACAGTCAGTCCTAAAAGATGATGTTCATTTACCTTCAAGGCTCTAAGCTTCTTGTCGTACAAAACCGCTAGTTCCCAGTTTTACTTTACCCAATATACTCGTAATACCCAGATCTCATACAACGCTGTACCAATTAATTGCACTTTGCGGCGGCCAACAATACCAAAATCATAAGAAACGAGTTAACCACCCACTTCCGTAGGAACACCTAATGGCTGACTGAGATACCATTGTTTCAAAAACGGCCTAGCAATTACTCTTTTTAGGGTTCCGTAGCCAAAATGGCAAAAACGGAACCCTTATAGTTTCGTCATGTCCGTCTGTCCGTCTGTCCGTCTGTCCGTCTGTCCGTCTGTCCGTCTGTCCGTCTGTCCGTATGTCACAGGCATTTTACTCGAAAACTATAAGGTGTATTTGAATAAAATTTTGAGGATAGGTGTATTTTGTTAGCCGCTACATAGTTTTGCAATTAAAATGACAAAAAAATTTTTTTTAGGGGTGCACTCCATACATAAAACTAAAAGTCAAAAAAAATTTTTTCATTGTGACCCCCCGTGTGGCACATCAATCGATAGGCCTTTCAAAATAAATATAAGGTTTCTTAGCATTTTTTTTGATTAAGTGAATAGGGTCGGAGATAATCGCCCCGAAAGTCACTAAAATTCTGTCCCCCCCCCTCTAATTTTTGAACGGTGTATTTTAAAAATATTGAAAAATTCATGGACATAGGGCTTATTAAATTCATTCACCGAAAATTGTTTTGAACAAGATCGGTTCAGAGGTTTTCGAGATATTGCTGAAAAACTGCCTTCCTCAAAGAAAAGGACGTAAGTGCCGTTAAATTTCTGTGACGATACGACCTTTTTAATAGGCACGGAACCCTTCGTTTTGCGTGGTCCGACACGCACTTGGCCGGTTTTTTGTATTGCGTTTGAACTCTTCTCGGTGTTGTAGTTTTTGTAAAGTAGACGCTACGCCAGATGGAGTTTTCGTAAATACGAAGGCAAGTAAGTAAGTAAAAATTGTTTATTCAAGCCCAAAAAAGACTTAAATTTATAGGTCATCATATCAGCCGAAAGACGTCCACTGCTGGACATAGGCCGCCCCCAAAGACTGCCAAAGTGACCGGTCCTGTGCCACCCGCATCCAGCGGACTCCCGCGACCTTTACCAGCTCATCAGTCCACCTTGTCGGCCTACCCACGCCGCGCCTTCCAGTACGTGGTCGCCACTCGAGAACCTTTTCGCCCCAACGGCCATCGGTTCTACGTGCAATGTGCCCCGCCCACTGCCACTTAAGTTTAGCAATTCGGAGGGCTATATCGGTTACCTTGGTTCTGCTGCGGATAGCCTCATTTCTGATGCGATCACGCAGAGAAACTCCTAACATAGCCCTCTCCATTGCCCTTTGAGCGACTTCGAGCCTTCTTATGAGGCCGATAGTAAGCGACTAAGTTTCAGTGCCATATGTCATCACTGGCAACACAAACTGGTCAAAGACTCTCGTCTTGAGACTGCGGAATATTGGACGAAAAGATGTGCCGTGGCTTCCCGAACGCTGCCCAGCCGAGTCGGATTCGACGATTGACCTCTTTCTCGAAGTTGGACCTACCTAACTGGACAGTCTGTCCTAGGTATACAAAATAGGTACCTACTTGTTGATAATTCACGCTTCAGTATGGTCATTTTACAAGCTTTTATTACAAGCTTTTATTTACTTTCACCTGACCGTTGTCTGTAATCAAATCTTGCAAGTTAAATTTGATCCACTTCCCGGTTTCCGATTGAGCTGAAATTTTGCATACATGTGTAAAACGCGTGACAATGCAATATTATGGTAACATGGCGCTGATCTGATGATGGAGCTGGAAGGTGGCCATAGGAACTTCGCAATGACACGTCACAACCTCATCGAGTTTGGGCTCGTTAGAATCGTCTCAATGAGTAGTTGATGACGGTATACAGAAAAGTACAGTCGGCAATAAAAGCATGTACCAAAAATGAAATTTTTGATAGAACTTGTTTTAAACCTTGTTTCGAAGGATTTAAGTAGCAATTAAAGAAATATTTTTACTCTTTGGAGGCAGAACGTCCTTATGTGAACATGGAGCATAAAGCGGTTTATATTTAAATCTAAGTAACTTCGAAATGATCAAGTAAATTAAGTAGAAGGCCTCCCCGAAGGCATACAGTTATATCTATGTTATACTGTAATATGGTACAAAATCCGCTCTTACGCTTTTGGATTGTCTTTATTTATAAAAAAAATGTACTTGACATTATTTCAGTTGGCCGAATTGTATCAAAGTAATCCATTCAAAAAGCAACTCTATCGTCTAAGGTAAATGATTCTAATTGTAATGGCAGTTTTATAAAAAGTCGGTCACATAAAATAAACTCAACCATACATACTTTGTCCCTTACATCTAGGTGCGAATGTACTTCATGTCCTTCGCCATTAGCAATTGGTACTTTCCTGGGTAATTCTAATAAGTCTATCAGTTAGATTATCAAAAAATATTGGACACGTATTTTTTATTTTGACAATCAAACAAAAATGGTGAAGATATAGCACGTTAAAGTTCCGCGTGACGTCACATTATGCTAAAAAGTGTACCATAATGTGACGTCACGCGGAACTTTAACCCTTTGAGAGCTAAAGACGGCTGTGGACGCGGCCGAAAACTCGTGCCGCTGAAGCCACGGACGGCCACATGATAATAATTGTCATTTTGACGTGACAATATTTATCAGAAGTTTCATTTTATTCATATTTTGTCTGGCTATTGTTTTGTTTTGGCCACAGTTGGGCACCGTTTTGTTTTGCACCCTCGCTGTCAAAAGGTTAACGGGCTTTTATCTTCATAATTTTTTGTTTGATTGACAAAATAAAAAAATACGTGTCCAATATTATTTGATAATCTAACTGACAGACTATTTCTTTTTAGGAAAGTAGCCAATTACATGGAAATTCACATAATAAGATGTTTTCAGTACACCATTACGATTATTGTCCTTGGCAGCATCATAACCCCTAACAAGCATATTTCACAGCCAAGGTGGTCGTTTTGCCAAATCCGGGCATTGGCAGTTGGCACTCGCCTTCGAGGCCGGTGCCAAGTGCCATCGACCGAAGATTGGCCCAAGATTTGGTGACATGGGATGGGCCTATATCGTCAGGTGACAAGCAAAACTCGGTAAATGCAGAAAAATAATTTAAGAAATAGCAACTATGTTGAAGTAGTAATAAGGTTGAGTTTTCCTTTATCTCTTACGTGTAATTAGTGACTTTTGCTTGTCACCCGACGCACATAGGGGCAAAATGCCGATTTAGGCGGCCAAAATTATTTTATCGCATTTATGTACTCAAACTCGTGATTTGTTTGTAATTATAATTCCAAGAGGGCAGTAGCACAGTGGATCGAAATGACAAAAAAATGGACATACACATTTTTTTTTAAAACCTATTTAAAAAATACTTTTCGGTTGCAAATGTTATAAGGAATAAAAAATGTTATATATATTTTTTCAAAATAAGGCTTACTTAAAGCAGAAAAAAATAATATCTGTTTTTTTTTGTATGAAACTGAAGAATAGGTATCTTATTATAAGAAAACCTTTAGAATATTATTCTCCTACTTAAAAACAGTTGAAAATAGTAAACAGCTTATCTCAGTAGGTGCCCGTTTTTTTCTATAGTCCAGTCAAAAGTCAGTAAAAACAACATTGTTCTTAGTTGTGTTTTATTTTTCAATAGTTTAACGGTATATTAATGATCGTTTGGTGTAAATACGACATATTTTCGACATTTTTATAACTGACAAAGAAAAAAAAATGATAGTTACGAGACAATTATGAAAACTTTTAATATAAGCAAATATGAAAGTAAGTGACCTATGAATGTCGTATTAAACTTGTGAGATTGTGTATTCATAGATTATAAAAATCTTGTCTATATTTCCTAAAGCGCTTATTGCGCGCTTTGGCTGTTTCTTCCGATAATAACCCGGATGCGGATACGGGTAGCACTTATTAACACTTCTGTATCCACAGAAGTACGGAGTTCTTCTGTTTTTCTTCGCTTGCTCCTTTCACTGGATTCTTCGAATATCTTTGCTGGTCGGCCTGATGATCCTCGTTTTATTCTTGGTTTTCTTGCGATAAAATATACGTCTCAAGATATTTTAGTTTCAATTCAAAATTTGCAAGATTTTGTGTCTGCATTTTATCAAATAGGAACCTACGGGTCACCAATTTTGCCTCTGCAACTCCTTCCGATCCTAAAACAAATCAAAACTATTTTAAACACAAAAGTAAAAAAAAAACAAAATAACACGTGGTTTTGCATCGTGGTATTTAATGGCCTCTAAAACGCATTTTCGCAAAAAATCGCAGTCAATGTTAATGTAATTATCTAGTACAGTTACTCTATTTTATGAAATTACTCGTATTATGGCCCGGACGTGCCATGATGTATAACAAAAACCTTTTTATAAATCAAAAACGTGGTTTTTTACAACAATTTTAGAAGACTTATTTCTACCTCGGGAAATAATAATAGATATTCAAAATATTCTCATAAATTTAATGTTTTATAATACTCTCTTACCTGTAGAACTAGGATCCATCACAACTTTCTTCAAAATAGACACTAAAAAAACACCACGATTTTTTAAATGTAACCTGTTTTTACGAATGCCGATAAGATGTGCGTGCACTGGGAGCAACGATCAACTTTCGACTGGCATGGCAGTGCAGGCACTGCTGTAAGGGTTAGGGAGGGGGTAGTTTATCATTCTATGGTTATTCAACCTTATCGGGAAGTGATTATTTCTTATCTAGGCTACATTTTTAGAAATCGATTTATGGCCGCCTAAATCGGCATTCTGCCCCTATGTGCGACGATAAGTAAAGTACAGTCACGGACTTTAATCGTTGAGCCATTTAGAGCTCACATTTTACTGGATATTCATAGCTTAACTATCAAAACCAAAATTAGTTGACACCCAAATGGCTCAACGAAGTCCGTGATGTACTACATTTTGTAGTTGTCATACGAGTTGTCATAAAAACGTGCGGGTTTGATTAATTTTGTTCTACATAATTGACGACCACTTTAGCCTTAGTTGGTATTGGGTAGTGATACTGCCTACGAAGCTAGAGGACCTGGGTTCGAATCCCGGTAAGCGCATTTATTTGTGTTATGAGCACGAATATTTGTTCCTTATTCATTGGATGTTTTCTATTTATTTATTTATTCTATGTATTTACGTAGCTGAGTTATTCAATAATAAATAAATATAACATGAATACATGTAAGTATAAATAAATGAATAAATAAATATAATATTATGAATATAACCAACTCATGAATGCAATTATAAAACAATTATGTGTTGACGTGTAACGATGTTATAAATAATTGACATTTTGAGATTTAAATGAACGATTTAATTTGACATCTTGTGTATTTTTTATTTGATTATTATTACTTAAGTACTTTATTATAATTGACTGTAATGCTAATTTCAAACTGGCCTAAATTATTATTATTTCTTTAAATTGTCTCTTGTGACCTATTATGAACTTTGTGATTACTAATATTAAGCTAAGTTTTCTATGAATAACACAGAATTGAATTAATAATTTTTTACTTTACTTTACAATTTTGTTTCTATAAAAGCGTTAAGAATTCTATTGGTAGTTTTATATTTACTCTTCGACATTTAAAAAAATGCATATCGTTCTAAACTTTTTATGATTTTAATTATATTTTGTACTTTATTACAATCATTTGATGGTTTACTATCAATTTAGCAACACTACGTTATCAATTTTAACAGTCACAAGTCTATTCTTAAAGCCTGAATCGAAACAAGCGAAAAAGTTACTTTTCTTCATGAATTGTGAAAACGACTGACGTTCGTCTTCCAAAATCCCTCGAAGATGTAGTTTGTAGGAGTTAATAGCTTTTAGGCGCCACTAAGCTACCCCCACTGCATTAAATCTGAGTTATAGAAAAAACCAATAACTCTAATTAACTGAAACTACAAAAAAAAACACACATAAAAAGCTTCGCGTGTCATTAGACCCCTGCGTTGCCATGCGAGATCGGAAAACCACCATAAAACGAGCACTCTTCACAACTCTTAACTAATACAAAATAAAGGCTATTTTACTTAGACGTGGCACTACGTTTAAACTTGTCCTACCCCCCGGGAGAAAGCTTTTGTAGTTTTTGTTTTCGTTTTTTTTGTTCGTCTCGTACCTGCGGTCTGGACAAAAACTTGGTATTAATGCAATGCGCCCAGATGCACTTGCATTCTCGTGCAGTGAAAAACGTCTTATGCAAGGAATGTTTGGGGGGCTTTTGTCATTTGTCGCATACAAACGCGGGGACGGTAGACGAATGAAAAACGTCTGATGAATAGTAGCTAGTTTTGGGGAGGTTTTTTTAAACTAAACCTAGGTTTTTAAGCGTCGTGGTTTTGTGTTGGTATTTTTAAGTTTCATGTTAGTTTTTGCACGCATCTATTCATATGTATTAGGTGTGCTGAGGGATATTTGGCAGTGATAATGTCCTGCACTAGAAATCTATCTCAAAATAAATTACTTTCTACTGTAGCACTTTCATTTTATAATACTCTGATACTGAAATTATATATTGTATACTGTTTTAAAAATGATTCCTCGCCGAGTTTTTTACGCCGATTCTTCTCGAGTTAGAGGTTTTTTTTCCGAACCGGTGGTAGTTTATCGACATTCATGTAATATGCGTAAATTGAAGAATAAATAACATTGACGTCCGTCAAACCTATTTTAGCCACAATGCCGTTAATAGTACATTATTGCCGTGGCCGGGAAGGAGGCAATTGCATTTTTTATTTTTTTATTTTGATCTGATCTGAAACTATACACTTTACCTACCAATATGTAGCGACTTATGTACACTTTGCGGGCCATTTTTGAGAAAAAATCGTTTAGGTACTATCTTACACTTTGACATTTGTGTTGGTGAGAAGGTGATATAACTTTTTAGCTAACAGAGATTTTTGAGTTTTATGAATGGCTTAGTCTATGTCTAGTTAATCGCAAAATAACTCCCCGGCTTTACCCCTTTAGGGAATAATTATCGGGATAAAAATCCTACGTCCTTCTTCCGGGCTCCATACCAAACTATTTAAATACAGTTCAGGCAGTTTAAGCCTCAAAAGGCAACAAACAAACTGAAAGAGTATGATTCGTGTAAATATTGCTATGAAAATAATAAAAAAACTAAAATCTAGAAAAAAAACTATAGTTCGATTGCTATTAGTTGTCAGAAGCGGACATCCCGAAAGAGATGGAAATGGGAAAAATCCTTATGACATAATAATATGTCAAATTTAAATGCCTTACTTTCTCTTATGCATCGATTTTCATTTGTTTATCCTTATTCAATACAAATTCTGCCTTGCTCCTTTCATAGCTCTCATAGGAAATCGCTCTTTACCACCTGTACCTAAGGTCTATTTTGGCCTGGGCTAGTCTCCAAGACCAGTGGAACGGGTTCTAGCCATTGTTCCGGCGCCATTTTACCGTGAGTTTTTGTCGGCCAGTTCTTTGGCCGATTTCAGAAAAACGGGTTTGATTTTACGGGTTTGATAATTGCGGGTAGGCGCATGCTTTTTGTTATAAATAGGTATGTATTATGTTATATAAATATTGATCAATCAAAATTACTTGAGTAATTGAACTATTTACTCACCACACACAGTTTTACCCATTCACTGTGCATTTGGATACCAAAATAGGGGTTAGGTACTCTTGAGTGCATGGTATCTTAGAGGATACATTTTAAGTCATTTTCATACAGGGGCTATTTTAACCCCCGACGCCAAAAGAGGGGTGTTGTAAGTTTGACGTGTCTGTGTGTCTGTGGTATCGTAGCTCCTAAACGAATGGGCCGATTTTGATGCGGTTGTGTCCGAAAGCTGACCTGATCGAGATGGTCTTTAATAGCTACGTTTCAACAAAATCGATTCAGCCGTTTTTGAGATATTGAACTTTAAAATGAAATAATCTGGTGTTTTTCTTTCTAAGTTGTAGTTATCTCTGCGTCTAGTGTGATTAATTAGATTCAAATGTATTACTTTTTATGAAATGCGAAAGTAACTCTTTCGGTGTGTAACCTTTTAACGCCTAAACTACTGAACCAATTGTTGTTGTTGGAATGAGAATCACACACGAGTGGAGCCGCGGGCATAGCTAGTAAATTTATAAGCGTAAATCAGGCTAGGAATCTTGTCCACGGGAAAAAATATTCGACTAACTCGAATGTAGGTATATTTGTCTACATACGTATGGCATCTAAAACAGTAAGTAATCAACAAACATAATAGCCCTAAGCCTAAAACCTATATTTTCCACGTCTGCCCGTAAATAACGCCGCTCATGCAATCATCTGTAATTTGGACCAATAAGTTCATCAATAATCGGACAAATTGCTGCGGTTATTCGGGGTTATTTGGGAAAAAATAGAAAAGTTAGTAAGTTACGGGACGTTCGTTTGGGGAAACGATCTTGGATGCGAAAGCGTTTCAAATATAGCCAGGACCCAGCGTTAACGGAAATGTGGACATTTTGTACTTTAGGGGAGGAACGTATGTACATAACTTTGTTCCATTTAAACCCAGTTGATACATTTGAAATAAAAAAAGTAACCAAAGCACTTAGAAATACAAAGACTTCCGGACATGATAATATACCCATTCAAGTAATAAAAGCATCTTTAGAATTCATAGCTGAACCATTGGCTCATGTAATGAATCTTATTTTCCAAACAGGAACATTTCCAGATGATTTGAAGAAAGCCCTCATAAAACCATTATTTAAAAAGGGTAAAAAAGACGATATAAGTAATTATCGTCCTATTGCTATATTGCCAAGTTTCTCCAAAATATTTGAACGGTGTATATACAACAGAATTGTTCAATTCCTAAATTCAAATAACATTATACATCCCAACCAGTTCGGGTTCCAAAGCGGAAAGTCAACTTCACTTGCAGTGTTTCAATTGTTCAAACACATATGGGATGAAATTAATAATAAAAGGCCATGTATCGCATTATTTCTAGACATGTCCCAGGCATTTGATTGTGTAGTGCATGATATATTGTTATCGCAACTCAGTAACGTAGGTATTAGAGGTAATGTACTTAAATTGTTTGAAAATTATTTAAAAAATAGACAGCAAGCTACTGTTATTGAAAAATATAATAAGAAAACTAAAACTATACAGAAAACACAGTCTAAATTTCAACATATTAAAGTTGGAGTACCTCAAGGCAGTATCCTTGGCCCTCTGTTATTTTTACTGTATGTTAATGATTTGCCAAAAATTATAGATGAGCTTTGCGTAATGTTTGCTGATGACGCAACCATATTATTTTCTGGAGAAAACGAAGAATCCAATTTTCAAGAAAAAATTAACAATACTCTTAAAACTGTTGTCAACTGGCTTAAATCAATTAACTTAAAAGTAAACGTCGATAAAACTAAAACGATACAATTTAGGAATTACAAAACGAACCCAATAAATTTAAATATCGAACACGGGGGAGCTATTATACAAAACATAAACAGTACCAACTTTTTAGGCGTCTCTGTAGATTCACATTTAAATTGGAAATCTCATATAGAAAAGTTAAATAAAAAAATATCCAGTCAGTGTTATGCTTTATCCGTCTTATCAAGTACTTGCTCAGAAGATATTGTAAGAAATGCATATTATGGAAATATTTATCCTTTGTTGAATTATGGTGTAATTTATTGGGGTAATTCTGTTAATGTCAAAACTACTTTCATTCTGCAAAAAAAATGCCTACGTATTATATACCGCTTATACAATACTGAGTCCGTTAGAAATATTTTTAGGGAAAAGAAATTTCTAACCTTAACTGGATTGTACATTTTAGAGCTGTGTTCATTTGTAATAAATCATAAATATAATTTTAATTTCTGCTCAGAACAGCGTAACAATTTGCGATCACAGTATAAGTACAACATTTCACTGCCGGCGATCAAAAACGCAACCTATTACAGGAGCACTTTAATCACCGCTATCAAAGTTTTCAACCATCTACCCGTTAGCCTAAAAATGTTGAGTTGTAATCAATTTAAGCGCCAATTAAAGCGATGGTTGACAGAAAATGTTTTTTATGATTTAAAAGAATACTTTGAGTTTTGTAGTTCTTAAGCTGAATAATTAAATATACCTACTTGTGTAACTTTTATAGTTAATGTTAATATTGTATGCCCGAAACGGGTTGCCATTGTAACTCATATACTTATTATTAAGACCAAATTGTACATGGTAAACAATAAATATTCTCTCTCTCTCTCTCTCTCTCCATGGACCGGCATATTATTAGAACTATTAAATACTAGCTTCTGCCCGCGACTCCGTCCACGTGGAACTCGTTGATATCGTAGCTCCCCATACAAACTTTCACTCCCTTAGGGGGTGATTTCCGGGGTAAAAACTATCCTATGTCCTTTCCTGGGACTCAAACTATATATCTCTATATCAAATTTCATCCAAATCGGTTCAGCGGTTTAAGCGTGAAGAGGTAACAGACAGACAGACAGAAATACAGACAGACTTTCGCATTTATAATATTACTATGGATTCAGGAATTCTCAGTGGTTTCTAACGCCTTCATTTTGCTGACCCGCTAGGTGAATCCACGTATTAAAGAACCCAGGCGGTCCATCGTGAAAGACCATTCTCAATACTGGTGGCAGATTTTTTGAAATCAGATTAGCAGTTCCGGAGATTAACCCCTACATCACACACAGACTTTCCTCTTTATAATATGTATTTGTACAAAATAGATAAAAACAACAATTGTAAATTGTGGAATCTATTAGGTCCTCATTAAGTAGGTAACTTCTATAAAATGTGCTGCGGCAGTAATTCATTTAGGAACCATAAGTAGTATAGTGAATCACCATCATCAGGTTCCTATATGTTAGCAGGATATTTTCATTCACATTGTTTTACAATATGAAGTGACTGCATGACCGATATCGTTATTCTGATATTGATATCATGTGAAATATTTACCAAACATTTACTTTATTAAGGTAAAATTTTGATCGAAGTCTCTCCATTAATCAAAAAACCCTTTTTTATTAGTCTCAATACATTACAAATCGCTGGAGGGAGGCTAGCGGGACGCAGCTATATGATGGAAGAGGCTAGCAATGTACAGTAAGGGAAATGTATTCACGTCCCACAGTAGAACCCTGTCGCAATTGACAGGCCGCCGTCACTCAAACTCGAGTGATATGTCACCTTATTGCGATAGAGTTCTACGGTGGTACGTGAATACATTTCCCTTACTGTACATAAATGTAAGTAGCATCCCGTTCGGCTAGATTGTAATGCTGTTGAACATACCGACATTTACAAAGATGGCCAAACACGGACAGACTCGTCATGTAACTTCAACGGACAGCAGAACAAGATGGCGTGATCGTAAACTCGCCAATAAACGACAAAGTATGCACCCATTAAGTCCGCAACACACCTAACTAAAAAAGGTCATAACCGACGCCATTTTCCTTTAACAGTTCGCCTTTTTGTGTGGAAGAACAGCCTTGCATCGTAAAGCATGGACAGTTCACGCCCCTAGCGTGGAAATGGCTGCGGCTAGTCCAAAGAAAGACAGTTAAGGGTCTTGTTGCCATTTTCTATAGTTTGTGTAACGGTGAAACTTTTGACATAGCGGTCTAGTTGGGTATTAAGTTTGTTGTTTAGCCGTTTGTTACCAGCATAATCGATTTAGAAGAGATTAAGGAGGCAAGTCCTTTGACTGTGATTAAAACTCCAACTTACGACAAGATTAGTACTTTATTATTTGGTTAATATATTAAAATAATTTTATTAATAAAAACCGGCCAAGTGCGTGTCGGACCACGCAAAACGAAGGGTTCCGTGCCTATTAAAAAGGTCGTATCGTCACAGAAATTTTACGGCACTTACGTCCTTTTCTTTGAGGAAGGCAGTTTTTCAGCAATATCTCGAAAACCTCTGAACCGATCTTGTTCAAAACAATTTTCGGTGAATGAAATTAATAAGCCCTATGTCCATGAATTTTTCCATATTTTTAAAATACACCGTTCAAAAATTAGAGGGGGGGGGACAGAATTTTAGTGATTTTCGGGGCGATTATATCCGACCCTATTCACTTAATCAAAAAAAATGCTAAGAAACCTTATATTTATTTTGAAAGGCCTATCGATTGATGTACCACACGTGGGGTCACAATGAAAAAAAAAATTTGACTTTTAGTTTTATGTATGGAGTGCACCCCTAAAAAAATTTTTTTTTGTCATTTTAATTACAAAACTATGTAGCGGCTAACAAAATACACCTATCCTCAAAATTTTATTCAAATACACCTTATAGTTTTCGAGTAAAATGCCTGTGACATACGGACAGACGGACAGACGGACATGACGAAACTATAAGGGTTCCGTTTTTGCCATTTTGGCTACGGAACCCTAAAAAGGACCGTCCCGGATCGTTGGTGGCCCGAAAGTCCCCATGACACTGAATGGTCAAGGAAATCTGTTGAGCCAGGAATGATCCGGAACATGTCCCACAGTTAGGTACTTATACAATATACATATACTTAAGACATATTTCTAGAAAGTCACAAGTATTCATTTAACTAATTATTCAGCACGTCCGCGTCATCGAATTGCTAACGCTCCTTCAAAAATGCCCGCTTCTGCCCAGAGATCGGATTTTTGGTCATTCCTCCCCACACAAAGGGGAGGGATATCAAACTACAACGTCCGAGCAGGTTTCCAATACTATTGACTACCCTAATTTGCAACAAATTACATGAAACTACCCTCCTATTTTACAAAATCATCACATGACAGTGTGTCCGCGTAGCATATTATTATTATTATTTTGATCCCTGATTGTTGCTGGACGAGCACGAACCCAATATAGCGTTCGAACAGCGTGGTCGGAACATATTATTGTCATTTGTATTTTTGTCATTTTCTGTCAAATAATGATGAAGGCATTTAAATTGATGTTTACCTTGGTTATGGTTACGTTAGACCTCCGATTATGCATTGATGTTTCAAAAAGGGGCCCAGCAAACATGTTTGTTGAATATTGTGGCAATACTACCCCTATCCAGGAATAAAGGTTGGGCAACACTTACGCAAACGTTTATCGTACGATATCGGCGAGATACTGAAACTAGTCCAGCAGTTGACCCAATAACGATAACTTACTAGATATAGTATCTAGTAGGAGCTCATGCATGACGTTAGCTAGCCGAGTCCCAGCTGAAATTGTATTCGTCTTTCACGGCACTTCTCCTGCCCCCCTATTCTGTAACTTGTTTTAAGCTCACCTCAACGCTCACCCGCAAATATATCTTGACACAGCGGTGCGTAGTAGCTAAGCATAGGTAGAGGTCTAGTTTCGTTAGGTGATGCATGGGGTGAGGCACATGAGCGCGTAGTGAATAACAAACCAGACTAGCTATATGTGATATATACATAATATAACTAGCTTTTGCCCGCGACTTCGTTCGCGTTAACTTCCTTTTGTTGGAATTTTAATGGGATAAAAAGTATTCTACATGTTAATCCAGGCTAGACTCCATTTAGCCGTCCAAGAAGCCCACGGGATTGTAGCGCCCCGAAATTGTCCCGGGGCGTTCTCCCTAGTCGTGCCCGCACAAAAGGCCTGGCCACGTCTGTTTGCAGACAACCCCCCTATTCTGTAACTCGTTTTAAGCTCACCTCAAGGCTCACCCACAATTATACCTTGACACGGCGATGCGTAGTAACTAAGCGTAGGTAGAGGTCTAGTTTCGTAACGGGTGACCGACGGGGTGAGCCGCATTTCCGCGTAGCGAATAACAGCCCTGATCGTTGTATTATCACGACGCAGCACCTTAGGAAAACACGATGCAACGCGGCGCCGTAGAAACTCACGGCGCGGCGTGAATTTCTGCGGCGCCGCTACGCAAAATTTCGCGGCGGGGGCCGCACCGCAGACATGTGGCCAGGCCCAAACGGGCCAGTCGCTAGGGTCAAAGTAGAATGCGTCAAGCGAACCTTTGGCCCTCCCTGGCTGCGACAGGGTTGGATAATCGTTGGGGGCTTGGTGGGTACTCTGGGCCTTCTGTGCGGGAGTCCCACACACCCGTCCGGTCCGGGCGGACGTTGCGTCAAAGCATTCCCCCAACGTAAAAAAAGGCTTGACTCTATTTGTATACTAAAATTCGCCTCAATCCATTCAGCCGTTTTTGCGTGATATAGTAACAAACATCCAAACTTTCGCATTTATAGTATTAGTAAGTTATAATATACAGTCCCCCTCGAAGATTTCGATGACTGCCGTATTACGAATACAACAGGCGGAGCCATAGATTCCAAGAATAAAATGTAGCCTATTTCAAAAATCCATTGACACTGGTGAAGGTATAAGATTCTTTATTATATATTTATAATCGGATAAGTAGTTCCCCTACATACAAACTTATAAAGATAACTAACTTTTTACTTACTTACTCTTAACTTTTACCCTTTGGCGTCGAGACCCTCGGTCCGTTGGGGTCCCAGTGCGCATAAGTTATTTGCAGAAATCGCGAAACGTCTGGTTGATGTAACTGGTGACCGAAGAGCTGGCGGCTTTCTTCGAAGCTTTGAGCGAGTTTCTTGTTGTAATATGAGGTTTGACATTTTCCGAGCCGTACATAATTGTATAATATGTATATATGTACCTATCGTTTCCAGTGCCAGTAGTAAAACATGCGATAGTGGCATAGTACCTAATACAATTAAAAATCATCCATCAAAAATTCGTAACAACTAAGTTTGTGTGCTCGCGCAACGCATCAGCATCAGCATTGCAATTCAGCGAGGAAATGCCGCCAGCATCCTCGGTACAATGCCTCGAGGGCCTTTTTAGGGTTCCGTAGCCAAAATGGCAAAAACGGAAGCCTTATAGTTCCGTTATGTCCGTCTGTCCGTATGTCACAGGCATTTTACTCAAAAACTATAAGGTGTATTTAAATAAAATTTTGAGGATAAGCGTATTTTGTTAGTTTTGTAACTAAAATAACAAAAAAATTTTTTTTAGGGTTGTACTCCATACATAAAACTGAAAAAAAATATATAAGCCCACGTGCTGCACATTAATCGATAGGCCTTTCAAAATAAATATAAGGTTTCTCAGCAATTTTTTTTGATTAAGTGAATGGAGTCGGAGATAATCGCCCCGAAAGTCACTAAAATTCTGTCCCCCCCCCCCCTCTAATTTTGGAACGGTATATTTTAAAAATATGAAAAAAATCATGGACATAGGGCTTATTAAATTCTTTCACTGAAAATTATTTTGAACAAGATCGGTTCAAAGGTTTGCGACATATTGCTGAAAAACTGCATTCCTTAAGATTTCTTGACCCTTTTTAATAGGCACGGAACCCTTCGTTTTGCGTGGACCAACACGCACTTGGCCGGCAAAATTATACACGGTGCCCGTGAGCATTGCGAGAGATTTTAACAAGATATTCCTGACTATATTTTAAGTTAAAAATGTTAATTAACTTCGAGTAAATTCGGTTCGGTTTTAGAGATATTTCCATTTTTGTGTAAAAATGTTTTAATGAAATCTCCAGTATGAAACACCTTTATGATTGCGACGTTGCGAGACTTAACCATCTACTTTGACAGCTCGTCCTAAAGACACGTTTTTACTAGATTAGCAATTATTGTGTATGAAAATAAGAAAAAAATTAAAAATCATAATTCGACCTAGCTTCATATAACATTTATTACTCCTTATAGCCTCAGGAATTCGTGATTAAAATCTCTCGCAATGCTCACGGGCACCGTGTATACTTTACCTCTTCATAATATGTATTAGTTAGTATAGATCACTAATAAGTAGTTATGTAATACTAGGAATAGATAATCAATTCTCAGCAAACGCTCGCAAAGGGCATTAGAAGCTGTAGAAAGGGGAGGTCATGGAAGCCAGATGCATTGCAATAACGTCGCGTTTAAATTAAATGTAAGGTTTCAGGTTTTAATTGGTTTTTCTTTTGTTTGTTGTTCAGACGTTGTATGGATGAATCATACAAAAACAGAATCGCATGTATCCTATTTTCAAAAGCTAACGTGTATATAGTCCGAATCGCTTTTCTAGAACGAATTCACTTATCTTTGTTTGTTTGTACTTGACACAAAGAGAAGACAAAGCCGTCAAAGCCATTGTCTTTTTTTGTTAATTGTAACCGCTAATTGTTTACGTTGTACTAAGTATACCTTTCGTTTCAATTTGAACAGTTATCATACAATTTTGTTTCTATAAAAGCGAAGATTCTATTGGTAAGTAGCTTTAAATTTACTCTTGGGCAATAAAAAAAACATATTTTTTCTAAACTTTCAAGGTCTATAAATTTTTTTTTTTAAATTTATACTTTGCACAATACAATCGGGGAACAAAACAGGTGACTATAGCCTATAATATGAAGTTCCCCGCTCGGCCTCACCCTCCTACCGGCGGAAATCCTCCATTACACTCAATGCAAAATTTCGTATTCTGTATTTAAAGGATTTTAAAATGAATGATTAACGTTGCGCACACGCATTGCGCAGGGTCAGTGCCACCGTCTTAATTCCGCTGATTGGGGCTAATTGGGCCGGCACCTTTCGCCCCTTCCATGCTTAACACAATTATTGCTACTTCAGACTGGACTCTAGCACTTTGTCATAGTAATATGACAATACCTTGAGTTTTAATGTGTTTAATTAGTAAAAGTGACGGTCGAATATGCCAAATCAGTACGGGAAAGCAAGGCCTAGATGTAGATAAAAAATATGTATGTTTTTTTTTTACAATTTATAAACTTTTATAATGTATCAACACTATCAACTAACTTCACTACACTAGAATCTATTCTAGATTATGAAATATGTGTTCACCTGGATATTTACGTGGATTCTAGGGTAACCCTAACCCGTTTTGGTAACAAAAGACACTGGGCAATGCAAGTGTTAAATTTAAACGTAGAATTAACTTTTCCATTCTGGGAAATGAAAGTTAACTTTATAGAATGAATGGCAAAAATTTGCATTCAACTTTTTATGTAGGTTTTATAGGAGCGTCCGTGTACTTTAGATGTCATTTTGAAACTGAATTTTGGAACATTTGCAACGTTATCGGATAGTTCTCAATCCATACTAATATTATAAATGGGAAAGTGTATGTGTTTGTTTGTTTGTTTGTTTGTTTGTTTGTTTGTTTGTCCGTCTTTCACGGCAAAACGGGGAGTCGAATTGACGTGATTTTTTAAGTGGAGATAGTTGAAGGGATGGAGAGTGACATAGGCTACTTTTTGTCTCTTTCTAACCCCCCAATTCCCCAAAATGGGGGGTGGAAGTTTGCATGGAGCATTCCGCAATTTTCAAGGTAGAAAGCTAAAAATTGGTATGCGGACTATTTGTGACTAACAAAAAAATCATGCATCATTTTTTTTTTGGAAATCTGCACCCAACCTCTTAAAAGAGGGGGTGAAATTTTATATGGGGGTCCAGATATGTAGAGTCGATATGTAGAGCCGATATGTAGAGCCGATATGTAGAGTCGATATGTAGAGTCGATATGTAGTTGTAGAATACCATATGTAGTCGATATGTAGAGTCGATATGTAGAGTTGATATGTAGATTCGATATTTATAGTCGATATGTAGAGTCGATATGTAGAGTCTACATGTAGATTTGATATGTAGTGTAGAGTCTATGTTCGATATGCAGAGTCTATGTAGAGTCGATCTAAATATATAAAAGATTGAAACTGAGATGCACCTTTTTTGTAGACGGTTAACATTACTCTTAGTACGCGAGTAGTATAAAATATAATTGTTGTAAGTTATTTCTGATATAATGTTACTAGTCTAATGATTCAACAGTTAATAGTTACAAAACCTTTCAAACGTCAATGATTATAGATGTCATGTCACCCGAGACATCCCATCCCGCACACAATACATGTCTCTGGTCTATCATTATAATTGACAATAACAAATGATTCCGATCCGCCTAGCACAATCCGTGCACCCTAATTCAACGTAGTAAGGGCTGAATTGGATTGACAGCACTTTTATTTGGAGCTTTGATGGATATTTGGAACATACGTTTGGAGATCGGTGGTTTTTTTTTTATTGACATAATGGTTCTTGGAAGGTGTGGCGTAATTCAAAGTTGAACACATAATGTATTCGCGTGGGTTGCACTATTAAAATATGGTTACGTGTCGTGTGTGTATGAATATACCTACTAGAATAATTTCTTTTTTTTGACAGATTGTAGATACCCGACGGAAAGCAAAAACCGTAATTACTCCTATACCGCTACTCTGTAACTTGTTTTAACCTTACCTCGCCGTTCGTTCACCCACAAATATATCTTGATTCACAGTAACAAGACATCGAAATTTTTGTGAGGCACGAATAAAATTGTCCTAGGGACTTCCCAACGATGTTTAACTTATCGATAGGTAAATACTTTCTTATAACAGTCATGACTATGAGATATATAAAATTATATTTTGTATATATTTTCCGAAAACTGAGTAGGTATTATATCAGAGAATACTATTAAGCCACACAATGTCATACAATTTATCTAAAGTGGCCTTTGTTGCAAGGCACTCCTGGGTGTCAATTTATTTTGTATGGAAGTCGATTGAATAGCATTAAAAGGGTTTGTAAGAAACACATTAATAATAAAACTTTAGTTGAATTTTAAGATCCCTAAAAAGTATCCCTATGGGTTATTTAAATTACATATTATCATTATTTAACATTGATGGGTAGTGATAGAATACAATACAAATACTCCTTATTGCACACCTCACAAAACAAAGCAGTTACAGAGGGAAACAATACAATAACATGTAGGGGATGATCGATGGGTAGTGATCAGCATTTTAGTTAATTATAATTTTATCCGGTAAACATAATCATTATCTACTATGCCATGTCACTTCGAAATAAGTATTTGAAATAGTTATCGATAAATTTAATATCGGAAGGAAGTCCCTAGTTAAATGACGTCTTTGCTACAAACACTTTGTCTGACAGTAACTAAGCGTAATGAGGGGTCTAGTTTCGTTAGACGTGATAGGTGAGGTGGGGCCCAAGAGCGTTCCGGCCCAGGGCTGTTATTCGCTACGCGCTCAAGCGCCTCACCCCACGCGTCACGCCTAACGAAACTAGACCTCTACCTACGCTTAGTTACTACGAATCGCGGCGTCAAGATATGTTTGTGGGTGAGCGTTGAGGTGAGCTTAAAACAAGTTACAGAATACCGGGCCAGCCCTGACGACCTTATATGCCTTGATCACACGTTCCGAGTATAGTAGCCGAGACAGTGCTCTCGGCCGAGCAAAGTGGCGAGCGAGTAAATAAAACAAGGTCCGAGTGACTCGCTCGCCGCTTGGCTCGGCCGAGAGCACTGTCTTGGCTACTATACTCGGAACGTGTGATCATGGCATTTCTAATCAGAAACACAACACACACTTAGGTACAGAGCAAGGAGTGGTGTTATTATTGCTGCGGTCTTCTGTAAAATCCCCAGTCGGGCTACTCTAAATACGAGCAATATGACTATCCGCTGTGCCTCCCGCTACCTCTCCAAAAAACTTTGCGAAAGACTGTGGACTGTGGGGCCCATTCGACTCCGTTCTCTATGTGTCTAATTTTGAGATAATACAAAAAGCCTAAGAGGCTCGCGTTGAAATTGGAACTCAACTAAGCTTACGAATCACACCTGAACGCCTGCCCCCTGGTGCTAAAGAAAATGGGTCACGTGGAAGACTCTAAATATAGGCCGAGGGCGGGAGTTGGTCGCTCTAAAGATAACCTCCTGAAATGGGGAACCAGATCCGAAGAGAGCGATGCATTCTGCGAGTGGGGTACCTTACAAACTACGCAACACAGTCGTGTCGCAGTGCTCATTGTGCCCGGCTACGTGCACTGCGGAAGACCTCTCAGGCTTCACCCCGAAGTATAGGTGGCAAAACATCGTCATCATATCGGCCGAAAGACGTCCACTGCTGGACATAGGTCTCGCCTAAAGAGTGCCAAATTGACCGGTCTTGCGCCACCCGCATCCAGTGGACTCCCGCGACCTTTACCAGGTCATCATTCCACCTTGTGGGGGGCCTACCCACGCCGCACCTTCCGGTACGATGGTCGCCACTCGAGCAAAATATTGGAAAAAAAAATTTAGTCATTTGATCCCTTCAGAATATAAAAATATTATTACAGAACTTTCATAGAAACTGTTCCTCTTCTGGCTAAATCTGAGGATTGAATGCGTAACTTTTCGGAAAACTCTCCTGTCATTTTCCCATACCTACTTGAAATTACATTTAGATCTACTTAACGTAGTGTATTTGTCCTAATGCTCGTTCGAAGAACAGCGCAATTAACTCAGCAGGTCAATTACGTAACGCATTGTACGTACGTTAGGTAGATCTGAATGTCAAATTTTATGTGGAAAAATTACAGTTAAACAGTCCTAACCTAACGCGCGTTCGAAACGTTACGTGATTACCCCTCTGATCTAAAATAATCTAGTTAGGTACTGCCTTGTGCCCATAGGACAACGCGCTAGTGTGTCTCAGTAAGGTAATGATTTCACAGGAAAACCTAACGGTTCCAACACTTTGTATTCTGTATGCTATTTACAAATAGGAGCAGTATTGTGAGTTCTGTTTGTTTTCTGTTTGCACGTGATGACTCGTTCAATGGAAATGGAACTTTCAAACACACTAGGAATTTATTTGGGCGTAGGTAGACCGACAAGGTGGAACGATGACCTGGTAAAGGTCGCGGGACTCGCGGGAGTCCGCTGGATGCGGGTGGCGCGGGAGTGGACGCCTTTCGGCTGATATGACGATGAGGAATTTATTCAGAACAAAATGCTCTGAAAAGCTGGATCGGTTTGGCTAGTCATTAGGGGACAAAATAAAAATATTTCATTAATTAAAAAGTAGATCAGGTAACACCTTCAAGGTCCTTGTGGAGTCTTATAAAATTTCGACGCATACCAACATTAACTTTCTGTCAAAAATTAAAGGTTTGGTGATAGCTCTTAATGGCTGCTGTTTTTAGTTAACACACACCTTTACAACCGGATTTGGAATTAGTGCAAAAAGAAAAAGTAAATTGATAATTATGTGTATAAAACCAATCAATCTATAAATTATAATCTAATCATACCCATAGCCAACACCCATCAATAACGACGCAATGCAACACTTTTGCCGAAAGACGTCCACTGCTGGACATAGGCATATTTTATTTTATTTATTTAAAAAGCAAGATAAAAAAAAGTTTTCGAAGAGTTCGAAGAATCGCTTTTCCGAATTATTGAGCCTACCTTTCGTAAGCACATCATTAAGTCATAATGATCACAAAATCACGATTACATGCTAACTTATCAGCATGCATATCGCTGCGTCGTCAGATCTCAAGCGGGTCACAGATTCGACACCAGCTCGTGAACTTAGCCATTACCGCGCATTTCCCGTGGGTGAGTGTTATTGTTGACCCCGTTAAAGCATGAGTGCATATCCGTGTATGTAATTAATTATGATCTCTTTATTCTAAACAACGTAATTAAGTCAACGATGTATGTAATGATGAAAGTTTGGGAAAAAAATGGTTGTCTGTAAAGTCGGTTAATCTTGTTTCCCCATACCAAACTCTGGCCCCCATTTCACCCCATTAGAGGGTGAATTTTGAAAAATCCTTTCTTAGTGAACTTCTAGACCTTATAAGGAACCTACGTGCCAAATTTGGAACCTCTAGAACCAGCGGTTTGGGCTGTGCGTTGATACTCGTATGTCACTCAACGGAACGGGACAATGGGTCACACTTTTTCGTGCATGCATGCAGCCGGCGTTCATCGATTTATCACGTCAAAATGACCCGAACTCCGGACATTTGGATTACAAAATCTTTCATGGGGTCTTCTGGAACGCGGATTGTAGTGTTCTGCCTCGTTGGACCTGACTACTAACCTCAAATGCTTCATTTGACCTAATGTTTCATTAGACCTTATGCATTTTTTTCTTAAATAGTAAACCTCATAGGATTATTGCAAAAAAAACCACAACCTAATGACTTCTATTGGATGATTTTCAATGAAAACCCGAAAAGTTCACTGTTTCGAAGAAAAATGCATTAGGTCTAGTGAAACATTAAATCTAATGAAACATTAGGACCGAAGTTAGTGGGTCTAGTGTTCAGCAGCTCGAGGCGGGTGCTGTCTGTCAGGCGAGCATGGAAACGCGTTATTATGCAATTAGTCCAGGCAATAAACTGACAACTTGTATGGAAAAAGTGTCAAATTTGGAAATAATTTATAACAGCAATTTTTTTTTAATGTAACGGATATAAATTATCAATGAAATAGTTACCTAGAGGCAAAATCCAACGAAAAATCAGACATCAAAAAAAAAAATTACCTCCTAAAAAGTCCGGATAAATATTTTTTTTTATCTTTATGTAGGTTCATTTACATTTGCTTTAAAATGTTCAATATAAATAAAAAAAAGACAATGAATGTTTAATTTAAATCTATATAATTACTTCCGGGTGGAAAATTTGTTGAATTCTTGAAAAAATCATCTTAGAATAACGTTTTAGAATGAAATAAACAAAAAAAAAAACGCTATTATAAATTAATGTTTTTCGAAACCGTATTTTGCCTGGAGTAAATAGTATAGTGTTTGTTTGCGCGTGTTTCAACCGGGCGATTCACCTATATCGGTTCAGAGATCGGTGAAAAGGTGCCTAGCAAACAGACAGTCTGATTCCCATTAATAATGATATTGGTTTAAAAATATATGTATTTCACATCCATGATATCTACTACTGCTAGCAAAACTAAATCTGTCAACCCGTTTTTGACTTGAAAACCATGCGATAACCAAAATGGTTATGTTTATCAAAAAGTTCGTTATTCAAACTATGAACAAAGCCTAAGCCCTTAACAATCGGTTTTTATTCGCTTTGAAACCAGCCATCTTTCTTAACGCCATCAAATCAAGCATTCAGCCACATTCAGCTCTTCACAATCTTGCTCGCCTTCAACGATTCACTGTATGCTATAACGATTAACAATACAACGCAAAACAGCCTCTATCACCAAGCAATGCGATTCTCGTTAACTGCATGAGTAACTTTGCTAAGCGTACAAGCCTCTTTGTAAGAACGCCAGTTATGACTGAGCCTCCCCGCCCCCTGGGTTTCTTGATAGCTTTGTCGGTTCAGAGGGACTTGGAAGGGTTATAAGGGGTCCTGGTATGATGGTTAGAGGACGGTTGGACAGAACGCTCTTGTACTGGCACTACGAAACCCTGTTATTGGACAGTGAGGCACAGTCTGCATGTTTGTCCGTCTTTGTTGCTATGAATCGCAATTGTACCTATTGACAGATGTGGGCGTAGGTGGTACAAATAGTAGTGATAATTTAAACTGAATGAGCACTATTTATTATGGTACAATGTTATTTTGTTGGAGTTTTGTCTTTCGAAAGAACCGGCGTCGATACAAAACCGCAAAGCAAATCGGCTAACGAAACGCTATTCTTTGAAAGGTAATTCCATAGGGTACCCTACCCATACACGTTTCACCATTAGAGACGAAAAGCCGGCTATGTTGAAAACGTGTTTTAAACTAGCTGACGGCTTACAGCAAACAACCTACTTCATTTGGGCGGGGAATCGTTTGTTTGCCGCAAACTCGTACCTATCCAATAGTTTGCGGCAAACAAAAAAGTTGAAATGAAACTATGATACAGACAATAAATGATAATATCTCTCACTGTCACAGTTAACCGTAAATAAATGAGCAGCGCGAGGAGCATAGTATGGCTGAGGTATTACCTAATACGACCATCTCGCTCATGAAATATTTAGATACCTATTTCAGGCAGGTTATTTTTCCAATTAAGTCCTAAAATTTTACATTAACTTGCTTTTAAAGAAAGAAAGATAATGTTTATTGTCACACAAACAGGTATAAAAGGGTTAGGGGAAGTGTGGGCAAAATGATATTATGTAACAATTAATATGATTAGCTGTTTGCTAGGTTTATTATTTATTTTTTGCGTATATTTGACGACCGCTTTAGCCTAGTTGGTAGTGACCCTGCCTACGAAGCAAGAGGTCCTGGGTTCGAATCCCGGTAAGGGCATTTATTTGTGTGATGAGCACGAATATTTGTTCCTGAGTCATGGATGTTTTCTATGTATTTATGTATATAAGTATGTTTATCGTCGTCTAGTACCCATTGTACAAGCTTTGCTTAGTTTGGGACTAGGTCGATTTGTGTAAGATTGTCCGCAAATATTTATTTATTTATTATGTATTTATTCTGTATAAGTTTAATCCAAACATTCCCCTACTTCCATAGTTTTTCTTTCATATATACATATTGTTTAGTTTAATCACATATTTTAATTGTTTGACTGGTGAAGTAGATACATTGAATTTCATATACTCGTATTTCAACACTATTTAAGCATGTTTATGGAATGGACCTAAATTGTAAAATAATTTATTTCCCTGTTTGTTCCATAGCCCTTGACATGTCTCATCTATGGACTTGAATAAATTAGGTATTTCGTCGCGCCTAAACCTCGACATCATAATATGTGACTTGATGAGACACGCATCACCTAACCACATACACTTAACGTTCACATTGTAGCCGTAATAACTAATGCAGTAATGTCTCAATTCCGTCTTCCTGCCGTTAATTATAGCATCGGTGACGTGACTGTAATTGGTCGAGTTGGTCACATCTGGCTGGTTATCCTATAGGCATATTAGCGCCATTGTCTAAGAACCAACTGAGAGCCAGAATTACTCTAATAAACTTGAACATTTATACGATTCTAGGATTTATGTTTCGAGCAATAAGCAGCATTATCGCATGGAAAAGAAAACGGATTTAAGCCATCTTGGTTTTTATTTGATAAATGGTAATACTAGTATAGACAGGTATGGATCCTGGAGATTATCAATGGATTTTTATCCTAGTTTTTCAGTGATGTCATATCCTGTTGTGGACATATTTTTCTCGACTGTTCAAGCCTGCAAGTATATATTTTTACTCAAGTTCGGTTATTTTGATGATGTTACTCATTTATATCATCACTAGCTTTCCGCCCGGGACTTCGTCCGCGTATAATACGGTTCCTCATACAGACTTTCAATTCCTATTTCATCTCCTTAAAATGTGAGTTTTGGTATAAGAACTATCTTACGTTCATCCTTATAAATCGATATAGCCAATGTAGCCATTTAGGCGAGAAAACGGGACACGTAGACATACATAGTTTTTTATTTACAAAGTGTTATTAAATACCTAATATCAGATTTAACTTAGTTTTAATTTATCTTAGTTAATGTTAATTATAATCTTGTATTTTTATTTCAATAAATTTAAATACATATCAATTAGAATTTTGGTCAAGTGCAGTCGGATTTTAGTTTTCCCATACAGTTTGAGATCCAGCGCCTGATGAAGTCAACGAGCAAAATCATTTGGTCTCCAATCTTCAAAGTTTCATCCCCTTTTTGTCCCCAAAAGGGATGAAATTTGACATAAATTATAGCCTATGTCCTATTCTGATATTTAAGGTACATAACTGGAAAGTTTCATATAAATTCGACCAGTAGTTTTTGAGATTAAGTGGAACGTACATCCATCCATACATACATCCAAACTTTCACGTTTATAATATTAGTAGGATAAACAAGCATTGTTTTTAAACCTTCAATTGGAAAGATAAATAATTAGAGAATTATTCCTTCTAGAGGAAATTATAGCTATTTACTATCAATTCGCAATGCATACAGCCTACTCTAATTCCTAACGTTTACTACGTCCGTAGTACACACTCTTTTTATTTCACATTCCCTCTAAAGTAGAACAAAGCCATTTTTAATTTGTTTCCATTGACCAAGAATTCAATGCTGGCATATATAATTGTGTAGCAAAAAACTGAATGGCCACGCGACCCTTTTTTGTTGCAGTTAGGGCAGGTAGCCTCTTTACAGCTCCCTTGACCCAGGGCTTTAGAAACTGATCCAGAAAAAGTTATGGTCAAGGCGGGGCTCGGCTGATATTAATTTTAAGCCCATAGGTTACAGTATACGAGTCTATAACAAAATTGGATGTTAGCTGTAATTTTATCAAAAGTGATTAATGATTATGAATCTGACAATTTAAGATAAGTGTATGGGAATAGTTTTTGGGCGCCATGATGTAGTTAGTCAGTTGTTTTTGTATCGATGTTTTTTGGATGAATTTGATCGTCTAGTTTAGTCTTATAAATCGATGAGCTTTAATTGTGTTTGCTGTAGATATTTTGTTGGGAAATGCAGACCAGTGTTGAAAATTCGATAATCAAGTCAACGATTCAGAGGGTTTTTGCCTCCTAGTCAATATATATGGTGCTAGGTTCCTAATCAAGGAGTGTAACGAATAAACGATTCGACCAATTAGGGCCGGTTATTCAGCAGATGGATATTAATGAAGACAGGATTACAAATCACACATACATAGATCCGCCATCTGAACGAAATGAATGAATTATCAGAAGTATCATTGGTACCTACAAAGTGAAATTATATTTATTAGTAGGAAGTCAATCAACACATCTTTTATAATTTACTTTAAAAACAAAGTTTAAACCGACTTCAATTGAGTACTTCGCCAAGCCACATCATCATCATGTCAGCCGAAAGACGTCCACTGCTGGACATAGGCCTCCCCCAAAGAGTGCCAAAGTGGCCGGTCCTGCGCCACCTGCATCCAGCGGAATCCCGTGCACGGTGCATAAAATGATAAATTCTACTTAATAAATACGTGATTATTAGTTTTGACGAATAGCTTCTACTATCTAAGGAGGAGATCTACTAGGTATCATGCGCGCAAAGTCGTGGGAACAGCCTCGTCTTAGAAAAGAAAAACTGACTACAGATGATGACGTGTACGGCCAATCTATTGCTCGATCGCTAGTTTGACCTTTCCAAATTGAGAATGACAAGCAATCAATGAATAAAGAGTTATTAGGATAGAATGAGGCAATTTATTTAGATTTGACATGACGTCAGTGTTCAAAAATTGACGGCAAAGGTCGATTCAGGTCCAGGACAAACCTAAGACAAGGCAGAAATAAGGACAAATGAAGCGAAAGTGTGGATTGGATGTGTCATCATTTCAGTATCGACTGTTTTAATAAAACATTTGCAACTCTAATAAAATTACTTCGATTGGATTTGGGTTCGAAATGTTCGAATACTTCTTCCAATACTCTTTAGTCATATAGGTACCTATTGTCTATCGATAATGTATGCTTTAAAAAGCCAAGTTATTAGCCCCTTTGAAATTGCTCCCCAAAACTCGTGGCCCCAAAATGGTGCATTATAACCGAAACATTCTAAGAACGTCAGAGCCAACAGCATCACTTATAAGTTCCCAAGAAACTTGTTATGAACATGAAAGGATATCAGAGATCATAACGAGTGAATCACAGGCTATAAAGCCGCTCCAAACCTTCTCAGAACTGCATCTATGGGCAAACGTGATGTGAACGACAATATCACGTTAACTTTTTTTTCGGTCTGGTTTAGCCACAATGTAGAAGATTATCCGAAACGTTTTGGATAGCGACTCGGAGATTTACGAAGCTTTGTTCTCGAAAAAGGCTCGATTATGTTTCTGTAGATATTCTTCAGTCACTGGGAATGAATCGACTAAAATGATTTCTGATAGAATCTCCATTTTGAACGGACGGCACATTTACTGCTATCGCCAAGCGAGGGTTCAACAAAGATAATGCCTATTCCACTGTAATTAACATCTTTTATAACAGCATATCGACGGGGTACCCAATCTCAGTCCCTAATGGCGCACAAAGGCCCAGTATCGGTTATTCCATCGTATGCATCCCTATCAGATCCCAATACGGAACCGGTTCGCTCCAAACCGATATAAAGTTATTAACATTGAATTAAAATATTTACAAGAACGCCGGGTGCATTCGTTTATTTTTGCATGACAATTAAATATGTATGGCTGGTGAATGTAGGGTTCGATTTATTCTTCAGGGTGCAGTTGTTTTATTCATGTTTCTCGCTTTTCTCGTTTCGGTAACCAGTCTAATGCTGTTTTAATGCAGAACGACACAATTGAAACTGAATTTCTTTGCACATACGTCGTTTAGCTAGCATTCTACTAAAGCTGGCCTTAACATAAAGGTATTTAAAGCAGCATTGAACCAGTATTCGTTTGTCGAGATTTATCCGATTCCACTTTTGTATACATTTGCATAATGTCGACTCTTAATACGGCTTCATTAATGTATCCAGAGCAATATTTATATTTGAAAGCCATCCAATTTGCTGAAGACGTCTGACCTTATTATTCTTCAGCGTATGGATGGCCTACAAGTTCTACAACTGAATTCTCGGAACATATTTCAGCGTGTTTTTAGTAAACGTGGGCGTGATAGTGACTCAGTCTAGCTTGGGTGTGGGAACCGGGAATTTTATGAACCTAGCGTTTATCTCGCAGTTAAATACATGATTCATATCGGAACGGCCATCTTGCTGAGGCAGTTCCTCTACCCTAAAGTTGGATGTCCGCCAGTGCCTAAAATCGGGTGTGATTCAACCGGCGGAGTTATTCGTGTGGTTTTGCCGCATTCGGACACAGACAGCCTTAAGGCTTTTACAAAATTCTCGAATAAACCATTTCGTTGAAGAGGGTGAAGTATGTTTGGATTGTACACAAGTTTCGCTGTTTTGAATCCGGTTTTCCAAATGTTTGTTCACAGATACAAGTTTTGAAATTATGTCTCGACTAGTTCCATGCTCCATAGCGGCACGAATGTTGGCCTAAACGAACGGCGTCACGGTCGTGGCTTATGCCAGCCGAAACGAGCAGTAATCGCCTCGCCGATGGCAGATAAGCCCAAATGAATATGTAACGCTCCTCCCACAGCCAGATCCGGCCCAATAAAAATAAAAACAGCAATTAATATTGTTTATACGCGCCCGTTATGCCAGCGACAGTAACAAACGAGCCCTGCACTGCAAACTCAAAGATTCTGCTTGCGTAACACGTAACGGGGCGTCCAGTTATGTTAATAACAGAATTTCACGTTTTTGAAAGTAGATTTTAATTAGGCCTAATATAACGTTGGATTTTGACCACTTGCCATGCTATATGGATAGTTTCGAGTTTAGTACGAACTTATTGCCCGAGCGGTTTCCTCATGCTTTATGCAGGAAGGCATTATCGGTACTTCTATTCAGCACGTAGTGATTGATGTGTTCTTACGAATCGATTATACATGCTGCCGAGTATCGAATTGTGGACATGTAGACAGAATCATTAGTACGTAGCTGCAAACAAGCCGCTTGCAGATGCAATGAGGTTAGCAGGCGCTAATGACTTCTCCGAAGCATCCTGTTTGTGCCACTTCTGGTTTCACTTCCTGGTTGTGGGAGAGGATTCGGTTTGGAAACGGGTATCGCATGGGTCTCTAGATCTTCATCAGCCAACACCCGCAGCCTTAATCTCCTGAAACTTTTACGAGCCGACGCATGAATAATTCCCGAGAGGAGGAGGTATCGATCGCACACGTCGAGGTTTTTATTTATACGGCGCGGGTGGGCGAGGCGCATATTAGTAAACAGGCGCAGGCGCGGCACTCACCGACTTGTAGCACGCTCTCCACACAGCCGGCTTCAAGCAGCTTCAGCCCGCGGCAGAAGGCGATGTTGCGGTGGTCATCCGGGGGGGCCCTCACCAGGGACGAGTACATACAAATGTCCCGCTCGTCCCTAGGAAAGGACCAGTACACCACACGCCGCTGCACTGGTTCCGGGATGCGTTCATAGCGTTCCTCGATGCGTTGGAACGGGATAGCCGCGGCCACTATTTTCGCGGTGATGTCGAGGAGTGTCGGCGGGGCGCGCGGCCTGCAACAGGCGCGCGGCGCGCACGCAGACATGGCGCTCGCTCGGCCGCTCGCGCCGGACTGACGCGTTCCCCGCGCGCGGACCCCCTCGCCCCCTCCTCCACGCCCCGCGGCCCCCGGGGACGCGCGCCCCGAATCGACACACTGCGATAAATTATTCATTTGGCAGGCATAATGTGCGATATATTATTAAAAGTTGGCATTTTTGTGTTGTTCTCCGAGGCTACGAATAAAATCAATAGCTTTGTGGAAACAGCGGTCATCATTTATTTAGCGGACTTGATTGCAGATGTATTGACAGCGGCAAATAGTCTTGTTAGTGGTTTGTTATTACTCGACTTCTCATTTAAATAATGCACGCGCCTCCTTCACTACAGCCGTATATTCTCAACATTATTCATAGTGAAATATTCACGTTAAAACCCGCCTTCTATCAACGTTTACTTACTTAAGCACACTTTTGAAACTCCATCACGCCAAAACACTCAACTTTTACATTTCAGCGCAACAAAACTCGACAAATTACAATCCATCTTATTAAATTAAACATTTCCTTATCCATTTAAGCCCGGTCTCCTCGCATTACACAAACGAAGGGGAAAGCGGGTGGGGCGCGGGGGGACTTGCATTAACAGCTGACGGCGGCGGGGGTGAAGAGGAAGGTTGGGGGAGGACGGAGGCGGGGGCAGTGACGACGTCAGGTGTCGCTGCCATGTTCTACTGCATTATTCTTGAAGAGCGTAAGTGAGGTTAGAAGTTGGGCTGTTACGCCGTTCTAGAACATAGATCGCGCGTAACTCAGCTGAGATTGCCGGCGCAAAGCGCTCAAGCCGCTGGATGAGGGAGCGTTGACCTTTATTGTTTATTGTTTTTTTTACGGATAATATTTTTGAATAAGGAACACGGTTTAGGATTTTGAATTTTTAGGGAACTACCTGTTCCGTTAGGATTGGGATATTTGGAACATAAAAAACATGCTTCTTATGCTAAAGAAGTCCTTTTAATTTTATATCGCGTGGTTAATACAATAAACATGTGATGTAATGAAATCCATACGTTTATCTAAATAAGGAATAAACAGTTCAGAAAACGTGTTCGTTTATTGCTATCTATTCGCTACATCTGCTTTTAATTTGGTGACTTAATAAAATTCACAGTCCACTTCAGCTTCAGAGAAACGTGGTTCTCCATGCATTATCTACAACTACAAGTTTGTAAATATTGAGGGACGTAACGTTTCTCAGAAGCTGACTCTGATGACTGTAGGTAAGTAGGTAAAAAAAGAAGCGGGTTGTGTCGGAGATACAACCGTTAATTAAGTTTAAGTGGATACTTCTTTGTTGGCTATGGAACCCTTGTACCCGTAAAATATATGTGTCAATTAATTTACTAAAATCTGTATAAGTACAGATGAATCGGTATATATGGCAACATTGACTGACGTAGCTCATTTGACTCGCGATACATTGAAAATGGCGGTCATTTCAGCATTATTTTCATGTCCGCCATATTAACTAAATAACATTTTGTGATTAACAACCAATGGCAAATAAAGAAGGATTAAAACATGTAACAAACAATTATTTGAAATCAGATTAGGCTTCTCTAAAAAAAGTTATTCCGGAAGTCACGTGATACATTTTGAACTGTACCCCTATACAAGAACGCGAGCTAAGAAGTATCCACTTCAAAAAAAAAACAACTAGATTGCATCCACGTTGCCTCTGCAACAATTTATTTGGTAAAAGGGGGAGTCCTTTACATGTCATACTTCTATGGAAGTTTGCCAAATAATTTTACAGTACACATGGTGTTACTTTCCCGCACTAGTGCGGAAATGAGTACTTTTCGTGCATATGTTGAAACTTTAAAGAGCCATGTACTGTAAAACGTTGTACGATACACGTGCGAATAGGTAATTCGCAACTCGTGTCGATTTAAAACACTCCCTTCGGTAGTGTTTTAATTTATCACCACTCGTTGCGAATTTCCTATTTTCTGCACTTGTATCGTAAATAACTATTAATGCAGACTTAGCGTGGACGGACTCTAACTGTGTACCTAATACTCTGAGAAACATATACGCAACCGTAGACAGCCGTAAGACGTCTTCTGCTGTACATAGGCCTCCCCCAAAGAGTGCCATCACAAAACGGCGCGCGACCTTTACCAAGGTCATCAGTCCACCTTGGGGGCCTACCCGCGCTGCGCCTGCCAGTAAGTGGTCTCTCGAGAACCTTTCCGCCCCAACGGTCATTAATGTGCCCCGCCTACTGCCACTAAAGTATATTTCGCACGTATATTTTTGCGGTTTTTTTGTGCCAGACAGACAATACATCGGAGAAGAGAGCCGAACAACATGAAGTGATCGCGTGGCTGGTATCCTAGCAGATAGATTAAGTTGCTGCTCTGACAGAACTCATAGCCGACCAGTGGGTCGATCACGTAACTTTTCTTACGAACGTCTGTAAGATTTAAAAAAAAAAAAACCGGCCAAGTGCGTGTCGGACCACGCAAAACGAAGGGTTCCGTGCCTATTAAAAAGGTCGTATCGCCACAGAAATTTGACGGCACTTACGTCCTTTTCTTTGAGGAAGGCAGTTTTTCAGCAATATCTCGAAAACCTCTAAACCGATCTTGTTCAAAACAATTTTCGGTGAATGAAAATGCGACGGTCCAACCGCGCATAAACAGGCTGCAGAGCACGCGACGCGAGGCAGCCGCACTACCACTGCCACCGCCGCGCGCGCTAAGTCGAGGGTGCAGCTAACCGATACGCAACGCAAACACCGAACATATAAAAGGGAGCGCGCGCGGCCGCCCGGCCAGTCAGTCTTTGCCGCTGCTCCGATACAGTCGCAAGGGCTGACTACACCTAGCCGCCGCGTGTTTTCTACGCGTGTGCGCCCACTAGGTATCCAGGGAAAAGTCCCCACTGCGCTGCGCGGGCGATACCGGGTACTGCGACAGTGGAGATTCTTCCTGAATTCGCGAATCGGGTTTACGTCCGTAACCCGCGTTACCGGAGTGTCCTACGGGACTTTGTTAAATATCTTGCACGGGGTTGCAACCCCCGTTTTAGAGCCAGTAGTCATAAGTTTATATTCCTGAATAAAAGGGCATCAAGACCCATTTCGTTATCACGTCAATCAGTGTTTATATTTGAACCTAGTGGAAATCCCTCCTACCCCTGAGTTTAGCTGGAAACCTTCACTCCGAAGGATATGTATGGCTCGCCCTCAGCGACAACCATCACATTTGGCGCCCAACTAAAAAACTCACGTTTTGCTAACTAAAAAGGGATCCACTAGCTAGAGATAAATTAAATTTAGCATCTGATTAGGCCATTCCGCAGCGTACGTAACCTAATAACTATTAAATCCCGTCTAGCCCGCCGTTCAACCGCCTGCCCGCCGACACGGCCCCGATCACTTTTACTCCGTCCCGCACGCCGACACAGACCAGCTCACCGACGACAGGTTGCTCCGTCCTGCCCGCCATCACAGACCTGACCGACAACAGGTTTGCCACCGCCCCTGGCCACCACCAGTTAACAGGATCAACAGTGAGTAAATCAAAACCATTTTCGTTGCTCGCGCGCAGCCCTACTCGACCCGCCAATGCCTACAGCTTGGATATACCGATTGAAGAAACCGGAACTAGTAAAAGAGGCCGAAGAGAGAGGTTTGTTAACAGAAGGACTGACCGTCGAGGAGATCAGGAAGCTCCTCGTAGAAGCCGTAAAAGCCGAGGAAGACACCGAATTAAAGGAGAAACCGGCCCGAGACATGGACAGTGACGAGCGCAGTCATAAGGTGAATAAACTCATAAAAGAATGGAATTTAACATTCAAAACAGTAGACAACGCAGTCGAATTCGTAGAGAGACTCGAGGAACTAATACTAGCAAGTGGTATCGAGAAAGATGATGTACTACCGGCCCTACCCCGAATTTTACAAGGTACAGCATTACTATGGCACCGGAACAACGTTAAGTCATGGCAAACATGGGACGAATTCCTGGAATTATTTAAACTGTATTATTTCCCGAGCAATTACGAAGAAGACCTGATTGAAATAATCGTGACAAGAAAGCAAAGGTACGGAGAGAGCTTCACAAACTACCTAACTGATCTGCAAACGTTCATGCGGAGATATGACAGACTCACAGTGAGTGAACAAATGCACCGGATCCACGAAAATATGTTAAAGCCATACAAGTTGTACATCAAGAAGCAGGACTACAGTAACCTTTCCGGACTCCTCAAACTCGCAACAGAATACGAACGCATATCAGCAACGCCAGACAGTAACCGTTACGCAAGCTACAGAGATACGGGTGCCGACAAAGCCAGGACAAACCAGAAAGCGCAAGGGGGTCAACTCCAAGTGACTCCACAACCAGGATCAAGCAGGGACAGGTACCAAACTCGAAAGCGGCAAGAAAGAGATTCCGTGGGAGCGGCCTACGACCACAACAGAGTGGATAACCGGGTCTATAAAGAAGTAGACATAATGGGCCGTAAATATCGATGTATGGTGGACACCGGTGCGACAAATACGTACATAAACCAGCAAGTATACGAGGACTGCATAACTCAAGGCGCGTTAGTAAAAAACGCGACAAGAGAAGTGGTACTGGCAGACGGTAGGAGCACGCAAGTGGGGAAAAGCGTCCTAGTAGACCTTGAAATGAAAAGGGCAAGATTTAAGCACTGTGTAAGAGTACTACCATCAGCCACATGCACGATTATAGGCATGGATGTGCTGAACAGAGTCGGAATGAAGATTACCTGGGCAGGAGACGAGTTAGAACCGGAGGAACACAAGGATCAACAGCAAACTCAACCCGAACCGAGTCCAGGAACACAGACTGAGACAACCGGCACCACCGACACCAACGGGGAAGAGACAGTAGCCAACTTCATCAATGAGCACGATGAACAACCAGATAAGGCCCAACCGAGGTACCAAAACAAGGATCTCGACACAGTGCTTCAGCGCGAAATGGAGCTCTGTGAAAAGAACCCGAAGAAAACCACCTTGTACACACACAAGGAAAACAGGAAGATACCGAACCACGCATACAACAAGCTTGCAGATCCGGGATCAGAGTGGAAAAAATGGTTACCACAGGAGGATAGGGCACACGTGAGGCGACAAAACCGGACGAGCATATACCGGACGATGAGCAACCAGAGTCAACCAGAGAGAACGGGAGGGCTGGGCAGAAGCAGAACGGCGGACAAGAAGATAAAATAGTGCGACCGTCCCATACCAAACGCATGTTCCAATTTCGTTTTTTTTACACAGTATTAGTATTTTTTTTATTTATAAATAATATCCGGGTAATATATAGATAAACTATAACCAGGTAAATAAGAAACTTAGATGTTGGTGGAACAAACCACACCCAAACCGGCGAAGTACTGCCATAGTAGCTCGCGCACTCTTAAAACCTATAGGGACTAACACCAGCAAGACCTGAACCTGTATTTTTTTTGACGGTGATTTTTCCCCTAGGTAAAAATCTCTCGGTGGGGGGAGGCAATGCGACGGTCCAACCGCGCATAAACAGGCTGCAGAGCACGCGACGCGAGGCAGCCGCACTACCACTGCCACCGCCGCGCGCGCTAAGTCGAGGGTGCAGCTAACCGATACGCAACGCAAACACCGAACATATAAAAGGGAGCGCGCGCGGCCGCCCGGCCAGTCAGTCTTTGCCGCTGCTCCGATACAGTCGCAAGGGCTGACTACACCTAGCCGCCGCGTGTTTTCTACGCGTGTGCGCCCACTAGGTATCCAGGGAAAAGTCCCCACTGCGCTGCGCGGGCGATACCGGGTACTGCGACAGTGGAGATTCTTCCTGAATTCGCGAATCGGGTTTACGTCCGTAACCCGCGTTACCGGAGTGTCCTACGGGACTTTGTTAAATATCTTGCACGGGGTTGCAACCCCCGTTTTAGAGCCAGTAGTCATAAGTTTATATTCCTGAATAAAAGGGCATCAAGACCCATTTCGTTATCACGTCAATCAGTGTTTATATTTGAACCTAGTGGAAATCCCTCCTACCCCTGAGTTTAGCTGGAAACCTTCACTCCGAAGGATATGTATGGCTCGCCCTCAGCGACAACCATCACAAAATTAATAAGCCCTATGTCCATGAATTTTTCCATATTTTTAAAATACACCGTTAAAAAATTAGAGGGGGGGGGACAGAATTTTAGTGACTTTCGGGGCGATTATCTCCGACCCTATTCACTTAATCAAAAAAAATGCTAAGAAACCTTATATTTATTTTGAAAGGCCTATCGATTGATGTGCCACACGGGGGGTCACAATGAAAAAAAAAATTTTGACTTTTAGTTTTATGTATGGAGTGCACCCCTAAAAAATTTTTTTTTTGTCATTTTAATTACAAAACTATGTAGCGGCTAACAAAATACACCTATCCTCAAAATTTTATTCAAATACACCTTATAGTTTTCGAGTAAAATGCCTGTGAAATACGGACAGACGGACAGACGGACAGACGGACAGACGGACAGACGGACAGACGGACATGACGAAACTATAAGGGTTCCGTTTTTGCCATTTTGGCTACGGAACCCTAAAAAGAAAAAGAAAAGAAGACATTTATTCACTACACAAAAGACACACAGATATAAAGGGAGTAGACATACAATACAATTGACACATTGTGTGTGTCTTCGCGGCAGTGAAACGGTCGCTGTCTCAGCATTGTGCCGAGGTGTCAGACAGACACCTACAGCGCTGGTTTTCAGACAGCACCGTAAGTGACCCACGGAACGCAACACAGCATACTATTCGATAGTAGAAACATAATAAATAAATAATTAATGTAATAAATGTGTTTTTTTTAATATAAAACAGTACCACAACGGGATGAAAAATACAAAGCATAAAACACGACACGGTTGGGATGTTAAAAGTGCTGGATGGGTTAAAGTTGGGATTTTTGGAGCGTCAACAAATAGCCTTTAAGCTGGCGCTTAAAGGTATACTTGCTCGACGCTCCTTGGATAGGTGGAGGGAGATCATTCCAACACTTGGACGCCGCGAACCTAAAGCTACCTCGAAACGCCGCGGTCCGATGCTCTGGCACCAGAATCATCGCCTTACACCTACGCCTACGTCAATTTTATATGGAAAAACCGGCCAAGTGCGTGTCGGACCACGCAAAACGAAGGGTTCCGTGCCTATTAAAAAGGTCGTATCGTCACAGAAATTTTACGGCACTTACGTCCTTTTCTTTGAGGAAGGCAGTTTTTCAGCAATATCTCGAAAACCTCTGAACCGATCTTGTTCAAAACAATTTTCGGTGAATGAAATTAATAAGCCCTATGTTCATGAATTTTTCCATATTTTTAAAATACACCGTTCAAAAGTTAGAGGGGGGGGACAGAATTTTAATGACTTTCGGGGCGATTATCTCCGACCCTATTCACTTAATCAAAAAAAAATGCTAAGAAACCTTATATTTATTTTGAAAGGCCTATCGATTGATGTGCCACACGGGGGGTCACTATGAAAAAAAAAAAATTGACTTTTAGTTTTATGTATGGAGTGCACCCCTAAAAATTTTTTTTTTTGTCATTTTAATTACAAAACTATGTAGCGGCTAACAAAATACACCTATCCTCAAAAATTTATTCAAATACACCTTATAGTTTTCGAGTAAAATGCCTGTGACATACGGACAGACGGACAGACGGACAGACGGACAGACGGACAGACGGACAGACGGACATGACGAAACTATAAGGGTTCCGTTTTTGCCATTTTGGCTACGGAACCCTAAAAATGACAGTTAGATTGAGATTTAACTGTCAGACGCCGCGTTCGGAACGTTACGTGATTATATTACCCCCTGGACATGGAAAGGGAACGATGGGCCCTGTCGGTCCGCAGAATTGCAAGGTGCTCCAAAGAAGTGAAAGTTACATTGTTTAGGGCGTTTTGCATCTCCTTCTATACATACAATGTGTGGGCGCAGTATACGCAACGGGCCTATGAGGCCCTTAGGGTCCAATTTGGGTAGTAACGCAGCCTACAAAGCTGAAGGTCCTGGGTTCGAATCCCGGCAAGGGCAAATATTTGTGTGATGAGCATGGATATTTGTTTCTGAGTCTTGGATGTTTTCTATGTATTTAAGTATTTATATCTATTATATATATCGTCGTCTAGTACCTATAACACAAGCCTTATTGAGCTTACTATAGGCCTAGTTCGATTTGTGTAAGAATGTCCCCTAATATTTATTTATTTATTATTATTTATTAATGTAATTAATGCGTTCCGGGTGTTGATGGGACTGTCTAGTTTAAGGAATGTAGGTATTTGGGTTGAATTTAACATTTTATAACATGTTAACTTTTTACACACCCTCAGCTTAGCATTACACTGAAATCCCAACACTGAAATCAAAATAATTACAAATTTATGTCCACACGATGAATAAATTTACATATCCAGCGCTTAAAGCGCTCAGTTGTCGGAATAACTGTGTCTCGGACGTAGACCGAGGAAATCCCGTCTGTTGTATATATATACGTATATATAGCACGGCATAATTGACATAATATTATGTACAGCAAATTATATCAGCTGATCCATTGAGGAGCTATATTTAGATATTTATTTTAAGCGCTGTATTTAAAAGTAAAATGGCGGCCACGTTGCTGTTCTGTCTAAGATGCTCTCATGCTGATATTTTATGACAATCATTTTATACCACATGGGTAGCAAGTGGGTAAATCAACTTTTTTCTGTCACTAGTTGCCATGGTAACGTCTCCTGGGTCACTTTTTAAAACTGCGATTTTATGGGTTTTAGTTCACCAAATGTGGGGTTTTCTTGTCATGTTCGACCCCTTTTGGTACTTTAAATACACACACACACACTCACATACACACACAAACACACTCACACACACTCTCTCTCTCTCTCTCTCTCTCTCTCTCTCTCACACACACACACACACACACACACACACACACACACACACACACACACACACACACACACACACACACACCACACACACACACACACACATACACACACTAGGTTCATGCCACTATGGCGGTGATACCTAAATTGTTGTCTTTGTTTTTATTTTAAAAAGATTATACCTACTCGAACGTAAATGCACTGTTACCCTACTTAAGCAACTGTTTTTTTATGGAGGAGCGGGTCTTTCTGACACCCAAGACCCAACCCTATATTGTCACACTGTAACCAATCTATGCAATAAATCATTTTCATTATTCATTTTTTTTTTCATTTTGGTATGACCATCTTCTAGGCATGTTGGAAGTCCATATTGCAACATTTTTTTTAAAAAACTGTAATTTTGTTTCCTGGCTAACGGGACGGGACGGTAGCCTCTGAAGCTCTGAACGTTTGCAATTGGGTACTTTCCTGGATAAAAAAATATATAATTCTATTTAGTCCGACAGTTAAAATATAAAAAAAAATTGGACACGTATTTTTTTATTTATCAATTAAACAAAAAATTATGAAGATATAGCCCGTTAAAGTTCCGCCTGACGTCACATTATGCTAAAAAGTGTAGGTACCATGTTTAATTGAAAAACAAAAAAAATACGTGTCCTATATTATTTTTAAAATCTAACTGTCGGACTGAATAACTTTTTTTAGGAAAGTAGCCAATTCTAGAGGATTCACAATCGCGTTACCGACCGTTTATTTTCGAGGATTCGTTGTTTCGATGGACTTGCGATGGCCATCTGCTGTCTCATCATCTAATGCAGTAGGTAGGTTTTCTTTTCGAACCTGTGGCAGTTTATGGACATTTATAGGTGCATGTAATATGCCTAAATTGAAGAACAAATAACTTTGACTGTGAGTAGGCACTGAATTTGTACCGCCCCGGTTCCGCGCATCCCGCGCCAATCAGATAGCACTCGTTAAAATAAATGCATACTTTAAATAATCAGTACTGACTTGACTCTGACAGCTTACTGATACCCTAGGTAATACCGATTCCGCGCCGCTAAATGCGGAAGTGGCCACACTCCTAACCTAAATAATTGCGCTATGGACATAACACAAATGAATAAGCCGTAGGCACTAGGGCTTCCAATCCCGGGATTTATTACTACTACAATATCACGGATCCCGGTATTGCAGTAGTAATAAATCCCGGGATTAGAAGCCCTGGTATGCACCTACGCTAAGAGTAGGAAGCTTCCTCTGAATAATTATCTGATTAGAACAGCGAACGAAAAAACCATAGAAGGCGAAATACCCTACAAATTTCTACCCAAACACGTGCCCAAGACCCGGTATGCGCATGAGTGCGCATGTTCAAACTACACGGCTGCTTGGCATCCTTTTGACACCCCGCCCCCACGCCCGCATACGTCAGCATGATGACAATGTGCATCCTTTTTGTGGGGCCACTTTTTTGCGCTGGATAGACTTCTATAGTTTTTTTCATTCGCTGGATTAGAACCCCGGTAGCACAACCTTACAATGAATTATGTCTTAATAAAGGAATTGAGCTCTAGGATAAGCTTGCTTCACCTTAGACCTTGCCATCTCGGGTCAAATTAGGGTCATGTATCAGAGGTCAAACGTGCGCCCAACTAGTTTTGCCGTGTTTGCCTTCCGAAGCTACTAGCTCTATACTGTGTCGGTATAAGATGCATGGGCATGACCAACTCAGATTTAAATCTATGAAACGGTTATTTGTAAACGTCGTCGATGCAAATTCAGACCTCAAATCAGTACGATTCATAACTAGTTTCTGTAATTGTACGCACCATTAAAAACCGGACCAGTGCGAGTTCAACTCGGCGCTCCATATAAAATATACAAAAATATTACGTTACTCTGAATAATCAAACTTCTTACAGGTTTTCCTGTAAGGCAAGGAACTATTTTCTATATTTTTTTCAGAATTTTAAGCTTTGTTAGTTTCGGAAAAAAGGGGCAGGGAAAGGTCAATTTTCGTCTTTTTTTCCTAAATTAGGTACTTCAAATCTGTTTTTACTAAAATTATAAAAAAAAAAACTGAGATGCTTACAACAACCCCTTCATTTGATATGTCACACAATACAATTTACGAAACTTTTTGAAGTGGATACTTCTTTGCTCGCGTTCTTGTATAGGGGTACAGTTCAAAATGTATCACGTGACTTCGGGAATAACTTTTTGAAGAGAAGCCTAATCTGATTTCAAATAATTGTTTGTTAGATGTTTTAATCCTTATTTATTTGCCATTGGTTGTTAATCACAAAATGTTATTTAGTTTATGTGGCGGGCATGAAAATAATGCTGAAATGACCGCCATTTTCAATGTATCGCGAGTCAAATGACTGTCAGTCAATGTAATGCGCCCTGTTGAGCATAGCAATTTCTTAAAACTACAAATTTAAAAACACGGAAAAGAGTCAATCAATAGTTATAATAATGTTTTGAATAATATAAATAAAGTGGTTTAAAAACGTTAAATTAAAAGAATATAAGTCACAGTTTTGTAAAAAGGTATCGAAAAACACATGCATGACATGCAGTAATTTTAAGGTGATTGACGTGGATTGCCAACTCGTGATTTGTTTCTGATAAACAATAAAATATGTTTTCACACCTCTCATTCAGAAAAGTAAGTTTTGGTCGCCGACGAGAGGGAGCAAAATGCCACTTTTCTGTTCAAGCTACTTTTTTAATTTATTCATTGGCATGTAGCATTTACGCAATGTGCCAATTGAACACAGATCTTAAGAAAATAATCGATTGTAATTTCATCGTAATCGATTAAAAACTAACATATTTCAAGTTTTAACTTTAGCAACGTTATATTTGAAAAAAATGTCACAATAAACTATACGTTTTACTGAAATCAAAACTATGATGTTATTGTATATAAATTATATAATAATGAATATTGATATTCGTTCAATTTTCCTCATAATCGGTGTGAAAAGTTACATGTGTCACTCAGGAGCATTATTTTCGTCTTGGGCGTTAACACTTGAATCCCTCACTAAGCTCAGGATCCTACGTTAGAATCCCTCTCTACGCTCAGGATTCTATTGTTGGATCCCTCGCTACATTCAGGATTCAATACACCGCCCTCGCCGTAAATATACTATTTTGCTCCCTTGTGACACGAATAACTATTCGTCAAGATACGTATAATAGGTATATCCGAAATACAAGTCTTTTGGTTCCTCATTCAAACAGTCTCTAAAACTCCCATCCCATTGAAATAAAATGATGCCTTAAAGTAGAAAACGAATTTTCAGACATGATTCACAAATTCCTACAACCATTTTGCTTAACACGAACCTAGTAATCTTCCGATCCGACATTCCTAGAAATTACTCTATTTTACTCCTAATCGTGGAACTAGGAATCGACAGGCCAATTCCGAGAAACCTGAGTAGGTAGTCTAGAAATAGGTTCTGACACGAAAAGATGCGTGTTTAGAGTTAGTTTTATTTTATTAGCCTCGTGCGGGTGTGAGTGTGATATATTAAATAGGTTGGATAGAATATTGGACTTTTGTACAGATATTTGGTGTATAATTATATTCTAAGTCCTTTATCTATACTAATATTATAATAAAGAGGATAAGTTTCTGTCAATAATTTCATTTTTAGGGTTCCGTAGCCAAAATGGCAAAAACGGAACCCTTATAGTTTCGTCATGTCCGTCTGTCCGTCTGTCCGTCTGTCCGTATGTCACAGGCATTTTACTCGAAAAGTATAAGGTGTATTTGAATAAAATTTTGAGGATAGGTGTATTTTGTTAGCCGCTACGTAGTTTTGTAATTAAAATGACAAAAAAAAATGTTTAGGGGTGCACTCCATACATAAAACTAAAAGTCAAATTTTTTTTTTCATTATGACCCCCCGTGTGGCACATCAATCGATAGGCCTTTCAAAATAAATATAAGGTTTCTTAGCATTTTTTTTGATTAAGTGAATAGGGTCGGAGATAATCGCCCCGAAAGTCACTAAAATTCTGTCCCCCCCCCCTCTAATTTTTGAACGGTGTATTTTAAAAATATGGAAAAATTCATGGACATAGGGCTTATTAATTTTATTCACCGAAAATTGTTTTGAACAAGATCGGTTCAGAGGTTTTCGAGATATTGCTGAAAAACTGCCTTCCTCAAAGAAAAGGACGTAAGTGCCGTAAAATTTCTGTGACGATACGACCTTTTTAATAGGCACGGAACCCTTCGTTTTGCGTGGTTCGACACGCACTTGGCTGGTTTTTATACAAGCTTTTGGGTAAGGCCGTCGAAATTTGTGTTTTGTTTAACGTAAATCTGCTTTGTGTTACGTTTTGTTTTGTATTTGGCATTTTTGTGATACTTTTGTTTTATGCATACCTAACCCAAAATGTGTTACACGCCATACAAAATATAACCAAAAGCAGACAAATTTACATTAAAAAAAACGCAAATTTCCACGGCCTTACCCTTTTATTGGCCTACTAAAGGCTTGGCTTCTCGAGCACACTTTGTATAGTATTGACGAATTTTTGAACATTAAATTATAGCTATAGTATAATTTCTGATGAACTGAATTTATCAGTTACCGCTAGTAGGTAACTTAATATTTAATTTTTTACACATATTGTTATACATTGACATGTAATATTAAGAATATTATCAATAAATGAAAATGAATATTGCCGACTGTACTTTTCTGTAAACCAGTCATCAACTACTCATTCAGACGTTTCTAACGAAACCAAACTCAACGGTGTTACGTCGGTTAAGTCCTGAATTCCCACGGCCACCTTCTGTCTCCATCATCAGATCAGCTCGATGGTACCATAATATTGAATTGTCATCCAAACTATACTTAAACCTAAAATTTTAACTCAATCGGATAACGGCAAGTGACTGAAAAATGGATTGCAAATTATGACAAGCTAATAAGTTTTTAGATACTTAGTGGGGAATGAATGAAAATTTCAGAAGTACCTGATTATTTTTTTGGTGATAGCAATAGCCTTCCTTACATGGACCTATGAGACTCAGGACAGGCTATACGTGATGCCACGATGAGGAACGGAAAGGCTTCTATGCAGCTAAATTAAGTCGAAGAACTGGTCTTAAAATGGCTGATCGCTTACCATAAACAACTACTTAATTTGGGTGGGTAGTGGTTTATTGGTCACAACTTCATACTAAATCAGTTGTGGCAAACAGAAAAAAGTGGAACTGAGCGTTTTTCAAAAAAAGTCTACACGAAGTTTTTTTTCAGAATTCTATTTTTTTGGGTTTATCTTACTCAGAATCGTTGATACTATCGATTCTTATACAAGAAAAAAGTTGTCCCAGATTTTACTATGTAAGTTTTTTCTTCCAGTGCGTCACGACCATATAAATAAAAAAAAACACTGCGGACAAAAATGTGACGATCTGGAATGGAATATTTTGGACACTTTTTTTCTTGTATGAGGATCGATAGTGTCAACGATTGCAAGCTCAACTATGACAAGGACAACGAATGATATTTCACTTTCTGTCACACTTATCGAGATTGAGATTTGTACGAGTATGCTACCATCTCGCTCGGACGTGGTATTAGTATTACCATAGCTTGTCCCGAGTATCTTAGGTCCATATGCTTCCTTTTGCGCCTACTATGTTGTACATTACAAAATTCAAGTAGCCTCGACCCCTTCAAGAAGCTTCGCGACCCCCACTTTTATACGCAGCGCAAATGTGTATATTTGCAGCTTAGAGCATACATAACTGGAGTAGCCTTTCAGTAACTTACCCCTCTGTAGAAAACCTTGCACAATGTGCAAAAAATCATACATAACGACAATTTCACTATCGATTAATGGTCATTCACAAAATCGCCTCGCAAGAGAACACTGATGATAAAAATGCCCGCATGTTGCTGTAAGCACTTGATTTTATAAACGTCCAACCACTTCAAGCTTTCAATATACAATTGAGTTTCAATATCTTACTAAGAATATTAAGATGCTCCCCCCGCCCCAACAGAATACGGCAGACATTTTTGTACGCAAATACGACATAAGGATAGGCTACTCCAGTTGTGTATGCTCTGGCAGCTAACCATTCCTGTTGCGAACGGCAAGCCTACAAAATAACTATGACAGATGGTTGACAAATGAGGGGGGTTTCATTCACCCGGTGGGCGGACACACCTTGGCGCCTACATTGTAATTTCACTTCTGGTGATAGTTTCTCTTATATTCAAGGCTGTATTTGTAAAGGGGTAGGTAGCAATCGTGGAGGGTTGGTTTGACTAATAACTTCGGTTCTACATGGTTCTACCTTAATCATCTTGTGCCTATAATTTTAATGTCAGCGAGTCCGGATATGATGTTTGTTTAAGTGCTGTTCCAGTTATTTACACTTGCTACATTTTATCATCATTGATTTGAATAATCGATACCAAAGAAAAAGTTGATAAATAATATATCTTCTTTTCTTTTCTTTTCAAAGATAATCAAACATAAAATAATTGCGTTCTCTCTTCAAATTAAAGTTTCTGCCGAATCTGAATCCAAAATTTAATCTCGATTGAGTTTTAATAATTGGCCAGAGGGGTAATCAGCTAATCAGGTAACGTTTCGAACGCGCGTTAGATAGTTTAACTGTAATTTTTCCTATAATTTGACATTTAGATCTACCTAACGTACCTACGTACAATGCGTTACGTGATCGACCTGCTGGATCACGAGTCTTGCGAATTTTAAAACGTATCTAAGTATAACCTAGTTTTAATACAATTAATCCTCCGTCTCAATTATATGTAAATTTCTTATTTAGGTACTAATAAAATAAAAAAACTTCTCGACTGCTTCCGCTTTTACCACTGTTATCTCACGAACCGTACAAATCTTAGTAAAGTTTCTCTTCTCGTCTCATTCTACATTACCTTCAACTCTATTGCTGAAAGGTTAGCTGAAAGAGATCCTTTAGAAGAGGTATAAGTTCGCAGTTGTCCTTTCCTATTGAATGACTACTGATAGTCTAAAGCGAACGCAATGCCTCTAAATGGCAAAAATGGAAGCACATTGCCAACAAAGCACTCGATAACGACACTTGATGAATTATTAACTCCACCCTGCCCGACTTAGAAGAGAAGAAGATTGAATGACTTGTATATGTTTTAACTTGTTGTTGTTACATACATACATACAATACATATATTCATAATCTTCACTTCACAGAAAATAATTACAACCCGATTCCACCCACTCTGATCACATTACCCCGCGAATCGATACGTTCCGAATTTAAACTGCCGTCCCCGCCATTTTTCCCTGATCTAATGAACTATTAAAGTGCAATTTCCCTGCGCGATGGGGCTAGATGGCGCTACGCGCATGTATTGATCGGCCGGCTGCAAAGTAGTGCCAAGTCACGGAATGTATTGGCCGCCGAAAAATGGGGGGCGAAGTTTGGGCACGTTGCATTTCGCATGTGGTCGATTCGGTTTTGGAGGGTATGGTAATCTTGCGTGTATGCTGTTTTAGTAATCAGAAGGCTGATCGCGATTTGGTCGCTTGTCGCTGCGGAGTGCGGACTGCGAATACGTCACTTACATGCTCGTGGGTATAATTGGCAGAATACAACGAAAATTTCAACGCAGTGTGAAACGACAAAATATTTATTTTGTACTTCGGGTTAACTTGTCAAACTTAAAAAAAAATAGATACCTACTTAGGCAATCGAACACGAAAATTTTAATGATCAAAAATTAATCCGTTACCGAATTTTTAGGACATACTAGAATTTAACAACTTTTAATCTTTAAGTTTTAACTCCGCACTAAATGTCTTGTTGATTTGGCGCGTGGTTTACAACTTTTCTCTTTGACAGAGCGTAGAAAAAGGTTAATAATTATGAACGCCACAGTTGTGGTTAGGTATTACTTAATTTACTTTTTCTTGTAAAATAATCTCGATCGTAGGTACATACATATTTGGCGTTCACATTTTTGCAAAAAATATTACGGCTGTAGACGATGTCCAAACATCAAAAACTACTGTTTTACACGAGGTACTTTTATATGGAAGCTTCAGAACGCTACGGCTCGGACGAAGCCATTTTTTCATTATTTTTAACAAGGCGCTGGAGTCGAATACAATACCACCTTGCGTATGGCTGCACCTAATCACAGTGTGTTTCACTCAACTTCACCATTATAACTTGAACCAGAGCTTCCTATCAACTATGCGCGTTCAGAGCTCAGCTTTTCACTGTGTAAGGTCGTGGTGAACGCTAGCCTACTCCCCTCGGGCTATAGATAACCGCTATTAGCTCCCCGCTTCACCCTTTTATCTCCGACATTTACGAGTGTCGGAGTGTCGCTTGTGTTAGGCCCCTTGGTTACGCGTGGTTGTTGACAAATAAGTAAACAGTGGCTGGGAGAGCGAGCTTTGCTGGGCGTCTGTCATGATTTTGGGAAAAAACATAGCTAAATATATTTTTCCTGCTGTACCTACCGTCTTAGAAACCGTTGATAAACATATATTTATAAATATTGTGTTGCTAGTATAGAATTACAGTTTTTGCCAAGTTAGTTCAGAAAGAAAACTAAGTACCTACTCAAGCCCCCAATAAGTCCTTCGGAGACAAATCTTACATTCTGCTTATATCTAACTTTAATAGGGTCAAGCCCCTCCCCAAAAGTTGCCCACCTAACCAAAATCCTGGATCCGCCACTGGGCAAGCCTTCTTTTTTGTTTTTGTTTATACATCGTCGACGGAAATCGTGTTGACCGCCAGAGTAGGTAGATGTCGGTCCCTCACTGTCAACTCAGCACATCATCGCGAGCTCCGGCGACCTTGCTCGTCGCCAGGAACACAACACCACATGCTTATAGATAGAGCTATACCTTCGCTAAAAGGATGTTCTGAAAAGACACATGAAGAAATGTAAGTTAGAGCCGTCTGAGTGGGAGGAGAAGGCGGCATGGCAGCCCGTATGGCGAAGTCTACTACATCAACATGTTAATGCCTTTGAAATTGAGCGTCGTAACGAGCTCGATAAAAAGCGAGACGACCTCAAGGCTCACCTACCGGCAACCATCCAGTACAACTTCGTCGGCGGGGTATTAACTCATTAACCTGCCCAAATTGCGCCACATGAGAGTGCACCAGAGAGTAGAAAAACAACACTCCAGTCATATTGCTAATCGTTATATATAGAGCAAAGTATTACGATTGCTCTTCAGTAAGGAGGTACTTCCCAGTTGGTCTGATCCAAATACGAACGAGAGGACATTTCGCTGTGCCCCTACTCCAAAATAAAGTGCCTAAATCTGATTAAAATAATCTCAATTGAGCCTTAAGAGTTGGCCCCAGTATCTCAGTTACTTCAGTTTAGAGTATGAATCTTCCCCCATCTCTTTTACCCCATCAGACCGTACGGTTATTGAAATTGCATACATAAATAAACTCACCCTTGTAATTCCAGTGGGGGTAGGTTCAGGGTGTTAGAGATTTACCTTAGTGCCAGTTTTAATCAGTTTGGGTACTTTACAGATAAATAATGTACTGTGGCGACTACCTACGTTCTAAATAATTACCGCTGTTTATTTATAAGTTAGTAGTGACGAATTTTGATACCACTAGCGCCATCTAGTTTCTCTGCCAGGAACATAAAATTATTACCCACCGCTGGATAGTGCGGTTTTTCGTGTACGTGAACGTGTACGTTTCGTGTAACAACAGTAGTACAACAGAAGATCGATAGATGGCGTTTTAGAGTAACTTCTTAAAACAGTATATTTTATAATCTCTAACTTCTAATTCGAACAATCGACCAACGTTCTGTATCTGTCACTGACTTATTACAACATTGACATTTACTTATTTTATTTATTCTAGTAAATGAAATATTTTAGGGTAATTATATCTCCCGCGTATTACAAAGAACACAGGACAAAATATAGGCTATGTCCATCAAGAAAGTGCATTTTATGCACAGGTGAATTTTTTTAAAATCTGATAACTGGTTTCCGAAGATTATGCTCCATATACAAACTTTCAATGTTGCAACCTCCCAGCCGTTTCCTCTTTATAATTATTAAGTATAGACAAACGGATTTTTCTTGATAATTTACATGTGGATGTAGTTTGCAACAATAGGTACCTTACATACATCTAGAGTCAACCATATATGTGAATAAATAAATAAAAAACATTATTTTCATTACTATCGACATCCTTTCTTATGTCAAAGTACAAAATTATAAACATCGAAAGCGGTAGTTGTATGGTCTAACTAAATATTCAAAGTCACACATCTCTTTCTCTAACTGGGTAAGTCAGTTGGTTTCCACGGTCCCAAGAATACAGCTCCTGAAACAGTGCATAAAAATGTTTTTAGTACAATTTACAACGGAGTCCATCCGGCTAGAAGGACCAATTATTATGCATATTGCAAGTACGCATATTGCATATTGCAAGTGAGGAATACCTCCAGCCGCCCAAAGGCCTCTCTTCAACGGAATTTACACAATTCTAAATTGGAGTTGCATTTGTTTTATTTCGTTCTATTTTAAAACAAAACAAAGTTACTCTATTCCTTTTGCAGTTGATTACAATTTCGTCACTTATTTCTTGTACAGTGAGCGGCTAGGGCAATATTTCTTGTTTTGCCTGCAGAGAGGTCAGAAACAAATATGGTTTGGGACAACCTCCCTGGCAAGCCTCATGTGCCATCCAAGGGGAAACTGTCTTGCTCACGGTTCTCGCGATGCATGCTCTATATGCGGCAGTCGTATTGAGTACCCTAAAGAGAAACGCAGTCGTTTGGAGCCCACATGAAATTCATACTCATGCTGGAACAAGAAAATCCTTGAAGGTTGTATTAAACATACATGTAATGAACCCGATTTTTGGTGTTCCGCAGCAAAATTGGAACACTTATTTTCATTGAGGTTTTGTCGAGGAAGAAGAAAGTGCATTACCTTAAGCGTGTGATCATATCCCACCCAGTTGCGTGGTCTTCCAGAAGGCAGTGATACCTCTAGGTGGTATAGGTCTATGGCGACGCTCACTTTGCTCTCCCGGTCCGTGGCCGAGTCTAGAGCGCATACTATGAGCGTCTCACTTAAGCTAAGATTATGTGGGGTCACGAACAAAAACCCACCTCTGTACTGTACATACTTATCTGTCGTAGGAGAATTTTCAGTTTCTTTGGCTCCTCCCGGCGTGAGCCAAATAGTGTGGAAAAGCTGATGCCCAATCTTCCTGTGAAAGACAAGAGAAGCAGAGGCAGAATACCCACCCGTTGGCTTGATGCAGTCGAGAAGATTACGCAATTGAAACTTCAAGGCTCTTTACGGAAGGCTGAAGAGTGCACTGCCGTGTCTCAGTGATGAGGTTTTGACGAGGAAGAAAAATGAGTGCAGTATTACCTTATGCGTGTGATCATATCCCAGCTGCGTGGTCTTCCGGAAGGGGTTAGTGAACGGTAGAGACACCTCCAGCTGCTTGTTCTGGTACAGGTCTATGGCGACGCTCACTTTGCTCTCCCGGTCCGTAGCCGAGTCTAGAGCGTAAAGCACGCCGCATACTATGAACATCTCGCCTACCTGCAATTACAATTATCGTCATTAATATCACCTATTATTCGTCCCTTTGCTGCTGATGCTGCGAACAGGATCTCATGGGTGAGATGCAAGCAATAGTCCTCGCTCTGGCCCAGAGCGGCTAGGGGACCTACTTACATAAATATACGCCTCTTCCACCATACACCTTTGAATTTTTACTGGTCGTAAATTGTCAGGCACCAAATATTCTTTAATCCCTAAGAGTTTAGTGCCAAGTTAAGCCAAAGACACCAGATTTTTTTCGATGTTCAGTTTGAATAGTGAGCGATAGGAATATATTTGTCTTCATACAAATATGATTCAAAGTAAAAATTGTCTTCAATGTGTGTCCTGTGTGTTTGTGAATAAATGTATTTTCTTTCTTTCTTTCTTTCTCCTAAGAGAACTGAAGATCGAAAAAAATCTGGTGTCTTTGGCTTAACAAGCTAAAGTTAGACTGCCGTAACGCTATCGTAAGCATTGAAAGCAGTCAACTTTTATCGATTGAACATTTAAAAGACACACACACACATTAGGCACATTTTAGAAACTCACTTGTTTATGATTCAATGAGATATTCCAGATGTAATCTATGTTTAGGTCGTCCTTGTTGGGGTCAAAGCTTAGCTGAAACCAAAAACCAATTTTCTTATCCAAGTCAAATTATCAATCGGGTTACTGGTTAGCGACGTCAAAAACTGCGGCAAGATATTTATGCTTACGCCTAATTCATTTCGTCAACATACAGCAACGCACCATGCTTTCTTAGCCGAGCAATTATCTTAATGTGCATTAATACCTAATAATCAGCAGTATCTAACCTTAGCAACAGCAGTGTTGTTGGAACCTTCCAGGGAGTAGATTGCCCAAAGACCGTTATCATCAGCACTGAAATCGACCTGTAAAATATCAAAAGAGTATTGAAAAGTTGAATATTCTGTTGTAATTCCGCGTATAAATAATAATTATTTCTGACACTTGATCAGCAACTGCCAGAAATAACTTTGATGAAGAAGATTATGGAGATGTTGCTGATGATGATGCTAGTATCGATGGTGATGATGATAATAACGGAAGTGATATGAAAATGTCATTGACGGTGGTGGTGACGGACATGACTGTAATGACTACAATCTGCATCGATATAAAAAAAAATGATGGGGACAACGTTAACGATGGTGGTAAAAAATATCTGCTGATAACATCGGTTAGAACTATATCATCATCAATTCCAGCTGACCTGGTTGTGCTGCGCGGTATACAGTCGTCCACCTCGGTGCGGTAGTTGCACAAACTTGATGCGACTCTGCGTTAAGTCGTAGCGCATGATGTCCCCCGGTTTGCCAGAGTCATTGGCTTGGTAGAAGAACGAGCCGCTGTACACGACGTGGCCGTTGCCCTGGAATCATCATCATCTGTCAATATACGTCCTACTGCTCGTCCTTCCCGAATGGGAATAGAGACAGCTGAAAATAAGCCTCCTTTCGCTGAAGAGAGGGAATACAAACAGGTGGCACCAAACAAACTAATTGATCACGAGTGATGTTCCTTGATGTTTTGGTTGTTTTTCATTTAGTAGTTCTACAGGTTTTTACAAAAAAGTCTCTTTGGTTTTTCATTCAATCCTGGCCACGACTGATCTGAACATCTTCATTGAATTTCTATTGAGCGATAAAGCAATGAACTTGTTAAAAATTGTACATACATTTTGCATTGATTCGATTAGTCATTAGTCTGTAAGAAAGTTGGCAGGAATTTGAGTTTCGATATGAAGGGCTGAATCTAAATGCGAAATGCAAAGTATGCAAGCAAGATACAATTAAGTTCATAATGTCTTACATAAAAAGGTCTCTGCAGTTTATGGGGTTGATCGACCTGGTCGTTTTTAAATCTGGCCTTGCTCCAATATTCCCTCAGACGTTCGACTTCATTTTCCCGCGTCGTCCAGAGCTTCTCTTTCTGAAATTACATATATCTTGTAACGAAAAATGGATTCTGGGGGTTTTTATGTAGCTACAAATCACAATTTTATAAGACTTAGATGGCTTTTTAACTTGGTGTGATATTTATCTCACAATGTGAGACACCGTCTCTAGACACTATAGGTAAACATAGTTACCTGAGCTTCAGAAGAATTAGAATCACGAAGCCAGGCCCCAAACATTTCGTCTTTGAATCGGTGGAAGACTGGTTTACCAATGGCATAGAGTTGACAATCTGCATATAACATGTACTTTTACTGGTCAATTAAATTAAGTGCAAGACTTGAGTGGAATCATTAGAGATTCCATAAAAGTTTTATCCTAATTACTCGGGTCTGACAAATCACCGGTCTTGTTCTTCACAATTGGCACTACCACTGTACGGTCGACCCCAAAAATACGTTTACACTATTCGCCTTATTGCAATGGAATAAGGTGCAAAAGTGTAAACGTATTTTTGGCGTCGACGTACGAGTGAGCTGCGTGGGCAGATATGTGTGACTGAGGTACAATGTGTAGAACATGGCCAGAACGAATAGAGAAAATGTGGATTAATTTATAACATGTACGCTAAATGGCACCGCGTTTGGAGTAATATACAATGGACTCTAACAGCATCACCAAGCTTCATCACACATCATGTACTTACTAGTATTTCTTCTAGGCTTATTAGTCATGTTGGAGATGAGTGGAGAGATGAAGATCTTGCTGCGATCACATCGTGGACAGGTGGGGCAGTCGTGGACCTGGTTCACAGGACATAGGTCGTCCAGAGAAGAGAATGGGGGCGGTGGGTCACCGAACTCAACTGGATGTTCCTGTGGTGGCATCGTCATGTTGCGGCCGGGGTCTGAAACGTTATTATTAAAATATATAGAATTCCACGCCAATGCTTGGAAATGTTGCGAAAAATTATGGCATCAAAGTGAACGCTGTAGGTACGTTCGAACTCCAAAGAGGCTGAACACCTTTGTACCTGGTCGCTTTAACGCAATATACTCACTCTTCATAACTTTTATGAAGTGGATATTTCTTTGCTCGCGTTCTTGTATAGGGATACAGTTCAAAATGTATCACGTGAATTCCGGAATAACTTTTTGTAGAGAAGCCTAATTTGATTTCAAATAATTGTTTGTTACATGTTTTAATACTTCTTTATTTGCCATTAGTTGTTAATCACAAAATGTTATTTAGTTTATGTGGCGGACATGGAAATAATGCTGAAATTACCGCCATTTTAATGTATCTCGAGTCAAAAGTGCTACGTCAGTCAATGTTATCTTATCTGTTATACCGATTTATCTGTTCTTATACAGATTTTTATATAGATATTAAGGTGTTCAGAGCTACTTATAATATGTGTTCGACAGCACGTTGAATGAACAGACTTACTAAGAATTTATTCAGAGGGATAATCATGTAACGTTTTGAACGCGCGTTAGGACAATTTAACTGTCATTTTTTCCATGATAAAAAGTGACATTTAGACCTTCCTGACACGCGTACAATTGATACGTGATCGACTAGCAGCAGACCGTAAGAACAGCGAAAAAGGTACTAAATTTACCGTACGTTAGCTGGATCTAAATCTCATTTTTTGTATTGGAAATTGACAATTGAGATGTTAACGCTCGTCCGAAAACTTACGCAACTACCCTTCTCTTTGACAGTTCTCGTTCGGACATCTACAGATACTCACACAGCAGCTGTATATTTCCTCTAATCCCATCAGCCGTCTGGTTCTTCACCTCATTCTTGGCCACGCAGCTGTACTGCTTGAGGTCATACTCCTTCACCCCGTGTATCTCGAGCCGCATGATCCAGCGCCAGGGCTCCCGCGTGGGCACCACCTCGGTGCGGTAGCGGGCGCCCTCCAGGGTGCCCACGTCAGTCTCCCACGCCAGGACTGGCTCGGGCCAGGCTTGGACCTGGAACATTGGAAGATTGAAAGATTCTATTGCCTTAAAAAACCGAGCATAAGATGAGAGGGATTGGGCTGGGCTATTGTCCTCACGCTGGCCTAATTAGGGTAGAATTGGATTTATACTTATCTGACGTGATGCTCTCTAATACTTCTAACCATACTAAATGTCTGCAAACGACATATCGTCCTGCGCGTCACGTCAGATAAGTATGAATCGGCTTGGTCGAGTCGAGATAATCATTTTACAGTTGGAATTCTCAGGAAATCAATTCCCTCGCCATAGTGGACGCCTCAGAACGGAACTACGGATGATTGGAATCTAAACTGGGCGTAAACTCGAGTCCCGAGACAAATTAACGCTGACTACATACTAAGTGCTACATCCTACTAAGTAATATTATAAACTAACTTTCGCCCGCGACTTCGTCTGCGTGGACCTTTGTTACACAATCACGCTTAAGCGGCACAACCGATTTGAATGAAATTTTGCACAAGGATAGTTTATAGCCTGGATTAAAATATAGGATAGTTTTTTATCCCGGGTCCACGCAGACGAATAAATAGATAAAAATAAATTGAATACACGGTAGTAGCAGAATAACATTAATAAAAAAAGATTGTAGATATACGAAAGCATACGAACCAGTCATTGTAGCGTTTACATTTTCACAAAATTTATTGAAACACTTTTCGACGGTTCCTGTTTTTATCGTTTTTTTTTTGTAACATAGGATAGGTAATTTACTTACTTCACACATAATCTTCGCAGTTTTATTGAACACGTAGGCGATGTTGTTTTGAACACGAATGGACGGGCTGACTGAAAATAAAATAAAAAAACTGGTTATAAGACAGTAAAAGATATAAATTTAGTTCATTATCAGACACAATGTTACAATAATAACTCAAAAAATTACCCCATACTAATAACTTACAGCTAATATCACAATTATACAATAAAAAATAGATAAAAATATTATACAATAAAATACAAATAACTACTAAAATTACTAAAACTAACTTAACCTATGGGGCCTACACTATATTTACATATATCCCCTAAATCAATACCACTTGCTGGTAGGGTGCCCATAAGGCTGGCTGCATTTCCTCGCTGAATGGCAATCCCAATGCGTTGAGCGAGGAACGAGCCAGCCCTATGGTCACCAGTGGCGCGTATGAGCATTTTTGAGATCTTATTGAATAATTTTAGGGCCTCCGGTCCCCATGGACCCAAGGTCTCTACGGCAAACGCCGCAAATACGTAACTGTCACCTAAACCTACCACCTTGCGGCGCTTTGCAGCTTCAGCAGCAGCGGCGGGCAGTGCGGCCCCCATACTTAGTCTGAAAATAAGGATGGGACTTCGACCTGCTTGGCCAATGCCTAGCAGCGCTCGCTCTACTCACAGACACGTCGCAATATCCCTGACAGAGAGAAGATGGAGTCATACTTACAGTTTCGACGTCTGTGGTCTGGTTGGCGGACGGCCTCAGGCCGTTGTTGGCGAGGCATGCGTAGCGACCAGTGTGCCAGCGGGAAACGTGCGGAATGCTGAGCTGGGCATCTCTCATAAGCACGTCACAATATCCCTGATAGATAGAAGATGGAGTCATACTTACAGTAGACTTCGACATCTGTAGTCTGGTTGGCGGACGGCCTCAGCCCGTTGTTGGCGAGGCACGCATAGCGACCAGTGTGCCAGCGGGACACGTGCGGAATGCTGAGCTGGGCACCGCTCACGGACGCGTCGCGCCATGATCCCTGGGAGATGCATGAAATTAAATTGTTAATCCCTCCAGACCTCGAAGATAAGTAGTTCAGCTATCAAATTGGTTTAATCTGTCACACTCACATGAAATCAACTTGGTTTAATCAGTCCTAAAGCATGAAACCATTTTATAGCAGCGAACCTGAATACTAGAGAAATTGGTAGTGGTTGGGCAGGTGGATCGCAGGCAATCGCGTGGCTGGTCTATTAGTCGACGGGCATAGGTTGTTGCTCTAACATGCCACACGGCCACAATTGCGATGAAAGAAGAAGACAGCCCGTGCATTGGAAGCAGCTGGTGACAGAAGTCACCAAAAAGATTCAAGACGGACACGACCTTCAATGAAGGCCATGGCATCATTATAATTTTTACCTGTATTATTGCGGAGCCGTCAGCTTTGCGCCACTCGACACCGGGCTCTGGTCTGCCAGAGGGGTTGCAACTGATGCGCAGTGTTTCTCCTTCTCGCACTATCACTCTTGTGTGGTCCTCTGTGGAGAAATAAATGTTTAGGGTAACTGAGGCTTGAGTAAAAATATATCATTGCGTATGTGACTTTTCTGGTGTTTCAAGCATCCATAGATCACTGCACTGTGTCTTCTCAAGCAGCGTGAATGTTTGTTCGTCATTCATCAAGAGGAATAAACCGACACCAAGGCGGATCCACACCTAAATGGCCGGGGGCTGCCCGACCTAATCGGGCGTTAAGCTGATCTGTGAGCCTAACCGCTAACCACTCCGACCGTCCAGAGTGACCCTAGCTTCCCATTATCGTGGTATTAAAAACATACGTGCAAAAGACGGTGGTATCAAGAGGTCCTTCTCCTGATTCTGCTCCGGGCTACCCTGCTTGTACATGGAGATCCCTGGCTTGCCCGAGGCGCCGTCGCGGCCGTTGTCGCCTCGCTGGCCTTTCTGGCCCATGGGGCCGCGATCACCCTTGAAGCCCCGTAGCCCTTGGGGACCGGTGGTGCCTGGTTTGCCTGTAATTTGATAATTTGTTTTATAGGATCGACTAATTCCTAATAAAATCGAAGGAGGATTTATCCTGTGAGGGGTCGCCAAAGATAAAAGTGGTCATGATGAAGATAGTTTGTCATTATGTTTGATTACTAATAACGGTATGATCTATTAATATACCGACCCGACTTCATATAAAATGTTCGTAAAACGTCACGTTAATTAGACCCAACCGCAGTCACAAATCTGGAGAATGACCGATTAGTATCCCAAGTTCCCAACAGCCCTCAAAGTCAAACCCCACTCAAAGATCTGATACGATCTGCAAATTTAACTGCAGTTATCACAGTCAGTTTATGAATCGAAGACTAGGTAACTGACGGTTTCTGTTCTTATAAAAATAATTTACTACAAATTTATCACATCAGTCGTCAAAGTAAGGTAGAGGCATCAGGCGTCTTGGGAACTTCTGCCAGTGAAGTATAGTGTGAATTCTGCAGTCACTTCCATTTCAGCACTTTTGTGCTACGAGTCCACTTGGTTAGCGCTCTGCTCATAGCAGCTTTTCTCCGCATGTTATCGGCTACGGTAATAGTTTGGAGTAGCTGAAGATTCGAGACAAGACTAGGACAATGTCTTTACCGTCTTTCCCATCCTTTCCGTTCTTCCCCGGGCTCCCATCCTTCCCCGGTATGCCGTCCCTCCCGTCTCTCCCGGGCGCGCCGTCAGCTCCGTTTCGTCCTGACATTCCATCCAAGCCTGGCTCTCCCGGTACTCCGTCCCGACCGTCCAAACCAGGGCTGCCTGGAAGGCCTCGCTCTCCTGAGAATCAAAGATTTGTAGATTGGTTAATGCCAGAAATATTCTATGTTATTAGTCTAGGTTATTAGTTAATGAATAATGATTATCTATAGTGGTGTCTTTTGAAATTGATATTATAACCTTTTAAGGGCCACCATACAATACAAGTCATTGAGAATCAAGTAGTGTAGGAAATAGAAATAAACGTCGTTTGTTTTTTTTAAAGAAGTGACACAAAACAAATGCTACTATATTCCAATTGTACTCCATACCCAGAGTGCTTGAAGCAAGACAGGTAACTTGTAGATTTAAGTTAGTCTTAAGGTAGTAGTTTTAATAAATAAATAAATATACCTCGCCACGTTCACGCAAGGTTTTATTTTTTATGAATTTGCCGAAGAACCGTAAGGTAAGCCAGAATTGCCAGTGTGTACAAACTTTATGGCTTTCTATTTGTCAAGTACAACAGTTTCAAGTGACAAAAATCAGAGGCTTGTGTTACGGCACTACTAGAAACAATCTATTCCAACTCCAGTATCAAAGTGCTTTGTTATGGCAACCTAATCAAACCAACCCTAGACACAACGAAAACTTCCGTACCAGGCCTTTCCACACTTGCCTTTAGGCCCTGGTGGCCCCACTGGTCCTCTGCTCCCCGCATGCCCAGCAGTGCCCGGCGATCCAGGGTCACCCCTCTCCCCTTTAGGCCCTGGCAGCCCTACAGGGCCTTTAGGCCCCTGGACTCCCGGGGGACAGTAGTCTTGAGTCGCTCTGCAAAAGCCTTGGACGACTTTGTACTGAAATGAGAGGTTTAGATTTCATCAAATTATGGCAACAGAAAGTGTACAACCATCGCTCTCAATAGTAACCTTTATCAAGTATTACCACAGCGATAAGTAAAATATGGCAACCATGTTACGTCCGCTGTGACTTATCCTTTACTCAGCCAGTTAGAACAATTATAATATGCAATGCAATCCAAATAGAAGTTTTCTGAGTTCCCTGGTTTGAAATTGCATCACTGAATGAATAAAAAAATATGAATTTAAGCAATAAAAATAATTTGGACAGGCTTCTATGGGTTTATGTCTAATTTAGTTACTCTTGGCTAGATTAAGTGTTGCTTAGGAGTGTTTATGTACAGGCGTGAGCGTTTCCATAGTCGCCTGACAGCTCGCGTGAGGCACCGTCGCACGCTTCGCCTTTCCATAAACAAGGACTAAGGCCGCGGCCTGGACGCCAGCGGGCAACGGAACGCTTCGCTTGCTTGTCGCCCTGTTTCCCGCTGGCGTCCAGAACGCAGCCTAAAGATCTCTGCTGTAGCGAAGCGGATGCAGAGACTGCACCCTTTGCCCGCCGCGCGTGTGGTTTTTATTCGCCGCACGGGCGAAGTAGCGATGCTATACTATTTTTCTATACAGGTCCAGAACGGACGACGGTTAAAAATACTCACAGGCACCCGAGAGTAGCTGGTCAGCCACACCCACGTATCCTCACCAGGCGCTGGCCCCTTGGCTCCGGTCTTCTTCATCTCCGCCGCATCCTTCTCCTCCAGCTCCCCTCGCATCTTCGGGTTGAAGAACTCCACGTGCGGCGCCACCGTGTTGTCTTCCTGGCTTTGCGATGGTTTCTGGAATATTTAAATCAGCATCTGTACATTGCCGTCCGGGAGACAGAAGACGGGCAGTTGAGAAAGCAAGTAAGACCCAGCAGCTAGTCGTTTGCGTAACGCTTTGTTTGTACGTCAGCATCATAAATATGTATACACTTTTCGACCTTATTTCCAAGCAATAAGGTCCTAGGATGTATACATGTTTATGATACTGACTGTACGTCAGGTATATCTATTTAAATGACATTTGTTTTGGGAAAATGACAGTTGATTTGTGCTAACGCTCGTTCGAATTACACCTCAGAGGTACAAAAAAGTAGGTCCAAGGTAGACAACTCGATATAATTTTCTTTACGTCATACCTGGCCATAAACTAGGACCCCACAGTAGGAGGTGGGCAGTAGGATCCCACTTCCTGGCGAGCGAGAGACGCAAAATGTTGTGCTCACTCCGGGCGGTAATATAGAAAGCCCCAGATCGCATATTTATCAAATACTTACAATCTGAGACCTTCTTTTTTTACTTTGAAGGGAAGAAAAAGTGTTGACACAGACCGAATTCAACGCGAGCGCAGCTAGTTTATTACAGCCATTAAAAGAATATAATACATACTCTTACCAGCATGGCGTCTCTCTTCACACGATGGCTCATCTCAGACAAATAAGCTTCGATTTTCTTCTCCAACCCATCTTCCAGCACACTCACAACAGCGTCTTTATCAAAATCCTTCCTTACATTATACGTATGAATGAAAAGGGATAACACCGCACAAGTACACGCGAAGATCGAGAGTCTTCGACAGCAAGGATCTGTGTCTTTATGTTTGTTCGTCATTTCACTTCATTTCACATCACAAAATACCTTCATAATCCCACTCGACTCGTTGCGTTTTCACCCGAATGATAGGGCCTCTACAATCCACCCCAACACAAATGAAAGCTGCACCGTACCGTATTCAATTTTAAGCACTTGTAATGGTCATGTCGCAAAAATAGTACGCTCTGTAGAATGGAACCGTGATATCTGAATATAATCCGGCCAAATGTGCGTCTTCCGGCGTTGCACAACGAACGGTTGATAACGCAATTGGATGTTATTAAAGCTGATTCAATCAGAGCATCGACAGGCAGAGTAGGGCTAGCGTTCAATTCACAACTCTCAAGTCACTCGATCTCAGTGAGACCCGAGCGGGTGTAGTATGGTTACCATTTTATCACTTATCGCTGTAGATGAGACATCCGTCACATACGTATGCGAGTGCGAGAGTGACTGATGTCTTATCTACAACGATACATGATAAAATGGCCACCATGCTAAGCTTGCAGAATCAGTAACTGTGTGCATCAATCTGAGGTCAAGTTTATAGTGGTTTGCATGAGATGAATGAATGGGTGATAAGCGTTGTGGTTTGCTTTTGTCTCTATTAGTCACTTCGCCACTGATCCCTGGCATAACTTGACTAGGCCACTTCGGTAATTGGCAGAATCTGTATGCGGTATTTGGAACTTAACTGACTTACTGATTCCTGATTCTGTGCAGCAAAGATTATTGAGAGTTATCAACTATTTGATGAGAGGGTCCAATCAGCCCAAAGACATATTTTATTTTATTATTGATTTCTTAGTGCAAATTGTAAATTATTGTATACCGTAAAGCGGTTGATTGTGACACACGCAACACTCTTTGTAACAGCTTCTGTACTCGCACAATTTGACAATAAATGATTTCTGATTCTTCTGATTCTGAATACGAAGGGGATCTTGTGTAGATAAGTATTTCATCAGATCGGCTCGGTAATGCCGCAATATTGTATTGTAACCGCACTTATATTAACAATGTTTCAGTTCAATCGCATACATGCCGATAGCTGAAAAATGGTTTGCAAGTTTTCAAGGACACCTTACAAAATATATTGATTTAAGCTTTCACGATTCTCACATCACACATAATTTATTACTAAACGGGACTTAATTGCGTAGAACTAACTTATTTATTTAACTCTCTGATGTCTCCCGACGTTTCCGATGTCTTCAAGTGCTCAAGACAGTTGTCCCGAGACCATTGATGTTGCAACACATTCGAAATGTCGGGAGACCTTAGAGAGGTAAATAAATAAGTTACATAATGTAGGTATACGTTATACATACAAACACCCAAAAAAAAGCGTCCAAAGTTAAAACGGCTGTTTTTCTTTTAAGTTCCTAGATCGACGAATAGCAACATAAAAACTAGTTTGATGTATTCACAAGGTACTTAAATACAAAATACAGTGTGTAGTGGCCTCCTTTTTTAAATATCTATCGTTAAATTTAAATAATCACAATTATTTGCTAGTGTGCACTGTGACGCCATCTTAATCAACGTCGACTATAGTCCGAATTTTACCTATATAGCTGTTTATGATAGCTAACTAACAAAATACCGAGTTATACAACTACGTACTTACTATTCATAGTCGGAGTTACCCAAATGTAAAGCTTACTTTTCCACCTGTGTATATAGAAAGTAGATGTAGGTATCTAATATAGGAAAAGTTCTTATTTCACAGCCTACGCTATCATACAGGAATATCCTCATTGTATCTCCTTAAAGCACTCAAGATCTTTGAATTTCCCTCAAAGTACCACGCATGCGCAGAAAATACGTGTCAGGGTCGTGTCATGTCTCTCAAGGCCAGCGCTGTTTCTACAGCAACTCGACAATCGGGATCCCAAACTCAAGCTTGTCAGTCGAGGTTGTGGGAAAAACAGTGTTTTCCGTGCGAACATGGATCTGGTGCCACCATTTACTGTCCAAGGTGAGGAAATACTTAATTTCCAACACAGTGTTTTGAGGTTATTTTCATGATTTTGACGGTGAAGACAAAAGACTTTGTTAGTTGGATTGTAGGCTAAATATGTTGTTTGTGAGTTAGATTTATGTAATCGAATGTGTTGTTGTTAGGTTATGTTTCTTCCATTTTGACTTGTCAGTTTCTTGTTTTGATCGTTATATTAGAACTTAAAATTCGAGCGTTTGTAAGAAATGCAACTCTTTTGTTTTTGTTTTGTGACAGTGAAAAACAAACTTATTGCAAGGAAATACTTAGTACCTATACCTACATAGGTAGGTACCTCATGAGGTCCAACAGTCTATAAAAAATCCAAACAAACTTTAAAGAAACAAGATTTCCTTTTTTTGTTACGTTTGATTTTACCTAAATTCAAAACTCTACTATCAGAGTGGTTTGGTCCAAATTCAATGGTGCTTATTTTTTATATATCTTGCGAGTCATAGGAAGTTAAAAAATCTAAGAAGAAAGAATGACATATTTATTGACAAACACACGGCACACACTTATACCTACGAACAGTTAGATAGTTACTTGTTTTATTTGCGTGTTTGAACTAACTTTGGTCGAAATTAAGTAGGTATTCAGCTTAATTTGTATTCTGTCTGGTTGCTATTGCTAGGTAGCGAGTAATTAAATAATGTCTCATCTTAGAATTCATTTACTTTAAAAACACAACCATGATTGATATTGTAATTATACCAGTAAGCTCATTAATTGATTGGATTGAAAATGTTTTTATTAAAGGTTGTACGATTTATTAATTTGACCTCCGTTCGATCTAAGTAGCTTGGATTTAAATATTTTGGCACACAATTATAATTATTAATTGGCATGCTATGCGCCTACTTATTATGAAGATTTGCTAGAGAAAAGATACTGATATGTGTCAATTGTATTGTATGTCTACTCCTTTGTCTCTGTGTGTCTTTTGTGTAGTGAATAAATGTCTTCTTTTCTTTTCTTTTTCTTTTCTTTTAAAACTTAGTGATACACTGTGCCTAGTAAGGCTACATTTTAGAATATAAATTCAAATTTCTGGTGACCAAAAATATCATGACCTACCGTAAAATGGGGCTATTTGGCACAATTTTTTGACTAAAACATCAATAAATCCATGTTTTATGTGTTTATCAAACGTATAATATTTTTAATATACAAAACGCATAATGCTCCATCATTCTATGAACTGCACGTGTCTTAATTGTTAACACAGGATGAGTATTATTTTTTTAAAGAGGTGTTCCAAATAACCTCGTGTTTGTGGCTTTTTGGGAATCGACGGGTTTCGAACTGGTTTTGGCTGAATTTTGAAGCTTGTGTTATTTAAAACATAACAAGTGCTATTTGGGACGCTTTAGGAACGACCGCCGAAGGTATTAAAAGTGGTGTAACCATATTTTCAACAAAAAAATCGGGACAAAAAAAATCACAAAGTTGTACTAACAAAGTCAAGTTTTATTAAAATCTTTTTTTACCTGTAACACACATTTAAGGAAGCGTAGTTACATTTATATTAACCCAAAATGTGCTCTTTAATATAAACATAAAATAAACGTCCATGACAACAGTAAATCAACTACATATTATATATTAAAAAAATTATAACTTCTAAGTCAACTTCTAAGGCAAAAATTCTTAAATCCAAAGTATCAAACGGAAAGCCCCAATCACCTAGTAACTACCTTCACGTACTGAATGAAGGCTTTCTCCTCAGCAGGCGTGAATAGAGTTGGGTCTTCTGCTTTATCTTGTGTATTATTAAACCCCCTACATTTCCGCGATAGCGACTCTTGGGTAAATTGTGTTTCTCGCCAGCTTCTGCCAAAGACATGGCCAGCTGTCACGTCAGCTATAGCATTAGCCAAGATGCTTCTTGAGTATATGACGTGTAGTGTAGGGTTGAAATTCGCACCATTATCCTGTTGAAAAAAAAGATGGTCAACCTACCTTTACAGTAAGGGTGATATTTGGTATTAGTAACCAAATAACCCCAAAAGCCGTCTCAAATAGCCTCATTTAAAAAAACCGTTAAAATCTAATTCAAAATAAACAGCTAAAATTATGTGATATAGCTTAAAAAACTCCCGAGAATATGTACTTTTAGGTATGTATACTAAAAAAAAGCTTACCCCACAGCCAGCCAACATTTGAATAGAAGTAGGACGGTGTTTAATTACACTGATTTTCCAGCGACACAATCAAGATGTTTTTTAAGCACTCGTGCTAAATCCTCGGCGACACTACGACCACTAAACAACTTCACATTAGACTTACGGTTTCCAGACGAAGATCTACGTTTCTACCATTGCCATGACAAAAAATATATGGACTCAAAACTTATAATTTTTTTTTCCAAATAGCCTCGCAGGTCTTAATTAGCCCCATTTTATACTTAGATACTGTCGCAGACTCATCTTACATTAAAGTTAAATTACGTTAGTAATGTTGGGAGGATTTATAACCGTTATTTTCAATTAATTTTAATCATGTTTATTGCCCAAATAAGTACAGCCAGATTAATACTTATCCGACGTGATGCTCTCTGGGCTGTTATTCGCTACGCGCAAATGCGGCTCACTTAGCGCTTAGTTACTACGCATCGCGGTGTCAAGATATATTTGTGGGTGAGCTTAAACAAGTTACAGAATAGGGGGGCTGATGTACTCTGACGTCTGGCACAACAGGAGCCGTCACATCAGCAACCCTATTCTGTAACTTGTTTTATGCTCACCTCTACGCTCACCCACAAACAAGGACCATCGGGAGGTTTTTTAGTCGGTGCGAGTCCCACATTACCTCCGCGCTATCCCCGTGGCGCGGAGGTATCCATAACGAATTTTCCTCCTATTAAAAAAAAGGTATTTAGGTACTAACTTAGCCTCTGTCACAGATAATGTAATGGTGAGGCGAGAGAGACAAAAGTGAGGTACTCGCCACTATAATCCAGGTTAATCCCCACCTAACACTTGCTGCACCGGCTTCCTCGTTCTAATTATGTCTGTTACAAGGAGGTACTATTCATTTTGTACACACTGCTGGTGTAAGACACGCCAAACTATGAACGCCTCTTTCCTAATAAATTTTGTTTTAAAATTGCTGAGTTTGGTGCAAATTGATTTCAAGATGCTGTTTGAACCAGGGATCAGATCCCGGTATTTTCACTTTCGTTTTCCATTTCGTTTTTTGGCTTATGATAATTATCATTTTTGATCGGGCAGTCTAATAATAATGAAAATGTTAACTAAATACATGATAGAGTCCTACAATAAGAGTCCAAAATAATTCTAAATATTAGACTACTTCGGGGATGTCTGAAAAGTCCGATTCCTGGTTTGAACCATATGTTGTCCAGTTAATGTCAAAGATAATGTGCCTTGTTACAAGAAGATAAGATGCATCACTAAAAAAAAAAAACATATCTTTCTTTTTGACTTCGACAGTTCGATCAAATTCGAAATTTCAGTTATTATTACACGTTTACTATACAGTACCATCTACTTACCTACACAGTTTTGTAACTGTTTTCTCCTGAGCTTGGCATTTTTCAAATCCCACGATGCCCTAAAGATTGACAATGGACATACAAATCAATCATAAGTGTAAAAGAAAACTCAATATTTTCAGCATGCAGCGTTCAGCCTCTAGAAGACTACGACGGTCCCCGAGCCCCCCTCCTCCGGCAAGTCTCATTAGATGAGGAGCGACGTGACGATTGTCAAGGGCATTGGCGAGGCTCTCATCTCTTGGGCGAGGAAGAGGAGAAAGGCGTCAGACTGTTCCGGGCACTACTTCTGCAGCATTTAAGGCTGGAGGAGTTGAGGCCGCCGCCGTGTATTGTGGCCAGTGCTAGGCCAGATCCTAGGTGAGCAGTATATGTAGAAGCCGAGTTCCCCTGCTCTGGTAAGTCTCGCTTAATAGGCAGTGTAATGTCGACTGTCAGGAACAATGGTAGGGTCCTCATCTCCTGGTGAAAACTGGGTGTAGAAACAGAGTTCCTCTGTTCTAGCAGTCTTGCTGGATTAGCAGTGTTATTAGGAGCCAAGGATGCTGGAATACATAAACACGACCATCGTCCACTAAGTTATCTAAAAATGTTTTATGAATGGATTGATGACCAGGAGAAAGACGAAGATGGAAATATAAATTTTATAAAAAGATCTCTGTCTAATATTCGTGAAATTTTGTACAGCAAGCCAAGATAGTCCATCAATTTTGTACAGTAAGCCAAGATAGTCCATCAATTTTGTACAGCAAGCTAAGATAGTGTATCAATTTTGTACAGCAAGCCAAGATAGTCCATCAATTTTGTACAGCAAGCCAAGATATTCCATCAATTTTGTACAGCAAGCCAAGATAGTCCATCACTTTCGGCTCTATTATTTGTAGTTTAAGTTTCAAAGTTGGTAGATCACTTTCATGGCTTACTACGAGTATACGTGTTTTAAACATGTTTCAGAGGCTGGTGGATGTATTGGCGAGACTGGCGAGCCTTAGAGCGAGCTGTCAAGAGGTTTCGGAACACGAAAGCGAGAGGTCGACTGGCTGAGAGGGCCGAGCATATTCCCCTTCTCTGTCTGGACGAGGTCGCCTTTGAGGACATTATGCAGGAACTGTGCCAAGTAAGTCCATTAAGGGTGAATATCAAGTTCCACTTGCTGATGGGCTTCGCCATTAGAAGAGACGGCTATTGTACGCTTACGCTTCTACCAGTGTGCGTTTAAATACTTTCAAACGCCAGACCGGCTTTACCGCTATCCGGTCAATTTCGACGAATTTTATACATCACCCTAACCAAAATGCTGGAGGCAATCGCCAAGTCAAGTTTTGAGCATTAATTTAGCCCAAGTTATCTGCTTTGTGTAAATAATTCGAGTGTTCTTTAAGAAGTTATACTTTTAAAAAGCAAACATTGTTGTGGTAGAAGAAATAAGAAATTGTATGTTCTTAAGAATACATTTTATTTTAGGATTATCTACTGAACTTTGGCACACATTTAGATCTCAATTTTTTTGTCGGCGAAGTTGACAACCACTCATATTCTTAATATTGAACTTGGCTCCCATTTTCACATTTATGTTTTTGGTGGGATAACACTTAACCTGAAGGGTCTCTGAGGAGCCCGAAACATGTCATTAATAGAGAGAATTTAAGCGCAACGATAGTAGAGCCTTTTTCGATAAAAGTGTACGTGACCTTTTTTTTAAATCGGTTTTTTGGGCTTTTCTTACTCAGAATCATTGATAAGTACCAGATTATGTCCGTCTTTTTGGGCTTCAGTAATACCATGGCCATTATGTTTTTCAGGCATGCGCACACGTAGAGCAACGTGCGCTGGTGGTGCTAACGTTCCTGTGCGAGGTGTGCGCGCGCGCCGTGCGGGTTGGGGGCTGGTGTCGCGCGACTGACTGGGCAGCCACGCACGTCGCGCAGTACGCCACGCCCTGGGCCATTAGGCATGGGGGATGGGTAAGTGAACGATGGTTGGTTGGTGCCACAAATGGAGCTAGCAGAACTGACGCCGCGACACGAGAAAATCTACATAAAAACTCTCAACTTTTGATACGTACACTAAAACTAGGGAGCGCTTGCAACACGCGAATATATAGAGGTTTTTGACTTCAGTAAGTCAAAAACCTCCGGTATCGTTAAGTATCGACAAATAGAGAGCATTAATTATTTACATTTGTACCGCCATTGTAACGTGGTGAAAATAAAATAAAGAATGGTTTGGTATGTATGATTGTCACACTGAATGTGGCGTGTAAAAGAGTTACGTTACTAATTTTCCAATAATTGCTCGGATTTCAGACGGACCAAACAGTTAGACTTTTACGTGCAAGGGTCCTCTTGTGCTTCTCCTTGGACTGGGATAACTACTGGGAGGCAATATAAAAGACCAGGTTATCGAACATGTTATATACTTCTGTATAAAATCTTATACATGCTCGCAGAGCATTTGCTATGAATTAAACTAACGCGGGGATCCCATAGTACGAATACCGAACGATAGCGTGTCGCAGCGCGAGCCTGGCCAGGTTAAATATGTGAAAGGTCACTTACGTCGGCGAACGTCCGAAATTACGCACACGCAAGTCGATGATGTCCAACTGGCAGCGTCATCACGCACCAGCTCACACGCACGCACCATTGTAACGTGGTGAAAATAAAATAAAGAATGGTTTGGTATGTATGATTGTCACACTGAATGTGGCGTGTAAAAGAGTTACGTTACTAATTTTCCAATAATTGCTCGGATTTCAGACGGACCAAACAGTTAGACTTTTACGTGCAAGGGTCCTCTTGTGCTTCTCCTTGGACTGGGATAACTACTGGGAGGCAATATAAAAGACCAGGTTATCGAACATGTTATATACTTCTGTATAAAATCTTATACATGCTCGCAGAGCATTTGCTATGAATTAAACTAACGCGGGGATCCCATAGTACGAATACCGAACGATAGCGTGTCGCAGCGCGAGCCTGGCCAGGTTAAATATGTGAAAGGTCACTTACGTCGGCGAACGTCCGAAATTACGCACACGCAAGTCGATGATGTCCAACTGGCAGCGTCATCACGCACCAGCTCATCTGAGCCGGCGGGAGGCGCAAGGAGGCGCGACGTCACACGGCGACTCGTTGATGACCCGCTGTCCCGGGTTCATCCCCTTGACTTCGTGACCGGTGCGGTCACGACCGAACAGTGAGCGAAGGTGCTGCTCCGTCGCAAGCGCACCCAGGTACGCTTAGGGATCGGGACTTGGTCCCTAAGGTCTTCGGAGCGGATGATGAAGGAGATAATAGATTGTTTATAAATTTCAATGTTGAACAAACACAATATAAAGGGTTGATGGACACGGGAGCAAATTTAAGTATAATAGGTAATAATTACCATAAAAACATATCAAATTTAGGATATGAATTAATTCATGACAATTCAAATGCTATCTGTGCCAATGGTTCTGTTGTTAAGGTCATAGGAAGATTACTATTACCAGTTAGCTTCAGAGACAAGGTACATAACATACTGTTTATGGTAATACCATCCATAACAGATGACTTCATATTAGGAATGGATTTTATACGTACATTTGAAATATTGAAACTATTTAATTTGACAGGTACAGAGACTTTAAGTAACAATGTGCCACAAGACAAAAAACTTGAACATTCTATATGTGCAATTATTCCACAACAAGACCTGGGTCCTCTGCAAAAAATAGAAATAAATAAAATTATAGAGAAATTTAAAAATATTAGCGCAGAGGAGCGGGGTCTCGGAAAGACATCCTTGATTGAGCACAGGATCAGAACATCGGGTTTACCAATAAAACAAAGATACTATCCACTCTCACCGGTCAAACTAAAGGCTCTTAACGAGGAGGTCGACCGTATGCTAGAACTGGGTGTGATAGCGCCTTCTAAGTCACCATGGTCCAACCCCGTTGTTATGACTCCAAAGAAAGACGGCTCATTAAGATTTTGCTTAGATGCAAGGAAGCTTAATGAAGTCACAATCAAGGACTCTTATCCCTTACCATATATTAACTCAATTCTGGATAATTTGCGTGGTACGCGTTACTTAACGTCAATAGATTTGTCAGCTGCGTATTGGCAGATTTCACTATGCGATTCCGACGACGTGGACGGTTCCGGCACGTCGTGTCAGAAAACGGCTTTTGTAGTCCAAAATAGAGGGCTATTTGAATTTAAACGTGTTCCATACAGAATTAGTAATGGAGGGTGCGAGTTGCAGCGTCTGGTGGACTCCTTATTTCACCACAGATATGGTGACAAAATATTCGCATATTGCGATGATTTATTAATAGCCACTAGTACATTTGAGGAACACATCTCTATATTGGACGAGGTATACGAAACTCTACGAAAAGCTGGACTAACTATAAATTTCAAAAAATGCGAATTTTGTAAAGATGAAATAAGATATCTAGGATACGTGATTGGATCACAAGGCTTACAGACGGATCCGCGAAAGCTGGACTGTATAAAAAACTTTCCACGTCCAACAACAGCTAAACAGCTGCGCGCGTTCATAGGGTTGTGCTCATACTATCGCAGGTTTGTTGCTAACTTTTCAACAATAATTGCTCCAATGACCACATTGTTAGGTAAGAAGAAGGGTAAAGAGGCTGTAGCTTGGGGTGAGGAGCCAGAAAAATCATTTATAGCATTGAAAGAGGCCCTAACTCAGGCTCCAGTACTCACCTGTCCCGATTTCTCAAAAACATTCGAAATCCATACCGATGCCTCCAGCGTGGGAATTGGAAGCGTTCTCATTCAACAAATAGACGGAATAGAGCACCCGGTAGCATTTTACTCACGCCTACTAACTAAGACTCAGCGTCACTACAGCACCACTGAACGTGAATTGTTGAGTTTAGTTGATTCAATCAATCACTTTCGTCCATATATAGAGTGCAGTCATTTCATAGTAGTAACAGACCATATGAGTCTAAAATGGCTTAGAACGCTTAACAACCCTTCAGGGCGTTTGGCGCGATGGGCAATGCAACTCTCCTGTTTCGATTTCGAGATACGACATAGAAAGGGTTCCGCACATGTGGTCCCCGACGTCTTGTCTCGAATCCAGGTGAAGGCAGTCACATTTGCAGGTCGTGACAGTTCTAACGATGAGTGGTATAATAAATTATTTAGAAATGTAGAGTCAAATCCAATGTTTCACAAAAATTATATTATAAATGATGGAATATTATTCAGATACAGTAAACCAACATCACAATTACATAAAGGAAATGAATGGAAAATAGTGTTACCAAAAGAATTAGTCATAGAATGTATTAAGGAAAATCATGAAATATTAACAGTACATCCAGGTACACACAAAACATTATTAAAAATAAAAGAAAATTACTATTGGAAAGGCATGTATGAAGATGTGAAAAATTATGTGTCCACGTGTGAGAAATGCAAGGCTTATAAGCATTCAAATCAACCTCCACATGGACACATGACAAACCAGAAGAAATTGGACAAGCCAATGCACACATTGTCTATCGACTTAATCGGTCCAATAACAAAGTCTTACTCTGGTCACATATACATACTGTCTATAGTAGATGTATTTACAAAATATTGTTGGATACACCCACTTAGAACTGCAACGACTAAAACTGTCACTTCATTTATAGAATCGGAAATCTTAGCAAAGGAGGGCATCCCATGTGTTATAATTTGTGATAATGCAACAATTTTTCAAAGCAAAAAATTTAAGGAATTTTGTAAAACACATTCAATTCCCAAAATATTTTACAATGCATATTACGCAGCACAGTCGAACACTGTTGAAAGATACAACTCTACTATACAAACTTGCTTAGCAATATTGGTGGGCGAAGACCAACGCAACTGGTCCAAATACCTACCACAAATACAGCTGTCTTTGAACAGTACTGTTAATTTGGCGACAGGATACACACCATTTTTTTTGGCAAAAGGTCGCGAGATGGTAACGGATGGCGCGTTACATTACATACGTCAAGACGCACCAAGTTCGTTAGCCAATCTCCAACTCACTAACCGCTCTGATAAAGCAGCAGCTTTAACAGAATTGGCAGATATTTTCCAACGTGTTACAGACGCTTTGACCAAGGCGTACAAACAAAACGCGACGCGGTATAACTTACGCCGTCGACAAGTACGACTAAGCGTAGGGGATATCGTATGGAGGCGTAATTTTGTACAGTCAAACGCGGCACACTTTTTCTCCGCTAAACTGGCACCGCGCTTTGTAAAATGCAAAGTCATTACAAAGCATTCGGATGTCGTTTACGACCTTCAGGAGATAAGCACAGGAAAAACAGGAAAATATCATGTCAAAGATATCATAAAACTGCCATCAGGTGTGTCCTAAATCTGCCACAAATAACCATTAATTTAATAAAAATATTTTTTTAATTAATTAAATTGTGTACGTACACAAAAGTCTTGACAACAAATGTCAAACTTCATTTTTTCCTAGGAAACAAAAATTTCTCAACAAAGGTACATCCTTAGCTACCAGGAAGTACAAGTGGAACCATTATTGGGCCACAAATTTTGAAAAAATAAGGAAAATTAAGTTTTTTTCCCAAAAGTACCTATAAAATATTGAGCTCAATAAAAATAAAAATATTCATAACACTAAGCAAAGTGTTATGATAAAAAATTACATCTCCATGGACGCATTGAGGTGTTATAATTAAGTGTATAGTTAGCCATATATATATACATAAGGCACGATAATATAAAATAATAGTTAGAAAAATAAAAGTGACCTATATAGACAAACCAATGCTTCCACGCAGGTTTAGTCAACTTAGGAAATTTAAGTCAGTTAGTAAGAATAGAAACTAATGACATGTTTAGAAAGCTAACAATAGTAACTTAGAATATGAAGTATATAAGCTATTTAAGGTATAGTCTAGCATCCACATGATAGTTATACTAAGGGTTAACAGTATAGGCTAGGAGATATAAATAAATTTCATAAGTCGAAATACATAATAGTCTAGGAGACGATAGCGAATAGGGCATGTCATAGAAGTTATAGTCCAAGAGACAAACTCTTTTAAACTTAAGTCATAGTATATAATTATTATAATTAAAGATAATAAACTTGGAAGTATTAAGTACTTCGAAATTTAGTTTCAGGCTTAATCTTCAAACATGTAATCAGGGAAAATTAATTTCACCCGGTTTTCCCGGCTAACTCGGTTAAGTGGGACTTAACCTTTTTTCCCGAAAAAAGGGGTACTGTAGCGAAGCTACATATTTTTATATGTGAATTGTAGGCATGACTTTCCGACTCGATTTTTACAACAACTAACATCATCTGGCTATTGAATAGTACATGGGAAGATTACTGACCTTCAATATATTTAACTTAAAGCCGTATTAGTGGCCAATACGATGCACAACCGCTCCATTCATCACAAAATAACCATGTATGGTTGACAAACTTCACATACACATTTCGATGGCTTCCCGGCACACAAACTTAACTTCCAGCATACCGAATTCCTCGCCGCGAAGCGGCGCATGCGTTTATGATATTAGTTTGATAAATAGATTTATATCCAGTGAAATAAATTCATGAATAGGCCCATCCGAAAAAAGAAGGTAAACAATAAATAAAACCGACGTCAGTTTGACATTTCATTTTCCGTATGCGTTCCGTTTTGCGTTTTTTCCATTTCAAGATGTTTGGGTAACGTCATCCGTTTAAGCGTTATATAGTAACTAAAAGTAAGTTAAAAATTCAATATTTGAGATAGTATTTATTTAGTAGAAAAACATCAATTAATTAATTTGATTTCATTTTGCAACGCATACATTCAGTAATGTCGTGTTTCTTTGAAGCGTGTATCGGAATTTTAAATTGAACTTTTTTCGAGATTGACTTGACATGACAGAGAGATTTGGAACAGCACACGAGACGGATCGTCCTCGCTGGGATAGGAAAAAATCCGCCATTTTGTAGGCGAAGCACGTGGTTTTCGAGAACCGCGTGGTAACTTCCTTCGGTTTGCCCAACATGTTGTAGAAAGGACGATTGTAAAGTAATGAAATCGCGTAAGTGTGAAGTGTTATGCGTTATGAGCGGTCGTGCCGCGCTAGTATAGTGTAGTGTCGTCGTCGGAGCCTTTCTTTCGTCTCCATCTCCACCGCAGGCTGCGAGTTTTGTGAGGCCTGTGGACTCGCGACCCCGTCTGCGCGCTCGCCTTGGAGGCGCAGCGTAGCGAACTCGCGCTTCCAGGACGACCGGCGCAGGCGCGGCATGCCAAGGTGCCTTACGCAGGCCCCCCAACCATCATCCGCTCCGAAGACCTTAGGGACCAAGTCCCGATCCCTAAGCGTACCTGGGTGCGCTTGCGACGGAGCAGCACCTTCGCTCACTGTTCGGTCGTGACCGCACCGGTCACGAAGTCAAGGGGATGAACCCGGGACAGCGGGTCATCAACGAGTCGCCGTGTGACGTCGCGCCTCCTTGCGCCTCCCGCCGGCTCAGATGAGCTGGTGCGTGATGACGCTGCCAGTTGGACATCATCGACTTGCGTGTGCGTAATTTCGGACGTTCGCCGACGTAAGTGACCTTTCACATATTTAACCTGGCCAGGCTCGCGCTGCGACACGCTATCGTTCGGTATTCGTACTATGGGATCCCCGCGTTAGTTTAATTCATAGCAAATGCTCTGCGAGCATGTATAAGATTTTATACAGAAGTATATAGCATGTTCGATAACCTGGTTTTTTATATTGCCTCCCAGTAGTTATCCCAGTCCAAGGAGAAGCACAAGAGGACCCTTGCACGTAAAAGTCTAACTGTTTGGTCCGACTGAAATCCGAGCAATTATTGAGAAATTAGTAACGTAACTTTTACACGCCACATTCAGTGCGACAATCGTACATACCAAAACCCAATCTTTATTTTATTTTCACCACGTTACAGTACTTACGTTTACAAACCTGACCTGATTATATTTCATCTCTTTTCAGAGTAATGTGGTAGAAAAAGCTGGCGGATACCGGCGCGAAGACAGCACACTTCTAGCTGGCGCAGCGTTAGCAGCGCTGCTGGCGTTTCTTCTGTTCTGCCGTACGCGCCTGCGCCACTCCATCCTCTAAGCCCCACCCACACTCACACCTGGATCTCGTACATCGCATTGGCGGTTAGAAAGCCAATCAGAAGAGCTGTAGCGTTCTATTGGCGAATTCAAATGTTGAAGAGTCGATTGTAACTGTTACGCATTCGAATGTGACAGTGTTTTGTCATTGTCATGATGTTGAAGTAAACGAATGAAGCTGTGACTGGAGACACTACAGAATTATCTAGTTAATCTCGTAAGTTCCAAATAAATTCTTGTTGATTTTGAATTTAGAACATTAGAGATCGAAACTCAATTGGAATTTTTAAGTATACTTACGCAAGGAATTCGAGGCTAATGAAAATACATCATGCAAGAGGCCCAATAGTAGATAATGAATGACATACATACTTGTGATGATAGGTAGATTTTTAACCACCAAGGTAGATATTTGTGTAGACCTAAGATGTTTTGTATGTGTTAAATTAAGGACTGAAAACGAAGCCAAAGGTTACATGACTATGATCTGATCTTAGATTATATTTTAATAACTTAAATATAAATATTATTATTCGACCTTGCTTTTCAGATTTTTTGCACATATTGCGGACAAAGAATTAACTTGAAAGTTAAAACTTTATAGAAATTGTGATTATATTTCATTTCGTAAGTTTACGACTATTTTCGATTTTAACAATTTTATTCTCTTGATATATACACATAAAATCATCCATAATTATGTCACTGCAGGCTTTGTTAATTAAAGTTAATAAATAAAATGAATTTTCCACGATTATAGCGTATTCAGTCAAATTTTTAAATCTTTTTTATTCAGCTATAGCATTTACTTATAAAAATCTTTTCTACTCGTGTCTATATTATCATTACAGCAGATAAATACATTGTCGGGTCGGGAGGGAGTCGGGAGTTAGCAAAATAAATCTTAATGCAAATTTAGCTTTACCAAAAGTGGCCTACGGTCTAAAAGTTTACGATTTATTATAAAAAAGTTAACAATGATTATTTCTAAAAAAATATAAAGTTATTCAAACTTTAGTAAGCAGTATAGTATATCGGTAAGTTTTTGATATTTAGCAGGACTTTTTTCGCAGCCACATTGAAATAAATATTAATATCAGTCGCTTTTTCATCTCATAAAACTGTCCAACATTTATTTATGTCAAATATTGATGTTATTTATTAATAAGACCTAAAAATTAAACTAGTATTTTGTTGTAATTTATACTGGGGTTTTATTTATCCTATTGGTTGTCCTTATTAAGTAAGGTAGCCGCTGTTGGCAGTGAACATGCATCCTTCTAATATTATAAATGTGAAAGTCTGGATGTTTGGATGTTTATTACTCAATCACGCTTAAAAGGCAGAACCGATTTTATCGACAATGTGACCAAAGAGTGCCAAAGTGACCGGTCCTGCGCCACCCGCATCCAGCGGTTTATCAGGTCATCAGTCCTTGTCGGGGGTCTACCGACGCTGCGTCATCCGGTACGGTTGCCACTGGAGAACCTTCCCGCCCGAATGGCCATCGGTTCTACGTGCAATGTACCCCGTTCACTGCCACTTAAGTTTAGCGATTCGGAGGGCTATATCGGTTATCTTGGTTCTGCGGCGGATAGTCTCATTCCAGATGCGATCACGCAGAGAAGCTACCAACATAGCCCTCTCCATTGCCCTTTGGGTGACTTTGAGCCTTAGCCTTCTTAAAATGAAGCCCATTTTTGATTGCCACCGTCATGGAAGGTATTAAATATAATTACGCGACCACGGCTGGTGAAGCCTACATCGCAAGAGTACAAAGCAAGGCAAGGGAAATGAGAAATAAATGTTTCACTCACTATTTTATTATTTTTATTGTAATTTTTCATAATACCGCCGACAAACGACGCGCGGGCACGCCAATGCTCTTAGACGACGAAATTATACAAAAACAATACGATATAAGTACTATACAAATAAACAAAACTATAAACTATAGAATCTGATAATCTAGTGAGTTTGAACTATTATCATAAAAAATATAAATAACATTTATACAGCGAGCACTATAATTTGCAAGCTGTATAAAAATTAGTCATTATTTTATGCTATGACTATCACATTTGTAATTATTAACAATCATTAAAAGCTTTGACAAGAGCAACAATAAGTATAAATTACACAATCATTATAGCAAAACTTCTCGTACAGATTGTAAGACACCCTGTATTATAAACACTTGCCTTTCCTGTCAAATTAACTCCAGACAAAAAAAAGGTCTATACATAAACACTAGTAAATCTCAGCATAATTATAAACTTATATATTTGTACACTGGTTTTGTGCTAACTTTTTAATATTTATGGAATGGACACGTCTATGTACATACAGGGTGATTAACAAACCATAAATTACAAATTAACTAGCTCAAAGCTACTAAAAATGTATAATAATACTGCTCCAAATCACAATAATGTGCCGATATCAAAGTAACCAACCAGTCGCCTGATTCTAAATCTTTGTCGACTTTGAATCGATAATAGGTACCTAGGAGTAACTTCATCTGTACTTACTAATATTAATGAGGTAAGTGCTTGTGAAATATAAGTTTGTAGCTTTGTAACTTTGTAATCTCCGAAACTACCCATCTGATTTGAATATTAAGAAGGTATAAAAACAAAGACCGGACACAACCGGACCGGACCGGAAACAAGGACCGGTCAATATGGAACTCTCTGGGGGAGGCCTATGTCCAGCAGTGGACGTCTTTCGGCTGATATGATGATGATGATGATGATAAAAACAAAGAAGAACAAACAATTTAAGCCAAAATCTTCATTCTTAACCGGATTAAAAATAGGAGGACGTTCTCAATTCACCGGAATCTTTTACTTTTTATGTATGTTCCCCGATTACTCGAAGAATGGTCATCACCAGCTTAGGATCTGATGATGGGATCCTGGAGAAATCGAGGAAACTCTTCAAAAAAGGCGAAGTACTGAATTGAAGTCGGTTAAAACTTTGTTTTTAAAGCAAATTTTACACTCACCGGCAGAAAATTTGGCCCAAAAATTGTGATTTCAAACTATAAATTGATTAAATTAAATAATGTTTATCTGCATACTAAACTTTTTCTAATTCGGGCCAAATTTTCTGCCGGTGAGTATATGTTACTTTACGGAAGTAAAGTTAATAGACCAAATGATACAAACCCAAATGCTTTTTAAAAGACAATTTTCTCCTGATGGAATTATTTTATACTAAATTGGAACAGATTGCATTTGTTTTTCTTACGTTTTATTTTATAAGTTTTATAACAAAAAAAACTCGATTCCATTTCCTATTAATTACTTGATTAAAATTACATCGCAACTTTTTCTTGTTTGGTAGCAAGCAGGTAACGTAACGGTAGGTACAGTAAAGGAAATGTATTCACGTACCACCGTAGAACCCTGTCGCAATTGACAGGTTGCCGTCACTCAGACTCGAGTGATATGTCACCTTATTGTGATAGGGTTCCACGGTGGTACGTGAATACGTTTCCCTTACTGTACCTATAGGTCGGTCATTTTCCAGATTTGTGTCTGCGGTTGGGTCTAATTAACGCAATGTTTTACGAACATTTTATATGGAGACGCGTGAATTAGACGCAGTCACAAATGTGAACAATGACCGAGGTAGCTATTTTACATTTTTTGTGCAAATATATCGATACGAAGTCGGCAAAGTCCCTGTAAGGGTAGAGCAGATCTTTCATTGCCTCCTTTAACAAGATGTAGCCTTAGCTTACCTACATTATTGAAATAATAACATTTTTAGTTTTGAAGTACTTATTTTGTATATTTTTATATCACTATTAACAATCTACGCTGAATCTCTTGAATTCGAGTAACACTACTTGGATTCTAAAGTCGTTATTTTAAATTCCAATGGCAATCACCTATAGCAGTACAGTCGAGTTCTCCAATATCTATACAGACAACCTTTCAAAAATATCTGTACACAGGCTTTATTATTACTGACATAAGACACACGTGTAGATATTTTTGAAAGGTTGTCTATATAGATATTGGAGAACTCGACTGTACAATAACTTCAACTTAGAAAAGTTGAAACACTCCCGACATTTTCATTTCAAAGTTCAATATCTCAAAAACGGATGAACCGATTTTGTTGAAACGTAGCTAAGAACAATTGGGTTAAAATTATCTTAGGACACAAAAAAACCGCATTGAAAACGGTCCATCCGTTTGGGAGCTACGATACCACAGACAGATACACAGACACGTTAAACTTATAACACCCCTATCTTTGCGTCGGGGGTTAAAAATGGTTCAAATAGGCTAATTTATTGTATTTTTACTGTTTTAAATTTTTATTAAATAAAAGTTGTTATGACTGTGTAATTTCTTTTAAATATTATTTCAGTTGTGATAATTTTATTAAAATTTTATATAATGCTCGATTACCGGTTTAACTATAAAGGCAATAAAATAGTTTAAAAGTACAGTCAGCAGAGAAACGTGACCCGCCCTGCATAAAAGCTATGCAGGGGGGTCACTTTTCTTTGCCGCTGACTGTACACTAAAATAGTAAGCCAAGTTAGCTAAGTTTCTCGAATTCAAACCGAATCAGCTACAAAAAAACGATAGTGCTGCACCCCGCTGCCCGGCGCGCTTTCTTAAAGCTGAATTATGTTTACAGTTATCTGATACATGGTGTTCACTTCAACGGCCGGACAGCACACTGCACATAAAGGATGTAAGCAAGATCGTGCCGAAAACTGAAACCATCGTTTTAGACCATTGCTGTGAATTAAAATCAAGTAGTATTTTTTCTAGAAACTCCAGGATGAAAGGTTCTCATTGCAAACAAGTACCTATTCATAAAAAATATTGCAAATTAGACATACTTATTGTTGTTTGACAGTTGCATGTTTACACTTTCTGCATCATGGTCAGTGACTTATACGTAATTTTATAGTTTGCAATCCATTGTTGGTTTGGTTTCACTCGCTAAAACTTTCATATATTTAGAATTTTCTCTGTTATCCAATTCAGAATAATGGTCTGAATCCACGGTTACAGTCTTCGGTACGTTGTCGCATACACCCTGTATCATATTTTTATATATATACTCGTAACTATATCATAATTTTATATAAAAATCATCACTCTAGTAACAATCTCTACTTGAATATCATATTTAAATTTTCGTTAATTAATATTTTTAAATATAATGATAGCTTTTAAGCCTATCTTATGCTACGAAGAATTGTTTATAGTGTATTTGGGCGACTTGGCGCCCAGGTAATTTCAACTCTTACAGTTAATAAATAGAATTTATAACAAACCATTGAAACGTTAGATTGTCTGATAAGCGTTCGAGTAAATACGCGTCTATCCAACTCTAAGTACCTACGGCTTGAATGCCCGCGCCGCTGTGAGCGGGGCGTGCAGCGTGAATATAGAACAAATGCAATTTAATATGGTCGCTCCACGCCGCTCGAGCGGAGCGCTCGTAGCGGAGCGAGCACTAAGGCCGTACACTAAGTATCACTGAAATTGTTGAATCATAAACGCTTACACGATCGCTCGTCAGGTAATTATGATTTTCTCAGTTATTTTTGTGGCGCTAATAAACATACCTACATAGATTTTAATTCAATAGCATTCTTTATCTCTGTTGTTTTCTTGACCATTACGACTTGAATTACTAGCCACCCAAAGACCTCCACTTCAATGGAAGTGCATTTGTGCAGTTGTATCTGTTTTGTCTTTCGATTTTAAAACAAATCAAACTCAACTCTATTGCCTGTTGCAGTTAATTCAAATTTCATTGCCTATTTTATTTGGGGGCGGCTAAGCTTGCTGTCGATATTTGTCTTGCACTACACATTCGATTCGTGGCGATAAATCGTGAAAATAAGAATTGCGTATGATTATTTATTTGCGCCACGAAAATAACGAGATGCATAGTCAAGATCAATAAAATCGGGCACACTTTTTATCGACATATCGTCCCGTTTTCATTGCTCTTTTATAATGATGTCTAAGTCGGCTTGTGTGGTAGGTTATTGAACAAATGCAAGTTTGATGTAGCTACGTCGCAAGGTTGCCTCGCTATGATATGGTTCCCGATCCGGCGCGAATCTGGTGAAATTACCTCAATGACCCTGACTTAGGCTGTAATGGTCTCACTGGCGAGCTGCAGCTGTAACCGAATGGTTACAGTAACCAGTGTGTACGTGGTTCGCGAGTTATCGAACGGCTGGTCAATGGCATTCTTGCGTGCGTTGCGTACCCACTTGAACCTGTTTTCTATTGTTCGGTTACGGTTACAGTGTGCTGGTGAGTTCCCGCTGTGATGCCACAGAATATATAATACTGTTTATGGCTTCGACTGTACCTACGGAAGTGCTAACATGTTTGACAAGACCATGACAGAACAATTAACGCAAATCGTATCGTATACACGATGAGATACACGAACGACCGAACTTAATGTCTCACTACTATAGGATGTTCATAGTTATAATAGAACTATCTATCTCATCACGTAGTGACATGGAAAATTTTAGTATAAGTACCTACTTTTCTGTACTTATGCTGCGCGTAAACCGTGCGATCGTCGTGGTGAGCCGTGCAATCACGCGGAGACGCGCAGCAAATGTATAGCACTTCACGGAGATACGGTGTCGTGTATTATCAGCCTTATATGTATTTTCGCCTCGTTTTTTACATTTGTAGTTTCAAAGTGATTGTATTTTCTTACGGTGTGTTAAATAAATAAATTCTTATTACCGTGAGTTAACTGATTTTATCGTAATTGATAAGAAAAAATGCGATTTTAAAATTTTAATATTTCAAGTTAACGGTTGATAATATGACGATACAGATTCGTAAAACATTTTTGTCAAACTTAATATCAAAAATGACCTACTTGACATACAAGTAATGATATTTAGAATAGTAGTTAATTTCACCAGACTCAAGCTGTCACTTACAAAGCCGATTAAAATTGAGTCCAACACGTAACTCTCCCGAGCACCGTTAACCTCTAGAAACAATCATGGAAGGATGAATAATTTACAAAGTTCTACTTATATTACAAGAGATAGATAGAAATCTAGTGTAAAATAGTATATTATTAGCATATAGAATGTGTAGCATAAGGCTTACGTACAGATGTACACATTTTGGTACTTTGTGCTTACACATTTACTACACGTAAGTATGTAAAAGGATATATTTTGAATGCTACGAGCGTCTAACTCGAAATTGTATATCACCAAACCTTAAATAAACTTGTATGAGTATATAGCAAAGTACATTTGAACCTTAGATTATTCGTAAAGAGTTGCCACTTAAAGATCTTACAGTTTCAGTTCAAATCAAACGGAGAAGAAAGTTGAGTTTACCTTATTGCTGGTCGACCGCTTAACTGAGACAGCGCGGAAAGTAACCTTTGTCGTCTTCCCCCGCGCCCCCGTCTCGTCGCTGGTACCATCCCAGTTAAGCGGTTGACCTATAAAACTCGCGTGAAATACCACACTCAAATCAATTTCTAGTACTCAAACGTCTGCTTGAGTGCAGGATCAAACTTGAGCGCTATTCAAAAATACGAGATGTGAATAATCGACCTTTCCAATTGATGACATTGTTTTCAAAAACTTGAAGCTACCCTTGCCCCTAAGTTACATTTGGAGCTACTCTTTAGCCTGGTTCCGCCATTAACTTTAGGTAGGTACCGCTTTTATATGATTACCAGACCAGGAGCCGTAGCATGGTTGGCCTTATCACGCGACAAGTGACAAGATAAGAGCGTCGTCTCGTTCTATCGAACGGTGTCAGCCAGTGAGTTTGAGTCACTGGCTGACACCGTTCGATAGAACGAGACGACGCTCTTATCTTGTCACTTGTCGCGTGATAAGGCCAACCATGCTACGGCTGCTGGATAATAACGGTAGGTCTAACGACCGAATATTCACATAATTGCTTTGGTAATTGCGTATTTATCACGAACGCGTATAGCGTCCACCGTTTACTGATTAACTACGTAAGAAAGACGGGAACTGGTAATGTTTGCTAGCATATAGATGAGACAAAAAGCTGTAGGTATAACGTTGTCAAAGTCGTGTAATAGCGGAATAATTAAAGATCTCTGAAGTCCAATAATATCGCTTGTATATATCATTCATAAACGTCGACTTTTCAAAGTTAGTTGTCCCTATTTCCAAATAAAAGTGGACCAATGTCGTGTACCAAGCCATGTCTGAAACTGTTTGGACCGTAGCGGCGTTGCTAAGCGAACTACAGAAGTTTGATCAGATTCAAGCTTACCCATATTTACAAAGTACCTACATGAGGTGAACGAACCGTTTCTATGAATTACTTTACAAATACGTCATAAGCAAGCCTCTATCACAGATTATGACCTACTCGATTTTACCAGTACCTATCGATATGTCGTTTTAGCAAAAATCAATCTTTTTTCTTCCAATTTGTCGTTTCTGTTTTTATATAAAATTAGTGTCAATTTAATGTTTTATGACAACATGACAGCGAATGACTGGGATTGTGCGCATTCAGATTTAACATTCTCAATTTCTCCCGAGGTCTGTTAATGGTAGTGAACCAATTGAGCGTCACGCTATGGTCTGAGTTGTTAAAGCTTATCAATACAAATATTTAACTACCTATTCTAGTCTATTTATTGCTATGTCAAATAGGCGGGTTATCAATATAAAACTTTGTGGGATATCAACAGTTGAATTTACAAAACATTACAAACTTTCTATCATTGGTTAGATATAAAACGAGATCGAAGCGAACGTCTGAAGAAGCTACGGATAATCATAGAACGGACCGCTAGTCCGTGATACCCCATCGAGAAGTGGTCATACTATAGGCCCAGAATATTGCACGAGCAACATGACAACAGGATACAATTTTCAAACTGTAAAACGTCGAAATTATTTAATTACAATACCCAAAACAACCGAAGTAAAATTATAGTTAGGTAGCAAATCTGCTTTGAGTATTTTGCGTACTGTGATTTATTTTGTACAGTTTGCCAGATTGCAATTGGCATACCGTTGCCAGATTGCAATTTGCATTCCGTTGCCAGATTGCAATTTGCATACCGTTGCACAATTGAAGTGTTAAATTCAAGACTGTATTCCGTAATCTGGCTTTTTAATCTGTATTTTACAAGACCAACTCTCGGCAGTAATGAATATGTAAGGTTGCCAATCTTTATCATAGATCTTATAACGTCGCAACGCTACCCTTGAAACAGAACACTGATGCCATAGTTCCGTTATAAGATCAAAATAAAGGTATCTTTAGTTAGACCGTACTTAAAACCCACCATGGTAACTATTACTTTTAAACACTTGATTATTTTAAGAATTGACTGCTCTTACTTATACAAATCCATAGTTGAGTATAGTTGAAGAGAGAGGAAAATAACGATCGTATATCCATGGATAGTGTAAAAATCTACCTACCGAATAAGAGCGGGACTAATGCATCCTGAAGTTTAGCACTATTATATAACCGTATTTAATTGCTATTAGGTGAAATTTACGAATCAACACTGTATTGAAATATACGTACACGAAGCTAACAATGTAAAGGAGCTCCTATGAACTCTTAGGCACATTTTATGGAATGCGTTTTCTTATGTCACATTTGCCCCGCTCCAAACTACGCTATGTACATCCGTCCGCGTGCGCGACACTATAACACCCCTCGAAATAAACATGGACTCGGGGCCTGGACCCAAAATAACTCCCAACGAATATTTACAAAACATACACAATAATAGCTGACACGTAAATACTATCAAATATACCAATAAGAAATTAGCAATAACGCTAAAACGGCATCATAAAAGCGCCTTTATTCAACGTTTAATGAACCACTAACATTCATATAAATATCTACAGTCTCTAGTGTTGTCTACTCCTTTAAATGTACAATTTTGATACAAAAAATGACTAGCCAATTGCATTACTCGTACGTCTAGCGCCGTCGTTGCTAGCGGATCTATCTCGTTCTCCCACTTTATCGTGTAGGCTTGCATGAAGGAGACGGATTCGTAATGCTAGCAACTCAGGCGCAACCAGCCATTTTAAACCAGAAGCTTACGCTTATTATTGCATTCGAATAGGAATCCCATACTATATCCTATAATCGGCTCCATTCTATTGTAAATAATGAAATTGGACTTGTTTAGATGCTCTTTTCTCTCATGTTTACGAACTAAGCGTAACAGATACAAAAGCAAAAGCAATTACAAATAATATGTAAACTTGAGCAATTTAACAACATGTCCGCCTTTATTGTTATGTAGGGTAGATTAATAACTACGTCGGTAGTTACATATTTCCCAATAAACAGTCTGCTCTGGATCTCGGTCTTTCATTCATACATAACATTGGCGCAGTCGGTAGGATCATCTTTGTGAAGCCATTGCCGACCGCTGGGACAGACTTTTAACTGTTAAGGTCAAACATTAGAATATCAATAATCCGAGCCACGAGCATGTGCATTCGCGGGACTCGGCACAGATTCAGAGGGATAGTCACGTAACGTTTTGAACGGGCGTTAGGTAGATCCAACTGTCATTTTTCCATATAAAAATTGACGTTTAGATCCAATGCGTTACGCGATCGATCAGCAGATCTGTAAATCATTTTTTCGGCTTCAACGACGGGGCAGCAGAGCTGTACCCAACATCGCCCCCTAACCCCACTCTACATACAACTGTCCGTTATTTTTTTATACTTGTTGTAAATACTTATTTGCTTTTTGAAAAATAAAGACAATTGACAACTTATTTAACAACATTTCGTTTGTGCTTCGACATGCATTGAATATAAACAATCGAACTTAGGAACTAACAAAACTGGACTCATTTGAACAAATTGTATATCTATAATTGGATTTTTTTAACAGCCGATATTTGACAGCCGCCATCCTGGTACAATAAACGTCAATGATGACATATGATGACATAAATTGTACTGGGATGACAGCCGTCAAATATTGGATGTGAGGGTATTTTCACTATAGTTCACATCAAACCTCTACAGTTTCCTATTGATTTTGAATGCACGTTGGACCAATTTTTCCTAATTTCAGCACAGTTTTCTTCACTAAAATCACTGCCATCGATCCTTTACGACATAAGTCAGTTCAGCCATTTAACTATGAATTGAACTATCACAATCGTATCAAGAACTTACTTGAACTTACGAGTAATATTGATTATCTTTGAACTATTTTCTATTGCGGAAGTAACTCGTGCTCGTAATTTCCTTGGATTGTTCTAGAATGTTCTCGAATGTTCTTATTCGCTAGGACAGTGGACGTAGCCGTATTCCAGACTGAGACTGACCGCCACGAACACGAAATACAGTAGAAACATCGTGAAGCCCAGCCCTCTGTTCATTTTCCACCTGGAAATATATAAAACATAATTAATACTAATGAATGTAACACAATAGGGCGTGATAATCTATGGCGAAGCATCTCCGTGCGATTCCGTGCAAAGCATTGCTCCTTCGCGTAGAAACGCGGCACCCGAGTGCGAAAATCAAACTAGGGTTGGTTTACCTACCCGCAAAAATATATCGATAAAAGGGGACTAGTTAATGCGAATCTCTTGGTGCGGGCGAAAGTGCGAAAAAATTGTAGCCTAAAGAATAATACTTTTAACTGATGGCTAAGTTACTTCATTTAAGAATCTGTTATCTTATCTTATCTTATTTAGTTGAGGGCCCTTTCGGATACACTTCGACCGTGTGGGATCTTTTGTGCATTTGCCCTCCCCTTTATAGCTACTCCATCATTTCCACAAAGCGGATGATGCAGCTCAGTGGGAGCACCCTGAATTCCTTTGGTGGCGGGTAGCCGTTACCAAAGAGATTAATTCTTTGTCTGGCAAGGGCATCTGAAGAATCTGTTAACTTAAACGTATTTTGTGTCCTACACATACGTCAAGGTAACTGATATAGACAAACGAATATCTCAATAAGGCCCGTGTTATGGATACTAAACGATAATATTTTATAGATACATAGACGTCCAAGACTCAGAAACAAATATTCATGCTCATCACACACATATTGTCCTTATCGGCTCAACTTCGTAGGCAGGGTCACTACAGACTAACACAGTAAATATATTAGCTAAAGGCTGTATGAGGCGCACGGGCGGCACGCGGGCTGATGTACCGCTGACTACCCCGACTGACACTTCAATTTGCTGTATGTATGCGTGACTGTGTGAGTGCGCCGCATGGTACGTTTGTACAGATTTGTTTTACTACTTGTACGAGTATCTATCTACTGTGCCACTAGGCGGAACCGGTCGTCAAAAATAACGAAAACGACACTGACCTGAAGCAAGCGATGCTCAAGATGACGAACAGCAGCATGGCGAAAAGCAGCACGATGCTGCAGACCATGCCCTTGGAGTTCACCTCCACCGGCTGCCCGTTGATCAGCCCGTACAGCAGCCAGGGCAGCGGCAACCTGGAACATACAGAATCAACCATAAATACAATCATCCAAAGTTCTTTAAACATCGATTGATATCATAAGCCGTATGATGAAGGCCTTGTGAGGAAAGCTGCGTAGATCTGTACCTAAATTCAAAATCAGAGCCTACGCCAGACGACCAAACGACGCAGACGGCCGAAGAAGGTCAAAGAAAATGTAGAGGATTGACGTTGGTTCTGCCGGACGTCGCGCATCCGGCACTTATCTAGACGGGCCGAAATCACGCGGCGGACTGCACGGAGACCACCCCTCATCTGGACGCGGCTTATAGGTATATGAAGTCTTGGGTTTGCACAGGGACTGTAACACATTAGCTAGGCCTGTTTTCTTCAGTGTCAAGTACCTATACTATACCTACCTACATATTGTCTATTACAAAGGGGGGGAGGGGTGGGAGTGTACGGGATAGATTTAATACATCTTTTTAAACTCGACAGTAGATTTATTACGTGCCTTACACATGGCAAAGTTGACTGATCCTTTGCACTAGATCACTTCACTATCCACTTTTCTTCTTCTTCTTCTACTTTTCACCCTGATACTGCTCACTCACGACTGACTCGTGCCGCGAACGTGGTTCCTTTATATACCCGTTGCCGAAGGTTCTAGATCGTAATTTCGATCTTCATTTGTTTTACAGTAGCATGTGTTTTTCCAGATAATCGTCCTACGTCCACGTTTCCCGAATGTTCCAAGCCATTTCATTGAGCATTTGTCTATGAATTTCCGTAAGCATCGCAATGTTCTATTCGCTTACATTATCTAGAACATTCCATGCTACTCTGGGTTAAGAAAGTGTACTCACTAAGAATTTAAAACATACAAAAAGTGCATGCCGGTTGGTGGTCTCGAACCCGGGTACATCGACTCCAAGGCCGCAGTAAGTAGTTAAGTAACACAGGGGGTCGATCGCGTATTGTACGCCCTTCAGGTAGGTCTAACTGTCACTTTTTATATGGAAAAATGACGATTAAATTGTCCTAACGCGGGTTCGAAACGTTACGTGATTACCCCTCCGGTCCAACTGTGTCTTGTGACAACACGGCGAATTTTAAAAAACCTTGACGGCGTGTTTTATCACCATGGTAACGAGACTGTTATAATTCCGCCGTCGTAACAATATTATAGTTCTACCTGTCGTAGCCAAATAAAAGTTCTCTGTGCCAAATATCATATACAATTTTTTTTTTAAATCCTTTTAGCTAAGAGTAACAAACATCCAAGCTTTTAAATATCACAAACTCATGACATTCATGACCTTAGTAGAAGCACAAACAAAAACACTCATGAAGACCGTATGCGTAGCGAAGTTACAAAACGGCTTGATATTCATCAGGCATAATTCGACCGCCCTTGGCCCAATTATTGGGTCAAATATCAGCCGACACGACATCGGAAGGGCTGGTGTAATTTTGTTACACGTATCGTTGGAGAAATATGAATGTTGTGAAATGTGTGTCATGCGCTCCTAAGACGATTACGGAAAACGTCCATGTTTTCTTGAAGTTAATGAAGAATCATTTCGTTTTGGCGTATGACCCGACGTCGTGTCTACGTGCGTCTAGTTCGTCTGTTTCCTAAAAACACTCCTATTTACATTACTGATGGCGGATGAAAATAACGTGTCCCGTCGTTTTGGTATAGTTACCAAAACGTCTACTGACACTAACGTCTACTTACTGTCTAGTGACAGTGGTTTTTGAATAGCACTCTGCTGGTCCGTTGCGTAACTTTTTCTACTTACAGTAAAGGAAATGTATTCACGTCCTTTTTTCGCTCTTCTTACTACAACAATAAGGCATAGAAAGGTACGTGAATACATTTCCCTTACAGGGTGGTATTCTATACTTGTCCAAGATCTTTGTTCAATGTGCATTGCGTCTCACATTTTTGTAAGCAAAATGTGAGACGCAAATGCACATTGGACAAAGATATAAGTGGACCCATAAGCAGAGGGGTAAAGACGTAACTTTTCGAACGAGCGCCAGGACAATTCATATGTCATTTTCCCATACAAAAAGCGACATTTAGATCTAAATGACGCACGTACAATGCGTTACGTAATCTACTTTTTTTGTATGGGAAAATGACAGATGCATTGTTTCTAGAACGTTCGTTCGTTCGAAAAGTTACTTAGTCACCCTCAGCCCGCTAAAGACAAAAGGGAAGCATGTTCGAGTCCCGACGGGTTGATAAAACTTTTTAATTGTGTTTGATCTTTGTTTTAATGATTTGGAGGAACCTTCTTTAATTTAGGGTTGGGAAATTGAACTCGGGGGGGGGGGGGGGGGGGTCAATCACGTAACGCATTGTACGCGCGTCAGGTAGATCTAAATGTTACTTTTTATATGGAAAAATTACAGTTAAATCTAACTAACGCGGGTAAGAAATGTTACGTGATCGACCCACGGAACTACTTATCAAAAATTATTTCGCTAGTATAACAGAATGAATCTTCGAGATGGGCATAGACATATATTATATGATAATGGTGATATGGTGATGATGATATAAATGTATTATATCCCGCTGCTTCGTTTGTATTCTTTGTAATAGGCGGGCGGTGCTGCGCGAGAAGCCGGTGTTACATATCCGCCGAAAAAGACTACTGTACTCCCCCAATGAGTGCCACAATGACTGGTCCTGCGCCACCCACATCCTTCTACGGCCATTGCTTCTACGTGCAATGTGGATAGCCCACTGCCACTTCAGTTTAGCGATTCGGAGGGCTATATCGGTTACCTTCAATCTGCTGCGGATAGCCTCATTTCTGATGCGTTCACGCAGAGAAACTCTCAGCAAAGCCCTCTCCATTGCCCTTTGGGTGACTTTGAGCTTTCTAATGAAGCCCATAGTGTGTGACCGCGTTTCAGTGCCGTATGCCATCACTGGCAAAACACACTGGTTAAAGACTCTCGTTTTGAGACACTACGGAATATTAGAAATGATGTGCCGTAGCTGTAACATAATATGCATAGTATTTATTCCAAATGTTTCTTTTATTTTGATTACAGAACTTTAAAAATCTGATTTCCATTTGACATCGTTCATGTCTCGTGACAGCCGACCCATTTGAATAACAGTACCTCTGCTCAAAAAAGCTCGGTCGTTGCCTAAGTAATGGAAATGGAGCTTTGCTCGGTGCAGCTTTTAGACGAGCTTCGGAAACTTTTTTGAGTCGACAATCAGTCTCATTGTTTGACCTAGTTGGATCTAGGTAATTGTGATCTAGATTTTAAAGCGTTGCAAGTTTTATTTAGGCTATACCAATGATGTAAGTTCGAGTTGAACTCGCACTTGTCGGGTTTTTTTTTACATATTGTTGCTAAGTGACCTTGTAAAGATATAGGGGCGGATCACAGAAAAATGCTCTCTTAGTTTAGATTTCCCCTAAATGCTTCACTTCAATACACCCTGTATAGTTGTGGTGCTAATTTGATTTGGTTTATAACAGCCATATTCTACCAGACGGCGTATATGTATCAGGATGTTTCACACCCTTAAGAAACTCCGATCGCGACAAAATTGTAAACACACTCAAAAACGCCAACTTCATATTCGCAAATCCAGCAAACTTGCCAATGCAAAATCGAACCCACTTCCACTTCATAGAGTAGACTTTTATCTGGAAACTTATAACAAAGGCTGACCGACTTGTTGGATTTTCAACTTTAATGGAACGGATTAAGGGTGTTGGCGTCTATCGGATGCAAGCGCTAAGTCAAGTCTAGTCCACGATGCATATGGATATTGGACGAGGTGTCGGGAAAAGATTGTTACTTTTTAGGGTTCCGTACCTCAAAAGGAAAAAACGGAACCCTTATAGGATCACTTTGTTGTCCGTCTGTCTATCTGTCTGTCTGTCTGTCAAGAACCTTTATCTCGGGAATGCGTGAAGATATCGAGTTGAAATTAAAACCATGTACTCAGATCTACAGTTCCTTGAAGCTGTGAAAAAATCAAACTTCTAAGTTAACGTAAAAAAAAGATACGGCCGTTTACGCCGCAAAAAACGTATCGACACTCTCAAGGGATTCTACATTTATAGGGTACTTTCCGTTGACCTAGAACTATGAAATTTGGCAAGTAATATCGTCTTATACCACACATAGTTGCGCATTTATAATATTAGAAGAATTAAGGGAATTGTTTCCGTCATTACAGGTTTAACCCTCGCTTTTGCCGGTATTTTCTAAACGTGAAAGTTTGGATGTATCGATGGATGTACGTTCCACTTAATCTCTTCCTCTGAACCCATTCCCGGCCCGTGACGACACGTATGCGTCCCTACGCCGTAGTCGCTTTCCGCTACATACGAGGAAAACCACGGGATCGGCTACGAGCGTAGCGCGTAGTGATTCTGGGCACTGAATGTGTTAATCTCAAAAACGACTGGACGAATTTATATGAAACTTTCCAGTTATCTTCTATATCAGAATAGGACATAGGCTATAATTTATGTCTAATCTCATCCTTTTTAGGAACGAAAAAGGGATGAAACTTTGTATGGAGACCAATTATTTTTGCTCGTTGCCTTCATCAGGCGCTGGATCTGAAAATGTATGGGAAAACTAAAATTCAACTCGCACTTGACCAAAATTCTAATTGATATTATTTAATAGGCTATAATTTATGTCATTCCTTTTAGGAGTTCTACGCGGACGAAGTCGCGGGCAGAAGCTAGTACGTACATAAATAAGGACATATAGCTGTACATGACTCTAATTGTCAATGTCATAAAGGCGTGTACAGATATTTATGTCCTTATTTATGGACGTATATTAATAGCCCTGACTGTACATCCCCCCAATTAATCGAATGACTACCCCATCCAGTACATTGCAAACATACATCACAAATACGAACGCCTTAGCGGGTGCTACTCGACCTAAGATTGTTTACGATTCATTTCAGTTTTCATGATCCACATTTGCCGCAGGAAAAGCAACTTTATTCTCTTATCGCTATGGCCCATTTCTGAAGCCGCTGGGGGCCTGAAGATTTATGGAGCGATTTGTTTAAATGTAGGTCGCCCGGGGTTTTGGGACTGTGTTCTGCTCGGTTTTTAGAAATATAGAAGTTTTGGCGGTAGTTAGAGTTCTCGAGAATGGCATTCGGGCTGGTGACTGCTCCAGTGAACAGTTTAGAGACGCAGTAAGCATTAATTAGCGTGATTATCTTTTGCAAAGTCCTTCTGGGTTCGCCTTCTATATTTCACGGTTATAACTGTGCTCTTTAAATGTTGGTGGTAGGTCTTTTATTTATATTTTATTTAAACATACGAGTATGTTTGGTCACCGTAAATCAATGAGATACGTTTTTGTAGAGCAGTTTCAATGCTACTTGCGTACTCTATTTTTAAAGTACGAGCGTACATTATAAAGAGGAAAACTGTGAGATTGTAGCATTCTAAGTTTGTATAACGTAGGGGGCAATCTCAGGAATCACTTACCCGATTTCAAATATTATTTTTTCTACTCTGGTATTGTTATCTGCCATTTATATAGGCATTAACTCAAATACAATGTCACCGATAATAAATCGTTGAAATGTCTATTATTCTCTATGGCCCATAACGCACTGTTTAACGTGCTGTTATGATTCATACATTTTTCATAGTAGCACTGCCAGTGGTACAGTCAGCAGCAGAAGTAGCTAAGCGGGCCTAGTGCTCAAATTGATCTGCACACGGAGTCTAATGTCAAGAGAATAAGGTTCTGTGCAGATCATTCTGAGCATGTTAAAGTGCTTAGCTACTTCTGCTGCTGACTGTACCAACTTCACAAATAAATATTTCGAAATAAAAGTTTTACGTATGGTATTGTTATGTTTTGGTATGGTATTTTATAAATTATTTACTAAAATAAAAATAAATCATCATCTATTGTGTTATGTTTTATCAATTCTTGGCATTATTTGTAAAGATAAACAGTTCGGATCGCAACCCGTTGACATTCGCATTTTAAGACCCTTCTTATACAACAGTTGCATAAAATACTATTATAAATAAATAAAATATAAACAAAAAAAATGTTTTTTGACCAAAAATTGTAAGTTAACATTATTCATGTATCTAGTGGGCTCCAAACTAGGCTCAGCCTGTATCTTGGAGCTTTTATACCTATGCATCTTCTTAATATGCAAGACCTTTACATGCACTGCACTGTAATGCACTTTTTAGACACAGGGCTAAAATGTATCCGTAGGTTTTCCTGCATTCTTTGCAATTCGCGGGTGGAGCCGCGCGAGTAGCTATACTAAGAACCATAATTAAATTCCACCAAATTTACCACTGTGTTGCCGTTGAAATGAAACATTCCATCAATAGTTAATTAATCTTTGTCGAAAAAATGCACGTAAGTTACTAATTTATTAGCAAATTTAAAGATAGAACCTTATTAGGTACTCTGTTTTAATAAAAATGCTTCTATATAAACCAACCGCATGAATATATATTTAGTTAAAACTGTTTTGTGGTAGAATTATTCGCATTACAATGGTAAAACTTCGGGTGTCAAGAACATTTGGTATCAGTTATGACACAAAAATATTATTGTCTGCAGATTATATCTTTGGTATTTCAATTAAATAAATTTCTGTCAAAATATTAATTAGTGGTACAAGCTTTTATTGCTGACTGTACTTTTATGTATACCATCATCACCTACTCATTGAGATGATTCTAACGAGCCCAAACTCAACGGGGTTACGGAATTCCCATGGCCGCCTTCTGTCTCCATCATCAGATCAGCTCGATGGTACTATAATATTGAATTGTCATCCTAACTATACTAATACCTACCCAAAATTTCAGCTCAATCGGATAACGGCAAGTGACTGAAAAATGGATTGCAAATTTTGACGAACAACTTATTTCTTACATACTTATACAGGGTGAAATAGGGGTCGTGGAACAAGAAGACCAAAAGCGAATAAGATGGTCATACTGAACAACTTTTTCCATGGGACCAACCACGAAATCGCAAAAAATAAGAGCCAATTAAGAGTTAACTGTGAGTTAATTGAGAGTTAATGTATGGAACAGCTGATTTTTTTTTGCGATTTCGGGCTCGGTCCCATGGGAAAAGTTGTTCAGTATGACCATCTTATTATGTTTTGGTCTTCTTGCTCCACGACCCCGATTTCACCCTGTATACTTACATACGAACAGGTCAAGTTAATATAAAGCTTGTAAAAAAAATACAACAACTAGTCGTGTGGGCATGGTCAAATGGTGGCGGCTATGCCATTTTACTCCTCACTTCCTTTTTGGTATCTGGGACGAATGTATTGTTTAGAATTATTTATTCAAAATTTGACAAATAAATGAAATATCTATGTATTTCCGATTAGTCTTACATCGATTCTGACGATTATATTTCTTATTACCATAATAAGGTTGGTTACACCTGGAACGTCATACTGACAATGGTACCTGACAGTGACATTTCTTGGTAGATTTGATGGAATCTAATTGTGATTCTTGGTATAGTGACTGGTTAAGCCTCTCACGGACTCATACTCACTCAATAGTGAACTTGTCATTAGCTGTCAAATTTACTATGGACCGCCACCGCCGGCCGTGTCAGTGTGATTCAGGCCTAGCGAACTAAATAATTGCATAGATAATATTAACATTTACAAATTCACTGCATATCAGATCCGATGGAACGACATTGCACCAATCAGGGCAGACGTAGTGTTATCTGCGCGCCGCAGCGCTGGCGACGGGCCAATAGCACGCCGCCACAGATAACGCTCTAATACCTGACAACCGGCCAATTGAAATTGGTATTTAATTGTTGCATGCCTGGCTTTGCAGGTTAGTCAATAACAGTAATGGATACTTAGGGTTGCATTAATGTTTAACGGACCGCATAACGTTAAACGCTAGCTATCATATTATCATCTCAATGATCTAATAGAGAACTGAAACTTCCCATACAATAAAAATATTACATTTAAAACATTTGACATCTACACCATAAGCGAGGACCTAATTTGCATTGAAACGTGCGCAAACACGTCCTGAAACTGAGCCCCCTGGCCTTTTAAAAGGCAAATACAAAACCGGCCAAGTGCGTGTCGGACCACGCAAAACGAAGGGTTCCGTGCCTATTAAAAAGGTCGTATCGTCACAGAAATCTTACGGCACTTACGTCTTTTTCTTTAAGGAAGGCAGTTTTTCAGCAATATCTCGAAAACCTTTGAACCGATCTTGTTCAAAATAATTTTCTATGAATTAAATAAGCCTAATGTCCATGATTTTTTTCATATTTTTAAAATACACTGTTCAAAAATTAAAGGGGTGGACAGAATTTCAGTGACTTTCGGGGCGATTCCGAGTCTATTCACTTAATCAAAAAAATTGCTGAGAAACCTTATATTTATTTTGAAAGGCCTATCGATTGATGTGCCACACGCACGTGGGCTTACAATGAGATTTTTTTTTGACTTTTAGTCTTATGTATGGAGTTTTTTTTTGTCATTTTAATTTAATTTAATTTCAAAACTATGTAGCGACTAGCAAAATACACCTATCCTCAAAATTTGATTCAAATACACCTTATAGTTTTCGATTAAAATGCCTGTGACATACGGACAGACGGATATGACGAAATTATAAGGGTTCAGTTTTTGCCATTTTGGCTACGGAACCATAAAAATTCACTTCACCACAGTGGGCGTTGGCATGGTTGATATTTTATCACTAATCGCTGTCGATGAGACATCCGTCACGTTTTCACAAGTATGCGAGTGAAGGATGTCTTATCTACAACGATATACCTCCAAATAAAAGACATAACTCCAATCAATAGGCTTGCGTCCTAAAATTTTTTTTTTTTGTATTTTTTTGTTTGTATGGGAGCAACTACAATTAGAAAACATTAATAACCAAAAAAAATAGTTAAAGACGGACTTCGCTAGCGGCAGCCGAAAACGTTTCATACCAATTGACATTGAAGTATGACGTCACAGTTTGATATTTGTATTAATCGTTGTATGGAAAATCAAGTAAATTGCTGTTTCGGTAGCGAAATACTGCGTTTAGGTCGTATGGATTCTATTGGTAGCTTTAAATTTACTTTTGTACAATAAAAAAAATGCATATTTTTTTGTAAACTTTCAAGGTCCATTTCTTTTTATGGGTTTAATTATATTTCGTAATTTTATGGAAGGATGTATGGACATGTTATGCGGAGGGATGTTAGAAATGTTGCTAGAAGGGCATTAAGTATGAATGTGGAGGGTTGCAAGAGAAGAGATAGACCAAGAAAAAGGTGGATGGACTGCGTGAGAGACGATATGAATAGGAAGGAAGTGTGTAATGAGCTGACGGGCGATAGAGAGGTATGGAAGAAAAAAACATGCTGCGCCGACCCCAAGCAAATGGGATAAGGACAAGCGGATGAATTATATTTCGTAATTTATGCTTTATTACATGTATTTGACGGTTTACTGTACATTTAGTAACACTACGTTATCAATTTTAACATGAGGAAACTACCCTATTACACATAACGGTTTAGAGTTTAGGGCTCAAATTATGCTGGGGATGAGTTCATAGGCAACTGCACAACCGTTTTTTTGGTCTTAATAGATAGTAATTTAGCTCACAATCAATTGTAGGAAAAGCTAGTCAAAGAATTATCAAATGTAGTATTTCCTTTTATTTTTTATTGCCTAGGTTCAGTATAGATAAAAAATATATTACGATTTCATATTGATATGCAGAAATACTTGACCAATCAGAATAGCTGTAGATAGTTGTCGCAAATTGGCCGCAAGCCAACAGCGTACTCCCACAGATAATAAAGAATTTGACGTTTGGTTTGGCCTTTACTAAAAAGGGGGCTGGGGCGAAATTCTCGAAGTCACCTACTTATATCAGTAGATTTACGGTTAGGTATGTCATGTTCAGTCGACGTCAAAGATATGTATAATTATGGCACTTTAAAACTGTAAAACCCGTTACCAATCTAGTTTATGTGTCTAGTAATGTTGTAAACTGTGGGTTAGGTTATAGTATTTTATATAATCGTTACACAATAAGGGCTCTTAAAGTCGAGTACCGTGTTTAGGCCACGAGGCTTGCCGAGTGGCCTAAGTAAGGTACGAGAGTTTTAAGGAAAAACGGAACCCTTATAGGATCACTTAGGTAACACGTGGAGGTATTGAGTCCAAATTAAAACAATATACTCAAATTTACAGTCCCCGAAAGCTGTAAAAAAATCAAGCTTCTAAATTAACGTAAACAAGTGAAATCAAAAGAAAATTTGACAAATATTATAGCCTATGTCACTCCCACGATTAAAAGAAATCCAACGACACCTGTTGCATCAAAATCCATCACGCCTTCAGTTTAGGCTTCAGGAAGCCACAAAGAAACAGACATACCTACACATACATACATGCATACTTACATACACTCGAAAAACATTACCCTCCTCCTTTGGCAGTCGGGTAAAAAAGATACGGCCGTTTATGCCACAAGAAACACACTCTCAAGGTAATCAAAATTTATAGGGTACTTTCCGTTGACCTAGAACTATGAAATTTGGCAAGTAATATCGTCTACAGGTACAGGGAAAAATCTGAAAACTATGCATTTGTAATTTTGTACGGAACCTTCGGTGGGCGAGTCCGACACGCACTAGGCCGTTTTTTTAAATTAATACCATCATGGAAATTATATTCGTAACTTTACCTATTTTGAATCCAATGTTCACATTGCGCTATTAAAGATACCATGACTTGTTTATTAAACGACCATCTTAAAATGACAGCATTTTTTCACAGTTTCTCTTAATCTTTCTACCTAGAGTTGTGGTAATCTTCTTTTACTCTTCATCAGAAAAAAGTGGAAGGTTAGTTATTTTGCAGTTACGCTAACCGTTTTGGACTTGGCAGTGAGTCTGCGTACAAAAAGTCAAAGTGATTTATTCTTCAATTTAGGCCTATTACATGCACCTATGAATGTCGATAAACTACCACCGGTTCGGAACGTAAACCTCTGCCTCGAGAAGAACCGGCGTAAAAAACTCGGCGAGGTATCATTTTTTCAAAACAGTATACAATATATCATTACGTACGAAGTTGAGAATATATCAGTACGAAGCTGTTGTATTCGTTATAAATAATTAAGCAGCATTAGCGGTTAACGGGATGTCTGGATTCTATAATATATGTATATCCGAAAAGCAATTAATTTAGTTTCCTATTTCAGCCAGTTCTTTAAAAAATCTCATAATTTTCTAATACATGCCCTTAAGCCTAGGGAAAGGTCAAGGAAAGGTCAGGGGTATGCTAAAGATCATGCAACTTGATACCTAAGGTCAGTTAGTCCTTGAATACTTTTGTTCTTACGGCGGAAGAAGGTTACTTGACTCGACAGTAAAACTTCACAATAAATTAAATTGAACACTTAGAGCTACGGAGGCCTAGTGGTTCAGGCATTCGGCTGTCTAACGGCAGTGGTGGGTTCGAATCCCGGCTAGTACCAATGAGTTTTTCGGAACTTATGTACGGAAAATCATTTGATATTTTACTGTTAGCTTTACGGTGAAGGAAAACATCGTGAGGAAACCTGCATACATCTGCCAGCATGGGGTCTACTGCCCGTTCCCTCTCATTCATGAGAGGACGCCTGTGCCCAACAGTGGGACATATATAGGCTGATGATGATGAACATTTAGAACCAATCACACCTACTGTATTATAATACGTGAACGGGGGAGCGGCAACAGTATCCTGCAGATGTTCGCCGAGAGGCTACACTCTGGCATCCTGGCGCGCTTTATCGATCTACATGTCAGCAGGAATAGATGAAGCGTGGAAAGAGATGTTTGTTAGTTTTAGTTTTTTAGGGTTCCGTTCCCCAAAAGGAAAAAAACGGAACCCTTATAGGATCATTCGTGCGTCTGTCTGTCCGTCTGTCACAGCCGATTTGCTCCGAAACTACTGAACCGATTGAGTTGAAATTTGGTACACATATGTAAATTGGTGACCCAAAGATGGACGCGTAAAGTAAATTAATGAATTCTGAACAAGGGGGCCACTTTTGTGGGGTAAACTAGAAAATTAAAAAAAAAGTTTCGCATACTGTATTGTGTGACATATCAAATGAAAGGGGTTATTGTAAGCATCTCAGTTTTTTTTTTATAATATTAGCAAAAACAGATTTGAAGTAATTTAGGAAAAAAGACGAATTTTGACCATTCCCCCCCTTATCTCCGAAACTACTAGGCTTAAAATTCTGAAAAAAATATGGAAAATAGTTCATTGCCTAAAGATTACAGGACACCTTATAAGAAGTTTGAGTATTCAAAGTAACGGGAAAATTCTCAATATTTTACGGAACCCTCACCACGCGAGTTGAAATTGTAGGCGCTTTCCCCGACTTAGAGATAAAACCACCAAATACCACCGAAATTGGAGCAATAACCTGCGTAGCGCGTAGCACTGCTACGATTTGATGCTAAGGAACGTGCGTAGCAGCGTTGTTCGGCCATGCATCAAATCATTCCGTGGATGTGAATGTCCACCATGCGCACTGAATAGATTCACTTAATAAATTTACAACCAAGAGTGGCTACGCTACGCTTGTAACCGATCCCGTGGTTTTCCCCGTATGTAGCAGAAACCGCCTACGGCGTAGGCGGTTTCCGCTACATACGGTGGGTTCTTACAGTAAAAGTGTTAAGAAATTGGGTTTACTCATGTTAAAATGAATGACATGGTGTCACTGTATGAATAGTTAACCATCAAATTATCACTAATTACAAAAAACAATCAAAAATTACAAAAAAATATGTTTTTACAAGCTTTTTCCACTCAAACCACATCAAACTAGCAATGTACAAGTTGTAGAACATTCTCAAAAACAGAAACATTCTCAGAAGCTTCTGGTAACATTCACAGGAATTTAATGCAAGTTTGCATTTAGGAAGTTCCCTCGAGGGAACATTTAGTTTTCTAAGGAATATATTATAAATCAACGGTCATCATGCGCTGAGTTGTTGTCGGTGCGCAGGAAGGTTCCCACGTCACCATGCCCTAAATGACATTGTTCGGAGGGCACTTGTGTCGGCGAATGTGCCTTGTGTGCTGGAGCCTCCAGGCCTTAACCGTTCTGACGGTAAACGGCCGGATGGTTTGACCTTGGTACAAAGGTAAGCCTGCTCTGGGACGCCACATGTGTAAGTAGTTTTGCTGCTTCGCACATTAGTCGCACCATGCGGGCGCCTGGAGCTGCGGCTGAGCTGGCGGCGGTGCGGAAGCGGGACAAGTACTCAGTACTTGCAAATTACTTGTTTGTTCCGCTTGCCGTGGAGACGACTGGGTGTTGGTGAGCAGAGGCCAAAACCTTTTTTTGTGAAGTGGGTCGTCGTCTGCAGGAAAGAGGGCTGGATCCCCGCTCTGGGTCCTTTCTGGTGCAAAGGTTAGCCATAGCTGTTCAGCGCGGCAATGCGGCAAGCGTAATGGGCACCTTTGCACCAGGAGGGACGCGGGGGGGTTATTTGATACTTAGTTTTAAGTTTACTTTAATTAGTTGTAATTATTGTAAATTGGATTTTTGTACTTGTTTTGTGTTCATGGAATAAATTATTTAATTTATAAATCAACGAGAATTATTGTGCAGAGAAAGTTTCGCTACCTACTCTGAAAAATTCTCATCAGTGTCATCAGTCTCTCTCTACATCAAATCAATTCGAAGCCATGCAACGCTTCCTACCCAAGAAAAATATTCCTCGTAGATTGAGGCCAATAAACAACGAAGCCTGCACGTTAAGCTGTAATATTTCACCACAACAGCGAGAATCTTTTAACCGTAAGCTGCCTAATAGCCGAAAAGGGAGAGATTCTCGACCTTCGCCTAGTTTTGGCGGCTCGCCAGCACTCGGTTGTCAAGATCTTGGACGGGTTATTTAAAAATGTGCAACGCGAGCGCTCGGCTTCGTTATCAGACTATGGATACTTCAGATTTCATTATTGTTGGCTGTTTTTGTATCCTAGGGTGTAAAAGGGCGGAGCGAAATGTGAAATCTTATCCTACTAATAATTATTAATGCGAAAGTTTGGATGTTAAGATGTTTGGATGTTTGTTACTCAATCACGCTTAAACGGCTCAACCGATTTGGATGAAATTTTGCACGAAGATAGTTTATAGCCTGAATTAGAATAAAGGATAGTTTATATCCCGCGTCCACGCAGTCGAAGTCGCGGGCGGAAGCTAGTTTAGAAATAATGTAAATACTAACTGAGAGTCACACATCTGTTACCGTTAACGTTAAATACGTTGCTGGGAGTGCCGCTGGGACTATCATGATCATATCAGCCAAAAGACGTCCACTGCTGGACAGGCCTCCCCCAAAGAGTGCCACAATGACCGGTCCTGCGCCACCCGCATCCAGCGGACTCCAGCGACTTTTACCAGGTCATCAGTCCACCTTGTGGGGGGCCTACCCACGCTGCGCCTTCCGGTACGTGGTCGCCACTCGAGAACCTTTCCGCCCCAATGGCCATCGGTTTTACGTGCAATATGCCCCGCCCACTGCCACATAAGTTTAGCGATTCGGAGGGCTATATCGGTTACCTTGGTTCTGCTGCGGATAGCCTCATTTCTGATGCGATCACGCAGAGATACTCCCAGCATAGCCCTCTCCATTGCCCTTTGGGTGCCGCTGGGACTATGCTTGCCCTCAACTAAAGTGAACACTGAGGCCATAAAATCACAGGCTCACGTTATCTCTTTTACATTGTCTTTCATTGTCTTTCTCGTCAATTTGGTTGAGGGCAAGTATAAACAGCAGTGTAGGTATTTGACGTCATGGTGTGCATACACCGTCCAGTACCACGCGAGTCAAACAGATGATAGAGATGGGAAATAAAAGATAGATCCATACTATGTACGCTTTCACAAAATGTTGTAAGAGAAAGTTGAAGAACTCACCCAACAGTGACATCAAATATGTTGCTGCCCACGGAACTGGAGACGGCCATGTCTCCAAACCCCTTCCTCGCCACGATGACCGACGTGATGAGGTCCGGCACCGAGGTCCCGGCAGCCAGGATCGTGAGCCCCATCACCTCCGGTGGCACGTACGCCGTCGCCCCAACCACGTTCGCCCACCACACCATGAGGTAGGAGAAAAACGCGATCCATAATATGGACCCTATAAATGTTACGGGGAACCGATTCTTCCCTGGAAAGAAAGGTAAACGGTTAGTGGTATAGAATTGAGATGCGATTACAGGATGTAACGAAAAAGGGATGTGAACCCATTAAGGCCAGATATGAAGAAATATGTTCTTTTTTTACATTACAGTCGTTGCTTCTGTTGACATTGCTTGTGTATGAGAACATTCCCCCGCGAGGGTGAAGGGTGGGAGGGTTTGTAATAATAAAAATAAATGCATTTTTGGAACTGGAATACGCTGCCGAATCTGGCCTTCAGACACCATAATTTGGAAATAGTAAAATAAAACAAAACCACAAAGCAAAGCATACGAGAGTTACATTGTCTATTTCTTAACATATTGTAAACCGGGATCCCATGAATCACCTCAAAGGTGCGCGAGAGCGGAGTTTAGTCAAACTAGCGACTTGGACTGGCATGAAACTGAGCGGCTACTATGAAATGCTTAGTTCGATATTCAAGCGACAGAGAGGGAGATATTGCGATCCTCGACTTTCAATTTTCGTGGTAGCGCCGTTGGATCTAGTTATAAGTATATTAAACTGCTCGCGTTGCACTAATTACGCAGTAAATCCTTCCTTACGCCAGTTTAGTGAATTAAAAAGAACGAAGTAGCTTCATAAGCTAGTTTGCGAATCAGATCAGCTAAAGCTCAAAACGAGCTTAAAGCTTCCAGTACAGACTTTCCAGCAAACGAGTTTATCCCGCGCTGCGTTAACTTTCTGGGAATATGCTTAGTAAGTTGGCAGCATAACGCTTGTTGCTATCCAAGTTTTAGTATATATGCCGCATATGCATAATTCATAGTTACGTACTTGATAAGTAGGCAGTATAAATGCGAAAGTCTGTAAATTAGTTAGTATCGCACGCATAAACCTCTTTAGCTTAGATAGTTAAAGTTCTGGAACAGGAGATGTATGTACATTTGAATGGTGGAAATCCCGTTAGGAGATGAAACGGGGTTGAACCATTTTGCCTCATGTAATGTAATTCTTTAGTGACACAGGTGTAACCTATAACCCTTACCTCTCACGGACTGGCGCGGCCTGGCCATATGAACGTGCGTTTTGCGGAAAAGGGACAAAACATAAACTCACTACATAAACTTTGAACACTCTGTAATTATTAATTCGCTTGCGTTGATTTTTTCTCCATTTGACTACATTTTTAATCCTTTTTCGAGAAAATACAGCATTATTGGTTGTTTTATTTAGTGTCTACACCCCTATTTTGTGAGGTTGTTCGATAATTATACAGTATTTTTTTGCTTTGCGCGACAGTATTTTTTGGAATGTGCGAAGACCTTCACGAAGAAGATTGGATACGTAAGTTACATGCGAGCACGCGACATCATACCTGTCACTGTTGCCGAAATTGGCTGGGACTACATCATCAATATTTTTTGCTGATTCCGTTTTAGGTAATAAAAATAAATAAAAAGAAAAGACAGACTCACAGAGCCACTACTATTACCTATACGTGTATAAACACGTATTAGTAGTTATTATTAAACGCAAAATTGCTGACGCAAGCCCCAGGAAATAAGAGTATAACTTAAACGAACGGTCAAGTAGGTGAGCTTTCTCACGCTAAACGGTGATTCATCAACTCGGAAATAAATCAGTTGTGAATAAAGAAATACGATGACGTGGGACTAAAGGCTGGGCCACGATTTGGAGCAGCGGCGGCAGCGGCAGCGGGAGCGAGAGACCGGACTGTGACCTTGATCCTCCTAGCGTTGTTCTGGGGTCCGCATTGGCACCCAATTTCAGTAAAAAATTTCGGAAGTTTTGGGCGATCCTCTTTTATTTAATTCTAGAGTTCAATCTACATAAATCATCATATCAGCCGAAAGACGTCCACTGCTGGACATAGGCCTCCCCCAAAGAATGCCAAATTGACCGGTCCTTTGCTCCCCGCATCCAGCGGACTCCCGCGACCTTTGACAGGTCGTCAGTCCTACCCAAATACTACTAAATATTGGTATCACTCATATTTGCACAAACTCGTATTTACTCATAGTGAACTGTAAGTTTAGTTTAATTATAAAGTATTGACATTTTATAATTTTTAATATAAAAAATGACAATTTAATTTAATGTAATTTATCTAGATCTCTATCTCAATGATATATTTAGATTTTTGAGCCAATTAAATCTTTCTTATTTCTAATAATTTTAATTTGTATCTTTTTATAGGAGCCTTGTGATGCTTGATATCATCATCATCATCATCATCATCATCATATCAGCCCAAAGACGTCCACTGCTGAACATAGGCCTCCCCCAAAGAGTGCCACAATGACCGGTCCTGCGCCACCCGCATCCAGCGGACTCCAGCGACCTTTACCAGGTCATCAGTCCACCTTGTGGGGGGCCTACCCACGCTGCGCCTTCCGGTACGTGGTCGCCACTCAAGAACCTTTCCGCCCCAACGGCCATCGGTTCTACGTGCAATGCTTGATATAAATGAATTTTAATTTAAAAAAAAGTCAATGGTGTCAATAATAATATTTAATGGGCTGGTCACGTTTGCCGTATGCACCCACAGAGGTGGGCTAAAATAGCTACAGAGGGTGCACACGATGGGTGACGGCACCGTGTCGGCCGAAGAGGAGATGGCGGGATGAATTGGACGTCTTTCGAAGCTACTGGACAGAATTGGCAATAAATCGGGATAGTTGGAAATCTAGGGGGGATGCCCTTGTCCAGCAATGGAACACAACATAGGCTCAGAAAAAAAATATGTCGAACAGGATGCCATGATTTAAATTTTCGAGTTGTTAAGCGCGCTACCTGTGCGTCTAACTCGATTTGACCTATATAGCGCGCTAGGCGCACACCGTTCGTCTAACGGCTGCGCCATCATTGATATATTTTTTCCTCGGTTTTATCGAGTGGCCGTCCTAAATAAAATAAACCTGAGTAGCTTATGCTTTATATCAACATAAGAAACACGTTTCATAGGTTATGATAAAACAAGACTGAATACCTTCTTACGTGTAAGTACTTTTATTTAACCAGTAATAATTATGTTATACGAGGGGTGATCAATAAGTTTTCAGAATCGGTATAAAAAACAGAAGTTACTGGTGCTGTATAATTTAAAATTTCAAATACGCTCTTTCTTATTTTACGTGCACATTTATTATGCAAATAAATATTTTTGCTTCGCTTCAAGAAAAAAACTTTTGGTCGTCGTTATGAGGCTTATTTTTTTTATCGACGCAGACGCGGCACAGATGATTTTGACAGGCGATCTATAGCTAGTGTCACGCGACATTCGCACGTCCGTAATACGCGCGTTTGTCGCTGCAAAGAGTCGCCGTGTGTACAGCACAGCTAACACGGGACGGCCCGCGAGCTGTGTCGCGGCGACATAGAACATCCGTCTCTTTCTAAGCGTTCTAATTAGACAGAGACGGATATTATATCTCGCCGCGATACAGCTCGCGGGCCGTCCTGTGATAGCCGTGCAGGTCTTAGGTTTGACTTGACGCACCAAGGGAAAAACCAATACATGAAATCAGATTTTAGGTTAGGTTAGTTACCTCCCGGGGTCCTAGTGTCCGGGAGAGTGATCCATAATGGGAAGACTATGGGTGCGACCAACAGGTAGGTCACTCGCTTACGGAACCCTGAGGGCCACGACATGTCCAGCGGCGTCGTGTCCTCCTCCAGATCCCCTATCTGTGGAAAAGAGTAGGCAAGGTCCAATGATGTAATATAAAAAATAGGTAGATATGTTGTCTATACGAAATTCCGTGTTTAAAGATGGCCACCAAATCTGACAGCTAACGTTTCCATTGACGACTCGAAACTGAGGCAAGTAGTGCCAGTTGACTCAATTTTTGTGTGCCATTTATCGAGCGCGTATAACCTATCTACCTCTTTTTTATATTACATGATTGGCTAGGTCAGATGAAGTTTGACATAAGGCGACCTGCCCAGCCAGCACGATACGTTTTATCGTTATGTTTTACGTGGCGTCTCCGTACATTTTCGCCGTAAAACGTGACGGTAAAGCCTATCATGCTAGGGCCTCTGCGATCCTGACTTGGCGAGGCGGGATCGGTATGCGGAATTTTTATTTTTACGTGAGCTTACTGATGTGGATGTTGCACTTTCCTCACTTGTATACTGTCAGTATTACATTCATCATCATCATATCAGCCGAAAGACGTCCACTGCTGGACATAGGCCTCCCCTAGAGAGTGCCAAATTGACCGGTCCTGCGCCACCCGCATCCAGCGGACTCCCGCGACCTTTGCCAGGTCATCAGTCCACCTTGTGGAGGGCCTACCCACGCCCATAGTATTACATTAAATTAGCGCAATTGTAATATCAGGCGCGGAAGTGGGGCGGTGCATTCGTACTGTTCCGCTTCCGCGCACCCCGCGCGAGTTAGATCGCGCTCTCAGTGAAGTTCCGTTTGCAAATATTGCGGACCGCATTCTGACTGATATATATTGTATAGATCCCAGACATCCAATCAACAGATGCTGCCAACCAGTCTTATGGTCCCCCTTCCCCTTCATAGTACATTTTACACTACATAAGTTTCTGTCAAAAATTTCATTTTTGGTACAAGCTTTTATTGCCGACTGTACTTTTCTGTACACCATCATCAACTACTCATTGAGACGATTCTAACGAGCCCAAACCTAACCGGGTTACGTTGGTTAAATACTGAATTCCCATGGCCACCTTCTGCCTCCATCATCAGCATCAGATCAGCTCGATGGTACCATAATATTAAATTGTCATCCAAACTATACTATTACCCAAGATTTCAGCTCAATCGGATAACGGCAAGTGACTGATAAATGGATTGCAAATTTTGACGGACAACTTACTTACATACGAACAAGTCAAGTTAAAATAGAGCTTGTAAAAATTTAGATCTACATGACGCGCGTACAATGCGATACATGATCGATCAGCTGATCCGGTTGAGGAAATAGACTAACCTCTTCTATAGCATCTAAATGTACATCCTGCACGCCTCCATTAGGCAGGTCTAAAGGCGTCTCCTTGGCGACGGCGGCCGAATGCCGCGCCGCCGCCGCCCCCGCGCCGCCCGCCGTAGGTTTGGTGGCCTCCAGCAACACCTTCAGCGACGCGATGGCGTGAAGTTGTGTCGCTTTCTCGTCCACTTTCCCTGTGGACGAGGGGGATTCATTTTAAAACTTTATTCCAAGATGCTTTATCCAAGAATCCTTCAAGCTATTAGAGGTCTATGACGATAAAACAAAAACATTAATACAGTTAATACTTTATTACTGTGTTTGTTTTATCGTCGTAGACCTCTTAGTTTCAAAATTATAACGATTTGTTTGCAATGGTGCCACAGCGTTTTGAAAAAAACATTTATGGCTATAAATCCAATACGTAAATTTATACAATATCAGATTTCTTGACATGCGACAGTCTATAGTTATAAGATTTAATAATATACATTTAATTAAATAGGGATTGACATGTAAAAATTGAAATTGTTATAATAACTTACTACGCTGACATATTGAATAATTCCATAAAATAAATTAATTATAATTATTGTTGTTGTTGTAGACTTCTATCTAAATATTTATAATTTATTAATTGTACACTAATATTATGTTAGTATGCAGCATGTTTTTGTATGCCGAAAGGCAAAACATAGTGGAACGAGATTTTTTTACTATACACCTCAATTTGATGTACCTATGTTTACAAAATAAACACTATTGACTATTGACTATAAAAAAAAAACCGTCGATTGAATTGGGTCTAGATTCACCCTATTTCATATGTACACTTTATGAAGACTCACGCTGTATATAAATTAATAGTCTCCGATATCGCACCGAATAACTTCAATCCAGCTGTCATAGTTCCCATTCAATTTGGACTTCAACAAACACTTCTCGCGCCTGTACTCCACAAAACCTATTATGCGCCCATTCAAAAGTTCCCTTAATAAACAACTTGTACATTCAACTTTCATATGCACAAGTTGTGCAAAGTTCGGACAACGTCCGTCAGATCGCGAAATGAGATCACAACTGTGCGCGACTGTACTCTGCGGCTTAAAGTTACTTGGTGTTCATTTAAACGTGGCTTGCCTTGCTCTAGCCGTCTATAGTATACCTACTGCAGAATAGATAATAATATCAGAAACGAATTATAAACTGCCAATGTCTAGATACACTGTTGTGCACCTTTAATAGTTATTTACGATACAAGTGCAGAAAATAGGAAATTCGCAACGAGTGGCGATAAATTAAAACACGACCGAAGGGAGTGTTTTAAATCGACTCGAGTTGCGAATTACCTATTCGCACATGTATCGTACAACGTTTTACAGTACCAATGGCTCTTTAAAGTTTCAACATATGCACGGAAAGTGCTCATTTTCGCACTAGTGCGGAAAAGTAACACCATGTGTACTGTAAAATAATGAGCCTACTTTAATTAGTTTACTATAGAGAGGTCTCAATAGCATTAACTTCTCATGGCACTTAGACATCAACTTAAAATTGTCCTTATAGTTCTTCTTCCTAAATTTTTATATATTAGTATTAATATATAAAGTGTGTGTGTGTGTGTGTGTGTGTGTGTGTGTGTGTGTGTGTGTGTGTGTGTGTGTGTGTGTGTGTGTATGTGTGTGTGTGTTTGTGCGCGTGTGTGTGTGCGTGTATGCGTGTGCGTGTGTGTATGCGCGTGCGCGTGTGCGTGTGCGTGTGCGTGTGTGTGTGTGTGTGTGTGTGTGTGTGTGTGTGTGTGTGTGTGAACAACGTGACGATACACTTCCGTACGAGATCTTTCAGCACACTCATTCATGTCTAATGAGTTTTAAAATAAAAACCGGTACCGGTTATCGGTCCGCAACTATTATTAGGTTCGCTAATAATGGGCATACCAGATCGATCCGGGTCAAGGCGGGGCGAGCATGCTTGCCCTATTTTTCCCGCCCAAATGCCGACGTGGTAAAGGTGAAGTTTATTAACGCCGAGCTGTGTTATTGTTACCTTTTTCGCATTTTTAGGGTTCCGGTACCTCAAAAGAAAAAAACGGAACCCTTATAGGATCACTCGGTTGTCTGTCTGTCCGTCTGTCACAGCCGATTTGCTCCGAAACTACTGGACCGATTGAGTTGAAATTTGGTACACATATGTAAATTGGTGACCCAAAGATGGACGCGTAAAGTAAATTAATGAATTCTGAACAAAGGGGCCACTTTTAGGGGGTAAACTGGAAAATAAAAAAAAAAGTTTCGCAAACTGTATTGTGTGACATATCAAATGAAAGGGGTAGTTGTAAGCATCTCAGATTCATTTTTTTATAATTTTAGCATAAATGGATTTAAAGTAATTTAGGAAATAAGACGAAAATTGACCATCCCCCCCCTTATCTCCGAAACTACTAGGCTTAAAATTCTGAAAAAAATATGGAAAATAGTTTCTTGCCTAAAGATTACAGGAAAACCTATAAGAAGTTTGAGTATTCAAAGTGACGCGAAAATTCTCAATATTTTACGGAACCCTCACCACGCGAGTTGTACTCGCATTTGTCCGGTTTTTGTTTTTAATCTTTAGACATTGAGGGCTTCAGTGACGTTTATATATAAGTGCTTATCAATTTTACATGCAAACACAATCAATCAATCAATCAATCAATCAATCAATAATAATAATAATAAACACAGATGTTTACTTAAAGCTACAGATCATTGTGAACCCTGTTGGGCACTGCAATGTTAGGGAGAAGAGGACTCATATAGCGTTTATATTATAATCTATCTTCTAAGTATTCATTTAGCGTGTAATAAGATTTAGTTAGTAATAGTTGCTTTATTTTATTTATGTACTTTTTATCGTCTTCTTCTTCTTTTATCGAGTCAGGTAACTTATTATACATATTAATGGACATTATTAATGGGCCTGAGGATAGCAGTGTCAGGTTGGTGAGTGGTTGAACGAGTCACATACATGTTTAACCAGTTTATCTTCTTTCTGCGTACCAGGATGTACAGGCAAGCACGTACGTGTTTAGCGCTACGTGGCCTGCGTGCCCAAAAGTGCACTGCACTATAATTATAGTTAATACTCGACTGTAAGATACCTATAGTAGTTTACCTAGTATGTACCTGTACCTATACAGGGTGGAAAAAATTTAAGGGCCCTGGAGGGGAACTACCTTAAATCCTTTAGTTAGCTCATTTTACTGAAAGGAAACATTCCTTCATTTTTTTAAAGAAACAAAACTGCATTTAAAGATTCTCTAAAATTCGCTTGTCTCACCCGGGAATCCAACCAACTAAAAATTAAAAAATAAACCCTCGCTATTTTATTATATGAATCGGTAGGATTATTGTTCAGGATAAAAAAATAACGTAGAGGGATATTAAGAACAGAACAGAATCTTAATAATTTGTGTATCCGGAACGAGGGGGGGGGGGGGGGGGTCATTTTGAGCAACTTATCAGCTAAATTATAAAGATTATTTTCTCTTCTTAATATCCATCTACGTTAAAATAAATATTTGTGTTCTTCGTATTGATGATAAAATAAAATTAATATTAGTTTTCACTTTACAACATGGTTCATGACAAATTTTGTCATGAACCATAATCCTACCGATTCATATAATAAAATAGCGAGTGTTTAGTTTTTCAATTTTTAGTTGGTTCGATTCCCGGGTCAGACAAGCAAATTTTAGAAGATCTTAGAATGCAGTTTTGTTTCTTTAAAAAAATGAAGGAATGTTTCCTTTCAGTAAAATGAGCTAACGAAAGGATTTAAGGTAGTTCCCCTCCAGGGCCCTTAATTTTTTTCCACCCTGTATAGTACAGTAGGAATCATTAATAAAGTTAGTTATCATCCAGTCCTAACTATAGACAGTGGTTTCATTCAGATCCCTGCTAATCTGCCCGGTAGTCTTCAGCAGCAAAAGGGACCACTTTGAGGATTTTAGTTTCCGATTTAAATGCATTTTAAAAAATTAGTCGAAAATTACGTAATTAATACCTTAAATATCATAAATCTTTGATGATAATAGATAAATTTGTGACCAATCATTGCATAACTTCCTAGTAGAAGTGTATTTTTCACGAGCATAAACTTTATTATTTTTTTCAATGCGTACGTTTTGTCTACCGCATGTTTAAAACTTTATAAAAAAATAATGAATGCACCTAGGAAAATGATTTTTTTTTCACTGAATAGTTAATTTTACCTAGTTTTAGGATATATTAATAACTTCATACCGCCAAAGTGGTCCCTTTTCTCAGACGCAGTCACATATATGTGATAAATAATAAGAAATAAAATTGGTTTATTTCGGATAAAATACATCCATATTTGTTAGTTTTAGAACTTAGAAGCTATGTTAGTGTAGTATATGTAAGTACTAATCTATTCCATGGTCACTTCTCATAGCACATGTGAACTATGAGATCGTGTCCAGTGACATAATATCGGGCTGTCATACGCTGCCGCAACTGCGCTCAGGATGCCGTTGGTGCTGCCGCGGACGCGCCGCATCAGGGACGCGACTCGCTTACGCATTATAGCATGGAAGTCGTCCGTGCGCGCCTCCGCGAACATCCCTGACGCGCTGCAATAACGCGGCGACCCCATCAGCATCCTGAATATCGATAAAAATCGACTTTGTAGTGGTGATGAACTGTTCAGCATTGAGACTAGCTTGGGTTAAGACGGATCTGTCTCCTCGTATAGCAAGGTGATGGCTTGACCTACTGTATACATTCGATTCGAGCATAGTGTTGCATTTTGATGCTCTCAGCCGTAATCCAGTATCGATATGGCATATCGAAGAGACCTAATTGACGCTCTCCAGGATGCCAATGAAGGTATACAATACCTCAGGTGTCATTTAAAGCTGGAACAAGAGTCTGGTAATAATCTTGCCTTGGCTGTGATTCCGCGCAAGAGTTGGCGTGGTCTGTTTCCTAAAATATACATTAATTGTACCGTGGATTAAATGAAGCTGTACGTTAACAGTGTGTACTTAAAGCTTAAATTAGACGGTTATTAGAAGGTTAATCTAAAAATGACCCCTGCGCCATTTTGGCGAAGATGCTGGCAGGTAGGTATTTCTTCGCTGCATAACTACCTAAGCTTATTCTTTGTGCGAGGTAGCTGCCAATTATGTTTACTTTATCAGGTATTTGATCTAAGATAATTATGGTTTTGCCACGATTTCAAATCTTCTGAAATGTCTAAGTAACGTCGACTGGTAAAGAATTCCATGGGGCGTTAAGTTCGCCTTTTAAACGATATTTTTTCTTTTGCGCATTTTTTCTCTTTCTAACATTTAAATAGAGGAGAAGACTGAGATTTTAATTTTGTATGTTGGTACTTACTTACCCCTACATCAACAAAAATTCTTTCACCTTTGTACTGAATGGATTTTCTGAATGGACAGTAATCCTCCTGGCCGAGCAAATAAACCCGGGTAAGAATTAACCGGCTTAGCCGTGTCAAACGGCCGGGCAGGGCGGTGTATCAAAATAAACAACGCCGCCCTTGGTAGTAAAATACCTTGCTGAGGGCGCTCGAATAACAATTTACTCCTAATTGGTATAAGGTTTAAAATAGAATAAGCATTTCAGGTCAAATGGAGGTTTTGGCAGTGTCATGTCAATGCTGATGGCAGAATTGCGAACAGTCGAGTTGTCCAATGCAGACAACCTATCAAAAATATCTATACTCATTCTGAAAGGTTGTCTGTATAGATATTTAATTGGAGAACTCGACAGTACATTGCATGTATGCGTGGAAAAGCAATTCAAATAGGGGCGACTGTATTTCCGAAGATTTCTAGGAGTTATACGTATCATCTATTCATACATATAAAATTCTTGCGTTACTAGTCGATTGATAGACAGCGCACAGCCCAAACCGCTAAAGATATAGGCATGAAAACATATATTATAATCTTTACAGTACGTGGACGTGTACTAAGAAAGGATTTTTCGAAATTCAACACTAAAGGGGGTGAAATAGGGGTTGAACCTTTGTATGGAAATCGTTAATTTGGGAAGTTATAGACTTGAATCTTTGTATGAGGGTTTCTTACTAAAAAGGAAAACAAATGATTTAGCGTTATTATAAAAATAGATCCCCTAAGGGGTTAAAAAGAGTTGAAAGTTTGTCGTTTTAAAGTTCGTTCAAAATCTCCTAATGTTAATAAGATAAGATTAACATTGATAAGGGCATTTTTTCTAATTCATCCCTTTAATGGGGTTGAAAGTTCACATAAGTAATGTGTGATTTTTAATGATAAACTCTGGCATTATGTGTGTGGCTGTGTACATGAAAGCAGGACAGCAGGTTTATTTTATAATATCGATGGAAATGCAACACCACTGAAGCGACATTTTTTTGAATTTTACAGGAGAGTGTTTTAAAGGTTTTTTTTGACAAAAAAATAATCATAACTTTTTTTCTAGTTAGCTCCATACAAACTTTCGTCCCCCATTTCGCCTTCTTAGGGGATGATTCCCGGGATAAAAAGTAATCTATATGTTAATCTAGGCTATACACTATAATGTATACCAAAATTCATCTTAATCAGTTTAGCCGTTTTTGCGTGATTGAGTAACAAACATCCAAACATCTAAACATCCAAGCTTTCGCATTAATAATATTAGTAGGATTAGTAAGATATATGGCTATACATCCTACTAATCCTACTATCCATAATTTGTTAGGGTCACCATCATCGAAATCGATGAGAAGGACTCAATTCAATGAAGGCGACCCTAACAAAATATGGATATGCCCTGATATGGTTGGCTAGGCCAAACTTGCTCTTAAACACTCTATTGTAAAGGTGACAATACAATACAAGTAGATGCTCGCTGTACCAGCAACTACGGGATTCAGCAAACGAAAGTACACGAGAATAGGAACTTTAGTACTTAAGTTTACTAAATCGCGGAGACGCCATCTTGGTCGTGCTAGTATGAATCGCTGAAACACTGAAAAACTTACAGTAAAGATGAAATAATTCAAAAATACAATATAAATAAGAAATTCTCAAGCATTAGCTTTGAATAACTTTACAATAAACTGGGACCAGTTGTGGATGATGGCAAAACAATTAGATCGTGTTAGTAACAAATAATCCAATAATGAATGACACAGAAAATTACTAAACTTATCGCGGCGAATCTTGACCCCTAATACAATTTACAATTGTAACCTTAAAATGTAAAACTGTTCTTAGATGACAGCTGTCATCAAGATTCGCCGCGATACTTATATTACAAGTATTTACAAAAAAAGAGAGCGAAAGATTAGTGACACATTAAAACATTTAAAACCGGACAAGTGCGAGTTCAACTCGCGTGGTGAGGGTTCCGTATTTAATACACAAAAATATTGAGAATTTTCCCGTTACTTTGAATACTCAAACTTCTTATAGGTTTTCCTGTAATCTTTAGGCAAGGAACTATTTTCAATATTTTTTTCCAAATTTTAAGCCTAGTAGTTTTTGAGATAAGGGGGGAATGGTCAATTTCCGTCTTTTTTCCTAAATTACTTCAAATCTGTTTTTGCTAAAATTATAAAAAAAACTGAGATGCTTACAACAACCCCTTTCATTTGATATGTCAGACAATACGGTTTGCGAAACTTTTTTTTTTAATTTTCCAGTTCACCCCCCAAAAGTGGCCCCCTTCTTCAGAATTTATTAATTTACTTTACGCGTCCATCTTTGGGTCACCAATTTACATATGTATACCAAATTTCAACTCAATCGGTCCAGTAGTTTTGGAGCAAATTAGCTATGACAGACGGACGGATAGACGCACGAGTGATCCTATAAGGGTTCCGTTTTTTTCCTCTTGAGGTACGGAACACGAAACCCTAAAAAGAGTATAAATGGATAGCAGAGGTGTCGTTAGTAAACAAATTACAGGAGAATGAAAAAAAAGGAAAAAGTATAGTATAGATTAGTACTGAATTAGTACAATGCTCATCTTGGGCATTATGACAAATAATGTCTCAGATTGCAGGAAATTGACACCCGAGCCGAAGGCAATAGCGATAAATATGCGATCTAAGGCTTTCATTATTAACACCAGCCTAGCTAACTCGTTTGTGTATATGTCCAACATAAAGCATTCGTCGCTTACTAGCATGTATATAAGTGCGAGTGGGACGAATGCTTTATGTATCCTATATTATTAAAAGAGCAATATTTGTATATACAGGGTAGAAAAAAATTAAGGGCCCTGGAGGGAAACTACCTTAAATCCTTTAGTTAGCTCATTTTACTGAAAAGAAACATTCCTTTATTTTTTAAAGAAACAAAACTGCATTTAAAAAAACCGGCCAAGTGCGTGTCGGACCACGCAAAACGAAGGGTTCCGTGCCTATTAAAAAGGTCGTATCGTCACAGAAATTTTACGGCACTTACGTCCTTTTCTTTGAGGAAGGCAGTTTTTCAGCAATATCTCTAAAACCTCTGAACCGATCTTGTTCAAAACAATTTTCGGTGAATGAAATTAATAAGCCCTATGTCCATGAATATTTCCATATTTTTAAAATACACCGTTCAAAAATTAGAGGGGGGGGGACAGAATTTTAGTGACTTTCGGGGCGATTATCTCCGACCCTATTCACTTAATCAAAAAAAATGCTAAGAAAACTTATATTTATTTTGAAAGGCCTATCGATTGATGTGCCACACGGGGGGTCACAATGAAAAAAAATTTTTTGACTTTTAGTTTTATGTATGGAGTGCACCCCTAAAAAAATTTTTTTTTGTCATTTTAATTACAAAACTATGTAGCGGCTAACAAAATACACCTATCCTCAAAATTTTATTCAAATACACCTTATAGTTTTCGAGTAAAATGCCTGTGACATACGGACAGACGGACAGACGGACAGACGGACAGACGGACAGACGGACATGGTTCCGTTTTAAAAATACCCTAATAAAAATATTCGCTTGTCTCAACATGGAAATGAACCAACTAAAAATAAAAAAATAAACCCTCGCTATTTTGTTATACGAATCGGTAGGATTATAGATCAGGATAAAATTTGTCTAATAAACATTTAGTCTTACACTCATCTGTTGTACGAGATACCCATGAAATCGAATATTTATTACAAGTTATTTGTTAACAATACCTAGTACTGTCCACTTGTAACGAGTAAATGACAACAGTTGCCATGCAATTTTGTTTCTATAAAAGCGTAAGGATTGTATTAGAAGCTTAAAATTTACTTTTTCACAATAAAAAATATGCATATTTTTTCTAAACTTCTGGTCCATATATTTTTATGATTTTAATTATATTTAGTAATTTATGCTTTATTACAATTAATTGATGGTTTACTGTTCTTTTAGCAACACTGCGTTATAAATTTTAACAACAACTATGGACCTAAACGCAGTATTTCGCGACCGAAACAACAATTTATTTTATTTTCCATACAACTATTAGTATAAATAGCAAAGTGCTACGTCATACTTTTATGTAACTGTTATTGACTAAAATTTATGGGTATTTATGTTCTTTAATTGTAGTTGCTCCCATATAAACATTTGTTCCTCCCCAAAAACTGGTTCAAGTGGCATCGTAAAAAAATAAATATAAATAAATAAATAAATTATAAATATAGTGGGACAATTCACACTAGGCAAAGCCTGTACTATGGGTACTAGACAACGGATAAACATACTTATATAGATAAATACATACTTAAATAGATATTAAACATCCAAGACTCGAGAACAAACATTCGTATTCATCATACAAATATCTGCCCCGACCGGGGATCGAACCCGGGACCTCAAGCTTCATAGTCAGGTTCTCTAACCACTAGGCTATTCGGTCGTCAAATCTAAGGTCACAAGCCTATTACAGGTTTACTGCGTTTTGGACTGGCAGAATACAGTGCTAAGTGCTTGGACAAGTGCACTGGCGTGTACTGAAGACTTGGTCAAGTGCTAGCTGACTTAGTGGCTAAATAAAGCTACGAGCTATAATAAAAAGTAGAGCGAGCGAGTGGCTGAACGTTTTTACAAGTTTATGTTTAACGGGATAGGAGAAAAATTTAAGGTATTCTTTAGGATAATTTGTGTCAGTTCAGATGAATAATCATAATGTTTGTCTGTGCCTGTGCTAAAAGCCATCCAATGCAATGGTCTAATCCAGAGGGTGAACATTTCTTGGTACAGTCGAGTTCTCCAATATCTATAAAAGACAAGAAAAGAAAAGAAGACACTTATTCACTACACAAAAGACACACAGAGACAAAGGAGTAGACATACAATACAATTGACACATATTGTGTGTCTTCGCGGCAGTGAAACGGTCGCTGTCTCAGCATTGTGCCGAGGTGTCAGACAGACACCTGCAGCGCTGGTTTTCAGACAGGACCGCAAGTGGCCCAGACTATACAGACAACCTTTCAAAAATATCTGTACACAGGCTTTATTATTACTGACATAAGACACATGTGTAGATATTTTTGAAAGGTTGTCTGTATAGATATTGGAGAACTCGACTGTACCTACTAGGACTTGGACATTGTGGACTACCCACGTGGCCGAAATATGCAAAAATTGTCTGATGGTTTGTATTTCATTTCGATTATGCATCTGGAGATTTCTGGACAAACAAATTTCAACAAAAATGTTTTTTGTACAATTATCCCAAGCAGCCTTTAGGCTTTTTCTGGTAGTTCTAGCTGCATATGGGTGCTGCTTTGGGGTGTATGTGCGTGTGTTTCTTTTATGTGTGTTGTTGCGTTGTGTGTGTTGTTGATGTTTCAACTCAATGTTGTGTAGGATATTGTAGAGTAATTGAGGGTATTGTCAGCCTAGGTGGAGATTGTCAGCCGCTCCCCCGCCCTCCGCAAGAAAGCGAAGCGGTGCATACCTAACTCACCGTCGTGCATTGGATCTATAGTATGTATCATCAGCTGTAACAGCCCGTGCCGGAACTTGGCTGCTGGCGGCTGCTTGCTGGGGCCCGCTGTGGCGGTGTTCGTGCCGACCGAGGTCTCGCTCGACGTCGTCGCGTTCCCGTGCTGTAAAGAGGGACGGAGTTAGTTTTGTTGCGTCGACTGCTAATTAGTAAAAGAACAGATCTGCAGGACCGTAGCATCAAATTATACAGACTCGGAACTTTATTGATAAAATGTCCCTAAACGGTGGCCCATGAGGGGAGATCAGAACCTACGAGAGATAGAAAATATTATACTATCGAAATACATACGATGTCACGGTCACATATGTTAAACAATAGGTGTTATTCGTTTTAAAGCGGAATTAATCTCTTGTAGTTTCTGTATTCTCAAAAACAGTACAACGCTTAAATGAGAACGAGGATAACACAAAAGCTTAATTTTTTTCTCGAAAGTACCATTCAAACGCTTAAACATATTGTTGACATAAATATTGTCAAACAGACTACAGACTGATAATGAAATCAAAAAAATGTATAATAATACCATCCTACCGACCGCGCCAATTATAATACAACTCTTTAACCGTCACCTTTCAACATGTGCGTCTGCGTGTCAAGTTAATCAAATAACACGCCTCATTACCTTTTACACGTGTTAACCTCGGTTTAAACATGTATACTGTAACGAAGCTCGTGTTGGAACAAACTTTAGAGTATAAACGAACGTATCAAGAAGACTAACAATAGAACTGTTCGCTTTCTCAATAGCTCACATTTTTCTTTACATTTTTCTTTTTGTTAATTTTTTTTTCCTTGTGTAACTAACCTAGCTCGTAAGATTTCAAATGTACTAACAAAAACTATGGACTAAGGTCCGAAATAAATGATTTTTTTTTAATTTTATTTAATACTAAAATAATATGTATGTATTATTATGTATGTATATTTTAATCATTGTGTCAACAGTTTCGTGAAATCTCGTTGTATAAGTTAAGTCACAATAGAACCGACTGCACGTTATAACGTTGATTACACAAAACAAGTACAAAAATCCAATTTTAATGTATATTATAGTGTAAAATATATACTATATTAAGTCGTTAAATTTAGTTTAATTTATATTTTATTTATATGCCTATGGTTTACCCGTACGGGCGGACTGGTAGAAAATTCCTTTAGGCATAAGTCCACTATTTGTTGTTTCTGTATTGTGTGTTTAAATAAAGTCGCATTCGTTTGAAATAAAAATCCCATTACAGATGGCGTCACTGCACTGTTTTAGCAGAGATCTAAGTGGCGCTGATGGCGCATAGCCTGTTTATTTCGAAGGACCGTAACTTTGTATTGATATTGGCAGTGCTGTTAGTTTGTTCGTCCATGAAACAAACTGTACGCACAAACGGTCAAAGGCCTCTATTGCAAGATGCGGCCATTTTGAATCGATGTTACATTAATTAACGATAGATGTGTGCTCATTAGTGAAGTGTTAAGGTATGATTGTAATGTTAAAACGCTTCCGCTTATAAAACTTAAGATATTATTCATACAATTATATTGTTTTAAACTTTCACGATTCTCACACATTATTCTTTTGGTTCATGCTCTTCACTCCATTGCTCAAAGGTTAACTAGAAGTGATCCCATACATTAACAAGTTCGCCTTGTTAGGGATAACCAATTTGTCTGTATTTTTGCTAATATCTTGTGTAGTTACAATATAGTATTTACATACTTACATTCATACAATTCCATCAAATTATGCGTCTGTGAATTGCTGAACTTATTTGCTGATTGTGATTTGTGAACTGTATTTTTAGTCTATCATCCTCTATAAATTCATAATTCAAATACTTATTGGACTCATCGGAAGCAATACTAGATTCCTTTTCTAGATTTAAGCCTTACCAGATTGTAATTCATACTAAAAAATATAACACTTTAAGCCACTTATACACAGTTTGATATACATGACATTCAATCAATTATATTACACCCCCAGACATACTAAACTAAGGAGAGAAAAAATTAATATAACTTAAACTAAAAATAAAAATTTGCCCCACATCGCTGCCAGACGGTAGTGTACCCAGCAGGCTGGCAGCATTGCTATACTGATACTGATCCTTTGGGTGAGGAAAAAAGCCAGCCTTCTGGTCACGCGAAGCCCCGACCAAGCGCTTGCACAATCCATTGAAGATTCGGTGCGCGCCTGGTCCCCACGGTCTGAGGGTCTCTACGCTAAACGGCTCAAATATGAAGCCACTATCTATGACTCCATACTTGCGCCATTTGAGACTCGCAGCTGAGTCAGCAGTGGAACCAGTCCTACACGAAGTCCCTGGAAGATACGACGCCAGGGTGTCGACGCACGTGGCGTCCCATACTAGGGGTCCATCTGCCATGGAATGAGCGTCATTCCGTCGTCCCGTGTCAAACCAGTAGGTTCGAGGACTGCAGGGACAAGCCATGCTATGTATATATTCCAGTTGTTGTTTCAAAATATATGTATTCTATTCTATTATATTAGGTATGCTAGTAGGTACCTATATGTTCTTTTAAATGTCACAGATTACAAAGACATTAGACGGAGATATAAGTTATAAGTTTGGTAAGTATCTAATAGACTATTTAATCTATTAGATAATAAGCAGTAGCGAAACCGGCTAAACCTCGTTAATGTGACTAGACCCATCGTACGCATCAGTCAATCATTTGTGGTCGCAGTACCAAACGTTGCATTATTGAAAACCAATCAGGATACGATTGTTAGTGTATTCGTTGTTTATTTGATTTCTTGCGGTATGGTCATATTTGTTTCGATGTTTTAAAGGCCATTGTTATGTTTATGGATAAACGAGGCATTTAGCGGGGCGAGACGCGTGCTGTCAGTCGAGCATGGAAACGCTCACGCATGTGGGTACATCAACACGCCTTTGCAACGCCATATGTCTGAGTTTGTGCGTGTTCTGATGCAGGTGTCGCGTCACCAATCACCCTGTTTGTACAGAAAGAAACACAGGGACTTTATACCTAAATGTAACTATTTTTGTTATATGATACTGTCGAATATTTTCCTTTCGGTCTTCAATGGTTCGATCACGTATGCCTTGGCCTAGTCCTGGACGTCGTGAAAGCCAACATGAGTGAAAACAGGCTCACAAAGGAAGTCGCCCAGGACCGAGCAAAGTGGAGAAAAGCGAGTAGGAAAGCGGGCCCTGGCAAAGCTCGTTTCAGCTGCGAGAACCTCGTCAAATTTTACCTAATATTTGACCTAAACTAACTAATAAAAGCTTGTAAAAAGATGACCCAAATCAAGTAAGGTTCGAGTTCAACAAGTCTGTATACAGATTACTAACACTAATGAATGGCCACTAAGCAAACAAATCATTTGCATAACGGTGAATTATGAATGAGACCTAACGAACCGCGAGTGCGTAAAGCGCGCGATTTGCACGTCATCGCGCGATTTGGCGGCATCGCACGAAATGTGCCGTGAAACGTCTACTCTCGGAGATTGGCCGCTTTTAAACGAATAATGTTTTGAAACTTTTTCTTGTATCCACATGCTTATCGTGTCACATATGTTGTATGCATCTACAAGTGCAAGTAATCCATATTATTAGTTAAAAAATATAAAACACATGTGTAAAATACGTTTCAACAAAGTACCTATTGCTATTCTTATTCTTATACCTGTATCGCAATTATACTTTAAAAAACCTTAAGCCCTTAGATGTGTCCACATGCAAGACTGAACACTAACGCCTTGGCCACGACTTTGGTCTTAAGCGACCTGCGGCAGCGGTTTTTCTAATTAATTGCGCGTGATCCCAACTAACCACAGTGCGTTGCGCGTCTCGACCGCGCAATAAACAGATAAAACGCTGCCGCAGGTCGCTTAAGACCAAAGTCGTGGCCTAGGCGTAAAGCATCAATTAATCATCATCAGTAGCCCATACAGTCCCACTGCTCAGCTGAGTAAAGGCCTCCTCATTCCTCCACGCGTCTCTATCAACTGCTATAAACTAAACCAGTAGGTAAAGCGTCGAAGTCATCCCGCCATCTCCAACCGAACTAACGCATGTTGACGCCGACACCGGTGATGGCTGGAGCTCGATGACTTAATTCGACGAAAAGTTGACTGTTTTAAAATTATCCAAAAGGCTCAGGTTACAAAAATAGTTTTGGCCGAAACGTAGATGAGCAGAAGTTGTCTATGGTATATGAAAGGTAAGTGACTAGCAAGATTATACTTATTTGAGTTAAAGAATTTAGGTAAGGATAAAACTTAGGTATGCGATGTGTAGCGCTTCTATTAGTGCTTTCAAAAGCCCCTCTCATGCTAACCGTGCCCGACCGGCGCGTTTTGCTACTGCATAATAATATGAAGTCATGACATTTGTACAAAATATAATTTACTTTATAAACAAAGATTTAACCGACTTCAACTCCGCCAAGCCAAATTAACATTTCCACATTTCCTTTCCACTTTACCACATAGTTGCTTTCCGAGGGTAAATAAGTTGATTATTACAGACGAAAACCATATCACTGTATGTGGGCCGATAATATTTGAGGAGTTCCGTCGATTCAGTACACTTCACATTTAGGACTTCATTAGTTGCTGTTTCAACGGAATCATATCAGAATCATTAACGTACTTTTACAGTTTTCAGGACGAGTTCCATAAGTCATCTGTGGTCTTCATCGCCAGTTCCACTTCACCAAATTTGTACACCGGGTGTAAATACATGTGGCGTCTTTTCTGTCAGTGTCATCTCTTGACATGTTCTGCATCGCGCTATCGAAGTAAGTCAGTTGCATAAATACAACTTCCCCTCAACTCTCATTGGACTTCGGCCCCTGAGAGATCTCTCTATTGCCGTGTCTCCTACTATTGAATATTTGTATATAATATGTACATTACTCTTTCCTGTATAATAATATAATAATATATTCATCATTGTACATTATTCCTATATACATTTGTTATAATAGAAAATACCGAAATTACTACATGCGTGCCTTCTATATTTGAGGAGTTCCCTCAATTTCTCATGGTTCTCATCATCCAACTGAAGTTTTGATATCAATGGGACCAACCTAGAAGCATATACTTTCAAATAAAAAAAAATGTACGAATCGGTTCATAAATGATGGAGTTCTGAGGTAAGTAACATTTCAAAAAATAAAAATTAAAAAAATACAACTGAATTGAGAAATGAAAATGAATATGAAAATGAAAAAAAGTTTATTCAATTAAACAACCCTTGCTTTACATTATTTTCTTCTGCCAAACTGCAGGACAGTTTGTTGGCAGAGGGACTCCCTTACAGCACAGTAGATGGGTAGGCTCTTAGCTAATAGCTAGTTACTTTATCTACATAGTTTTATTTGATAATGGTACAGCTCACGTGATCACTTTACTTAGACTACATTTCCAGTCTAGATTTTATTTTTTCTAAGAAACACTTCTTCACTTTATTTTTAAACATTTTAAGTGTTTTACATTGCCTTATATCTATATGATACGGTATATCGTTATATATTTTGGGGACCAAGTACTTCCCTTCTTCTCCGCTCATAATAATTATTACTACACGCCGGCCACCTCTAACATTCTTTTAACTAATTTTTCTTGTTAATGTAGGGTGACTTAATGTAGGGTGACTTAATGTTGGGAGACTCTTCCTTTTTTTTAATTTGGTTAAAAATGGATTGCGTTCGCAACCACATCCAAAAATATGTTTTGACCTACTTACCTAACCTAAACGAAACAAGCTAAAAGCCGAAAGAGGCCGCAATAGCCCCGCATCTGATCATATCTCTATACTTTATGATTCCCGTCGCCAGCGAGTTACCTAAGAGCGAACCATCTTGCGACAGTTACGGCACTACACTATCCTCTAATATCGGACGAGATTGCGCGTAATACTTGTGTTGCTATTATTGAGCCATAGAGACTTGGATGGACGATAGAAAGATACCGTAGAAGTGATTGTCTTTTGGGCCGAATTTTGTATCATATGTGTGGAATTGGGTAGTACCACATGTTAAAATTGATAACGCAGTGTTGCTAAATGGATAGTAAACCATGAAATAAATGTAATTAAGCATAAATTAAGAAATATAATTCAAATGATAAAAATATATAGACCTTGAAAGTTTAGAAAAAATATGCATTTTTTTTATTGTCCAAAAGTAAATTTAAAGCTACCAATAGAATCCTTACACTTTTATAGAAACAAAATTGTAGAACGACTATGGTCTTAAACGCAGTATTTCGCGACCGAAACAGCAATTTACTTGATTTTCCATACAACGATTAGTACAAATATCACTCTGTGACGTCATACTTTTGAGTCAATCAGTATGAAGCATTGCGGCTGCCGCCAGCGAGGTTCGTTTTTAACTCAAGGTTTTGGGTATTTATGTTCTCTAATTGTAGTTGCTCCCGTACAAACATTTGTTCCTCTCCAAAAACTGGTTCGAATGGCATCGTAAAAAAAATTAGGACACAAGCCTATTGGTACGTTTAGGTGTTGTCTATTAGTCGATGAATAAGGAACAATCGAATGCTGTTTGAATTGTTTTGGAATTGAATGATTTGTCTTGACCAAATTTAAATTTAAATTATTATTTAGCGCCAAGCTTCCTACTCCACACGGCTTAACTCTACCAGCCACGCTCTACAAATTCTACATATTGCGTAAAGAGTATAGACCCGTCGCTAATTAACATCATCATAAATTCATACTATCAGCATCTATCCATATGCACGCGAGAGAGTCTATGCGGCCACCGGGATGTGCCAATCCAAGCTATACTTTTTAGACAAGATGTAGAATTTGTAGAGCGTGGCTGGTAGAGTTAAGCCGTGTGGAGTAGGAAGCTTGGCGCTACTTGCGATCTGATATATTTTAACGCTGAAAGATATATGAGTTAGGGAGTTTCGGCAATCACTTTAGGTGTAATTTTTTAGTGGGATAATTTATTTCCAAATTTGGCATCTTTTCCATACTTCCATACATGTATGCTCAAAGTTTCCATACCTACTAGTTGTCAATTTGAGACTGGACTTCGTAAAACGGCCACAGATATCTCGGTCCCAGATTAATTTTGTGATTTTGAATTTGGAATCTTCGTTAACACATTCAGTGCCGGGAACCCGATATCGGGTGCCTTTCCGCTACAGACGAGAAAAACCACGGAATCGGCTACGAACGTAGTGTTGCTAAATGGATAGTAAACCATCAAATTATTCTAATAAAGTAAATTAAGGGCCTTTTTTAGATTTAACTTAGTTTTAATTTATCTTAGTTAATGTTAATTATAATCTTGTATTTTTATTTCATAAAGTAAATTAAAAATATAATTAATATCATAAAAAAGACATTAACGAAAGTTTAGAAAAAAAATGCATTTTTTTTTATTGTTACGTTTTTATAGAAACAAAATTGTATGACAACTATGGACCTTAACGCAGTATTTCGCGATCAAAACAGCAATTTACTTGATTTACTTTAGTACCTACCCATAGCATTGTGACATGCGTGACGTCATATTTTTAATTCTATTAGTATGAAGCGTTTGGGATGCCGCCAGCGAGGTCAATCTTTGTCACATTTTTTTGGGTATTTACGTTCTTTATTTGTAGTTGCTCCCATACAAATATTTGTTCCTCTCCAAAAACTGGTTCGAATGGCATCGTGAAAAAATCTTAGGCATAATTCTAATAGAGTTCGTTAATTCGATTTGAATTTGTGCTTGTATAAGTACGCGGGGACTTACAGGGCTTCCCTTCCAGTTTACCTATGGCACTAAAACTGACCAGTAACCTGCAGAGGCCCCTGACCGAATAATAAGGCTCAGGTTTATCGCCGCACATAACCGTAGGTCTCCGAATGCAAGCATTAACAACCCCCGCTCCGCAATCTACACCAGTGTCCGGAACGTCTAACCCGAAATAGTCCAATCAGTATGAAATAAAATGGAATAAATTAATAATAATACATATTATGTTTAAAGTCCAGTGCCACCTCTCTGCCCCTCCAGCTCTCTGACCGGTGTTGCCCTTAGGCCATTTTTTAATGTCGCTATTAATAGGGGCCCATCTAGCAGTTGGCGAGTCACCGTCTGCCAGAGATAAAAAGTGAAACAGTTTTATTAGGCAGGCGTCCGATGTTTCACCAATAGCCCAGTCACTAGTCCATAATTTTCACCCAATAACCCGTTTTATTTAGATTCCATCAACCAGTAATAGTCCCTATACACCCTAGCGGGTGCTGTCTCTGTGTGCGTCCCATGACACGGGCAGGGACAGCATCCGCTCGGTGTACTCCTTGCATTCCATTAAATTGTCAAAAGGGCCTCTACGTGTTGTCTCAGTTGGTACTTTGTAGGTACCTAGCCCCACGCACGCCTCCCAAAGGTCCGGGACATCATGTCCCGTGAGCGGGAAAGACATACATATTAAACCGATATAGCCCTCCGAATTGCTAAACTTAAGTGGCAGTGGGCGGGGCACATTGCACGTAGAACCGATGGCCGTTAGGGCGGAAAGGTTCTCGAGTGGCGACCACGCACCGGAAGGCGCGGCGTGGGTAGGCCGGACAAGGTGGACTGATCACCTGGTAAAGGTCGCGGGAGTCCGCTGGATGCGGGTGGCGCAGGACTGGTCAATTTGGCACTCTCTAGGGGAGGCCTATGTCCAGCAGTGGACGTCTTTCGGCTGATATGATGATGATGATGATGATGACATATTAAAGGACAATCTTACACAAATCGACCTAGTCCTATAGTAAGCTCAATAAGGCTTGTGTTACGGGTACTCTAGACGACGATATATTTAATAGATACAAATACTTAAATACATAGAATACATCCAAGACTCGAACCCATTTCATAATATCAGATGAATTAACTTCTGTAACGTGTAACGTAAAGATCATCGTTTTTGTAATTACTTAGAGGTTCTACAAACTATCAGTCATTACAAAAAATATCTCAATAAATTTGTAGACAATCGGAAAAACTAGTAATAAATATTTTAATTTTCAATGAATTGATTATGCTCGATACAAACATACATTTTAAATTTTGATAAACAGAATCGACAAAAAAAAACGTATTGAACCTGCTCACAAAATTTCACGAGAAATGCAACCTGTAGAGGAGAGTAGCCGGACATCCGGATCCGGACATACGAAATAATTTGGCCCAAGCTGTAACGGAGAACTTCGCTTCGCTCGCTCGTTCAGAAACGTTATAAAATTAAATAATCAATAACCGCGCTATAATAGATTAATGATTTACAAAAACGTACTTTTACTGGACTAAAATGCCGAATATTGCCGGAACTTGCGCGGAGATAAAACGTTTTGGTGGCGGAATTGCCACGATTTATAGGTTAGCGCAGGAAATATTGAATTGGGAATATTGCACGCTATTGGTAGTTTAGTGTTTTGGAATGCTTTGGTTAGGACAAAGATTTTTCTAGAAACAATATCGTAACTGACTATAAAGTACTATTTCGACCAAACGGCCCGCAACGGATCGGAACGGAAAGAATTTTATGGTCTTTAAACGATACTGAATCATATATTTACTGTTTTTAAGTCTATTACCAAGCTGTGCACAACAGCTTGACCGCGGGCGTCTTCCGCGACATGTGATCGCAACCGAAAGTGTGCTGCGAAACGCGATTGGCTCCGTTCGCATGCGATCGGCCCCGTTCGCTTGTCGTCGTGTGCGATCGGAACCTTTCGGCCGTGACCGGGCGAGCCCATTCAGTAGCCCAAACAATTTGACTGGGTGCGGATACGTTCGCAAGCAACCGTACAGTGCCGATCGTGTGCGTCGACATCCTGTCGGCCACGAACAGCTGTTACCGCCCGATCGTATGCGTCGACATGCTGCCGGACACGATCGGTTGTCGCCGCACCCGTTCGTATTCTTTGCGATCCGATCCGATGCGGGCCGTTCGGTGGAAATAGTACTTTACTCATTTAAAGCCCCATGACCCGACATATATGAGTCATGACATGACATAACTCTACGAGCGATAAGCGCTATAAGGCAGAAACCGGCTGTACATGCTACGGCGTAGCACATGTAGCGTTACGGCCTAGAATATTAACACATTCACTGCTGCACTGCAAAGAATCGCTACGCGCTACGCTCGTAGACGATCCCGTAGTTTTTCCGCTTAGGCGCCCGCTAGGCGGATTCCAAGTGTTAATAAAGACTTTGTATAATATATTTTTGAAAGTTTGTCTGTATGTATATTGGAGAACTCGACTGTACAACGTGATTCCACTAACCAGAGGGTCTACCGCGAAACGAAATTCGTTTTCGTTCGTGTATCTCCGTCTCTGTCGCACTTGCTAGTTCGAGCGACAGAGACGGAGATACACGAACGAAAACGAATTTCGTTTCGCGGTAGGCCCTCTGGGATTCTGTTTCGCAACGGGCATGAATTGGGAAATTGTAAAACTTGTACAAACAGGCTGCGCTGTTTGTGCCCTGTACTAGGAACCAGAATGAATTAATTTTCGGATATCTGGATCTTGACTAATGTTTGTCAGCTGCCAAAAGGCGATTGCTTTAAATTTTCTCGATTAAAAAAACTAAGTTGGGTCTTTACTTTATTTTCCTAAAAAACAATATAAAATAAATCTTTACCTCATCTCAGCCAGCTCAAAAAATGCAAGTTAAATAGTTTTTTTTCCTCCTTTAACCCATTCGAGGCCACGCATCGCTACGTGTGCTACGCCGTAGCGCGTAGCAGCGTTATTCCGCTCTGTAGCGGAAATCGCACGTAGAGGCAGTCACTCTGGTAGAAAATATGTCATTTGTCCTAAAACGCCATTTCCGAAGAGTTTGGCATTTCGGTCTCGGTCAACTTTAAGAAATGCCAAAACTTCCGTTAATCATTTACATAACAATGACGCAGTTTACCGCCATAAATAAATATCCCCAGTTTTAATATATTTGGTACATTTCGCCCAATAGCCGTAATGAGGGTATAAATTACAGGCACATTTATCAAGGGTAGCAGTTAATTTTATTGGAAAGTGCCAAGTGCCAATTGGCCCATTGTGTGCCGGAGCTGGACATGGTACAGTCAGCAGAATTAAATGCTTAAAATCACAAATCTGTGTCGAGAGAACTGGGGGAGTGTGGTTCGAGAATATTATTAAAATTGAACCGGTTTTTGTATTACGTAATCATTTGAACACATTCTTAAAATTCTGATTCGTTCAGCGATATTTACACATGCAAGAAATAGCATGCGGCGCAAGGTTCATTAGTTCATTACATAATAATTAGCTCTTATCCTGCGATGTGGGTAGTTAAACTGGCATGCAATTTCTTGCATGTGTAATTCGCGCATTAAGCTTGGCTTGCGGCCAAGTAAGTGCGTAAGCTTTTTTTCGAACGGACCCGTGCAAAAGGGATGAATTAGTTTGACAATGACAGTGACAGCAGAAGTGACACTGACAGTTGACGCTGTTTTTTTTTCTGTTTCTCCGATGCTATATATGTCCTGAGCACGAATAGCTTGTAAGCCATTAAACCTCACAAATGTCATCTCGATCACTTAAAAATATATTTCTATTAAATAAAAGGATATAAAAATAAAACAGCTGCAGTTCCTCGATCCTTAAGACGACTATTGTCCAAAAAAAATGTAATAAGCACCTCTATCAAAAACTTTACTTAGCCAATTATCGGAAGGCGCAGCGTGCCCCCTCCACAAGATGGACTGATGACGTGGAAAAGGCCGCGGGAGTCCGCTGGATGCGGGTGGCGCAGGACCGGTCATTGCGGCGTCATTGTGGACGTCTTTCGGCTGATATGATGATGATGACGTTTATTTGATAAAGGGAGAATGTATGGAAAGTTTGACAAGTTTCTATGGAATGACAGATGCCAGCGCCATTGTTAACGTTGATCGGCATGTAATCGTAGGTTGGTGCAACTCACCGAAAGTAGAGGCTTAGAGATTCCGTCTTTTATTTTCCACTTACGGATCAAATACAGAATTGTTTTTTAGGGTTCCGTACCGCAAAAGGAAAAAAAATGATATTTATTATAGGATCACTTTGTTGTCCGTCTGTCTGTCTGCCAAGACCCTTTATCTCGGGAACCCGTAATGGTGTCAAGCTGAAATTAAAACTATATACTCAAGTCTATAGTCCCTTGAAGCTGTGAAAAAATCAAACTTCTAAGTTAACATAAAAAAAATACGGCCGTTTATGCCGCAAAAAACGTTTATTTCGACACTCAAGGGAATCAAAATTTATAGGGTACTTCCAGTTGACCTAGAACTAACTAATTTTGGCAAGTAATATCGTCTTATACTACAAGTACAGGGAAAAATCCGAAAACTATACATTCGCCTCGGTGGACGAGTCCAACTGGCACTTCCAGTTTATTTTAGCTAAAACCTTGTTTCAGAAGTGCGCCGTTGCGATGGACCACTTAACCTACCAATGTGGTATTTGTGGCTTGCTCTCGACCATTTCTAGCTAGTCTCGTCTTATAGCTAGTGCCTGGAACAACTTGATACTAGCTTCATAACAACGATTTGCTATCGGAGGTCAGGCTTTACTGGTTCACTGGTTCTTGGCAATTTATCAGCATCGTCGTGAATAATATAAATACTATCCCGGTTAAAGCCGTATTTGACTACAATGGAGCGTTTCCAGGTCAAATGCGGCTACATTGTCTGGCTAACGACTGCTTATATTGTGTGATAGCTGTTGGGGAAGTGGCTGACTCTTACTGGAGTTACGAGTATATTCTCAATTTTTGATACTGAAGAAAAAAATATAGTCAAACTGAGAAAAGAGTAACACAATAGAAAAGCCTGACCTGGACCATTCTCAAAAACGGATACAAATTTTTAAAAATAAGTTTGAGACAGCTTTTAAGCGTAGGTAGCCAAACTATGCTTAAAAGCTGTCTCAAATTAATGATACAGTATCCCACGTTAAGTTCCACTTATGAGCCGAGCTATTTTCTAATTAATTTTTGTGAAAAAAAGAAAAATTAAAATTCCGGATTTGCCTTTATTTTGTTCCAACGTTCTCACGTTCTTTTTTTGCGTCTTATCTCTTCTTGACTTATTTAAGAACGCACCATTATTATTTTGTGTCTAGAACGAACGCAACGTAACATTCAAAGTTTTGATAATAATGTCACTTCCGTGGATAAATGAAATCCACGTGGAGGTGACATTTTGACACTAGAACGTGTTTTCTTATAACCTCCCTTACTGAATATAAAATTTAACGAAATACCTTCATTTATACTCGCATCGTTTATTATTTAACGTAATACTATAAGCCTTATCGCAGTAAATACTTTAAAAATGTGATCCACAAAAGTGACCAAAGTAGCATGCTAATTTTGTAAAAAACTAACCTTTTAAATCAGTACTCCCACAATTGTTCGCCATGAGTTGACCAACTGTCATAAACTTTCAAGATAGCGTTATACTTGTTGTCTATGGTCGTTCAGAAACTACGTTCACTCTATTATTCAATCATTGTTGCGTTCAATAAGTTTATCCATGGAGGTGACAACTTTACGATGCAAAAATGTTATGAATTATGTAGACTTTTTTTTTCACGTTTGTAATAAATAATTAGTATTCTTTATAATGTTTATTCTATGTATTGCATTAAAAAATAACAATAGGTTAATTTTATACAACCTTACTCACATTTATTATGATTTTATTATTGTAGGTGGACTTTGCACACGACATGGAGGTGACATTTTCGATACATTTTTTATTTAAATAAATATAATTATTTTATTTATATGAGTATTACTGAACATCTTAAGACTTTAAACTACTGCTATATGTATGCAGTGGAAATAAATTAATCACAGAAAATGAGATCGGCCCACCTATGAATGTCGATAAACTACCACCGGTTCGGAAAAAAAACCTCTGGCACGAGAAGAACCGGCAGAAAAAACTCGGCGAGGTATATTTTTTCAAAACAGTATACAATATTATAATATACAGGCTGTATTATTCAAACGGGGCATTGAGGGAAAATCCGAAAAGAGCTCATAGGCGTCACGACACCGATTTCAGAAAAATATAAAAACCACATTCATAAATTTTCAAAAAAGCCTTATACACACGGTCGGGAATCGAATCCGGTCAAATCTGTTTCAAATGTGATTACGTTTTTTTGCGTAAATTAATAGTGTTGAATGTAATCATCAAATTATCTGAAGAAACATGTACCTATGTAGTAAAAATATTTTTTTTTTTTTTTATATTTGGTGGGTTCAATTCCAGGTTAAGGCAGGTGATTTATCAAAAAACTTTGAATTCAGTTCTAAATATTTTTTTTATCAAAATGAAGTCCTCTTTCAGCGAAATTTTCTTATATTTAATATTTAAGGTTTTTTATTCCATCCGTGTGGCAAAGTTTTGGGACACCCTGTATAGTAAGTGTGGAGAAAGGAGTCAAAACTAAAAATAAAAACCGGCCAAGTGCGAGTCGGACTCGCGCACCGAGGGCTCCGTACAAACCTATAGGAAAATTATATTATATGTTGTAACTAATTTACGGTTTTCGCAATTTTTCCTTTATCTGACGTTGCTTCGTACCAAATTTCAAGATTCTGAGTTCACAGGAAGTACCCTGTAGGTTTTGATTCCCTTGCGAGTTTCGAAAATTTGCGGCATAAACGGCTGTATCTTTTGATTACGTTGGCTTAGAAGTTTGATTTTTTCACAGCTCCAAGGGACAGTAGACTTGAGTATTTGGTATAAATTGTAGTTTAATATCATCTCGCGTTCCTGAGAAAAAGGTCCTTGACAGACGGACGGACATAGTGATCCTATAAGGGCTCCGTTGGTACGGAACCCTAAAAATTTACAAAGTTTCCAAAAAATCTATAAATATTTCCATAGAATATTTGCCAAATTGTAAATTGCTAGTTGGCATTAATTTCTTCGTCGTCTAGTCTAACGATAAATATTAAAACCCGGTACGCGATAAATCTGAATTTCCGGCATCGTCATACCGCCCCCACTACTCGCAGCACAAAAGCAATAACCTGAAGTACATAAGTCCGTTTTAAACGTTAATCGTTAATATCTAACCATTATACATATATCCGATTCGAGGCGCAGACTGGTACGTCACACGCTCGTGGACAGAGAGGGTGCCTTGTCTGTTTAATTTCACGAAATAAAATAACGAAAGCCCAATTTCGGGACGCGTTTTAACTTATTAAAATGATATATGAATCAGAGCAACACAAATTGTGGACAATCAATGATACACTTACAAGTTTTCCGTGTCTTCTTCTGCTTAAGCTGTCTTATTTCAATAAGGAAAGCTACACACAGATATTATTCAGGAACCTCCTGACCTTGTATCTCACCCTTGACCCAACCATCTAGCGAGAGTCTCTTAACACGTTCAGTGCCCAGAATCGCTACGCGCTACGCTCGTAGCCAATCCCCTGGTTTTCCTCGTATGTAGCGGAAAGCGACTACGGTGTAGGGACGCATATGTGTCGTCACGGCCCGGGAATGGGTTAAGGTGTTGGTCGAAACTCTTCGCTATTAAACAGTTCACTGAAATGACAAACGTGACAATGATCGTCGAATCAACATCCCTCATGGCGGTTACCTCGTGAGCCAGGTCTACTACTTACATGCTTTTCATGGGGGATGGTGATGTCGACGAGCACTGCCTGGCCTTTCGATCGATCTGTCTCAACTTTAGCATACTTCTATAGACTATAAACCCCTATAGAGTCTACATCTACAGTAGCTCGCCCGCTTTTGTTTTCTAAACTATTTTTAATACGAGTCTAGTCCATGCTCTAGGTTCAATTCAAATGGATTCCTAAATGTAGGTGACGTAAAGTTTAGAAATGAGGGTTGGTAGAAAAAAGGATGCACACGTGATTGTCAATTGTACACATTGCCTTTTTTGCATGTTTGCACCATTTTCATATTGATCAGATTCACCATCAACCAAGCAAGCAAAATTGGCAATTAGTTAAAAGATGTTTCTGTCAAATAGGTCCTCTTGAAACTTATAGGTATCTTACCTTTTTCCAACTTTTAATAGCATAAGACAGCAAAGTAAAATCAACGCAAAACCATTTAAAACTGCTCTACTATCTGAAGGTATATTCGGAATGGCCAGTAAAGTATATAATAAGCTTCCAAAATCCATCCGTGATAGTAAGGACCTTTCACTTTTCAAAAGAATGTTAAATGAATTTCTGCCCAAAAAAGCCTACTACACAGTGCAGGAATACATAAGAGATAACTAGTTAACAAGATAGTCAGTAGAGGATAGTCACTAATATAATTTTTTAGTGATAAGACTTTTGACTCATAATTACCTAATACGACATAATGCATGATTTACCAAATATTGAATTTTTTATATTATTTAATAATTTATTCATACCTAATACCAAATGTACGGTCGAGGAAATTGAAAGTTTAGCACTTTTGGACCCTTACGGCATTCAAATAGAGTCCAAAGGTGATAACATTCAATTTCCTCGACTGTACCTTTGTCATTTGCTAATGACTGTGTTTACACCTCATGATCAAAACATTGTGATTCTAGACTGATTCTTGTTACACCAATGTACTTGTACAGTCAGCATCATAAACATGTATACACTTTTCGACCTTATCTCCAAGCAATAAGGTCCTAGAGTGTATACATGTTTATGATGCTGACTGTACCTACCTATGTTTTACAAACAAATAAATGAATTGAATTGAATTGAATTATCTTTTTACCCCACTGCCGAAGGAAAGGAGGGTTATTGTCTATATGTATACTAATGTCACTGGCGTAAATGGTTGTTAGTAAAGAGGGCAAACGTAAAGTTTTCGATTCGTTTTTTCCGAATTGAAAACGCGTTTTAGTGCTGTTAAATTCGCCGCAGCGTTTCGTGAGAAATGGACTAACTATAAAAAGTGGAATAAAACGGCGGTTAAAAAGCTTTATAGCCCGGCTAAATTGCTAAGGACATTTTATATTGAGTGAAGAGTTGTAGAAACATGTGGTGGCATGTAAACGAAATGTTTAACGACCAATGCAATGGTCTGTTTCGTGAAGTATTTGAGACACAAACATTATGGCGCTGCATTTACGGAAAACCCCTATTTCACCAATCAATAACTCCCTAAGGTCGATCCTTCGCATTTTCTGGCCAAAGACCATATAAAAATTAGGACTTATGGAAGTTATGGAGTATGTGCAGGCAACATCCCATTGCCTTAGAAATCTCGATGCGCAATTGGAGATGGATTCTATACAATTCAAAGAGGGGAACTTAACAATGCAAACATCGCTTTTGAGTGGAAGCCACCAGACGGAAGGCGAATACGTGGAAGTCCTGTGTACACATGACAGCGAACAGTCGAGAGTGAGCTGCGAGCAGTTGGACTGAGCTGGAGTGAGGCCAGGTACGTCGCTCAGGACAGGAAGGCGTGGCGCGAGCTTATGAAGGCCCTATGCACCTCTGGCGTGCCCTAGGACAACAATAACAACAACATATTTCACCAAATTGTCAATTGTGACCTCACAATGAAAATTTGCCATAAATTTGGGGTCACTGGGTCGTACCAATGAACGTCGAATTGTCATTGTCGCTGTACATTTCTGGGTTTGTACCTAACGACAGTACCAGTAACTATCTTTACTTTTAGACCCAGCAATGTGCGTCGAAATGTCATTGTCGGTGTACATTTCTGGGTGTGTACCTATCGACAGTACCCGTGATTCTCTTTACTTTTAGACTCAGGAATATGTGTCGAATTGTCACTGTCACCGTACATTTCTGAGTCTGTAGTCTGTACCTAACGACAGTACCAGTGAATCTTAACTCTTAGAGCCAACAGTGTTTCGAATTATCATTGTTGCCGGATGACTTTGCACACGCGTTTGTTTGACGTGCAGCTTTCTCCAGTTGTTTAAGAGCTAGCTATCTCGATTACAGCGAGGGGTCGCCATATTGGCGAGATTCACGTCTATTTTATTTTATTTGTTTTATTACTGACTCTAGCAAAGGCCCTCGAGGCTGCTATTTCTCTTTTATAATAATAAAAATTATAATAACAGCTATCTTCAACACTACGGGAGTGGACTTCTTAACTATTAACTATTCTGTTCAAGAATTCATTGTAGGTGCATTTGAGACCGCATGCGCGAGTTTAACAAACATATCGCCACAACCACGAGCCAACGCGTAACTCACAATTATCTTAGGACCCGCAGGAGCCGGCGAAAATTCAGCGAAACCATAAAAATATACTCAAAGTGCGTCGAACAAAGAGCGATTTTCAATGGGCGCAATAAAATTGAGAGATAAGGCGGTGTTCCGGTTTACGGGTTTACGCATGCCGAGGGCTTTGCTTAGGGCTGCCGCAGCCACTTAGGCTGAGAATCCATACTAATATTATAAACGCATAAACCGTTCAACCGATAGAGATTAAAGGACATGGAGTTAGTTTGAATCCCGGGGAAGGTCATAGGATAGTTTTTATCCCGGTAAGAATCCCGTAAAGAGGTGAAATGGGGGGTGAAAGTTTGTATGGATGTAGTTTATATCGTATATAAACTAGTTCTATGCGGGCGGAGTCGTGGGCAGAAGCTAGACAAGAAATAAGTTAGGAAGATGTCCAATATCTTGAATGAAACAGATATCATGTTGAGATTATTCTCTCGAGCCAAGGGAAAAAAAGCATGGCTCAATATAATTTCACTGCAGTCGAGATAATTTAACGTCTTCCTAATAAATGTCTTGGTTCAAGAATTTATTTCGAATCAAGTATGAACAAGCCGAATGGAGTAGCGCTGCGCCAAGATCGATCCATAAAATTTGAAACTATAGTGTAAAGATAGTTGGCGCAGCCGGTTGGATATCCAAACGGATGGAAAGCATCCGAATGGAACGGCCGTGAATATAAAATTTAATATTGGAACAGTATTCCCTTTAAAGAGACATGGTTGGAAAATCGTTGGGGGATTTAGGGGGAAGTTCTGCCCGGAAGATCCACACTCATCTGGTCTCCCGGCCTCCTCATTCTCCAAATCAATCGGTCAAAAACGCGCTTATTGTTCTTCTGGAGTCGCAAACGTCCATATGCTACGGTGTCTGCTTACTATCAAGCAAGCCCTATGCTTTTTTGCCACCGCCATAGCATAAAAAGCACAAGAACCTAGTCATAACAAAAACGCTAACCCTAACCAATAGGGTTGACACTTTCAGTAAAACTCGGATGCTTCGCGTCACTCCTTGAAAAACGACCGTAGACTCTTCACTGCAAAGAGGCGGTTCAAGCGGCCCTGCCGAGGCAAATTGGATTGTAGTGCTCCGTGAATAACATTCAATTTGCATCGGAGTATTTCCTTAGGAAAATAAGCAGGGATTTGGCTTCGGGAATTGGGTCAGGGGCCGATTCTTGGACCGTTGACATTGCAATGTCGATGGAGATGGAAATCATGCGTCCTTGTTTTATGCGGACTGTTGTATGAGATAAGTGGATGTATACGGATAGGGTTTAGGTAGGAGGTAAAGCTAACGTAGCCTATCTTTACGGTATAGCTTAGCTTTATATACCATCATCATCATCATCATCATCATATCAGCCGAAAAACGTCCACTGCTGGACATAGGCCTCCCCCAGAGAGTGCCAAATTGACCGGTCCTGCGCCACCCGCATCCAGCGGACTCCCGCGACCTTTACCAGGTCATCAGTCCACATTGTGGGGGGCCTACCCACGCCGCGCCTTCCGGTACGTGGTCGCCACTCGAGAACCTTTCCGCCCCAACGGCCATCGGTTCTACGTGCAATGTGCCCCACCCACTGCCACTTAAGTTTAGCAATTCGGAGGGCTATATCGGTTACCTTGGTTCTGCTGCGGATAGCCTCATTTCTGATGCGGCCTGATTTCTGATTCTTTTATACCATACACGTGGCAAACAAGCAAACGGCCGTGGTAAGGAGATGCTTTAGCCTATAGATGCGGGAATTTCAAACTGCATTTAGAAAATGCTAGAAAGTACGTAATATTCAGTGAAATGCTACTTAATGTGGGTTGCACCAGCTTACGACTACAGGCAGATTAACGTTAAACATGGCGCCGGCCGCTGTCATTCCATAGAAACTTGACAAACTTCCCATACATTCAGATTTTAACGAACACCTCATACGATTACAGATGTTCCAGCCTTAGTAGGATAAAAAAATGCTCACTTATGAGATGTTTTCCACGGAATACAAAAAATAAAAGTAGAATTACGGTATAAAACATCTGTGTGTTTTCAACTCTGTCACTCGAGTTATATAAGTCTGATAGACTCGAAGATATCAGAATTTCAATGTTCGTCAGACAACAGAAAAAAGCCCGTTGTCATTGTTTTCAACAAATATCGACGGTTTGAGAATACTGCCTCATTCAAAAGAGCAAGCTACTAGGTCAAGTTAATTGAAGATAGTGGCATTCGACTAGCTGTGAAGTATTCAGGTGAGTCCACTAAACTCGGAGACTGGATTATAGTCTGGTAGACGAGTAGGGTAAAAGAATGTCATGTCATCGTTGGAATTGAAGATGCACATGAATTTATAGGAACAATGAGTACCCTAATAGGGTATAGTTTACATAGAAGGTATGTTAAATGATGTTCCTGTTCCTTGAGCAGTATGGTAATTGCGGATTAACGCCGAAGTTTAACTTGGTGTGAGCAAACTTTGGGAACGAACCAAATCATACCCAATTTTATTAAAATACATTCCTTTATATCATTCCTTTATCATCATCTATATATAAAGATAAACTGTGCGTACCTCCAACGATACTAGTAAAATCATTTAAACAAGGTCTCCCTCTCAAAATTACTCTATATAATTTTCTACCCTCTCACATAACAAATATGCCATTTATAGAATTTAAGAGCAGGCTTAAACGCTTCTTTCCATGTAACCCATTCTACACAATCAACGAATTTACAGAAAAAATTAAACAAGAGAGATCACTTTTATAAATTGTTATATAGTATGTAAACATACTTGAAGTTTTGACATGTTAATGTTCAATTATGAAATACGATTACATAATTTGTAAATTAAGTAATCGTATTTCATAAGTGCATGATTAAAATAAGAGAAAATTATTATGTATCATGACTTGCTAGATGTAACGTTATTTTGTTACTTGGCCAAATAAAGAAACTTGAATCATGGGTGCCTTTGTACAGTAAAGGGCACCAATATGTGTACACCACAAAGTCTCAAAAATATGTACACATACCTTATTTTGCAGCAATAAGGTTGTAGTATACATATTTATGAAACTTTGAGTAAATACATATTGGTACCCTTGACTGTAGCATCCAGACACAGCTCTTCCCTAATCTATAAATATTAAGATTTTTTATTAAAGAAAAACAAGATGGCCATAATATTGTTTATTAACACACCAAAACGGTTTAAATTTGGCAGGTGCCATACATATTGTGAAAATCTAATGAATAAATGGCGTAACCACCAGCCAACCAAGCTATTATATATAATCCAGCGAGCTATTAACCATCGAATATTCAGAGAGCAAGTAAACTTCAGGTCAAAGTGAGATCCTTGCGGGACGCCGAGCGGATTTGGAGCAAATGCAGTTTAACTTTGGGTTGGTTGGATAATTTGCATTTGATCGAATTAATGTGGTTTCCATTACCAAAGTTACGTCACTTTGCTAGTAGATAAACTATGTCAAACGTACTTGAACTTGATAAACGAGTAAAGTTGTATTCATTTGGCATTCCTTCCTTCTTATGAGGATGAAAAAGTTGTCCAGTCAAATGATGTCTTTAGGGGTTCAAATATTTGGCACGGTTCCGTAGCTAAGCATGCTAGGAATGATTTTATTCTCATTATTGGTAACAAACAACGCACTTACGTATTTTAACTATTTTGCTACAATTTTTATTTTATCACGGTGTACTGTTCTCATACTTTTTTTTGTGTATGGCGTAATAAAAGTATCTACGTAGTGATAAAGACTGAAATAAATTAGTTATTTCTTTTGAAAAATGCCTTATAAACTAACTTGGATCAATTGGGGCATCCAAGAAGGTACTACTGGTATAGTCAACAGCAAAAGTAGGTTATCATTTTTTCACCTTATCGCAATGGAATAAGGTACAAAAGTGATAACTTACTTTTGCTCTTGACTGTACTAGTGATTCTGAACACTCAGGTAAAATATTATACAGGTAATACAGGTAAAAAACTTGTAATCCTGGTTATAAAAATATTTACAACCAGGATTACAAGTTTTTTGTTTCTATCTATTTCCGTTTTTTTTTTTTTAAATTGAGACGGCATCAGAATTATCACCTGAATATCCTGGTTTCGGGCACCAACATTGTAAACCCTCTTACCAATCAGCGAAGTCATTGCAACCGAAATTCGAACTATACATCGGTCTAGTCACTGCCATCTGGCAGTGATTAATTACCCTTGAAGTTAATTTATTCTTTTGTGCCGTAAATGGGCTAATGCTTCTGAACATTTGGTGCGATCGGCTTTAAAGATTACTTTGAATGGACACTCATGTTTTGTTTTAGTAAATTATTTGATTGAAAAGAGTCCTCCGTACCGTGCAATCAGAATCAAGTTGTCGTGTTATGTTTGCAAACTGATTTTTTGTTAGATTAGCCTGATTGATTTGGCTTGATTCGAAGAAATGATGTCATCAAAAGATGTAAAAGTTGTAAAAATACTTGGGTTATAGTAATATCAATTTTAGATAACTTATAGTTTGAGTTTATATATCAGTACCAACGTATTGGTTGAACACACTGGTAGTTAACTTGTATTTAAATATCCTAAGTTACACCAATTTACTACATGGTAACATATAGCTGTAAAATACTGCTTATAAAGTTTTTTTTATGTTATTTCAATGAATATTTTTGTTTACGTCTAAGCCCACGTTATTATTAAATTACCTTCGGGTACTATAATCCTCCCCGTTTTGAACTTGAAAGTGCTTGGTTCCCAGGGAATCTTCCGTTACTCAGCTCGTATCAGCAAAGCACGTTATCTGACAGCAATGATGAAATTCAACCTTGACACCTACGCTTCAAAGTACAAATCAGACGGCACCATCAGCCTCAACTTGATTGATAGCTCACGCGAATTCCAACCTTGAGTCAAGGGAAGCAAAGTTTAATTCACTAGAAAAGCGTTTAAATATTTAAAGGGTGCACGCAATTTTCGTCCTTGGAGGTTATCACGTACGAAACGTCAGGAGAAGGTAAGAATGCAATCAAATTTCAACTCTGACTTTAACGACCCAAGATGCATTTCGGAACTAGCAAATGTAATTTTAAATGCTGCAGGAGAATTTCTATTTGCTGTAACGTGTTAGCTACAAGCTACATTCAACCTTACGGGTATAAGTGTAGGCTTGCACCTAGCTGCATTGTAATAATGCAAAGAGATGCTGGGGAAAACTTAGCTTTCCAAAATGCGGTTTCATGAATAAAGTCTGCTTTTGGCTCGGGGCTCAAAGTGACTCTTATTTATTATTAAAAGGAAGACAGTGGATGTTCTTGCTGTACTTACTTTGTATTTGTATACACATGAGCAAAGAGGCGTTAAATGGAATCCCCACAGAGTATAATTTATGGACTTTAAAATTAATCTGTTATGTGGCCCGAGGCACAACAAGGATATGCGTTAAAAAGAGTACTATATATTAAAATCTAACTGTAAAAAAAATTAGACAGAAAATGGGGTAGGGAAAGAAGTAGGATAAACTCGCTCGATAACATCAAAAAATTGACGGATATCAAGGCCACTACTCTCGCAAGACTGGCCAAGAATACCTTAGTGTAAGGCCTGAGTGGACGCTACGCTGTGAGCGGGGCGTGCAGCGTCCATATAAAACAAATGCAATTTATATGGACGCTGCACGTCCCGCTCACAGCGGAGCGTCCACTCAGGCCTTACACTAAGAAAGACTTTACAAAGGTGGCCACCGACGCCTTTCGGGCATGGCAGAAAAAGAAGAAGAAGATCTCATTGTACCGTATAACTGTATCCCATAGGATTGCCGTGGTCGCCCTAACATGTATGATGGCGAGGACAGGTTCACTTTCCCAGATCAAGTTTTGTATGACACGGTTTAAAAGACAAAAAAGACTGTCAAAGGTGGCTGGCGACAGTCGAAATGGCTCATACTAATTGAGTATTGTGACGTCGCAGCATTATCTTCGTAGTAACCATTGTACGGAAAATCACGTAAATTGCTGTTTTGGTCGTGAAATATTGCGTTTAAGTACATAGTTGTCTTAAAATGTTTTTTTTTATTAAAGTGCAAGGATTCTATTGGTATCTTTATATTTGCTCCTGGCTGATAAAAAAAATAAAATTAAAAAAAGTACCCAATTGCCCAGTTAGACTCAGGTACCCTAATCTGGTACAAATATCTGACGCCTACGATAGAGAATATAGCAACTACGTTAAGTATACAAAGTCTTAGGCCGCCCAAACACGTTTGATTCCACGAACGAATCTGGGTTCGACTTTATACTATCTGCCCAGCTAGCTCGATTGGTGTTATCGTCACATTTTACGGCGAAAAATGTACGAAACGTCAAGTAAAATGTGACGATAAAACCTACCGTGCTAGAGTCTCTGATCGTATTCAATCAGATTATCGCGTCACCCTTTATAACCTCAATTATTTCAAAACTTTAGTCACGTGCATACCTATTTATAGCATACATATTACAACAGTTGAAAATGTATTGGAAATAGAAGGTCTCAGTATATATATATTTCTCTATGATAGAAGGGAAGATTCAAACAAACATGCGAAGCCTTCAGTTCTAACACGTTCTTAACGTTTACTGTCCGCATTTAGCGAATTTTGATTTGAAAATAGTGCTCTAATATGTCAATAAGGACTACACGGCGCCTTTAGCTACCAAACCGTGTTAGAAAAACTGATCCGGTGACGTATGCGTTGCATAGTTTGGCATATGGTTTTGTCGTTTTATCAGAAAATTGACCAAAATGTTCCTTACCTGTGAAATGATATTCCACAATTAGTGTACACTTTTGCTCTTACAACCCGATATACAACATATTTTCACCAATTTTAGCTTATTTCATGTAGTCAAATAGGCATGAGCTCAATGACACCATTATAGACAAATATATGTCAAATGGATGTCAACGTTGGGGATACTAGTCAATATTTATAATTACCACAGTATTTAATGCATTACCGTGTTTAATAATAAATAAATAAATCAGTAAATAGTGTTGAAATCTTAAATATATACGTCATACCGCATTAAATATTTACAAATTAGGTAAAAGGTAACAACACCTCTTATATAAACGTGAGCTAGTAAGTATACCTAAGCAGCAATTTTTTTTTCCGTATTCTTTAATACCACTAAGAATACTGAAATATTTATTAAGATAAAAATAGTATACAATAAATAACAAAAAAAAAAATTAACTACTAAAATTACTAAAACTAACTTAACCTATGGGGCCTATTTATTATTATTTTTATTTATTTATTTCAGTAAAGCACTTTACAATAACTTAAAACTAAATACAACGTCCCACAAAATATAGGGGATATATTTACATATATCCCCTAAATCGATGCCACTTGCTGGTAGGCTGCCCATAAGGCTGGCTGCATTTCCTCGCTGAATGGCAATGCCAATGCGTACCACTATGTCATTATTATTTTTACATTGGCAACTTTTGCGAGTGAGACACAATCCTCGGGTTGGTTGCGCTCGCTCGGACCGCTTTCTCTAGTCGTCTTTTATCGTAGAATTGCTAATTGTCTTTCTCGGTAATAAGGTTCAATTTTGATTGACCAATAAAACTTAGTATTCAGTCCAGTTTAGGTATTACGTCCATGCCACTATGTCATTATAATTTTTACATTGGCAACTTGTGCGAGTGAGACACCATCGTCGGGTTGGTTGCTTTCGCTCGGACCGCTTTCTCTAGTCGCCTTTAATCAATCATAATTTTTTTAACTGTCTTGCTGGGTTATAAGGTTCAATTTTGATTGACTAATAGGTACTTAGTACTTTTTTTTAACGCATTTATATTTTTTATTGAAAGTATGTAAATACAAGATTATGATTAACATTAACTAAGATAAATTAAAACTAAGTCAAATCTAAAAAAGGCCCTCGAGGCATTGTACCGAGGATGCTGGCGGCATTTCCTCGCTGAATTGCAATATTTGCAATGCTGATGCGTTGCGCGAGAAAGCCGCCTTAGTACTTAGTCCATTTTAGGTATACGTCCATGGATATTAGCGACTAAACTTTTTTTTATATCTATTTGAATTAAAATGCATGGTCTCCAGGACTACAGTTTGTGTCAAATACAATAAACATAATTTGACAAATTTCATTTCAACATTTATAAAACGACTTGATATAATTTATTAACCAAAATTTATTGATTTAGGTATAACTTTCAGAATATCATAGGATTTATATAGCGTAAAAGTAATTTTATACATGGCATCAGGTAAGTTACCTTTAATTCCTATCGCCGTGATTTATTGTTGTACTCATGCATTTTTCTTCGAGTACAACAAATAATTACAATGCAATTTTATTTATTTCACAGATCTACCAGGGAGAGAGGTAAACGGCATCAACTTAGAAAATTATTATCCTAGTAAACGTTCTTATAATTCCGTCGTTTACATCCATAAGAAGTTCCTTAACAATTCCAAGGATAAGAGACCAGCGGTTCTAGATGGGAATGAAAATATTGACAATACTACCTCGAGGAACACAGCACGTAAGAAAAAATCAAAGAACAGTACATCTAAACATAATAAAGTAAGTAAAACTGAAAAGGACATAGATCAGACGAGTGTAAATAATGATGAAGTTTTAGGACAGACCATAAGATTCGCCAAAAATATAGTCCCTATAGTAATTCCTCCTAACGTTAATGATACGTCTCCAGTTTACTATACTATAAAGACCTCAAGAAAATCCCGTCTTGGAAAATCAAAAGATTTTGCTGCCACTCAAGACACGACTACATACAGAAAACAGCAAGAAAAGAAAATTATAGAAACATTTCGTAAAGAGAATTTCAAAAGTCACACAGAAAGTTGTAGTCATGAATCAATCAGCAGATCATCTGTAGAAAATATAATTATTAGTCAATCTTTAAATAGTTCTATTTTCGAGATTTCTGAAAGAAGAGTAAGGAAGACTGGACGTAGTGATAAAAGATGTAACAAGTCACATGTTGTTGCTTCAGAGTCTCTAGAGGCATTGGCTACTGAAATATTACACACATCTGGTGAAGGTAAGATCAAAATTCATCTAATGGACGACACAGCGAAAGATCTTTTCTATGATTCTATCCGCAAACCAGTCATTGAAGCAATAAGAGAGTCCGTAGCAGACATAATGCGTTCAAAAGAAAACGAAGAGTCTAAAACTGTGCATAGATATGTGCAATGTCACACTCAGAAGTTAGATAATATTTTAGATAAACTGGCATGCATTGAAAAGAGATTAGATGGTGCTAATGAAAAAGTAAAACCACGTAAAGTGAGAGGCAAAGCGTCGGCTCTTGAAGAAATAGGCGAAGATATATTGGAAGAAAATGCTGATTCGGAAGATGATGTGGCTGTTGTTTACAACGCTGCTGAACAACGGAAATGTAAGAGCGCTGGTGCAGCTGCTAGATTAAATCCTTTGCAGAAAATAGAAGAGCTCCGCCCTTTCAGTGGTGATGGAGATGACATAATAAGTCATAAGGCAATCGCGCCCTCGCCCGCTCGGCCCGACAAAATCCCCACAAGGTACTGTTGGACAGATTCGACTAACCAATAAAGTTGGGTGATATTAAAAAAGTTTGTTTTTATGTGTTACAAGTACAGTTGATGTTGGGATTTATCTGGAGCATGCCGAGTGCACGGTGAGTCTTTTCAAGTGTTTGTAAAAGTGCTTTTATATTTAGCATGTTTCTCCATCCGGATTCATGTGTCAGTCGTTAGTCAATAAAGTCGGTTTTTCTAATCTTTGCCACGCACAAATTTTGTCAATAAGCCACCAATGATTATGCCTTTGCATGCAAATTGCGAATGAATCAAGAACGGTAGATAACTAACCATTGTTACAAGTACATTTGATATTGAGATTTATCTGGAGCATGCCTTGTGCACGGTGAGTCTTTTCAAGTGTTTGTAAAAGTGCTTTTATATTTATTTATTTATACCTTTGCATGCAAATTGCGAATGAATCAAGAACGGTAGATACCTACCCATTACAATTCAAGCTCGACCAATCAAGGGCAAGTTGTCGCACCTGTGCAAGAATTGCTATGTAGCCCTGATGGACGCAAAAAAGCTTTAGACAGAATCATAGACAATCCAATAGACATTCATTTGTATATACACAATGGAGCATGGTGGCCATATTCAAGCACGTATGATTGTGTGAACTACATATATCGATGAGTGGCCATCATTGCCCGCAATCGTGAGTAATTCGGTTGTCTGTAAGTACGTACAAATCAAAGGAATGCGCGCCGATGACCGAGTGCGGGGCGACATAATCATCCACCATCTAGCGATTTAAATATATGAGGATAGTTTTACACAAATAAAAGCTCAATAAGGCTTGTGTTATGGGTACTAAACGTCGATATATATTTATAGATACCGATGGCACCGTCTCACCTCCAACGGACTACTTCTAAAGCGGGTGCAGCGGCGGAAAACGCCGAAAATCTGAAATGTAATAAATATAGAGGCCTTGGCAGAGAGTACGACTTTGTACCCTTTGGCGTCGAGACCCTCGGTCCGTGGGGTCCCAGTGCGCATAAGTTATTTGCAGAAATCGCGAAACGTCTGGTCGATGTAACTGGTGACCGAAGAGCTGGCGGCTTTCTCGCGCAACGCATCAGCATTGCAATTCAGCGAGGAAATGCCGCCAGCATCCTCGGTACAATGCCTCGAGGGCCTTTTTTAGATTTAACTTAGTTTTAATTTATCTTAGTTAATGTTAATTATAATCTTGTATTTTTATAGATACAGTTACATATAATAGTCATGCTCATGACACAAATATAAGCCCTTACCGCGATTTGGACCGTCACTTTCCTAGGCAGGGCCACTAATCTAAACTGGCGGTCAAAACCATCGTAACCATTGACCTTCGAAATTATATACCGCACCACGCTGTTATTGAGGGTAACAGCGACCCTATGCCCTTTTTGCCGCCCGGAGCCTTGAACGCATGTGCGATAATCGGTTAAGACCCGGTTATTAGTACCCACCGTATCGACCCGTGGACGGCCGTCGTGCACGCGACCCATCTTCCCAATATCTGTGTTTACGGAAACCATTCTACTTTTGGCTAAGGAATTTGTAGGTTAATTAAGTTTAAAATGAGCTTCTGACAAAAATTGAATTTTTCGTATTTCAAGCTTTTTTTGACGACTGTATTTTTTGCTTCATCCCTTACTCGGTGAAAGGGTAGGTACAATGAGCCCGAACACGATGGGGAGTTGCTGCGGCCATCTTCTGTCTCCATTTTATGATCAGCTCGGTGGTACCATAATAAATAATATACAATACAATACAATACAATACAAATACTCTTTATTGCACACCTCACACAAAAAAAGCAGTTACAGAGAGAAACAATACAATAACATGTAGGTAGAGAGAGGTAGACAACAGGCGGTATATTGCACTGTCACCGAAATTCAGCTCAATTAATGCAGTTAAATATTGATGTTACTTATTTCCTACTAGCTTCCGTCTATCATAATCATAATGTTTTTCTACAAATCGTATTTATCATGCAAGTGTTGCATGCACACTGTCAGTAATCTGTTAGTATACAAGAATTACCTCTGTAGCGCTTTTGCAAAAAGATCACAGATAGACTCCATATACACTGACTTTGCTAAAGCGTTTGACAAAGTCGATCATTCGATTCTTTTAAAAAAGCTTGAGGGTTATGGTATTCATGGGAACTTGTTGAGGTGGGTATTTAGATAACAGAACTCAATTGGTTAGTATCAAAGGGCATCTCTCTGAACCATTAACCGTTACATCTGGAGTACCACAAGGATCCCATTTAGGGCCTCTCTTGTTTGTTGCTTTTATTAACGACCTTATCATACAGCTAACATGTCCATGTCTTTTATACGCGGACGATCTCAAGATCTACTCAAAGGTCGGGAAAGTCGAGGACTGTGTCACGTTACAAAAGAATCTCAATACGGTTTCTGATTGGTGTAATATAAATCGTATGTCATTAAACATAAATAAATGCGTTATAATTTCATTCACAAACTCAAAAAACAAAATTTATTTTAACTACACGCTGAACAATATATCTTTGAGTCGCCAGCAAGTAGTCCGCGATCTCGGCATCCTTTTTGATGATAAATTAAACTTCCATTCCCATTATGACTACTTGGTGACCAAATGCAACAAACTACTTGGCTTTATTTCCCGATCTACAAAAGATTTCAAAAAGAGCACTCAAACTTTGAAAATTTTATACTGCTCCTTAGTTAGAAGCACCATTGAGTATGGCTCAGTTATTTGGTCACCTTTCTACAACATTTACATTGATCGCCTGGAAAGAGTACAAAAGCGGTTTTTGAACGTCGTCTGGTATAGAACTCAGCTGGGTCGTCAGTTCAGGCCCTACTCGATTAGGCTTCAACACTTTAACATGCAGCGTCTATCTTCGCGTAGACAATGCAGCGAATTATTAATTCTCTACAAAATAATCCACTCATACATCGACTGCCCCTCCCTTCTCTCACTACTTTATTTCATTACTCGTTTTAAACAACGTAACCCCTCGCGGAGCATTTTCCAGTTGCAAGTATATAAAAATAACATGTCTTATTATAATCCCATAACAAGAATGTGTCGATTATATAATGACACAGTTGCGATGCATTCTTCTCTAGATATATTTATTGATAATGTGGCTAAATTTAAGAACAGCATCAGAAAAATATTTTACGATACTCAATAACCTCATAAAATATATTAATCATATTGTTTCACTATCACCTCATCATATTAAATATTTAAGTAATTTAACAACCACCAAAAAATTATACGGCCATCCTCTAAAAATAAATTTCATCTAAAATAACTCTTTCTGTGCACACATATTTTGAGTTAAAGTCCAGATCCGAACATTATTGCAAAAATTGTATTATTTCATAGACTTTAACTTGTTTTTTGAGCCTAATAAAAAAAAAAAAAAAAAAAAATAAGTGTATCATAATCATAATCATGTCAGTTGTTAAGTGTCCTACGAAATTATGAAATGCTAGCTTCCGCCCGCGACTTCGTCTGCGTGGACTCGGAATAAAAACTATTTTATATTTTAATCCAGACTATAAACTATCTTCGTGCAAAATTTCATCCAAATCGGTTGAGCCGTTTAAGCGTGATTGAGTAACAAACACCCAGATATCTAAACATCCATTTTGCATTTATAATATTAAGTAGGAAGTATTAGGATAATGAGTAATGAGCCTGGTATCACGTTTCGGGTGGGGTAAAACGAGAGATCCATAATGGAATTTCATACAAAATCAAAGATCTGCAAAGTGACCTTCGTTTGTTTCAATATCAATTTGTGACACATAAACCTCAAGGTGTGTTTGGCCAGAAAGGCGTCTACAGATTAACTGGTACAGTCTGCTACAAAAATAAACGTACGTATTGCGTTTTGTTAGTTATTTTTAACCGCACGCATTGTGGTAAATAATAGCGTCCTGTTGCATTTTGCCATTAAGATAATTAGTGTCGCTTCCTAATTTAAAACATCATGAGGAAACCGATCTCATCCCAACAAGGTCTACAGTTCCTCAGTCCTGTCAGTTCAGTCAGTTTTCCCTCTAGGTTGGAAGGTGAGATGGCGGTCGCTCTCGTGAAACTAGTGCCCACGCCAATTCTTGGGATTAGGAGCAAATGCGGATCCTGGACTCCTGGTACTATTTACCACCGGGAAAAACGATAGGATAATGAGTGTCACTTTAGGGTACTACCACCGGGAAAAACGATGAGTGTCACTTGCTAGTTCGGGCCTTAAAGCTACATTAAATTTAATGAACATTGGCGCAACGTTCTAACGCCGCGTCGAATAAATTAAAATAACATTTGCCAGCATCACAGGGTTAAATCTGACATTTACGTTACACATTCTTATTTGGTATTCAGTTTAAGGCATTTTCGCGAGAAGAGACGCGTCGTTAGTGACGCCGCCGAGTAAAAGTTAAAAATGTTTCATTTAGTAACTTTTATTTGTCATACAAATAGAATTGTTAATTTTTGTTACAAAATGGAACATTTTTAACTTTTAGCCGGCGGCGTCACTAACGATGCATCCTCTTCTCGCGAAAATGCCCGTCCATGTGTCTCGAGCTCTTCTGACACTTTTTTTACTATGACAATAGCAAACAAGCACACGGCCTGCCTGTTGGTAAGCAGACATCCTAGCCTATGGACGCTTGGGACTTCAGAAGAATCACAAGCGCGTTGCTGACCCTTTATCGATTTGAGGATTCGTTGATAGTTGACTAGGGTAAGCTCTGATCACAACGCACCCTCGAGGGCTCGCTCTGGTGACTTCACTCCCAACCAGGAACACAACACTACACACCTACATAGCAAGTAGTGGTGCTACGTTAAGCGCAATTTACTCATGCAAGATATTGCATGCAAGTTTAATTACATTGCGGGTTATCGAGATGGTTATCCTGAGTTTGATCTATCAAAACCTACAATGTAGTTAACCTATTATGATCTGGATAGGCTTGTGACCTAAGATTTTTTTGATGCCATTCGAACCAGTTTTTGGAGAGGAACAAATATTTGTATGGGAGCAACTACAATTAAATAACAAAAATACCCAATAATTTGAGTCAAAGACGGACCTCGCTGACGACAGCGGCGAACGCTTCATACTGATTGACATTAGGAAGTACGACGTCATAGAACCTGACTATGAAGCTTGAGGTCCCGGGTTCGATCCCCGGTCGGGGCAGAATGTATGATATGATATGGATGTTTAATATCTATTTAAGTATGTATTTATCTATATAAGTATGTTTATCCGTTGTCTAGTACCCATAGTAAAGGCTTTGCCTAGTTTGGGACTAGATCAATTGGTGTGAATTGTCCCACGATATTTATTTTTATAATACTTTGCTATATGAACTAATCGTTGTATAGTAAATCAAGTAAATTGCTGTTTCGGTCGCGAAATACTGCCTTTGGTACAATTTTGTTTCTATTAAAGCGTAGGGATTTTATTGGTAGCTTTAAATTTACTCTTGGACAATAAAAAAATGCACATCTAAATTGTAATGTGAAATCTAAGTGTCAAACTGACCTTCAGTCCGAAACTGAAAACAATATCAGTATTCAAGTAGCCATAGATTAATTTTCCAGTACACAATTATACACTTTGCTACACCACACGACGTATCTCCATACAATTCCCCGTGACATAAGACCTTTTGTTATGAGACGATATGGCAACAGTTGCAGGCGATCTGGCAACGATTCCGGGAATGTATTGATTAATGATTTAGCCGGGCTATGTCGCTGTTATTCCCTCGAAGCTATGGCCGATCTATTCGCTAAACGTTTTGTCTCGACTATGCTAGTATTTGACCTATACAATGTGAGTCTCCATAAAGTGCGTACCTATGAAATAGGGTGAATTCCATCTACGGGAATAGTTATTTACGATACAAGTGCAGAAAATAGGAAATTCGCAACGAGTGGCGATAAATTAAAACACGACCGAAGGGAGTGTTTTAAATCGACACGAGTTGCGAATTACCTATTCGCACGTGTATCGTACAACGTTTTATAGTACATATGGCTCTTTAAAGTTTCAACATATGCACGGAAAGTGCTCATTTGCGCACTAGTGCGGGAAAGTAACACCATGTGTACTGTAAAATATTTTTTAATACAGTTGCTCAAAAAGTGCTACTTTACGTAGCTGTTTAGCGTGCGGAAAGTTGGTTTTCGCGCACTAGTGCTTTTTTCTTTTCCTTGTACAAATTGTACCATAAATTATTATGTCAATAAAAAATAAATAATAGAGAACTGTATTAAACTGTATATAAAGTGTATTAAACTTCATTTATTTTCAATTGTATTAAAATGATATTACAGAATGAATAATATAAAAGTTTCGAATTCCTTACTTGTTGTTTTTCTTATTTTTTCGCAACTGTATTAAAAAACGTCGTTCGATACACGTGCGGAAATGTCATTCTTCACTCGTCCCGAGTCTTGCCACTCGCCTACGGCTCGTGGCAAGATATCTCGGTACTCGTGACGTAATGACATACTTTCCGCACTAGCATCGAAATGTACTATTACAGTACACATGGTGCTACTTTCCCGCACGAGTGCGGAAATGGCACTTTCCGTGCATATGTCGAAACTTTAAGGAGCCATATGTACTGAAAAACGTTGTACGATACACGTGCGAATAGGTAATTCGCAACTCATGTTGATTTAAAACACTCCCTTCGGTCGTGTTTTAATTTATCACCACTCGGTGCTAATTTCCTATTTTCTGCACTTGTATCGTAACTAACTATTTTTCCCTTACAGCAGTAATGTGTTATTGAAAGTCAGAAATGAAAATAATGAAAATGAATGAACACTTTCACTGACAGGAACCCGCAGGCGCTTTCCGTTACTTAGCGTGAAAACCATGGAATCGGTTACGAGCGTAGCGCGTAGCGATTCTCGAGGCCACGCAACGCTACGTGTGCTACGCCGTAGCGCGTAGCAGCGTTTTTCCGCTCTGTAGCGGAAATCGCACGTAGAGGCATGGCTCATATGAGAGTCATTGGCCATGAATGGGTTAAACTTCATTGTGTGTTTTTTTGATCTGGTTATATTTGTAGCATTCTTAGCACTTGCTATATACTTATAACTAGAAAGTGGAATATCTGGAGTGGATAAATCCTACTACCCTACTAATATTAAAAATGCAAATGTTTGGATGTTTGTTACTCAATCACGCTTAAACGGCTCAAGCGATTTGGATGAAATTTTGCACGAAGATAGTATATAGCCTGGATTAAAATATAGGATAGCCTTTATCTTGGGTCCACGCAGACGAAGTCGCGGGTGGAAGTTAGTTAAGTATTAAAAAAGTAAAAACTAGGCTAAACAAAAGCTTGCAATCAAAATAATCATATTTTCAGAAACCTAAAATAAACACATGTCACTAACGAACTTGCGTGAGCATTGAGTAATATCAACGACCGGTTAGCCTAGTGGGTAGTAACGCTGCCTACAAAGCTTAAGGTCCTGGCTTTGAACGGGATTCAGTAAACGCTAATATTTGTGTGATGAGTTTATACAGGGTGATTTAGGGGTCGTGGAGAAAGAAGACCAAAAGCGAATAAGATGGTCATACTGAACAACTTTTCCCATGGGACCAACCGCGAACTCGTAAACAAGTAACAGCCAATTAAGAGTTAACTGTGAGTTAATTGATAGTTAAGTTATGGGACAGCTGTCTTTTTTTGCGATCTCGTGATTGGTCCCACGGGAAAAGTTGTTCAGTATGACCATCTTATTCGCTTTTGGTCTTCTTGCTCCACGACCTCTAAATCACCCTGTATATTTGTTTCTGAGTCTTGGATGTTATCTATGTATTTAAGTATTTGAACTTAAGTATTAAATATATCGCCTAGTACAAATTATTATTGAGCTTACTAAGGGACTAGTTCGAATTTTGTAACATTGTCCCCATATTAAAAATAATGATAATCTGAAAGCAATTTTCCGACATTTTAATAATGACCACAAATAAATCTTCACCTCAATTACTGTAGTGTTACCCAGTAGTCAAGCCCGCTGCCCAAATACAGGGTGTTGACGCATAAACACCAGGACAAATGTTTGCACGTAAAGGTAACGAAAATATTTACTCTGATAGCGAGCCTTTGGCCTTTCACCTGGCTGTAAACACGATGTTTTACAAGGTTTTATTCATGTCTACGAGAATATTGTTCCACAATTACTTGCAGATGTAACAATCTGCAACTACAATTTTATTCAATGTGGCCAGTTAACAGTAAGAAAGCGAAAATGGCCGCATACTCCAGGCAAAATACGATTTCGAAAAAGATTAATTTATAATAGCGTTTTTTTGTTTATTCCAATCTTAAACGTTATTCTAAGATGATTTATTCAAGAATCCAACAAACTTTTCACCCGGAAGTAATTATATAGATTTAAATTAAACATTCATTGTCTTTTTTATTTTATTTATGTTGAATATTTTAAAGCAAATGTAAATGCACCTAAATAAAGATAAAAATACATTTGAATATTTATCTGGACTTTTTAGGAACTAATTAAATAAAAAAAAAATTATGGCTGATTTTTTGTTGGATTTTGCCTCTAGGTAACTATTTAATTGATAATATATCCGTTACATTAAAAAATTTGCTATTATAAATTATTTCCAGACATTTTTTCCATACGAGTTGTCAGTTCATTGCCTGGACTAGCATTAAATAAATAAATAAATATTAGGGGACATTCTTACACAAATCGAACTAGACCTATAGTAAGCTCAATAAGGCTTGTGTTATAGGTACTAGACGATGATATATATAATAGATATTAATACTTAAATACATAGAAAACATCCAAGACTCAAAAACGCATTCAAACGGTCCTGCAAAGCGGACTGCACGAGCGTTACTAACCTGTGAGATAGGGCAAGACTGGAAGTTTATTACATATCCCCATCCCGCTCTATCGTACAGCTTCATATAGCACGTGCAGTCCGCCACGTACAGGCTGTCAAAATGTTTGAAATACGGCATATCCGCATTTGGTTCCAGCTCTTTAAATATTTCTAAGAGTATTTTATGCGCATCTTCACGCAAATCTTTTTTGCAGTAATTTGCATTACTTTTGTCCCACAATTGGGGCAAGTCTTTGTAGACTTCAATGACTATGCTCCAAACTTCCTTTTCTCTGGTAAATACAGTTTTTCGCGTGCATTCATTTTCCGGTCATTGGTATTCACTTAATAACGTTCAAATAAAACGATGACGAACAACAAACGGAGCGCGGCACGGTACAATTAAAATTTGAATGAAATTTGTGGATAGAAAAACACTTGGCAGATCATGCAAAGTTCAAGGTCTAAATTGTAATGTTCATGCAATCAATCAGTACAACTCGTTTGACAGTTGGATCAGCAGCGCAACATGCCTCCAGACTATTGACTGTGTTGCTATTGCAATTAGTCAGCTTCTGATAAAATCATTACATGTATAGACCCCTAAAGTGGGGTCACTATCAAATTTACCTTATCGTTAAACGACCATTTCAGCTAGATGACATAAAATTTAAATACACAGTCAGCATATAGTCAATTCAGCTGCGACGACATGAAAGTAGAATACTCAGTCAGCAAAAAGACAGTTTAGCTGGATGGCTAAGAATTAGAATGAATAAGTAGCCAAACGTCTGAAAATATAAATAGTCCATATGATTAGAATATCTAATGAGCCGAAAGTGAAATTAGTTAATTGACATAAACACAGAACGAGTTAATAGCAAAACGTCATGAAATGTAAATAATCTATATTATTAGAATTCCCAATTCGTCTATAGTAAAATTATTTGATTGACATGAACACAGAACGAGTTAGTAGCAAAACGTCTGGTTTAAGTTTAAGCAAGGCTTAATAAGTTAGGTATAATATTAATATGGATATTCTGACATTTTTATTTGTTAGCAACGCATACCTCCTAAAAACATTGGTTTATCCTATCACACTTAAAAATAAAATTGGAAGTAATTCCTTTACTGCTAACTTGTGTTAACTTATATTTGGAATTTTCTATGTATACTTAACATTTGAAATCCAGACGTTTTGCTTGCTTGGCGGTTATTCCATTTAGAAATAAAAACATTACACAATCCAGACTTTTTGCTTCTTGACTGTTTAGCGTTCATGTCTGTTTAGTAATTAAGACGTTCTAAGATACAAACGTGTTGCTATCGGACCATTTAGCATTTGTGTCTATTAAAAAATAAAGACATTCGAAGATAAAGATGTTTTGCTGCTAGATCATTTTAAATTGTTACGTTCTAAGATCCAGACGTTTTGCCAAAGAGGCATTTAGCATTCATGTCTATGTAGTTACAAAGACATAACACAATCCAGACATTTCAGCTATATTGTCCTTTAGCGATAAGGTAAATTTGATAGTGACCCCTAAAGTGTGAGCGATAGTTTGAGCGAGGTAGCGCGTGAAATGTTACCATTTGAGAATAATATTTTCTTTATTGACGCGGCTTATACTAACAGAGCGTTTTTGTTTTGACGTTTCATACAAAGTTACTGATTTGACTGTCAGTCAATATTCCTGCTTAAGATGTGTCGTGGGTGCGGAATCCACAGTGATAATACTGATAATCTTGTCATAAAGTAGTTGTCACATTGACTATTTAAACTCTCAATTGATATGACAGCCACGTCGTCGCAGGGTTGTATCACTGTTTAATCTCACAAAGTACCCTCACATTTTTTTACCTATGTAGCACTGGCATAACTGTGCTATTGTTATACATACTACGTTATACGAAGCGAAAGCAAGTTATACAAACTATGGCATCGCAGCGAGCGGTTATATGCACTATGGCTATGTTGGGGGCTAAAGCTGCAAGTCAGCCATTGCCGCCGCCGCCATGATTAATTTGCCCCAAATTTCGGAGCGAGCGGTGCCCGTTTGTATAATAGCGGGTTTTGAAATGGCGGATAGCATTTGTTTTAGGCCTATTTTGCTACGAGTATGTACCCTCTACTATGATTGTGTTCTATTTATAAATATACAGGGTGGAAAGTTAAAACGGGGCAGTAAGGGCAGCTACTAGATCCCTAGCCGCCACGCAAAAATGGCATTAGGATTTCATTCCTAACTTTTTAAGTGATGGCAATCTACATTCACAGATTTGTGAAAAAAGTACAGTCAGCGAGAAAATCATCAATTTTGACGATATTTTTTTTAATGCCATTCGATCCCATTTCTATTAAGGATCAAAATACTCTTTGGGACCGACTAAGGTTTGACTACTAGAACGCCCAGAAATCAAAGAAAACTTTTTCCATACAGTGAGTATGGGAATCTCAAAGCTAATTTTGCTCATGTAGTTTTTTATGCCAATTCTGGTTTTATTTAATGACGGCCAGCTTTATTGTGTAAAAAGTTTGTAAAAAAAATACTAACATCCGTATTCAGAAATGCTGTTAGAAACTTAAAATTTACTAAGGTAAGGGCTTAACAGCACCTGTCCGCTCGTGAGTATACTGTACACATAGTAACGTTTATGAATACGGAAATGCGTTTTTTTTTTTTTAACAATGGAATGGATTCTCTCATTTCTAATCTAAATGAAATTCTCCGTCTCCATACAATTGGATGATCGTCTAACTAAAGGACTACCTACTTGCACTTTGGGATTCCCATACTCACTGTATGGAAAAAGTTTTCTTTGATTTCTGGGCGTTCTAGTAGTCAAACCTTAGTCGGTCCCAAAGAGTATTTTGATCCTTAATAGGAATGTGATCGAATGGCATTAAAAAAAAATTCGTCAAAATTGATGATTTTCTCGCTGACTGTACTTTTTTTCAAAAATCTGTGAATGTAGATTGCCATCACTTAAAAAGTTAGGAATGAAATCCTAATGCCATTCTTGCGTGGCGGTAAGGGATCTAGTAGCTGCCCTTACTGCCCCGTTTTAACCTTCCACCCTGTATACTAGCTGCCCGCGCGGTTTCAATTTCATCCGCGTATTGCAAATGGGTGGATCAACAATTTTCTGTCACTAGTTGCCATTGGTTATAACGTCTCCTGAGTCACTTTTTAAAGCGATTTATGGGTTTTACGACTCCTTTTTGTATGGACCATCTTCTAGGCACGTTACAAGTCCGTATTGTAATTTTTTTTCTAAGAAACTCTGTACTTTTATCTCCTAGCTAACGGGATAGAATAACAACAAGAATTAGTTGATTGACCCAAATAACACAGACAAACATGCGGCATAAAATAGAGCCCATGGCCATATAGAAAGTCTATTCTATACACAAGTGATAGAATTTTTGAAATTGGATGAGTGGTTCCGGGGATTATCCCTTACATAAAAAGGTACATCTCACAGGGTTTTCCTCTTTATTATATTTGAATTGAATATTCCCATTTTCATATAAAATTAGAAAAGTCGTGCATTCATTGACATGCGATTTCAAGGAAAATAAAATTGTTATGAAATGCTAAAATATTAGTATTGTTATGTTTAATAAAAAGCTCTTAATGGTAAAAATAAGTAAAACCAGTACAATATTTCCCTTTGTTATTCTAGATAAACCACGAAACGTACACGAATTTTTTCGTTAAAATTCTAATGTTATGTGGAATGAAAAACCTATAGATAAGTACTTATAGATTATGGAGCAGAAAGTAAAACGTGCGGTAAGAGCTGCTTGGTGCACAGTGTATTACGGGACGCGGTCTTCTTAATAAATAAAACCGTTGAAATCTTTCGAACATGCAATTATTGGGGTGTTCATTGGAAGGACAACATATAAAAATGCATGCATACATTCACGCCTATATTCCCAATTTTTACATTGTAAATTACCTAACTAAAGCTTGGATATCATTAAAGACATCGGTTTCCATTTAGTAACTTTAAGTTACCTACACATTTCATTTTTGATACCAAATACTAATTCGTCGATCTATGAACTCAAAAGAAAAACGGCCGTTTTAACTTTGGACGCATAGATCGACGAATCCAGCAACATGAAAGCTAGTTTGATGTATTCACAAGGTACTTAAATACAAAATACAGTGTGTAGTGGCCTCCATCTTTAAATATCTATCGTTAAATTTAAATTATCACAATTATTTACCAGTGGCGCTAGTGAGCACGTTAATGCCCTCTTAAATCAATTAGAACTTAGTTTTTGTTAAAATATTTCACCTTCACGACATGGCGTCGGGAAACAAGTCCTTTCTTTAAAAACTTTTTAACAATCTTCACCTCGTTCACTCATTAATAATTCCGTCATTCGCAGATATTTATTCTCTTGAAATCTGTATTTAAACAATCATCAAATTTCGCTGACGCTGCTTACGGGCAGCCATTTTGAATAAGCATCGTCAAAATGGCGGGAATTTAATTAGAGCGCTGACCTGTTTTAATTCAGTACTTAGCTTGTTTTGGGTATTTTATTGTCATAAAATAAATAGAAGATACTCTTCATATCACTCGGTATTAACTACATTTTCGGGATAATATTAGGGTAAATTTCATAAACATGCCATATCACGGATACCTATACTTAGTAAATTGGATCCATATTCGCCCGATTAAGTAGCAGCACCTTAGTAGTAGTATAGTTTGGATGACAATTAAATATTATGTTATGGTACCATCGAGCTGATCTGATGATGAAGACATAAGGTGGCCATGGGAATTCAGTACTTAACCAACGTAACCCCGTTGAGTTTGTGCTTGTACACACTGCACAACAATCTTTTTATATTTTTAATAAAAAACTAGAAGTGTATTTTTCTTTCGAAAACGCCATAAGGTATTTGAGCCAACTAAAAAGTCGCGATAATGACTATACCACCTCATTGAAAATAATAGACAATAGGTACCTACAGTCAATATTAGACACTCCATAAGACTTTAAATGTCATTTCATTACGTATAAAACATAAATTGCGTACATATACTTATTATTTATTTCTTATAACGCTTTGAAACCGACGTGTTTGATATACGTAATTTTTTTTATTGAATATTTATTTTATTTGGTGACGTTTTTTCTTCTACCACACAATTATCGATATCGATAAAAGAATGTTTCTACCACTGGCTAGATTACGATAGTGTTTTGTTTTGCCGTGAAAAATTCGGGCTCTATATTATTAACCAGTTAAAGTGCCCAATCTATATGACAGCACTTCTCGACAAGGTCAGGTAACTTAACGATCGCTAAGTCTCCCAGACCTACGACTTTTATGCCTTATTGCCATAGTAAGAGGAGCGAAAAAGGTGCGTGAATACATTGCCCTTACTGTACGTAGATACTATGAGCCGACTTCAGTCTTCAGTGGAATGAATGAATTTGTTTTAATTGACAACTCGCGAGCGCGGAGATATAAATTAGCATTTCAGATCTATTTTATCACGTTCTGTTTTAACGAGTCCGTTGCATTCTGTTCTATTGAAAGTTAATATGAATGATGTACATAAAATCAGGAAGTCAGTATTTAACTAAAACTTCTAACCACTCAAAAAGAAAAAAAAGCGGCGAAGTGCGTGTTGGACCACGCGCAGCGAAGGATTCCGTGCCTATTAAAAAGGTCGGCAGTTTTTTAAAAATATCTCGAAAACCTTTGGACCGATCTTGTTCAATACAATTTTCACTGAAAGAATTTAGTAAGCTCTATGTCCATGTTTTTTTTTAATTTTTAAAATACACGGTTCTAAAATTAGAGGGGGGGGGGACACAATTTTAGTGACTTTCGGGGCGATTATCTCCGACTCTATTTACTTAATATAAAAAAAATGCTGAGAAACCTTATATTTATTTTGAAAGGCCTATCGTGTGGCCACATGTGGGCATACAAAGAAAAAAAAACGACTTGCAGTTTATGTCAAGACAGCACACTAAAAAAAATTTTTTTAGTCATTTAATTACAAAACTATGTAGCGGCTACCAAATACACCTATCCTCAAAATTTTATTCAAATACACCTTATAGTTTTCGAGTAAAATGTCTGTAAAACGAACAGACGGACATGACGAAACTATAAGGGTTTTTGCCATTTTGGCTACGGAACCCTAAAAACGGAACACTTATAGGATCACTTTGTTGTCCGTCTATTTGTCTCTCAAGACCGTTTATCTCACCAACGCGTGGAGGTATCGCGTTGAAATTAAAACTATATACTTAAGTATACAGTCCCTTGAAGCTGTAAAAAAATTAAACTTCTAAGTTGACTTTAAAAATAGATACGGCCGTTTATGCCGCAAAAAACTATTTTGACACTCTCAAGGGAATCAAAATGTATAGGGTACTTTCCGTTGACATAGAACTATGTGGCAAGTAATATCCTCTTACACTACAAATACAGGGAAAAATCTCAAAACAATACATTTGTAATTATGTACGGAACCCTCGGTGAGCGAGTCGGACTCGCACTTTTCCGGTTTTTAGCGCTTATTTATGGAGAATATCAGCAGCGGCTAGCAGCGCGAGATAAATCTCAGTATAAAGATCTAAGTATTCTGATTAGAAAGAGACGTATCACGCATAGTCCATCTCGGTCTGGCCCCGTAGCATGGTTGGCCTTGTCACGCGATAGGTGATAGGATAGAGCGTGCGTCACTGGCTGACACCGTTCGATAGAACGAGACGACGCTCTTATCTTGTCACTTGTCGCGTGATAAGGCCAACCATGCTACGGCTCCTGGTGATAGCCGTGCAGCAGCGATACTTGGCAGCGCGGCAAAAGCGATGGAATAAGTACCTACGCTCAAATGCACACGTATTGGGCTATTAAAACTGTGTTGAATATTCTATTGCAATTGTTATGGAAATTAATTGGTTTAAGTACAATCAAATAATTTTACCTTTACCAGTTAAAACTGAATATCGTGGTATAAATACAATTAAATTAATTGCATTGTGGGCGTTATTCATTTTGTTTTACTGCGCGGTTATAAAGTGAAACGGGATACAAAACCTTGGAATAGTTTTAAAGCTACTGGCAATTCTATATTATCAAACTATGCGATCAAAAACATGCTACCGTAATTTGCACGCCGTCCCTGTCATATTTAGGAAAAAACCGGACAAGTGCGAGTTCAACTCGCGTGGTGAGGGTTCCGTATATAATCTAAATTACATAAGTGTTTTTGAATGCTCAAACTTCTTATAGGTTCCTGTAATCTTTAGGCAAGGAACTATTTTCCATATTTTTTTCAGAATTTTAATCCTAGTAGTTTCGGAGATAAAGGCGGAGGAATGGTCAATTTTCGTCTTTTTTCCTAAATTACTACAAATCTATTTTTGCTAAAATTATAAAAAAAAATATCTGAGTTGCTTACAAGAACCCCTTTCATTTGATATGTACAATACATGTACATGCACAATACAGTTTGCGAAACTTTTTTTTTTAATTTTCCAGTTTGCCCCCCAAAAGTGGCCCCCTTGTTCAGAATTCATTAATTTACTTTACGCGTCCATCTTTGGGTCACCAATTTACATATGTGTACCAAATTTCAACTCTATCGATCCAGTAGTTTCGGAGGTCGGAAATCGGCTGTGACAGACGGACAGACAGACAACCGAGTGATTCGTTCCGTTTTTTTCCTTTTGAGGTATCGGAACCCTAAAAATTAAAAGACAACTGATTTAACTAGAGATTAGCACTAATGTTCTTTTTCTCGTAGACAACGCGAAAACTACATCGGCAGTACCACTGCCAATTCTAAAACGAAATGGATAAAACAAACATTAATATGTGCCTATGCATATTTACGCGATACCTAAGCAGTTGAAACAAAATAAAGAGTAGGTACTTATTTTGAATTAAGATTTACTCGTAAAAAAACTATAAAACTTCTAAGACTTTCATGTAAATAAATGATGAATAGTAAAGTAATTAATACCAATCAAAAATGTATTTCAATATGATTGTGGGTCATGCAGTTATACAATTCAGTGCTATTTAACTATAGGTATGGTATAGATTGTTTAACTCATCTTTGCGCGCGGATGTACATATGTGTGCGTGCGCTTGTAGCTACTCGGAGCCGTAGCATGGTTGGCCTTGTCACGCGGTAGGTGATAGGATAGAGCGTGCGTCACTGGCTGACACCGTTCGATAGAACGAGACGACGCTCTTATCTTGTCACTTGTCGCGTGATAAGGCCAACCATGCTACGGCTCCAGCTCAGGCTTGATTTGTGGCAGTGACGCGGTTACTATCGTTACAGGCTCACGCACACATACAGCCGCGCGCAAAGATAAGTTGACCCATCTGTTGATAAGTTGTAACCCTAAATCGACTACATAATGCCTGTCAAATATTATTCTTGATGTGAACGAGTACCTAAGACTGACATTCGATTATTCTTTTTCAACTACTGGCCTGATAAAGGGATAAATTAATTAATTTTAACCCGCTTGAGACACCAAGCATCTTACTAAAGCATGCAGTGCAACCAGAGCATCCGACTAATCAAGGTCAAGTTGATGGATCTGTGCAAAGAACGCAGTGTGTATGCATGTCGGAGGCATGGGCCGCCCTGTTACACTGTATTATCGCGATACGCGTAATATTGAAGGAGTATTACGTGAATAATTATGCATATTAATTCAACATACAAACAATTTTGAAATACGCCATTAATATTGACATCCCAATCAATACTATAAATGCGAAAGTAACTGTCTGTTGTTGCCTTTTTACGCTTTAACTGCTGAACCGATTGAAATTAAATTAGGCACGGAGAATTTGAATCCCGGAGAGGCACATAAGATAGTATTCATCACAAAAATCCTACGCTAAGGGGGTGAAATGGGGGCGAAAATGTTGTATCTGGCTACTATATAAAAGAGTTCCGCGCGGACGTAAAAGCTAGCATTGTATAATCAGTGTGTAAACGGTGCCATGGTATTGTTTCTGGACACACTATGTAAATGCTCATGCGTGTACAGAAACATTTCTAAGCAATGCCATAATTGTGTTTGTGTCCCGTACCGCCGCACGCCTCGCCTATCCTTAACATTGCCTTCTATTATTTCAAAATAATTAAGATTTTAGAACACTCACAAATATAGGTACTCGTCCGGATGCATTTAGATGCACCGCGGTGAGCATTAAAATTAAGACCTTAGGTATTTCAATTATAACAGCGTGCAATATACTTTACAAATATTCGATTCCTCTCCACTGTGTTGACCCTAACGCACAAAACAACATCGATATTGGTTGGTTGGTACGTTCTCACTGGCCACGAAAAGTGATTAAAAAAGCGATTTATTTTAGTTTGCGTCAGCTAAAGAGAAAGGTCATGCAATATACAAAGCTGAAGCATTAGAAAAGGAAGTAAAAGAAAGAAGTGAAAAGTGCAAATAAGGCAATCACTCACCAAAGTTTGAGCTGCTGTCTGGTGCTGTAAAAACAGGCTTTAGTCAGTATAGCCAGTACAGAAGGGACTTTTAAGGTGCCGGTCCGTTTGCGCGATAAACGCAGCGTCAGACGCAAATTCAAATGCAAGCTCAATATTTATTTAACATTATTTTAATTTAGACTGAGCTATTGCGATAGTCGCGCCTGCGTTTGTCGCATGCGACTAACGCAGCGTTAAGCGCGCTAACGGATCAACACCCACACATTAGTCGAAGCACAGAGTGAGTACCTTTCATGATATGGAAACGCACAGAAAACTAGACAAGCCCAGGACATCTACGAAAACAGCGCATTTTACTAACATTTACCTATAACTTGAAGTTAATCGTCCAGTCGGACTGACACAAACGGTGCTACCGTGAAAATCGAATTTCGAAGTTCGCATATATTATCTTTCTCTCTATCGCTTCATTTTGCAAGTGCGATAGAGATGGAGATGATACACGAACGATCGAAGTTCGCGATTCGTGTTAGCCGTTCTGCACTGATAGGCAGAACGCTATCGCACAAGTAGGTACAGTAATTGTAATGTATTAACGTACCTTTTTATGCCTTATTGTCATAGTAAGAAGAGCGAAAAAGGTACGTGAATACATTTCTCTTACTGTACATACTGTTTGCTAGTGAAGGAAGAAGGAAGTCCAACATAAACGAGATCATGCTAGCCAGGCAGATCTATCTATAGGACAATTACGGTCATGTTCGATGGCTTTTGTGCAAAAAGCACTCTTTTGACAACCATGACTTGGTGTATCTCCCTCACTGTCGCACTTGCTAATTAACAACATAAAATTTTTCTGACTCCTTAATTTTGGTTTAGGCATTTAATAGTATTGGAAAAGTTAGGAGACACGTATTTTTTCTATTCATTTTATTTTAAATTAAAACCCTTAATATGGGTGTTTTAAACTACCACGTTCGAAAAGGGCATAAGTACATTTAAAGGATGAATAAGATTAGTACTGTGGTCAATTTATTGAATTAAAAAGTAAATAGCATGCTGTGTCTGTGACAGTGACATTTGACATTGACAATCACAAGATAGAAGGAGTCAAATTACAATCAATGTCACAACATTTTTGTTTCTTACAAGATGCATAAGCACAGCTATGGAATATCCACATTCAGCCTTTAAATGGCTTCTTCAAAGTAATTTCCAGATTTATATAAAAATGCATTATTTTTTATATTTACTCAGCAAGCCCAAATCTCTGAATGGTTTTTAGTTTGAGCCGCTATGAAAAAATTAAATGTTGTCAATTCGAGCGACAGAGAGGGAGATAAGTACACGAACGAACTTCGTTTTCATTTCGAGGTAGCCGCTCTGTATATTTTGTATGGTAGGCACTGTAAATGTCAAAACTGTAAATATCTGCATTGAGAGGTTATAGTGTTGTTACTAAATTATTTACTCGTAGGCCTCAATGTGCCTCAATTTGGTTCATCACTTTCGCATCGCAATCCTATGTGTTTTGGGCGCGTGGCAACGAAAAGATAAAGCATCCCCAGTAATAATGTGTTACAGGAATTACCTAGGTACAGTCAAGTGTGCGTGCATACAACTTACTCGCAATTATGTCAGCGGACTGCAGATCTGGTGGTAATAAAGATATCCTCAGATCGCATTATCATCGTCTTGTTTTCGGCTTGACCTTCAAATACCGATTTTGTTTTACCCTAGATGAGTAATCTACTATTTTTTCGGGTGTTACTACGAACAAATATCGTAATTTGCACTACAAAAACGTGAGCTCAAATAAAGTTACAGAGATCAATTATAAAATTTCATCATCATCATCATCATATCAGCCGAAAGACGTCCACTGCTGGACATAGGCCTCCCCCAGAGAGTTCCAAATTGACCGGTCCTGCGCCACCCGCATCCAGCGGACTCCCGCGACCTTTACCAGGTCATCAGTCCACCTTGTGGGGGGCCTACCCACGCCGCGCCTTCCGGTACGTGGTCGCCACTTGAGAACCTTTCCGCCCCAACGGCCATCGGTTCTACGTGCAATGTGCCCCGCCCACTGCCATTTAATTTTAGCAATTCGGAGGGCTATATCGGTTACCTTGGTTCTGCTGCGGATAGCCTCATTTCTGATGCGATCACGCAGAGAAACTCCTAACATAGCCCTCTCCATTGCCCTTTGGGTGACTTTGAGCCTTCTTATAAAATTTACTTAATTACAATTCTTAAGAATTTCAAGAACAGCTTGTGTAGATGGCTTGCTTGTTGTCCTGATAGATAGTTCCATTATGCCTTCATTAATTAAATACGTTTTTCTTTTGCAATTTAAATGAAAACAGCGTCACATTTTGTTTTAAAACCATTTTCCTGTTAAAAAAGACCTTTGCCTGTTATTCTACACGAATTGCTGCCAAATTTATAACGCAATTAGTGGCGGGAACGCTATATAATTTCGGGCCGTTTTGTTGCAGCAGTTTTTGCTAAAACGCAAGCTATTAAAGAAGAAAGTACGTTGAAATAATGCCACTCATTCTTTAGTACCTAGTGTATCGTACGATGTCACCTACTAAAAACAATTCTACATTAAAGGAGAGACTAACTCCCATATTTAAAAATAAATAAAAAATCTGTTAACTTTTCCACAAACACAAACGTCAAAGTGATAGTTAAAAGTTTAAAACAAAATAATTATAACGGCTTTTTTAGGGTGTTGCTTAAAAACCGAAAGTTTTAAATTTCAGTGAGACACCCTATTGTATTGTTCTAATACGTAAAAAAATAACATCTGTTTTTTATTTTTATTTTTGGATAAGATTTAGGGGTCGCTACCGAATTTTGAAATTCTTTAATGTTTGCATTTCGCCATAGTAAGGTTTTTTTATATATTTAACATTTAACTTTTTTAATGAGCTACATTTAATGATTGGAAATGAATAATCGGGAAAACATCAAAAAAAACACTAAATTTCAGTCAGTAATTCAAAAATGAATTTTATTGTGCTAAATATGCTAAAAACGGACTTTGGCGGTGATTTTAAGACTTTATATTTGATTTCAAATAAGCGTCGAACATTTCGTGAACCAAAATCGTATTTTCTCGATTGTTTATTCCTTCTTTATCAAATGTAGCTCAATAAACTAGAAAAATGTTAAAATATAAAAAAAAAAACTTAATATGGAGAAACGCAACCTTAAGGAGTTTCAAAATTCGGTAGCGACCCCTAAATCTTATCCAAAAATAAAAATAAAAAACAGACGTAATTTTTTCACGTATTAGACCAATATAATAGGGTGGCTCACTTAAATTTCAAATTTTCGGTTTTTAAGCAACACCCTAGGCTTTTTAGATAAAATGTTTAATGTGTTTAGTTTATGAATTTGGGCTCATGATTAAATATTTGCAATAATAAAACATCCTGCCACAACTCACAGATACAAAAGGTTTTCAATTAAAAAAAAACTATATTCAAATCGCTTCATCCATTTGGGAACAACGATCCACAAACAGGCGCACGGATGCACTCGTTTTCGTCGTGGGTTATAAAAATGTACAATTTGTGATACATTAATTAATTAATGAAAAAAGAAGCGGGTTGTGTCGGAGATACAACCGTTCATTGAGTTTAAGTGGATACTTCTTTGTTGGCTATGGAACCCTAATTAAAAAAAAACCGACCAAGTGCGAGCCTTCCGTACAGTTTGTTTTGATTATTTGAAGGAATCTGCTATTATGTTGTACCCGTAAAATATATATCTGACTATATTCACTTAAATCTGTATAAGTACAGATAAATCGGTATATATGGCAACATTGACTGACGTAGCTCATTTGACTCGCGATACATTGAAAACGGCGGTCATTTCAGCATTATTTTCATGTCCGCAACATAAACTAAATAACATTTTGTGATTAACAACTAATGGCAAATAAAGAAGGATTAAAACATGTAACAAACAATTATTTGAAATCAAATTAGGCTTCTCTACAAAAAGTTATTCCGGAAGTCACGTGATACATTTTGAACTGTACCCCTATACAAGAACGCGAGCAAAGAAGTATCCACTTCAAAAAAAATAGTTCAGAATAAGTTGCACATCGGTTAGGAACATTTTAATTAAACGAGCGAGTGTAGCGGACGAAGTTATATGCTTCAGCTTGGGCCGAAAAGCGTTCGTATGCCCGGGTCCGATGTCCCGCTGTCCGGCTGTTCTCCTCTACGGGTCGAATTTCTCAACCGATTCTCGTGAAATTTTGTGAGCAGATACAATATTTTTTTTTGATAATTTTTTTGTCATTCAATCCATATCCATACTAATATTATAAATGGGAAAGTGTATGTGTTTGTTTGTTTGTTTGTTTGTTTGTCCGTCTTTCACGGCAAAATGAGGCGTCGAATTGACGTGATTTTTTAAGTGGAGATAGTTGAAGGGATGGAGAGTGACATAGGCTACTTTTGTCTCTTTCTAACCCCCCATTTCCCCAAAATGGGGGGTGGAAGTTTGTATGGAGCATTCCGCAATTTTCAAGGTAGAAAGCTAAAAATTGGTATGCGGACTATTTGTGACTAACAAAAAAATCGTGCATCATTTTTTTTTGGAAATCTGCACCCAACCCCTTAAAAGAGGGGGTGAAATTTTATATGGGGATCCAGATATGTAGCGTCGATATGTAGAGCCGATATGTACAGTCGATATGTAAAGTCGATATGTAGAGTCGATATGTAGAGTCGATATGTAGAGTCGATATGTAGAGTCGATATGTAGTCGATATGTAGAGTCGACGCCTATCTAAGTACACAGTGGACATCTATCTAAATATGTAGAGTCGATATGTAGAGTTGGTATGTAGATTCGATATTTATAGTCGATATGTAGAGTCGATATGTAGAGTCGATATGAAGAGTCGATATGTAGAGTCGATATGTAGAGTCGATATGTAGATTCGATATGTAGAGTCTATGTTCGATATGCAGAGTCTATGTCAGATATGTAGAGTCGATCTAAATATACTTATAAAAGACTGAAACTGAGAACCTTTTTTGTAGGTTAACATTACTCTTAGTACGCGGGCGAAGTCGCGGGCAAAAGCTAGTATTGAAATAAAAAAAAAGACTTGCTCTCAAGTTCTACAGCTCGCAGAGCCATAAAAAGTAGACACTCGGAGGATTGTTTCCACCACGCAAAGCCACCATTTTGCATACGTACACGCATCAGATACCCTGTACATTATAATACAACACAATGCCTCGGTTAGAGTTACAGGGTGCATTGCTGGGCGGAAGCGTCGGCTTTGCATACAAATTGCATGTCCGGCGCCGGCCGGCCTTACAAGCTCCCCATTCAACACAACACACGGGCTCAGATTATATTACAGGCTAGTTACCTGACGGGTCAGATATTATTGAGCTTCTCAGCAATGTAGATAGTCCTACTTAGCCGTCATGAAATAAAATACGTTTTTCGTTTGCAATTTCAATTCAAACAGCGAAGAAACGGGTTACCCGTTTACATGCACACAACAACAACAACACGCAAGCAACACAATGCCTCGGTTAGAGTTACAGGGTGCAGTGCTGTTCGGAAGCGTTGGCTTTGCATACAAACTGTCTGTCGGCCTTACAAGCTCCCCATTCAACACAACACACGGGCACAGATTATATTACAGGCTAGTTACCTGACGGGTCAAATCAGGGTTTTTGTTTTGTAAGTAACAATTTATTGCAATCCCGTCTGATTATCAGTGCCTTTTGTTTCATAATTTTTCAGCACTGCAAAAACATAATCAGGCAGCTACAAGGTGGAATCACAAAATCTACTTGCTATTTTTATGAACTTCAATTAGCTTGTGTAGATATTATTGAGCTTCTCAGCAATGTAGATAGTCCTACTTAACCGTCATGAAATAAAATACGTTTTTCGTTTCGTTTACATGCACACAACAACAACAACACACACAAGCAACACAATGCCTCGGTTAGAGTTACAGGGTGCAGTGCTGTTCGGAAGCGTTGGCTTTGCATACAAACTGTCTGTCGGCCTTACAAGCTCCCCATTCAACACAAAACACAGGCACAGATTATATTACAGGCTAGTTACCTAACGGATCAAATCAGGGTTTTTGTTTTGTAAGTAACAATTTATTGCAATCCCGTCTGATTATCAGTGCCTTTTGTTTCATAATTTCTCAGCACTGCAAAAACATAACAGGCAGCTACAAGGAGGAATCATAAAATCTACTTGCTATTTTTATGAACTTCAATTAGTTTGTGTAGATATTATTGAGCTTTTCAGCAATGTAGATAGTCCTACTTAGAAATAAAATACGTTTTTCGTTTGCAATATTAATTCAAACAGCGAAGAAAGGGGTTACCATTTTACATGCACACAACAACAACAACACACAAGCAACACAATGCCTCGGTTAGAGTTACAGGGTGCAGTGCTGTTCGGAAGCGTTGGCTTTGCATACAAACTGTCTGTCGGCCTTACAAGCTCCCCATTCAACACAACACACGGGCACAGATTATATTACAGGCTAGTTACCTAACGGGTCAAATCAGGGTTTTTGTTTTGTAAGAAACAATTTATAGCAATCCCGTCTATCAGTGCCTTTTGTATCATAATTTCTCAGCACTGCAAAAACGTAGCAGGCAACTACAAGGTGGAATCATAAAATCTACTTGCTATTTTTATGAACTTCAATTAGCTTGTGTAGATATTATTGAGCTTCTCAGCAATGTAGATAGTCCTACTTAGCCGTCATGAAATAAAATACGTGTTTCGTTTGCAATTTCAATTCAAACAGCGAAGAAAAGCGTTACCCGTTTACATGCACACAACAACAACAACACACAAGCAACACAATGCCTGGGTTAGAGTTACAGGGCGCAGTGCTGTTCGGAAGCGTTGGATTTGCATACAAACTGCCTGTCGGCCTTACAAGCTCCCCACTCAACACAACACACGGGCACAGATTATATTACAGGCTAGTTACCTAACGGGTCAAATCAGGGTTTTTGTTTTGTAAGTAACAATTTATTTCAATCCCGTCTGATTATCAGTGCCTTTTGTTTCATAATTTTTCAGCACTGCAAAATCATAGCAGGCAGCTACAAGGAGGAATCATAAAATCTGCTTGCTATTTTTATGAACTTCAATTAGCTTGTGTAGATATTATTGAGCTTTTCAGCAATGTAGATAGTCCTACTTAGCCGTCATGAAATAAAATACGTTTTTCGTTTGCAATTTCAATTCAAACAGCGAAGAAAGGCGTTACCCGTTTACATGCACACAACAACAACAACACACAAGCAACACAATGCCTTGGTTAGAGTTACAGGGTGCAGTGCTGTTCGGAAGCGTTGGATTTGCATACAAACTGTCTGTCGGCCTTACAAGCTCCCCATTCAACACAACACACAGGCACGGATTATATTACAGGCTAGTTACCTAACGGGTCAAATCAGGGTTTTTGTTTTATAAGTAACAATTTATTGCAATCCCGTCTGATTATCAGTGCCTTTTGTATCATAATTTCTCAGCACTGCAAAATCATAGCAGGCAGCTACAAGGTGGAATCATAAAATCTACTTGCTATTTTTATGAACTTCAATTATAATACGGAACCCTAAAAATGCTAAAAAACCTTATATTTATTTTGAAAGGCCTATCGATTGATGAGCCACACGGGGGTTCACAATGAAAAAAAAAATTTGACGTTTAGTTTTATGTATGGACTGCACCCCTAAAAATTATTTTTTTTGTCATTTTAATTACAAAACTATGTAGCGGCTAACAAAATACATCTATCCTCAAAATTTTATTCAAATACACCTTATAGTTTTCGAGTAAAATGCCTGTGATATACGGACAGACGGACAGACGGACAGACGGACAGACGGACAGACGGACATACGGACAGACGGACAGACGGGCAGACGGACATGACGAAACTATAAGGGTTCCGTTTTTGCCATTTTGGCTACGGAACCCTAAAAAGACTTGCTCGCAAGTTCTACAGCTCGCAGAGCCACTTGACATAAAAAGTAGACAATCGGAGGATTGTTTCCACCACGCAAAGCCACCATTTTGCATACGTACACGCATCAGATACCCTGTACATTATAATACAACACAATGCCTCAGTTAGAGTTACAGGGTGCATTGCTGGGCGGAAGCGTCGGCTTTGCATACAAATTGCATGTCCGGCGCCGGCCGGCCTTACAAGCTCCCCATTCAACACAACACACGGGCACAGATTATATTACAGGCTAGTTACCTGACGGGTCAAATCAGGGTTTTTGTTTTGTAAGAAACAATTTATTGCAATCCCGTCTATCAGTGCCTTTTGTATCATAATTTCTCAGCACTGCAAAAACGTAGCAGGCAACTACAAGGTGGAATCATAAAATCTACTTGCTATTTTTATGAACTTCAATTAGCTTGTGTAGATATTATTGAGCTTCTCAGCAATGTAGATAGTCCTACTTAGCCGTCATGAAATAAAATACATTTTTCGTTTACAATTTCAATTCAAACAGCGAAGAAAGGCGTTACCCGTTTACATGCACACAACAACAACAACACACAAGCAACACAATGCCTGGGTTAGAGTTACAGGGCGCAGTGCTGTTCGGAAGCGTTGGATTTGCATACAAACTGCCTGTCGGCCTTACAAGCTCCCCACTCAACACAACACACGGGCACAGATTATATTACAGGCTAGTTACCTAACGGGTCAAATCAGGGTTTTTGTTTTGTAAGAAACAATTTATTGCAATCCCGTCTATCAGTGCCTTTTGTATCATAATTTCTCAGCACTGCAAAAACGTAGCAGGCAACTACAAGGTGGAATCATAAAATCTACTTGCTATTTTTATGAACTTCAATTAGCTTGTGTAGATATTATTGAGCTTCTCAGCAATGTAGATAGTCCTACTTAGCCGTCATGAAATAAAATACGTGTTTCGTTTGCAATTTCAATTCAAACAGCGAAGAAAAGCGTTACCCGTTTACATGCACACAACAACAACAACACACAAGCAACACAATGCCTGGGTTAGAGTTACAGGGCGCAGTGCTGTTCGGAAGCGTTGGATTTGCATACAAACTGCCTGTCGGCCTTACAAGCTCCCCACTCAACACAACACACGGGCACAGATTATATTACAGGCTAGTTACCTAACGGGTCAAATCAGGGTTTTTGTTTTGTAAGTAACAATTTATTTCAATCCCGTCTGATTATCAGTGCCTTTTGTTTCATAATTTTTCAGCACTGCAAAATCATAGCAGGCAGCTACAAGGAGGAATCATAAAATCTGCTTGCTATTTTTATGAACTTCAATTAGCTTGTGTAGATATTATTGAGCTTTTCAGCAATGTAGATAGTCCTACTTAGCCGTCATGAAATAAAATACGTTTTTCGTTTGCAATTTCAATTCAAACAGCGAAGAAAGGCGTTACCCGTTTACATGCACACAACAACAACAACACACAAGCAACACAATGCCTTGGTTAGAGTTACAGGGTGCAGTGCTGTTCGGAAGCGTTGGATTTGCATACAAACTGTCTGTCGGCCTTACAAGCTCCCCATTCAACACAACACACAGGCACGGATTATATTACAGGCTAGTTACCTAACGGGTCAAATCAGGGTTTTTGTTTTATAAGTAACAATTTATTGCAATCCCGTCTGATTATCAGTGCCTTTTGTATCATAATTTCTCAGCACTGCAAAATCATAGCAGGCAGCTACAAGGTGGAATCATAAAATCTACTTGCTATTTTTATGAACTTCAATTAGCTTGTGTAGATATTATTAAGCTTTTCAGCAATGTAGATAGTCCTACTTAGCCGTCATGAAATAAAATACGTTTTTCGTTTGCAATTTTAATTCAAACAGCGAAGAAAGGGGTTACCCTTTTACATGCACACAACAACAACAACACACAAGCAACACAATGCCTTGTTTAGAGTTACAGGGCGCAGTGCTGTTCGGAAGCGTTGGCTTTGCATACAAACTGCCTGTCGGACTTACAAGCTTCCCATTCAACACAACACGCAGACACAGATTATATTACAGGCTAGTGACCTAACGGGTCAAATCAGGGTTTTTGTTTTTTAAGTAACAATTTATTGCAATCCCGTCTGTTTATCAGTGCCTTTTGTTTCATAATTGCTCAGCACTGCAAAAACATAATCAGGCAGCTACAAGGTGGAATCATAAAATCTACTTGCTATTTTTATGAACTTCAATTAGCTTGTGTAGATATTATGTGATGTACTGCTGGGGCTGCCCCGTTTCTGTAGTGCGTCCGGGATGTTCGCGGATGCCAGAGTTGACTATTTCTACACAACTATGAGGAAACGCTGCACATCCCTGGCACGCAGGGTGCGGGCTAGCTCCAGTAGTATCCTGAGGGCATTTGCGGAGAGGTTTGACTGTGAGTACCTGAATCATTGTCATATGATCCACGTACTGACAGTCAAGCCCTACTAAGCGCTGTCCTTATTTTATTTTATATTAATATAATATTGCTAACTTTAGGCTAATAACTGTAACTAACATTATCTATGATCCCAGTTGGTCGAAATAAATGTTTTGAATTGAATTGAATTGAATTATCGAGCTTTTCAGCAATGTAGATAGTCCTATTTAGCCGTCATGAAATAAAATACGTTTTTCGTTTGCAATTTAAATTCAAACAGCGAAGAAAGGGGTAACCCTTTTACATACACACAACAACAACAACAACACACAAGCAACACAATGCCTCGGTTAGAGTTACAGGGTGCAGTGCTGTTCGGAAGCGTTGGCTTTGCATACAAACTGCTTGTCGGCCTTACAAGCTCCCCATTCAACACAGGCTAGTTACATACCTAACGGGACAAACCGGGGCCTGTTTTGTAATTAACAATTTATTGTAATCCCGTCTGATTGTTTGTGCCTCGAGTTCTCACTCAGCTATGCGTTAACGACACCAACCAACGTGATTAAAACTTTGTATCTATACTTACGTCAAAAATTGATGTCGACCTATTATTGACCAGTGAGTAGACTATGACTGTTGATAGATTGTTAATGTTCTATAAAAGATTCTGTTTATTGTTCACGGCACAAAGTAGGTACCTACGATAAAAACATTCACTTTTAAACAAATAATTTAATAATATATCATTATTGAACGGGAGCATACCAAACAGACAATAAATACAAAATTACATACTTTCCTATTGCGGTATTTTTATACTCCTTTCAATCATTTAATTTCCTCCAGCTGCGGTCAATTGTATATTTCTCATGTCGATACGCAGAAATAATAGACCATATTGCATAACATATAAGGAAGATAATAACAGAAAAGTGTGATTGTCCTTCTTAATTTGAATTTTTATGCGGAAGCATCGCGCATTTGCTAGGTATATTGATAGATTTGTTGTATCGATTTGTACCATCTATTATTCATCTTGATGCTTAATGCATGGAATGTACGAGACAGTATATTCTACACTCTGTTTATTAAAGCCTGCAACACACTGGTGCGGCCTGCGGTGGCGTTCAATAGTAAATTTGACGGCTAATGACAAGTTTACTATTGACCGCCGCGGTCAAGCCGCGCCAGTCTGTGAGAGGCTTTAATGAACAGACTTTACATAAATATAGGTAGGTAGTAGATTTTGCTGCGACTGCGACCGCGTATAAGCCCCGTAGCAATTTCTACCCCCAATTTAATATTTTTGGGGATGATTTCAGATATAAATATCTACAACTTAGAAAAGTTGAAAAACCCCCGACATTTTCATTTCAAAATTTTGCTGAAACCGATTTTGTTGAAACGTAACAAAAACTATCTCGAACACATCAATATTCGGACAAAAAAAACCGCATTAAAATAGGTCCATTCGTTTTGGAGCTACGATGCCACAGACAGACACACAGGCAGACACAAAGACATACAGACACGTCAAACGTCAAACTTATAACACCCCTCTTTTTGCGTCGGGGGTTGATAAGTGTTCCGATGGATCAATTTGGTACGGGAAACTAAAAATATCCTGCGTAATAATCTATCTGTGTACCTTTCATACAAAACCATACAGTGGTTTTTTGGCGTGAACAACTAAAAAACATCCATAAACATCTAAATACCTACGTGTCTTTTAGGCATCCCACAGACTGGAGCGGCCCGGCCGCGGCGGTCAATAGTAAACTTGTCATTAGCTGTCAAATTGACCATTGACCGCCACCGCAGGCAGCGCTAGTGTCATTCAGGCCTTATAAAATGAGCACCGTAGAACAGAATACAAAAAAATAAGAATAAAAAAATGTATAAATGCTGGAACTAAGCAAAGATCCCTTTTAAGTTTGAACGAAAACGCCAAAGACAAATTAGAAAGGGATTGTTTCGGAAGCGCGGTTCGTGCGGAACGGGACATTTTCCTTTTTCCTTTTTGTTTGCGTACACTGCGTTTGACAGGAATACCTAGTAAAAAATGTACATAATATGAAAAGATGTCATTATGACATTAATATCACGAAGGCAAACGAGCATACGGTTCGCTTCATGGTATATAACAAGATACCGTGCCTTAGACCTATACTATTGATTTGAGAATTAGTTTTGTCAACAGTATGAAACAAATGCAGGTTCACTTTTAACGCAGTGCATCCTTACTCACCATCACCACTCTGATGACCTTACTCACCAAGAACACAACACAGCATCACACTGTTTTACCTAAGATATCTTAGATAACCGGTTAGCCTAGTGGGTAGTGACACTGCCTACGAAGCTGAAGGTCCGGGGTTCGAATCTCGATAAGGACAAATAATTGTGTGATGAGCATGAATATTTGTTACGGATTCTTGGATGTTTTTGCTGTATTTCAGTTATTATATCTATTAAATATATCTTCGTCTAGTACCCAAAACACAAGCCTTATTGAGCCTTATTGGGCTAGTTCAATTTGTGTATGATTGTCTCGTAATATTTATTTTTTATTCTTTATCATCTATTTAAAGAAATATAAGTACCTAGATGACGTTTTTAATTCTGGTACTCGTAGCCTGTGTGTGTGAATGAAAAGGAACGGAAAAAGCCTGCCCTGTTTGGTCACTGAAACAATTAATACGAAATTTGAATTGTACTTTAGAAGCACATAGGATACTTTTTGCTTCATAGTGGAAATCACATGTAGAGGCATGACTAGTGTTTGCTTTCCGCTGATTAGCGGGAAAACCACGGGAGCGGCTACGAGCGTAGCGCGTAGCGATTCTTTGCAGAGAATGTGTTCTCATTCGAGGCCATGCAACGCTACATGTGCTACGCCGCAGCGCTTCGCAGCATTTTTCTGCTTCATAGTGGAAATCACATGTAGAGGCATGACTAGTGTTTGCTTTCCGCTGATTAGCGGGACAACCACGGGAGCGGTTACGAGCGTAGCGCGTAGTGATTCTTGGCAGAGAATATGTTCCCATTTGAGGCCAAGCAACGCTACATGTGCTACGCCGCAGCGCTTCGCAGCATTTTTCTGCTTCATAGTGGAAATCACATGTAGAGGCATGACTAGTCTTTGCTTTCCGCTGATTCGCGGGAAAACAACAAGAGCGGCTACGAGCGTAGCGCGTAGCGATTCTTGGCAGAGAATATATTCCCATTCGAGGCAAAGTAACGCTACATGTGCTACGCCGCAGCGCTTCGCAGCATTTTTCTACTTCATAGTGGAAATCACATGTAGAGGCATGACTAGTGTTTGCTTTCCGCTGATTAGCGGGAAAACCACGGGAGCGGCTACGAGCGTAGCGCGTAGCGATTCTTGGCAGAGAATGTGTTCCCATTCGAGGCCAAGCAACGCTACATGTGCTACGCCGCAGCGCTTCGCAGCATTTTTCTGCTTCATAGTGGAAATCACATGTAGAGGCATGACTAATGTTTGCTTTCCGCTGATTAGCGGGAAAACCACGGGAGTGGCTACGAGCGTAGCGCAAGCAACGCTACATGTGCTACGCCACAGCGTTATGCAGGATTTTTCTGCTTCATAGTGGAAATCACATGCAGAAATCACTAAGGTTTGGGTCATTGTCAGTCAAAAAAGCAAAAATCGTCTTTTCTGTGGTCAATACTTAAGGGCTTATGTTTATATATAATATGTTTTTATTGCATAGAAATATAGAAGAGGCGACGCCGTTTATGCGGATTCAGAGTTCAAACAAAAAATAGACTATAAGCCCTTAACTTTGGCAATGTCCACAGAAGAGACGCGAGCCTAAATCTGACATTGACCCTTTTGCTTTCCGCTGCTTAGCCCTGCTGCCCGTGGTTTTCCCCGTATGTAGCGCAAAGCGCTTACGGCGTACGCGCCCGCTGGGTAGGTTTTTGGCAGTGAAAGTGTTAACACTGTCTGCCACGGGATCGGCTACGAGCGTAGTGATATCAGTGAAAATGTTAAGGGTTAACCGGAAACCACGGCCCAAAATGAAGCTATTCTCGTGCCGATTCGTGAACCCTTGCTATTTATATACCTAGGTACAAGTATATATAGCTATATGTACGCAGTATACGGCACATTACCTCTCCGTACCTTTTGTTCCTAAAACCCAACCAGCCCCTCTCAGCTGCGATAGGGTGCCCACACAATGCTAATGAAGCTTAGCACTTCCTACAAATCAGACACTGAGTTTTATTACGGTTTTAGAATTATTACTACTTTCGGAAGTTATAACGTCTATTTATATTGCACTAACAAAAAGTACAAAAGGTAGACTTAAGTTCAATTTCATTTATTTCAGGCTTTTGGACCCAGCTTATGCCTTAAGGCATTATCTATCAGTCAACCGCAGGGCTAAACAGAAAAGCTTATCCTACTCGTAGCTTATCTTTTAGTTTTCTGTCTTGCTGCCTATCTAGTCGAATTATATACATAGTAGGTACGTTTGTACCAATACAGAACTAAAATAGCCTTTATTACGCCTAAACGCTAAAGTTTTATGAGTTTGCGTGTGATCTGATTGGTTTAAACAAATCTAGTTGGCCGCGCGCCACAAGAATTCTGCTCTGTGATTGGTTGAAAAAAATCTAGTTGGCCACGCGCCTCAAGAATACTACTGTACTGCTCTGTGATTGGTTGAATGAAATATTGAAGCTGCGCGCTCCACTCGCACTGATTTGGAAGTGAAGTTGCCAATTTCGTCAAGTTTTGATTGTGATGTGATGAAAAACATTGTATGTGACACGGATGGTGAGATTTTTTACAAACTTGAGCCATGTAATAATGCTGGTAAAAACTTTGATAAAAAAATCTGAATGATTTGGTGAGTACCTAACGCTTATGTAAATCAGTTGAGAATGATACCATTGTGTCACGAAACTAGTATTTCAATGGCGGCTGCATGTGGCAATAAGGCTTTAAATTGTAACTGAAACAATAACCAACTAAAAAACGTACTAAAAACCATTTATTGCGCAAAACAAATTGTCAACTCCATTTATTTAAATTCAGTCAGCCTTGTCACCGCGCGGGCAAAAATGCACCTGGCTCGCGGCCAAAGTGCCGCGTTGTTTCAGTTTCAATAACATAGCTTTCTGAAATTAGAAGGACCTAACAGACGTTATTTTACCGCTAACTTACGCCCGTTTTTTTAGGACAGGACAGCAAGATGTATGCGGCGTGGTCACCCTACTAATTAGTGTTGTAATTATGGCATCATTTTGAAGTTTTATATTAAATTAGTTGTGGTGTATGCGTACGTGTGTTTATATTGCCAGGAGCCCGTGAGCGCTTTGTTTGTAGATGTTTTCCGGTACATAGCTTAGCTTAATAGGCTTGCGTACTAAATTTTTTTACGATGCCATTCGAACCAGTTTTTGCAGAGGAACCAATGTTTGTATGGGAGCACCATACCCAAAAAATTGAGTTAAAGATGGACCTCGCTGGTGGCAGCCGAAACGTTTCATACTACTTCTAAAGCGGGTGCAGCGGCGGAAAACGCCGAAAATCTGAAATGTAATAAATATAGAGGCCTCGGCAGAGAGTACGACTTGGTACCCTTTGGCGTCGAGACCCTCGGTCCGTGGGGTCCCAGTGCGCATAAGTTATTTGCAGAAATCGCGAAACGTCTGGTCGATGTAACTGGTGACCGATCAGCATTGCAATTCAGCGAGGAAATGCCGCCACCATCCTCAGTACAATGCCTCGAGGGCCTTTTTTAGATTTAACTTGGTTTTAATGTATCTTAGTTAATGTTAATTATAATCTTGTATTCACTTTTAATAAATATTTTTGTTATATTGATATTGAGGTATGACGTCACAGTTTGATATTTGTACGTTATATGGAAAATCAAGTAAATTGCCGTTTTGATCGCGAAATACTGCGTTTAGGTCCGTAGTTGTCATACAATTTTGTTTTTATAAAAGCGTAAAGAATCTATTGGTAGTCTTTAAATTTACTTTGAGACACTAAACAAATGCATAACTTTTCTAAAGTTTCAAGGTATCTTTTTATGGTTAGAATTATATTTCATAATGTATACTTTATTACAATTATTTGATGGTTTTCTATACATTTAGCAACAGTACGTTATCAACTTTAACATGACGAAACTACCGAATTGTAGGCATTGAATGTGTTAACCCATTCCCGGCCCGTGACGACACGTATGCGTCCCTACGCCGTAGTGGCTTACCGCTATATACGAGGAAAACCACGGGATCTGCTACGAGCGTAGCGCATAGCGATTCTGGGCACTGAATGTGTTAACGGTGTTAACACTGTTAACCCATTCAGCACTAATTACGACACGCGCGTCAGAGCGCTTCGTTTCGCTACGTATGGACAAACATTCACTGCCAACCGTTGTTTTCCCGCTAAGGGCGTAATCGTAATCGCACTATAATCGTAAGCGGTGTTCGTTAAAATCTGAATGTGTGGAAAGTTTGAAAAGTTTCTATCCTGCATATCATTAATCCTTTTATCCTGCAAGTAAAAAATATTCTATGTCCAAAATTTCAATACCAAACTTCATCTGAATTGGTTCAGCGGTTTACGCGTCAAGAGGTAACAGAGAGACAGGCAGACACATTCATTTCGCATTTATAATATTAGTATGGACGTCCATGGTGAAAGATTGATTTAAATCGAATGAGTTTGAAATGTTTGAAATAAAATAAATGTTTATTCTCTTTTCTTTACATGCTTATTAGCTATACAAATCTGCCAAACCACAGTACGGTTTGTTGGCAGTAAATGCTCCTAATTTATTTTACACTTTATTAGCTAAAAGTAATTTCAGTGATCACCCCTTCATATACAGCGTGTATTTTTAATATTACCTCAAATTGTAACCAGAAGTAGATATTAGAGCTATGAACATAATATTGCAAGAAATTTCTTAAGAGAAATTTCTACCAACTTTTTTTGTTCATATAAATTAATTCAGCACGCAATGGATCACTACTTTGCCTCACTGACGCGACGTCAAAACTGTCACAAGTGACCCGCTTCTTCCATGAGTCAAATGAGTGTACGCAATACATTGCTGCTCGATAAATTTTCAAAAATTAATTTCGCTTCGGTAGTTAAGATTAAATTAATTTTTCTTGCAATATCGGTTCACAGCGCTAACACCTACCTCTGGTTACAATTTGAGGTAATATTAAAAATACACGCTGTATAAACTTTTAAAGCGTATAATGTGTAGATATATCCACACAAAGCTTTACAATCACGAACTTTACCTCTGTATACTATAAAGTATCTATAGATTTTCCTTTGGCTTAACCAGTGGGGTGCTAAATACTTAAATAGCTGCGTAATTAGCGAGGAGTAAATCAGCCGGTATCTCAAGAGCGGCCCTGATCGCTATCTCAACCGTAGATTTACGCGTTTCGTACTTAGGTATACTTTTCTCTTCAAAGTCGGCAAAGGAATGAAATAACCGGAAAAAACATAAATAAATCAAAATCAAATCCTTTCCTAAAGAACATTATTTGTCTCTCCCCTAACCCTGATTGTATTTTTGGCTGACTGTTTATGTATCATTATATTTGTGTTTGTGTTATTTGTATATATGTATGATTGTGTGTGTATGTTTATATATAGAGGTATTTATGTACGTTTATTTTTATAATTTCTTGATTTTTGATTGATAATAATCTCTGCACCACCTACTGCATAATCTAGTTTTATCTCTTTCTCCGATACCCAAAGGTTGTCTGGAAGAGATCGCTCTTCAGCGATAAGACCGCCTGTTGTCTACCTCTACCTACATGTTATTGTATTGTTTCTCTATGTAACTGCTTTGTTTGTGTGAGGTGTGCAATAAAGAGTATTTGTATTGTATTGTATTGTATAAATAATAAGAACTTAAATAAAACTAGTGAGTCTGTGATCTGTTGATATATTATACTCTTTTCACGCCACTGCTCGGAAATGTGGCAAAAGATGGTCAGAATTCAGGCTTCAAAGCTGGGGTTAGTTGGACGTCGCACGAACAGGCCATCTATGACTTCAAACTGTCCAACAATAACATTGTTGGACAGTTTGAACAGCGACCGACCAATCACAGGGCACCGCGCGCGGTCGCGCCGGCTTGCGCCCGCTCGTCCTCCTCTGCGCCGGGCGCGAGCCAAGCGAGCCTGTTTAGTATTATGATCTTCAATTAGAAACTTTATTTTGATTTAAAATTATAATTAGTTGCAATTTCCTCGCAGTAGGCGTGAAAAGCACTATGTTAAGCCTCGGCCGAAAGTGCAATAGCTGGACTCGTACTTTCGAGAGAGAGAACTAACTCGTCCATCTATTTCTTACTTTCTAGCCTCTTCAACAATGTAAATACTATTGCTGTCAATCCGTACAGTTCCTTTTCCTGTATATATTCCTTCACTCCTATACATAAATGACTCATCCTTAGAGCATACATAACTGGAGTAGCCTTATGTCGTATTTGCGTACAAAAATGTCTGCCGAATTTTGCATGGGCGGGGTGGAGCATCTTAATAGGATATAAATAAATATAAATATCGTGGGACAATTGACACCAATTGATCTAGTCCCAAACTAGGCAAAGCCTGTACTATGGATACTAGACAACGGATAAACATACTTATATAGATAAATACATACTTAAATAGATATTAAACATCCAAGACTCGAGAACAAACATTCGTATTCATCATACAAATATCTGCCCCGACCGGGAATCGAACCCGGGACCTCAAGCTTCATAGTCAAGTTCTCTAACCACTAGGCTATTCGGTCGTGAAACTCAATTGTATATTGAAAACTAGAAGTGGTTGAACGTTTATAATATCAAGTGCATACAGCAATTTTGTGAATGGCCATTAAATGATTGTGAAATCGTCCTTGTATGATTTTTTGCACATTGTGGTACAGAGGGATAAGTTACTGAAAGGCTACTCCAGTTATGTATGCTCTAAGGACTCATTCCAAGGGTATAGGATTTTTTTTTTTTAGTCTTTAAATAATATCAAACTTTAATATATATTATTATATTATACTTTCCTGGTCTGTCGCTTGTCTTCAAAATTTTCGATCTATCCGTATTTTCTTTTAATCCCGTTGCTCGTACTTTGGCTGAAAGCGCCGAGAGCGCCATGCCATTAAAAACGGACTCGCGAGATCTGTGTTTTCTTAATTTTTAATTTTTAATTTCCATAAACTGAATCGACAAAAACCACAACACAACATCTATATAATTATCGAACCTGCTAACAAAATTTCACGAAAATCAGTTGAGAAATGCGACCTGTTAGAGGGAAACAGCCGGAAAGACAGCCGGACATGCGAAAGAGTTTTGCCCCAAGCTGCAGCAGATAACTTCGTTCATTAACCAGGGTCTTATTCTAAGGTCTTCCAATTCGTATCCCAATTGTGTATTTAAATGTGTTTCACCCGCTCGCTTTTAGGGTTTTCCGTACCCAAAGGGTAAAAACGGGATCCTATTACTAAGATTTCGCTGTCCATCCGTCCGTCTGTATGTCTGTCATCAGGCTGTATCTCATGAACCGTGATAGTTAGACAGTTAACATTTTCACAGATGATGTATTTCTGTTGCCGCTATATCAAAAATACTAAAACACGGAATAAAATAAATATTTAAGGGGGCTCCCATAGAACAAATGTGATATTTTTGCTCGTTTTTATAGATAATGGTACGGAACCCTTCGTGCGCGAGTCCTACTCGCACTAGGCCGGTTTTTTACAAATGGCGGACTTAATGCTATAAGGCATACTCTACAATCCTATCACTGGGTCCAAAAGAAACATTTGTTTGATGCAGGATAAATACGAATTAATATATAATATTATGAAATAATAAACTTACATAAATACAAATTTATTATACACTTACATATGTATTTATCATGTAGGTACCTATTAAGAAACACTATAATAGAGCGTCCCAAGTCACGCAAGATTTGTATTATAAAGAATATGACCCAAAACAAGTGACTTCCGTACCTTTACGACCTAAAGCCATACACACTTATATAAAAGTTTGCAATCTACGACCCCTTCTTCCGACATATACTCGTAACTTGATGTGCATTAAATTTTCTACCTTATCCCATTAAGATAAAATTGAAAAAAGCATACCAAATATTTGACCTCTTCTGGCTGACATGCAACCTTCAGTAAAGTTTGTCTTACCCTAATGGCGTAGACCTTCGTAGCACTTCGTAGAAGGTCTACGGCGTATCGTGCGTCTAGTCTAGGCAAATAAGCATACGGACTGCTGATGGCAAGCAGACAACGCAGCCTATGGACGCTCCCAGTAGTGGGTCCAGAGGGCACTAGCGATGGGGGGGGGGGAGGCTTGAGCCTTAGAGTAAAGCGTAACCCTATTTCCCTTATACACGATTACATCCACCACAACAATAAACTTTAACCCAATTCCATCTCATCAATGCCCAACAGAGTTGCTAAATACTAATCGTACGCAATATCGCTCTTTCCACCCTTGAAGCCGAATACACAGACTTTTGCTATCTGAAAACCGACTCTAACCTTATATAAATAAAGCTCAATTTGAAATGGCGGCTCGAGTGGTTAGTTCGTTTAGGAGTGGATGGATATAAAGCCGCGTACACGTGATGCACGCGAGGTTACGTAAGTGCGTTGTTGTCATGACAACGGGCCTCAAACAGCTATAGATAATTGTCAATTATCATAGACCATAGATTTTGGAGTGCGGCCGTAATGATGGGCGAATTTGGAGCGGCCCAGCCGGGGAAATAGGCGAAGTAACAGAAGATTTCATACTGTGTGTGGGTGAGTACCCAGACTTGCTCATACCGGAAGTCTTTTCAAAATAAATATGTTTTGTATATCAGAAAATGCTCACCCTGTATTGGAAATAGAGTCTGGCTCATGAAATCTGAGCCTGAGATTTATTTAAAACTATATGGCAACAATGATAGTATTGTTAAATGTGTCAAACGTCTTAAAGTAGTATGATATCCACCTAATCTTGATACTTAATAAGCTAACTAAGAAAGTAACTGTTCTATAATATAAGAGTGAATTGCACTAACTTACGATTACAGATTAAGATTACTGATTTATAAAAAAAAAAACTTTCCATGTATTCGGTTTTTTTTTACGAAGACCGGTACCCACCCTAAAAAAAGTCTCATATTGTTAGCTGCAGGATTCGTTGTATTGAGAAACAAATGCAAACGCCTCGCAGTAGTTCGGTTGTTCGTCCAGTTGACCGATTAGTGCTACTTTTCAGTAGCCGTACTCCGGTTGGTCAACCAGACTAAAAGTCACCCAAAGGGCAATGGAGAGGGCTATTGTTGGGAGTATCGCATCAGAAATGAGGCTATCCGCAGCAGTACCAAGGCAACCGATATAGCCCTCCGAATCACTAAAGCGCAGTGGGCGGGGCACATTGCACGTAGAACCGATGGCCATTGGGGCGGAAACGTCCTCGAGTGACAACCACGTACTGGAAGGCGCAGCGTGGGTAGGTAGGCCCCCCCGCAAGGACTGATGACCTGATAAAGGTCGCGGGAGTCAGCTGGATGCGGTTGGCGCCGGACCGGTCATTGTGGCACCCTTTGGGGGAGGCCTATGTCCAGCAGTGGACGTCTTTCGGCTGATATGATGATTATGATGATTGGTATAAAGCACCGAACTATCGCTTCTCCTTTAGTAGCAGTAGTTCGGTTGATAAGTAAAGAAAACGAAAGAAGTTAGTGTACATACTTTCCTTATAATAATTTTAAAATTAATAACTAAAGAGAGCCAGTTTTTCTTAGGATTAAAGACCAATCGACGTTAAACATGGCGGCAGCAGCTGTCATCCCACAGGAACTTGTCAAACTTTCCATACATTCAGATTTTAACGAACACCGCTTACGATTACAGATGAGACGGTTTGGTGCAACCCGCCCTAATTCATTTTTACTTTTGGCCTGGCCCCTATTTCACCAACTTGACAATTGTCACGTGACACTGACAATTCGCCATACATTGCTTGTTCTAGAAGTTAAGTGGTCGCTAGCTTACTTGTGTGTAGGTAGGAGAATTGTAGTTGTCAGGTGACAATTGTCAAGTTGGTGAAATAGGGGCCTTGGCCGCGGCAGTCAATAGTAAACTTGTCATTAGCTGTCAAATTTACTATGGACTCCCAACGCAGGCCGCGGCAGTGTGATGCAGGCTATCATTGTTTCTAAAGATGAATATGACAGTTCATTCCATGTCCTTACGCATTTTTAAAAAGTTACGCGATTATCCTGCGTGTGTAGCATGATTGACATTTTATCACTAATCGCTGTGAATGTCATCCGTCACGTTCTGACAAGTATGCGAGTGCGAGCGTGACGGATGTTTTATCCACAAGGATAAGTGATAATATGGGTTTTCAAATGAGATGGAATTTTTGAGACAATCCGCAGTGACATCTGAGATTATCTGTTTTATATCCCATTCAGGAGCAAGAGAAAAGAAATGGCTGTAACATTTGCTTGATTAATGTCCCATTCTCCGGGAAAACGGACCTTAGTGCGACTTACGAAAAGGTTCGATTACCCAATTTATGCTTGATGCAGTAAAGTCGTTTTTCCAATGGCACAAAATGCGATGTATAGCTATAACACTCTCTCACACCGATGCACTAAGAGGATCGAGAAACAAACATATCATGAGGACTTTGGCGCAGATTCTCCATTCAGGGTTGCCACTAAAGTTTTTTTTAGTTTAGGAGTTTTGGGTTTGTATACTTAGGACAAGGATCTGATTGACCATAAATACAGAGGACTGGAAGTAATACCGAGCAAAGCTCAGCCCAAGTTTTGAATTACAAAGTTACTTAATACTTGACATTAGGTCTATGAAAAACAGTGAACTTTGTATGGTATTTCTGTAAAAGTTGGTCCATTCTCATTGCTCTTGAGGGCAGAAGACGTACATTACAAACAATTACTTAGTTAGAAAGTAACTTTCAATGATTTGGTGGTTGCAATGGGATGCTCCTAAAATTATAAATATGAGCATTTGTACGTAGGGTATATATCTACCGTTCTTTATACTAGGGCATACTCAATCACACAAAATGACGGAACGGATTTTCGTTGAACGAATACTGCCAGGATTAAAATAAATGACACTCGTGGGAATTTGTATGTGACTTCGTGGACATCGCAGGCTTTTGCCCGCTGGCTATGCCTATATACATTTTAGCCCTTCAGACCGAGAAATCAGAGCCGTGCTATCGTAAAATGAAGTATAACATACTGATGTATGTTTTTGAATGTGCAACTAGATGTAATCAATGTTATTGTATTGGCTGGGTCGAAAAATGATATGGACATCAATACACTGCATCCACCAAGGTTAGTGTTCTGAATACCTGAAGGGTAAGTAACTTTGCGAATCAAAATCTTGTTTGGAAATCTGCGGCAGAGTAAAACTAATGCATGCAGCGCGGGCGAGCTCACCGTCGGCATCAGCTGATCCGTGCTCCGGACTCTCGTCACCTTGTTCTTGTAGATGACCTTCTTCACAGCCCGCTCGACCTGCTGGTTCCACCGCATGAACAACACGTAAGCGCCGTACAACGAGAACAGTACCAGCGCCTCCTGCCAATAGATCAGGCTGTCACGGAAACAGTATATCAACACCATTAAACTGATCGAGTAGAAGCTACAGTCACGGAACAGCGGCCACCACGTCAGAGTCAATGTCGTGCGCGAGAAGAAAGCGCAAGCACCAATCACGAACAGGATGTTGAAGACAGCGGAGCCCACGATCGTCCCGATGCCGACGTCGTCGAACGAGACGAACACGCCGATGATAGACGTGAAGAGTTCCGGCGCGGAGCCGCCAGCAGCCATGAACGTGGCCCCGGCCACATCGTCTCTTATCGCCAATCGTTCTATGATGACGTCGAGCGACGGCACGAAGAACTCATCGCAGACGATGGCCAGCGCGACGAACATATATCCCATGCCAAGCACGTGCAGTAGCACGGCGCCGGAGCGGCGTTGCTCCTCCGTGAAGAGGTCTGGGGGGAAGAGCGGGACTCTCTCTGGAGCCTCTGTGGGTGGGTCGTAAGTGGCGTCGTAGTCGAGGAAGGTGGTGTTGGGGTCGGCCCGCGCGGCCGCCAGCAGCGCCAGCAGCAGCGCGCCTCCCATGCCGACGGGCCGCGGGATACTGCCGCTCGCCCCGCCCGGCCGTTCGATAGGCGCACTGCGCCGCGCCGCCGCCGGCGCCCGCCGCCCGGCCCGGAGCGAGCCTCCGAAACGTTGATCGCTAATATATTGTTAAGGATCAGGTGTACAAACATTTGATGAACACTAGTTGATCTTACATGAGATAAAATACTAATCATTCGCAACAAGTAATTTGTTAGCGATATAAATTATCTTACATGCAATGGGATAAAAGTACTAATAATTCGTATAGAACTCATCATAATGGCGTCGAAATTAAATTACGAGTGAGTTGTCACAATAGCTAATATTGTTATAGATTCATTTTAAGGGAATATATCGCGTGGCATGTCCTTAAATTATACGCGATTAAGGCAAGTTTAGTAAAAATTATGTGTAGAAATCGTAATTTTTTTAACTCGTTCACGTGCACAACGTCCATGGACGTCGCAACATAAGGCTTAACTACGACTTAATTGAGGTACCTCACGTGAAAGTGTAAATGATATAATCAGGATATTCATATCTTTATTGGACAACCCAGTAAAAGTAAACAATATCTACATAATCCGGAACTTAAAAGTAGGTAATACAGAGTAGATAAATAACAAGCGTTCTTATGCTTATAGAGCAGAGATCGGAACCGGTTTTTTCAAAAATCCCCGAAGTAGTCTAATATTTTGAATTATTTTAGGCTCTTAATGTAGGACTCTATCGTGTATTTAGGTAACATATTCGTATTATTAGATTGCCCGATCAAAAATGCTATAATAACCAAAGAACGAAATAATACCGGTTTAATTTGTATGGAGAAAATACCGGTATCCGATCCCTGTTATAGAGTTACCGTTTCCATAACTTTTAGCATACATGTGATCAAAAAAACAAAACAAATGATATCTCAGATCGCAGTTATTTGAGTCCCTAATCGAAGGCAAGGGCAATAAATATGCGATATATATGCTTGCTTTATTCAATTCAATTCAATTTATTTAATTCAAACCTCATAAAATATGTTAGTAAAAATACACTAAGCCTTACTTACTATGTTAGAATATCATTCATAATAAATGATAAACAGTCCCTCTGGACTCCATGTGGATAGTATCCCAGTATTGCCGCCCGTTGTGAGTGAGACAATCTCCCCCTGGCTAGGAAGTGAGACTTTCGGCACGCCTTTCGGGGTAATTATAGTCCCGCTTTGAACATAATCACGGTCGAAGGATGTTTTGACATTGGCATCAGTCTTTCGTTTACATTAATAACTCTTTAATAAGGGATTTGAGCTTTTCAATTTGATATATGTAGTAGACGTGTCAGTCCTCGACACTGGCCCGATATTAGGCACTTCTAAAATTAAGAAAACAGGTGTCAAGTATTAGGCATTAAGGTGTTTGTTCAGATTGGGATATTTATTTACGTTAAAATCGTCGTTATTTGTTAAACTATTTTTATTTAAGGACACAATACTGAATACTGGTTTTCAAACAAATATCGGATACTTACCTACTAACTTTAACTGTGAGGACGTAGGTATTTTAGTATATAATTGTAATTAATTAAAATTAACGAGTAGGTGACCAGCATGTTACAGCTGTTGGGTTGGATTATTTAGTACACTTTTATCGTTGAAATGAATTTATTAATGTAACTAGGTAGGTAACAAGATACTTTTAGTTGATAACAATCATTAATTAATTTAAATGTTTATAAATTGAAAACAAACCACATGTGGCATGGCATATATTGCTTGAATATGTTGCCCAGCGTTGAAATGCGAAGTAATGAATAAAAATATACCTCCTATGATTGCAGGATGCGTTCCAATCAAAGATCTAAGCACCACGGAAAGCCCGGCTCCTAATAAGGCCCATCTTTAAAAACTCGCAATTATGGTTTTCCAAACTACTTCAAATATCATGAGCACATACGTTTATGGTCGCAAACAAACATGCATTTCAGTTTTTACTCAAGTGCGGTGCCATTTTGTAAAAAAAATACAATCTGATGTGTCGCGTTAAAATATTGCACGTTTTATTATTTTTCAACCATAAAATATCATTCCAAATTGAAAAAAACCGGCCAAGTGCGTGTCGGACCACGCACAACGTAGGGTTCCGTGCCTATTAAAAAAGTCGTATCGTCACAGAAATCTTACGGCACTTACGTCCTTGTCTTTAAGGAAGGCAGTTTTTCAGCAATTTCTCGAAAACCTTTGAACCGATCTTGTTCAAAATAATTTTTGGTATATTCATGATTTTTTTTCATATTTTTAAAATACACCGTTCAAAAATTAGAGGGGGGGGACACAATTTCAGTGACTTTCGGGGTGATTATCTCCGACTCTATTCACTTAATCAAAAAAATTGCTGAGAAACTTTATATTTATATTGAAAGTCCTATCGATTGATGTACCCCCGCACGTGGGTTTACAATGAAAAAACATTTTTTGACTTTCAGTTTTATGTATGGAGTGCACCCGTAATAGTTATTTACGATACAAGTGCACAAAATAGAAAATTCGCAACGAGTGGCGATAAATCAAAACACGACCAAAGGGAGTGTTTTAAATCGACACGAGTTGCGAATTACCTATTCGCACGTGTATCGTACAACGTTTTACAGTACATATGGCTCTTTGAAGTTTCAACATATGCACGGAAAGTGCTCATTTCCGCACTAGTGCCGGAAAGTAACACCATGTGTACTGTAATTATTTTTTTTCAGTCACTTAATTACAAAACTATGTAGCGGCTAACAAAATACACCCATTCTCAAAATTTTATCCAAATACACCTTATAGTTTTCTAGTAAAATGCCTGTGACATACGGACAGACGGACAGACGGACAGACGGCCAGACGGACAGACGGACAGATGGAGAGACGGCCAGACGGACAGACGGACAGATGGACAGACGGACATGACGAAACTATAAGGGTTCCGTTTTTGCCATTTTGGCTACGGAACCCTAATAAAGCAAATTTTGTCACCACTTTTAATGAAATTAGTTAGGTGTTTAATTAATATGTAATAATGTAAATACTGTTATTTTTAATTTATTTATGTATTTTTACGAGACTTAATTAAACTGAAGTAGAAGTGCCCTAATAAGGCCCACTGATGATACATTCATTAACTAAAAGTACGGCAAAAAAATATGATTGAATAAAGAACCGATTTATAAATATTATGATACCTACAGGCTGATTATAAAGAATCTCACACGTGTTTTTAATTTCCGTATATGTTCAAATCAATATTTTATTAAATCAATTCAATAAAATGTTTTATTTTATGACAAGTTCTAGACGATAGTAGAGCGTTTTCAAAAAAAATGTACATGCACTTATTTTTGCACAATTCAATTTTTTTTGGGTTCTTCTGACTCAGAATAATCGTTGATACTGTCGATCCCGAACTACGAGCTAGCGAATGGAATTTATAGTTGAACCACGAGCGACGCGAGTGGTTCGAAAATAGAATCCAGAGCGAAGCGTGTGGTTCAATAATAGAATCTGAGCGTAGCGAGTGTTGCAACACACGAGACGTAAAATAACTGCACCCGTGTGTAACAAAAATCTTTTTACCTCACTAAAGCGAAGAAAATACTACATAAGAAAAACAACTGAAATACATCACACCACTAAAAGTTATGTACACTTTCATTGGAAACGCCCAGTAATGATTAAATTAAGCATTGTTTAAACGATTATTTTAATTAATTTATAACGGGTCTTATTAGGTGACCGGATGCCTAATAAGGCCGGGCCCACCAGCAACGTTTTTTTTTTAAATATGTTTTTCATGTTATAACGCAAATAACATTAAGGTTTTCTTTACATTACACAAATCGCACTTACCCCATAGTTAAGCTCAATAAGGCTTGTGTTACATGTACTAGACGATGATATATTTAATTGATAGGTATATAAATACTTAAATACATAGAGAACATCCAAAGACTCAGAAACAAATATTCATGTTCATCACACAAAATATTCGCCCTTACCGGGATTCGAACCCAGGACCTTCAGCTTCGTAGGCAGCGTCACTACCCACTAGGATAACCGGTCATCGTACTGTATGGCATACTGTAATTGTTTTACAGGCTTTGAAATGAAGGTGGGCCTTATTAGGCGACGGTAAACCTTATATAGGTACATACTAGCTTCCGCCCACGACTTCAGTTGCGTAGACCTAAAAACTATTTTATATTTTAAGCCAGGCTAAAAACTATCTTCGTGCAAAATTTCATCCAAATCGGTTCAGCTGTTTAGGCGTGATTGAGTAACAAACATCTAAACATCTAAACATCCAAACATCCAAACATCCAAACTTTCGCATTCATAATATTAGTAGGATTTATTTGTTTATAAATAAGTACTCGTCCCTACCTAACGACTAGGTATGAGTATGAGTGTGAGACGGACGAACGCTTTTATGTCCGACATAACTTGTCTTTATGAATTAGTTAACATTATATTAAGATATTATAATTTACTAACCAATATGGACCTGGTTCCGAAATAAACATTTACATTCATTCATTCATTCATAAACACGATCAGACTGATGTAAATAAATGAACAGAAGTAAAATTATATCGACTGATAGCTCAACGTCGTCCCCAGGGTAATTCGCGCGGGCTCCGGGGGTCTGATGTGATTGTCGCCGTAATTTAGTTTTGACGATATTATTTAGAGTTCTATGTGAAATATTGGTGTCTATTAGATTAGGCGGAGAGATTTTTACTCAGCATGATCGGAAAGACAAGGTGCTGGAGCGGCCTTTTAAAGCAGTCTCGATCGTAAAGACTGGCGCTCCATTGAAATCCAGTTCCGCTTACAGTACCTACTTGTTGTACGCGGCAAATGTGCGGCGACAAGTGACTGACGTGACTGATAATATGTGCCTAGTCCGCTGGAGTTCACTTTATTTATTTAATCGTATGGCAAGGTTTACAAATAGAGAAAATCCGGAGAATTTTTTTCTCAGACCGGTTTACAAGGGGGAGCAAGACATACTTCCGTCACATACCAACGCAATAACCCCTGTTCTGCGACCACGATGGCCCTTTGTGTAGAGGAGTCTTTTTACCAAATCATTGCACATAATTGAAATTTATAGAAATATTGAAATACGTAGGTAGACGTATTAAAAAATTAATGAGAATATGCGTGCACCATGGATAATAATTTATTATAATGTGTACCTACCTAAACTTGCCCCTCCATCTTCCGTGAATCGAAACGTAACCCATAGACAAACTGTCAATCACGTCATGCTGTCATACTGAGTGTCATGCATGTCATTGACCGACTTAGCACGTAGGGCTTCTAACAGGATTAGGGTCTCATTATTGTTCAATATCTCGCGTTAACATCATTACCAAGGACCTAAATTAGTCGCCAAAATGTGGCTCGACGACGCTGATGGTCTGACGGAGATATTTAAAGGCTATTTGCCGTATTATTTGCTTGTAGCTCTTCCTATTTTTATCATCATGTCTCCTGTGAACCCTGTGGCCGCATCACATGAATTTTCGGTGTACAGAATGCAGCAATATGACCTCCATACTATTCCCCATGGTAAGTACATCGTGGAATTGCATGTTTAATTTATAAAAGCAAAAATCGATGACTTTTTGAGGTTATAGTTTCGGCAGGGCTAAAGCCTACTACAAATAGATGTTAAGATTAGTATCTTATCGTTTTGAGAGATGTTGGCCTAGATCTCTGTCTTATTTATATTACTTATTCCCTGTTAGTTGAAAATTTCCTACATACTCATACAATTACCAGCATATCAAACCATATCTTAAGGAGGTATTCCACTTCTCCAATGTGTATTTGCGTCTCACATTTGCTCAAGTGCTAAGTGAGACGCAAATACACATTGGACTAAGATCTTGAACAAGTGGAATACCACCCTTAAATAAGATTAAATTTACACCACTATTCTCTAATAGAAAATGTTCAGAGAAGATTCACCAAAATTCCCTCACAGCTGAAATCATTGCTTCATGAGCAAAGACTACAATAATCAGGCTTGACAAGAGACTTGAAAAGAGACAGAATTGTTTGTGTGGGGGCAATAGATCAATCTATTCTTCTAAAATCTTAAATGACTGTCCAGAACTGAGCAAACTGTTCACTCAAAATACAAACACACGCACAAGAGAACAGAACTTTAAATTGTCAGCAAGTAAATTTAGAAACAAACATTGGCAAATATTTAATCACGAATTATTGTGATGTAATCATTATACAATATCTTTGTAATTTCCCATCTGAAAATTATGGTACCAAACAAAAGCTAATAATAATGTAGCACGTTGGAAAATGTGCTCATTTCATAATATTTCAAGAAAAATAATTACATTTAGGTAATTTCGAAAAATAAACCGATTCACAAAAATATTGGGTGCACAAGCAAGTGTTTCGATACTTTTGCTCGCAAATGTAGTTGTTTAACTCTTATATTTAATTACATCCATTGCCATCAGGATGCCGAAGCGCCAGCTTCAACTTAGAAGGCCGCTCACTCACATCCTGGAGCACGTCCCGGCACTGCGTGGTGGCTCGCATCCAGGATATCACCATCGAGCAGTTCCTGGAGATAAGGAACAAGGCGGGGGCGCTCCTGCTGGTGTTGCCTGCGAATGAGACAGTTCTCAGCACTGAGGAGAAAGAGGTATTTTGGATATGGCACAATTTGTAATTTTTATGCAGAAAGAGGTAATAAACTCGCATTCCTACCCAAGCATGTTGCGATAGCGTATGTTCAGAGTTCCTGTGCGGAACGTTTCAAACTAGGTTTGCTCAACATTTTAAGTCCTTGATGGGATGTAAAAATTAAATTAAAGTAGACAACCTGTTTGTATTTCCTTGTAGTTTAACTTATTGTGTTATCCTGTTATGGCAATCAATTATTATTATTATTATTAAATCTTTATTTATTCAGTATAAAACATTACAATTTCAAATGTGGTATTAGTTTGTTAGTAATAACTTAGGTAGCAATCAATTATATTATTATTATTACCAAGTATGTTTTTTCCATATCTCGGGACCATGGGGTCCCAGACCTTTGGAAGGCATGTGCAAAGGTGCAGAGGCCCTTTAAAACAAAAATAATCTAAAGCAATGGATACACATGGCGGATACCATCTCCGAGCGCACAACATGATACAACTGGTGATGGTCCCCGCCAGGTGCAATAGTACATTACTTATCTGGGACTGTAAAACAAATAATGTCTCAGATAGCAGGTATTTGACGCCCGAGCCGAAGGCAAGGGTGATAAATATGCGATCTGAGGCTTTCTTCATTACCACCCTTGGTGAGTACAAAATTTTACGTCACCCCCTGGCCAGGTATGACGTAAAAATATATATTTTGAGTCTTATTGTCTATTATAAGACCTTGTGTGGGATAATGTGTAACCAAGACAAGCCAATTTCTTGAAATGTTGGTAAATACTTTGATGTCAACTCCTGATGACACACCTGTTGTTCGCATAGAACCCTTCGATAAGCTCATGCACTGGGCCAGGTCTCCTAGAGTTAAACTGAATGGGCATTGCAATCCCCAAATATATGGCAAACCACGCAAGACACGCGTGCGATCAAGCCAAGCGAGCCAGGCTATCTGTCATGGAGGTACCTATTGTGCCCTCCGTTTCGCCGCTAAGCAGACCCTATATTAAAATATTACATTTTTTTTATATAAAACAAATTGTTTTGTCAACAGCACATCCAGCTCCTAGAAATGGCGATGGTACAAGACGAGATCAGCGCCCCTGTGTACTTCGCTCAGTGGTCTCCCGCCTTCGAGGACATCCTCGAAGACCTGCAGCACAGCTTCATCACGGACGACAAGTCCGGCACAGCGCTGGAGGCCATGTACAACACTGTGTCATCCAATGGCTATCAGATAGGTGAGATATTTTGTAGCTCCTGGTAATGGCTGTGGTACCAGCTAGAAATGGGGATGGTACCCGTAAAATGCCGATGATGATATGTTCCTTTTATCCCAAGGACATAGGGCTCGCTGAAGAGTTCTCAATTTTTGATGATCTTGCGTGGCGGCTCCTTCCAAATTTTTCCAGTCGCGACCACTTGAGCCAGCCTCGTTCTCAACTATTATGGTACTGGCTATAAATGACGATGGTACCAGCTCCTAGAAATGATGATAGTATAGGCTTCTAGAAACGGTGATTGTATCACTTCTCCCGCGCACGCCGCTCCGTGGTCTCCCACGTTCGAGGACATCCATAGAGATGACGATGGTACCAACTCCTAGGATTGTCTGTGGTACCAAAAAATGGCGATGGTTCGACATGAGTTTGGGCTCGTTGCATCTATCCTAGTCCACAAATTGCCTGCCGTTGCCTTAACCTCATCAGCCCAGCATTTGAATGGTCTGCCTCACTTCCTTATTCTGTTGTAAGGGTACCAGTGAGTAATAGTCTTACTCCATTTGTCTGACTCTCTAATTATCTCACTCACCACTGCACCATGCGTTGACTCTTCTCAAAGATATACTGGACAGCGATAGCAAACTGGATATGTTTCACAGCACGGAATCTCAATTTTTCTCGACTAGTAACCTATATTAGGAATCTATAGGCTTTAAGTTCCATCCTTTTTTGATACTTACTGTATTAAAGAAAATTTATCTACCACTGCTATTATGTATTACTGCTTTAGACCTAAGTGCCTTATTGTATAATATTCTCTTGTATAATTAACATGCATAGCCTGTCTGTTAGTGTTAATTTAAGGAATGAATAAATAAATAAATAAATGATGTGTCCTGACCATTTCCAAATTGAGTAAAAATAAAAATACAACTGTTGTTACAGTGGTATCAGCCCCGGCGCCGCAGAAATTGGATTCCAAGCCGGTGACAATTCACGGGAAGCTGGTGGGCCGCTCTGGCTCCGCGCAGACCATCATCATCGCTGCACAATACGATTCCTCGGGGCTAGTGCCGGTAAGTGCGATCAGGATCTCAGCTGCCCTACCGCGAAACGAAAACGAACGTCGCTCGTGTATCTCTGACGCTCGAATTAGCAAGTACGACAGAGATACACGAACGAACTCCGTTTTCGTTTCGTGGTAGCGCCCCAGGTCAGAAGCCTTTTCGTTCTAGCTTAAACGAAATTTTGATTCCTATCCGTAATCAACGAAACTTTTGTTCCTATCCTATAACTGTTTATCAGTCGTTAATCTGCAATTTTTAAATGATTTTTGTGTAAGATTATTATTGCTATTATTTTAGCTACGTTACCCTAGTGATTCAAGCGGCGGTCTGAGATGGCTGTCGCTTTGGGCTCCTTTAGGGCCCTACCGGGACCACCGCTATTGTTACTATTATTTTATTGTAAACTAGCTTTTGCTCACGGCTTCGCCCGCATACTAAAACTAATTTTTAACCGTTTACACAAAAGGAGGACCTCAATTTGACCCGTATGTTCCCATTGAATTGCAATTTGGTATTTAAATGGGATTGCAAATTTGCATTTGCCAAGAATTTTCATGTCCACAATGTTAAATTTCAAAATCGATGACATTTTCGTAATTAACGTCCCAAAAACCATAAAAACACTGACGCCCATATTGATATTTAGACATTTTTCAACCCTATCGCACCCCAACAGGGGAGATCGTATTTCACGTCCGCCACGTTGGATTTTAAAATCATTGTTGTTTTCGTAATCAGCGACCCGTAAAACCATAGAAACGATACCCATGTCGAATGTCAGACTTTGTCCCCACATTCGTCCCTTTTACGGGTTGAATTCTCAAAAACCTGAAACACATGTTTGCTCATTTATCGTAAGGAATACTGCTGAGAAGATTCGAATGCAATAGTCTAACTAATCTTGTTTCTCCATACTAACTTTGGACCCCCATTTCACCTCCTTAGGGGGTCAACTTTGAAAAATCCTTTCTTAGTGCACTCTTAGACCTTCTAAGGAACTTACGGGCAAAATTTGGAATCTCTAGAACCAGCGATTTGAGCTGTGCGTTGATATGTCAGTCAGTCAATCAGTCGGTCAGTCAATTTCTTCTTTTATATATTTTTTCTTCTTTGATATATGTCCACGATATTAAATTCCAAAATCGATGCCATTTTCGTAATTAACGTCCCAAAATACCATAAAAACGACAACCATATCGATATTTTGGACATTTCAACCCCATCGCACCCCAACAGGGGAGATGGTATTTCACGTCCGCCATGATGGATTTTAAAATCTTCGTTGTTTTCATTATCAGCGACCCGATACCCATAGAAACGATACCCATGTCGATTTTCAGACTTTGTCACCACATTCCCCCCTTTTAGGGGTTGAATTCTCAAAAAACCTACAACACGTGTTTACTCATTTATCGCTAGGAATACTGCTGTGAAGTTTCGAATGAAATAGTCTAACTAGTCTTGTTTCCCCATATAAACTTTGGACCCCCATTTCACCCCCTTAGGGGAGGAATTTTGAAAAACCCGTTCTTGGTGCACCCCTAGACCTTATAAGGAACCAAAGACCATCAGCGGTTTGGGCTGTGCGTTGATAGATCAGTCAGTCAGTCAGTCAGCCTCTTTTTTTATATATTTAGACTAGCTTCTGCCCGAGACTTCGTCCGCGTGGAACTCATTTATATCGTAGCTCCATAGAAACTTTCGCCCCCCATTTCGCCCCCTTAAAAGATGATTCCCGGGATAAAAAGTATTCTATATGTTAATCAAGGCTATACACTACAATGTATATTTACCTACCAAAATTCATGTTAATCCGTTTAGCCGTTTTTGCGTGATTGAGTAACAAACGTCCAATTATCTAAACATCCAAACATCTAAACTTTCGCATTTATAATATTAGTAGGATTACCTTTTGACATGCAAAAGTGCCCTTGTGGCAATAATTGATTTTGATTTATACTTGCTCTATTTATGTTAGGTCGTGGATTTGTGATGCTTTGTGAGATTTAATAGTCATATAACTTATTATATTAGTTATACACAAGGATATACTTGTAGCGAGACTAGAGCAGCGGTACAGGGGGGGGGGGGGGGGGGGTCGAGGGTCTCACGTATATAAATCACAAAACATTTCGCGGTCCGCAATTTTTGCAAATGGACGTCTCATTGGAGTTTGTTCAATTCCTTACAACTCAGTCAACAGCTACTTGAGCTGCTTTATGCATGGAACCGCAAGCTCTTGTTGTGTTGTAAGGCCTTGTTGGAATCCGGACTCTGGTGCGTTTCTTGTCGTTGAATCTCTTGAAGTGTCCCAGCCTCCATAAGCCAATATAAATTGTGCCCTATATAGTAACACAATCCGTTCTTCATGGAACCACGAGCATTCTTGATGATACAGACCTTGTTGGAATCCGTCCTCTGATGCGTTCCTTATCGTTGAATCTCTTGAAGTGTCCCAAGTCCATGATCCACAAATTGGGCCCGATATAGTAGCACAATCCGTTCTTCATGGAACCACAAGCCTTCTTGATGGTACAGATCTTGTTGGAATCCGGCCTCTGGTGCATTTCTTGTTCAATCTCATCTCTTGAAGCATCCCAAATCCAAGGATTCCCATCACAAATTGCCAGCTATCATAATCATTCTCCTAGCGTTATTGCCGGTTGTGCTCTAAAGAAGTCCGGGGTCCGCTTTGACACTTAATCCCAAGATTTGGCATAGGCACTAGTTTTACGAAAACGACTGCCATGACCTTCCTACTCTACTAAGGGAAAACTAGACCTTATTGGGATTAGACCGGTTTCCTCACGATGTTTTCCTTCACCGAAAAGCTACCGGTAAATATTTCGGACATACTCGTAAGTTCCGAAAAACTCATTGATACGAGCCGGGATTTGAACCCGCGAGGCTACCGTAGCTTCACAAATTGGCAGCTGTGAGCATAGCTGCGTACGAATTTGAGCGGATCAGCCTGAGGCATGCTCGCCCCGCGCGGCGAGCTGCTCGCGCGCCAAATAGTTCCACATAAACATGCAGCGTGCTCGCGGCGATTCAAAATGGCGTCGACATGATGACAGCTTTGACAGCTAATTGATTTCGAGACCCACAACACCTTTTGCTTTTCACGTATTTGTATCAATAATTGTTTCTTTACTAACAAGCTGATACGCACGGCACAACCACTTGCTCAAATTCGTACGCGTCTAGCGCACAAACAAGTTCGATCTTGTCGCTCTGTCCGCGGCTTGCTCAGATACACGTCCAAGTGACGCGAGGCACGCACACTGAGGCGCCTTTGAGCACGGTCAAAAGACCGCCTCTGGGCGGCTCGCCGCGCGCTGCTCACGAGTTGCTCGCGCACAGCGCTTGAGCGCGTACGAATTAGAGCAAAATAGGTGCCGTGCGTGCCTCAACCCGAGGATGCTCAAATTCGTACGCACCTCAACACATTCCCTTGTTACAGGAGCTGTCGCTAGGCGCGGACTCCAATGCCTCCGGCGCAGTAGCGGCGCTGGAGCTGGCTCGCATCCTGTCCCGACTGTACGCATCGCCGTCCGTGCGCGGCGCGCCCTCGCTGCTGCTCGTGCTGTCGTCAGCCGGGCACGCGCTCAACTACCAAGCCACCAAGAAGTGGCTGGAGGAACAGATGGACTCTACCGACGCCTCCTTACTACAGGTATAACAGTAGCGGCGCTGGAGCTGGCTCGCATCCTGTCCCGACTGTACGCATCGCCGTCCGTGCGCGGCGCGCCCTCGCTGCTGCTCGTGCTGTCGTCAGCCGGGCACGCGCTCAACTACCAAGCCACCAAGAAGTGGCTGGAGGAACAGATGGACTCTACCGACGCCTCCTTACTACAGGTATAACAGTAGCGGCGCTGGAGCTGGCTCGCATCCTGTCCCGACTGTACGCATCGCCGTCCGTGCGCGGCGCGCCCTCGCTGCTGCTCGTGCTGTCGTCAGCCGGGCACGCGCTCAACTACCAAGCCACCAAGAAGTGGCTGGAGGAACAGATGGACTCTACCGACGCCTCCTTACTACAGGTATAACAGTAGCGGCGCTGGAGCTGGCTCGCATCCTGTCCCGACTGTACGCATCGCCGTCCGTGCGCGGCGCGCCCTCGCTGCTGCTCGTGCTGTCGTCAGCCGGGCACGCGCTCAACTACCAAGCCACCAAGAAGTGGCTGGAGGAACAGATGGACTCTACCGACGCCTCCTTACTACAGGTATAACAGTAGCGGCGCTGGAGCTGGCTCGCATCCTGTCCCGACTGTACGCATCGCCGTCCGTGCGCGGCGCGCCCTCGCTGCTGCTCGTGCTGTCGTCAGCCGGGCACGCGCTCAACTACCAAGCCACCAAGAAGTGGCTGGAGGAACAGATGGACTCTACCGACGCCTCCTTACTACAGGTATAACAGTAGCGGCGCTGGAGCTGGCTCGCATCCTGTCCCGACTGTACGCATCGCCGTCCGTGCGCGGCGCGCCCTCGCTGCTGCTCGTGCTGTCGTCAGCCGGGCACGCGCTCAACTACCAAGCCACCAAGAAGTGGCTGGAGGAACAGATGGACTCTACCGACGCCTCCTTACTACAGGTATAACAGTAGCGGCGCTGGAGCTGGCTCGCATCCTGTCCCGACTGTACGCATCGCCGTCCGTGCGCGGCGCGCCCTCGCTGCTGCTCGTGCTGTCGTCAGCCGGGCACGCGCTCAACTACCAAGCCACCAAGAAGTGGCTGGAGGAACAGATGGACTCTACCGACGCCTCCTTACTACAGGTATAACAGTAGCGGCGCTGGAGCTGGCTCGCATCCTGTCCCGACTGTACGCATCGCCGTCCGTGCGCGGCGCGCCCTCGCTGCTGCTCGTGCTGTCGTCAGCCGGGCACGCGCTCAACTACCAAGCCACCAAGAAGTGGCTGGAGGAACAGATGGACTCTACCGACGCCTCCTTACTACAGGTATAACAGTAGCGGCGCTGGAGCTGGCTCGCATCCTGTCCCGACTGTACGCATCGCCGTCCGTGCGCGGCGCGCCCTCGCTGCTGCTCGTGCTGTCGTCAGCCGGGCACGCGCTCAACTACCAAGCCACCAAGAAGTGGCTGGAGGAACAGATGGACTCTACCGACGCCTCCTTACTACAGGTATAACAGTAGCGGCGCTGGAGCTGGCTCGCATCCTGTCCCGACTGTACGCATCGCCGTCCGTGCGCGGCGCGCCCTCGCTGCTGCTCGTGCTGTCGTCAGCCGGGCACGCGCTCAACTACCAAGCCACCAAGAAGTGGCTGGAGGAACAGATGGACTCTACCGACGCCTCCTTACTACAGGTATAACAGTAGCGGCGCTGGAGCTGGCTCGCATCCTGTCCCGACTGTACGCATCGCCGTCCGTGCGCGGCGCGCCCTCGCTGCTGCTCGTGCTGTCGTCAGCCGGGCACGCGCTCAACTACCAAGCCACCAAGAAGTGGCTGGAGGAACAGATGGACTCTACCGACGCCTCCTTACTACAGGTATAACAGTAGTGGCGCTGGAGCTGGCTCGCATCCTGTCCCGACTGTACGCATCGCCGTCCGTGCGCGGCGCGCCCTCGCTGCTGCTCGTGCTGTCGTCAGCCGGGCACGCGCTCAACTACCAAGCCACCAAGAAGTGGCTGGAGGAACAGATGGACTCTACCGACGCCTCCTTACTACAGGTATAACAGTAGCGGCGCTGGAGCTGGCTCGCATCCTGTCCCGACTGTACGCATCGCCGTCCGTGCGCGGCGCGCCCTCGCTGCTGCTCGTGCTGTCGTCAGCCGGGCACGCGCTCAACTACCAAGTCACCAAGAAGTGGCTGGAGGAACAGATGGACTCTACCGACGCCTCCTTACTACAGGTATAACAGTAGCGGCGCTGGAGCTGGCTCGCATCCTGTCCCGACTGTACGCATCGCCGTCCGTGCGCGGCGCGCCCTCGCTGCTGCTCGTGCTGTCGTCAGCCGGGCACGCGCTCAACTACCAAGCCACCAAGAAGTGGCTGGAGGAACAGATGGACTCTACCGACGCCTCCTTACTACAGGTATAACAGTAGCGGCGCTGGAGCTGGCTCGCATCCTGTCCCGACTGTACGCATCGCCGTCCGTGCGCGGCGCGCCCTCGCTGCTGCTCGTGCTGTCGTCAGCCGGGCACGCGCTCAACTACCAAGCCACCAAGAAGTGGCTGGAGGAACAGATGGACTCTACCGACGCCTCCTTACTACAGGTATAACAGTAGCGGCGCTGGAGCTGGCTCGCATCCTGTCCCGACTGTACGCATCGCCGTCCGTGCGCGGCGCGCCCTCGCTGCTGCTCGTGCTGTCGTCAGCCGGGCACGCGCTCAACTACCAAGCCACCAAGAAGTGGCTGGAGGAACAGATGGACTCTACCGACGCCTCCTTACTACAGGTATAACAGTAGCGGCGCTGGAGCTGGCTCGCATCCTGTCCCGACTGTACGCATCGCCGTCCGTGCGCGGCGCGCCCTCGCTGCTGCTCGTGCTGTCGTCAGCCGGGCACGCGCTCAACTACCAAGCCACCAAGAAGTGGCTGGAGGAACAGATGGACTCTACCGACGCCTCCTTACTACAGGTATAACAGTAGCGGCGCTGGAGCTGGCTCGCATCCTGTCCCGACTGTACGCATCGCCGTCCGTGCGCGGCGCGCCCTCGCTGCTGCTCGTGCTGTCGTCAGCCGGGCACGCGCTCAACTACCAAGCCACCAAGAAGTGGCTGGAGGAACAGATGGACTCTACCGACGCCTCCTTACTACAGGTATAACAGTAGCGGCGCTGGAGCTGGCTCGCATCCTGTCCCGACTGTACGCATCGCCGTCCGTGCGCGGCGCGCCCTCGCTGCTGCTCGTGCTGTCGTCAGCCGGGCACGCGCTCAACTACCAAGCCACCAAGAAGTGGCTGGAGGAACAGATGGACTCTACCGACGCCTCCTTACTACAGGTATAACAGTAGCGGCGCTGGAGCTGGCTCGCATCCTGTCCCGACTGTACGCATCGCCGTCCGTGCGCGGCGCGCCCTCGCTGCTGCTCGTGCTGTCGTCAGCCGGGCACGCGCTCAACTACCAAGCCACCAAGAAGTGGCTGGAGTAACAGATGGACTCTACCGACGCCTCCTTACTACAGGTATAACAGTAGCGGCGCTGGAGCTGGCTCGCATCCTGTCCCGACTGTACGCATCGCCGTCCGTGCGCGGCGCGCCCTCGCTGCTGCTCGTGCTGTCGTCAGCCGGGCATGCGCTCAACTACCAAGCCACCAAGAAGTGGCTGGAGGAACAGATGGACTCTACCGACGCCTCCTTACTACAGGTATAACAGTAGCGGCGCTGGAGCTGGCTCGCATCCTGTCCCGACTGTACGCATCGCCGTCCGTGCGCGGCGCGCCCTCGCTGCTGCTCGTGCTGTCGTCAGCCGGGCATGCGCTCAACTACCAAGCCACCAAGAAGTGGCTGGAGGAACAGATGGACTCTACCGACGCCTCCTTACTACAGGTATAACAGTAGCGGCGCTGGAGCTGGCTCGCATCCTGTCCCGACTGTACGCATCGCCGTCCGTGCGCGGCGCGCCCTCGCTGCTGCTCGTGCTGTCGTCAGCCGGGCACGCGCTCAACTACCAAGCCACCAAGAAGTGGCTGGAGGAACAGATGGACTCTACCGACGCCTCCTTACTACAGGTATAACAGTAGCGGCGCTGGAGCTGGCTCGCATCCTGTCCCGACTGTACGCATCGCCGTCCGTGCGCGGCGCGCCCTCGCTGCTGCTCGTGCTGTCGTCAGCCGGGCACGCGCTCAACTACCAAGCCACCAAGAAGTGGCTGGAGGAACAGATGGACTCTACCGACGCCTCCTTACTACAGGTATAACAGTAGCGGCGCTGGAGCTGGCTCGCATCCTGTCCCGACTGTACGCATCGCCGTCCGTGCGCGGCGCGCCCTCGCTGCTGCTCGTGCTGTCGTCAGCCGGGCACGCGCTCAACTACCAAGCCACCAAGAAGTGGCTGGAGGAACAGATGGACTCTACCGACGCCTCCTTACTACAGGTATAACAGTAGCGGCGCTGGAGCTGGCTCGCATCCTGTCCCGACTGTACGCATCGCCGTCCGTGCGCGGCGCGCCCTCGCTGCTGCTCGTGCTGTCGTCAGCCGGGCACGCGCTCAACTACCAAGTCACCAAGAAGTGGCTGGAGGAACAGATGGACTCTACCGACGCCTCCTTACTACAGGTATAACAGTAGCGGCGCTGGAGCTGGCTCGCATCCTGTCCCGACTGTACGCATCGCCGTCCGTGCGCGGCGCGCCCTCGCTGCTGCTCGTGCTGTCGTCAGCCGGGCACGCGCTCAACTACCAAGCCACCAAGAAGTGGCTGGAGGAACAGATGGACTCTACCGACGCCTCCTTACTACAGGTATAACAGTAGCGGCGCTGGAGCTGGCTCGCATCCTGTCCCGACTGTACGCATCGCCGTCCGTGCGCGGCGCGCCCTCGCTGCTGCTCGTGCTGTCGTCAGCCGGGCACGCGCTCAACTACCAAGCCACCAAGAAGTGGCTGGAGGAACAGATGGACTCTACCGACGCCTCCTTACTACAGGTATAACAGTAGCGGCGCTGGAGCTGGCTCGCATCCTGTCCCGACTGTACGCATCGTCCGTGCTCGTGCTGTCGTCAGCCGGGCACGCGCTCAACTCGTGATTTAAATATTTAAATTGTAATTTTAATTTTAGTGATATTAAGACTGAACATGTAGTTAAATTTTTAATATGAGTGTATTTTAATTTATTTGATTGATCGAGTTATGTATTAGGATATTTAAGCGGGAATTACATTACGAAATTAGTGTCATGCATGTTGACATCAGTTTCACGAAAGTAGTTTCGATATATGCGAACGTAATTTCGTAACATAATTAGTGTCGTGAAAACAACAGTATCGCAGTGGCCATGGCGCCATCAGCATCAGGTATTTCAACATGCATGACACTAATTTCGAAATGTAATTCCGGCTTTACACTATGAAACTAATTGCATGACACTGATTTCACCAAAAAATCGCGCAGAGCACGAAACTAATTTGCATGCACGACATTAATGCATGCATTACGAAATTAATAAATTACACGTGAAACTGTTGGTAAAACTAATGTCACGAAATTAATTTCATGCCACTAATTTCGTAATGTAATTCCGGCTTATCTGTTGGTTTTAGTCTTAAGTAAGTCCAACACAATCTTGTATTGTTTAATGAATAATTAAATGAAATGGAATGAAAACTGACAGTCGGCAATAAAAGCTCGTACCAAAAATGAAATTTTAGTCTTAACGCGTTATTCCCCAGGACATATCGTTCGCCATGTGCCTGGAGTCCATCTCCTCGTCCCCGGCGCTGACGATGCACGTGTCGAAGCCCCCGCGCGCGGGCGGGCCGGCGCACTCGCTGCAGCGGCGGCTGCGCGCGCCCGTCACGCACAAGAAGATCAACCTGGCCGACGAGCTGCTGGCGTGGCCGCACGAGCGGTTCAGCATCCGCCGCATGACCGCCTTCACGCTCAGCAGCTTGCAGGTGAGTCCGGGCTAGAGCCAATTTACAACATTTCATTTTTCTGACTCCTTAATTTTGTTTAGGCATTTAATGTAAAAATTTAAACTATATTCTGTAAATTGTAAAATAAGTTGTACCTTTAAATTAGCTAATATTACAAATCAGTAGTCAAGAACTCCCCATCGGCAAACAAACCTACTAAAGGTTTTGCCAAGATGGGCATTGTAATGAATTGTAATATGTATTTTCTTTTTGTGTTAATCAATAAATTAAAAAAAAAAAAAATGGTATTTGAAAAGTTAGGAGACACGTATTTTTTCTTTTCATTTTATTTTAAGTTAAACCCCCATAGTTTGGGTGTTTTAAACTACCACGTTCGAAAAGGGCATAAGTACATTTAAAGGATGAATAAGATTAGTACTGTGGTCAATTTATTGATTTAAAAAGTAAATTAATTAAGTAAGGTGATTAGACGACCGCTTTAGCCTAGTTGGTAGTGACCCTGGCTACGAAGCAAGAGGTCCTGGGTTCGAATCCCGGTAAGGGCATTTATTTGTGTGACGAGCACGAATATTTGTTCTTGAGTCATGGATGTTTTCTGTGTATTTAAGTATGTATTTATCTATATAAGTACGTTTATCGTCGTCTAGTACCTATAGTACAAGCTTTGCTTAGTTTGGGACTAGGTCGATTTGTGTAAGATTGTCCGCAAATATTTATTTATTTAAAAAGCATGCTATGTCTGTGACAGTGACATTTGACAATGACAAGATACAAGGAATCAAATAACTGTCAATGTCACAACATTTGTTTTTCTTACTAGCTTAGCTATGGAATGTCCGCGCTATGGAATGTCCGCATTCAGCCATTAAATGGCTTCTTCAAAGTAATTTCCAGTTTTCTCATGAACTAGCGAATATAAAAAAAAAATATTTACTCAGCAAGCCCAAATCTCTCAATGGTTTTTAGTTTGAGCCGCTATGAAAAAAATAAATGTTGTCAATTGGGCATGGATGAAATTTTTCGAAATGCCTGTTTTTTTTGTGATAAGAATAACCTTCCTTAGCACCAGAAAAAAGCTAGGTGACTTGCGTGCACAGTGCAGCTGGTTACAAATATTATAGAACGTTCGTTTCACATCGCTACTCGCTAAGCTCTAGGCACTAAGCAAGCCAATGTCTGTGTGTTTCCGGCCTTAGAGAATTCATCATTATCATCATCAGTCTATATACGTCCCACTGCTGGGCACAGGCCTCCTCTCATGGATAAGAGGGGATGGGTAGTAGTCCCCGCGCTGGCCCAGTGCGGATCGGGGACTTCACATACCTCTTTGAATTTCTTCCCAGATGTATGCAGGTTTCCTCACGATGTTTTCCTTCACCGAAAAGCTAACGGCAAATATCAAATGATATTCCTTACATACCTACGTTCCGAAAAACTCGATTGCCGAGCCGGGATTCGAACCCACGACTGCCGCATGCCTGAACCACTAGGCCTCCGTAGCACTACAACGGAGCTAACTTGTCCCCAGAGCCACAAGGAGCCGGGGCGCAGCACGGTGCTGGACGCGCCGTCGGACGCCGCGCTGGCCAACCTCGTGTCCAACATCCGGGGGATTGCGCGCGCGCTGGCCTCGCACATATACAACCTCACCGACGGCGGCGCCGACGACTCGCTGCTGTACGACGATGCGTTGGTGAGTCACGCGTCACCGTCATTTGCTTAATACCTATGTAAAACAACTTTCTCACTTCTCATGCTCGAAAAGTGTGTCATATTAGGCTTAACAAGCGGGGCTAAAGTAGTACATGTAGCCCCTAGGGAAAATATGTATAAATATTTATGATTTTTAAAACATTTAATTTGACCAATCTAAACACTTCGCTGTATTAAATTCACCAATCACCACTCTTTAAAAAACATTTGTATTTGCTATCAACTCACCAGATTACAGCTAATATTAAAAACAACCAATCAGAAACCAGAAATAATTTCAAATATCAGGTGTTTTTAGTCCCTAACTCACAATAATTATTAAAACAAAAAACGCCTCTGGCCGTCAACGACGCGCCTGTAGACCGTCAGGCGGGCCAATACACGGTGATTAAATACTGATGCTCCACCATAGTTGTCTCTTTCTATAAAATGCAATGAGAAAGAGACAGCGCGTGGGTCGACTGATAATACTTCACCGTGTATTGGACGCCTCAGAGGCGTTTATTCGTGGTGTCAATATTTTGTATCAATGTCAAAGCAGTTTATTAAAAAAAGTATGCCGCCAAATCGAATAATCTTTGCGACGTGGAATTTATGATTGATTGTGGATGGATAATCTTTGTTTTACTATTTTCTCGCAGTCGAAGTGAAAAGTAGAGTGTATAACTCGGGTCTAAAAGCCATATTACCCCTCGAAATATTTTCCCTCACTTTGCTCGGGAAAATAACCATCTCGTGATAATATGGCTTATTTTAGCCCCTTGTCATACAATCTACTATTTCATCACAGTTGCACGTAAATAGGTGGGAACCTGTAATTGGCTTTTTGTATTCTATCTATAATATCATTGTGTTTCTGTAGCTGTTGGTTCTCCAAATATAAATTAATAAAGAAATCGTGTTATTCCATGCCTGTATACAGAAGGACAATGGCCTAAATTGTTCCTGCGGGAGTTATGGCGAGTTTGTATTCCCTAGGGAGTAATGAGCTTGTGTGTGATCTGATTGGTTTAAGCAAATCTAATCACAAGAATTCTGCTTAGTGATTGGTTGAAAAAAAAACTAGTTGGCCACGCGCCGCAACAATACTGCTCTGTGATTGGTTGAAATATTGAAGCTGCGCGCTCCACTAGCACTGATCTGGAAGTGAAATTGTCAATTTGGTAAATTTTTGATTGGTGCGGTTGTATGAAACTTAGATTTTTCTGTCTTTTGTAGTTATTTATTTCCTCGCAAATGTGATGAAAAACATTGTGTATAACACGGGCGTAAACTATTGCAAACTCGAGTCATCAAAAGCCCTCCGCCTTCGGCGTCAGGCTTCTGATAGACACTTACGCCCCTCGATAAAGAATGTACTATTATCCGTTACTGGTTGCCCCGGTTACGTCTCCCGGGTCAGTTTTTAGGGTTCCGTACCTCAAAAGGAAAAAACTGAACCCTTATAGGATCACTTTGTTGTCTGTGTGTCTGTCTGTCAAGACCCTTCATCTCGGGAACGCGTGGAGATATCGAGTCCGCCCCCTCTAATTTTTGAACGGTGTATTTTAAAAATATGAAAAAAATCATGGACATAGGGCTTATTAAATTCTTTCACCGAAAATTATTTTAAACAAGATCGGTGCAAAGGTTTTCGAGATATTGCTGAAAAACTGCCTTCCTTAAAGAAAAGGACCTAAGTGCCGTAAGATTTCTGTGACGATACTTTAATAGGCACGGAACCCTTCGTTTTGCGTGGTCCGACACGCACTTGGCCGGTTTTTTTCTGTAAAAAGAGATGTCCCGATTTGGACTGCTTCATTATATACTGAGTGAAGTGTCATTCCGCTGTCCGTCTTGAATATGAAAATGTTATTTCAGAGTGTGGACGAGGAATCTGTGAAACATTGGTACAAATATTTGTCGTCGCAATCGAGAGCACCTCAGATCATCACCACATCCTCTCCTAGCTCAGGTCAGTACAATAAATCGAATCAATATATTGTTCAATTGATTAATATTTATAAAAAAAAAATTAAAAAGTTCGTAATGAGCGGAATTTCAACCCACGCCCTTTGCAATCCGTGCAAACCTTAATAAGCTATTTTGTGCCCACGCGTAGTAGCGAATTTTCCAATCATTTATTTCAGACTCCCCAGCCCAGCACGCACGATGCAAGTAGACTTCCCATACAAATGTAGATTGGCTCTCAACGGCTAGCTGGAATGGAAACGGATGGTTAATAAGTTTCTGTCAAAAAATAATTTTTGGTACAAGCTTTTATTGCCGACAGTACTTTTCTGTACATCATCAACTATTCGTTGAGACGATTCTAACGAGCCCAAACTCAATAAGGTTGCGTCTGTTAAGTCCTGAATTCCCATGGCCACCTTCTGTCTCCATCATCAGATCAGCTCGATGGTACCATAATATTGAATTGTCATCCAAACTATTATTTAACCCAAAATTTCAGCTCAATCGGTTGAGGTTATCTGCTTCAAAATTGAGTTGCAAGATTCCACCCGAACAAACATAGCTACATTGCAAGTTAAATAAAAGCGGGTAAAAAAAAAAGTGACAACACTAATCTATAGCGAACATGGCCTTACATTCAATATTTGACAGCTGTCATCCCAATATAATTTATATCATCATTGTACGTTTATTGTACCGGGATGACGGCTGTCAATGATCGGCTGTTGAAAAAAATCTAATTATAGAGTGATGGTTGATGGTGCTAGCCAGACTACTATCAGTGTGGATAAGTATAATCATCATCATCATTATATCAACCGAAAGACGTCCACTGCTGGACATAAGCCTCCCCCAAAGAGAGCCAAAGTAAACGGTTCTGCGCCCCCTGAATCCAACGGACTCCCGCGACCTTTACCAGGTCATCAGTCAACCTACCCACGAAGCAAATTTGACAGGTATGTATAATATCGTGTTCTAATTACAGCAATGTCATGTCCACAGGTGTGACAGGCGCGTTAGAGCGCGCACTGTCCCGGTACATGGACGTGACGGTCAGCGTGCACGCGGTGGACAAACGCGAGCCCGAGTACACGCTATACTCGCCCACCAGGGCACAGCTCTACGTATACAGGTACTACGACAATACCATGTCCACAGGTGTGACAGGCGCGTTAGAGCGCGCACTGTCCCGGTACATGGACGTGACGGTCAGCGTGCACGCGGTGGACAAACGCGAGCCCGAGTACACGCTATACTCGCCCACCAGGGCACAGCTCTACGTATACAGGTACTACGACAATACCATGTCCACAGGTGTGACAGGCGCGTTAGAGCGCGCACTGTCCCGGTACATGGACGTGACGGTCAGCGTGCACGCGGTGGACAAACGCGAGCCCGAGTACACGCTATACTCGCCCACCAGGGCACAGCTCTACGTATACAGGTACTACGACAATACCATGTCCACAGGTGTGACAGGCGCGTTAGAGCGCGCACTGTCCCGGTACATGGACGTGACGGTCAGCGTGCACGCGGTGGACAAACGCGAGCCCGAGTACACGCTATACTCGCCCACCAGGGCACAGCTTTACGTATACAGGTACTACGACAATACCATGTCCACAGGTGTGACAGGCGCGTTAGAGCGCGCACTGTCCCGGTACATGGACGTGACGGTCAGCGTGCACGCGGTGGACAAACGCGAGCCCGAGTACACGCTATACTCGCCCACCAGGGCACAGCTCTACGTATACAGGTACTACGACAATACCATGTCCACAGGTGTGACAGGCGCGTTAGAGCGCGCACTGTCCCGGTACATGGACGTGACGGTCAGCGTGCACGCGGTGGACAAACGCGAGCCCGAGTACACGCTATACTCGCCCACCAGGGCACAGCTCTACGTATACAGGTACTACGACAATACCATGTCCACAGGTGTGACAGGCGCGTTAGAGCGCGCACTGTCCCGGTACATGGACGTGAGGGTCAGCGTGCACGCGGTGGACAAACGCGAGCCCGAGTACACGCTATACTCGCCCACCAGGGCACAGCTCTACGTATACAGGTACTACGACAATACCATGTCCACAGGTGTGACAGGCGCGTTAGAGCGCGCACTGTCCCGGTACATGGACGTGAGGGTCAGCGTGCACGCGGTGGACAAACGCGAGCCCGAGTACACGCTATACTCGCCCACCAGGGCACAGCTCTACGTATACAGGTACTACGACAATACCATGTCCACAGGTGTGACAGGCGCGTTAGAGCGCGCACTGTCCCGGTACATGGACGTGAAATAAGCTCATTAGATACTGTCAAGTTTAAAGCAAAGTTTTAGAATGTAACCAAGCATAAGCAAAAGTGCTTTTAGTGCAATGTTTTTACCTTTACATTGTCTTTTGTGCCCTATTAATATTAAATATGTATTCTATTCCAGTGTAAAACCAGCGGTATTCGACCTCATCCTAACACTAGCTATCATCGCTTACCTCGCTGTCGTCTATTTCGCGATCCAGCTGTTCCCGAGTTTCTACGAAGAATACGCCAAGGTTGTCACGGGCAAGGCCAAAGTACATTAGGGTAAGACAGATTATGTAAAAGCAATAAGCCCTTTGAGTTCCACAGTCGGTATAGTTTGTGGTTATTGAAGGTAAACAAAGGCTTTGTAATTGGGCCAAACAACTATTTTTAGGGAAAAAAAAAACAGAACCCTTATAGGATCACTCGTGCGTCTGTCTGTCCGTCTGTCACAGCCGATTTGCTCCGAAACTACTGGACCGATTGAGTTGAAATTTGGTACACATATGTAAATTGGTGACCCAAAGATGGACGCGTAAAGTAAATTAATGAATTCTGAACAAGGGGGCCACTTTTGGGGGGTAAACTGGAAAATTAAAAGAAAAAGTTTCGCAAACTGTATTGTGTGACATATCAAACGAATGGGGTTGTTGTAAGCATGTCAGATTTTTTTTTTATAATTTTAGCAAAAACAGATTTGAAGTAATTTAGGAAAAATGACGAAAATTGACCATTCCCGCCCCCCCTTATCTCCGAAACTCTAAAAATGGAAAGACATAAGCAAAAACCAAACTTTCAATGTCACCATAGTAGTTACCTCTCTTTCTAACAGCTAACCTTATTTTGAGGTTAAAGAACTTTATTATCTCGAAAGAAATGTAACATTTCACTAATGAAATTAAGGCATGCATTAAATTATATCATGTATAATGTTTCGCATGTGAGCGACGCTATTTAATGACTTCTTACTGTCTGTGGTAGTCAAAGGGTAGAGACGTATAGAAGCGTATGTTTGAGTTTTGTGGACAGACTTAACACGTTCAATGCCAAAAATCGCTACGCTCGTAACCGCTTTCCGCTTATATAACGGAGGCTATATAAAGGTTCTTGAGTGGCGACCACGTACCAGAAGGCGCGGCGTGGGCAGGCCCCCACAAGGTGGACTTCGTCTACGTTGTGTACGTCAATTAGCCGACGTTTTTCTGTTTTAAGGATTCCGTACCCTAAGGGTAAAACGGGACGCTATTACTAAGACTCCGCTGTCTCCGTCTGTCTGTCTGTCTGTCCGTCTGTCACCAGGCTGTATCTCATGAACCGTGATAGTTAGACGGTTGAAATTTTCACAGATGATGTATTTCTGTTGCCGCAACAAATACTAAAAAACAGAATAAAATAAATATTTAAGGGGGCTCCCATACAACAAACGTGAGCTTTTATAGATAATGGTACGGAACCCTTCGTGCGCGAGTCCGACTCTCACTCGGCCGGTTTTGTTTTTTATCTATCGAAAATTGCGATTAAAAAAATGTTTATGTATCTTCATTACGATTAATTAAAGTTTCCTTTCCGGCCAATATATTTTATTTAAATGTTGGTTTAATAAAATTACAAAGTTGACTCTTTCAGTGGGGGACCATAAAAATAAACGTACAAAAAATGCCGGTAAGAGAAAGTGAAATATTAAATAATATTAATCAATAAAATAATATGGACGTTCATTCGCACATTATAAAACCGTAAACATCAATACTCACATTATATGCCGTAATAATACGAAGGAGAGGTCGGTAGAAAATAAAGAACGACCCAATTGTCATGTGTTCTGCCTATCCCTTTTGAGAACAGGCGTTGTTTGTCTTGCATTTAGCCTCCAAAGTTGAATTTGTCACGAAAACGCCGGCTACCGTCGCGACCTGGATTGTACGCTTTTATACTGTCTCTTGTCTAGAAAAGTAATATAATATAAGTACAGGATTTAATTATATTTTAAACAACGATTTTTGAGATTTGGCCGTCGCATGAAATGAAAAAATGCAGAATATTTTATTTCTACCTTTAATAAACTTTATATATGATGCTACATTGGCCGTATCTTTTAGTGTGTTATTTCTTGTATATAGCGAAAATTCAGCGTAGGTAATGCTATCATTACACATCTCGTGTTAATATTGGCTCGCAAGATCCGCTATCGTCTCTATTACTAAAGCACCTGTTAGCTAATGGTAGTTTATGTAACTGTACATAATGGGATGCCTTAAATCACGAGCGTGGTTTTATGAAACGAACGCCACCGAGTTTCATAACACGATCACACGAGTGTTTTAAGGTGTAACACTACTTTATCTACACACCATAAATCTTCAATGATGTGTTCGGGAACCATTAGAATAACCGCCATTGCACCGCCATGGCCGACTAGATTGCAAATCATGACCAACTAGATTTCCATCGAAAACAGTATCGAAGGCTCTGAACTCTGGGCCACGCTTCGAAATTTAAAAGTCATTACTTTATCAATATCCTAATGAACAAATCGATATCCTAATGAAAATACGTACAAAATAACCTACGACGAGAGACAAGTTAATTATTTTTATAAATCTTATTGATATCAATAATGAATATTACTGCCAGTTTCTGAAAGCATTTTATTGATTTATAGTATGTGTGTAGATAAAGTTGGTTTTGTCTCGTTCTTACATACAAATATCAAGGAATTTTATTTGTCCCATTTCCAACTAAAACAGCTTTTGTCAGACTTATAATAAGGCACTAATGTACAACTCTAAATGCGCCATTAGACTATTTTCCATTTCATCCGGCGGCTCAGTAAATTGTGAAACAGAATCAGCGTACTATCAATAGTCACTAATTTATGAAACGTTAAATAATTACCGACATTTTATTTATGATCGTTATGTACAGTTGAGCTCGTAAACAGCACGTTGTTGCTACTGCGATGCTTTATGAGCCGAGAAATTCAAAGTATAGTTAAGCTAATATATATGTATTTCTGTTAAGTCCACTATTGCATTTTAACTTCTTATCCAAAGTGCAATCTCAGACCGAAAACAAATTACAAACAACATAGTGAAGCCGGTTTTTAACCATGCCAAATAAACAAATACAGACTGAATTGCACAAAACTCGAAATGTGTGATCTTGACAGCCTTGTGTGTCACGTACATACCTCGAACAAATCATGCGGATGACGTAAAAATGACGTACCTAATTTTGCACATAGGATGATGTCTGTATTGCAACATCCGTATGACATATTGCACGAAGTAACAGATTAACCGCGTATAATTTCAAGAAATCTATACAGAATTATCTGTATGATAGGATGATGTACTTAGTGAATAAAATAAATGTTGCGAGATTTGTTTACGTAAGTACGATAATTGATAATAAAAGTCAATATGTTACTAAAAAAAAATAATGACATTATGTACACAACTATTTCTCTAACAAGTCTATAATTGCGGTCACACACTTAAAATAAGCTTTAGTAAAATTTTCTTCCTCACTTGCTTGACCGGGAAAAAAAATTGGCTAACAATTTCGCTGTATCAATGACAATCGCACTACTCGATTGGTCGGTTTTATTAAACAGGTTGATAATTGATAAGTAGTAATTGTTTATGAAAATACTTTTTGAAATCATCCTATGACTGGTTTGAGTTTGAGACATCCGCATGATTTGTTCGAGGTATGGTCACGTACCTACAGAAGAGTTTTGTGAAATTTTGTATGTAAGGCGTGTTCACGTCATACTAAATTGAATTCTGTTTGTAGGGGAACAGAGTTCATTTTTAGTATGAGGGGGCCAGCTATTGAAGGGTGGCCAGCTACTGGCGATGTACACTATATGATTACGGAGGTGCGATATTTCTAATAAATATGATTTTCAATCTGTTGCTAAATGAATCAAATATATATTTGCATATATTGTAGTGAAATTCACTTAGAACGTATGTACAAAATGCCTGCAATATAAACATTCGGAATGAATTTAGTATGCTAAGGCTGAATGTGTTTTTAGTACCCAAAATTATGCGTATTGATACATTTCATATGTGACGCTTTTTAATGATTATTTAAATCAAAATTATCTCATTCGAGTATTATTGTAATTATTATGATCACAATTTGCATTTAAATTGTCTATTTATTATGTTCTTTGGTTTATGGTTTTTTTTTTATTTAATTATGGTGTGTTGGAAAGTTACTCTGTTTATCTACTATATATGCATGTGGCAGAAAATCTATTGAAAAAGTATGTACAGTCAAGAAGTATTAAACACTGTGGATGACCAAAAACGCCAAAGTATCTTCTCTTAGCGCAGTTGAAAAGTGCCAATTACTCATTCAAATTAGAGACATGATGACTCATACTGCCCGGACAAAGTTAAATTTTAATTACCTTTAATTGAAAGGAAATAATATGATCCTAGCTGACTTTTATTTTAATAATAATACTATACTAAAAAGTGAAACAGTTTTATTAGGCAGGCGTACGATGTTTCACCAATAGCCCAGCCACTAGTCTATCATTTTCACCCAATTACCCGTTTTATTTAGATTCCATCAACCAGTAATAGTGCCTATACACCCCAGCGGGTGCTGTCTCTGTGTGCGTCCCGTGACGCGGGCAGCGACAGCATCCGCGAGGTGTACTCCTTGCATTCCATTAAATTGTCAAAAGGGCCTCTACGTGTTGTCTCAGTTGGTACTTTGTAGGTACCTAGCCCCACGCACGCCTCCCAAAGGTCCGGGACATCATGTCCCGTGAGCGGGAAAGACATACATAATACTATTAAAAATCCACTAGTCGGGTGAGAATGAGTCTTATTTCAATGGTATAAAGACTTTGTTAGAACAAACTTTCTCTCTATCTGTCAAAGTTATTTATTCTTCAATTTAGATACATCTATCTGTGTCTTTTTCAATGGATTTTCGCGTCACAATCGATAATGAATTATGTTGACCGTCCTTGCAGTTCCTCATTATGAAGTCACGTGAAACATATATTATTTAACATATTATATGCAGAAATAAATCGAGTATTGATAGTTTTGCTTTATAATAATTTAACTGACAAAATAACCTCAAACTAAGCTAAATATAGTAATTTTATTAAAAAGCAGAACTATACAATTTATAACGCGTGCAGATAAAGAATGGATCTGAAAATGGCGTCCGCTCGCATGCTATCTCGCTCACACCCTATCGCTGTCTATACTCACACAGTTACGTACTCGCTGCAAAAAAATGATGCTAATATTTTTAGAGAACGAATTAAATGGGCAGCCGTTTTGCCAACCATACCATTGGTAACCGCCGCCATTTTCAGATCCATTCTTTATCTGCGCGCGTTATACCTCCATTATTGTATGCCTATTCAGTAAGTAAATTACCATTCCTTGTCTAATTTGGTTCAAGGTAGGTGTATGGATATCGATATATCTGAGAATCATGGACTAAAATAACTATTGCTCACATAAATTCACTAAAACTTCCCATTTTGTGAAAAAATGCCTTAGTTACGACAAAGTTTTAAATTGCGCGTCACATTTTTGACTTATGTAAAGTCAGCGTCATATTATTGTCAAACAAAAATAATAATACTATTGACAGCGTGAACAAACAAGTGAAATCAAAAGATATTTCGAAAAACCCAACTGTTTTTTTACAAATACACTCAAGAGCAAAAGTTTCGGGTACACTTTGTATAGAATTTCAGTATAAACTGTACCCAAAACTTTTGCTCTTGAGTGTATTATAGCCTATGTCACTCCTACGATTAAGAGTAATCCAACGACACCTCATATGTCGGAATCCGAACGGTTAAGAGCCCTCTAACATTTGAGCTGTAAGCCAATTCGCAATTTTTACGCGACGTTGCCATTCCGCTCGCGCTATCATTTGTCTCACGTCTTACTCGCTGCAATGTGAAAGACGACGAAATAGTGTTGATCCAGCGCTGAAGCCATTAGTGAGGACACAGTATGCCATGTATGGGAATGAGAATACAAACGTATTGTAGGTATTGTTATATGATTAAGTGTTTAATTAATCCATACTTCCATATTCATACTAATCCATACTAATATTATAAATGGGAAAGTGAATGTGTGTGTTTGTTTGTCCATCTTTCACGGCAAAACGGGGCGACAAATTGACGTGATTTTTTAAGCGGAGATAGTTGAAGGGCTGGAGAGTGACATAGGCTAATGTTTGTCTCTTTCTAACCCCCCACTTCCCTAAAATGGGGGTTGGAAGTTTGTATGGAGCATTCCGCAATTTTCAAGGTAGAAAGCTAAAAATTGGTATGCGGACTATTTGTGACTAACAAAAAAATCGTGAATCATTTTTTTTTGGAAATCTGCACCCAACCCCTTAAAAGAGGGGATGAAATTTTATAGGGGGGTCCAGATATGTAGAGTCGATATGTAGATTCGATATGTAGAGTCGATATGTAGAGTCGATATATCGACTCTACATATAGACTCTACATATCGACTCTACATATCGACTCTACATATCAACTCTACATATCGACTCTACATATCGACTCTACATATAGACTCTACATATCGACTCTACATAGCTGGACCCCCATCTAAAATTTCAACCCCTCTTTTAAGAAGTCGGGTGCAGATTTCCAAAAAAAAGTTATGCACGATTTTTTTGTTAGTCACAAAATAGTCCGCATACCAAATTTTAGCTTTCTACCTTGAATGGATTTCTACTTGGAATGCTTAATACAAACTTCCACCCCCCATTTTAGGGAAGTTAGAAAGAGCCAAAAAGTAGCCTATGTCACTCTCCATCCCTTCAACTATCTCCACTTAAAAAATCACGTCAATTCGTCGCTCCGTTTTGCCGTGAAAGACGGACAAACAAACACACACATACACTTTCCCATTTATAATATTAAGTATGGATTCCAGAGGGTCAATCACGTAACGCATTGTACGTGCGTCAGGTAGACCTAAATTTCACATTTTATATGGAAAAATTACAGTTAAATCTACCTAACGCGCGTAAGAAATGTTACGTGATCGACCCACAGGCTATAAACTATCTTAGTGCAAAATTCCATCCAAATCGGTTGAGACGTTTAAGCGTGATTGAGTAACAAACATCTAAACATCCAAACTTTCGCATTTGTAATATTATAGTAGGATAATAATATTTATTTACTGAAAATATCATTATTATCAGTGCATATAAAACCATCGGGCAGGCCGTACACTCGTTTACCGCCGTCATGGTAGATATAAAAAAGTTAGGATTGACATCCATAACAATTATGCAATTTGTATAAAGCAATCAATTAAGGAAAAACAGTTAAACATAAAGATTATTATAACACCAATCTTAGATACTTCCACTTCCAACAAACAACGATCAAGTCGATACTATCGTCCTATACGCGCACACATTAACAATGTTTCATGCCGCTACACACCGTCCGACGCACACTAGCATAAATGTCACGCATAGCGACGTTGCTAGCTGTGCGGAGCCGACGAACATAGGTCCTACCTCGACGAGCGCTGGCGCGGGTCTGAGCGTTAGGCAGCGCGTGGCCGCCGTAGTCATGTAAAATGAGGTATTGTTTAATAATTCGCCGAAAATAAATCGTGGTGATTTAAATCCACTTAATAAATGTTTCGTAATAAACAGATACTGGAGATCATTTTGGTATCAGAATTACGTTAAGATAATGCACGGATTTTGAGAAATCATGACTTGATTTTGACCGTTTTCGGTGCAAAATGTAATTCGTTTCAGATTTTTTTTCTCAGCCCATGGCTCATAAAAATTTAACTTTTAATTACTTTGATTAAACTACAGGGTATTTGTGATTGTAACAGATTTTTTTTTGTGCATACTATTTAACTGATTTGACCAATTATCACTCCGAAATGAGGTCTCTCACGAGATTTAGCTGAAACATGCCGCTGCAGAAAATTCATTACTAAATCAGTAAAAAGATTATCGGTCAATTGTCATGCTGATATTGTAAAGGAGAAATCAAACTATCTTCACCAACTAGTTGTTATTTAAAAAAACGAATGGAAGGTATGTAATTTTGACGATAAAAACTTACAATTACGCGTGTTTTTTGTTATAGTCCTCTTAAGGCTGCAGGGCGAGCCAAAGAATAGACATATTTTCGAAAAACATAACCCTCCTTCGGCAGTCGGGTAAAAAAACCAAAGCTTAAGTAGCGAAATATGTTTTTCACACCTCTCATTCAGAAAAGTAAGTTTTGGTCCCCGACGAGAGGGAGCAAAATGCCACTTTTCTGTTCAAGCTACTTTTTTAATTTATTCATTGGCATGTAGCATTTACGCAATGTGCCAATTGAACACAGATCTTAAGAAAATAATCGATTGTAATTTCATCGTAATCGATTAAAAACGAACATATTTCAAGTTTTAACTTTAGCAACGTTATATTTACATATTAAAACGTGAGAATTTTTCGTAATATTTGAAAAAATTGTCACATTTTACTGAAATCAAAACTATGATGTTAATGTATATAAATTATATAATAATGAATATTGATATTCGTTCAATTTTCCTCATAATCGGTGTGAAAAGTTACATGTGTCACTCAGGAGCAAAATTATTTTCGTCTTGGGCGTTAACACTTGAATCCCTCACCACGCTCAGGATCCTACGTTAGAATCCCTCGCTACGCTCAGGATTCTACTGTAGGATCCCTCGCTACATTCAGGATTCAATACACCGCCCTCGCCGTAAATATACTATTTTGCTCCCTTGTGACACAAATAACTATTAACACATCTTTACTGCTACAGTAAGAAAGACGGGATATATTTGGCTACTTTGGCTGTTACTAACTATATGCCGCTGACTGTACGGTTAAAAAGCAACTAGTTATTTTAGTCCCTGGTGTATGAAGAGAATTATGTTGTTACATTTTTATTTCAATCTATTAGCTATTAGGTAAACTTGAACTCCTATGGAATGTTTGGATAAGTGATTGAGCAATTGTAGACCTAAGAGGCTGTAGAATAGAGTCCATTTTCAATTTGTGACGGAAGTATTCTTACCGAAAAATCAAGTCGACGACTTTAAGTAAATCTATAATAAGGTTTAGGTATGGTGTACATGTGAAAGCCTAAATTTTCTTGAGTACAGTAAATAAAAAGTAATTCTTGATTTTAGTTTGGTCCGTGTTCTCTAGAGGTTAAGGTCTACTTTCGCTCAATAGGTTTGAGAACAAAATAGTCAAACTTGTGTCTTGTGTAAGTAAAAGTGGATGTAAGGGAATTGAGAATAAACATTTGTTTTTAACATGTTGTTTTATTAAAATACTTTTTCTTAATTATAACATCTCTGAAAATACATTAAAACACTTATCATGTCCTTTGTTTTAAATATATATTGACTTTTTTATATTATTATCGAAAACATATGGATTACTTATTTACAAGATGTATAATATTAATAATTATAACAGAAGTGCTAACGTCAAAGAAAATTCATAGCTTAAAAAAAGGTTGTGTTATTGTCAGTGAACTACCTTGCACGAATTTTTACCCTGAACTTATTTTTTTAAATTCTTGTACAAAGTTATAAACACTTTTACTGCCGATATTCTAAGCCTATTACATAGACATATATTGCATTGATGGTGAGTTAATGTTTACTACAAGCTACCTTGTATCTTATGAACTAATTACGTATATGGCACTTAATTATATTAAAAAATCGTTACCCTTTTCGGTTTGACCTAATCGGGTAAACATACCAGAGCGGACAAAATAGATCTTATTGCTAATGATACAAGGTTGATATCTCAGCTTTTAGCAATTTTGATGTCAGTGTCGCGCTGTTTGAAAATGGATCTTAATGCTAACATAGTAAGGTTGATATCTCAGCCCTCGAAGACCTCGACGCTGGCGGCGCCCGTGATGTCTCGCAGCTCGGCTGACTTGAAGGTGGCCACGATGTTGATCTTGCCAAGTTTCTGGAATAAAAAGGACATGTATAGAATAGTATATTGTTTAACGAGGGGCGTAAGTGTAATACTGCGAACAGGAGTCTATCAGAAGCCCGACGCCGAAGGCGGAGGGCTTTTGATGACTCGGAGTTTGCAATATTCTTACGCCCGTGTTATGCACAATGTTTTTCATCACATTTGCGAGGAAATAAATAACTACAAAAGACAGAAAAATCTAAGTTTCATACAACCGCAAATATTGACGAAATTGACAACTTCACTTCCAGATCAGTGTTAGTGGAGCGCGCTGCAATATTTCACACAGCATGCTCCCAGAAGATGTACAACATATCACCGCCCAAAGAATCTGGAATTTCCTGGAGGCAACGGGCCACAACAGATCACTTGCTGGTGAAGCGGCACATTAAAGGCCCATAAATCAATAATAATACTAATAATCATGTGTGGAAATCAATGAGATGGTTACCGACTGATGAATATCAGAGAATTTCAGCTATTGCCCTATAAATGATTCATGATATATGTTGATTTTGGTAGCGCTGCGTCCTGCGTGCTGCTGTTCATTGGAGGACTATATACAGCATCAGATGATAATAGTACATTATTGCCGTGGCCGGGAAGGAGGCAATTGCAGGCTGAGTATTTGTTTAAATGGACGAGCTTGCGAGATATAGTGCTTTTCTCAAAAATGGGGGAATAATAAACTTTTCTCAAACATGCAATGAAATGTCGTCCTTACGTGCGTTATAACAGGCTTCAAAGTATCACGTTTCGGGCGGAACTACTCGAGAGAACTGGTAAGCAATTTCATACAAAATTGAAGGCCTAGGCCGGGAAGTAATTTTTTTTTTAATTTTAATGTTAACATGGCGTCTGTGTTCATCTACAGGCTAAACAGCTGAATTATTATTTTTTATTTTTTCTAGTGGCAGAATGGTTATCGGACCAAAAATATCCGCGTTAATGCCTATTACACACGAACCTTTATTAAGAATACAAATCTGTATGATTCAGTGTGTTGATGAATAAATTAAAAATATTATCTATACGTAAGTCACCAGAGGCCATAGACAATATTAAAAATCATCTGCATTTATTTTATTCATTATAGAAATTAAGATTATTATTATCAGGTTATAATGGCCCTAATAGGGTCTAATCGAACGCTACACACGCGAAATACGGACGACTCGTAAAAAAAAACATTAAGTATGGAGGAATTGGAGGGAAAATTAATGTACTATTTTGAGTGGTGTATTGTTTTATTTCATTGCATATGTTTGAGAAAAGCACTATACATGCCTGGCCGTGAAAAGGGCTTGCCGGCTTCGTATCACTATCCGGCCTCCCTACGGTCGGCCGTCTATACCTACTCCCCCGGCAAAGCCCTTCTTTGACAGCGTCTGCAGTAATGTACTATTAAATATCGTTGCACAACGTGAAAATATTAATGATTTCCCGCCGTTTTTCTTTTTAAACCGAATCGCAAGTGTTTTTTTCCGCCGAAAAACGCAAACTACTTATTCTATAACACATAGAAAAACGTCGCGTTTGCAACAGAAAAATACGAGTTGAATTGGCTGAATACGCCCTGTGCCGTCTTTTATATGCCGGTTTCAACTTTTTAAAAAGTTTGGTACTCGACAAATAAAGGAATTTATATGTAACATTCCAGGCGGCCTGCAATGTTTTTTATTTTTTTAATTTTGATCCGACCTGAAACTATACACTTTACCTTCCAATATGTAGTGACTAATGTACACTTTGCGGGCCATTTTGGAGAAATAGTACATTACTGCAGAGGCCGGGAAATAGCAATTCGTGGATGAGTCGATTTTGTCGGATGAAGCGAAGCTGAATCCGACAATAGAGACGAATCCACGAATTGCCATTCCCGCCGAGGCAGGTATAGTGCTTTTCTCCATAAATGCGAGGAAATCAAATAATATTTTCAATAATTTTAAAACAGCGAGTAGTATGTCAATAACCTATCATGTTCCCGCCCAACTTATTTTTTAAAAGTATGTACACGGCGTGACTCAAGGTGGCAGTTTCTATTGACCCACATAAAAAAATTAAAACATTAGAATCAATTACAATTTTATGTTTTATGTAATTAAAATTATTAAAGATTACACGGGATTGAAATCTAAACGCAATTTAGTTCGTTTTGAATATTATTTCGAAAATATTTTAATTTCTTCAGTTAATACTTGAGACATTTTTTAAAACGTCACTTCGATCACTTGCAAAAGTAATCGTTTTGTCTATGACAATTAAAAAATATAAAACTTCTAACCAGTCTAACTATAGCAAGTTGTTATGACAAATTGCTAGGCCTTTAAACTTACGAGCATTTGGCTGTTTGTCGTGATTTGTCTTGGTCAAAACATATGATTAAAAGGTAAAAAAGTATACAGTAAAGGAATTTCATACATTTTCCGCTAAAATTGTAGAATTTACCTTTTTAAATTTGCGCTTGTCAGTAACGAGGAACTTCGCGTACTATTTTTGCTACAGCAAGGCGCACATTTCCGAGCATATTGGAGAAAATATACTAACGTTAGGCTGTACAGGGAGAGCAGCGACGACGCGCGCCTTAGCCGGCGTGTCCGGGGCCGGCACCCGCAGCGTGCGCCCCGCCAGCCCCGGCGACGTCACGCGGAACTCGCAGCCCGACAGCGCGCGGTCCAGCGGGTTCAGGAACGATAGGGACGCTTCCGTCGGCTGGTTCATTATAAGGTCGTCGTTGAACTGCGGAAAGTAGGCACATTTGAAGTAGGTATAAACACGGAGCACATGAAGGAGATAAATCATATAAGGGCTACATAAGGGTTGTTCAGGTCACTCAAACACGTAAGGGGTTTTGAAGAACTTATTTGTCAAGACAGAATGTCGCCGTTGAAGGATCGTCATCATCAAAAGTTAAACCTGTTAACGCCATCAAAAACATGGTAGCAAACAGGACAATACGATCAATACATTCTTAACCGCTTTACAAGGGTCGTATTCAGTGTTAATCACTTATTATGCGCGGGTGGCGCAGGACCGGTCATTGTGGCACTCTTTGGGGGAGGCCTATGTCCAGCAGTGGACGTCTTTCGGCTGATATGATGATGATGATGATGATTGAACCTAGCATTTTAGGATGACGACCATTTAGTCTAATTGTCATTGACTTTGCCTATGAAGATGAAGGATCTGGGTTCGAATCCCTGTTAGGACATTTATGTGTGACGAGCACGGATATATGTTTTTGACTTATTGAATCTTAAATGTTTTCTATATATGTAGTAAATCCAGTAAACCAAAATAATGGATTACCACTTTTCAACGCTAGGTACTATTATGAAACTACACGTCCAGGGTCAAAAGTGGTAGACCACTTTCTGGGCGGACTAGACCATCCTCTGCTACAACAGTTGCTTATTTTGAGACAAAATAGATTTGTGCAGGATTGTCCCCGATAAAATCCATTACCTTTATGTTGATGTTGGGTTTCAGCACTTGGAAGTCATCATCATCCGCCCAGGACTGTTTGGTCTCGTCAACGATCGCCATGGCCGATATCTTCATGTTGCAGTACTCCACCAACTTGGGGAGGTATTCGTCTGACTTCACGTGAATGCTGATTTCTTCGTCTGAAAACAAGGCTCAAATGAGGACAATACTATTTTTACTTAGAAAGCTATAATCGCAGATATTTTTCCTTTAATATTAGTACAGATTATTACGTTTACTTACGTTTTCTAGGTCCGACGAAGATCTTTCCCTCGACCTTTTTGACGATATCCGCCCGAACGCCGTTGTAAAACACGCTGGTCGCACTAAGCACCGCCTTGATATTGCGAGGCTGAAACAAATTTAGAGATTTTCACCATTTCGGTATTGACTATTTGGGTCCATTTCGTGGTACATATAGCATTGTCGTCCACAATTTTATTATAGAAAGTACTTCGTCTTTCTACACTCTTTCATTTAAAATGATGTGTAAACTCGTTGACTTCTACAATCTTACCAAAATCCAACTAATCAATCAATCAATCTACGTCCAATCGTGTTTCGTGGATAGGTCCGAGGTGTAGATGAAAATGACTTGCAAAGTTGCACATGGTGATCTTTAACCTTTTCACATGGTCATCTTTAACCTATTGGACGCCCTGGTAGTATAATGGGATTTTAGCCGGTGAAATAGCAGGAGTTAGAGAATTTTTTGTAGACCACATCCATCGCAGGGCTCAGGATATTTTCCAAGAGTGACCAGTGGAAAAGCGGAATTTGATATACGAAATTATGCTACGGGCCCTCTGAACTTCAATTATGTTTGTTAGCTACAATAAAATAGAAATTTGCATATGCATGAAATCTCACGGCTAAATAAAACCGAACCTACAATCCCATACTTAATGGTTAGTAGTACTCCCAAGACTTACCTCGTCAGAGTTGTTATCGACATCCACGATAAGCCTAAAGTCGTTGCCTATGGCCACAGTGTCGATGTCTCGCAGCTTGAATGAAACGTCGCTTGTGGAACTACTTGCAACCGCGTAGTATCTGGAACAACAAACAGTATGTTTATGGATCTAAACGGGGTAATAGGAAGAAGTATGTCTAAACCCTGACATTTCTTGGAGTGACACAACATAGAACGGCTACACATGGCGAAACGCGATACAGTGACGATGCAGGTGACTACTGCCATGGCTAGTCGCGCGTTCATGAAATGCGTGTTTGTATCGTTTTCTCATAACCCCACAGAGGAGTGAGTAACGCGAATGAGCGACTGTCCCAGACGCTCTATGCAAATTAGAAAAAGGCGGGTAGATTTTCTTGTCTCGCGTAGAGACACATCAGTTGTGCTAGATCTAGAGCAACCATATTCAACCTTTTTCTACGAGGGACGCAAAGACATTTTAGCTAAAGAGCTCCGGGCCACGAGCTACATTTATATGGTTTTTATACTAGGATCGCACGGTGGATGGCGAGCCACTAGCAAAAACTCGGCGGGCCGCAGGTTGAGTATAGCTGATCTAGAGCGTTGTGCAGAATGACGGGACCGTAGACTGCAGTCTTCCTAATAACGGGTTCCTACAGTTACCACGCTTCAGCGTTTCCCTTATCAAAATAATGTCTTGCACCTTGATTAAAGAAATTATCCTCTTCCTCAATCGGTCCCTCATTGCTGAGGATCGTGACTGTCGACGTAGCATAGACAGTATTCTTCTCCAGGAGTTGAAGGGCTAAAAAAACTTTATTTCATAATGTAGGTAGCTTGTTTAGGTGTCCCACTTCTGGGCAAAGGCCGCCCACTTTTCTTCCACTTGGTCCGGTTTTCCCTTGTTAGACTCAACTACCTACTTTAGCCCTAAAGACTTCGTTTGATCTAATGCTTCATTACGTCTTGCATTATTAGGTATTGCAAAACCAACCTAACTTAACCTTATGTCTTCTATTTGATGATATGTGGATGATATCAAAAGAAAACCCGAATAGTTCACTGTTTCGAATAAAAATGCATTAGGTCTAGTGAAACACTAGGCCAAAAGTCAGTAGGTCAAGCGACAGGATCCCCTTATCTAGAAATAGGGCTGCTTACCTCTTAGCCCTCTCCGAGAAGCGGACTCCATTCATCAGCGCGAGTCGTTCTGACGCGGACCCTTCGCGATGTTTGTACTGCTCCGTGATGTCTTCGCGGTCCTCGTCGCCCAGCGGGTCAAACACGAAGGGCTTCTTTGTGAGCACCATTCGCCCGATACTATCGAAAGAAAAAGATAAGTGAGAATTATTAAAAACTGTTTAAAGAACTCAAAGCGGCTGGTTGGGTGGCCAGTTTTGGTAGCTAACTGAACTCTTCAGTTGCAAGGCAGTTTAATTTCGATGGCAGCAGTTGTTAAGCCTAGTCAGAGCTCTTAATTGGGTGGCTTGAGATTCTAAGCCCAGTTACCATCTCACGTGACACAGCCTAGTCCTGAAGCCGGATTCATACTTTTCTGCCATGATGCTCTCTGGTGCGCTCTGACGTCTGACACAACCGGAATGTGAATATTATCGTAATAAACCGTAAATGTACACGCACCGTAAATGTGAATCCGGCCTAATAAGACCCTATTGGTAATTTCCCCTTAGGGTTTCAAGGTTAGATGGCAGATGTTAGGAAGGCTAAGAAGATGCCCTGATTGGTTTCCGTATTAAAAGTTGATAAAATAATATTCAAAGACTTACTGGTAGTTATTGGTCTCGACCATAGAGTACCCCATCTCCGCATCAGGGTCCTTGCGCCACCGCATGAGGTCAGCGTTGACTGACGCCAGCATGAAATCCACATCGTAGTTCACACCAATCACCGAGCCTTGCTTGATGGCTTCAAGCGGAGCTGGCCCGCACTGGTACAGACCTGATGAAGTTTCTTGGGGTGTCGCGTCGATGGCTTGCCAGCCGCCATAGCCTGGGAGAGTGAGAAGATCAGCAATTTATGTGTTCGTTTCCCTACGCAGTGCTATCTCCAGGGGTTGAGGGTAGAGGGGAAAATTGATGGTAGCAGAGTACGTTGCAGTTCGGCCAAAGGGGTGACAGACGAATTCAATTTCTCAAGGAGAAGTTAGAAAGATATCATTTTAGTATATTTAGCAGCCAGCAGGAAAATTAGCTAACTATGAGCTGACACTGGGATGGCGATAAAAAGATGCAGAGGTAGGCTGGCAAAAAACAAATCAGCTTGGAATTTAAATGGGAGCACAAAGTTGGTCAGTCCACCTGAGAACAAGAGGATTACTGGGGAAGTGGGGATACACGAAAACATAAAATATATTGTACTTAAGGGATAATGTTCCTTGCTCTCTGAACCCTGATCAAGGATGGGTGAGAATCACGTAAGAACCCCAGCATATCTTAACCATGTTTTTCTAACACTGTTCTAAATCAATTCTCACCTGGTGGCAGATCAGGGCGCGCCATCCACACGTCGTTCCAAACATGGTAGTTCCAAATGGAATCCGCCCCATTAGGGTTGTTCGGGTCGTACTCCAGCTCCTCCATGGTCTCGGTATAGTACTTGTCCACGGTCAGCGAGCTGTTGGCGTCGTGAGCGGACACTAGGTTCGATACCACGCGGGAGGGGATGCCAAGCGCACGGCACACTGGGAAAAGAAGATTAAGGTTATGTTATGAGAATTTGTGGTTGATTTCCAAATGATACAGTACAAAGGGCATTTATGTAATATTATGTAATATTATGGACTTTCAACTGTTCGTTTAAGGTGGAATTCACTTAGTCCTTTCTAGTAACCATTAAATATAACTAAAAATTGCATGTTATATTATCCGCAGGATCATTCCACGCACAAGCTAGTTGCGATAATAAGGGGCGCCTCGTGGGTTAAACGGTCTAAACGGAACTGGGAACACAAGTATCTCCAGCACATCCTTACCAGTGGTAACCACGCCAGCGAACACCCAGCATTGTCCATAAGGCACCTCTTGCTGTGTCTGAAGGTACTGGGATAAGATCTCCACAGAGCCCGTCCAGTCCGAGGGTGCGGTGCCGTCTTCGTACATCCCGTCCCAGCGACCAACCAGCACGCCTGCGTCGTCGTTGGAGTTGACGATGCGGGAGATGGCACGGCTCAGGGCGACTGGGTTCCCACGTCTAGAAAAAGTTCATTTTTCATTTAGTATATTAATGGTGCGGGAGGACGGCAACGCTAATATGGAAACGACGATCAGGTAAAATCACTCAACTCCTCGTCTCTAATTCCGTGTTCGGTAAGAGAGAGATGTCCCTTAGTTACTCTATGTACCTAAGTGCGAATTGGACGAGTGCATTATGTACGATGTGAAAACGGATTACCATTTACCTGAGAAGGCACCTGTGATGAAACAGGAGCGCGAGGGGAGACTACAACGGGTACCAGGCGGCGGCTGGGGTCCCTCACGTCGTCTCACTTTTTAGTGATCGACCCGTAGCAAATTTGATTTCGTGGTAATGTAAATTTCTGTACCACTGGGTTTTTTAAAATCTTACGTGAAGAAAAACATCGTGAAGAAACCGGTCTAATCGGTCTAGGTCTAGATTTCCCTCTGAGTTGGAAGTTCAGATGGAGATCGCTTTCGTAAAACTAGTGCCTTTGCCTCTTGGGATTAAGTGCAGTGGGCTCCTTTAGAGTACAACCGGGAAAACGCTAGGAGGATGATGATTGTCCCGAATAAAAAAATTCAGTCGGGTCCAAAAGAAGCATCGCAACTTACAGGTGGAAGGGCATCTCAGCCCGATCGAGCATGAACATGACTGACGGAAGCACGTCAATGTCAAACTGTCCGTAGACCCATGGTTTCCCGCGGGTAGTCTTGATGGGCCCCACCCACACCTTGCCGACGTCGTTGAGGACGTACTCTTGGAGGAGGCTGCAGTCTTCCATGTAGGTTTGGTCATCTGTGAAAAGGGGTTTGTTAGTAGGATTTTGAAGTACATATCAATCGAGACAGTAGCTAAAATAATGAGAGGAGACCTATTATCAAGTCCCGTTCGAACAATAAACTAGTAGTCTAGTCTGGAGTTGTTTTTGGTGTTCAATTGTACAGTCACCAGCGATATTATGTATCTGCCATAACAAACTGCGCATAAATCTCTATTACTAGAGCCGTTACGATGTTTCAGTTATTTTTACCCGCTTTGTTAGAACATATTTGTATTGTAAGTACGGTGATAATAATTCTAAGACGGAAAATTATTTCTTCACCTGGATCATTGGGAAAACATTTAGTCCGTAAGCCCACGCCTAGTATACAACAAACCTAACCTTTGTCGACGTCTATCAAGTACTTCCGGCCATTTCAGTACTGACAGACTTCGGTTTGCTCTCTCTACGATTAAAGCAGGGCTAAATGAAACCACGTCTGGTACTGTTGTCACATGATTTTTCAAACTTTCGGCCAATCTTAGGTGCGATTATCTTCTGATTCTTGCTCAGCACAACTTTCTCGACCGTGTGCGATGCATTTTATCATGTTGTCACGTGACGTAGGTATACTGGGCGTGGGCTTTCGGACTAATTGGGGTTAGTTTGACTTCGGTAAGTAACTAATTCTGGACTAAAGACTTTCTGATTTTACAGACAAGATGGATATTCGTGTTATTCCAGTAATTCGTTTAATACTTACCAGGATTCCATGGGTTGAAGAGGATGTATATGTCTTGATCGAAATCGTAGATCTCGCGGGCGGGCGTATTCTTGATGCGAGTGACTACCCGGAGCGCCCAGCAGCCTACTGGCAAGTTAACTGGCGTTGATATCTAAAACACAAAATATTTTAATGTTTTTATAATGTCTGATGGCAATCTGACCCTGTAACCTATGGATTGACGGTTAGAAACAAATGCAGAGGGGTAGTTGCGTAACTTTTCGAACGATCGATGCAACTCAACTGTAATTTTCCCATACGTACACAACATTTCATTTAGATCTACCTAACGTACGTACTAAACGTTACGTAATCGACCCTGGTGTATCACTATATTCACTATCAACACAGTGCGTCCTCAGGAACTCTAGCGACTTTACTCACCACCAGGAACAACTTAACACCATATCCCTACAGAGTATCTAGTGGTGTTATCAAAGGTGGAGCTAGTACATCTACCGCATATATGGAGCAAGCTTCAGAACTATCGAAAACCTACATGTACTCTTACATATACACATAATCACGCGGTACGTTACGGGCGTGGCCGTAATAATTAGGGCAGAAACTAAAGAACACTCAATCATATACTTCTACTTCTTTCGCTTCAATCTCATCAACCTCTCAACCCCTGGCTACCCAAAAAGTGGAGGGGATCCATACATCTCCTCATACCTTAGAGCATACATTACTGGAGTAACCTTATGTCGTATTTGCGTACAAAAAAGTCTGTCGAATTTTGCGGCGGCGTTGGGGAGCATCTTAATAGGAAAATCAATTATATATTAAAAGCTTGAAGTGATTGAACGTTTATAATATGTAGTGCTTACAGCAACATGCGGGCATTTATATGATCAGTGTTCTCTTGCGAGGCGATTGTGGGATCGATTGCGAAATTGTCTTTGTATGATTTTTTGCACATTGTGCAAGATTTTTTACAGAGGAGTAAGTTACTGAAAGGCTACTCCAGTTATGTATGCTCTAAGCCTCATACAGGTTCTTCGGGTGCGGTTACAGTTAGTCCTTGTGCATGTTCTGTCGCTTGTATAACGGTTTGTGCTCCGAAGAACTGTTCGACATGATGCCTAGGGCTGCTGTCTACCAACGCTCCGCTCTCCGTCGGCAGGGCATTCATCCTCACACCCTGGAACCTAAATGGTCGCGTACCGTACGGTTTCAGAGAAATTTCCTCTCTCGGACGCTCCGGTTCGGTTGTGGAATGAGCTCCCTGCCGAGGTTTTCCCGAGGGACTACAGTATGGGGTTCTTCAAAGAACGAGTGTATAAATTCTTAAAGGGTCGGTGACGCGCATGTAACACCCCTGGAGTTACAAGCGTCCATATGCTACGGTAACTACTTACCATCAGGTGGGAACCCACAAGTTTGTTTGTCAACGAGGTTGTATAAAAAAAACAGTAACGAGTGTTTTTACCCGACTGCCGAAGGAAAGGAGGGTTATGTTTTTCGAGCGTATGTATGTGTGTATGTCTTATTCTTTGGCACGCCCTGCGGCCTAAACCGTTTGACGGATTTCGACGAGGATTCCTCTTAATCGTGGGAGTGACCATAGGCTATAATATTTGCAAAAAAGCAGTTGGGTTTATTAAAAAATCTTTTAATTCCACTTGTTAAAATAACGATAAATTGTATACGAAGTGACGTGACACACATGTAGACATTATTTACACATTTAATGATACACAGTATCACAATTTGTCGTAAACCCAAGAATATTAGTTATCTGATATGCATAAAGTATAAAGTGATACTATCTTAACACATTAATTTAGAAACCAATAATAATTATGCAAAGCAGCGTGATTTTATGGACAAGTCGTGGCTAAACTGTTTGTCTTGGACTGGTCAGGTGTTAGAGGTCAGAATGTAAAGGTAAATGCCATTAGGTACCTACTTAAGAATCTATAATGTATAGCTCTAACTTGCGATGTGTAGAATTAGGTAAGCTATTATAGTAGGTAAGTATAAACCTGTTGCAGAACCATTTAAGGTTTTTATACCCTTTGTGCTAAGGGAGTTTACGTCTATCCTCTGCTCAACCTATCGTACTATTATAAAGAGGAAAATTGCAGAGACACGTACCCCCTGGCATACAAACTTCTAAGCACGGGGGGTCATGTTGCTTTGCTGCTAATCGTACATTTAAATATGCGTATCTAGTAGTTAAGTACCGGAAGGCGCGGCGCGGGTAGGCCCCCCTCAAGGTGGACTGATGACGTAAAGGTCGCGGGAGTCCGCTTGATGCGGGTGGCGCAGGACCGGTCAATTTGGCACTCTTTGGGGGAGGCCTATGTCCAGCAGTGGACGTTTTTCGGCTGATATGATGATGAGTAGTTAAGTGGTGAATATCTCAATTAAATTATTTCTGATATTTTAAGATGTAAAGTTATTCATAATGGGACTTTAAATAATGAATAACGATCAACAACACCTGTGCAGTTTTGTGCCTATTTATATTTGATAGAAGTTTTGTATAGTAAATACGAGACAAAACATTTATAGTTGTATGTGTGAAGGAATGTATATTTAACATTGGTTTTTTTAATAGAAGTGTTGCTGATTTGTTAAACATAACATATTTAAACTTAAGGAACGTTATCATAGTACAGTATTATATAATAGTAGATTGTATGACAAGGGGCTAAAATAAGCCATATTACCACGAGATGGATATTTTCCCGAGTGAAGCGAGGGAAAATATTTCGAGGGGTAATATGGCTTTTAGACCCGAGTTATACACTCTACTTTTCACTTCGACTGCGAGAAAATAGTAAAATAAAGATTATCCATCCACAATCAATAATAAATTCCACGGTGCAAAGATTATTCGATTTGGCAGCATACTTTTTTAATAAACTGCTTTGACACAGATACAAAACATTGATACCACAAATAAACGCCTCTGAGGCGTCCAATACACGGTTATCAGTCGATCCACGCGCTGTCTCTTTCTCATTGCATTTATAGAAAGAGACAACTATGGTGGATCATCAGTATTTAATCACCGTGTATTGGCCCGCCTGACCGTCTACAGGCGCGTCGTTGACGGCCAGAGGCGTTTTTTGTTTTAATAATTATTGTGAGTTAGGGACTAAAAAACACCTGATATTTGAAATTAATGCTGGTTTCTGATTGGTTGTTTTTAATATTAGCTGTAATCTGGTTAGTTGATAGCAAATACAAATGTTTTTCAAAGAGTGATGATTGGTGGATTTAATACAGCAAAGTGTTTTGATTGGTCAAATTAAATGTTTTACAAATCATAAATATTTATACATATTTTCCCTAGGGGCTACATGTACTACTTTAGCCCCGCTTGTTAAGCCTAATATGACACACTTTTCGAGCATGAGAAGTGAAAAATAATAATGAGGAGCAATAGAATAAATCAGTCGCTTGGTGTACCAGGGTTCTAAATGAATGCGAACCAAAATGGAAGACTTGTTATGGTAGGTAGATACAATGCTATATAAAAAACAACATATAAATATCACACATACAAAATTTACGTAATTTGTAATAGAGCTGGCGGCTTTCTCGCGCAACGCATCAGCATTGCAATTCAGCGAGGAAATGCCGCCAGCATCCTCGGTACAATGCCTCAAGGGCCTTTTTAGGGTTCCGTAGCCAAAATGGCAAAAACGGAACCCTTATAGTTTCGTCATGTCCGTCTGTCCGTCTGTCCGTCTGTCCGTCTGTCCGTCTGTCCGTCTGTCCGTATGTCACAGGCATTTTACTCGAAAACTATAAGGTGTATTTGAATAAAATTTTGAGGATAGGTGTATTTTGTTAACCGCTACAAAGTTTTGTAATTAAAATGACAAATAAAAATTTTTTTAGGGGTGCACTCCATACATAAAACTAAAAGTCAAAATTTTTTTTTTCATTGTGACCCCCCGTGTGGCACATCAATCGATAGGCCTTTCAAAATAAATATAAGGTTTCTTAGCATTTTTTTTGATTAAGTGAATAGGGTCGGAGATAATCGCCCCGAAAGTCACTAAAATTCTGTCCCCCCCCTCTAATTTTTGAACGGTGTATTTTAAAAATATAGAAAAATTCATGGACATAGGGCTTATTAATTTCATTCACCGAAAATTGTTTTGAACAAGATCGGTTCAGAGGTTTTCGAGATATTGCTGAAAAACTGCCTTCCTCAAAGAAAAGGACGTAAGTGCCGTAAAATTTCTGTGACGATACGACCTTTTTAATAGGCACGGAACCCTTCGTTTTGCGTGGTCCGACACGCACTTGGCCGGTTTTTTAGATTTAACTTAGTATCATCATCATACTAGCCGAAAGACGTCCACTGCTGGACATAGGCCTCCCCCAGAGAGTTCCAAATTGACCGGTCCTGGGCCACCCGCATCCAGCGGACTCCCGCGACCTTTACCACATCAGTCCACCTTGTGGGGGGCCTACCCACGCCGCGCCTTCCGGTACGTGGTCGCCCCTTTCCGCCCCAACTTATCTCAATCCCCTAATTTATCTTAGTTAATGTTAATTATAATCTTGTATTCACTTTTAAGGTGACGGTTGAGATTCTTCGTTATTAAACCGTTCGCCGAAACGACTATCGGGACGATGATCGTCGAATCAACATCCCACATGGCGGTTACCTCGTGAGCCAGGTCTAGTACTTGCTGGCTTTGTCCTTCTCGGCCTTATTTATTTATTATTATCATTATTTAAAGCTGACTGCAAACGTACCTCGAACGACAGTGTGTCGCCCTGCACGTCAGTCAGTCGCGCGCTCCACCTATGCTTGTCGGCGACCGCGTCCTGTTTCAAGAACATAGAGCCCATGGTCTCCATCCCGGGCTTGTCGCCTGTGAACAATTGTTTACAATTTAATATCACTGCCAACGCCTTATTAAGGTACGAGAATTTACGAGGTCCGGTTGTACGAGGTTCCCCTAGTGCAGGGGTTTTCAAAGTGGGGGGCGCGACAACATTTTAAGGGGGGCGCGGGTCCCTGATAATGATGATTTGGCTAGCTAGCCCATTCACTTTTGTTTCCTTGCATCGAAGCGAAGGGGGGCGTGGGAATTTAATTTTTTGCAGCAGGGGGCGTGCCTAAAAAAAGTTTGGGAACCCCTGTCCTAGTGACAGGCGCAATAAAGTGCCCCTCTAATTGCTTACTAGGTTGTTTTGGTCCCTATTCAGCCCTATGGTACCTAGTTGTGAGGACCCTTTCTTAAACTAGCCATTCAGGACCGCTGTAACAAGCCAAATGAAGCAGCACCGCGCCAACGCGTCATCGGATGAATGTCAAAATTCAACGTTGACGTTCCATCAAAGTCCATCCATTAAGCGCCGAGGCAAACGGCGCGGTGCCTAGGTAAATGCCCAGCTTTAGAGGATGGAAAGGTCTGCAGTTATAATGTAACGAACAAACGTACCCAATGTGAACACCAGCTGCACCTGATCCGTGTTCTCATCGTAGGGTCTCGTGAACCGAACCACGCCGTTGAAGGGTTGGCCTCGCCTGACGATGGCTACCGTCGGGTCCTCGTCGTTCACCACCTCGTACCTGTACAAAATAGTTTGTAAGTGTACATGTGAACTGGTTAGCCATGCTGATCAATGGCGCCGAGAGGCCAATGTGTAAGTTCGAGTATGATGGCTCCAGAAGCGTCTTAGAGTAACGAGTATATGGCACTGGCCGAGCGAGCCGAGCGGTTGGCGTCGACGATCAGCGTATAGCTGACGCCAAACGTCCCGGACGTTTGGCGTCAGCTATACGCGGCAGACGGCAGCAGCGGTACGAAGTTTTAAGACAGACCGAGATAGGGATAGAATTTAGCAAGACGCCGTGCTTCCGGCTATCCACACGGGCCGAAATCACGCGGCGGACTGCACGCAGCAGGTATACAGTCAAAATGTGTTGATTGAACGATAACGAATTGAAGCGATATCCTAGGGATGTAAGCTAATCGAATGGAATTGCAGTCGTTTATAAATATTTCAGTATTTTTAGAGATGATTCCATTTTTATGACCTATTCGTGTAAATTAGGTACAAGCATTGCGTTTATGTCATTAACGTCATCTTGGTAATCATTAATCAATCAGTGAGTTTTTGCAACAATTATGTAAACATGATTCCCATTACTATGAAACTATACATCGAGTATGGTAGGTACGACTATTGTAGTCAAGCTCACTGCGATAGCAAGCTTCTTGCATTGACATAAGGTTTAAATCCGCACTAAATGTCTTGTTGATTTGGCGTGTGGTTGACAACTTTTCTCTTTGACAGAGCGTTGAAAAGGTTAAAGGCCATTGATAATGATATCCCCCAAAGTATTCCACCCACGATCTACTTATCATACCTACAAAAATTATGCCAGTTATGACCAAAAAATCTTGTTCGAGGTGAACATTGGGCACTTACTTCACTGTGTTGTGCGGCTGCGCATTTTCCTTGGGGTAGAAGTGTACTACATCAACCAATAGGGGCTCCATGTTCACCGGTATCTGAAAACAAGGAATAGGATAGTTACCAATGATAGCGTCCTGCACGAGTAATCTATCGCAAAAATAATAAATAGCCTGTCTACTGTAGCAATGTAATTTTAAAATACTGTGATATTGACATTATAATTGTATACTGCTTTGAAAAAATGATACCTCGCCGAGTTTTTTACGCCGGTTCTTCTCGTGACAGAGGTTTTATTTCCGTACCGGTAGTAGTTTATTGACATGCATAGGTCTTTGAGTATTAAGCCACTGGAGATGTCATACACAGGCGACCCCCTCCGGCAAAGTACATTGGTCAACTGTTCAACCTCGTTATATAAAACTACTTAAAGTCGCTTCACTGTCATTTGGTATCGTTCCGTGTCGCATGACGTATCTCTCGAAAAATGGTGACTTGTGCAGTATTATCATGTAAAAGGCGATCTGATACCTCAAATTCGCAACAAGTTCGCGTTTCCTATCATAGGTAAGTATTTTTACTAACTATTAAATGTCTATTGAAGTACAATCTCCATTTAAAGAAAATACCGTTAGCGATACGTAAACGACAGAACGTAAACATGGTAAGGGTTCGAATCGGTCTTTAGGGATGTGATAAAGTAAGAAAGGCGACTCAACATTTGAATGAATCATTCATTCATTCAATCACTGCAGTTTGTTTAATAGTCAGTTTTTTTATTAGATATTGAATTAAATAGTAGGTATAGATGTATGTTACATTTAAATCTTGTTAGGTGAATTAGAAAAAATACTTTTCTCGGGACATACGATGTTGAATTTAGTCTTAAAAAGAAAAGAATTGTTGGCAAAACAAAACTAGGTAAAAGGAATACATTTAGTGCGGGACTATGAGAGTATGTATAATTCATATATTAAATAAAGTATATTACTCACATATACTTGATTTAATATAATTGTATGTCCTTTTAGATTTCCAAAGGATCCTTATTTAAAGGAGAAATGGAGAAAATTTTGTAATAACGAAAATGACTCTTGGAAACCTACACGTACAAGTGTTATCTGTTCGGAGCACTTTACTCCGGAAAGCTACAAAAATGATAATAACAGAAAGATATTGATTGAAGGTGCAATACCTACTTTGCGACTCTGTCCTTGTTTGGTGAGTATTTTTTTTTCTTTGTTTTCCTAAATCTGCGGCTAGTAGTAATTTTTAAACCCGGCTTTTGTCCCATGAAATCAAACTACGGATAAAAAATTAAATATTGCTTCATTTGTGTACGTATTTTCGAAATTATCCCAATTTCTAAAGCCTGACCACAAATATATGAGGATGCGCCATGTTGCGGAATTTCACTGAAATTAATTTCTTACACTGGCAATGATTTTATGATTATTTGTGGTTATTTGTGATTTTTTTGGCGTTTACATTTCTTTAAAGTCAAATATTAACAAAATGCAGTTTACTATACGACATACTTTGACAAAAAAAGAGCATTCTATTAAATGGTTTTTAAATGATAACCTAAAAACCTCAGAACACTAAATACTATAGAAGGGGTATTAAGCGCGGTTTCTATCGGGACCGGTGTCGCCTCATCCCCTCCACGTCGCCTGCAGCTTTGTGAGCGACTGCACGGCGATCAGGTGACGTTGGCGCGAAAGCTAAGAGCGCATGCTCAAAGTAGTGGCGCGCGTGGCACGCCCACATCGCCTTTCTATAGTATTTAGTGTTCTGTGTTAAGAACCGACAGATTGACAGTTGCAAAATTATTGCCATATGATCTTATAAATAGCGCCCTCTTGACAATCCTCATATATTTGTGGTCAGGCTTTAATTCAAAAATCCATTTCAAAAGTTCCTCACTCTAAAAGAGCGTAAGTGACAAGTAATTGGACACAGCGTAGACAATTATACTGTGTAATGATTTTTAGAATGGTTTGATTTCAATCAAGATTTACTATGGAAAGTGTACTGATATGTTATCCTTGTGCGTTGTGACCGTCAACTTTTACACCTGCACGGCTATCACAAAATGGCGTGCGAGCTCTCTCGATTTTTCTCGCACTATCTGTCTCTCTCTTATTAGACAACTTAGAAAGAGAGGCATAGTGCGAGAAAAATCGAGAGAGCTCGCGCGCCGTCTTGTGATAGCCGTGCAGGTGGCGACCTGGCGACATCTTTGGTAACACTTTTGGGGCGGCGCTTCTTTCGGTTTTTCTGAATATTTTTAAACGTAATCTATATTTATATTAAATAAAAGAGACTAACATTTTATTTTTTTTAGGAGGATCCTCCTGTAAAAAAATATATTGAACCAACAAAATCGAATACTGCCGGTGCTTCAGCTGCAGCAACTTCTTCATCTTCGCAATGCCTCATTGTAAGTTTAAGAACCTTGTTGAAACCCTGGAGTGCTTTAAGTATAGATTTGCTGGCTGCTGCATATAATATTTGTAAGATAACCATCCATCACATTACATGATTGGTTTTTGAGTTCTACGTACGTACATGTTGGTTTTTAAACGACTTCAAAAGAAAAGGAGGTTCTATGTTTGTCCGCGATTATCTCGCGTTTGCCAGTAGGTACCAATTTTGATGCAATTTTCAGAAATGCATTCGTTACATTCTGGAGCAGGTTTTGGTTTTAAAAAAAAACTGAAAAGCCAAAAATAATCCGTTCATGTACAGATAATTTTTGGCTTTTCAGTTTTTTTGAGGTGGTTCTTTTTTATCATTATTATTATTCCAGGCCAACCCTCCAGAAAATAAAGACACGTCAACAATACCTATTACTGCTAGTACTTCTGCTGCAGCGCCTCAAGTGGCTATCCCATCTTCACAAGGTTCATTCGTAAGTATTCCATTTGGAATACTGCAGTGCCATAATTTTATTGTATGACAGTTGAACCAGTGGGCTTATGTGACGATCACATAAATGGTAACATTACATTAACCAATGTATCAAGTGATATAATACAATTGGCCATAAACAGCTGGGGACCGAGACAAGTGGAAATCAAGGAAGAGGCCTTTGCGCAGACATAACAGGCAAACAAAAAAATATATAAATGACAAAAGCATCTGACGCTTTCCTACTCATAATTTTTATGTACGATTGAGCGTGTTATGATATATGCCTTGTACTTGTAATTTATTTATTGCGGGATAGATAGCTTATCTGCTGGATAATTGAATTGCTATTGGAGGTTTCTCAGTAACAAAATTTTTAGGTTTTTAATTCTCACTCATCAACGCTATCACGATTTAACCTATTGACCGCCAGCTTACCACGGACGCCACCGACGTCCACCAACGTCAAATGACGACCGTCCAAACACCTCTAAAAACCATTCCTAGAAGTCTTTAATAATGTTTGGCATTATTACTCTGTATATCTTTATTTTATGGCCCTGGCGTCGGGGGCACGATTTTCCGATGACGGTTGTGGCCATCTATGCCGGTGAAAAAGTTATATTTTGGTCACCTACAACATTTAACTGTATATAAATTAGATTGTTTTTTTTTCAGTCTGAATCTCCAAGAAAAAGAAAGTTACGGGCTCAGTTGGAATCTAAAAATAAGAAAATACGAAAGCTGCAAGATAAAACCCGATATTTAAAAAAAAAGGTTGATAGTCTAAAAGAGCTGTTGACTAATTTGGAAGCAAAATCCTTTATTAATAAAGAAGAAAAAATGGTTTTGAGCAAAATTGGAGTGACAGAAAAAGAATTGCTTGTTCGACAATTAAAAAAAAGTGAAGACAGCAAACTTCCCAGAACAAAATTTTCTTCAGAATTAAGATCATTTGCCCTTACTCTGCATTTTTACTCGCCAAAAGCCTATAAGTACGTACGTAAAGTATTTGGGACTTGCTTGCCTCATCCGAGGACTTTGTCGAAGTGGTATTCAAACATCAATGGCGAGCCTGGCTTTACGAAAGAAAGCTTATACGCGTTAAAGCTAAGAGCTGAGCAAGAAGATGAAAAAATTTACCGCGCACTTGTCTTCGATGAAATGAAAATTAAGTCTAATCCTGATGCGGCAGAATGGGAACCTCGAACCAAACGATATTATGGATATGTGAACCACGGTTTTGAGAAAGTTTCTGACAGTTCAGAGATAGCAACCGATGCATTAGTAGTTTTGCTTGTAGGAATAAACAAAATATTCAAAGTTCCGATTGGATACTTTTTTGTTAAAGGCACGACTGCTGTACAAAAAGCTCGGTTGGTGACTGAAGCTTTATCACTTGTCCATGAAACAGGAGTTGAAGTTAAATCGCTGACATGTGACGGCGTAAAAGCTAATCTTGCTATGGCAGAAGAGCTAGGATGTTGTTTAGACTTCGAAAATTTACAAACAAGTTTTTTGGATCCTTCCACTGGTCAAAACATTGCTTTTTTTGCTGATCCTTGCCACATGATCAAATTAGTCCGAAATGCATTCTCAGATTATCAATATTTCATTGACGAATTTCAACGAGAAATTAAGTTTGATTTCATTCAAAAACTGCACGCGCTGCAAGATGAAGAATTATTTTATTTAGCGAACCGGCTTCGTGCTAACCATATATACTACAAAACAAAAATCATGAATGTCAAACTCGCAGCACAGCTGTTTAGCGCGAGCGTTGCAGAATCGCTATTATTTTGCAAAAATATACTAAAAATGACCGATTTTCGTGACGTGGAAGCTACGGCAAACTTCATAAAGTTAATAAATGATCTGTTTGATATCTTAGATTCGCGAACAAGAAGTTATGGCTTCAAAAGAGCTCTTAACGAAGAGAACTACCAAACAGCTTTCAACCGATTGCAAGAGGCTCGACAAGTCCTTTTGCATTTGTACATCGATGTGGAAAGCAAAAGGACTGGAATGGTACGAAAAAACCTACTGGATTCACCACGATATACTGGCTTTCTTGGTTTATTGATCTGCATAGAAAGTACTCAGGCTTTATTTCAAGACTTAGTGTTGCAGGGAAAATTGAAGTACCTTCCAATGCATAAAATTAGTCAAGACCATATTGAAATACTATTTTCCGTCATCCGGTCTCACGGAGGCTATAATGATAACCCAACTGCACGCCAATTTGAAGCTATTTATAAAAAACTGCTGATCCATACAGAACTTCAAACAACATCCACGGGGACAAATTGTATTCCCCTAGAAAAAATTACCATTCTTAACTGTTCCTCAGCTATTGAAAAAATTAATAAAAGCGTTATAATACGCGGAGAAGAGGATGAACTAAAAACGGTAACGACAACTTCACAAACTGAAGACAACATCTTGGACGATATTGAAAGTCAAGTATATATTTCACCTTTTGGAGAGAAGGTAATTGAATATGTAGCAGGATTCTCGGCTTTTTCTGCGGCAAAAGTCGTAAAATGCGCCACATGTCTAAAAGGAATTTTGGGACCTGCTAATAAAGAAAGCCTCATTTACCAAAAATCAAAAGGGTACCTTACTTACGCTTCAAAATCGGTGATTGCTTTGTGTCATGCCTGCGAGAAAGAAATCCGAAAGAATTTAAGTAATAATAGACGATTAAATTCAAAGGTGACTACGCAATTTATTGTAACGAATGCACTAAAGCATTTTCTGGGAAAAGAACTTTTTGCTGGTATAGACGATCATGCGTATGAAAACGGAGTAGTAAACCATAATTTGGAGCTCGCTAACCTAATTATGGAAAAATATACAAATGTTCGTCTATCCTACATTTCAAAAAAAGTAAACCCCCAGAAATGTATTCGTCACGTGTACAATAAACTTATTCATTTTAAAAATCAATAAAAATACTAATTAAGAGAATAGAATAGAATACTTTATTTCTCTATTTCTCTCATGTTGACATACATCACGCGGGTCTTAAAAATCTCTACTTTGTTTCATTACTTTCCCATCGCTCATTCATATTTTTAAGTAACTTTATATATGTGGTGAAAGATGAGCCTTATTATAATATAATTTCATATACACTCAAGAGCATAAGTTCGGGGTACACTTTGTATAGAATTTCAGTACAAACTGTACCCGGAACTTTTGCTCTTGAGTGTACATAGGTTCTTAATACCAATCTACATTTATGTCTTTACCTCGGTATCGGCCCGAAAAAACCGCGGGTGACAGTTCATTCCACAGTTCAACTGTGCGAGAAGGCTAAGGACACTAGGGCACATAAATACAGACAGACATATATACAAATAAACATTTTTTTGGGTAGTATCTTCAATGGACAGAATTTTTACTTTTACAATTTCATAATAAATAGTATAAGATAATTCAGTTCATTCATCAAACTAATTTGACTCATTCTTCAGATGTCTTCGCTGTGTCCCATCACTAACTTGTTCGTATGTATGCTGCATCAGTTACGTGAAAACTCTGTCTGTGTGCGTGTAATTTTTGATGTGTTGATTTTTTTTGTAGTGTGCGTTTATCGCTACAGCAAAATTTGTGTCTGTTGAGTTATTCATCTTTTGGTGGTGTGCTGTACGTGTTTTACCTCGCCCCCCGCTAAAAGTGGCGAAAAAAATTGTTCGACGAGTTTACGTCATGGCATCTCCATTGGCTTAATACTCAAAGGCATAGGTGCATGTTATATGCCTAATTTGAAGAATAAATAACTTTGAATTAACAATTTTCATTGATACTGTCTATACCAACTCCTTTAACACAATCATGCCGGACCGAAAATGCTAATAAGTGTTCGCAATCTTGCAGATTTAGCCATAGGTACAGTAAGGGAAATGTATTCACGTACCACCGTAGAACGCTGTCGCAATTGACAGGCCGCCGTCACTCAAACTCGAGTGGTATGTCACCTTATTGCGATAGGGTTCTACGGTGGTACGTTAATACATTTCCCTTACTGTACCTAAGTATGTTCTAAATGTTTTACTTGTATCTCACGGAAGAGAATTGGTTAGTAACAAGAATTCTTCGATGTTTTAAGAATAGATGTTTGCCGGCATCACATCAAGGAACATAATGTATCAACAGATTCATTCATTCTCTCTTCTGGCAGCTTGCCATCTGACATAATAGTCATATTTCAATCAACATTTTAGTCAAACGTATTTAAAGACATGGGTAGTACTGGCTCTGTTCTCTTGTTCTGGCTTTCTTTTTCTTCTTCTACTTAATATTGTAAAGAGGAAAAGTGTGTGAAGCTACAATAACTTTGTAAAATGTAAGTTTGTATGTTTTGAGTGATCTCTGGCACCGGTTATCCGATTTCAAATATTCTTTCACCTGCGTGTAGAATAGGCTTTCTGAATCATCATCATCATATCAGCCGAAAGACTTCCACTGCTGGACACAGTGCCACAATGACCGGTCCTGCGCCACCCACATCCAGAGGAGCGCCGCCTTTCTGAATGGTTAGGCTATATTTTATCCGACGGGTTTGCCTGCGTTGTTTGCAATATGCGGGCGAAGCCGCACGGGCAGCTAGTCCTAAGTTTTGGATGTTTGTTACTCAATCACGCTTAAACGGGTCAACCGATTTGGATGAAAGTTTGCACGAAGATAGTTTATAGCCTGGATTAAAATATAGAATAGTTTTTATCCCGGGCCTACGCAGACGAAGTCGCGGGCGGATGCTAGTAATGTATAAAGCGATGTCTAGATTAAGTACTTCCTTATTAGATAAAAAGTTGGTGAATATAACTCCTTCATCTTTACCTAATCGCTTGCTATTTTATCCCAAGAAATGATGCAGACTGCAGTTTGGACTTTGGAGCAGAAATTAGTTTCTAATTTTAACCTTAACACGAAAATTTATTTGTGGTAGTTTAAAAAAAACCGGACAAGTGCGAGTTCAACTCGCGTGGTGAGGGTTCCGTATATATATAATCTAAATTTCATAAGTGTTTATGAATACTCAAACTTCTCATAGGTTTTCCTGTAATCTTTAGGCAAGGATAGTTCCTTGCCTAAAGATTATAGGAGGAGGTTTCCATATGTTTTTCAGAATTTTAATCCTAGTAGTTTCGGAAATAAGGGGGGGAATGGTCAATTTTCGTCTTTTTTCCTAAATAACTTCAAATCTGTTTTTGCTAAAATTACAAAAAATATGTTGTAAGCATGTCAGATATATATCTGACATGCTTACAACAACCCCTTTCATTTGATACGTCACACAATACAGTTTGCGAAACTTTTTTTTTTAATTGTCCAGTTTACCCCCCAAAAGTGGCCCCCTTGTTCAGAATTCATTAATTTACTTTACGCGTCCATCTTTGGGTCACCAATTTACATGTGTGTGTCAAATTTCAACTCAATCGGTCCAGTAGTTTCGGAGCAAATCGGCTGTGACAGACGGACAGGCAGACAACCGAGTGATCCTATAAGGGTTCCGTTTTTTCCTTTTGAGGTATCGGAACCCTAAAAATGGTCAGTAAATAAGACAAACCTACATGTGTAAATTATTTTGAGTTTGACTTGACCCAAAATAATTATTTTGAGTTTACCCTAAATGATTTACCTTTAAGTTTACCTCGGTTATGCCAAACGTGCGCAAACCTATCAACTAAGTACCTATTTTAGACCGTTACACCTCACGAGCTAATTTCGTCCACACTATAACTTACGGCATAGCCGTAACTGCATCTGAATTGCAGTAAATATGTACGACGTTTCTAAATTAACTAGTTTCAAGGTGCATTGATTTGATACAAATAATATTCTGATGTCATGCTTTTACTAATAGTTAGGTTGAGTGGTGGACTAGGTACTAAATTTGGATTCGATTTGAATACAATCGGGGGTATAGGTAAACGGATCGATTAGTTTTGTTTTTATTTTGTTTTGTAAGGAAGAGAATAGACCGTAAAACTGTTAATACCTACAACATTGTATTCAAATGTTATCGTATAAAGTTGGGCATAGACTACCGCTCCAACAAGCCGATTGGAGCACCGCCACACCAAAATCGGTTCATGAATGTCAAAACATAGCTGACGCAGTCCGTTTAATATCCAAACGGATGGGTAGCCATAGCAACGCGGCAACGCCCCGTCCGAATTGAACGGTTGTGAATGACAAAATTCAACGTTGTAACAGACTCCGCCAACGCCAAGCCAATTGGATGCATCCATTTGTCACCGAAGAGTTAACGCAGAACCGAGAAAAACCTAAATTCATTTTGGATCGCTGAGCCCATGCAGTGAATAAGTGAGATTTGTCGACGAAACAAAAGTATATGTATATACTTACTATAGTTAAAGACAAATTGAGCGCTAGTTAATGTCGAAACAACACACATAATCACGACAAAGTGACAGTTGACGTGGAGTGTCCGTGAATGTAGTCAAAATACATCCATGCCATAAATATGTCCATTTGGATGCATCCATTACACGACGAGTTAAACGGTGAGGTGCGGCGCCTACCTAGGCGCCTACCTAAACGATTACTTTAGCCTTGCACGAATATTTGTTCCTTAGTCATGGATGTTTTCTATGTACTTAAGTATTTACCTATCTATATAAGTAATTGTGTAACGTCGACTAGTTCCCATAATAGGTAGGTAATTGCTTAATTTAGGACTAGGAAAATTCGTGGAAGATTGTCCGCAAAATATATTGAAAAATCTTTAATGAGTTTTTTTGTACAGTCAAGTGCAAAAATATGTATCAATTTAATCCTCTCATGAATACTTATGTATGTACATAGGTACCGAAACATTAATCCGTTGACATAAGTGCGATGGGACATATTTATGAGTAACTTGTATGCACGCATATATATTTTCACACCTGACTGTAACAATCTCTAAAACGAGGAAAGTTTTCATCTATTAAAATAGCAACAATTTTATATTTGTTTGTAAACATATAAATGTGTTATTGAAGGAATTTAATGTTCTGAGAATGTATGTTTTACAAAAGTAAACAATTGTTCTCGCTAAGCCTCATTTCCGGGAAATCCATTTCCTACCGGGTTCCATTCACGACGCCAGGCAAAGCTCGATCTCCCATGTACAATCGAGTTCATGAATTCCCAGTTAAAAAACATCTGAGCAACCGTGGGTCATGGTTCACATATTTTTGGTTACCTTGTCGGTGCACATATAATTGCGAACTCGACTATAAAGATAAAGATAAAATCATTTATTTGTCCAACATAGGTTACAGGATGTTACAGAATTGTGGTCAGTTTCACTATGTGGCGCCTTACGGCTTACAAATTGTTGACCATGCATGTCAGTCACTATCATTTATAAATTCATTTATTGTATAGGTATAATAATTTTTATGAGCTAGAACATTTTTTAAGGTTTTTTTTTAAATTTATGTAGTGGATCTATTGAATTTAAACATTTTGGTAATTACATTAATACGTTGGTACTTTAATTCGAATAAAGTTGTAAAATTAACCACCCATATTCTGCTGGGACTATTTAATCGTGCAAATTGACACGAGTAATAATTAAAAATTTCTACTTTTTATGTAATTCTTGACTTATGGGTTATTGCCTGTCAATAAAGAACTTTATTATTATTATTAACTTTATAAAACAATTTTATGCGATCCATAATCGTTAGTAATTAATTAAACAAATGACACTCACACATTCTTATTTTATTACGTTCTAACACAGTTTAGAAACCCAGCTCTACCTAATATATTCGAGTTTTTTGTTAGATATTTTTCAAAAACATATTCAATCTTGTAAAAACATACTTTTTAACTTTTACTAATTGCTGTTATAGGTACACAATTTGTTAGACTATAAAAATATTGCTAAAACATATATATGTAATTTATATACTATGCTTTTATAAACATGCGTATATATTTGTCTAAATATGCTACTTCTAATTATATACAATTTTAATTTAATTTAACTTTTATAATTATGTTTTGCAACCGGCACCTAACCCGCGGCGCATCAACCGTCTTAAAAAAAAACAAAAATATGATTTTAGACATACCTATTTCAGCACTTCACTTCACTATTTTTATTTTTCACGTCACTTAGTTACCGTTATTTTCGGCCAGCAGCTATCGAATTATAATTCGAATATCGCGAACGCGGCGCGAGGTTGCGCAGAGCAAAACAACTGACGCGCGGCGTTTGCGCACATAATATATGTAGTAAAATCTTCAGTTCGGATGCTACGTCATCGTTCTCACAAGACGGTTGTGTCAACGTGTAACCAGTAATCAAGTATTTACATATCTTGCATAACATAAGTGATGCATACGGCTATCCCATCAGACGTGTGGATTTTGGTTTATCGAGATACGAAAACGAATTCACCGTTATTCCTGCATTAATTTTCACTCCAAAAAGTATAAACTTTAGTTTTTTTTTGTAGTGGCTCTGCGAGCTGTATACTTCGCGTGAGTATGTCTTTTGAAAATTAAAAAAAAAACCTAAAAACTGAATTGGCAAAAATTCCTACCTGCTCACAAAAGTTCACGATAATCGGTTAAGAAATGCGACCTGTAGAAGAGAACAACCGGACATCCGTACAAACATACGAAAGATTTTTTGCCCAATCTGAAACAGAGATCTTCGTTCGCTTCGCTCGTTCTTTCAACTACAAAACGAAACCTAAAAGAATTACCACCTTATTCACATACTTAACAAATCTCTGTTAAGCAAATTGTGTTTGGTCCCTTTATCACAAACATCATCAGTGATAAATAAGGACAAACGCATTAAGTACAGCTGTATTTTAAATAAAATAGATTTGATGCATTTTTGCATTTAAGTAATTTATATGATCAAAATCGTAGTCACAAAAAGTTTTGTTTCTTTTAACCTTCACAAGTGACAATTTACTTTGAAAGTGCCCCTACTAAGTATATGAAAGAAGTTTAACATGTGAAATTAGACTCAAATTAGTTTAAAGAAAATAATGACAACCATTTCCTTAATCCGCCAAGCATCCGATATGTTCTTGACAATGTTTGGTGACTCTAGCGTATATTTGCGGTGACTAACTATGCGGCGTTTCTATTCATAGCGACGGCGCCGCCAGCCGTGTTTCCCTAAGGTTAAGATCATCGGTATTACACGTCAGTAGAAGTCCGAAGTTGGACTTTGCCATGGTCATGCTATGAGTTATGAGTAAACCTTAATCATAATTAGTAAGGTCAGGCAGATTAATGCTTCGTAGTAGAATGCATGCGATCCCATGGTGCTCCCCTACACGGCCGCGAGGGTTAACGCCGCAGAGGGTTTAGTGAGTATTCCCTTCCCTTACGGAAGGGTGAGTCCCACATACCCCCCAGAATGGGCCATCCCTAGCCCGGGGATAAACGTATTTCTGCTGTGCGTTTTTCAAAAAAAGTGTACATGTACTTTTTTTTCAGATTTCGATTTTTTTGGGTTTTTCTTACTCAGAATCGTTAATACTATCGATCCTCATACAAGAAGAAAAAAACCGGCCAAGTGCGTGTCGGACCACGCAAAACGAAGGGTTCCGTGCCTATTAAAAAGGTCGTATCGTCACAGAAATTTTACGGCACTTACGTCCTTTTCTTTGAGGAAGGCAGTTTTTCAGCAATATCTCAAAAACCTCTGAACCGATCTTGTTCAAAACAATTTTCGGTGAATGAAATTAATAAGCCCTATGTCCATGAATTTTTCCATATTTTTAAAATACACCGTTCAAAAATTAGAGGGGGGGGACAGAATTTTAGTGACTTTCGAGGCGATTATCTCCGACCCTATTCACTTAATCAAAAAAAATGCTAAGAAACCTTATATTTATTTTGAAAGGCCTATCGATTGATGTGCCACACGGGGGTCACAATGAAAAAAAATTTTTTGACTTTTAGTTTTATGTATGGAGTGCACCCCTAAAAAATTTTTTTTTTGTCATTTTAATTACAAAACTATGTAGCGGCAAACAAAATACACCTATCCTCAATTTTTTATTCAAATACACCTTATAGTTTTCGAGTAAAATGCCTGTGACATACGGACAGACGGACAGACGGACAGACGGACAGACGGACAGACGGACATGACGAAACTATAAGGGTTCCGTTTTTGCCATTTTGGCTACGGAACCCTAAAAAGGGTCCAAAATGTTCCATTCCAGATCGTCACATTTTTGTATGCTATCTTATTTTATTTATATGGTCGTGACGCATTGGAAGAAAAAACTTACATAGTAAAATCTGGGACACTTTTTACTTGTATGAGGATCGATAGTATCAACGATTCTGAGCAACAAAAATCCAAAAAAAACGAAATTTGAAAAAAAAGTACATGTACACTTTTTTGAAAAACGCTCTGCTGCGTGGAAAAAAAAGGCAGCTTAATGCAAGCCAGTTTGCGGCGTAAATGAAATTGCATGTCGTTTGGCCCGCTAGACAGAAAACTTATAAAGTTTATATTATTATTATTAGTTTGTAGTAGTATTTTGCGTACAGTTGGTGTTTTGCGTTTGTGGTCTTATGCGTGTAAAGGGTAATGCTTGTAGTTGGTGTTTTGAAATTTTGATATTTTGCTAGTTAGGAATTTTGCGTACAGTTGGTGTTTTGCGTTTATGGTCTTATGCGTCTAAAGGGTTATGCTAATAATTGGTGTTTTGATAATTTGGTATTTTGCTAGTTAGGAATTTTGCGTACAGTTGGTGTTTTGCGTTTGTGGTCTTATGCGTGTAAAGGGTAATGCTTGTAGTTGGTGTTTTGAAAATTTGGTATTTTGCTAGTTAGGAATTTTGCGTACAGTTGGTGTTTTGCGTTTATGGTCTTATGCGTCTAAAGGGTTATGCTAATAATTGGTGTTTTGATAATTTGGTATTTTGCTAGTTAGGAATTTTGCGTACAGTTGGTGTTTTGCGTTTGTGGTCTTATGCGTCTAAAAGTAGCCCAATTTCGAAACGCGTTGATGACGTATTGAAATGACATGTGATTAATTTTGATACTATGCTAAGTGTACCATAATAATGATGTCACATGGAACTTTAACGGGCTGTATCTTCGTCAGTTTTTGTTTAATTGAGAAACAAAAAAATACGTGTTCAATATTTATTGATATTCTAACTGACGACCTAAATAGCTTTTTTTTAGGAAAGTAGCCAATTCGTGTACTATCCGGATTTGAATTTCAGCGAGGCAAGTTGAGATACTACCTACATTTTATTATTCAATGAGCATAACACAACTATCCTTACAAAATTAAATGAAAAAGGAGAAAGTTTCCAGATTTCTTTAATGACTAAAGTAAAGTCTTGAACGCGGCTTAACGCATTAACAACAAAATTAATTTTACTAACAAGTGAAATCAAAAGAATTTTCGAAAAACCCGACTGCTTTTTGACAAATATTATAGCCTATGTCACTCCTACGATTAAGAGGAATCCAACGACACCTCATACATCAAAATCCATCAAGCATTCAGGCTACAGGAGGCCACAAAGAAACAGACATACATACATACATACATACTTACATAAACTCGAAAAACATTACCCTCCTCCTTTGGCAGTCAGCTAAAAATTAAATTGTAATAAAAACTTTATAAACATGAAACTCTTACCTCGTATTTTGCATACAAAATGTTTAAAACATTGTTTCCTTAAGACTTTGCAAGAAATGACCAGTTACGTGTAACTGCAGAATACGTGAATGAGTTATTACGGAGTAAAATCAACTGTGTCAATGTCAACTATACGTAGCTTTAAAATGACGCATGCACAATGCACAGTGGTACTATAATCGGAATACAGTTTTGAAGTGGATACTTCTTTGCTCGCGTTCTTGTATAGTTCAAAATGTATCACGTGACTTCCGGAATAACTTTTTGTAGAGAAGCCTAATTTGATTCCAAATAATTGTTTGTTACATGTTTTAATCCTTCTTTATTTGCCATTAGTTGTTAATCACTAAATGTTATTTAGTTTACGTGGCGGACATGAAAATAATGCTGAAATGACCGCCATTTTCAAAGTATCGCGAGTCAAATGAGGTACGTCAGTCAATGTTGCCATATATACCGATTTATCTGTACTTATACAGGTTTTAGTGAATTAATTCAGATATATATTTTACGGGTACACCATAATAGCAGATTCCTTTAAATAATCAAAACACTTTGAATTTAACAATTAATTGAAAATGCTTATCTAAGTAGATTTTCCCTTTAGATTGAAATCAATCGCAAATCCATAGGATACAATTTAGGACAGGGACTATGTCACTCCCACGATTAAATAAATAAATAAAATAAATAAATATTTTGCGGACAATCCTACACAAATCGACCTAGTCCCAAACTAAGCAAAGCTTGTACTATGGGTACTAGACGACGATAAACATTCTTATATAGATAGATAGATACATAGAAAACATCCATGACTCGGGAACAAATATTCGTGCTCATCACACAAATAAATGCCCGTACCGGGATTCGAACCCAGGACCTCTTGCTTCGTAGGCAGGGTCACTACCAACTAGGCTAAAGCGGTCGTCGTTAAGAGAGTTATATCAAAATCCATCAAGCCATTTGGGCTGTAGCCGGGTGATTTTCAAGTAGCGTTTTTTTAAACGCTCAGCGGTTGTCTTTACCATCTTTGTAATATTTTGATTATAATTAAAATTATAATCCCAAAAAAAAAATATTCGTGGTATCGTGGATACATTCTGATTTTGTAAGATTACACTCGATTAGCTACTAAACACCACAGTTAATATGGGGGGAGGTAAGGTGCGTTTGAAATGCCCTTTACATTTTTTTGAGAATCACCCAGCCCGTGAATCTATTTACTTGTCTTCATACATATTACATACATATATACATACATATCCTTCTTCGAGGCAGTCGGATAAAAAAGTAATTCAAAGCACGCATGTTAGGTAGGAATTACAAAATTGAAGGAATACCTTTTCTTCCTCTTAACTACATAGGTATTAATAATTTACACAAAACCACAGGTAGTCATTAATGCTATACCAACGATAATTTAAATGGTTAATAACCTAGCTAAAATTGCATGATTTACCTCATCCCAACGGGTCGACGAGGTAAACGTTCCTTAAAGTACGGCCCAATCTGCGTCCACCACATCTCTGTCTCTTTTTCACCCATGAGCATGAGATCAGAGAGAGGAAGACAATTGGACGCGGATTATTGGGCCGTACATTAATCGGACCCGACAGAGGTCACTAAACTATTATCTACAAAGGTCGTCGACCTACACATCTATTTGTATAATTAGTAGTTTGTTATTAGTCTTATTATATGATTTATTTACTTATTTGTTTCTAGTTTAGTGGTTATTCGGTTCATTTGCTTCCCGCATTTAAATTGTGTATTAATTTTAACGGATTATATGTTAAAAATTGTTTGTCACTTTCTGTCACTTTGACATTTGTATTAAATACAGAGAACAATTACAAAGCAATATTAAACCATCATCGTCTTCAGCCCGAGACAGGATTTGAACCTGCCCATGTATAGAAACTAGAGCTGGTTTATTTATCTTTTACAAACATTTTATATGGGTAATTGTCGTTACGAACCTGTAAAAAGAGAAATCGTATATGAGATGAAAGCACTTAACTATGTACATTTTTTTTGCAATCCACCCGTGTATTTGTTGTCTGTATCAAATCGCTTAGATCGTGGTAATTTACACGTAAAATTTACACAAAAAAAAAATTGTTTCGTTAAGACGTGTAATGTTTTTAACATTGGTTTGAGCACAACGATTTATTTATAGAAGTCACATTAATTTTCACCGCAAAGCAACGTTGTTTCTAAGCCAGACATTGAATTTATTATGATTTTATACCGCTCAAAATATCTTGAGTTATCTAAAAAAATCTTTATTGCAGATCAATAAATCTAGACTTGGCTCAAAACCAATCTTAAGGTGCTCTACCACTGCTTAACTAGACGATGCTTTACTTTACGCAGTCACTGCCAAGAATCGCTAAAGGCCACGCCTCGTAAAATGATCCCGTGGCTTTCATCGTATGTAGCGGAAAGCGACTACGACGTAGGCGCCCGCTAGGCGGGAGTGTGTTATCGAAAGCTTGAATACAATATGCATAATTTACTTTAAAAACAAAGTTTTAACCGACTTCAAATCAGTAGCCAAAATGCTTCAAGTATGCCTATAAAATTTGAAGAGTTCCCTCGATTGCTCCAGGATCCCATCATCAGAACTGGATTTTGGTGACAACGGGACCAATCTGGAAGTATATGCTTTCAAACAAAGAAAGAATTTTTCAAATAGAACTTCATAAATTGGGTCGGTATCAAAACGACTGGATTCTCAAAACGATCAGAACCACATAAAGACTTGATCGCAAAACGACCACATCTGCAAAAAGCCTTTATCTCGTAATGACTTTCTAGTAAAACGACCACATAGCATAAAGTCTGAATATCAGAACGGCTTACTATCAAAATTACTTGTTCGCAGAAAGACCAACTCGCAGACGGTATATATACATCTTAAAATGCCCTAATAGCAAAATAACTAGATCTTAAAACAACTTCCTAGTGAAACAACTACAATTTATGGTAGCAAAACGACTAGTTATCAGAATAGCAACAATATCCATGCATAGAGTACTATTAAATAAATATCGTGCTTCGTGAGCAGGGTCACTAGCTCTAAGCTCTAGGCCCCATAAATTACCGAGTTATCGCATAACAAACACACGAAAAAAAAAACTACAGTCGAATTGAGAACCTCCTTTTTTTGAAGTTGGTTAATAAAACACAGCGTACGCTATAACACCTATCCATAGTTGTTCTTGGCGTCATGGGCACGACAACACGTTACACCTATAGGCGTTCTTGGCATCGAAAGGGTTAAATTAACCTCGTTTTTAGGGTTCCGTAGCCAAAATGGCAAAAACGGAACCCTTATAGTTTCGTCATGTCCGTCTGTCCGTCTGTCCATCTGTCCATCTGTCCGTCTGTCCGTATGTCACAGGCATTTTACTCGAAAACTATAATGTGTATTTAAATACAATTTTGAGGATACGTGTATTTTGTTAGCCGCTACATAGATTTGTAATTAACATTAATGACTAGAAAAAAAAAAAATTGCGGTGCTCTCCATACATTGTATTGGTTCTGTTTAATTGCTGCGAGGCTCTCGTTGAGTGCAGTGCAGCAGCCAAAGTTGATTACTCTTTAGCACCACCCAGGGGACACGTGCAGGTTATCTAAGGTACTATTCCTGCGGACGCGAGTAATCGTTGTCCCCCTTTGTTATCGATAGGCCTTTCAATAGTAGATTGTATGACAAGGGGCTAAAATAAGCCATATTATCACGAGATGGATATTTTCCCGAGCGAAGCGAGGGAAAATAATTCCAGGGGTAATATGGCTTTTAGACCCGAGTTGTACATTCTACTTTTCACTTCGACTGCGAGAAAATAGTAAAACAAAGATTATCCATCCACAATCAATAACAAATTTCACTGCGAAGAGATTGTTCAATTTAGCGTGAGGCGTTTTCTTTTTTAATGATTTGGAATTAGGGACTAAAAAACACCTGATGTTTGATTGGTCGATTTGAATATGTAGCTGTATTCTGGTTGGTTGATAGCAAAGAGAAATGTTTTTTGAAAGAGTTGTCATTGGTGGATTTAAATGATTTGGAATTAGGGACTAAAAAACACCTGATGTTTGATTGGTCGATTTTAATATGTAGCTGTAGGTATTCTGGTTGGTTGATAGCAAAGATAAATGTTTTTTGAAAGAGTTGTCATTGGTGGATTTAATATGGTGAAGTGTTTTGATTGGACAAATTAAATGTGTTTAAAAATCACAAATATGTATACATATTTTCCCTAGGGGCTAAATGTACTACTTTAGCCCCGCTCTAATTTTTGAACGGTGTATTTTAATTTATATTATAATATTTGCATGGCCTTTCATATCAAAGTTATCAATGGATCAGAGCTTTAGAACTCCGAGTTATAAACATTTTATTATCAGTTTTTGTAGTTAACAGAACATGACAGCATAATAAAAATAGATTATGTTGATAATTTGCATTCATCATTATGTTATTATTTTGCCATTACATGCTACGTACAGTCGGCTGCAGAGAAACGTGCGTGACCCCGGAATACAAACTTATATAACTGGAGTAGCCTTTCAGTAACTTACCCCTCTGTAAAAAACCTTGCACATGAACGTGTGCAAAAAAACATACAAAGACAAAATCGCCTCGCAAGAGAACACTGATCATAAAAATGCCCGCATGCTGTAAGCACTTGATATAATAAACGTTCAACCACTTCAAGCTTTTAATATACAACTGAGTTTCAATAACCTATTAAGATGCTCCCCCCGCCCGCCCCCGCAAAATCCGCAGATTTTTTTGTACGCATACAGCATAAGGCTACTCCAGTTATGTATGCTCTAAGACCGAGGCTACGGAACCCTAAAAACAACACAGTCGAATTGACAACCTCCTCCTTTTTTGAAGTCGGTTAAAAAAATATCATAATAACTTACTAATCATGATCTAATAATTTCATAGTTACGGGTGTCTCAATAAGAGTGCACTCTAAATTAAACTAAGAATACCTAATTAAAGAGTTATTTTTAATAAAAATAGTGCGCTCATTTATCTATTTCATCAAAAACAATAAATCAAATTATGCGGGTATGTCAAAATATTCACTTATAGAATACCACCTACTCTACTCGTTGGTATACCATCTATGAGGACTATGAGGTGTTGTGGTAATGTGGTAATGTACCATTTTACGTGCATGTGGCAGTACTTATAAAGTAATGACTGCGTTCACCATTGATGAATGTATGATGATGACTGTGATTTATTTCTCGGTATTATTTCCGTAAATAGCATGTTGATATTTAACTATTTACCTCCCATTGCATTGAATTACTGGCGGTACAATTCTGGAAGGTGCTGGTGACGTATAAAATTATCTCATCATCATCATCATGTCAGCGGAAAGACGTCCACTGCTGGACATAGGCCTCCCATATAGAGTGCCAAATTGACCGGTCCTGCGCCGACACACACACGACATTCGCACATCTGATGGATATTCACCCTAAAGCATTCGTCCTTCACGCACTTACCCACTTGCTAGTAAGGGACGCATGCTTCATGTGCAACATAAACGCGATCAGTAAAAAAAGCGGCCAAGTGCGTGTCGGACTACGCACAATGAAGGGTTCCGTGCCTATTAAAAAGGTCGTATCGTTACTGAAATCTTATGGCACTTACGTTCTTTTCTTTGAGGAAGGCAGTTATTTACAAATATATCGAAAACCTTTGAACCGATCTTGTTCAAAACAATCAATTCTTGTTGAAATAATTTAATAAGCCCTATGTCCACGATTTTTTTCATATTTTTAAAATACGCGGTTCAAAAATTAGAGGGGACACACAATTTTAGTGACTTTCGGGGCGATTATCTCCGACTCTATTCACTTAATCAAAAAAATGCTGGGAAACCTTACATTTATTTTGAAAGGCCTAGCGATTGATGTGCCACACGTGGGCTTGCAATAAAAAAAAATGACTTTCAGTTTTATGTATGGAGTGCACCCCTAATTTTTTTTTGTAATTAAATTACAAAACTATGTAGCGGCTAACATATAAATACATAAATAAATAAATATCGTGGGACAATTCACACCAATTGATCTAGTCCCAAACTAGGCAAAGCCTGTACTATGGGTACTAGACACCGGATAAACATACTTATGTAGATAAATACATACTTAAATAGATATTAAACATCCAAGACTCAAGAACAAACGTTCGCATTCATCATACAAATATCTGCACCGACCAGGGATCGACCCGGGACCTCAAGCTTCATAGTCAGGTTCTCTAACCACTAGGCTATTCGGTCGTCAAAATAAAATTTTATTCAAATACACCTTATAGTTTTCGAGTAAAATGCCTGTGACATACAGACATGACGAATCCATAAGGGTTCCGTTTTTTGCCATTTGGCTACGGAACCCTAAAAATGACTCGTAAAATTGGGCCTTAAAACCAATGACTTATTGGCAGCTGATGATTAAGTACTCAAGGCGTAAGAAAATTGGTCAAGGGCACTCAACATTGGACGTGCCGAAATGATGATGATTCATCGTTAAGTCACCAAAACAGGCCCAAGAACATTACAAAGTATGCACACAAAAAACTATGTACGGTCGACGCCAAAAATACGTTTACACTATTCGCCTTATTGCAATGGAATAAGGTGCAAAAGTGTAAACGTATTTTGGCGTAGACTGTACGTAATAAGTAACCTATGTAAACGATTTATTGTGTTGAGACGGAAAATCCGGCTAAAACTTTCTGAGCATCAATGAACCAGTGTAAAATCTTATAGTTATTACGAATAGGGTAGTTTCCTCATGTTAAAATTGATAAGGTAGTGTTGCTAAATGGATAGTAAACCATCAAATTATTGTAATAAAGTATAAATTACGAAATATTAGGTCCTTACATATGAAATTGGCGTTTTACATGGCAAAAATGATTACGATTTTTTTATGACACTGTATTTTTATTTAAGTAATCAAAGTATGTACCATAGCATCTATGCACTTTTGCCATCTAGAAGGTAGTTTAAAAAAACATTTTTTTTTAGTTCATTGATTCCTTTACTAAAAAAATGTGTGAGCGAGAATCAATAAATAATTTGAAGGCCGTTTGGACAGCCTCGTGAGAATTTGTTTTTTTCCTTGCATGAAATTTGAAACAATTTTTGAATTTGGAATTCATAGCCGAACGCCAGATATTTTGAACCAAAGTTGCCAGTTCGCCAAACGCCAATTTCATATGTAAGGACCTAATATAACTCTAGTGGGCAGCTTCACTGTGTCTCTTGCGGCCGTACATTCAAAACCAGATTTGGTTTTGCAAGTCACACTCGAGCCCATGAATGTAAAGTTTCCCATCCTTAGATTATTTTTTTGTCAGGATGTCGCCGTCGATGGATACGTCTGGAACGACATCATCATCATCTTCATCAATATAATACACAGGGCTATTTTATCTTATATGTGATGTGCGCCGTCCCCGCTAGAACGTTTTCATTTAAATCTTTATAGAGTGACACGAATGCTTGCCATCGCTCTGTTTTTGCTAATTTGTACATTTACATACAGTTATGTCTCGATGTCTGCCGTTAAAAAACTGGTCGCCGAAGCTGGTTATGGTAACTTTTGGCCTGGAAGGCAAGGTGAATTTTCGTTTTGAGGCAGTAACAGAATATAACGATTATCGGGGCGAACGAAGTTCTATGCTTGTCTGGGCCGAAAATCGATTGTTCGTCGTCCGTTGTCCGGTGTCCGATGTCGCGCTATCCCGCTGTACTTCACTACAGGTCGCATTTCTCAACCGATTCTCGTCTCTACATAATTTACGGACCTCATCATCATCATATCAGCCGTAAGACGTCCATTCCTGGATATTGGCCTCCCCCAAAGAGAGCCAAATTGACCGGTCCTGCGCCACCCGCATCCAGCGGACTCCCGCGATCTTTACCAGGTCTCTCGTACTCGCATACTTGTCAGAACGTTACAGACGTCTTATCCACAGTCCGCAGTGATAAGTGATAACGTGGCAACCATGCTACGCCCGCAGCGGGACAGACACCGGACACTGGACGCCATTTCTCGGCCCAAGCTGAAACATAGAACTTCGCTTCGCTCGTTCATTCGATTATAGGCTATATAGGTGGTCAGGCAAAAATGGGGCATTATGAAAATAAAAAAGTGATCCGAACTATCCGAAGTCAGTTTCCTTTAGAGGGAAGAATACTACGTACTCATCCACACAAAAAGAGAAAAAGTTCCTTCAATCTCCATGATTTTTAGTACTTTATTGACACAATGGAAGACTAGGTTTACAAAATTTGCAAAAGATTCAAAATTTGCAATAGATTCAAACTTATAGGCACCTCAAAAACTTAATTTTTGTGATTAAAACTTTCTAATCAAGCCGTTTTTTTATACAAACTATGTATTTTTTTTTACCTAAATAGATTATATTATGCTGAAGCGATCGACATCAAAATCAAAGTGATCTGTTAAGATAAGATTTAGTTAGTCTTAGTGGAAACTGTATTCGCCGGAAATTAAAATTTCATCAAAAATGTACAGGGGTCGTTCTTCTTTTCGACCGACAATAGCCTGTCCCTCGTCTTATTACGGCATCTCATTTGAGTAATGATGTTTACGGTTTTATAATGTTCGAATGAACGTCCATATTATTTTATTAATTAGTGATGTTTAATATTTCACTTTCTCTAACTAGCATTTTTTTAAATGTTTTATTTTTTCGTAGAATGCCGTGACAGAGTGGTAAACCAAAATGTTGTCCCCACTGAAAGAGTCCACTCTGTCACATGTTTTTTTTAGAAACCAACCGTAAATAAATATTTATATTGACCAGAAAGGAAACATTAATTAGTTCTAATGAAGAAACCTATGCATTTTTTTTTTAATCGCACTTCAAAACCACAATTTTCGATAGTTCAAAAACCAAAAAAACAGAAAAACCTCGGATCATTGTCGGTAAAAAAGAAGAACGACCCACAGTCGAGTTCTCCAATATCTATACAGACAACCTTTCAAAAATATCTGTACACAGGCTTTATTATTACTGACATAAGACACATGTATAGATATTTTTGAAAGGTTGTCTGTATAGATATTGGAGAACTCGACTGTACCTGTTGTCAGTCGCGAGCTGCAACGCTTTATACCTTATTTCGATAGGATCGCAAAGCTATTCTTCCCTCTTAAATAAATACAACTTGTTTTTATTACTTCTTTAGCCTCAGGAACACACCGTTAAAATTATTTGGAACCCTCCCGATCTACGTGTATTGTACCATTATTTGTTTTATTTTATAATCGGACGGAACGAAACCTATAGCAACTCTGTTTCAATTTAGAATGATATAAAATTCATCGAAGAGGAAATTTATATATTTTAATTAGCCTTCGGAGGCTACGGTTAAGTACAGTCGAGGGCATAGCTAATACTTACATTCCCAAGAGTTAAAAATATCTGAACAACCGTTTGGAGTGGAAACCCTGGGGGCGTGGGCACCGCGGGCGAAGGCCCTATACTCGTATAAGGAAATTTCAGAGCGGCTCATTCAAACATCCGATGGCCAGAGGGCTGGCAGCTATTTTGGCCAAAGGATTAGCCTAGCAATACAAAGAGGTAAAACGACGGGGACGTGGGAGGCATTTACTTTTTAACCGACTTCAAAAAAGGAGGAGGTTATATGTTTCACCGATTTTTTTTTATGTATGTTCGCCGATTTCTCCGTCAATTGTGGACCGATTTTAAAAATTCTTTTTTATTCGAAAATGTGGTGAGATGGTCCCATTTTCTCCAAGTTGGGATCTGATGATGGGATCCTAGAGAAATCGAGGGCAACCCTCAAATTTTACAGGCACGTACTACATGTTAAATGCATTTTCTTAAGCTATTCAGGTATTTGCGTCTGGAAGTCATCACTTCATGTTTGTGAGCTGATGATGGAAGGTACAACTCCTCAACGGTTGGAGGATATTTTTTGAAATTTTATAAGTAGTACGTATAGACCTTTAACCGTATTCTTTCAAGTTATTTGGGTGAGCACAAGTCAGGATCTGATGACGGGATCCCAGGGTAATTGAGGGCAACCCTCAAATTTTATAGGCACGCGTGTAGTGATTTCGGTATTTTCTATTATAACTCGTGTATTTACCCTCGGAAATCGCAATTTTGGTGTGGAACTGATGATGAAGACCACAGATGACTTATGGAACTCCTCAAGTATGTAAAGTACCTACGTCAAAGATTCTGACAAGATTCCTTTGAAGTAGCAAATAATGAAGTGTCAATTCTGAGATCCTTGAGGAATCAACGGAACTCCTCAAATATTGTCAGCCCACATATAGCGACTTGGATTTTTTTCTGTAATAATCAACGCATTTGCTCTCGGAGAGCAGTTCATGTGGTAAATTGGAAATGAAATGTGGAATTTTTAAGTACGCGGAGTACTGAATTGAAGTCGGTTTAAACTTTGTTTTTAAAGTAAATTATTATAGGTTTAGTTTAGTTATATTTCATTTAAAACTATTGTATGATTATTGAAGTAAATAAAATTGATTACACCTTAGCTATAAGTCGTGTTCACATGTTTCGATCACTTTGTCCGTGCACATATTTGCGATCTGGATACAGATATTTATCAATAACTTATTTGGGCTACAATACTGTTTTAAATAAGATAGTTAATTGCAGTTGTTGTCTTATCTGTCAGGGTACAAACTGGTATGAACCCGTGATATCGCTGACGAAATTGCTTCACCATTTTTGTACATAAGATGCATCATTTTGGTAGCTTATAAAGATAAGCTTTATGCTATTTCATTTTAAACTATGTTTCGAATAAAATAGACTCCTTATTTAGCAGCTTGTTTGGCAGTTTTCTTACATGAGTTAGTCTTGAATTTACTAATTTGTGAATGAAATTGTTTCGTAACTCGTATTTACCCGCAGAGGTAATTTACCCTTTGAACTTTTCCGAGTCATTGTCAATTTAATGTCAATTCGACTGAACAAGAATAGAGTTATCCTAAGACGATTTGAGGATTAATCTAATATTACCTACCCTTATTCCACCAGACTAATGTGAACAAACATTGGTTTTAAAATTATAACGAAAATACAAATGAAAACGCTACATAAGTAATAAAATTGTTATGTTATGTATCGCTTTTTATGTAACTAGAATCATTTGTCAAGCACTAGAACTATAATCGGCTACTTTCTCCATGATTAACTGGTTTATCCACGACCCGATAACATGCGCAACTTGGGGTCTTTCGAGGTTACACAGCACTTTTTTTCCTCAATTAAAATTACTGGTTAAAAACCCCGCGCCTCAGATCTTAAGAATGCCTCGCGGTCATAAAAAAGCGCCAGATAGCATAATTACCGCCGTTGCCTTCGGCTCGGGCCGCGATCGGAGAGATTCTTTTTTTTACCGCCGTAGGTACCTACTGTTAACGTTTATTCCCCGATTAAGGTATAGGCGGGTTTAAGGCACTCAAAACTCTTCATAGGAGTGTACTCGGGCTGGACCAAAAAACTCTGGAAATCCAGCAGGAAGCAACTCAAGATTATATCTGGGGTGTTCACAGGTCACTTTGGCGTCAAGGATCTCTTGGCCAAGATTATCGAACAGTACAGACTGTAGAATGTGTGGCGAGGAGGATGAGACTATGGAACACTTGCTGTGTGAATGTCATGCCCTTGCCAGACAAAGAATGAATCACTTTGGTAACGGTTACCCGCAACCAAAGGAATTCAAGGTGCTCCCACTAAGCTGCATCATCCGCTTTGTGGAAATGATGGAGCGAGCTTGGGAGTAGCTATAAAGGGGAGGGCAAATGCACAAAAGATCCCACTGGGTCGAAGTGTATCCGAAAGGGCCCTCAACTAGATAAGATAAGATAAGAAGTCCTTAATTTCTGTTTTAAGACAGTCAAGGTAAATGTCCCAATGCTCGATCCCTTGCCTGATAGGTGTTACTTATATTGTTTTGACATAAGATTGAAAGTGTCATGTATCAGTGCTCTTCTCTAAGTCGTTTACCTTACAATAACCTTATTGGTCAATTGTCAATAAAGTTCATTTTTGACTTGGCAAATCACGATTTCTCGGTTGTAAAGGTTTAATGTGAGCAGTTATGATATCTTAACCAATGATTATTTAAATTCAATAATCCGTACCTAACTAACTAATTGGCGGAACTATATTACTCATCCGTTGTAAGTGGTTCGATATTAACAAAGAACATTTTTTATTTATTTATGACTAGACTCATTTAATATCGTAGCTCCATACAAAGTTCCACCCCCCATTTCGCCCCTTTAAGGGATGATTCCCGGGATAAAAGTATTATTTATGTTAATCCAAGCTATACACTATATATGTATATCAAAATTCATCTTAATCCGTTAGGCCGTTTTTGCGTGATTGAGTAACGAATATCCAAACATCTAAACATACAACTTTCGCATTTATAATATTAGTACGATTAGTAGGATTCATAACTGGATCCCCATTCATATTATGATCCACAATCCACATATCGCGCTAACTCTGTAAAGTACCTCCGTAGTCAACTAAAAGACGCCACCGTCATCGTCACATCAGAGTAACTACCACAGTTCTTTGACCTATTCGGATGACTAAGTAACTTAGATGACAGCAACGCCTCACGGATGTCACGCAAAGTTGCGCGTACGCTATAATGACTAACCACAGGTGCATTTATCCACGAGGTAGGGCAGGCCAAGTTCGGAATCTGAAGCAGCTATTCTCCCATGAAAAAGTAAAAACATAAGTGACAAAAATGTTTCGCGATAAAACGAATTCCCAAGTTGCAGAATTTTATTTAGCAAGCAAATAGAGATTAATAAGAATGCCTGACTATTGGCTCTACGAAATATCTCACAACTTTTTACGGTGAAAGAGTTTCGAGACTTGGCCTATTTTACATGGAATGTTTTTATGGGATTCATATTTCACAAAATTAGACACCGTATTGCCATATCTATATCTACTTACCTAGACTGCAGTGGCCATTGATTGGTGATGGGGTATACAGGGTGGGCCCTGTAACAGGAGCAAAAAATGAAACGGTAGATTATTAAGCTTGTGAGCAATTATTTCCAAGTGGTTTTAATTTAAAAATAAATTGTTCTTCAACATAAGTTTACGTGTAGGTACCTACTTTTTTACTCTTTTGGAGTGATATATAACTTTTTATTTGAAAAACACAAAAAAATATTAAATAATCACAAAAATATATTTTGAAAACAAAAATGCAAAAATTATTATGACTCACTCCATGATGTTACCTACCTTAAAATCTGCATTGACTACTGTGCTATGATCTCGTGATGCCAAGTTACATTACTTGGAGGTAATAACTTTAGATCAAAATTTCTCCGAATTAAAAATACCTAAATGAAAAAATAGGACTTACTGCAGATGCTCTAAGTAAACGTCCTATTAAATATTTGCTCCTGTTACAGGGTCCGTCCCGTGTAATACCGTAACTTGGCCCTCTTTTTTACATGTTTGTTTTTGATATAATAATTAACGTTCACATGCATATTTGCATTGGGAAACTTGTGGGAGATGCACGCACCTGATTGTGGGCGGAGTGCGAAGTTCACAGACGGGTAGGTAATATGCGGATATAGCTCTAATAAGGTGCGGGTTACATTTACATGCATTGGAATCCGGGCTGTGAGCAGCTTAGAGCATACATAACTGGAGTAGCCTTTCAGTAACTTACCCCTCTGTAGAAAACCTTGCACAATGTGCAAAAAATCATACAAAGACAATTTCACAATCGATTAAATTAGGAAAAAAAATTCTCAATTCGTCTATGCGCTTCGGGAGGTTAAAATTACCACAAATTTGGAGACAGCCCTAACAACATACTACGGGTATGCATATGCCTGGCTAAATTACGGTATTATTTTATGGGGTAACAGTACCAACGCTCCATTACTTTTTATCCTTCAGAAAAAGCTTATTCGCATATTAATAAACAAAACCCTTGACGAAATCGAAAGCCACAAGCCTTACTTTTCTGAACTTGGACTGCTGACCCTTACATCTATATACATATTAGAAACTAGCTTCCGCCCGTGACTTCGTCTGCGTGGACCCGGGAGAAAAACTATTCTATATTTTAATCTAGGTGATAAACTATTTTCGTGCAAAATTTCAACCAAGCGTGATTGAGTAACAAACATCTAAACATCCAAACATCTAAACTTTCGCATTTATAACATTACTAGCTTCTGCCCGCGACTTCGTACGCGTATAAATTATGGATGACATGATATTCTTATGTTTCACCATGCGATACCTACTACACTGATAAATTAGATTATTACGATTTTGTTTCTATAAATATTTAGTTATATTCATTTACTTAATCTTTATTGCAAACGAAGTACCTAAGTACTTATAGTAGAAGAAAAATTACCAAAACCGGAATTTAAATATAAGATTTCATAATTGAAACAAATGGACCGAGCGAGTGCGAGACCCCAAAGATACTCTATTTCTCCGGGTGTCTTGTCAAACTACCCCTGAGAGCCAAAGTCCTGAAGGTAAACGGGGAGGCAAGCGAGGCCGAAGGCTGAGCTTTTCGTAGGAATGAAAGGCCCAACGTACCCTTATAGATAGCGCTCCATATGCGAGCCAGAGCATCGAAGGCCCGCGCGAGGGCGAGACTCCATGGATACTTACTATCCACAGGTGTCTTGCAAGCGAAACATGAGCCTGAAGTCCCAAAGTTGAGGGGTGAGGCAAGCGAGCCCGAAGGCCGAGCTTTTCGTATGAATGAAAGGCCTCAACCAACCCTTCAGAGAGCGCTCTCAATGCGAGCCCGAGGGCCGAAGGCCCGAGGGCGAGCCTTCACGGACACTAACTAAACCCAGGTGTCTTGCAAGCGAAACCGGAGACCAAAGTCCCGAGCGAGAGAAGTCAGAAGAAGAGCGGCGAGGCAAGCGAGACCAAAGGCCGAGCTTTTCGTTGGAATGATAGGACCAAAGAACCGTTTTAGAGAGCGCTTCCTATGCGAGCCCGAGGACTGACGCACACTATCTCCAGGTGTCTTGAAAGCGAAATCTGAGTTCCAAAGTCCCGAAGGTGAGTGGCGAGCTTTTTGTATGAATGAAAGGCCCAATACATCGCTTCAGAGAGCACTCTCTATGCGAGCCCGAGGGCCGAAGGCCCGAGAGCTAGCTCATGCGGACGCTCACTATACCCGAGTATTCATAATAATAATAATATTTCTGAATGTCACAAACGCTGAAGTTTTATACATAAAAAAATGGTACCTACTTAATTCTCCGCGGAATGCCGTTGTGTCCAAATTTTATACCCACATCTCTTGACGTTGGTGAACTATGCTAATTCGACGTAAGTATTAAACTCAACCTATCATACATCTTTAGATGACCTCTGAATTCATAGCAATCATATAGGAAGACGAAGATCAAGGTTGCTGGATTTCAATATTAACAGCGACGTTGTCAGCGACTGAGTTTCCAAAATAATTAGGTTTCTTATGTCTAACAGCTACTATCGGTTGAGATATCAAACATTTTTGGTTATTATAGATATTTAGTCTTTAGCCATCTAGCACTCTTTTTCATCCCGTGGTTTTTCACGTTTTATCTATATTTTTTTATAATGTTTGAATGGAGTTCTTTTTACTTTCCAGTCAAGTGTATGTTTATCAATTTTCAAGTCTAAAGCTCATGGATTTGAGGAGTTTATATGGGAAGTTTTGCCCCATTTTTTACCCCCTTTGAACTAATTTTTATCATTTTTACAGCCTATGACATGGCCAGAGATTTTCTCGACCGATTAAGTAAAAGTTGCATCAAAATCCTCTATTCACTAAGTTTCTCTGCGTTTTTGAAAATATACATTTTCAAAAACGCAGACACAAAAAAATTAAAACTACAAAAAGTGCATGCTGCTGGGTTTGAACTCGGGGACACCGACTCCGTAAGCTATGGGTGAAACCACTGGACTAACTATCAGTTGTAAGAACACGATGAATTTTCGAATATCTTGACGACATGTTACCATGGTAATGATACTGTTATAACCCCGCTCTTGCAACATTATATAGTTTCTAGTCGCCTCAGAACCTATTTTCATCCCATATTTTTCGAGTTTTATCTATACATTGCTAAAAGTTTGAATGGGGTCGTTTTTAATTTCCAGTCAAGTTTATGGTTACCAATTTTCAAGTCTGTAGCTCGTACATTCAAGGAGTTCCCATACAAAGTTCAACCCCATTTTCTACCCCCTTTGAACCCTAATCTTTAAGATTTTTATAGCTTAAAACCTATCCGGCGATTCTCTCGACAGATTAGTAAAGTTTGCATCAAAATCCGTTCAGCCGTTTTCACGTGATGCTCGGACAAATAAACAGACAAACAGATAAACAGATAAACAGATAAACAGACAAAAATTCTAAAAACTGTTGGAACGTGTTCTGTTATCAATTCTAAGTATCCCCAGCCAATTTTTTTTCGTTTATCTTCCATGTACAGACTTTCGACCCTCTTCAGCTTTATTATATGTATAGATGTGTAAGTTCGTTCGAAAGCATAGGGAATTCTATACAAAACGAGGGGACATAACCTCTACACGACCGATCCGTAATAAGAATAGACTAATCCCACCACCTTGTAAACTTAAACTACTATCATCAGGCCCCCTAGTAATGTCTATTAAAATATACAACCACCTCCCGAACTCTATAAAAGAAGAAGAAAATGATAAATTATATATAAATAAAATAAACAGTTGTTATTAGTTAAGTCATACTACACTGTTGTAAGCGAATTTTTTAATGACCAATTATAATCGAATTATTATTATCTATTGATTCTGTGCTTTTGTAAGTGTGTGTAATAATAATAATAATAATATTGCAGTGCCCAACAGGGTTCACAAAGTTCTAGCTTATAAGTTTACCACCTGTACAACTACTTGTGAAATTGCAATAAACTATTGAGTATTGAGTATTAATGGTCATTCACAAAATCGCCTCGCAAGAGAACACTGATGATAAAAATGCCCGCATGTTGCTGTAAGCACTTGATATTATAAACGTTCAACCACTTCAACCTTTCAATATACAATTGAGTTTCAATATCCTATCAAGATGCTCCCCCGACACCCGCAAAATTCGGCAGACATTTTTGTACGCAAACACGACATAAGCACAGTATTACAATGTTGTTAAACTGCGACATAAGGCTACTCCAGTTATGTATGCTCTATATAAGGTGAGCAGAGGAAGGCATTGGATTCCGGACGCATATAGTCACAGACTTAGAACTTTAAAGGTGATGTTGATGTCTTCGTAGCCTAGCGGCGCCCCTACATTCCCTTCAAGTAGGTGACTCGAATTGTATTATCATTATCATTCCAGAACAATAAGATATAATAAAACTATGCCCAATGTTAGTTGTCGATAGGCGTTGTGTAATCCTGTAATGAAAAAAAAATGGTTATGACAACCAGGGTTGGGTCTTCCTATTAGGTAAACAAGTGCGTGTCGGACCACGCAAAATGAAGGGTTCCGTGTCTATTAAAAAGGTCGTATCGTCATAGAAATCTTACGGCACTTACGTCCTTTTCTTTGAGGAAGGCAGTTTTTCAGCAATATCTCGGAAACCTTTCATCCGATCTTGTTCAAAACAATTTTCGGTGAATGAACTTAATAAGCGCTGTGTCCATGAATTTTTTCATATTTTTAAAATACACCGTTCAAAAATTAGAGGGGGGGGGACAGAATTTTAGTGACTTTCGGGGCGATTATCTCCGACCCTATTCACTTAATCAAAAAAAATGTTAAGAAACCTTATATTTATTTTGAAAGGCCTATCGATTGATGTGCCACACGGGGGGTCACAATGAAAAAAAAATTTTTGACTTTTAGTTTTATGTATGAAGTGCACCCCTAAAAATTTTTTTTTTAGTAATTTTAATTACAAAACTTTGTAGCGGCTAACAAAATACACCTATCCTCAAAATTTTATTCAAATACACCTTATAGTTTTCGAGTAAAATGCCTGTGACATACGGACAGACGGACAGACGGACAGACGGACAGACGGACAGACGGACAGACGGACATGACGAAACTATAAGGGTTCCGTTTTTGCCATTTTGGCTACGGAACCCTAAAAATACCTGTGTCAGAGGCAAACATGATAGGTTTTATCGTCGCGTTTTACGGCGAAAATGTACTGAAACGTCACGTAAAACGTGATAATAAAACCTATCGTGCTAGGGCCTCAGGAAGACCCGACCATAAAAGAATTGTTGTGTATCATTTATATCTTCAAATAAAAACAAAGGCAAATTTGCAAAGACAGGAAGTGAGTTATTGACATTAAGTTATTAAGGAAAACGATTCTGCTTTAGAAGTACGAGTAAAAGGACGTTTGTTCAGAGAAGATCCTATGGTATTACCTCTTTAGCGTTGTAAGACAGCATTTATTTGGGTCGTACCTAATAAAAAAAAACAGTGGTGGCAAACAAGTGGCCTGCCTGATGGTAAGCAGTTAAGCCTATGGAGCTTAAGACACCTAAGTTTTTATAAGACTGCTGGCTCTTTATTGATAACTATTAGCTGCGCGCGCGGCATCGCCCGGGCTTTGCAAAGAATGCAGGTAAATCCGCGGGATAAAATATAGCCTACAACCACCGAGAAAGTCCATTCTACACGCAGGTGAAATAGTTTTTGAAATCGCATAAGTGGTTCCGGAGATTACTCAAAACATACAAACATACGAAGCTTTAATAATTTGGCGATCCGAAAATCTAATTTTACTGCAAGCAGCGAACGAAAAAACCATAGAAGTCTAACTAGCGCAGGAAAGTGGCCCCACAAAAAGGATGCACATTGCCATTATGCGGACGGGTGTCAGAAGGATGCTATGCAGCCTTTTAGTTCGAACATGCGCAGGCGCACACATGTGCATACCGGGTTTTGGGCACGCGTTGGGGTAGAAATTTGTGGTGAGTTCACTTTCTATGACAACGAATTTACAGAAAAATTTAAACAAGAGAGATCACTTTTATAAATTGTTATATAGTATGTAAACATACTTGAAGTTTTGACATGTTAACTTTCATTATTTTAAGTAATCGTATTTCATAAGTGCATGATTAAAATAAGAGAAAATTATTATGTATCATGACTTGCTAGATGTAACGTTATTTTGTTACTTGGCCAAATAAAGAAACTTGAAACTTGAAACTATGGTTTTTTTCGTTCGCTGCTTGCAGTAAAATTTGATTTCCTAGTAATCACGTACGAGAATGGAAATATTACTTTTTGTAAAAACGATTTTCAGAAATTTACCCTCCGGAGAAAATACAGAACAGAAAATTAAATATCGGAAAATTTGCTAATGATCGCTTGCAGTAAAATTTGATTTTCGGAAATCTATTGCCACACTCACACGCAATCATCTTAACTTCTAAGAAACTTATGATCCTGTAATCATATAGTCAAATGACAGTTATTACCAATCATTCCTCACAGCTTCAGTTACCATACAAATTTAAATCTTATTGCGCTTTGAAAGGGTGCATTTTTGTTGTGCAGGGTGTATTGACTGCCTACACCGTATCCTGTAGTTCTTGACATACTTTTCACAGGGAAAAAGTTTAACAAAACGACTTGCAGATCGTTAGTTGCTGCGGGATTATTTTGAACTTTATATTATAGGAATAAGAGCTAGTATTCATTTTGCACACGCATATGTGGCTCTTTAATAGTGAAGTGACTGTATGGTATTCGCAGAAGCTAAATGAGTTTTTGACGTCCAACTTATCATTCCAAGTAGTCTGGAATTATTAGGTCAGAAGGTTAAAGCATTTGTATCATTTTAATTAAAGTGGGCACTTGCCCTCAATAAGGCCCGCAATTTAGGTAAACTTACGTCACCCATATTATACAGAATATCATACTATACAAAATATAGAAACGGCTGGCGATTGTTCCGTGCTCCTCGAAAGTTGAAGAGGAAGATCATACTACTTATCTACACTTATAAATAATAAATCTCTGGAAAAAAAATCTACTTTAGGGCTCGTAGGGAATATTTTAAATTGCGGTCAGAAGTGTATAAAGGGAAACAACGAGCACAGTACAAGAATCTTCTATCCCAACCTCCTTGCCGTACCGATATTTATAAACGGAACGCCTGCAACAGTTGTATAGAAATTTTTAATAAACTTCCTGATTGCATTAAGTTGTTGCACGATCTTGAATTTAAGAGGAAACTATCAAAATGGCTTCAAGAACACTGTTTTTACTCCGTAAAGGAATATATGGAAGCAAGACTGTAACAAATAAATATTATGTAGGTACTTAGACTTAAAATGAATATAATTAATTGTTTTCTTAAACCTTTGCATGCTGCTATGGCTGAATACTGGAACTATGTTTAAAATATTGTAACACCTTTGTACTTACGTATTCTTGCAAATAAACATTTCTATTTCTATCTATATATTTCTAGGTATTTCTTGTCATAGTTGATCCTCATTGGCAATTGTTCTTATATGGTGTGTGGCTAGGGTTAGTATACCTTATATTAATCTGGCCCCGTAGCATGGTTGGCCTTGTCACGCGATAGGTGATAGGATAGAGCGTGCGTCACTGGCTGACACCGTTCGATAGAACGAGACGACGCTCTTATCTTGTCACTTGTCGCGTGATAAGGCCAACCATGCTACGGCTCCTGGAACACATTCTTCTTTCTATGTCCAAGAGAAGACATATGTTTATTCCCACCACATTCCCATGCAAACGAACTTGCAGGTCCAGCTAGTACATAATATATCCTGTGATGATGATGATGATCTGTCCGACCGTTTTCGGCCATGGCGACCACTCCGACTCCTATCTAGCGTTTTGGCGCTCGTGCGCTCGAAGATGGCTTATGTAGCCTATCTTTGCTATATCCTGTATTACTTGACTAAGCGTCAAAAAAATTACTACTACTGTAGCAGCGGAGAGGCGGGGGAGCGGAGAAAAAACAGCAGGCTTACGCGATAATGCTCTATATTGGCTGAGTTACTCTCGCAGTACTACACCGGTGTATCCCAACTTGGGTGAAAGTACACCTTTGTAGTATAGATTCAAATTCAACGACACTAATACGATTTAGCTTAGGTAAAAGAAATGAATAAAGGTGGATTCCTTTTGTACTTCTTGGTGTAGTACACAGGCGGGCGTTCCGCAGGGCGGTGTGCTATCTCCTCTCTTATTTTCTATTTTCATAAATTCCATCACCCACAATATTTCCTCTTATTATCACCTTTATGCCGATGATCTTCAGATTTATACACAGTCCGTGCTCGGTGATCTCCCTTGTGCCATAGTGAAAACTAATGATGACTTGGTACGCATTCTCAAATGGAGTCAACGATATGGTCTGATTGTGAACCCAGCGAAGACCCAAGTCATTGTTATTGGTAGCAATAATCTGATTTCCAGAGTTGATTTTGCAAATCTCCCTCCAATACTTTTTGATGGGATTCAGATTGCTTACTCGATGCAAGTGAAAAATCTCGGGATTATTATGGATCGATCCTTGTCCTGGGTGCCTCAAGTGAGTGAAGTGAGCAGGAAGGTATTTGCTGCAGTGGGGTCTCTCAGGCGGCTTCGTAATTTTCTACCTACTGCAACTAAAATTGCGCTCGCTCAAACGTTACTTCTTCCTATTCTTGATTATGCTGATGTATCCTATCTCGACCTTTCTGAGGAACAACTTAATAAGCTAGAGCGTCTCCAAAATGTCTGCATTCGGTTCATATTCGGGTTACGCAAATATGACCATGTTTCTAGTTTCCGTTCTAAACTCAAGTGGCTCCCTATCCGTTATCGCCGTAACTCTCACATTATTTCGCTTCTGTATAATATCCTTTTTAACCCTGCAACTCCCCGCTATCTCAAAGAACGTTTTAGTTTTTTAAATTCTGTTAGATGTTCTAACAATTTGCTATTAACTGTGCCTTCATCATCTACCAAATTTTACAATAGTTCGTTCACTATTAATTCTATCCGACTGTGGAACTCTCTCCCTCTTGACATCAGACAAGCAAAATCTATCGGCAACCTCAAATCCCTTCTTAAAGAACATTATTTGTCTCTCCCCTAACCCTGATTGTATTTTTGGCTGACTGTTTATGTATCATTATATTTGTGTTTGTGTTATTTGTATATATGTATGATTGTGTGTGTATGTTTATATATAGAGGTATTTATGTACGTTTATTTTTATAATTTCTTGATTTTTGATTGATAATAATCTCTGCACCACCTACTGCATAATCTAGTTTTATCTCTTTCTCCGATACCCAAAGGTTGTCTGGAAGAGATCGCTCTTCAGCGATAAGACCGCCTGTTGTCTACCTCTACCTACAAGTTATTGTATTGTTTCTCTATGTAACTGCTTTGTTTGTGTGAGGTGTGCAATAAAGAGTATTTGTATTGTATTGTATTGTAAATGCGTATAGCGTGCAGAGTACTTTCGACAAATAACAAGTGGTACGGCTGCGGAGGTCCTAAAACTACGTCGAACAAACGATAGCGCCATCTAACTGACAGGCAGCGCCATCCAGCGGGCCGTCTGGTAAGCTGTCCTCCCAAACTGTAGTTTCTATGACCGTGGTGAGTGGCGTTACACTACTTAATACTTCTAAACTACACAAGAAATCCGTTAGCATTAAGTAAGGTTGTAAGTTTGTATGTAGAATACTTCCCCGGACCTATTCATCTGATTTCAAATATTCTTTCACCAGCTTAAAATAATACAGTTTCAGGATTTATAAAGGATACATTCCACGCGACTTCGCCTATGTTTATTTTGATACGCGAGTGGAGCCTCAGGGGCAGCAACAACAATATTATATTATAACGTAAGGTCAGTAGGGGCAAGTGCGCCACCGGGGCAAGTGCGCCACCGGGGTAAGTGCGCCTTTTAAAAAAAAATATCGAAATCTACAGATATTACGCAACTAACGACCTCTTACACATGGATGTTGGATCCTTCGGGAACCAAGTATAATAATGTTTATTGCATGGACTTCATGTTGTTTTGATGAAAGGCGCACTTACCCCGTTGGCGCACTTGCCCCTATACTGACCCTAATTGGTTTTGTTTGTTTTTGTGTTGTACGTATAATATCTATTATCTTTTTCTGTCCGCTATAATCCACCTTAAACCGTGCTTATACTTAACATTTCGTAATAACAGGACTTTAAATGATTCCGCGTCTAAATAAATAAACACACTTGAGTACAGTTAATACCGTGAGTACCTTAACTCATAAAAAAACTTCTTACAGAGTACTTAGTATAGTCAGTATAATGATACTTACTTACTTACACAAATATTTGTTAGTGCGCTACTGAATTTTGGAGGTAACTACAACTAAGACTAACATTATAATTATCTTTATTTAAAGGTGACTAGCATTATATTTATGTTAATTCCTTGAAATTTTAGTACATGATGACAGGAAAACACGAACCGATAAACCCTAAAATTGTATACGAGAGTAAAATGGAATTATAATTTCCTCATGGAACGCAAATAAAATGGATAATTGTAATTTTATATCTGCATCGGCATAGGTAAGTGAAGTTAAATGACCTATTTAACTTGATGCACATAATATATGGTTTTCCTTTACACCCGGGGAAATTTAAAAACATATTTTAAATAGCGTATGATGGTTTTTATTGTTATATTATAATATACAAACTTCCGCCCGCGACTTCGTCTGCGTGGACCCGGGATAAAAACTATAACTATATTTTAATCCAAGCTATAAACTATCTTCGTGCAAAATTTCATCCAAATCGGTTGAGCCGTTTAAGCGAAATTGAGTATAAAACACCCAAACATCTAAACATCCAAACTTTCGCATTTTTGATATTAGTAGGATTTCATTACGGCCTTTACACGTGTGCTTGTCTATCGTTTGGTTCTTCGTTCAATTGCTTACAGGTTAACTGGAAGAGATCTTTTATAGCGATAAGTTGTTTTTTATCTCTGCGTCATACATGAAAGTTATATAATTCAACTCTTTCTTACGCCGCGTGCTAGAAAGTGACAATTGTGATCACAGCCTGTCGTAAAACGGACACTCATTTCAAAAGCATATTATAAGATAAACGACTACATCATGGATAGGGATATTTGGCAGCGATAAAATCCTGCACTAGAAACCTGTCGTAAAATAAATAGGCTTTCTAATGTAGCAATGTAATTTTAAAATTTTATAATACTCTGATACTGATATGATATATTGTATACTGTTTTGAAAAAATGACACCTCGCCGAGTTTATTACGCCGGTTCTTCTCGAGGCAGAGGTTTACTTTCCGAACCGGTGGTAGTTTATCGACATTCATAGGTGCATGTAATATGCCTAAATTGAAGAATAAATCACTTTGACTTTGACTTTGACATGAAAACCGTTCTGTCGTGTCGTTCGCATTATGCAAGTGCGACAGAGATGGTCGAACTTAAAAAGTTTACGTTTCACGGTTGCTTATAAATATTGTCGAAAACCTGTCAACTCAAAATACTGCACCTCTCTGTACTGTTACAGAGTTTTCTATACGAAATGATGTCGTCATTAAATAAATAAACATAAAGTACCTGTCATGCGTTCTGATTAAAATGCAAAGCCTACCATAACGACACGCTAACTACTACTAATGTGGCATAAACAGAATATTTACTACAATATTACGGGTACTGCCGAGAACTTAAGTTTTATGCGTATTTGAACTGCTTTGCATGTAATTTGGATAATATTGTAATAACAATTTCAATTCAAGACACTATTTTACATAGATCAACCATTTGCTATGTTTAGTAAATACTAATTGCTCAGGGTATATTTTTTCATATCCTAAACGATTAAATTGATAAATTTCAGAATCTAATAATAATTATTATTATTTTTAAATCAATATGAGATTATGATTAACATTAACTAAAATAAATTAAAAAGGCCCTCTAGGCATTGTACCGAGGATGCTGGCGGCATTTCCTCGCTGAATTGCAATGCTGATATGCGTTGTGCGAGAAAGCGGCCAGTTCTTCGGTCACCAGTTACATCGACCAGACGTTTCGTGATTTCTGCAAATAACTTATGCGCACTGGGACCCCACGGACCGAGGGTCTCGACGCCAAAGGGTACAAAGTCGTACTCTCTGCCGAGGCCTCTATATTTATTACATTTCAGATTTTCGGCGTTTTCCGCCGCTGCACCCGCTTACGAAGTAGTCGGTTGGAGGTGAGACGGTGCCAGAATCATTATTTAAAGAGCCCATCAATTTAGGTTACGAGTTTTACGGTGTTTTATAACAACAATACTTTCAATTTATTGAATCAGGCGTTACTTTGCGGAAATTCATGATATATTACGATAACAATATTCCTTTGCTATTCCGCTAAAAAACGTGCAGGTCGATCAGCGGAGATCAAATGCAACTATTTGCGTATAAACATGCAAATAATTACAGCAAACCACCACCAATAATGAAAAAACCTCGACACGTGTTTCGCCTCTCTACGAGGCATCATCAGTAGCTTTAGTGTGAGTTTACAGTAAGTCGGAATACGCTAGCGACAATCGACAACAGTTAAAGATTTGTATGAAAACTCTATACACCGCCCCTGGCGGTCACTCACAGAACTAAAAATCTAATCGGTACCCCGAGTCCCATATAAGTATACTTTTCTCGCAACAGTTAACTCGATTGTTCGTATAGTTTAATAGATTTTTCAATATTCAGCCTTAAATTACAAGCATTTATCGTTTCAATTTAAATGCTAGCGTTTGTCGGTTATGACATTACAGAATACGCGCATGGCCAACGTCGAAAAATTCCCCAACGCCAAAGTTTAAAGACTTTAAAGGAATCTATACCTTAAGCTTAACGACATTAAGTATAATTTTAACAGTGTGCGATGATCCTCATCTAAGTCTGTCGACCCAATATGGCGGAACGTGTGCCAATTATTTGCATTTTTAAATACAAAATACGCGACAATCCGAATTTTGCGGATATAAGTTGTCGATTCAAAACCCTTATTTTTATAAGTTCTTTAATTTGAGATAGGTATCGATCGGATCTACGGTAAATCTTGACGAAATAATACGTTATCACGCACCATTTTGGAAGTGAAATAGTAAACTACAGATACTACGGTATTTTTCGATTCGAAATGTCAAATTTGTGACTCACGCTACCGTTTGGTAATACGATTCGAAAGTTTAGATTACGCATCGAAAACTAGACGCTAGCGAGTAACGTTTTGTAGTTGTTTTCGTAGTATATCGGCACCATGAGTACGGCGCATTTGACAGCTCGAACTTGCGAGAATCGAAATCTAGTCGAAGCGCGTTAGCTCGATATCGAGAGAAGTTTACTATTGTAAGTATTCTATAGGCTCTCATGGTAAGCGTACAGGAGATGCTGGCAGGAGATGTTGCTTGCGCCACGCATGTTTATACGCAAATAGTTGCATTTGATCTCCGCTGATCGACCTGCACGTTTTTTAGCGGAATAGCAAAGGAATATTGTTATCGTAATATAACAATACTTTTTATTTCAGTTCTACACTGTAAGCATTTGGACGCTTGCTACTGCTACTTGCGTTGTCGTCCCTTTATTGATATTAAGTACCTAACTGTATTGAGCACGACTGTACACAAAACAAAAGAGAGCTTCGGTAATGCTCATTACAATTTCATAAACTCCCCATATGAAATCGCCTACTTATCGGATATATTTTGCCCCATTTTAGTCACTCGTAATCTGAAAAATATGAAGATATCTTTATATTTTTTATTACCATCTATTAGAAACTTCATTGATTCAGGCTTGTCTCCAGCAGTGTGTATTAGGCTGATTTAAACTCCGACAAAATTTCTATTCTCTAGAGCTAAAGTTTCTTGAAAGTTTTGGCAAAGATGAAGATATTAATTTTGTTTAGTATCGCGTTATGTTTATGTGTAGTGGAGAGTTTGGATAATAATGAAATTAATATGATAGTGTCCTTCGCTACCCTGGATGAGAGGGCTACATCTATACTAGCTCCTTATGTCTGTTGGAGTGCATGTAAGTTTCGAATAAGGTTACTGTCCCAGTGCCCAACACTGCCCCAGTAGTTGACACCAGCCCCCCTATTCTGTAACTTGTTTTAAGTTTACCTCAACGCTCACCCACAAATATATCTTGACACTGCGGAGCGTAGTAGCTAAGCGTAGGTAGAGGTCTAGTTTCGTTAGGTGACGCTGTTTTAAGCTCACCTCGACGCTCACCCACAAATATATCTTGACACTGCGGAGCGTACTAGCTAAGCGTAGGTAGAGGTCTAGTTTCGTTAGGTGACGCTGTTTTAAGCTCACCTCAACGCTCACCCACAAATATATCTTGACACTGCGGAGCGTAGTAGCTAAGCGTAGGTAGAGGTCTAGTTTCGTTAGGTGACGCTGTTTTCAGCTCACCTCAACGCTCACCCACAAATATATCTTGACACTGCGGTGCGTAGTAGCTAAGCGTAGGTAGAGGTCTAGTTTCGTTTGGTGACGCATGGGGTGAGGCGCATTCTGCAATTCATTTAGCCACTATTTATAATTTTGCTAGCCACATGAGAGCGCACCAGAGAGTAACTACAACACTCCAGTCATATTGCAAATCGTTAACACCAAATCCAGAACACACAGTCGCTGTGGCCGAAATCGGTCAGGACAGCATCATCATCATCATCATCATCATCATCATCATCATCATTTGGTGCATATAGGTGCTTCTGGCGCGCTTCTGGTGAAGATGATTGAGACGTTTACCTTATTAATTGTTTTTTATAAAGCAAATATATGCAAAATTCAAATTCCGTGTGATTCAATACATTTCACCATTATCGGCACCTGCTGTTTTAATTAACATACGACTTGTCTAGTATATTTACTTACGTATGTTATATGTATACTAGTTTGAGTTATATTAACTTGACCTGTTCGTATGTAAGTATTGTATGTAAGAAGTAAGTTGTTCGTCAAAATTTGCAATACATTTTTCAGTCACTTGCCGTTATCCGATTGAGCTGAAATTTTGGATATTAGTATAATGTAGATGACAATTCAATATTATGGTACCATCGAGCTGATCTGAGGGAGACATAAGGTGGCCATGGGAATTCAGTATTTAACCGACGTAACCCGTTGAGTTTGGGCTCGTTAGAATCGTCTCAATGAGTAGATGATGATGGTATACAGAAAAGTACAATCGGCAATAAAAGCTTGTACCAAAAATAAAATTTTTGACAGTAACTTATTTCGGTGACATATGGTAAGACTGATGGTAAGCCTACTGACTACTAGCCAGAAGTATCGTATCTTAATCTCTTCTTTTGTCTGACTGCTCCAAATATATGAGCGAGATGACATGACATTTTGTAGGTCTACACCAGCGAACGAAAAAACCATGGAAGGCGAACTGCTTACAAATTTCTACCCAAACTCGTCCCAAAACCCGGTATATTATATGCGCATGTGTGCGTATGTCCGAACTAAACGGCTGCTTGGCATCCTTTTGACACCCCGCCCCCACGTCCGCATTTGTCCGCATAATGACAATGAGCATCCTTTTTGTGGGGCCACTTTTCGGATCTAGTTAGACTTCTATGGTTTTTTCGTTCGCTGGTCTACTCGATACAATGGTGAATCGCCATAACTAACATGATCATTGCTTTATGTGTAGATAAACTGACATCTTTGGCGAAGAATTTGCGCGATGCTGGAATCAACACAGCAGCATCACTGCAGCCAAAGAGACCGGAGTTCTTTCTGCAGAACCTCCTTATCCTGGCAGACTTGAGGTGCAGAGGGACTGATGATTTCTTGATTAAGGTAGCTGAAGATATAGGCTTTGGGCGTTGTTAAAGTAGAGCTCTTTCGGAATAATGAACTCTTCTTTGACAATGGTTTCATCATCATAATCCTATCAGCCGAAAGACGTCCACTGCTGGACATAGGCCTCCCCCAAAGAGTGCCAAAGTGACCGGTCCCGCGCCACCCGCATCCAACGGACTTCCGCGATCTTTACTAGGTCATCAGTCTACCTTGTGGGGGGGGCCTATCGACGCCGCGCCTTCCGGAACGTGGTCGCTACTCGAGAACCTTTCCGCCCCAACGGCACTCGGTTCTACGTGCAATGTGCCCCACCCACTGCCACTTAAGTTTAGCGATTCGGAGGGCTATATCGGTTACCATGGGTTCTGCTGCGGATAGCCTAATTTCCGATGCGATCACGCACATAAACTTCTAAGTAACATAGCCCTCTCCATTGCCCTTTGGGTGGTAGAGTCTTACAATTAGACTTACAATGTTTTAGACTAGCAAAACTTGTGATGTGCCATTGCCGGCATTTTTGGTAGAATGCCAGACTTGGCCAGGAAAGTCAATGACAGTAAGAATCAATCACAATATATTATAGCCAGCCTGATAGCATCTCGGGAGTTGCAGAATATGATGCACACTGCACATGTCTGCGCTGTACTACTTGAGAAATTATGCTTCAGCACCCCCCTTGGGGACCCCCTAAGTTTTTATGCAGGGAGATCACGGTTCTTTGCTGACTGTGTTTATGAGTATGATTCTTCCAGGCAAACAACGAAGGGTTCTTCAAGTCCCCATACCGCTGGCTGCTGCTCCATGAAGACCCAGTGGAACTGGCGATCTTGGACCGGCTCGCTATGCTGGTGGATAGTGACGTGGTCGTCGCACGAAAGAGGGGAGAAGAATACCAGTACATTGAAGGTGAATAGGTCTATTTAAGTCTCATTATCGGTATACGAATATTCTGGTAGCTGAAATACGAAGGTACATTCAGTAACTCAAGGTCACTCCGTGAAGCCTCCTAGGCCTATTTTTATTTTCTTGCATATTTTTTTACCAAATTGGATAAAAATAGGTAGGTAGGAAACTCGAAGAAGAGGGTTAAAGAGTTCATTATATTGAAGGTATTTAAATTTGCATTAGACTACAGAGCCCGTATTATAATTTACCTTAAAAACGAAGTTTTAACCGACTTCAATTCAGTACTCCGCCAAGCCATATTTATTTACCTATCCGCACGTGTATCATACAATATTTTACAATGCATCATGCAAGGAAATAAAAAAAAAAAACATAAAAGGTGAAATTTTAACTGTCATGAAATCTCATTCTCGCACGTGTGTGGGAATATTGGCCCGAAATCCATTCCCGCACGGCGCCACGCTCCGCCCACTCCGCCGTGCGGGCATAGAGGACTTCCCGTGTTAATGTTGTCCCATATAAAGGCGCACTTTCAAAGCGAGTGCATTGTCCGGTGAAGGGTTTGATTGCCCCGGAACCGTCGAAATGATACCTACATGGAACTTACGGTATATGGTGGCCCACCGTCGCGTATAAAAAAAGGTGTTACGTAGGTATGTATATTTCTTTATTTTGGCCAATCGCTGATTGGCAAACATTTCAATTTAGCATATGTGCGACCTTTATTTAACTTTGTCTGGCATGTAGGGCGTTGTAAGGACGTCTCGAGCAATGAGGTGCGGCCACACGAATGACAATGGCATTACTTATACAAATTCGCATTAACATTTCATTTAATTAAATCGTATTTACATATTGAAACCTAATCGATTGACTGGGTGACCAAGTTGCTGAGTTAAATTGGGAGCCTAAGATCACAGGTTTGATTGCGGCCAGAGGCTAATGCTTACAATGGACATAAAGTGCACGGATGGTCAGCTAACTGTGTGGGCGATAGTACCATGAGTCCATGACTATGAGTTCTTATATTACTGCATCATCATCATATCAGCCGAAAGACGTCCACTGCTGGACATAGGCCTCCCCTAAAGTGTGCCACAATGACCGGTCCTATTATTTATATTGCTTGCTACAAATTAATTAATTTAGCATTCGTTACTGCATAAACACAAAATTATTTTTCTTATACGAGTATATTACCTGATCACTTCTTAGAGTCCGGTTGATGACATATCCTTCGCTAGCCGGTTTATTATTATGCTAAAAAATATGGGCCCTTAAATTTAATGTACCGTAAACCGAGGTTACTTTAGGAAAAAATGGGGCTATACTTTGATAATTTAGAATTTAGTATAAAAGCAGAACTATTTGAAATTAAGAAGATTTAATCGAGTATACAGCAAGATAGAATACTAATATATTTACTGACACATTTCACCCACACGTAATAACAATGATTTCGGAGAAAAACCGATTTGATCAAAGTCGCCCCTCGAATCAAAGTACCCCGTTCCACCGTATATAATAAATATAATATTTATAAGAATTCCTATACATTTTTATTATCCAAACAAAATTTAATTGATAAATGGACTTTAATTTTGTTTTACTCCGCCAGTGATGGCCAGCTTAATAATCATAGCAGTTTATTTTATTTACGTAGAATTCTCAAGTAAAGATAAATCATTAAGTTAACGTCAATCAAATCATTGATTACCACTCAATCAAGTGAATACTTACATCTTACATAACTAAAGTGGCAACAGAGTTAGGTCAGCGCAGATATGTGAGTGTTTAATCTTGTCTTGTCATTTACGGTGTGCGCTGAATCTTAACGAGTTTATATAAAGTCGTAAATGTTGCCCGAGCTCACTATAAATAACCATAAGGTTCAGAATCAGAATCAGAATCAGAAATTTTATTCGTATAAACAAGAGTACAAAATGATGTTACATAAATTATTATAAGCATTAAGACCATTTCACACATCTAAACAATTTGTCAGAACAAGTTGATGCGACAAATTGTGTCGTTTGTAGTAACTAGTATGCTTAATCGCGTGTAAGTATATGTAGTTCTTTAATATTATGACGGTGGTAAACAACCTTACGACATGAAGGTAAGCAAAAATTGTAGCCTATGGACGCTTTCCACTCTTTATTGATTTGAGGATTCGCAGTATCGACAGCAAGAGACAAATCGTCGTAAAAATCGATCGTGATAAAAATTCTTATTTTTTTGACATGAGTATGCGTAAATGTATTTTTTTTTATCGTGAAATAAATTATCTCTAATCTGATGCAGGCCTCAGGCCGCCCTTCTCTCCTAAGAAGATAACAATACCGACTATTTACATTGCAATTTTTTGCACCGTTGACGCTAAAGAGTATGTGTGAAGTTCCCAATGCTGGGCTAGCGTGGAACCTGGGACGTACTTACCCATTCCCTCTTCCATGTTAGGTGGGACTGGTGGGAGTGGGACTTCAGTGGGCCGTATGGATGTTTGTTGCAGTGGAATATTTAGTATAATCCGCCGTTTTACATAACAGCGACCTGTTTTACAAAACAGCGCTGTTTTGTAAATTACATTACAGCTAGCTGTTTTGTAATACGGCGGATTGACGATTAGCAGGATTGTCATTACCTACAATACGTACTTACTTCAATATAGCGGCAGTATTGTATCGGATTGCCGCTATATTGTAGAATGTATTGTAGGTAATGACAATCCTGTTAATCATCAATCCGCCGAATTACATTAGCTGTTTTACACTATAGCGGCAATTTAGGCAGAACTGCGACCCTAAATTGCTCGCGCGCTGTTGGGTCGCAGTGCCTAACACTCCTCCTTGCTTCGCTCGTCGTCGTACATAACGGAGGCCTTTAACAATCCAGCGGATTTTCATTCAGCGGTATTCAATCCGCCTGATCATCAACCCGCCGTATTACAAAACAGCGCTATTTCGTAAAACGGCTAGCTGTAATGTAAAACGGCGGATTGTACTATATGCCTGCGACATGGAGAATTGGAGACTTGTATACTACTGTCATTTGTTTTGTCTCAATAGTGTTTCCTTTTCTCTAGACTACATAATATTAAGTGTTAGATGCGCTGATGTAGAATGTAGATGTAATACTCATTCTGCTAATGTTATTATTATTATTTTCTGTACTCGATATCTTACTGTAATTAATAATAAAGTACGATCCGATGTTAACCGCACTCGCAGTAGGCCAAGATACAGGCTCAGCCTAGTTTGGTCACTGACAGACAGCCTCGATTCATTGTAATATTTGTTTTTGTGAAATAAACTATTTTGTATTTTGTATTTTTGTTGATTTGGCGATTAATATTTTTGTTTCAGTTTACAAAATAACCGAAGAGTCTCAGCTAATGTACAGTACCCGAGCTCTCTGGCGGCCCACAGACATAAATACCAAGAACAAGAATAATACGGCAATCACTTATTACAAGTCGAAAGCTGTAGCGAATATATATGGAGTAGTTGAGGACTACAGAAAGACCAAGATCTTGTCTGTCAGAAGAATGGATATCAGGAAACATCCTCTAACCATGGTTAATGTTATAACTGATAGCAACGATACTAGGAAACATATGGATGATAGACTGTAAGTCAGCAAGCTTTCATTTTAATAGATTTGTCGATAGCTGAGTCATACAAAGATTTAGGTTCGCGATTAGGTTAGGCGATTCCTGTGGACATTGACAAAGTTAAGGGACAAATGCCAAAAATTTGGTGGCACTCTTAACCCACATAAACGTTTTATGTTATAAAAATATTTTATACTAGCTTCTGCCCGCTACTTCGTCCGCGTGGATCTCGTTTATATCATAGCTCCATACAAACTTTCGCACCCCCACTTCGCCCCCTTAGGGGATGATTCCCGGGATAAAAAGTATTATATGTGTTAATCCAGGCTATACACTATATGTATACCAAAATTCATCTTAATCCGTTCAGCCGTTTTTGCGTGATTAAGCAACAAACATCCAAACATCTAAACATCTAAACATCCAAACATCCAAACATCTAAACATCCAAACTTTCGCATTTATAATATTAGTAGGATATGCGGGTAGGTAGTCATGGCAATTAGAACGGCGACCAACACAAATCTAGAGACTGTCCTAGGTGTATTTTAAAAACTCGTTACAGAAACTTACACATGACCCCATGCATGACAAGATGTCGTCGCCAGGGGGCCTGTTTCGCCCACATGCAAATTGTTCTTCTTCTTACAATATAAATTTTCCGAGCAATTCTGGAACTACTTATGAAGATGGTCTATACTGCCGTTACTTACAATCGCAGAAATATACACTATAAATTATTGTCACGATGGAAATTAGGGGCAAACCGTGAAGTGGCAATTAGGTACTGCTCGTTTATGCTCAGAGAATATCCCGTTACCTGGCCAGGAGATGACGCTAAATATTTTACTTACACACCCTGGGCGGCAATTAATAACGTCTTAAATTTCAGGCTGCGTTTTCATCGACTTTAATTTCGGCAAAAATGTTGCCATAACCTTACCTATTGGCATATTTTTTACCCTAACTAACTTATTTCATGTATTTTAGTGTACTTTATGTTTCTTTTATAACCTACTTTATTTATTCTTTTGCTTAAACAAGTTGTAAGCAATTGATTGTATCAAGTGTTACTTTGCGGAATTTCATCAAGAATATTGTTGTAGTAACTTCAAATTTCACGTTTAGAACAACTGCCCTCAGGACACATAGAAACGTATAAGGTAACCGTCCCAATGTTCGACATCTTTATTCTAACATAGTAAACCTCATTGTTCACTTTTACTGCTAATAATTTAGATTGAAGGTACCTAGGTGCCAATTTACCTTTTTTTTTAATTTATTGACCAAAATCTTGTGTACAAAAATGGTTTAAGTTGTTTGTTGTTTGAAACCTCAGGGATTACTCGTATAAAATATATTTTTATTTATTCATAACATAATAATATGTAGGTATGTGGTATTTGTGGATTTTATGAACAATTTGCATTCGTAACATATAATTATAAACGCTGCGGGTGTTATTGCGGTCTGTGAATAATTAATTAAATTACACCTAAAGTTTATACGATAACGATTATAAAACTTCAGGTCTAGCGCCGATTAAATATTTTGGGAACTAGTTTTTCTTGTTTATATTGCGTAAACACTTATGTAATATTAGATACGTTACTAAGGCCCGATTTGACCAAACTGCAATAAGCACTTCATCTGAGATTGAACGTCATAATTGCATAAACCAATCTTGGAATCAACTATATTCTCCTGTTGGGGGTCTAATTAACCCCGAGTAAATACTATCAAAGGTTACTAAACTTAGTCTAGTCTTAATGTTGAAAAAGACCGCACCGGAAAAATAGAGATTCACTAGCGTTATCAAACCAATTTATAGATGGTTAAACCATGGTCTACATTGTGGTCAGGCCATGCATCTTGATATTGACTATAGTCACTGTATAAGGAATACGCGGATCAAATAATTTCAAGGCACAAATTTTTAGGTTGCTTCAAACTGGATTTTATTATTATCGGTTTTGTTAAAGTTTGCAACCCAAAGTAGGTCCTGAATGACACATTAATAATAACGCCTGTGTGTAAATGTGAAAGGACGCTCTAAATCTCTGTACAACCCTATGGCCCGGTCAGTGCCAAAGGTGTATCTGTGGTTGTGTCTAATTACCGCGACCCCTTCTGAACATTTTTATAGTAGTGGTAATTAGAACGCTGACACAAATGTGGAGCATGGTCATTTTAGTAAAAAAAATTTTAGCTGTAGCTATGTCTACTGTCTAATTACCGCGACCCCTGAACATTTTACACGTGTTACAAAAATCAACTAAATCGTCAAAACCAAAAATAGTGTCAAACCCTTGTAAGCTGTCATGTCTGTCAACCGGAGTTGACATACTTAAATAAATTTGTACCTATTTTAATACCTAATTGTCTACTTAAATGGTTTATCTGCATCATGTACTTGTATTCTTTGATCTGTGTCTGCATGTAACATCTGTTTTCGCATGAATAGCACCGACGATCGTCCGAAATGCCACGCAAACCATATCCCGGTGAGCAAGGCTGTGCTTGTACATTGAGCCACTCCTGTACATTTTACTATGTTCTTTACAAAAATTACAAATAATTAAGTGTTTCGGTTGATACTAGTCACGTTAGGTCTTTTAAAATCTTCTTCCAAAGCTGGTCTTGTAATGTCTATCTAAGGGAATTTTGTTTTTAGTTCTTGTACATTTTGTTTGTAATTTGTATGACTCTTTGTCGCTCCGCGGATATTAGGTAAAGATTTAAATAAACATTCTGCGTTGTATACTCTTTAATTTTATTGAAATAGGTAAGTCTTAAGGTGATACTACGGTTTTCAAATAATGTAAATGGACGGATAAGGGATCGTTTAACCCCCTTTCCGCTTTAGTGGTATTTTTGTAACACCCTGTATAGTCGTGGCAATTAGAACGTCGACAAATCTGGAGAAAGACCGGGGCATGTAGTAAATACTTTTTATAGAAACTTACACCAAGATTCCATAACAAAGATGTCGTACATGGTGGTGAAGATCTGCTTCGAGATGATGAACTCGACGGAGAAACTGTTGTTTACAAACACTTGGGGATACGTCGATAAGAATGGCTCCTGGAATGGAATTGTGGAGCGGCTCCTCAAGAAAGAGGGGGACATTGGTAAGATAGTCAATTGTGTAACGTTTTGTTTGTACGAACGTTAGATAAACGATATTAATGATAACCTATCATTATACCTACTGGTTATGTATTTTCATCGGATGAGTAGTTTCGGAGGAAGTACATATAAACTTATACTAGTAAACGTATATTTCGCAGGCACTAAGTACCTTTTTATTGTTAGTAGTATAGATATATATACATTCGACGTCGAAGATAAGTTTACATTTTTGCAACTGTAAGGCGAAAAAGGAATAAGGCGAAAAATGTCAAGTCGAGTGAAAAAATATGGGTACCTACATACCATTTACGCAAAAATATGGCCCGTGGCTCTTCTGTCAGTGAATAAATAGTAGTTTATGTGACTGTACAATGAGAGGCGTTAAATCACGAGTACAATAAAAATACACTATACTTTATCTACTTACACACGTATAATAAATCCTCAATGATGTGTTCGGGAACCATTATAGTATCCTCAAACCAAATAGACGACTGGGATCGTAAAACCATTAGCATCGTATTGTCTCTTTCGCACCCGCACGCCCTTATGCAGCGTGCATTATAGAATAACCGCGGTTGCCCCACCATGGCCGACTAGATTTCAAATCATGACCAAATAGATTTCCATCGAACAGTATCGGAGGCTCTGACCTCTGGGCCACGCTTCGAAATTTGAAAGTCATTACTTTATCAATATCGATATCTTAATGATAATACGTACAAAATAACCTACGGCCAGAGACAAGTTAATTATTTTTATAAATCTTATTGATATAATGCTGGTCGTTACTGCCGGTTTCTGAACGCATTTTAGCGGGTTTATAGAGAGTGTGTGTGTAGATATATTTTTGATACATATTATAAGAGGATTACAGTAAAGTTAATAATAATCGAGAGGAAGACGAACAAGATTTATGAGAGGATTAATTCATTACCTACATATTTTGGCTGTCCTTATGTTGGCTCCCGTTACATTCGTTTGTTTCAGGGACTCTCACAATCTTCACCCAAGAGCGCATGCAAGTCATCGACTACATAGCCATGGTTGGAACCACAGCCGTCCGCTTCGTTTTCCGCGAGCCCCCCCTTGCTTATGTCTCCAATATCTTCGCTCTTCCTTTTACTGGTGCTGTTTGGCTGGCTATATTCGTCTGCGTGCTTGGCTGTGCTCTGTTCATGTATATAACCTCAAAGTGGGAAGCTTCTATGGGGACGGTAAGCTAAGTTCATCAAGGTTTTTCTAGCTTTAAGTTTGTATTTTCAAAAACAGGGAATCTCGACCATATTTGGAGCAGTCGTGTGACTTTAAAGAATATCACAGCCATAATAACGCCGCCACTTGCTCTGTAAGTATAAGATTGTGGTGTTGTGTTTCTGGTAGTTAGCAAGGTCGCCAGTTGCTCGCGCGGTCGTCACTACTTGCATTGTGTTGGAACAAACAATATTGGCACAAAATGGAGGATGTAACAATGCTGCTTGTATGTTTCATACAAGTGTGGTCTGTGCCCTAAAACAATTCATTCTTTATGGTATCCGTGGTAACCAAGGAAATCTATAACTCTTACCTAATCATCCCTTGAATTGGCAATCGAATCATCACAGAAAATTAGTTACATTGAATATTTATCTTACAGCACCCTATGCAACTGGATGGATCGTGGGCAGATGTCCTAATCCTAATTATCGGTGCCGTACTGCAGCAAGGGTGCACTTTGGAGCCGAGGCGTGCAGCAGGTACAGTCAGCGTCATAGATTGAAGCACAAGCAAGGCCATTCAGGCTCTGGCAGAAACAATTAAGCTGATGCATACAGTAGCGAATGTCAAAATAATCTCACACGGACCATTCCATTTCAAGAAGCCCTCGCTCTCTTACCGCTTCTTCTCCATTTCAGGACGCATAGTGACTCTGATACTCTTCATCGCTCTGACGACCCTTTATGCTGCGTATTCAGCCAACATCGTGGTGCTGCTAAGGGCGCCAAGCTCCTCAGTGAGGAGCTTACAGGACATACTGAACTCTCCGTTAAAATTGGGTGCAAGTGATTTCTCTTACAATAGGTATTTCTTTCAGGTATGTATAGCGTAGTACCAACTCCCATTTTAATCTGACACTTTACGCTCGAAGTTGTAGACGATTAATATACCTAGGACAGACTGTCCAGTTAGGTAGGTCCAACTTTGAGAAAGAGGTCAATCGTCGAATCTGACTCGGCTGGGCAGCATTCGGGAAGCTACGGCACATTTTTTCGTCCAATATTCCGCAGTGTCTCAAGAGTCAAGACGAGAGTCTTTGACCAGTGTGTGTTGCCAGTGATGACGTATGGCACGGAAACGTGGTCGCTTACTATGGGCCTCATAAGAAGGCTCAAAGTCACCCAAAGGGCAATGGAGAGGGCTATGCTGGGAGTATCTGCGTGATCGCATCAGAAACGAGGCTATCCGCAGCAGAACTAAGGTAACCGATATAGCCCTCCAAATCGCTATAACTCAAGTGGCAGAGGGCGGGGCACATTGCATGTAGAACCGATGGCCGTTGGGGCGGAAAGATTCTCAAGTGGCGACCACGTACCGGAAGGCGCAGCGTGTGGGTAGATCCCCCACAAGGTGGACTGATGACCTGGTAAAGGTCACGGGAGTCCGCTGCATGCGGGTGGCGCAGGACCGGTCATTGTGGCACTCTTTGGGTTGTTATGATACTTATGATATATATCATAAGTATCATAACAACCCAAAGAGTGCCATATAGCCAAAGTACCAAAGTACCGGAAGGCGCAGATTCCCTACAAGTAAACGAGGACAAAAAACCGTATTATAGTTGAATATAGTATTAAAGCTCTGATTTAGAACCCTAAGATCTAAGTCAAGTTTAAATAAGGGTCCAATGAAGTGGGTTGAAAAGTAAAAAAAAAAAGATTTGTTTCAGAAACTTAACGAACCGCTCCGTAAAGAAATCTACAACAAGAAGATTGCACCGAAAGGAAAGAGAGCAAACTTTTACACGATGAAAGAAGGAGTGGAGAAGATTAGGAAGGTGCAAATAAATTCTTCTTTTTATTGCTTAATCGTTTACTTTTAGGACCAACCACAATGATGCTCAAAACATTATGACGCGCAGCGTTTTTAACATGACGTATACGTCATGTCTTGAACGTGACGTTCCAGTCACGTCTTCAACGTCACGTTCAAGTCACGTCACTTTGAGGACCAGTGTGTTCGATCTACTATACGACTAATGTCTGACAATCTACAGGGCCTATTCGCATTTCACATGGAACTGAATCCTGGATATCGTCTCATCCAAGAAACTTATACAGAGGACGAAAAGTGTGACCTGGTTGAAATCGACTACATCAATGAGAGAGACCCTTGGGTGCCTGGACAAAAGCGCTCACCTTATAAAGACCTTTTTAAGATCAAGTAAGTATAAATTCGCTTTGGCCAGACCTGTCCTTCAATTTCATGATCAGGTTTTTAGTGCTATCGATGAACGCCAGCTGCACGCAGCACAAAAAAGTATGAATTATTGTCCCGTTCCATTGACCGACATATCAACGCACAGCCCAAACTGCTGGTTCTAGAGATTCCAAATTTGGCACGTAGGTTCCTTATAAGGTCTAGGGGTGCACTAAAACAGGATTTCTCTTTAAATTCACCCTGTAAGGGGGTGAAATGGGAAGTTTGTATGGGGAAACAAGAAACTTCACGGAGTAGGTATTCCTAACGATAAATGAGTAAATACGTATTATGCAATTTTTCATCAATGTTTTCTTATGACGTTATCACGTAAAACGATCGTCCGTTAACCGACTTTACAGACAACCATTATTTTATCACATCACAGTGGCGATTAGGTATGCTGCATAGGTAATCTATGAAGTGTGATTTAAAACAGTCGCAGATAAGCGAGCCAAGCGACTTCAACGTGGCACCTTTTCGCCACGGGCACATTACACCGCGGGCTTGTGGTCGTGTATGCCGCTACATTGGCTGACACGTCCATGAAAGACTTAATACCCTTCTTGACAACTGCATGTATAATCCCATTGATGGTGATAATAGATTAATTAGCTATTGTTTCACCGTCAGCTTCATAAAGATCCGCGAGTCTGGAATCCAATCATGCATCCACCAGCGTTTGCACGTCGGGCGCCCGCGCTGCCTCGGCGCCGTCAACACGTTCAGCAGTGTCGGCATTATGGACATGTACTCCGCCATGCTGGCAACGTTGTACGGCATGCTAATGGCCCCGGCAGTGTTGCTGCTGGAGATCGCTTACAAACGACTGTGAGTAACTCAGCTGCAGATATCCCCCCACCAAAAGAAAACATATCGACAAACCTAAGACCCAAACATGCCAACCCTGATAAGAGTTCCTTAATCGAGTCAGTACAGAAACACATAGACTTTTTAAAAACCTTTGTAAAAACAATCGACAACTACAAATGATTAGGTAACGCATCACCAAACCATCACCTCAACCTAAAACCTAACTAACACCTAACACACATACCAAAGACGATAATCGACTAGTAATCCAACGTAGAGTTACTAGCCGAACATAACCAGAGGCTAAATAAAACACACATATTTAGATTACACAGCTAAGATCAACAAACCTACAACTAATTATACACAGTACAGTACCTAAGTAACTCACTAGATACAAACAGACTACATTGTCACTCACAGCCGGGGCAGTGAGTAGCTCGCTACACACACACACACACATTGTGGGAGTAGCTTACTACATACTACGAGTATCTCACTACATATTGTGACTACCTCACTACAAACGACTGTAAGGAGCTCACTACATACAAACATACTACAGTGTGAGCAGTTGAAATATATATTACGGTGAGTAGCTCACCAGCTTCGTAGAGATCAGTGACTCCGGCATTCAAGCATGCATCCACCAGCGTTTGCACGTCGGGCGCCCGCGCTGCCTCGGCGCCGTCAACACGTTCAGCAGTGTCGGCATTATGGACATGTACTCCGCCATGCTGGCAACGTTGTACGGCATGCTGATGGCCCCGGCGGTGTTGCTGCTGGAGATCGCTTACAAACGAATGTGAGTAACTCACTACATACTGTGAGTAGCTCACTACATACGGTAAGAAGCTCACTACAAATGACCGTAAGTAACTCACGACATACAAACAGACTACTACATACGGTGAGTAGCTATTACGAACGATTGTGAGTGACTTACTACATCTTGTGAGTAGCTCATTACATGCGATAAGTAGCTAACTACAAGTGACTGTGAATAATTTACTACATAAAACCAGGCGGCATACTGTGAGTAGCTTACTACATGCGGTAAGTAAATCACTACATAGACACAGGCTACATATACTCTGAGTAGCTCACTAATTGCGAATCTGACCTCCAAGCACACACAATTCACGAACGGATCCGTGTCGCTCACCCGCGACTATAGCTAACAATTTATTAAGCCTCTCGCTTGAGAGGCTTTTATGTACTGTAACAACTTGTATTTCCATGGTAAAATACAAGTTGTTACAGTATATAAATAATGATTATGATTATAATATAGCCCAGATAAGAGTAGTTAGATATAGATATTAGTTTTTAAGAAAGAAAGAAAGAAGAAGAAAGAAAATAAAGAAAAAACATTTATTCGTGACAAAACACATAAAAACAAACTGTAGACACAATACACATAAACACATTTGCCACGAAATGGTCACAACTCAGCGTGATGCTGGCAGCGCCAGCGCTGGTGTTCCGTTGTGACCATTAAGTGAGACACGAACAATGACGCCACGATCGCACACGAGGACAATTTACAAAAATAATCATAAAAATAAATAAATAGGAAGAACACAAACTATTAAAAGGAATATACAATAAATGAAATATAAAATAAACATAAAAAGACATCTTTAAGGACCATTTGCAATACCCTGTCAGGGTCCATGTGATACTATAATTTATTTGTAACAACTATAATACCATGGTGGGCAATAAAGATTAGGATTATGATCCGATGCAAAAAAATATCAATAACCAATACAATAGTAAAATCCGTGAAACTATAGCTACAGTCCAAATATATCTGTGTGTGTACACACTACATAGTCAACCAATTTGAATCCTAGGCCACTGTAGAACCTTTTCACAGTAAACGTCAAAGTGACTTCTATGGCTAATACATAAATAAATAACAGGGCGTCAATAAGACAGGGTTCTAGAGTGGCCTAGGATTCAAATTGGTTGACCGTTCCTTTTTCGCTCTTCTTACTATGACAATAAGGCATAAAAAGATACGTGAATACATTTCCCTTGCTGTAAATTTACATGTACATATCATCTGTGCACGTGTCTCGTTTTGTGACATTATTCCTCGATCTCCGGTTATTGCAGCCATCTTATCTGATTTAATGATGATGATAAAATATAATAAGATGTCCGTTCAATTGTATGTGTGCGTACCAACATTTTTTTTTTTGTTTTCAGTGTGGTTGCCCGAGAAAAAAGAAGATTAAAGCGCTCTTTAGATTTAACCACGAATTAACCATTAGGCATACCTATGTAAAGCAATTAAACTTTAGTTCAATTACGAAACCCTAACACTAAAAGCGTTGAATAAAGTATCGCGGCACATATTCTTTTAATATTCGAAAAGTATTAATCCTGTGTTCATTAATAACATCCGGTCAAAGGACCATGCCCACACATAACATAAGCTGTTGTTTAGTATTTGCCGTTTAGTTTTAACCAGACATGTGCTACAACAATCCATTCCGCTCGTACTTTGACGGTTTTTAGTGTCGGGTTTTCGTTAGTTTACATACTGTACCTATGTAAAATAGAAACCACAAAATGCACCATTGATACACATATTAAAGTAGTAGGTATTGATTTTTTTCTTCATATTCTATTAACAGATATGATCATACTTTCTTCTTTGTGCCTTTATAAATAAACCTCTGTTTAGCCCAAAGATTAGTTGGTCGAAAGAGCCATTATTTGTGTTGTGAAATAAAGTTTAAATAAATGAATAAATTATGCTTCGATCGAATTTAAACTTTCGTGAGACACGTTGAAATAATATTGATAATTACATGGTTAATTTATTGTTAATTATATATATTACTTAACAATAAATTAACCGATTAATTATTATATTATTATTAATTGTGATGGTGGCTGGATGTTACCGCCAGCATGGAAATTTGTTATTCCTGACTCAAAGTGGACAGTGTGTTGTGACAATCCCGTGGACACAGTGAGTTCGGTGTGCGTTTCGTCTATCAGAGGAGATGATCTCTTGCTTGAACCTCACGCAATAACAATTCTAGCGCAAAACTGCCCCCCTCCCACATTGCAAAACCGCGCGGGAAGCTAGTGTTTCTACAAAACCACTAAATGCACTTAAATCATGCACCTAAATCCTTGTAACGTCTATGAATAAATCATGGGTAGTAACAGCCGTGTATCATTTTGAGAATCGGTATTTACAACCGATAATTAATTTGTGAATACCCAACCAGTAATTATAGACAACTGGCTTTTCTAGAGGCTATTTTACAGTCACGATACTCATGATCGTATGATTTTGTTATTAATATAATTTTCTTCCCTTTTTTTTATGGGAGGAAAATCCGTCCTGGCTTCAGCACTTAGCTTACTTAGTTTTGTATACACGAAGATAGACCCACTAGGTTGCTAGCTTACTAGCACTAGCTTACTATACTGGCTTGAAAAAGTAGCCTCGTGTATTCCGGGCAGATACCTTCGCGCCACGGGAATAGCGCGGAGGTTATGTCGGGCTCGCACCGACTAAAACCTCCCTATGGTCGACGCATTTCGGACGGCTCTAGGATCTCCTACGGAACGCACCAGTGCCGCCCTACCTATGCCTCTGTGGGTCCTTTTTATTAATTTTTTTATTCTACGATTGCAGCCCCCAACTGCAACTGTGTACCACCCCGAGGACCCCTTTGAGTCGCCTTGTACGACAGGAAGGGGATACGTAGCCGTATTCTAATGCCCGGGCTACAGGATTCTTCTTCTACCTTTCCTACTCGCTTTTCTCCATTTTACACGATCCAGCCCCCCTATTCTGTAACTTGTTTTAAGCTCACCTCAACAAGTCAACACTCACCCACAAATAGATCTTGACGCCGCGATTCGTAGTAATTAAGCGTAGGTAGAGGTCTAGTTTCGTTAGGCGTGACGCGTGGGGTGAGGCGCATGAGCGCGTAGCGAATAACAGGCCAATGGAAAACTCGAAAACTGACAAAAATGATGAAATACTGTTTTGAAATAGCGATAGAAAATTGAAAAACGAGTGGTACCTACTCGTATTTAATTCTATAGATAGAAAGTAAGTCGAGGGCCGTCGAGGATTAGGCCAAGGCATTTGTTCCCTACATAGTCTGCGAGAGACGTGACCGAACCAACGAGGGCGACATTCCTGGAGCCAAGGGCGTAGCGAGGTACGGGCAGGGGGGACAGCTGCCCCCCTGGAAGAAACAGCTGTCCCATTGAAAAAAAATCCATACGATTGATAGAGAATCCACTGATTTCCTTGGTCGCGCAATTTAAAGTACTTAACAAAATGCACCGATAAATGACGCTGTCTGTACTCATCATGATGGTAACTTCTACAACGCGTTGTAAGAATTTTTCTAGAATCAATGGACAGGGAAAGACCAGACGGGTACCTACATATATTGTATGAAAGTTTGTATGGAACCCTCGGTGCGCGAGTCAGACTCGCACTCGGCCGGTTTTTGTAAACTGTACTGTACACAACTACATTCAAGAGGGGTCTTAGTATTTTTTTGACATATATATTTATTGATAAAATACCTAGGTACTGTGTGTGTATAATGAATGACCAAAACATTACTTTTGAGTAAACTGGTAAGTAGATAATTAAGTATAGGTTGCAAATTCCAATCAAAACTTCCTGACCTAAGTGTAGTAGGTATTTAATATGATTCTACAATATACCATTACCTACCCTTTAGCCACTATTAATTATTCTGTGCCTACTTGTTAATTAGTAGGTCCAAAGTTCTAAGCTTTGCATAATCTAAGTTCATGACTAATCTTGTAGTGCAACTACTGTTCATATTTCACTTTATGTGGTCAGTATACAGTATTTGTTTTGTCAATGTAAATACAACTATTATTTAAAAACATTCTTGTGAGCAAATTCCCAAAACGTAAATTCTCTAATAGCAACCGATACAAAGTGAAAGGCGCTTATTTTTTCATCACACCTGCTCGTGAAAGCCTTCATAACACGCAGGCATCCTTTATTATGACCGTGGGCGTAATGGTTCTTTTTAAGTATGTATTTATCTATATAAGTATGTTTATCCGTTGTCTAGTACCTACCCATAGTACAGGCTTTACCTAGTTTGGGACTAGATTAATAATTGGTGTGAATTGTCCACTATATTTATTTATTTATTTATTTTCTTAAATTGTATCTATCTGTCACTCAATGCGTCAGTTATAAAGCAAGGAGGTTTTAACTCAAATACAATGTTTGAAAACGATAAATAAATATAAACATAGAAACATAAATAAATGTTTTACTAAAATATTTAATAATTTCAAAATTTTAATAAAGTTATTCAGTGTCAGTGTATATTGTACCTACATGTTATTGTATTGTTTCTCTCTGTAACTGCTTTTTTTGTGTGAGGTGTGCAATAAAGAGTATTTGTATTGTATTGTGTTGTATTGTATTGTGCCACGAGGTTGGTAAGTCGTTTATTACAAACGAGAGTCTATAAATTAGAAGCCCGACGCCGTCTAGAAGCCGAATCGTAGATATGTGGTAGGTACCGCTTTACTACCGCGAATAAGCCATAGATAATTATTTCCACAACCGACTATTAACTGCAGTATAAATCGCATTTCGACTACCATTCTACACAAAACAAATCGCCATGGATATCTGGAAAGTCGTAATCGTAGCTTGTTTAATATTTGAAGCGGAAGGGCGGGCGGGGGTGGATGTATTTCTAAAGGCTTTTGTGGACAATGAAAGGAAGCCTACGATGGTGGTTTTTCATGGGGTTTGTTGGAAAAATAGTATGTATTCGATAATATCGATACCGTAGTTCACAATCGTACTAATTACGGGGAGAAAAGTGGCGTAATTAGGACGATAGTGCACAAATTATAAAGTTACAATTTCACTGTGAACTAGGGTATCGATATCTAAAAAGGAAGTTTTTTTTTCAAACATGCAATGAAATATTGACGTTACGCTCCTTATAGGCTGCGAAGTATCACGCTTCAGGTGCGGCGAGATGAGAGGGCCGTAATGAAATTTCATATAAAATTGGGGGCCTGCAAAGTGCTCGTCTTTTGTTTGCCACAGCATCATGACGTTCTTACATAAAAAAAAACTTACGTGCTTATATATAAATTCCAGTGTATGTTTAAGAAAAACACTATACATACCTCGGTCTGTACTGTACTAAGGGATTGCCTGCCTCGTACTAATTATCCTCTGTCTATGTGACACTCGGCAGGCAATTCCTTATTTGTATAGTAATGTACTTATTATATGTCACATCGCTTACCTTTAATTTAACCCGTTTACTTTAGGGGTCGGCGCAGCATGTCTTTTTCTTCTACATATATCTTAATTTCTGCCGTCATCTCTTCATTCCCTTCACAAATCCGCCTGATCGTCAACCCGCCGTATTACAAAACAGCCCTGTTTTTTTAAAACATCAACAACGCTGCAGAATGTGTGTTTTTGTAGTTTTTAATAAGTTAATAAGTTATGTATGTCAGTCGTTAAGGTATTTGTAATATAGACCTTGCCTGATTTAAATAAATTGCCCTTGATATTACTACTGCGCAAATGTAATAGGTACCCGCATACCAATCCCGCGCCCCGCCAAGTCACCTTATTCCTCCAAAAACCGGACAAATGCGAGTTCAACTCGCGTGGTGAGGGTTCCGTAAAATTGCTATGTTCTAAGCATCAGGCGTTCCATACAAAATACACAAAAATATTGAGAATTTTCCCTTTAAAAGTAAAAAGTAAGGTAAGTATTCAAAGGAATACTCAAACTTCTTATAGGTTTTCCTGTAATCTTTAGGCAAGGAAATATTTTTCCATATTTTTTTCAGAATTTTAAGCCTAGTAGTTTCGGAGTTAAGGGGAGGAATGGTCAATTTTCGTCTTTTTTCCTAAATTACTTCAAATCTGTTTTTGCTAAAATTATAAAAAAAATATCTGAGATGCTTACAACAACCCATTTCATTTGATATGTCACACAAGTTTACGAAACTTTTTTTTTTAATTTTCCAGTTTACCCCCCAAAAGTGGCCCCTTGTTCAGAATTCATTAATTTACTTTACGCGTCCATCTTTGGGTCACCAATTTACATATGTGTACCAAATTTCAACTCAATCGGTCCAGTAGTTTCGGAGCAAATCGGCTGTGACAGACGGACAGACAGACGCACGAGTGATCCTATAAGGGTTCCGTTTTTTTTCCTTTTGAGGTACGGTACCCTAATAAAAAATGTTTAAGGCATCAAAGTACATGTAATGAAGGAGCTCTCAAAGGCTGGTATCCGGAGCTCTCCCTCGATGTCAGAGAGCACCTCGTTCCAAGACCACGCCATACTGCTGCTTACGGATTTGGACTGCCCTGGGACTGCAGAGGTATTCAAGAATGTAAGTTCATTCCACATTACATTGCTACGCTACTAATAATTCTACGCTTAAACTCACGTTAATAATTTTGAACGCTTCAGGAGCTCTTTATTTAAATGTATGTTTTCAACAGAATAAGGGTGAGTATCCTCTGTGCTAGTTGCGAAGTGGTGAGCGAGGATTTAATGTGCAAAGGTTGCAACACGCATCCCTACAAGCAAGTAGTAAAAGGGGCGTGGCAGGCCTAATGATTTCATCGGCACGTCCCTTTTGCGACTATTATAGTGGTTACACTTTAAGTAAAAATATTGTGTTAACACAGGCAACTCGTCGTTCGCTTCATCGACTGCCGTACCGGTGGCTAGCGTTGACTACGGTGGCCACTGCGCCCGCGCATGACTCGCCCCTCTGGGACCCTTTCCTCGTTGACAGCGAGCTGGTGGTAGCTGAAGCTGAGGGGCCGGTGTACAGGATGACTGAACGTGAGTCCTTAACATCTGGTGAAGGAGCTAAAGAGCTTCCCAAAATCACTCTATGCTAAGTACTGTCGCCAATCATTTTTCCGGACCTGATTCCCTCCTCACTCCCTCTTTTCTCTCTCTCTTTCTCTCTTTCTCGCTCCCTGTCTCTCTGAGAGAGAGGGTCTCTCTTGGTGTGAAAGAGCTCCGCTGGTCGCTTCACCGGCTGCCGTATCGGTAATAAATGAATATTACAAACACTTTATTTAGTCGGGTTATATGATCCGGAGTTGGACCGGGCATGGCACAGTCTAGGCACTTTGAATCATCCTTAACCACCAACTTGTTTTCTGACTTCAATTCTAGTCCACAAGCCAGCCCCCAACATGCCCACCATCTTCACGCCCCGAGGCGTGTTCTACGGGGCCCTGACGGACGTGAGGCCCCACCGCGAGTTGTACCGTCGGAGGTGTGATGTCATGGGAGCCCCCATGACCATGGTCAACGGGATTATGGACAGCAACTCCTCGAAATATCACCTTCTGCAGGAAGACTCGCTGTGAGGACTTACCGGCCACGGCTTCGAGTGGCGATGGCGGTGGCCATAAGTGGGGGCGAGAGATAGGAGGGTCGCCTTCACCTGCCTCCGCCGCTCGAAGTGTGGCCGAGGCCTTAGTATCATAATGTGATATTGGTAATTACATGCGATCCTCTTGAAGAAATGGGATATTGACACAATTTTATTGAGACTGGTCAGAAGGTCAACTTGAATAATTATGAAAAAATAAATACATCAACATCATGCAAGATCTTTCTTCCATCTTCATCCTTTTACAAGCTTTGGTTTTGGTTTGGTTTGGTTTTAACTTGACCTGTTCGTATGTATATATTATGTAAGTAAGTCATCCGTTTGCTATCCATTTTTCAGTCTGCACTGTTTGCCGTTATCCGACTGAGTTGAAATTTTGACAATTTAATATTATGGTAGGTACCGTCAAACTGATCTGATGATGAATACAGAAGGTGGTCATGGGAATTCAGTACTTAACCGACGTAACTCCGTAGAGTTTGAGCTCGTTAGAATCATCACAATGAGTAGTTGATGACGTATACAGACAAGTACAGTCGGCAATAAAAGCTTGTACCAAAAAATATTGTCGGAAACTTATTATTTCTATAATCTCATGTCATGTCCTTCATCCCATTTTCATCTGCTATACCCACGTCTAGGTCAGACAAAACTATTACGACTAATTAAGATACACAATTAAAGTAAACCTAAGTAACGAACGTGTAATAACCTCAGTCTCCCCTACATACTTCTGACGTAATTAATTACAAGGCAAATCTCCCCTTTCCTTCCAACTTATCGCGGTCAAGTATTCATTCCGTTTCAGAACCTAATGTTGTATTTTAGGGAATTGCAACACGATCTTTTCACCAAAAATGGCTGGACTATCGCCAAGCAAGGATTCCTCATGCTGAACGCTACTCCTCGGGCTTCGTTCATATACAGCTTGGGCGCTTTGCTCAACGGGCAGTGGACCGGGGTGATTAAAGACTTGATAGACTACAAGGCTGACATGGGTAACTGTCCATGCATGATGTGTCTTTCTTTCCTTGTTTCCCCAACACGAGTAACACGACACGATGTCTAGCAAGAAATAGGAGACGATTACTGTGGCCTGTTTTACAGAACTATCATTTATACAAGCCTAAACTACACAACATAAACATTGCAAGACCTTTGTCACATTGCAAGCCCTACTCACTCACAGGTCAAAGAATTAGTAAATACTTGCAGCTTCTTGGTACCGGCAAATGGCAGCGATCGAGTATCATTCAAGCCCTCACCAGACAGAGAATAAAAGACTATAGCTACATTGGCGACCCAAAACAAAAGGAATTCAAAGCACTAGGTACCTAAACTTGGACCAATGACACGAATAACCCCACCATTGACGCAATTATGCTCAAAATGTATCAAGAAAAGTCCGCCAACCCCCATTAGATTTTGTGTTGAGTTTTGTTATACTACTACGGTGGCAAACAGCTCGGCCTGTCGAATGGTAAGCGGGCACTGTAGCTTACGCTTTCGAGTCCAAGATAATCACATGCGCGTCGGCAACGCGCCTTTCTCGATTTAAGGATTCGTTGCGTTGGCTAGAGACAAATGCAGGTTCTCCATTCTCGACATAGCGCATCCTCGAGATAGCGCTGGTTATTTCCTTTACTTATTAGCTACATAATTGGCACAATATTTTTAGGAACAAACATCGGAATCAGCAAGCTCCGTCTGGCAGTCGTGACGTACATAGATACCATGGACAACTCCCGCCCCCGTTTCGTCTTCCGTCAGCCAGCCCTCTCTCTCACTGCTAACATCTTCTCCCTTCCTTTCTCCTCTGGCGTGTGGATAGCAACAGCGATATCATCCTTCGTCGCTGCTGTGGCGTTCTATCTGAGCACAAGAATGGCAAGGGCGGGAGATCGTGGGGAAGGAATAGTGGGTGAAGCTTTCCTGTTGACGATGGGCGCGCTGAGTCAGCAAGGGTGCGATGTGCAGCCGAGGAATATATCAGGTAACCAGCACTAAGAATAACCATGGTGTAATAGATCATACCCAATTACTCATCATCATCATCCGCCGAAGGTCGTCCACTGCTATGTTTTTGTCACGAATAAATGTTTTTTCTTTCTTTTTTATATGCCTCCGTCATGCTGCGCCATAATATTCGATTCTAGGCTTTCCCCATGCAGCCATTGCCCGATATCCTCTTAAGTGTACACCGCGTTTGGGCAAACGAAGTGTAGGAAGTCTTTCAACTCGTTGGACCCAACTACTACCCGGTCACAATATCTGCTTCCTGCCCGGAATGCGACGCCCCTCCCGCCTCCCCTTTTACCTCCCCGCGCTCGCAATGTGTATTGCACACTGTATTACCCAAAGCACCGATATAACGTCACGCGGCAAGTTGCCGAGATATTGTGACCGATAATAAGTTGGAATACATCCTATATTTGCTTTTGCCGGACGCCGTTTAGCTCACAACCGTTCAAACGGACCGTAATCACGCGGCGGACTGCATGGCGAACTCCAATACTCGCCTGTGGGGATACGCCTTTAAATGACCAATATTTTATGACGATGGCAAGACCTCTAAAAGGTCATGCCAGCATGATCATGGTCATGATCATGGTCATGGTCTAAGGTCATGTGAAAATACTCCACAACTTCCTACCGCCACGGTTATTGAACCGTGGCGGTAGAAAGTTGTGGAGTATTATAACTCCAGCGCTACTTTCTTGAACATCAACAATGTAGATTATTATGTCTCATTCACCCTCCTTGCATCCCCAGCCCGCATAGTCCTCTGGGTCCTCTTTACCTCTCTGATGGCGCTGTACGCCGCGTACTCAGCATACATCGTGGTGCTTCTTCAAGCTCCGTCAAGCTCTGTCAACAACCTCGCACAGCTCGCCAAGTCCAAGCTGACGCTGGGTGCTAATGATGTGGACTATAACTATTTTATGTTTAAAGTAAGCAAGGTAAAGCCCGCTCTTACAGGAATTTGACTAGGTAACTGAATATATAATATCTTGCTTTGAGACTTGATGAGGGAAAATTGAAAGTGAAACATTAAAAGCTACTCAGGATTTACATGTAGTAGTTCAACTCGAAATGGGCACGGAACGGCGGTGTACTGTGTGTGAATCATCCTTATCCTGTTTTTAGGGTTCCGTAGCCAAAATGGCAAAAACGGAACCCTTATAGTTTCGTCATGTCCGTCTGTCCGTCTGTCCGTCTGTCCGTCTGTCCGTCTGTCCGTCTGTCCGTCTGTCCGTCTGGCCGTCTGTCCGTCTGTCCGTCTGTCCGTCTGTCCGTATGTCACAGGCATTTTACTCGAAAACTATAAGGTGTATTTGAATAAAATTTAGAGGATAGGTGTATTTTGATAGCCGCTACATAGTTTTGTAATTGAAATGACAAAAAAAAAATTTTTAGGGGTGCACTCCATACATAAAACTAAAACTCAAATTTTTTTTTTAATTGTGACCCCCCGTGTGGCACATCAATCGATAGGCCTTTCAAAATAAATATAAGGTTTCTTAGCATTTTTTTTGATTAAGTGAATAGGGTCGGAGATAATCGCCCCGAAAGTCACTAAAATTCTGTCCCCCCCCTCTAATTTTTGAACGGTGTATTTTTAAAATATGGAAAAATTCATGGACAATAGGGCTTATTAAATTCATTCACCGAAAATTGTTTTGAACAAGATCGGTTCAGAGGTTTTCGAGATATTGCTGAAAAACTTCCTTCCTCAAAGAAAAGGACGTAAGTGCCGTTAAATTTCTGTGACGATACGACCTTTTTAATAGGCACGGAACCCTTCGTTTTGCATGATCCGACACGCACTTGGTCGGTTTTTTAAAGATGGGGTTGTGTGGTATTTCTGCCCTTTAAAATTACATATAGGTATAGATACGTATTTCGCTACAATGCGTAAAAAAGCCGAAAGAAGAAAATTTGACATCGATCTCGGATTTCTTTACAGGGTCATTACGATACAGATCCAGTCCGAAAGGAAATAGCAAGGAAAATAGAACCAGAAACTGGGCCTAAAGCATTTTACAATTTGGCCGAAGGCGTTGAGAAAATTCGGAAGGTAACATCATTTTCTCAAACATGCAATGAAATGTCGTCCTTACGTACGTTATAATAGGCTTCAAAGTATCACGTTTCGGGCGGAACAACTCGAGAGAACTGTAAAGGAATTTCATACAAAATTGAAGGCCTAGGCCGGAAAGTAATTTTTTTTTAATTTTAATGTTAACATGGCGTCTGTGTTCATCAACAGGCTAAACAGCTGAATTATATATATTTTTTTCTAGTGGCTGAATGGTTATCGGACCAAAAATATCCGCGTTAATGCCTATTACACACGAACCTTTATTAAGAAAACAAATATGTATGATTCAATGTGTTGATCATGTGTTGATGAATAAATTAAAATGTTATCTATACGTAAGTCACCAGAGACCATAGACAATATTTAAAACCCTCTGCATTTATTTTATTCATTATAGAAATTAAGATTCTTATTATCAGGTTATGTATAATGGCCCTAATGGTCTATTCAAACACTACACACGCTAAATACGGACGACTTTCGTAAAAAAAAACATTAAGTATATGGAGGGATTAGAGGGAAAATTTATGTACTATTGTGAGTGGTGTATTGTTTTATTTCATTGCATTATGTTTGAGAAAAGCACTATACATGCCTGGCCGTGAAAAGGGCTTGCCGGCTTCGTATCACTAGCCGGCCTCCCTACGCCTACGGTCGGCCGTCTATGCCTACTCACCTAGCAAGACCTTCTTTCCCGGCGTCTGCAGTAATGTACCTACTATTATTTAAAAAATCTAATATTTTCATAGAGAACATAATAATATCAAGTTCCTTGACAGTCGACGGATGCTTGCGACTTCTGTGGGCCGATCATGTAACATTTCTTACGCGCGTTAGTTAGATTTAACTGTCATTTTTCCATATAAAAAGTGACATTTAGATCTACCTCACGCGCGTACAATGCGTTACTTGATTGACCCCCCAGGTCGATCACGTAACGCATTGTACGCGCGTCAGGTAGATCTAAACGTCAATTTTTATATGGGAAAATGACAGTTGGATCTACCTAACGCGCGTTCAAAACGTTACGTGATTACCCCTCTGAGGGGTAACCCAATACCCAAATATATATAATATGGGGGTAGGACAATTTAACTGTAATTTTAACCAACTTCAAGAAAAAGGAGGAGGTTCTCGATTCGTTTGCATTCTTTTTTAATTTCAATTTCAATTTCAATTTTCAATGTTTGTTATTACCTCAGATAGTCCAGGCAATGAACTGACAACTTGTATGGAAAAAATGACATATTTGGAAATAATTTATAATAGCAATTTTTTTTAATGTAACGGATATATTAGCAACTAATGAAGTCTTAAATGTCAAGTATGCCAAATCGACGGACCTCCTCAAATATTATCGGCCCACATACAGTGACATGGTTTTTGTTTGTAATAATCAACGTATTTACTCTCGGAAAGAGGTCCATGTGGTAAAGTGGAAAGGAAATGTGGAAATCAACCAGACACATCTCAAGAGTGTTGGCTTTGTTTTATACGCTGTGTGTAAGGCACTGTTATTTGTCACCATGCTAGATTATTGCTGTCTTACCCAGTTCTGCTTTCTATATTTCAGGGTCTGTTCGCATTCCACGCCCTAGTGGAGCCCGTGTACCGGCAGATTGAGAAAACTTTCCAGGAGATGGAGAAGTGTGATCTCACAGAAGTGGACTTCATCGGTTACTCGGGGCTCTATGCGCCTGCCAGCCGTACATCACCGTACTTGGAGTTGCTGAGAGTCGTGTTAGTGGTCCTGGATTTTGATTTGGCTTGACTCCCTTTGGGAGGCCGCGGGGTGCCTTGAGCCCGCTGAGGGTACATTTTAGTAAGGACTCAGATTCTTTGGGGGGGAGGGGGGTTAAGCCCCTTAGCCTTCTCTGGATCTGCTGGTGGCCTGAGTGCATGCTCCGCTTGAACATTCAGTTGGGGTGGGCAGTATAGCGTCCATGTAAAACAAATGCAGACTGTACTGTCACCGCTCGCTCGCAGCGGGGTGGCCACTCAGTCTGTAACACATAGTATTCAGTGGAATGAGTCAACAAAGATCAGTGGCCAGTAGCTCATTTTGCTCTATGGTCCATGATGAATACGTATCGCCTGTGCACGCGTACACCTTTGTTTGCACGTTCCCAAAGTCAGACTCGTTAGTTAAGTGCTTAAATAACTATTTTATTTTGGCAGTTTTAAGCGGATACGGGAAGTGGGCATTCAATCAGCAGTAAACTTCAGATATGAAGCTCGCAAACCATCCTGCAAGGTATTACCTATGCCACTATATTGAAAATGCCCTTACATCCAATATTTGACAGCTGTCATCCCAGTGGAATTGATGTCATCATATGTCATCATTGACGTTTATTGTAAAGTGAAGGTACTTCCCCAGTCGGGCAGCTCCAAATATGAGCGAGGTGACATTCCGTTGTACATCATACATGAAGGTTGTTACAATATTAAGACTTCCGTAATTTATTTTATACTTATTTGCTACTTAGTCTATGTTTAAGTGTGTGTGTGTGTGTCGAGAGGGAGGGGTCCCACTGTAATACTTAAATACATAGAAAAGATCTGACTCAGGAACAAATTTTCGTCCTTACCGGGATTTGAACTCAAGACCTCAAGCTTCGTAGGGCACCAACTAGGCTAGAGTCGTCAAAAAGAGTGGGGTTTAATCATGGAATTACCGATCATTTTATTTAGTAGTAGTGCATCTATCCATACCATACCTACTCTTCTAGGAATCCATCGCCATGTTCAGCAGCGTGGGTGTAACGGAGCTGCGGCCAGTGCTGCTCTTCATGTGCTACGGTGTGGTGCTGAGCGTGATAGTCGCCGCAGCGGAGCACATAGTGTTCTACGGGTAAGACTAACTATTACCAAGCTCGGTTAAGTCGTTTTCATGCGCAGTAAGGGCTCGGCCATGACTGGGAGCGGCGGCGGCGGCAGCGAGGTGGGAGCGTATGATGCGCTGCTGCTGCTATAGCCAGACTTTGCATCAGAAATAATCCAGAGTGGGGGTCAGGACTATCTCCTGCAAGCGGTGCCCACTTCCTGAATCCTCTGTCGCTGAGGTGGGTTTTTTGTAATCATCTCACTAAGAAGTAGTCTGTCAGACGTGCATTTTAGTTGCCTCTGAACACCAAGACTCGGTGGTTTCTACCGCGAGCGGGGTGATTACATATTAGCCAGCACTGTGTACCTCTCCCTCTTCCGTACTGCCGTCAGCTCAGCCACAGCTCCGAGCCCCCGTATGATGATGACTTATGTGAGCACCGGCGGCAAAATGACATAAATATAAAGGCCTTTTTGATTAAGTACTCAAGTAAGAATGAGTACCTACCATTCGATATTTACCAGTACCAGTAGCTTTTCTGTGAAGGAAAACATCGTGAGCAAAATTCTTCATACTTCTGCGAAGATATTCAAAGGTTTATGTGAAGTCCAGAGCCCGCACTAGGCCAGCGTTGGAACTACTGCCTATTCCCTCACATCCATAAGAGTAGGCCCGTGCCCAGCAGTGGAAAGTATAGAGGCTGATTGTTAGGTATGTGACAAGTGAAACGAAGGGCGGTCGTTTACACGCTGATTTATTGTCTTGTACGTTAGCTTAATATAGGGGTCGCGGCACCGTACCGTCACAAGTATATATACGTATACAACACTGATGAAGATGATGATGACTCATGTTAAAGATGAGACGAATTATTTTCCATTTCTGTTTCAGTAACCGCTATCGTCTTCGTCAACGCCATCTAGCCGAACGATCATTCGCCAGAAGAAACAATTGATTTGTCCCATGGCATACATAGCTTAAATACCTACATATTGCAATGTCGTATTGTGATGTAGTTGAATTGAAATTGAATTAAGTAGGTAGCTACACTACAATCGATGCAATTTGTCACATATAATGAAACAGTAGGTAATACAATACCTTTGAAGTTTGAAGCCTGCATCACACTGGCGCGCGGCCTGATCTGGCGGTCCATAGTAAATTTAACAGCTCTCACAGACTGGCGCGGCCTGTCTACATTTCTAACTAACTTTAGCTGCATCAGTTGTTGTGATATCTTCCACGAGTTGCACGGTTTGTAGTATGCTTTAAAACGCTTTCTAATTTGCTTGATTGCGGTATATAATGATTTAATGTAGAGCAAATTTATGTTGTGAAATAAACAGTTCACAAGAATGGTGAAGAAACTATAATTTGATTTATATCCTTTGATATCCTGCCGTGTCCATGGACAGTGGCTGATATGAAGATCCTGCCGTGTAGTAGCTTCAGGCCTGTTCCACCTGCTGAATCGGCCAGCAGGAGTCGCAAAAATATTTAGTGGTTATCAACCTTATCAAATTGTGAACCAACCTCGTTATTTCCTGGAGCCGGTAAAAAATTTGCATTTATCAGACCTAGGCCTCATTTAGGTACTGGAATCACAGACTACTGGAATATTAACAAATGATATATCAACCTTGAAGAATCAACCAAGAATCAACTGCCTTTCCTTCAAATAAATAAAATAATATGTATATGTCAAAACATCTGTCACTCACACGCCAAAATTTGGCCAAATTAAGTTAGAAAATGCTTGAAAATTTCTAAGTAAGTACATATACGCAAAATTAAGTATAAATTTAACAATGCAACGCCCGAACACCCTGTCGCTTGATGCGATGCAAAAAATCATCAATTCCTTTAGACAGGTCGAGAGGAAGATCGATAGACTGCAAGATGATTTCTGTGCACAAAGTAAGACGTTGAATGACCTCCGTGTTATGGTAGGGAGCCTTCACGATGGGCTCGAAAGCTCTGTTAAGGACGAGGAACCGAGAAAGCATGTGAAACCACGTGAACTTAGCCATGGCTCTCTTAAGCGGAAGGTCTTACATTCCCCCAAAGTCAACAAAGCCAAGAGTTACGAACCTGTGGTGGCTAAGCCTTTTGTAACCAAACGTTCGCTGAAGGGAAAAAAGGTGGATACTCTGAAGAAGGCTTCCGGTCGCAGTGGTAGGAAGAATGTGAATGAATTGGAGGCTGCGAACCGCGGGAGTGCCTACCATCACTAATTAAATGACGATTATCCCTTTCACACCACCAACGTTACACGCGAGGAGACAGCACTTGGTTTAGTAACTAATTTGCGACCTTTGAAGAAACGAAGTCACAGACGGAACTCACATCAGACCACCGTAGGCCGGTCAAGGTCATCATGCCACCGAACACAGGTAAAGAGTGAGATAGAAACAAGTGAGCAACGTGATGCTACCACTCCACGATTAGGTGTTCCCTGAAGGCCAGTGAATAGGTACAGTCACGGAGTTTAATCGTTGAGCCTTTTAGAGCTCACTTTTTACTGGATATTCGTAGCTTAGTTAGTTATTAAAAACCAAAATTAGTTTACACCTAAATGGATGAACGATTAAAGTCCGTGACTGTAGGTACTATCGCCTAAGGGTACGGGTTCACATCTCTAGGATCATTTTCGAGCGTTCGCCATGCATGTGCACACGATTTTGAACAGAAAGTGTGAACCCGTACCCTTGGGCGATGGTACTTATGCATGCATCAGACTAGCGATGTAGGTATCTATACTTATGCTAATTCATTTCAACAGACAGCTCCATGTGTTGGCCTTCGTTAGCCTAGTGAGTACGCGGCTTAATGGTGAAGAATTGGCAATGAACAGTGTACTTCTTTACGTGTAATGTAAACCCAATCTCTCTGATAGACGAATCAATTTTATTTGCGTTATACGAGCATTATGCTCAAAAGCACTGGTAACATGACCACGTTTATGTCCGGAATAAGGCATTCGTCCGCTTTTACCTGCTAATATTATAATATAATGTACAGTCAACCCCATAAGTTGCTGAACACCTAAGTACCTTGTCGTTTTCGCACGTTTAACAACTTCATATGGCAGTTAACATGACATTTAATGCGACACGTACAAAGGTGTTAAGCCCCTTTTGAGGCCGACCGTACCTATATTATAGCTGTCGCCGGCTTCTAAAAAGCCCGATGCCCTGGCACGATTTATCGTCACGTTGGACGGCGAAAATGTACTGAGACGTACATTTGCGCCGCAACTAGCGTTACTGTTTGTGGTGAAATTTTCGTATGTAATCAGAGGTGAGGTGGGGCGGGGCGTGCGTAGGTATTTAATAACATAGGGGCGGCACGGGGCATTAGGGGGGGCATGCTATTTGAGCATGTTCAATAGTGAACCTGCGCGAATGACACGTTGGTTCTACTTCCGGACTGCTGACAGTATGGTCTAGTGCCCACCCCATGATGATGGGTTACCAATTCGAAATTCTGCCATGGACACATCCGCCATGGCATGTCGGGGTCCAGGCCCCACTGAAAAAAAACTCTAGATACGCCAATGGATACGAATCGGAAACCTCTGAAAATGTCGATTCACCAATAAATTGATTAGTCTGGAAGGGTTTTTAAGTCGAGGGTTCATTTTTCAGCTAATATTCGAATCGTTGTTTTTCTACATAGAAGTGAAGAGTAGTTAGTTTATTTTGCATGTAAAATTGTACTCGTGACGTCTCACGTAGGTATACCTAGTTAGACGCATGAATATCTACTTAGCTTACGATCAAATGATCGCGTAGTAGCGGGACGTTATTGCAGCCAACTGTACTTAGGTATGATTAGTTGGAAACTTTGGACCACATACTGTTCATTCTGAATGTTGTTATTGAAAACTTTTATCTACGATACCTATTACATTTTTCTAGAAAATATATATACCTACATTCCGTACGTTTATTTGATTACCTACCTACTCCTGTTAATTTACTCTGACTTATTTCTAAAAAGGACATAAATAAAGATAGACACACCTTCGCATATTACGAAGTTCTCCATTTCAGCTTGGGCGAAACTTCTTTCGTATGTCCGGATGTCCCGCTAACCGGCTGTTCTCTTCTACAGGTCGCATTTCGATCGATTCGCGTGAAATTTTGTGAGCAGGTTCGATAATTATATTTTAAAAATACCGATTCGGTTTTTGGAAATAAAAAATAAAAATATAATTGGAATAACAAACAGACTCGCGAGTTCACAGAGACAACTCACTCAATATTAACTAAGGTATGGTGAGTTTGGAATTAATTATTAAAAAGAAATTGAATGCTTTTCCTACACGAGGTTCAAATCTGATAATAGATTTGAATTATATGGTATCGAGATGGGAATTCTAAGCAGGCAGCATCCACGGCGGCGATGCACTGAGGGCCTACCACGTACGTGTATCTCCCTCTCTGTCGCTCGAACATGCAAGTGCGACAGAGACGGAGATAGACGAACGAAGTTCGTTTTCGTTTCGCGGTAGCCCCTCTGGTTTTCATCATCCGTACAATACGCGTCTTTGCGTCTTTGAAGCAGGGATGTTGCAGACATTCGCAACCACGGAAGATCCGTATAAATTTCAACAACAGCATCCGCATCAGCAAAAATCGATGAGGAGTTTTAGCGGATCCAGATGTAGTGCAATTCACGTCAAGAAAGGAGCCGACGCGGCGCTTATCGCGCACGTTTTCGATAATATTGGCTATTAGTAAAAAAAAAAAACTTTATTTCGTTTCTGTGACACAGACGCGTTTTTGATTTGTTCGCTACGGTTGTAATTTAATTGGATAAAATGGATACTAAAACCATGGACTTATTATTACTAAGTTAGTAATAATAAGTCCATGACTAAAACTTGCTATACTTATTTAGGATAAGACAGTAAAATACATACCTTTCATTGTAAGTATTGTAACTAAATTAAGTTGTTGTTACAAATTGCTACGTGTGTACTGGCCTTTGTATTTTCATAGTCTGTGTCAAGTTGATAGCAACACCGTGACAACCGTCAGAGTGATTCTCTGATCTGTCACTGTCAACACTGTCACGAAACGGATCGGATATCGACGAACTGCCGCTATGGGGGACTCTGCTGCCGACTCAATTAAGGATCTTAATATAAACGAAAAGGCAGGATTTTAAACAAATTAATTTCAACCTAACAGCCGTAGTTTTATTTGTCTAAGTGATGTTAAAGTTGTTCAGTTTTCGTAGGGTCAGCGTGAGCGGAAACTATGCCACATGGGTAGGGTTTCGTCATCAAACTTAAACCTGCCACAACAATAACCTTTAAAGCTAGATATTGTGCTAATTATCCTCTTGATGCTGGAGCATATGGCTGAAAATTATTGGAGCTATATTACTTGGTTTCTTATATCTTTCACCCGTACGCGCTCAGATTATACGCGGCATTGCTTATTGCGGTAGTATTGTTTCATGGTGATGTTTTAGGATAATAATAAGTAATTCAAATTATTGGGAACTTTATAAAAAAAGTTTATATAAATTATTTTTTATAATCTCAAATCTAATGACTATAAGGTCAAATCATTTTAATTTTAATTCGGTGTATTCATACGGTTAACTTAACGAGTTAACTTTTTATTACATTTATTTACATTTGATTACCTATACTCTTCATGTTTTCCCAATATAGTAACTGTAAAAGAAATGTTTTTAGTTTGTAAGTAAATAAATTGTTGCTCTCTATGTTCTTGAAATTGTTGGGTAATTTATTTTAAAATGCACTTGCTTTGAAAGTGCGCCTTTATATGGTTCAACATAAACTCGGGAACTCCTCTATGCCTGCACGGCGGGGCGGGGCCGTTCGGGAATGGATTTCAGACCAATATTCCCTCACACGTGCGAGAATGAGATTTGATGCCAGTGAAAATTTCACCTTTTATGTATATTTTTTTATTTCCTTGCATGATGCTTTGTAAAATGTTGTATGATACACGTGCGGATTGGTGTGACGGGTCTGTTTTTGGTCATCGTCACTTGTTGGAAATTACCTACTTTCGGCACTTGTAGCATAAATAACTAATATATATTTTGTAACTTGAATACACCATACCATATTCCATATAAGATTAGAAAAATTGTGTTAATTATCATGCAATTGGAAATCTATTTTGAGGTGGGAGGCTAGTACTTCTAGAAGTTGACATCATCACCATGTTCAGTTCAGTTGTTACCGGTGCGCAATCATCACCAATGCTCAAGAAGCATAATCATCTTTCCTTATTTACGAAAAAGCTTTTACTTTTATCCAATCATTCCACTCAATCTTCAAATCTTATTTCAGTCAAAAACCAAAGCAATGAAGGAGAAAAAGAAGAAAACGGAAGACTCCGGTGGTGTCTCCGAGCTCAACCCTTGGCCGGAGTTCATTCGGAAGAGGATTACTCTCTGGGACAAGTACAAAGTTCAGTATGCTGAGGATTTGGCAAAGAGGCCTGACGTCAGCATTGTGGTGACTCTGCCTGACGGAAAGACTGTAGAGGCCAAGGCATGGAGAACTTCACCTTACGATGTGGCTAAGGGCATCAGGTAATTATTTCTCACTAGCTGCCCCGTGGGTCTCCCCATGAATTACTAAGAAGCCTATGTATAAGATAGAGCCTATTTCCATCCAAAAAGTTTATATATATTTGTTTTTTTTTTAATTGTGTGAGTAGTTCCGGAAATAATAAATAAATATTAGGGGACAATCTTACACAAATCTGTATTATGGGTACTAGACGACGATATATTTAATAGATATAAATACTTATTTTAGTATACATAGAAAACATCCATGACTGAAACAAATATTCATGCTCATCACACAAATATTTGTCCTTACCCAGATTCGAACCCAGAACCTTTACTAGGCTAACCCATTACAAGCAATGTTACACACTTACAACACTACAAACTTACAAAGTCACAAACTTTACCTTAAGAAGTTATACAAATGTTAGTATAGATTACCTCAAGTGAATTTCTGTATATGTTATTTCCTTTCCGGTGCATTAGATCCTGAGCTCAAATTACACTATTACACAGTACAAATTATTGTCATAAACACGTATTGGCACATAAACATTATTTCAAAATAGCCTAACGTCAAAATACTTTAGTCCCAAAAGACCCTAAAACCAAAACGACGGTATCTTGATTATGCACTACTCCCGTGACCAACTAATGTCATAAAGGTTGAAGCTTAAGACAAACTAATCCCATAATACACTAGTCCTAAAATAAAACATTCTTCAAAAAAAATAGTCTCAAAACACGCTAGTTTCAAAACACCCAAATTTTTTTGCTCCAGACTCCTGGCTGGCCTCCGTAGGGTATTTTGGGACTAGAGTGATTTCACACGATTGTTTTTTGAGAATGGTATATTTCAAGACTAGTATATTATGGGAATAGCTCGTTTTGAACTTCAACTTTTATGACATTAAGTGATCTCGGTAGTAGTACATAATAGAGATCAGTTCGTTTTGGTTTTAAGATTTTAGGGTCTTTTGGGACTTAAGTATTTTGACGTTAGGCTATTTTGAAATTATGTTTATTTCCCAATACGTGTTTATTGATTGACAATAGTTTGTACTGTGTAATACACCGGAAAGGTTATTTCTATTGCGAAAAAATAAAAATCGGTAGTGGCCGCTCCGGGCTGCCCCTGTATCGCTACTTACTACAATATGGGTGTAGACTCAAAATTTATGATTACTACAAAAGAAAGAAGGCAAAAAATATGCCTAATGACGAAAACCCCATTGAAATATCTCAAAAAATTACGAAGCTACAACCGTTTTAATGTTGCTTGTTTGAGAGGGAAAATGCTCGCGGATCGTGACGTCACGACACTCGAGCGTCATAGTAAATGACAACCGTTTCGTATGAAGATGCGTTTTGCGGAAAAGGGACAGAATATAGTCCCTCTTAAAACTTTGGAAACTTATAACTTTGTGATTATTTAACCTCTTGCGTTTATTTTTTATCCATTTGACTACATTTTTAATCCTTTTTCGTGAAAATACAACATTACTGATTATTTTATTTAGTGTCTACACTGCTATTCTTGGTCAAGCCCTGCTGTCTCAAAGAATTGCAGGATTTTATTGAACTCTAGAAATCTGATCTCATTATAGTGTAATAATACTCTTACTGATTTTACCATCTAAAAATGTTTGTATGAGAGCATCCCTAACTAGTAAATTATGCTTTTACTGCTCTCAAGCGAGTTCTGGAGTCAGTTGTGAGTATCATTAGTTATCATTATTTCAAACTGAAACAACGCTGTTCCGTTCAGAGATGCAGGTTCGATTCCTGCATTTGCGCTACATGCAATCACAGTTAACTTTTTCTTTGTAACTATCGAAATAATGCTTCCAATAAATAAAGAACTCTACTGAAGTATATAATAATAATAATATAATAAATATTAGGGGACATTCTTACACAAATCGAACTAGGCCTATAGTAAGCTCAATAAGGCTTGTGTTATAGGTACTAGACGACGATATATATAATACATATAAATACTTAAATACATAGAAAACATCCAAGACTCCGAAACAAATATTCGTGCTAATCACACAAATATTTGCCCTTACCGAGATTCGTACCCAGGACCTTCAGCTTCGTAGGCAGCGTCACTACCCACTAGGCTAAGCGGTCGACATAATTATTGTTATATAATTTGTGTTAATTTCAGCCAAGGCCTGGCAGATTCCACCATTATTGCCCGGGTGAACAACGAACTCTGGGACCTGGACAGGCCTCTGGAGGGAGACTGCAAGCTGGAACTGCTGCGGTGGGACAACACGGACGCCCAGGCCGTGTTCTGGCACTCTTCTGCCCACATGCTGGGAGAGGCTATGGAGAGAGTGAGTACTCTATGACTGTTAGGTGAAACAGCTTAGTGCTTACAGATGGTTGAACGGTCCGGTAGACCAAGAGGGAGGGAACAGTTAGAATGAGAAGTCTCTCTCATTCTCTCTGATAGTTATTTCCCTCTCAGAGTCAGACCATTCAATCATATCTTGTACTTTATAGGATGAATTGAAAAATTACAAGTTTTTTCTTGAGACATACCACATAGGCACACTTTCATTAGCTGAAAAGTAAATCATAATAAAAAAGATCTCTTGTCATGACACTAATACTAATCTGCTTGGCAAAGTGCCTGAGCAACAAAAACCCACTGAACACGAAAAAAAAAATCTGCTACGGACTACGGCGTAGCACTAAGCGTGCCGGAGAATTAGTTAACTGAGCCTCCGCTACCATTAAGGGCCCCTTTGTCTTGGCCCTTGCCACTGGCTTTGTGCCATTGCTTTGTCCCTTTTATTTCTTACGTTCTTAATGTCAAAGTGACATATAATAGAAACTAATTTTAACGCCATTTTAGTTAAAATAGGCGTCTAGAATGTTCTTCAATATGGCCGTAATAATTTTGCACCATTTTATATATTGAATGTACTTATTATATAATAATAATTTCACTGTACCTCATATTATATAATGCATGTTAGCTATTAAAAAATACAACGCAGATTAGCACGTAAGGCTTGACTGTTAGTGTTAATTGTATGCAATAAATAAATAAATAAATAAATAAATATATATTTACTTTACAATATATATTTATTTTCAGGTATACGGCGGGTGCCTATGCTACGGACCGCCGATTGAAGAGGGCTTTTACTACGACATGTATTATCCTGAGAAAGGAGTAAGTTATAACTTATAAGCAGGGAGTGTACACTTCATGCCGGTTTCGTCATAATGACGTATTCATATAAACACACAGGATGTTTCAAAAAACGTAGTGACACGACTTAGTAACCGTTAAAGTATTTAATTTAGTAACTTTTATTTCATTTTATTTTTAGTTACTTATAGGCCACAACAACGTGTCTATCAACGTTTGATTATAAGTTATATAATAGTTTCTGAAAAAAAAAAGTATTTAATGGGTTGGAAACAAAATGCTTTATGTAAACTTCGATGTGACAATGTCAGATAATGTTCTTTCAATGTCCGTCTCAAGTGTCAATATATTAGATCTACTTAAACGGAAGAGGTTGATTAGATAACAGTGATTAATCACATTTTCCATTATTAGGTCCGGATAAATAAACGTTCGTTATGCCGTTGCTCTTTTCAAACTTTTTCCATCCTGTATGTAGCTTGACGTCATACGCCTGTCATTGCCATGAAATGTACGCACCCTGCTTGCATACCAACACAAAAAAATACATACATACATGCTAAAAAATAAATTAGTGTTAAATTAAAGTGCATGATTTTATTACCCTAAACGATTTCTGACACGGCAGGCTGTAATGAGACAATAACCGCCCGTTACGCCGTGATAATAAGCGCAAGCTTTATTGAGTTTTCATTGGGGCTTTCGATTTAGCTTCTGCCCGTGAATTTGTCCGCGTGCAACTCGTTTACACTGTACCTCGAAACAAACTTTCGCTCCCCTTAGGGGAGGTGGTGATTTTTGGGATGAAGACTATCCTATGTCTTTCCCCAGGATTCAAACTACATATCTTCACACCAAATTTTATCGTAATCGGTTCAGCGTGAAAACTAGTGGCTCTGTGAGCTGTAGAACGCGCGAGCTTGACTTTTTAATGTTTTTTAGGGTTCCGCACCTTAAAAGGAAAAAAACGGAACCCTTATAGGATCACTCGTGCGTCCGTCTGTCCGTCTGTTACAGCCGATTGAGTTGACTTTTGGTAAACATATGTAAATTGGTGATCCAAAGGTGGACGCGTAAAGTAAATTAGAATTCTGAACAAGGGGGCCACTTTTGGGGGGAAAACTAGAAAATTTAAAAAAATAATCGCAAACTGTATTGTGTGGCAATATCAAATGAAAGGGGTTGTTGTAAGCATCTCATTTTTTTTTATTTTACAATTATAGCAAAAACAGATTTGAAGTAATATAACTCGAAGTTGTCCGGTTTTTTGTGTAATTTTGAAAAAGTGAGTCAACAAAAAAATACTATATAATTAACAAACCTGTTAACAAAATTTCACGAGAAATGAGACCTGTAGAGGAGAACAGCCGGACAGCGTGACATTGTGACAGACACCGGACATACGAACGATTTTCGGCCCAAGCTGAAGCATAGAACTTCGTTCGCTTCGCTCGCTCTTTCGATTATGTATTGATGTACCCTAATATTTACGTATTTATTGCTTTTCCAGATCTCATCCACTGATTTCCACGTGCTGGAAGGCCTGGTGAAGAAGATCGCGAAGGAGAAGCAACCGTTTGAGCGGCTGGAGCTCACTAAAGACCAACTGCTGGAGATGTTCGACTACAACCCGTTCAAAGTTCGGATACTTAATGAGAAGGTTAGTTTTCATCACACTGGCTCGTAAAGGGCTTGATAACGCGCAGGCATACAGAGCTACAATAGCATTCATTACGCCCAAGAGCGTAATGGTTTTTTTCTTAAATTGTATCTGTCACTCTTACGTCAGTTATAAAACAAGGTTTTAACTCAAACATAATGTTTGAAAACGTATTTATAACTAAATTTAAACGTAGAAACACGAATAAATTATGTTTTTCATCACACTTGCTCGTAACGCGCAGGCATACAGTGCTGTAATAGCCTTTATTACGCGCATGGGCGTAATGGTTTTTTTCTTAAATGGTATCTGTCACTCTTACGTCAGTTATAAAACAAGGTTTTAACTCAAACATAATGTTTGAAAACGTATTTATAACAAAATTTAATGTAAAAACACGAATAAATTATGTTTTTCATCACACTTGCTCGTAACGCGCAGGCATACAGTGCTGTAATTGCCTTTATTACGCGCATGGGCGTAATGGTTTTTTTCTTAAATTGTATCGGTCACTCTTACGTCAGTTATAAAACGAGGTTTTAACTCAAACACGATGTTTGAAAACGTATTTATAAATAAATTTAAACGTAAAAACACGAATAAAATATGTTTTTCATCACACTTGCTCGTAATGCGCAAGCATACAGTGCTGTACCTAATAGCCTTTATTACGCGCATGGGCGTAATGGTTTTTTTCTTAAATTGTATCTGTCACTCTTACGTCGGTTATAAAACAAGGTTTTAACTCAAACATGGTGTTTGAAAACGTATTTATAAATAAATTTAAACGTAAAAACACGAATAAAATATGTTTTTCATCACACTTGCTCGTAACGCGCAAGCATACAGTGCTGTACCTAATAGCATTCATTACGCCCATGAGCGTAATGGTTTTTTTCTTAAATTGTATCTGTCACTCTTACGTCAGTTATAAAGCAAGGTTTTAACTCAAACATAATGTTTGAAAACGTATTTATAGCTAAATTTAATCGTAGAAACACGAATAAATTATGTTTTTCATCACACTGGCTCGTAACGCGCAGGCATACAGTGCTGTAATAGCCTTTATTATGCGCATGGGCGTAATGGTTTTTTTCTTAAATTGTATCTGTCACTCTTACGTCAGTTATAAAACAAGGTTTTAACTCAAACATAATGTTTGAAAACGTATTTATAAATAAATTTAAACGTAAAAACCGGCCAAGTGCGTGTCGGACCACGCAAAACGAAGGGTTCCGTGCCTATTAAAAAGGTCGTATCGTCACAGAAATTTTACGGCACTTACGTCCTTTTCTTTGAGGAAGTCAGTTTTTCAGCAATATCTCGAAAACCTCTGAACCGATCTTGTTCAAAACAATTTTCGGTGAATGAAATTAATAAGCCCTATGTCCATGAATTTTTCCATATTTTTAAAATACACCGTTCAAAAATTAGAGGGGGGGGGACAGAATTTTAGTGACTTTCGGGGCGAATATCTCCGACCCTATTCACTTAATCAAAAAAAATGTTAAGAAACCTTATATTTATTTTGAAAGGCCTATCGATTGATGTGCCACACGGGGGGTCACAATGAAAAAAATTTTTTTGACTTTTAGTTTTATGTATGAAGTGCACCCCTAAAAAAATATTTTTTTGTCATTTTAATTACAAAACTATGTAGCGGCTAACAAAATACACCTATCCTCAAAATTTTATTCAAATACACCTTATAGTTTTCGAGTAAAATGCCTGTGACATACGGACAGACGGACAGACGGACAGACGGACAGACGGACATGACGAAACTATAAGGGTTCCGTTTTTGCCATTTTGGCTACGGAACCCTAAAAACACGAATAAAATATGTCTTGCATCACACTTGCTCGTAACGCGCAGGCATACAGTGCTGTAATTGCTTTTATTACGTCCATGGGCGTAATGGTTTTCTTCTTAAATTGTATCTGTCACTCTTAGGTCAGTTATAAAACAAGGTTTTAACTCAAACACGATGTTTGAAAACGTATTTGTAAATAAATTTAAACGTAAAAACACGAATAAAATATGATTTAAAGATTTAAAAACTTAAATGTAGCAGTTTTGTGTCCGTGTAAAATATTTTTAACTGTGATTTTAAATCGTGGCTGTATGCCGAAGGGTCTTTGCTCTAAGCGCCTCGCGTCAAATTCAACAAAATGGACGACTGACATTTTGCAGTTTTTATTACGATTGGTAACAATTTAGTTGAAAATGTATTGGTTTGCTCGCAAATGTGATGAAAAACATTGTATGCGACACGTACGGTTACAAACTCGAGTCATCAAAGCCCGAAAAAACAGGGATTATTTTGAATGTCACTTTGATTGGTCAAGTGGAAGTATCAAATCGCAATTTCCGATGAACGTTCAAAATCGGTATCATCATCATATCAGCCAAAAGTCGTCCCCTCCTGGACATAGGCCTCCCCCAAAGAGTGCCACAATGACCAGTCCTGCGCCTTCCGGTACGTTGTCGCCACTCGAGAACCTTTCCGCCCCAATGACCATCGGTTCTACGTGCAATGTGCCACGGCCACTGGTAACAATTTAGTTAAAAATGTATTGGTTTCCTCACAAATGTGATGAAAAACATTGTATGCTACACTTACCCCCCCCCCCCGAACGAGCGAACCACTTATGTCGTTATAGCTTGTGAGACTGAGTGTTTATTCTTGGATAAGAGAAGTGTATGTTTTTATGAAGAGGATGAATTAAGGTTTTTTTTGTATTATCGAACAGGTAACCACGCCAACAACGACGGTGTACCGCTGCGGCCCGCTCATTGACCTTTGTCGCGGCCCACACGTGCGCCACACGGGCAAGGTCAAGGCGGTCAAGGTCACTAAGGTAAGGCCAGGAAGGGGACTGTATAGATAGGCGTCATGTATGTATGTGTGTATGTCTTATTCTTTGGCACGCCATACAGCCTAAACCGTTTGACGGATTTCGGCATATGAGGTGTCGTTGGATTCCTCTTAATCGTGGTAGTGACATAGGCTATAATATTTATAAATAAGCAGTTGGGCTTTTCGAAAATTCTTTTGATTTCACTTGTTATATCATCATCATCATCATATCAGCCGAAAGACGTCCACTGCTGGACATAGGCCTCCCCTAAAGAGTGCCACAATGACCGGTCCTGCGCTACCCACATCCAGCGGACTCCCGCGACCTTTACCAGGTCATCAGTCCACCTTGTGGGGGCCTGCCCACGCCGCGCCGCGCCGGTACGTGGTCGCCATGAGAGAACCTTTCCGCCCCAACGGCCATCGGTAAAATGCACTACATATGAAATAGGGCGAATCTAGACCCAATTTCATATACGATTTAAAAAAAAAAAATAATTGGATTTTAAGCCAAAAATATTTTTTTTGATATTCACTCGCAGTCGATATGAAAAGCAGTGTGTAATCGGGCATAAATGAGCCATTTTATCCCTCGACTTAACTATCAAAACGTCTCGTACGAAACGGCTCGTTTTATGCACTTGTTGTACAATCTACTATTTTATTCAGAACTCTGCAACGTACTGGGAGGGCAAAGCCGAAGCGGAGAGCCTTCAGCGGGTCTACGGAGTGTCGTTCCCTGAACCCAAGCAGCTCAAGGAGTGGGAGACCATTCAGGAGGAAGCTGCCAAGAGGGACCACAGGAAAATAGGCAGGGTGAGTGTTGCCATGTAACAATTTGTCGGAGAGGAAGGGCACAGAAGGAAGGGTTTAGCCTAGTGGGTACGAAGCTGACGGCCCCGGGTCCCCTAATATTAATTTATTATTTACTAGCTACTCGCGCGGCTCTGCGCGTAGTACAGAGAACCCAGATGGAGCCCCGAATATAAAATATAGGCCACTCTGAAGGTCCATTCTAGTAGTTCCGAAGATTATGCCCTATACAAACAACCTCACAGACTTTCCTACAGAATACAGATATTTATTGGTAAAAAAAATACATTTTACAAGTCATAATGTTATATTAATGTAGATTTATTATATAGTATCGTACATGTACAGTCAACCAATTTTATTTCTGGGCCACTTCTTACCTTGTCACAGTTACAATGAAATGAAATCTCTAGGGTCTCTACTTTGTCACAGTAAAAAACTATATGAAAGCAGTTTTTTACTGTGACAAGGTACAAAGTGGCGCAGAAACTCTCTCTTCGCAACCCCACCTGCCCGCACCCGCACGCTTGCTAACTCTCCTCTCCACCAAATGCAGATGCTACTTAACGACATATTGGCAAGCGATGACCAGCTCGATATCTTTGTGACGGCTGAGACAAAGTTCCTGGCTGTATCTTGTCGCTATATTGAATCACTCGTTACTACTAGCTCCATCACATAGCATTCGGTATAATATTGTATAGTATAATTTTTAGAATTTTAACTGACTCCGTTTTATAATTATTATAGCTTTATTTGGTTTGACTTTTACATATTTAATATTATTATTTAATTTAAAAAACTATAGTTGACATTTGTTATTATATTTTAATTTGTTAATATTCATTATTAATTCGATTTGACATTAACATAATTATTTAAAACAGATTCATTTAAAATGTATTGACATAGACTGCCTAATATATTTAAAAAACTGAATTTGACATTTGTTATCTTTTATTATTTGTTTCGACCATAATTTAATATTATTATGTTATTTTACTTATATTATGAGACCTTTTTAATGTTTAATGTAAATTTTCGCCGCTGCTTTAATTAATAATTAATGTTTGCCTATTTTTATTATAGAAATTAATGCATGTTAGACACTAAGTATTTTAATGCCAATTATCACGTAAGGTTTAACTGTTAGTGCTAATTGAATAGTAAATAAAAAATAAAAAAAATAAAAAAAAATCAAATTGGTTGACCGTACGGCCACGTACTTTAATTTGGGACCCATTTCCTTGAAATGTTGTTAGAATTCAAGAAGAATAAGAAGAATAATGGTGAAGTGTTAAGATAAGACAATTGAATGTCTTATCGAATGACCCCTTGAATTGATAACCTCTTTGCCAAAAGCTATCATTACGGTTTTCTAATTACGAACATGTGTCAGTGTTAGACAATAAAATTGATTAAAATGTGACATTGGCACGAAATATAATTTGCAAATAACAAATATGATACAAAAAAGAAGCGGGTTGTGTCGGAGATACAACCATTAATTAAGTTTAAGTGGATACTTCTTTGTTGGCTGTGGAACCCTTGTACCTGTAAAATAAATATCTGAATTCATTCACTAAAATCTACATAAGTACAGATACATCGGTATATATGGCTACATTGACTGACAGCTCATTTGACTCGCGATACATTGAAAATGGCGGTCATTTCAGCATTATTTTCATGTCCGTAACATTTTGTGATTAACAACTAATGGCAAATAAAGAAGGATTCAAACAGGTAACAAACAATTATTTGAAATCAGATTAGGCTTCTCTACGAAAAGTTATTCCGGAGGTCACGTGATACATTTTGAACTGTACCCCTATACAAGAACGCGAGCAAAGAAGTATCCACTTCAAAAACAACTAGTCGGAAAAAATTGGAAATGATCGTTTGACTCGTTCCGCCTGGTTGATTTTTTCTATGTAGGTATTTAATAGTACATTGTTTAACGAGGGGCGTAAGTGGAATATTGCTAACGAGAGTCTATCAGAAGCCCGACGCCGAAGGCGGAGGGCTTTTGATGACTCGAGTTTGCAATATTCTTACGCCCGTGTTATACACAATTTTTTTCATCACATTTGCGAGGAAATAAATAACTACAAAAGACAGAAAAATCTAAGTTTCATACAGCCGTAATCAAAAATTGACAACTTCACTTCCAGATCAGTGCTAGTGGAGTTCAATATTTCAACCAATCACAGAGCAGTATTCTTGCGGGGCGGGGCCGGATTGACCAACTAGATTTTTTTTCAACCAATCACAGAGCAACCAGATTTGCTTAAGCCAATCAGAGGGTTCTATTATTTTAAAACTAAACTTAACAGCCCGTGGGAGGTAAACGGCAGCTCTGTACGCTCGCAAGTAATAACGCCATTGACGAGCAAGTGTGATGAAAATATTTGTATCTATCAAATAAATCGTCGTCTAGCATCCATAACACAAGCCTTATCGATCTTACTATGGGACTAGGTCGATTTTTGTAAGATTGTCCTCTAATATTTATTATAATTTATTTATTACAAGTAATATTTTGTGTTTTTAGGAGCAAGAGCTGTACTTCTTCCACGAACTGTCGCCGGGGTCCTGCTTTTTCCAGCCACGCGGCGCACACATATACAACACGCTTGTCAACTTCATACGCGAACAGTACAGGTATGTGTGTGTGTGTCTTAGAGCATACATGACTGGAGTAGCCTTATGCCGTATTTGCGTACAAAAAAGTCTGCCGAATTTTGCGGGGGCGGGGGGGAGCATCTTAATAGGATATTGAAACTTAATGATATGTTAAAAGCTTTAAGTGGTTGAACATTTATAATATCAAGTGCTTACAGCAACATGCGGGCGTTAATATGATCAGTGTTCGCTTGCGAGGCGATTTTGTGATCGATCATGAAATTGTCTTTGTATGATTTTTTGCACATTGTGCAAGGTTTTTTACAGAGGGGTAAGTCACTGAAAGGCTACTCCAGTTATGTATGCTCTAAGATGTGTGTGTACAGTAAGGGAAATGTATTCACGTACCTTTTTCGCTCTTACTATGACAATAAGGCATATATCAATGTGGTTGTACGTGGATTGGCGGAGTAATGAATTGAAGTCGGTTAAAACTTTGTTTTTAAAGTAAATTATAATGTCTTTTTATACTCCAGGCAAAATACGGTTTCGAAAAACATTAATTTATAATAGAGTCTTTTTTGTTTATTTCATTCTAAAACATTATTCTAAGATGCTTTATTCAAGAATCCAACAAACGTTCCACCCGGAAGTAATTATATAGATTTAAATTAAACATTAATTGTCTTTTTTATTTTATTTATATTGAATATTTTAAAGCAAATGTAAATGAACCTAAATAAAGACAAAAAAAAATATTCATATTTATCCGGACTTTTTAGGAGCTAATTAAATATTGATTTTTTTAATGTCTGATTTTTTGTTGGATTTTGCCTCTAGGTAACTATTTAATTGATAATATCCGTTACATTAAAAAATATAGCTATTATAAATTGTTTCCAAATATGTCATTTTTTCCCTATAAGTTGTCAGTTCATTGCCTGGACTATTACCCGACTGCCGAAGGAGGCTTAAACCGTTTGACGGATTTCGACATAATGAGGTGTTCGACATAGGCTATATTTGTAAAAAAGCAGTTGGGTTCTTCGAAAATTATTTTATTTCACTTGTTCCATTACAATAGTCACTGTTGACAGAATCCGCGGCTTCCAAGAGGTGGTGACGCCCAACATCTACAACGCCAAGCTGTGGCAGACGTCGGGCCACTGGGCGCACTACGCGGAGAACATGTTCTCTTTCGACGTCGAGAAGGAAACCTTCGCGCTGAAGCCCATGAACTGCCCGGGGCATTGGTAAGCTCTCCAGTATTACTGTCGACAGGATCCGCAGCTTTTGAGGGTTCCGTATCTCGAATGGAGAAAACCCTTATAGGATCACTTTGTCGTCCCTCTGTCTGTCTGTCAAGACCCTTCATCTCGAGAATTCGTGACGTGGTCAGCTAGAGACAAATGCTTTGCTATCCACCCGCCCACCATACAAGAAAAATTGGCAATGAAATTTGAATCAACAGTCATAGGAAATAGAGTTTGTTTCGTTTTAAAATGGAACGAAGCAAAACAAATGCAACTCTGGTTCAATTTAGAACGTCACGCATTCCATTAATGAGAAGGATGCCTTTTAATAACCCGGCTAGAGGGTAAGTTTCGTAATGGAATGTGGACAACACACCCACAATAGGGGTGTTGACACGAAATAAAATAGCCAATAATGTTGTATTTTCGTGAAAAAGGATTAAAAACGTAGTCAAATCGCGAAAATAAACAACGCAAGCAAGAGGTTAAAAAATCACAAGGTTTTATAAGTGTCCAAAGTTTTAAGAAGGCGTATATTCTGTCCCTTTTCTAAGACGAAGACGTTTCACTTCGTAATTAGAAAACCGTATAATGATAGCTTTTGGCAAAGAGGTTATCAATTCAAGGGCCCATTCGATAAGACATTTAATTGTCTTATCATGACACTTCACCACTATTATTGAACTGAAATTTTCGACCCTATTGCATTGTGAACGTTCTAACAACATTTCAAGAAAATGGGTCCCAAATTAAAGTTCGTTATTGTACCTATATTAATATCGCGCTAGAGTCGTAATCTTTTAAATAAGCAATGTTAATTCCCCACAGCCTAATGTTCGACAACCGCACTCGCTCCTGGCGCGAGCTGCCACTTCGCATGGCGGACTTCGGGGTGCTGCACCGGAACGAGCTCAGCGGAGCCCTGACCGGCCTCACCAGGGTCCGGAGATTCCAGCAGGACGACGCGCATATATTCTGCACGCAGCAGCATATAGAGAAGGAGATGGTGAGTGGTTTAGATTCAGGAGCAACAGTCACTGTCATTCCCATAACTTGATGTTACACAATTGATGAAGAGTCCGGAGATTCCAACAGGACTAAGCGCATAGCCTCTGCACACAGCAGCATATAGAGAAGGAGATGGTGAGCGGTTTAGATTCAGGAGCAACAGTCACCGTCATTCCCATAACTTGATGTTACACAATTTATGAAGATTCCGGAGATTCCAACAGGACTAAGCGCATATCCTCTGCACATAGCAGCATATAGAGAAGGAGATGGTGAGTGGTTTAGATTCAGGAGCAAGAGTCACTGTCATTCCCATAACTTGATGTTACACAATTGATGAAGATTCCGGAGATTCCAACAGGACTAAGCGCATATCCTCTGCACACAGCAGCATATAGAGAAGGAGATGGTGAGTGGTTTAGATTCAGGAGCAACAGTCACTGTCATTCCCATAACTTGATGTTACACAATTTATGAAGATTCCGGAGATTCCAACAGGACTAAGCGCATAGCCTCTGCACACAGCAGCATATAGAGAAGGAGATGGTGAGCGGTTTAGATTCAGGAGCAACAGTCACTGTCATTCCCATAACTTGATGTTACACAATTGATGAAGATTCCGGAGATTCCAACAGGACTAAGCGCATATCCTCTGCACATAGCAGCATATAGAGAAGGAGATGGTGAGTGGTTTAGATTCAGGAGCAACAGTCACTGTCATTCCCATAACTTGATGTTACACAATTTATGAAGATTCCGGTGATTCCAACAGGACTAAGCGCATATCCTCTGCACATAGCAGCATATAGAGAAGGAGATGGTGAGTGGTTTAGATTCAGGAGCAACAGTCACTGTCATTCCCATAACTTGATGTTACACAATTGATGAAGAGTCCGGAGATTCCAACAGGACTAAGCGCATATCCTCTGCACATAGCAGCATATAGAGAAGGAGATGGTGAGTGGTTTAGATTCAGGAGCAACAGTCACTGTCATTCCCATAACTTGATGTTACACAATTGATGAAGAGTCCGGAGATTCCAACAGGACTAAGCGCATATCCTCTGCACATAGCAGCATATAGAGAAGCAGATGGTGAGTGGTTTACATTCAGGAGCAACGGTCACTGTCATTCCCATAACTTGATGTTACACAATTGATGAAGAGTCCGGAGATTCCAACAGGACTAAGCGCATATCCTCTGCACATAGCAGCATATAGAGAAGGAGATGGTGAGTGGTTTAGATTCAGGAGCAACGGTCACTGTCATTCCCATAACTTGATGTTACACAATTGATGAAGATTCCGGAGATTCCAACAGGACTAAGCGCATATCCTCTGCACATAGCAGCATATAGAGGAGATGGTGAGTGGTTTAGATTCAGGAGCAACAGTCACTGTCATTCCCATAACTTGATGTTACACAATTGATGAAGATTCCGGAGATTCCAACAGGACTAAGCGCATATCCTCTGCACATAGCAGCATATAGAAAAGGAGATGGTGAGTGGTTTAGATTCAGGAGCAACAGTCACTGTCATTCCCATAACTTGATGTTACACAATTGATGAAGATTCCGGAGATTCCAACAGGACTAAGCGCATATCCTCTGCACATAGCAGCATATAGAGAAGGAGATGGTGAGTGGTTTAGATTCAGGAGCAACAGTCACTGTCATTCCCATAACTTGATGTTACACAATTGATGAAGATTCCGGAGATTCCAACAGGACTAAGCGCATATCCTCTGCACATAGCAGCATATAGAGAAGGAGATGGTGAGTGGTTTAGATTCAGGAGCAACAGTCACTGTCATTCCCATAACTTGATGTTACACAATTTATGAAGATTCCGGAGATTCCAACAGGACTAAGCGCATATCCTCTGCACATAGCAGCATATAGAGAAGGAGATGGTGAGTGGTTTAGATTCAGGAGCAACAGTCACTGTCATTCCCATAACTTGATGTTACACAATTGATGAAGAGTCCGGAGATTCCAACAGGACTAAGCGCATATCCTCTGCACATAGCAGCATATAGAGAAGGAGATGGTGAGTGGTTTACATTCAGGAGCAACGGTCACTGTCATTCCCATAACTTGATGTTACACAATTGATGAGGAGTCCGGAGATTCCAACAGGACTACGCTCATATCCTCTGCACACAGCAGCATATAGAGAAGGAGATGGTTAGTGGTTTAGATTCAGGAGCAACAGTCACTGTCATTCCCATAACTTGATGTTACACAATTGATGAAGAGTCCGGAGATTCCAACAGGACTAAGCGCATATCCTCTGCACATAGCAGCATATAGAGAAGGAGATGGTGAGTGGTTTACATTCAGGAGCAACGGTCACTGTCATTCCCATAACTTGATGTTACACAATTGATGAAGTGCCCGGAGATTCCAACAGAACTACGCTTATATCTGCTGCACACAGCAACATATAGAGAAGGAGATGGAAGATCTTTGTCCGAACCGATCTTCTTCTTCTCGTGTCGATGGTTTCCTTGGTTTAAATTGTGCGGAACCAGAAATTGGCAATGGCTAAAGCCCTATCTGTCGCGTCATGGAGGTCTTGTCCAGAGCATGTGTACGGGCACGCCAGACAAGACAGCAGGCCCGAACCGATAGACCGGACCGATTAGAACCGATAGCCAGTAGGGCGGAAAGATTCTCGAGTGGTGACCACGTACCGAAAGGAGCGGCGTGGATAGGCTGGATGACTGATGACCTGGTAAAGATCGCGGGAGTCCGCTGAATGCGGGTGACGCAGGACCGGTCACTTTGGCACTCTTTGGGGGAGGTCTATGTCCAGCAGTGGACGTCTTTCAGCTGATATGATGATGAAGATGATGAAGATCTTTGTCCAATGTGTATTTGCGTCTCACTTAGCACTTAAGCAAATATGAGACGCAAATACACATTGGACAAAGATCTTGGACAAGTGGAATACCACCCTAAGAACATGTAGTAACAGGTTATGTTTGTTGTGTCGGGGGTTTTTAGGGTTCCGTAGCCAAAATGGCAAAAACGGAACCGTTATAGTTTCATCATGTCCGTCTGTCCGTCTGTGTCCGTATGTCACAGGAAAGGTGTATTTTGTTAGCCGCTACATAGTTTTGTAATTAAAATGACAAAAAAATTTTTTTTTAGGGGTGCACTCCATACATAAAACTAAAAGTCAAAAAAATTGTTTTTATTGTGACCCCACGGTGTGGTACATCAATCGATAGGCCTTTCAAAATAAATATAAGGTTTCTTAGCATTTTTTTTGATTAAGTGAATATGGTCGGAGATAATCGCCCCGAAAGTCACTAAAATTCTGTCCCCCCCCCCCCTCTAATTTTTGAACGGTGTATTTAAAAAATATGGAAAAATTCATGGACATAGGGCTTATTAATTTCATTCACCGAAAATTGTTTTGAACAAGATCGGTTCAGAGGTTTTCGAGATATTGCTGAAAAACTGCCTTCCTCAAAGAAAAGGACGTAAGTGCCGTAAAATTTCTGTGACGATACGACCTTTTTAATAGGCACGGAACCCTTCGTTTTGCGTGGTCCGACACGCACTTGGCCGGTTTTTTTTAACCCTGAATTTATATTTTAATTTACAGGTGAGCTGTCTAGAGTTCCTGGAGGCTGTGTACACTACGTTCGGCTTCACGTTCCAACTGAAGCTCTCCACGCGACCGGAGAAGTACCTCGGGGAGCTCGCCGCTTGGGACGAGGCTGAAAAGGTATAATTGCAGCCCCATTATTCTGTAATTCGTTCACTCACCTTATTATATCCACCCTTAGGATGTTATCAACATGTAAGTTTAACGATTCAGACGGGCCTGAACTCAAAGAGATTGCCATAGCGTTTTACTGAGCTGCAATGGTTACGTTCTAGCCATCTGAACAATATTCAATTGCATTGACATCCAATCCAATTTACAAATGAAACATGGCAATTCCTTGAGATCGAGAGAGCCCAAAGATGCTTACTAAAAGTTACATTCTCGAAACCATACATGTATCCCACCACTAGCCTGTATAAGGATTATGATCTTTTATCTATGCGAAAACTATATATTGTTAATTCTATAGTAAGACTGCATAAAACCCTTACGTATTACCCGCACACCCAAAATCGTAGAAGAAAGCACAATGTCGCTCCTGTCCCAGATTACAAATCAAATTATGCTAGGAAGCAATTTGCCATTCAATCAGCTCATCTGTATAATCGCATAAATAAGAACATCAACATTTATCCGCTACAAACTTACCAGTGTAAACTTACCGTACTTGATTGGATAAAAAACTTAACCTATGATGAAACAGAAGCACTCTTATCTTATACAATATAATTATGTACACACGTATACACACGCACACAAACACACAAACACACACACACACACACACACACACACACACACACACACACACACACACACACACACACACATACTGTACTTGGATTTATAATACAATACAAATAAAATTACATAGTTAATATGTTCAACACATATATATATATATAATAAGTAAATTAAAATAGTTTAGTTTAGTATAGCTTAAGGTATATTTGTACCTACCCTAATCTCTAAACCAAATAGTAGTTTATTATGGGTTAAAATTACCACTTCTTGTTTTTGGAAGAGCGGTGTCTCCTGACACAAGCAAAATTAATTGCGTAATAGGAGGCTCCAACCTTGGCTATTGTAAAAATCCTTTTATAACCAAATAAACTTTTTTCATTTTTATTTTTCATTTTTTCAATGGGGAATGGATGAAAATTTTAGAAATGCCTGATTATTTTTTTGGTGATAGGAATAACCTTCCTTAGCACCAGAAAAGTTTCAGATTTTTCAGCTGCGATAATTATTTTTGAAAAATATAAACAGTTTCCTCATTTACGTTTTGGGTCAGTTACGGCACCTTCCTCGATCGGTCTCATATTACCCTCGTTTGTCGTCATTAGGCATTAGAAGAGTCGTTGAACAAATTCGGCAAGCCGTGGCAACTGAACCCTGGCGACGGCGCGTTCTACGGGCCCAAGATAGACATCACCATACAGGACGCGCTGAGGCGCTCCCACCAGTGCGCCACCATACAACTGGACTTCCAGTTGCCGGAGAGATTCAATCTGAGCTACATCAGGTAAGTAGTGGATGTAGTGTCCTATTTTTATATAGTACACTAGCTTCTGCCCGCGAATTCGTCCGCGTGGAACTCGTTTATATACAAATTTTCGCCCCCCATTTCGCCCCCTTAAAGGATGATTCCCGGGATAAAAAGTATTATATATGTTAATCCAGGCTATACACCATAATGTATACCAAAATTCATCTTAATCTGTTGAGCCGTTTTTGCGTGATTGAGTAACAAACATCGAAACATCCAAACAATTTATAATATTAGTAGGATAGGATTAGGGCTTGTGCATAAATCACGCGAGGTTCGATAGGGGTCGAAGGGGGTCAAGAAAAACTCATGACAGATCACGTTAGAGGGGGGTTTAAAGAGACCTCACGTGTATTTTTCTACAGTGAACGAAGTTTAGAAAAAATATGTACCACACGACTAAAAAAAAAACATGATACAATTAGGTCGAATGAAAAAAAATATGTGAGGTTATGTGGGGGGAGGGGAGCCAAGTACCTCACCAAATATCACCAAGGGGGAGGGGGGATCAAAAACTATGCGCCATACACCACCTTAGCTTATGATTTTTAGTACTTTACCAGTTATTTACTAGTTTTTTTTAATGGTGAAACGTAATGCAAGTTATTTTTATTATACCTCTTAAATGTTTTTACAAGCTTTATATTAACTTGACCTGTTCGTATGTAACTAAGTATGTAAGTTGTCCGTCAACATTTGCAATCCATTTTTCAGTCACTAGCAGGTATCCGATTGAGCTGAAATTTTGGGTAGTAGTATAGTTTGGATGATAATTTAATATTATGGTACCATCGAGCTGATCTGATGATGGAGACAGAAGGTGGTCATGGGAATTCAGTATTTAACCGACGTAACCCCGTTGATTTTGAGCTCGTTAGAATCGTCTCAATGAGTAGTTGATAATGGTATACAGAAAAGTACAGTCGGCAATAAAAGCTTGTACCAATTTTTTTTTTGACAGAAACTTATCATCGTTCCCATTTTTACCCGACTGCAGCAGAAAAGGAGGGTTATGTTTTTCGAGCGTATGCATGTATGTGTGTGTCTATATCTTATTCTTTGGCACGCCCTGAAGCCTAAACCGCTTGACGGATTTCGACATTATGAGGTGTCGTTGGATTCCTTTTAATCGTGGGAGTGACGTGACATAGGTTATAATATTTGCAAAAAAGTAGTTGGGTTTTTTAATAATCTTTTGATTCCATTTCCACACAAACATATACACACACGCACACTCTCTCTCTCACACACACACACACATACACACTCACACACACCTACCAGTAATGTATTGTATTAGTATTACTTGAATTAGGCTAAATTATGTATTTCCTACCTACTTGCCAGTTATGGAAGAGCGGGGCATCCTAACACAGGTTTACTTACCTAAAAGGAAGCCCCAATCACTGTCTATTGTACTTTAAAAACAAAGGAAAAATAAACAATTTTTCATTTTCATTTTTTCATTTTTCATTTGTTCATAGTGAGAGTGGTGAGAAAAAGCGCCCCGTGATCATCCACCGAGCGATCCTCGGCTCGGTTGAGCGCATGATCGCCATCCTGAGCGAGTCGTACGCCGGCAAGTGGCCCTTCTGGCTCAGTCCGCGGCAGCTGTGCATCGTGCCCGTGGGACCCGCCTTCGACGACTATGCGCTCAAGGTTACTCATCAACAAACATCGTTGTCGCGGGAGCACAAACAATTTGACAGTACTGAAAGATTATGACTAGGCTTAGGACATTTGGTAGCATACCGTGGTTCTAAAATCCATGGAGTCGCCGAATATGAAATTTTCGAAGTGAACTTCAAAGTATGAAGTTATATTAGAGGCTTAGGACTTTTTGAAACATATCATGCTTCTATATTCTATGGAATTTTTAGTTGTACAATAATATATAATAAAGACAAAAGGACATTTAATAAAAATAGTATAATGTAATATATTAATTTACAATGCATTTTATAACGGTGATATAAAAATTAAACCTAGAAAATATAACGTTAATTTCAACAGACGAAACGTGATCGACTATATTTTTCTTCATTATATTTTAATTCCTTAAATGGCTCTATCCAGTATTTAATCTCGGAAGTAGGAATATTATTCATTTTAGATAAAATCAAAAACCAATTTGACGGTCTCGTATCAAAAGTGTCAACTGATTATGTCAATATTTTTTAATTTTAAATTGCGATTTAATGGGCACTACTCACTAAACACGGGCATTAAAGAGGATGTATAACTAGATAAATAATATTGTAGTAATTAGTATTATTATATAGGTTTATGACAACATTAATTACGTTCGATTAAAATGCACTCAGTAACGATGTGACAGTATGTATAAATCTTTATAGTTAATAAGACATCATACTTTTTGACTTTGACTTCGAAAATTTTACACATGGCGGCTCCAAAGATTTTAGAACCACGGTATGCTACGAAAAGTCCTAAGCCTAATTATGACAAATAGTCAATAACAGAAGTGACACTCATAACGAGAAACGTTTATACCTACGAGCACAAAATGAAAAAAATAATTCTAATATATTACCCCCGTGCTTGACGTGATACATGCTTAAAAAGATTACCTACGCAACCTCTTCAGTCAGTTTTCCTGCTACTTTAGACATTTGTCATTCATAATTGATTTGTAGCACATAATCTAGTGCTTTTAAAAATGCCTCGAAAGAAAATAATGTGTGATGAATTTATGGCTTGTTATTCAAGTTGACTCGTTGACTTATAGGTAATCGTTTACACAATGTAAGACACTATTGATTGACCTTTTCCAGCGAAAACTTCGTGCTAGATATGCTAAACTCCTTGAAGGCTTAGAATTTGTAGGCAGAATATTCAGTTTTTACTAAACAGACATTCTGTTATATTTGTTCTTTAACAGATTTGTTTTTGCTCCCGCGATGTATGGTCATCAAGGGATCATCAGAATAATCCTCACATCAGTCTGGCCCTTCTGGCTCCATCCGTGACAGGTTTGTGATATGCCTGTTGAATTGGCGTTATTACGCGACCAAGGCGGCAAACGTGATCCAGAGCGAGTCCTAAGTCGGCAAGTGGGCCCTTCAGCACAGACTTCTACGAATAGATACTCAAAGCCTACCTACCGCTTTGCATGCCTACTAAATTTAACAATGGAGCGACCTTGAACGCGCGGGTCGTTGCCCGCACGTGCCGGCCAATCGTCGCTAGGGTTGACACCGCTTAAAAATTATTTGAGTGAAATAAAAAACAGTTTATTTTTTGACGACTGCCGAAGGAAAGGAGGGTTACGTTTTTCGTATGTATGTATGTGTGTATGTCTTATTCTTTGGCACGCCATACAGCCTAAACCGTTTGACGGATTTCGGCATATGAGGTGTCGTTGGATTCCTCTTAATCGTGGTAGTGACATAAGCTATAATATTTGTAAATAAGCAGTTGGGTTTTTCGAAAATTCTTTTGATTTCACTTGTTATATCATCATCATCATCATATCAGCCGACAGACGTCCACTGCTGGACATATGCCTCCCCCAAAGAGCCGGTGACGGCAAGAGGTGACCGGTCCTGCGCCACCCGCATCCAGCGGACTCCCGCGACCTTTACCAGGTCATCTTGTGGGGGGCCTACCCACGCTGCGCCTTCCGGTACGTGGTCGCCACTCGAGAACCTTTCCGCCCCAATGGCCATCGGTTCTACGTGCAATGTGCCCCGCCCACTGCCACTCGTTATATATAACAATGCAAAGTTTATCGGAATGTAACATCTCATGTGGAATGGATCACTTGTGTTGGTTAACAATGTGGTGTTTGGTCAGGTAAACGAGCAACTGTTCGCGGCCGGCTTCATGTCGGAGGCCGACACGGACGCCGGCGACACGCTCAACAAGAAAGTGAGGAACGCTCAACTCGCACAGTTCAACTATATCCTGGGTATGTATACAAATATAATAATATAATAATAATAATAATTCAACGGTTTAATAGCGAAGAGTCTCGACCGCCACCTTAAGAGACTCTCGCTAGATGGCTGGGTCAAGGGTCAGATACAGAAGGCGGTACTTCTGGACACGGCGCGGATAGTCAGGAGGTTCCTCTCTCTGTCGCCCTGCCCACCGGTAGTTTAGGCCCCGCCTCGCTGCCGGCGGCACCCTAGGTTAGGTTTTTATAATGATTTTATATTTTGTATGTATAGTTTTATATTCTACTTTTTATATTAATATTGTAAAAACCTAATTTAAGATAAAATATAAATAAAGAGATAATAATTCATTTATTTCCAGACAACATCGGTCCACATAATAATAAATAAATAAATAAATAAATATTAGAGGACATTCTTACACAAATCGAACTAGCCCTATAGTAAGCTCAATAAGGCTTGTATTATAGGTAATAGACGACGATATATATAATAGATATAAATACTTAAATACATAGAAAACATCCAAGACTCAGAAACAAATATTCATGCTCATCACACAAATATTTGCCCTTACCGGGATTCGAACCCAGGACCTTCAGCTTCGTAGACAGCGTCACTACCCACTAAGCTAACCGGTCGTCGTATAATATAGTATAATAGTTTGGAGCCCACTAGATACATGTTTTTTTTTTTTATTGCACTCATGATTACACAGTTATACAGTATAATGCACGAACCCTTAGGGGTGTTGCAAAAATAATGGTAACTCACAATTTTTGGCTAATAAACAATTTATTTTTATTTTTATATCTAACTTTTAACATCCTACCTGCACGGGATTTATAGCGAGAGATGTGTCCTGACTAGGCGGCATGTAATTTTCGAAAGTTAAAGTTTCATTAAATTTAACTGATGTTACCAGAAGTTGATATTCTGATTCGTTTCGAAGCAATCATTTACCACTATAAATACTTTTTTATACTAGTCGACTTTAATGTTTGAATTAAGATTTGGTACACTAAACTATCACATATTTTTTTTCTCTGGAGCTCCCAACTGAACTGAAAAAATGATTTCACAACTGTTTAGACTACTATAATAAATTCGACCAATCACGTGGCGCCTACTGAACTATAATAAATTTGACCGATGGCACGTCACGTTGGCTTCAGTACAAAAGACATCAACGACGTTAAGCCGGCACCTCTGATTTGCATTTCGTTTCAGCAGGCCTTAGATTTTCATTCACACGGCAAGCCTCGTGGCCTAAACACGATACTCGACTTTAAGAGCCCTAATTGTGTAACGGTTGTATAAAATACTATTTTGTAAGCTTACAGACATGAACCTTTTAAATTTAGACAGCTCATTACTTGCCATAAAGACCAATTATTATTACGAAAGAAACATTTCAGAAACGTAATTGAAATTTAACATTACGAATGTTTCTACAGCTGAATTGTTTCACAGTTTAGGAAAATAGTGAAATGTTTCAGAAATTGCTAGCTATAGTCGAGTCCAGAATTAGACGAACTAACTTGACAGCCGAAAATGTTGCCAGACATAGGAAAAAATAAATAGTGATAGGTTTATGTCGACACAAATATGTCGATATAACCTTGTGCCTTCTATAAATCTGATTCTATATATATTTTATCAAGTAATTGTCGTCGAAACTTTCACACTCTTACAGACCGATGACAGAAAGCCGAATGGCTTGCTTTGTTTGGCTACTGGTCCGAACTGTCAACAAAAGAAAATGGCGGACGATGTCCAAAATGATGTTCGATGTATTTTTAATTCCAACCAATTTTTATTATTATTATTTTGCTTAGTAAACTTATTAGTTTGATTCCAAACACAATAATAATGATTAATAGACTTTTTAAAAATCGATATTAACAGCACTAGCCAAACTGTGCCAACATTGGTGTACAATGAACTGTCAAGTTTGTTCGCCTAATTCTGGACTCGACTATAGTCCTAACCCACAAGGAGGACTGATGACCTGGTAAAGTTCGCTGGGTCTTGACTGGTCGTGTGGCACTCTTTGTCCAATAGACATCTTACGGCTAATATAGTGTGTCCCTTATGCGTCTACAAATAAAGTGCATTTTCCAGTGGTCGGGGAGCGCGAGAAGTCCTCAGGCACCGTGAATGTGCGCACGCGCGACAACAAGGTCCACGGCGAGATGTCTATCGCGGCCCTCATCGACCACCTCAACGGGTTGGTGAAGGACAAAACATTGGCCGAGGACAGTGAGCTACTCAAGTAGACTGGGTACTAGCGGTCGCTTAACCCATTCGCTGCTACTGACTTGAACTCAAGTTCGTCAATTGCAACACACCTGCCACCGACGTCATACGAATCGTTGTCAATGAGGTTGACAATTGCAGTGTCAGTTTACAACAGATATTTAACCCTTTGAACGCTTTCATATTTGAATGAAGTGATCACTCACACGCCAAGCACTGTAACTTGATGTAACGTTTAAAACCAATAAAAACAATTCATAATAGATTTTATTCATGATCAAAGTATACCTTCACTCCGACCTTTTTAGTGGTTGTTGGCGTGGTGGGCAACACACGACCACTTTATAAGTTCTTGGCGTTCAAAGGGTTAAGATATTTTTTTGTAATATGAGATGGATCAAGGAAAGTGTCTTATTGATCGTCCTTGACTCAAAACTTAAGTGAGAAAACTGTTTATATTTTTCATAAATAATTGACGCACCTGAAAAATCTGCAACTTTTTTCTGGTGCTAAGGAAGGTTATTCCTATCACTTCTGATAATTTCATCCATTCTCTATTGGCTTTGTTGCTAATGAGGGGCCGGTATGTGTCTCTATCTGTTGCGAATGTATGACGCTCGGCAATGAATGGGTTAACTTCGTCACTTTAACCCTTAGCCAGGTCAACGGTACCTAATTTTTTTCATTTTAGACTTGTGTCATAGAAAGCTAAAGTACATCATATACTCCAATGCCTGGCTAAGGGTTAGAGCATACATAACTGGAGTAGCCTTTCAGTAACTCACCCCTCTGTAAAAAACCTTGCACAATGTGCAAAAAATCATACAAAAACAATTTCACAATCGATCACAAAATCGCCTCGCAAGAGAACACTGATCATAAAAATGCCCGCATGTTGCTGTAAACACTTGATATTATAAACGTTCAACCACTTCAAGCTTTTAATATACAATTGAGTTTCAATATCCTATTAAGATCCCCCGCCCCCGCAAAATTGGGCAGACTTTTTTTATATGCAAACACGACATAAGGCTACTCCAGGCCCCGTAGCATGGTTGGCCTTGTCACGCGATAGGTGATAGGATAGAGCGTGCGTCACCGGCTGACACCGTTCGATAGAACGAGACGACGCTCTTATCTTGTCACTTGTCGCGTGATAAGGGCAACCATGCTACGGCTCCAGTTATGTATGCTCTAAGGTAACGCATTCGCTGCCGAAACACGCCCCCTAGAAACAAACTTGTATTGAGGCAAACGCACATATGCGTCGGTGGCAGTGCATGCATTAAGAACACAGGGAACATCATACTTTGTGGATCGGTTATAATTATAAGTGGTCTTTATATATTGCATTTTAATGTAGTAATTTATTTAGCGTGTATAAGACTTTGTTTTCAAAACGATACAGATTACGTTTCTAAACGTACGAAAATCTTGATGTACTTTCGCGTATATGTTAAAGTTACTTTGTTATTATTGACACATGGCTTGAAGATGATATCTAGGTTCAAGTCCTACTGAGTCGCGTTTTTTTCGTATATATGAACCTTAATTAAAGACAACTATAGTAGTCGTTAGAGCTGTGCGCACTAGACTTTAGTCATTAACGACTTACTGTACGGCGATATATTTTAGCTAACATTCTGAAATGTGAGGTATACTGGTTTAAGTTTATAGGTCGTATCAACCATTGTCATTGTAATATAGACCTTGACTCAATTGGATAAGACTAAAATTTCACACGAATAATTTTGTATATCAGAAATGTGCGAACGTCTAGATTCTATACAATAAAAAGCTTGTATTTTCAGTTACTTATTATGTGTAAACTATGGTGGTTAAATAAAAATGCTTTTATTTATAAATATTCGTTGTTTTTATTTCATCCGTGCGTATTTGATATACATAAACACTGTCATAGACAAAATAAATTAAAACGGACAATGTCGTATAGTCGACAGCACGCAAGTAGAAGCGACATGGCGTCTCAGGCAGGTTCGTTTGTTGTATTTTTTAAGGTTCCGTACCCAAAGGGTAAAAACGGGACCCTATTACTAAGACTCCGCTGTCTGTCCGTCCGTCTACCAGGCTGTATCTCATGAACCGTGATAGTTAGACAGTTGACATTTTCACAGATGGTGTAGTTTTGTTGCCGCCAGGGATCGGAACCGGTTTTTTCAAAAGTCCCCGAAGTAGTCTAATATTTTGAATTATTTTAGGCTCTTAATGTAGGACTCTATCATGTATTTAAGTAACATTTTCGTATTATTAGATTAGCCTGATCAAAAATGATATAAACCACAGAACGAAATAAAACCGGTATTTTTGTATGGTGAAAATACCGGTATCCGATCCCTGGTTGCCGCTATAGTTAACAACAAATACTAAAGAACGGAATAAAATAAATATTGGGGGCTCCCATACAACAAACGTGTTTGTTTATCGTTTTTATAAATAATAGTAGGTACCGAACCCTTCGTGTGCGAGTCCGACTCGCACTTGGCCGGGTTTTTTTTTGTATGCGACCTCAAGCGTATACATTGTGCAGGATATTATTATATTGTTAGCAGGTTGCAGCATAAACCTATCATTACTCAGGACAAGCTATGGTTATAGAAATACTACGACCGAGCGAGATGGTAGTATACAAATCTCAATAAGTGTGACAGAAAGGGATATATCATTCTTCCACTTCATAGTTCCACTTTTTTTCCCGCAACTGAGTTAGTATGAGGGTGCGGCAAATAAACCATTACCCGTCCAAATTAAGTAGATTGTTCATGGTAAGCCGTCACCCATTTAAGACCAGTTCTTAATTTAGCTGCATAGGAGCCTTTCCGTCCCTATGCTATAGCTCCTCTGTAAAAATATCTATACTCTTAAGTTCGGCAGTCAAAGTTACGGTAAGACACATCGTTCTACGCCAAGAGTATTGTAGTTTATTTTGTCTATGTTATTGTACAAAAATATTTGGCAACGCGCATGTGGGAAGAGTTAAGCGGGTTATGTAAAAATCTCAATGTCATCGCTTTTGCCAGCGACCTCATCTGTGTAGCCAGTATAAATGTTATCTCACTGGGTTACTAATTAAATCCATAATTTCATTTGCCATAATCATCATTTGCCCTAATTAGTTTTTTTAAGAAAAATTTAGCTATTCATGATTTTTATAAAACAAACCTTACTAGTGTTCTTAAAGTTTATATAATTTTTCCTGAACATGTTACGGATTCAGAGAAAATCAATTTTATGGCAAATGAAATTATGGATATCGAAGGTATCCGAATATCATTATTAAAATTGATGCAAAGACTAGGCGTATAAATAAATACAGACTTAACTCTAAATAAATAGCTTAAAGCGATACACAACACAAAATTCTTACAACTACTGGTTTTGGAATGTGATGCAACACTAAGTCAATTCGACTAACACAGATAATAGTTTATATAGGTACACCCTAGCAATGGCGGCGCGTGAAAAATTTGAGCACACAACTATAGGTTTGATAGTGACAATGAGATGACCGCTGGCACCGTATTTAACGTTTCCCGGTCGGTTAAACGTAAGGTGACATACACACACACACACACACGCGCACGCACGCACGCACGCACGCACGCACATTAAATTTGTCGAACTGAACAACGCACAAAAAATGTTTAGTCCATTTTGCATCCAGATGGCGCTGATCGACGCAAGCGCAGCGGCTGGGTTCAGTTTGTTTAAAGCCGTGTCGGACAACAGAGGGCCTACCGCGAAACGAAATTCGTTTTCGTTCGTGTATCTCCGTCTCTGTCGCTAGAACTAGCAAGTGCGACAGAGACGGAGATACACGAACGAAAACGAATTTCGTTTCGCGGTAGGCCCTCTGGGGACCGATTTTTGACTTTCGAGCGCTCGAAAATTAAGTAAATTGTAGTGTCAAAATGCAGGCGTTACTTTCCACCGATAGAATTGAATACGAGTGATACCACTCGTATTTCAATTTTCTATCGCTATTTCAAAATAGAATTTCACAATTTTTGACAGTTTTTGAGTGAAAGAGTCGAGCGCTCAAAAGTCAAGAATCGGTCCCCAGAAAGTGGCCCACAAACGGTCTTGCCGGAAGACCAGAGCTGGGTGGTGAATCAGCATTATGCTGAGGCGGGGCCATTTCGCCAAAAACACATATTTATTTATTTATTGAACCATAAAGTTGTGCAACATGACAGTCACAACCAAAACGTTATAGTTTTACGTATTTGATAAGTTTTTATAAATTGTTTCTAGTTTGTCCCGAATAAACTCTTTCATTTCATTTCAAACGGATAGTCCATCAAATTATTGTAATAAGCCCCCCGCCCCTGCAAAATTCAGCAGACATTTTTGTACGCAAATACGACATAAGGCTACTCCAGTTATGTATGCTCTAAGTTACAGACCGATGAACGTTAAATATGGCACCAGCAGCTGTCATTCCATAGAAACTTGTCAAACTTTCCATACATTCAGATTTTAACGAACACCGTTTACGATTACAGACAGTTTGGTGGTGCATCCCACACTAAGTGAGGACCTCACTGTGTTTGTTGATGTGAGTCTTGTCTGTAGTTTCACTGGTTCCTATGGGTTCGGGTACGGTCAATTCGCAGTTTTCCTCAGGGCAGTCAAAGTTCTTACAAAGGTAAACCTGAAAAAAAAAACATTAAGATAAAATAGTTTGTGTACAGGTGAATTTCTGAAAGCTAGCGTGACTAGCTATTTTTTTTTATTATTTACATGGCAACAAATTACCTACCCAGACAAGCCGCAGTACAGAGCGCTCAGACCGCACAGCGCCTACAACGACCGCACTACGCTGCTATCGCTAGGGGGATGATGGTTAGTTCATTCTGATATATTACCGTGTACAGGAGTATGGGCAGCGCTAGCGCCGCACCGCTCGCCACGTCCCACCAGTGGTGGCGGTGGTCCGACAGGCGCGACAGGCCGCAGTACAGCGCGCTCAGACCGCACAGCGCCTGCAACGACCGCACTACGCTGCTGGCGTGCGTGCGGCGATGCATGTAATACTGAAATAAGATGTCTCTATTACAATTTGACGGCCTTTTTCGACTAGTGGGAGACACTGCATGAAGCTGACGTAGTGGCGGTTCTGGGTTCGAAACCCGGTAAGGGCAACTATTTGTGTGATAAGGAGCATGGCATTTGTTTCTGAGTGTTGGATGATTTCTACGTATTACGTGTCTATCAACCCTTCGGATGCCTCTGTCAAAAAATTGCTTGTAAAATAGTGACCTTAAAGTTAGGATATAAGGCTCAAACGCTTTGGGACGGATACGGGACTCGGCATACGAAGGGTTAAAGACCTATTTTTGGGAAAAGGATCCAGCCCACAAGACGTCATCATTGATATTATTGCCAACGCCTGCTGCAATAATCTGTGTAATTATTTGGGTTAAATAAAAAAAAATTATGACTTTTGTTTTAAACAGAAGGTTCTAATCTAAAGTAACTGCATTTACACCCACTGATTAAAGCGAGATGGTTTATCTCCCCACCCCCAGTTAGTGCACTGCATTTAGCCAGGTCTAAAAGCCGCTTTACGTAAATACTTACAACAATAAAGATGGCCGCGTGCAGCGCCAAAGACGTGTGTCCAGACGGGAAGCTCTTGTCAGACTGGTGCTGCCACGCCGCCTTCGTGCAAGTGTAGCTTCGCACGTACTCCGCACTGTAATGATAAAACTCTCGCTAGATGGCGTTGAGCGTGTTGCGTTGAATTTATGATCGTTATTTATGTTTATGCGCGTATTACTGTCTATAGCCTAGGTCCATCTAGTACAGTCGAGTTCTCCAATATCTATACAGACAACCTTTCAAAAATATCTGTACACAGGCTTTATTATTACTGACATAAGACACATGTGTAGATACTTTTGAAAGGTTGTCTGTATAGATATTGGAGAACTTGACTGTACGTTCATTCCATATGATCCAATCCAAGACAGGTAAAATATATTTATACAAATACTTTATTGATAACACCAAGTTATTTTGAAAGTTAGTTGGAAATCAGATAGGTGGTTCCTAATTCTAAAACGATTTGTGCAATAGTGTGCAGAAGATTTCAATAGATGAGCTAACGGGGAAATAAATCTAAATAAGTTTCTGTCTAGGAAAGGCAACAGACAGAAACAACCGATGTAAATCATCATCATCAGCCTATATACGTCCCACTGCTGGGCACAGGCCTCCTCTCATGAATGAGAGGGAACGGGCAGTAGTCCCCACGCTGGCCAGTGCGGATTGGGGACTTCACATACCTGTTTGAATTTCTTTTCAAATGTATTCAGGTTTCCTCACGATGTTTTCCTTCACCGAAAAGCTAACTATTCTTCTTATATTCTACATTAAAACTATATATGTTTCAAAACGTTAACAGACTTCTAACTTACCTTTGACAGCTCATAGCTTCCTCCGGCTGACAAGTATCGAAGAAATGTGGTCTCGGAGACCCGACCAGCAGCTTGAGGCTCTGCACCACAGTCACATTGATGAGCAGACCAAACAAATACTCCTTGTACCAAGCTAGTGCTCGGGATTTCGTTTTACCCTCGGATTTCTCATTTCTATATTTCCTTTCAGCCAATAGGATCTGAAAAATAAGTGCGAATTCAACTCGCGTGGTGAGGGTTCTTGCTATGCTCTAAGCATCTGGCGCTGCATACAAAATACACAAAAATATAGAGAATTTTCCTGTTACTTTGAAACGGGCGCGGAAAGGTCCATTTTCGTCTTTGTTCCTAAATTACTTCAAAACCGTTTTTGATAAAATTATTAAAAAAAAATACTGAGATGGTTACAACAACATGGTTTCATTTGATATGGCACACAATACAGTTTGCCAAACTTTTTTTTTTAATTTTCCAGTTTACCCCCAAAAGTGGCACCCTTGTTCAGAATTCATTAATTTACTTTTCACGCCACTGCTCGGAAATGTGGCAAAAGATGGTTAGAATTCAGGCTTCAAAGCTGGGGTTAGTCGGATTTTCCCATACATTTTGAGACCCAGCGCCTGATGAAGGCAACAAGCAATACAAAGCTCCATACGAAGTTTCATCCCTTTTTTCGTCTCTAAAAGGGATGTAATTTGACATAAATTATAACCTATGTCCTATTCTGATATATAAGGTAAATAACTGGAAAGTTTCATATAAATTCGTCCAGTAGTTTTTGAGATTAAGTGGAATGTACATCCATCCATTCATCCATACATCCAAACTTTCATGTTTATAATATTAGTAGGAAGTAGGATTTATTTATCTATAATAATATATGTATCGTCTTCTAGTGCCCATAGTACAAGCTTCGCTTAGTTTGGGATTGCGTCGATTTGTGTAGATTGTGCCCAAATATTTATTTATGTTGTATGATGTTGTCTAATAATGTAGACCTGGCGACTTACAATGAAATAATGTAGACCTGTGGAGGACTTACAACTGGCAGTGGTAGGAATATTGTTGTGGCAAACAACCACTTCCAGGACACGGTGTCTCCAGTGAATGGGTGTGATAGCGCTGGGTCGTTACACCAGAAACCCATTTGGCCTCCAGGGATCAATCGGAGCTCCACTATTAGAAATATCAGGAGCACTGAAAAAGTAAATACAAATACTATTAGTTTATTTAACAGGAACACAACACTCAAACAAGGCTGTATCTCAAGGTGGTGTCTGTGAGAGTGATTAACAATTTTCCAGTTAAAAGGATTTCTTTGTATTAACACATTCTGTGACCAGTGCTAGATTAGCCCATAAGCAAATTAAGCAATTGAAATTTACTTGACAACCGGATAGCCTAGTGGGTAGTGACGCTGCCTACGAAGCTGAAGGTCCTGGGTTCGAATCCCGGTAAGGGCAAATATTTGTGTGATGAGCATGGATATTTGTTTCTTAGTCTTGGATGTTTTCTATGTATTTAAGTATTTATATCTATTATATATATCGTCGTCTAGTACCTATAACACAAGCCTTATTGAGCTTACTATAGGCCTAGTTTAATTTGTGTAAGAATGTCCCCTAATATTTATTTATTTATTATTTATTTAAATGAAATGAAATAATCTATTCATGACAAAGCTTAATAATAATACTATCTAATCTATATACTAATCAATTTGTCACGAAATGGACAGCATAATGCCAGCGCTGGTCTTCCGGCAAGATCATTTGTGAGCCACGTTCCGGATTGCTTACGGCATTAAGTAGTCTTAATGCAGGCAAACCAGGGAGGCCCTCCCGACAATCAACCCCGGATTGTCGAGGAAGCTAAAGAAGCTAAAGAGGCCGGCACTCCGCCTTCTGACGGGAGCCATAACTGGTCATGCACTATTAAACAAACATCTTTTCACCCTAGGTGTTACAGACTGTACTCTCTGCAGAGCCTGCATGGAAGAGGACGAGACAGCCGCCCACGTCATCCTGACGTGCCCTGGGGTGGCAGATTACCGGCCAAAGCACCTCGGAACACCGGGGTCACTGCCGGAGGCCGTCGGCAACATAATGGGTCTGCTAGGCTTCCTGGTGGAAGTGTGTTGGCATGAATAATAGTAGTGCCAACCCACACGCATTCATGACGTCGAGTTGCGGAAACCCAGCCCGCGTACACCTATCTATACATATAATAAAGCTGAAGAGGGTCGAAAGTCTGTACATGGAAGATAACTGAAAAAAAATTGGCTGGGGATACTTAGAATTGATAACAGAACACGTTCCAACAGTTTTTAGAATTTTTGTCTGTTTATCTGTTTATCTGTTTATCTGTTTATCTGTTTGTCTGTTTATTTGTCAGAGTATCACGTGAAAACGGCTGAACGGATTTTGATGCAAACTTTACTAATCTGTCGAGAGAATCCCCGGATAGGTTTTAAGCTATAAAAATCTTAAAGATTAGGGTTCAAAGGGGGTAGAAAATGGGGTTGAACTTTGTATGGGAACTCCTTGAATGTACGAGCTACAGACTTGAAAATTGGTAACCATAAACTTGACTGGAAAGTAAAAACGACCCCATTCAAACTTTTAGCAATGTAATAGATAAAACGTGAAAAATATGGGATGAAAATAGGTTCTGAGGCGACTAGAAACTATATAATGTTGCAAGAGCGGGGTTATAACAGTATCATTACCATGGTAACATGTCGTCAATATATTCGAAAATTCATCGTGTTCTTACAACTGATAGTTAGTCCAGTGGCTTGACCCATAGCTTACGGAGTCGGCGTCCCCGAGTTCAAACCCAGCAGCATGCACTTTTTGTAGTTTTAATTTTTGAAAATGTATATTTTTCAAAAAACGCCGAGAAGCTTAGTGAATAGAGGATTTTGATGCAACTTTTACTTAATCGGTCGAGAAAATCCCTGGCCAGGTCATAGGCTGTAAAAATGATAAAAATTAGTTCAAAGGGGGTAAAAAATGGGGCAAAACTTTGTATGGGAACTCCTCAAATCCATGAGCTTTAGACTTGAAAATTGATAAACATACACTTGACTGGAAAGTATAAAGAACTCCATTCAAACATTATAAAAAAATATAGATAAAACGTGAAAAACCACGGGATGAAAATGAGTGCTAGATGGCTAAAGACTATCTATAATAACCAAAAATGTTTGATATCTCAACCGATAGTAGGTGTTAGACATTAGAAACCTAATTATTTTGGAAACTCAGTCGCTGTCAACGTCGCTGTTAATATTGAAATCCAGCAACCTTGATCTTCGTCTTCCTATATAATTGCTATGAATTCAGAGGTCATCTAAAGATGTATGATAGGTTGAGTTTAATACTTACGTCGAATTAGCATAGTTCACCAACGTCAAGAGACGTGGGTATAAAATTTGGACACAACGGCATTCCGCGGAGAATTAAGTAGGTACCATTTTTAGGGTTCCGTAGCCAAAATGGCAAAAACGGAACCCTTATAGTTTCGTCATGTCCGTCTGTCCGTCTGTCCGTCTGTCCGTCTGTCCGTATGTCACAGGCATTTTACTCGAAAACTATAAGGTGTATTTGAATAAAATTTTGAGGATAGGTGTATTTTGTTAGCCGCTACATAGTTTTGTAATTAAAATGACAAAAAAAAAATTTTAGGGGTGCACTCCATACATAAAACTAAAAGTCAAAAAAAAAAATTTCATTGTGACCCCCCGTGTGGCACATCAATCGATAGGCCTTTCAAAATAAATATAAGGTTTCTTAGCATTTTATTTTGATAAAGTGAATAGGGTTGGAGATAATCGCCCCGAAAGTCACTAAAATTCTGTCCCCCCCCCTCTAATTTTTGAACGGTGTATATTAAAAATATGGAAAAATTCATGGATATAGGGCTTATTAAGTTCATTCACCGAAAATTGTTTTGAACAAGATCGGTTCTGAGGTTTTCGAGATATTGCTGAAAAACTGCCTTCCTCAAAGAAAAGGACGTAAGTGCCGTAAAATTTCTGTGACGATACGACCTTTTTAATAGGCACGGAACCCTTCGTTTTGCGTGGTCCGACACGCACTTGGCCGGTTTTTTTATGTATAAAACTTCAGCGTTTGTGACATTCAGAAATATTATTATGAATACTCGGGTATAGTGAGCGTCCGCATGAGCTAGCTCTCGGGCCTTCGGCCCTCGGGCTCGCATAGAAGCGATGTATTGGGCCTTTCATTCATACGAAAAGCTCGGCCTTCGGGCTCGCTTGCCTCGCCACTCACCTTCGGGACTTTGGAACTCAGATTTCGCTTTCAAGACACTTGGAGATAGTGTGCGCCAGTCCTCGGGCTCGCATAGGAAGCACTCTCTAAAACGGTTCTTTGGGCCTATCATTCCAACGAAAAGCTCGGCCTTTGGTCTCGCTTGCCTCGCCGCTCTTCTTCTGACTTCTCTCGCTCGGGACTTTGGTCTCCGGTTTCGCTTGCAAGACACCTGGGTTTAGTTAGTGTTCGTGAAGGCTCGCCCTCGGGCCTCCGGCCCTCGGGCTCGCATAGAGAGCGCTCTCTGAAGGGTTGGTTTGGTTGGGCCTTTCATTCATACGAAAAGCTCGGCCTTCGGGCTCGCTTGCCTCACCCCTCAACTTTGGGACTTAAGGCTCATGTTTCGCTTGCAAGACACCTGTGGATAGTAAGTATCCATGGAGTCTCGCCCTCGGGCCTTCGATGCTCTGGCTCGCATATGGAGCGCTATCTATAAGGGTATGTTGGGCCTTTCATTCCTACGAAAAGCTCAGCCTTCGGCCTCGCTTGCCTCCCCGTTTACCTTCAGGACTTTGGCACTCAGGGGTAGTTTGACAAGACACCCGGAGATATAGAGTATCTTTGGGGTCTCGCCCTCGGTCCATTTGTTTCAATTATGAAATTTTATATTTAAATTCCGGTTTTGGTAATTTTTCTTCTACTTACGTACTTCGTTTGCAATAAAGATTAAGTAAATCAATATAACTAAATATTATTGACGACAACGTTTATGAGGATTTGAACTGTTACACGCATAATTTATAGAAATGAAATCGTAATAATCTAATTTATCAGTGTAGTAGGTATCGTATGGTGAAACATAAGAATATCATGTCATCCATAATTTATACGCGTACGAAGTCGCGGGCAGAAGCTAGTAACCTATATAATAGCTAAGCTTTGAAATAAAAATAACGTAACAAACCTCTGTGCCAACGATTAGTTTTCGACCAGCACAGCTTAACTTTGTCCCACATTTTCAACAGCACAATTAATAACACAAATTAACTTTACTTATGATCTCGTCTACGCGAGACTGAAGTACTTAACGAGGTTAATACACGGGTCTCGTCTACGCCGGAGACCAAAGTAATGAGGTAATACACGGGTGAGCAATTGAAGCTTATCTATTTACATAATATTACCGCTGTAAAGTTGCGCAAACAGTTACTTATTTGTGATTCGTTGCACATTGCCAAAATACGACAATTTCAAACAGCCTTTAAAGCAGACAGGTTCGTGTTAAAAGCATTTTACGTCTTTACCGGTAGGTATTACTACCAATTTTCCAATGTCCAGCGTCTAGCAACGCAACGGGGAGCTATGCTATGACTATGAATCATATATAAATGGATGTGTATTGTATAAGAAATTGAGAATGGATTACACATGTCAATGTCAAATTTGACGGAAATTCCGCGAACGTAAGAAAGCGTTCGAAAACCATTAACATTCTCAATTAATGGTTGGTTGGCCGTCTGCCGATTTCGCTCGTTTGGCGTCTCCATTCCATATCCATTCATGGTCGCACCGCACTTAGGGTTGCGTGTTCGCGTGGCATCGTTGCCTCTCTTTCATTTGCCGTAAGAAGGAAAAAGATGAGAACGAATATTTGGGCGAATACCGCCATGTGTGGTGCCACCATTAGAGCCGCAGCTAAAAGATAGAAAGTGACGTGATGCTGGCAAAATGTCCGTCGACGATTGCCATTAAAAAAAAAAAAAAAAAAAAAAAAAAAAAAAAAAAAAAAAAAAAAAAAAGATAGAAAGAGACAACATACATTCAATTCTTTTACTTTCAATTTGTACTGACAAATTGATGGGTGTACAGAACGCTTTATTTGCTGTGGATCTAAACCGTAGAACGGACTTTGCAACTGCATAATCTCAATAGTGTGCCCATTGGGGCGTGAATGGCGTGATAGCCTTATGTCGGCTGGTAACATTATGAGTTACAACTTTAGGTACTTACCGCCTCTGTGAAATCTTCAATGTTAATATTGTTAATCACAGAATAATAAAGCTATTGTTGAGGTTATAACTATATACTTAGAGATAACGAAGTTCTCTGTTCTCCAGTTTATCGGGCGGGTAGGCCCTCAACAAGTCGAGTATTGTTTTCGACAACGACAGCATCAGCATCATTTCCTCATCGAAAGCTCGGGAAGATTTAGAGAGATTTTTTTACACACAATACGAGGAACTTAATTTTGAGAATCACCATGCCCATGGAATTGTAAGTATGATTATCGAACACAATTTATCTCTTTTTCTTAATAGACTAGTCTATTACCTAAACCATCTTCTAACTCTTCTAGAAACAATTTATAATTTGAACGCCCCCGTATTTTGCATATTTTTAAAGTAAGTATGATTATCGAACACAATTGATCTTTTTTTCTTAATAGACTAGTCTATTACCTAAACCCATCTTCTAACTCTTCTAGACACAATTTATAATTTGAACGCCCCGTATTTTGCATATTTTTAAAGTACCTAAGTATGATTATCGAACACAATAATCTCTTTTTCTTAATAGACTAGTCTATTACCTAAACCATCTTCTAACTCTTCTAGAAACAATAATTTGAACGCCCCCGTATTTTGCATATTTTTATGTGTTTTAACAATAATATTGTTGTTTACGATTGAAAACAACTATTACAAAAAAAAAACTTCTAACTGAATGTACTCATAGATATATTGCTAAGGACCACGAAATATTGTTAAAACAAAAAATCTAGGCATTTGGGTAACTAGTTAGCAAAGTAAAGTATAGGATAGGTTACCTTTTTACCTGACTACTAAAGGAAGGGATATACTTTTACCAGTCTGTTTGTATTTATGTGTATTCTACCGTAGCGTTTAAGATACGGATGCCATGCCGGGATCGATTTTGATAAATGACGTGTCAATCGATTCAAAATTATGCTCCAGGTGACAAGCTACCTTTCGTATAAAAAAAAAACAGTTTTTTTTAGTTGTTCTCCGTAGTTGGGTTACAATATTTTGCAAATTAGTTTATTACTCATGGTTATCTTTATTGATGTGACAATAAGTTGCTAGTGTATAGTTATATATACCAGCCGAAAGACGACCACTGGTGGATATAGGCCTCCGCCCAGGGATCGGAACCGGTTTTTTCAAAAGGCCCCGAAGTAGTCTAATATTTTGAATTATTTTAGGCTCTTAATGTAGGACTCATCATGTATTTAGGTAACATTTTCGTATTCTTAGACAGCCTGATCAAAAACGATATTATAAACCAAAGAACGAAATTGAACGAAATAAAACCGGTATTTTTGTATGCTGAAAATACCGGTATCCGATCCCTGCCTCCGCCAAAGAGTGCCACAATTACTGGTCCTGCACCACCCGCATCCAGCGGACTCCAGCAAAACAAATTAAATTAAAATTAGTTAAAATAATATTATTCATAAATATCTTTATCTTAGTGGTATTATTTGATTGATTTGGCTGTCTTAGAGATTGGGCGAAGGCCTCCTCCAACTTGGTCCATAACACTCTGTCCAGGGAAAAATACAGAGTAACTTACTACTGGGTTAATTTAGTTCCTACTTGTTGTAACAGACAGGTTAATTCACTATATGCACAGAATAAAATAATAATAACAGGACACAAGATTTAAATAGTCATAGTATACCCTTCAGCTTCAGCTAGTTCAATTTGTGTAAGATTGTCCCCTAATATTTATTTATAAATCACGTCCACTGCTGGACATAGGCCTCCCCCAAAGAGTGCCAATGTGACCGGTCCTGCACCACCCGCATCCAGTTGACTCCCGCGACCTTTAGCAGGTCATCTTGACGTGGGGGCCTTTTTTTATTTATAAATAATGTGATCTAATTGGAAAAATCAAATTCATCAAAAAAATCTATTAAATTAGAATCGCACCTGGGTGGATTGCAAAAAAATTGTAGGTACCTGCAATTTATTAAAGTAACGAAGTATTAGTAGCAAATTAAATTGATGTAAAGTTTTATCCTAAATATAAAATAATGATACCAACTAGCAAGTATTTCTATGAATTTAAAATCAATTTTACAAGAAGCCAATTAAATTCCAACTTGATTAACATTTTCTGGGAATTTGCCAACTTTAGGCATTTATCTATTCGATTATCCGATCTATGATCATCATCATCATATCAGGCCGAAAGGCCTCCCCCAAAGAGTGCCACAATGACCTGTCCTGCGCCACCTCCCGCGACCTTTACCAGGTCATCAGTCCACTTTGTGAGCTACCATAGCTTTCCCACTCTATCGCATGGTATAGAGTGGGACAGCTATGGTGGATCATCAGTGATCAGAGCTATAACCACGAAATTCGAAGTTCGGGTATCTCCATCTCTATCGCACTTACATAACTCGAGTGACAGGGATGCAGATATACGAACTTCGAGTTTCGATTTTCGTGGTAGCGCCGCAGAGGGCCTACCGCGAAACGATTAGAATAACCAACATTCCCATTTTCACCATCGCAAGAATTAAAAAAAATCAGCTTCCGACGAGATGGATCTTGACATTGCGATGATGATGATTTTCTGGAATAAAACAATACGTTAAGTATTTTATTTTAGATATTCACTTTTATTTCTCTATGACATGCGATAGTGAGACAGCTATAGGTGGATTGTCACTATTGTCAGTAGCGTCTGCTAGACGGTCACCAACCGAACCCCTCCGACCGAGCGACCTTGGTCGGCACCGACCGTTGTAGTATGAAATTTTGCTGCAAACAACTGTACTTCTAACTGGCGTGTTAGCAATAAGTAGCTAGCTACATATTAGTAATCTGTGGCAAGTACCGAAAACACCGAAAACTATTAATCAATGTTGCCATATTAATAGATGTCGTTGCCCACTGAATCCCCGAGTTTTAGGACTACAAAATAAAATAATATTTGTTTGAACTGGCTCTAAAAACACGCAATTACTCGATTTACACGTTTCAAATTGTGAAGGTGTAATAAATAACTGCTAGATATAATTTTAATGTTAAAGATACACATTTACAAATGGCGTTTAGCGTAGATTGAATTCTGATACAGGCAACATTGTGCTGTGACGCTGACTTAGCTACTTTAGCTAGCTACATAATATATTAGTATTTTGTGCTCTTGTTGTCTATGTCTAGACCCTAGACCATACATCATAACTTATGTATGGTATGCCATTGATTTAGTATAAGTACTTTATTATATTTATGTCAATGATGTATGCTCTATGCTTGTTGTCAACTTTCATCTCATGTTTTGCTTTATAAAAATTGTTCTCGGGTTTTGTATTGTGTAACGAAGAATTGTGTTTTATTTTTTGCAAGGTGACGTAGACGTCCGACGCCATTCCGTACCGATCTACCTAGTAAATACGAGACGACACCATGGCGGCTATGAACATGTAAGTCCCTAAGTAAGTAATTATAAGTTCCTTCTGATGCCATCCGTTCGGCTATGGGCTACCTAGGGGGGCAAGTAAGTAGGCATCTTGATCTTGACTGTTATGTATAAAGTTTTTCATGCAACTGTATTGTAGGATTTGTAGGCCAGCACGGCTATCACAAGACGGCGCGCGAGCTCTCGATTTTTCTCGCACTATACCTCTATTTCTAAGTATTCTAATAAGAGAGAGATGGATAGTGCGAGAAAAATCGAGAGAGCTCGCGCGCCGTCTTGTGATAGCCGTGCAGAAGGCCTCCAACTCGGCTTAACGACTGCTGTCATAGACAACGACCTGGTTCAACGTCTTTAGTATCTTTCATAGCTAGGAAGTTCAGTTTGTATCCATTCAAAGCGGCCAAAACCCTTAAATCGGTAGGCCTTCATGAAACAATAGCGATAAAATACCTAACTACCTACCAAATTACTTACTACCTACTACTTACTCCGTGCATAAGTTCCGACAAAGTCATGTTTGTGAAAACAGTGATTATACCAATTCTCATTGGTTTGTGAGGCACACTCCTGAACCTCAACAACAGATCAATGAGTTTAAGTAAAAGTGAATATCTAAAATAAAATAACGTATTGTTTTATTTCAGACAAACATTAATAGGACGTCAAGATCCATCTCGTCAGAAGCTGAATTTTTTTATTTCTTGCATCCATGGTGAAAATAGTAAGGATGGTTATTTTGATTATATTGACATTAATAATATAGTAAAAGTGCGATTCCATTTCATACAACTTGCTAGTGGTAGATATTATCTGCAAACTCAAGTTGAGAGTGAAAAAATAGAAAAGGACAGTAATGTCATAATGAGGTTATCTTGTAAAGAGTCTGGTTATTCCACAGAAAAGATTTTCCATGAGGATTTAAACAGGTGCGACTCTATTGGGAAAATCTATTATTCCAATAGTATAGGATCAACATTAATATTTCAGTTTAGTATGACTATAAGTGCTTACAAAATAAAGAACATGGTTCAAAAGAAACTATATAATGACACTGAATTTACTGACTTTTGTCTAAGCACAGCTGAAGGCACAGGCAGCGTGGCTGTCCACAAAGCTCTTCTCGCAGCCCACAGTGATGTGTTCCGAGCAATGCTCAGCCGGGAGTGGAAGGAGACGAATGAAGGACGTATACGCATGGAGGGCATCACTCTAAAGACCCTTCAGCAGCTCAAGGACTACATGTACTTAGGAACCCTGCCTGATGATGACCTCCTACCGCTGTGGTCTATCGCTTCATGCTATTTAATTGAAGATCTGAAAGCCAGATGTCTATTGAAGTTGACAGACATCATCAAACCCGAAAACTTCTACAGCATGCTGGAATACTCGATGGAGAACAAAATGGCTGAATTAACATTTGCTATAATAAAGAACACTCCAGAAAAAGTTGTATTGGATGCTGAAAAAATAAGTAATGAAAAGAAAATTACTGAGGAAACTGAAAAGGAATAGATTAAGTAGGTATATTAAGTTTTTTAGTGTTTAGTTTTGGTGATTGTGGTAAGTGATCTTTACAGTAATGGTTTCCTTTTAAATGTACAGTCACAGAAGTAGTTTAGCATTCACTCCTGAATAAGTTTGTATACAGAAATTATTATTTTCTCTATAGCAGACTGTACATAAAAGGCAATCCTAAGAGGGAACATTATCTCCCTATTTTATTTTCCATTGATTGATTTGATTGTTTTGTTTTTTTTTCAATGGACCCATGTGTGCAGTGGCGGATATATATGCCCCAGGTTTTATGTTTTTTTTGACTTGGTCCCACTTAACACTATAAACCTTGACATGTAAAATGTAATGTACTTTATTTGAAATAGGTTTAATTTTTTTTAAGGCACAGGCACTTTGAATTTTTCCTATTTTGTTACCAATTTAATTTAGTTCCTAGTTTTCTTATTAGTAGTTATTTTTCTGCTATACTATAATTTGCATACCTAATTTATTATTCATTATTTAATTGAAGCACTTTGGTACAAACTATTCTAGAAATGTTCGGATTTTAGATTAATAACAATAAAATAAAAAAACTTAGTTTTTTTGATCATCCCTAAATCAAGGTCAAACTCAAAGTTAAACTTTAAAAATCATGTCATACGGTAACAATTCACTTAATCAGAAAATACAGTTTGGTTGCTTTCTGCATAACTGTCTTTAGTGTTTCAAGTAGGTTATGTACCACAGACTTAGCCAGGTTTTAATTTCGGGGAGTTCAAGAAATTTCAGGGGGTTCTAGAATATAAAAAATGCATAAAATGACACTAATATTCAGGTTAATGTAATATTTTGAACATTTCGAGGGTAAAACGGGACCCTATTACTAAGACTCCGCTGTCCGTCTGTCTGTTCTGTCACCAGGCTGTATCTAATGAATATTATGCGAAACTTTATTCTCTAATTCATGAAACTATATTATATAATATTTTCATGTAGCATAAAAGGTTGATAACGCCTGACCTTACTCGCGTAGATAGGTTAATGAGGTGGCCGCCCTCAGTTGCCCTTTGCCTCTCAGGGCTCGAGAACATTTGGTCCGAAATGAAAAGGGTATCTTAATTGTTGTGTGTAATTAAATCTCTGAGCGTGCTGCTGATAAGGTAAACATAATACTATAGAAGTGCACATTTCCAGTGTTAATGAGGTAAGAATATTTTTATACTAAAATTTGTTGCCTTCTAGGGCAATCAGCACGTCAAAGTCAAAGTCAAAGTCAAAGTGATTTATTCTTCAATTTAGGCATATTACATGCACGTCATACATACCTCAATTCTTAGGTCACTTCCGCATCCGGAGCGAAATCGGTACCTATGCGGTTTTTTAGTTAGTTTTACTGGGCATTTTCCGCAAATCGACATCCAACGTGCCTATTGTGCGTGAAAATTAAACCGGTTTCCTCACGATGTTTTCCTTCATCGAAAAGCTAATGGTAAATATTTCGTACATAAGTTCCGAAAAACTCATTGGTGCATGCCTGAACAACTAGGCTACCGTAGCTTCATCATCGCGGTATGCGGTAATTTGTAATTTACCGAGAGCTCACTGATGCCGCCCAGATTTGTCATCATCATCATCATATCAGCCGAAAGACGTCTACTGCTGGACATGGGCCTCCACCAAAGAGTGCCAAAGTGACCGGTCCTGCGCCACCCGCCTCCAGCGGACTCCCGCGACCTTTACCAGGTCATCAGTCTAACTACCCACGCCGCGCCTTCCGGTACGTGGTCGCCACTCGAGAACCTTTCCGCCCCAACGGCCATCGGATTTATTTGTACACTTGTTTAAATGAACGCGCGTCGCGCGCACTAAATAATCTGTACAGACTTGACTGACAATTGGGAATGGATGAAAATTTTAGAAATGCCTGATCATTTTTTTTGGTGATAGGAATAACCTTCCTTAGCACTAGAAAAAAGTTTCAGATATTTCAGCTGCGTCAATTTTTTTTGAAATATATAAACAGTTTCCTCACTTACGTTTTGGGTCAGTTACGGCACCTTTCTCGATCGGTCTCATTTTACAAAAAAATATGTTAAACATGTGTGGCAAACTGACACTGGCAATTATATTGACACTTGCAGCAGCTATATTGGTCATTCATTACCAGTGTCAATTTACCACAGATATTTAAGATAGTTATTTGTAATATGAGACAGATCAAGGAAAGTGTCTATTTACCGTTCTTGACCCAAAACGTAAATGAGGAAACTGTTTATATTTTTCAAAAATAATTGTCGCAGCTGAAAAATCTGAAGCTTTTTTCTAGTGCTAAGGAAGGTTATTCCTATCACCAAAAAAAATAATCAGGCATTTCTAAAATTTTCATCCATTCCCCATTAGGTAATACTGATAGATGGCAGGTTACTGATTTCAAAAATTCTTTCACTTGTGAGTAGAATAGACTTTCTGTATGGTTATAGGCTATACGGGGGTGGAGCCGTGAGGGCAGCTGGTTCGATATATTTTAACATTTGCGTAAATAATAGGGGTGTACCTAGACACTAAGTACCTAAAATAATTAATAAATATTGTATTTTCTCGAATAAGGATTAATAATGTAGTCAAGTGGAGAAAAAAGTAACGCAAGAGGTTAAATAATCACAAAGTTATTGTGTGTCGCCTTGTGCCGGGAATGTTTGAGATTTTGTGAGGTGATGGATAATAGGTAGTGTGTACACGTATAAAATTTCCCTGTTTTCCCAATATAGTTAAATTAGGGTGTTCCCATTTGTTACTTGTACGCCTTGGCCACGACTTTGGTCTTAAGCGACCTGCGGCAGCGGTTTTTCTAATTCATTGCGCGTGATCCCAACTAACCACAGTGCGTTGCGCGTCTCGACCGCGCAATGAACAGATAAAACGCTGCCGCAGGTCGCTTAAGACCAAAGTCGTGGCCAAGGCGTAAGGTCGTAATGTAGGTACCTACAAATTAAAGTAATGTGGTTTCTCGGCGTATTGGTTGGCTGTAATGCCGTGTGACAAATTAAATAATAAATAAATGAAATAAAATGTGTCCAAACTTTTCAGAGGAGATTTTGTTCTGTCCTTTAACAAAACGCACCTTCATCCGCTGGTTCCGAGCGTTTCTCTAACAAACAACATTAAAACCATAGAAAGAAAGAAAATATAATATTTATTTAGGTATGTTAAAACGGTGTAGCTTCGTAACTTGAGATTTTTTAATGGGATTTTCGTCATTAGGTAGGCATATTTTTTGCCTTCTTTCTTTTGAAATAAAAAAAAAATTGAGTCACACAGACACCCCTATTTCTGGTTTCAAGGTGGATATCGAGTTAAGTTTTTTTTTCTGTGACCTTACCTAAATAAGAGTATTTTTTTATACCTAATCAGTTCGACGTTCGACACCGGGAAGTTCTAATTTGTCTTGCATGATTCAATTTGAACATTGGCAGAGTGCAAAGCGGGTGGAGGGGGTAGCCTAAACGATCACAGCGCTCGCTATGGCTAAAATTGTCATTTTTGTCGCTGACTTGAGCTGTCAAATCCATATTGCAGTAAACATTTTCTAATCGTTTTTGAGATAAAAATATGGTCCTGACTACCATTGTCCAAAATTGTGTAATATAGTAAAATAACACAAGATTTCATTAATATTTTTCACAATATTTACTTAGATCTTGTTTGACAGCGGTGACAATATTGTCCATAATGGCCGCCTGTCACGTGGCGCTGTCGTCGCGCTCGGTCCCAATACAAAAATACGCGTATAGTTATACGCCTGTCATCTCAGTCCAATTTTACGTTTTAAGGTTATAAATTGTACTAAGATGACATCTGTCAAAGAGATCAGAATTCGCCGCGATACGTATAAATAAAAGCGAAAACCGACATCATCCAAGTTTTGCAATCAACTGCTCCTATTTTCATTATGGCGTTCATGGAAAGCATTCCTGGAAATCAATTAACGTGGGTGCTGCGTGTCGGCATTTCTTTCCAGGGCTTGTGAAGCCAATTGTCGCATCCGATAGGGCTTATGTGACGCAAATTTCGTACATATATGAGCCTTTTTGAATGGCGGCATGCGTATTGGGAAGGTATGGGGCATTAGTGAGCAATCTTCAAAGGCTCTGACAAAGTTATGAGTTAAGTAACATTAAGTACCTCATCGTGACCGTCTGCCGTCATTCACCCACAAATACGGTGTGTTTCCTGTAACAGGAGTAATAAATTAAACGGTAGATTATTAAGCTTGTGAGCAATTGTTTCTAAGTGGTTTTAAATAATAAAAAAAATGGTTTTTCTTTCTTTAACTTCAGTTTTGGTGTACTTTTTTACTCTTCAGGAGCCGTAGCATGGTTGGCCTTATCACGCGACAAGTGACAAGATAAGAGCGTCGTCTCGTTCTATCGAACGGTGTCAGCCGGTGACGCACGCTCTATCCTATCACCTATCGCGTAACCTAACCTAACGCTCTTATCTTGTCACTTGTCGCGTGATAAGGCTAACCATGCTACGGCTCCTGGAGTGATATAAGTAACTTTTTATTTTAAAAATATATGTTGAAAACAAAAATGCAAAACCTATTATGACTCACTACATGATGTCACCTCAAAATCTGCATTGACTACTGTGCTATGATCTCGTGGTGCCAAGATACATTACTCGGAGGTCATAACTTCAGATAAATTTTTCTCCGAGTTAAAAAAAATTGAAAAGAAATGGACAAAAGGGTTTACTACAAGTGCAGTAAGGAAGCCTCCGTTTAATTTATTGCTCCTGCTACAGGAAACACCCCGTATATCTTGACGCCGCGATTCGTAGTATAAACTAAGCGTAGGTAGAGGCCTATAATAGGATTTTTTTATCAGCCGATATTTGACAGCCGTCATCCCGGTACATAAACGTCAATGATGACATAAAGAATATTGGATGTAGGGTCATTTTCACTATAGTTTCGTTAGGCTTCGCGGGTGAGGTGAGACGCGTGAGCGCGTAAAGAATAACAGCCCTGTATACGATGTATTCGTTACGAGAACACAAAAAGATTTATGTCACTGATACGAGTCTGGTTCGCATTGTCTGAGGGCCTACCGCGAAACGATATTCGTTTTCGTTCGTGTATATACGCTCGATACACGAACGAAAACGAATATCGTTTCGCGGTAGGCCCTCTGGTAATATCGGTCTGATACTGCCATTGTTGCCAGTATAGAATATATGTATTCAAAGATTTTTATTTTGCTTAGAATGCAGTTACATAGTTCTTAATAATACAATACAATATTCCAGTGCATTCAGCCTGCTTGCATGCGTGCAAAACATTTTTCAGGAACGTTAAATTACATAATAATAATTTTAAAAATCAGCATTTACATAAAAAAAAAATATCGGAATCAAACAAAAATAGCAAGCAAAAATAACAAGGTCAAATAATAATTAAGTAAAAAAAAAATTAGATTAAGTTTAGTTTTATTTTAGTAAATGTTAGCTTAATTTTTAACAATTACCTAGTTTTGATTTTATTTTATACTTCTTAAGTAGTCTGAGTTTATAATTACCTAGATTAAGATGTGTGTTTGTATTTAGTAGGTAACCCATTTTGCGTAGAATAGAATCTAGTAGGTACTTTACACAGTTTTTGTGTCACGGCCTAGTTGTTGCTCAAATAAACGTCAGTCTGTTTTTATTCAATTAAACATGGTTTTATTATTTTATTAAAGCAATTCTATTTTGTTAACTTATTGTTGTATTTCTTATGTTCTTGATAAACAAACTAACTCAGCAAATCCCTCTGAATTCCTCATCAAAATAAATCTGCGATCTCCTTACCTAGCTAAAACAAATAGGTACACACAACCCTTTTCTGGACCAATTTACTCAAACGTGCCCTCTCGGGTTGTATAGAAATGGCGAATAATAATACGATTGATAAACAAGAAGCCGGGAAAATAATTATGCTCGGGCACTAGTGGACAATACGATTTGTTCTTCAGATGGTTTTCTGGTAGAGAAATGGCGAGAGAGTTTTATGGCCGCGATGGGTGAGATACGCGTCATATTCGTGATTGGTTTAAAAAATTAAAATCCGAAACTGAGATGCACCATTTTTGTAGACGGTTAAAATTACTTTTAGTACGCGGGCGAAGCCGCGGGCAAAAGCTAGTACGTACATAAATAAGGACTATTGTCAATGTCATAAAAGCATGTACAGATATTTGTGTCCTTATTTATGTGCGTATTCGTTCACCCATGACTGTACACAAGGCTTATCCAAATACAAGCCAGAGGGCCTACCGCGAAACGATATTCGTTTTCGTTCGTGTATCTCCGTCTCTGTCGCACTTGCTAGTTCGAGCGACAAAGAGGGAGATACACGAACGAAAACGAATATCGTTTCGCGGTAGGCCCTGAGATGTCATTTTGCTGTGCCTTACCTCACCTCTCTCAATCGTCACTTGTATGGTTGTTAGTTTTTGGCCACGAATCAAGGGCATCCATGATCGCTCGGCCGACTTGACTACAATGAAAATGCTCTTACATCCAATATTTGACTGCCGTCATCCCAGTCTTATCTTATTTATCTTATCTAGGTGAGGGCCCTTACGGATACACTTCGACCCAGTGGGATCTTTTGTGCATTTGCCCTCTCCTTTATACCTACTCCCAAGCTCGCTTCATCATTTCCACAAAACGGATAATGCAGCTCAGCGGGTGCACCTTGAATTGCTTTGGTTGCCGATAGCCGTTACCAAAGTGATTCATTCTTTGTCTGGCAAGGGCATGACATTCACACAGTAAGTGTTCCATAGTCTCATCCTCCTCGCCACACATTCTACAGTCTACACTATCCGATAGTCATCTTGGCCAAGCGATCCGTGACCCCGAAGTGACCTATGAACACCCCAGATTTAATTCTGAGTTGCTTCCTGCTGGATTCCGAAAGTGTTTTGGTCCAGCCCGAGTCCACTGTCAATTTCACGTCATCCCAGTACAATTTATGTCATCATTGACGTTTATTGTACCGGGATAACGGCTGTCAAATATCGGCTATTAAAAAAATCTAATTATAGACGATTGCTTACTACCGCTCGGTTTACTTCGCATAACGCGGAGGGAAAGAGAAGGAAGATTAGGAACTCAACGTGTGGGCGGAATTAGAATAGAATAATTTATTGTTCACTAATTTGTGCTCGCGTTGGCCAGCATTCGTCTTTCTTTACCCCATTCCATATAACATTGGATTTTTAACGGACTCATTCGTCTCCGTTTCTTCGTTTATCTAAGATATCATCAAATGGAAATATTGTATGTACAGTCAGCAGCAGAAGTAGCTAAGCGGGCCGCGTGTTCAAAATGACCTGCCCACGACTTTATTCTTAAGAAATTAAGAGCGTGTGTAGGTTATCTTGAACAACCGGCCCGCTTAGCTTTACTTATTTCGATCATTAAATGCTTTCCAAACATAACAATGCCTAAGTATACCTACTTATTTTGTTGTGTTTCAAAATGGTTTTTCTTGAAATCGCATGAGGATTAACGCACGATTTTTCTAATCATATATGGAATATGGTACAGTCGACTACAAAGAGAAAGATACAACCAAAGTTACAAAAAAATGTATCCACGACTTTATTGCCTTAACATTAAGGTCGTGTATACATATTTTTGTAACTTTGGCTGTATCTTTCTCTTTGTAGTCGACTGTACACGTTAGTCCAGCTTAGTTGTCACTTGTCAGCTATACACTCTCGCTCGGCTCTCTGTATGGTGGGGAGGGAATCAATTAGGATGGGCGGTCAATAACAAGATGTGGTAAAAAGATGTAGGCCAAGAGACGACCGGTCATTTGCGAAGTAGGTAAATATTATAAAGGTCGGCTTTTGAAATCGGATGTTTTAACGCGTCTGTATTCCCCACACGAATGGGTCGTGATTCAATCTATACTGCCTATGTTTATATTATGGAGAGAAAGTCTGTGGGATTGTAACTTTGTATGTAGGAGGAGAATCCCTTGAACAGTATATCCGATTTCAAAAATTCTTTCACCCATCATATTATAGTGACTTGGATTTTTCTATAATAATCAACGTATTTTGCTCTTGGAGAGCAGTTCATGTGGTAAATTGGAAAGGAAATGTGGAAATTTTCATGTATCTATATATGTGGCTTGTGGCGAAGTACTGAATTCATATCAGCCGAAAGTCGTCCATTGCTGGACATAGGCCTACCTAAAGAGTGCCAAAGTGACCGGTCCTGCGCCACCCGCATCCAACGGACTCCCGTGACCCTGTCCATTGTGGCGCTCTTTGGGGGAGGCATATGTCCAGAAGTGGACGTCTTTCGGTTTTTATGATCATGATGATGATGGAGGTATCTTGATCGAATTTCTGCAATGCTCAAAAAAGGCTGTAGGTATGAGGATACATATGCCTCATGATGGAAATGAAAGATTGTATAAGGTCCGTAGTTTTCGGCGTACTTTGGTCTAGGCCTGACGTGGGTGTTTTTTTATGCGTATCCAAATTTTTCCAGGCATAGGCATCATTAAATTTATAGATTTCATTTATGAAAAGAAAACAACAAAGTATTTTTTATCAAAAATAATAATGACTGTAGTGTGGTCACCGAGTCGAATATAAACAAACTACATAGACACAAAGGTGCCGCGGCGGGGTACCGGGGCGGCGGAGGGCGTCCGTGCGTGACTCACGGTTGTTATGAATGACTGGCGGGGAGGGGCGCGGGGATGCCGGTGCGCAGCGAACATTGACAACAAACTTGCTCTTTTTGGAGACAACTTTGAGGTGCCCTAACTCAATATTTTAGTACCGAGCGATACTAAAAGAAAAAACACATAAATTAAAGTTTTGTATAAGGATTAACATACTTCAACTTGTATACTCATAAAAAATCACGGAACAGAAAAAAAAATCCACCCTTATGTATGTATGTATGCTAAATGGGGATTTTTTGGTTTGTATGGTTGCTTATTGATATCTAGAATGACCGTAGGCACTTGTTTTAGCGAATCCTATCCAGCGGGGTAATTTCGAAATTTAACCGCCCTAACGTGCTTATCAACTGTCATTTCAATCAAGAAAGGTTTATCTAATGTTAACACGTTGGTTGCCATATCACGCGAACTCGCGTGAAGCGGCTGTATACGTAGTGGCCGCTCACGCGAGTTCGTGTGATGATCGCATACAAAATTGTCCGAGCCACAAAATTGCGGCCGTTGCGTATTGGCTTCTGATTTTTCCTTTGGCCACTAGGGAAGGGTATTTCCAATTTTTTTTTTTTTTGGCCATCCATATAAATTCTGCATTTTCGGCTTGGCAACGAACGTGTTAACTTTGGCTTTATTAAGTAGCACCTTGACTGTTTGGATATGATATTCCTGGGGTTACAGGAGTCCATACGCTTGTCAACTGACTATAAGGTTAAGTCAGATCAGGTCATAGGTTTGTCTGCCATAATCGCGAAAAAAATTGTTTTCGAGGTGAAGTGAAACCACCTACAAAGTGAATGTTTTAAAAATCCGTTCGTAACGCAAATTATTTTTAGCTCACATTTTAACATCGTTTTACTGTTAACGAGCTTGTTTGCATACAGAAAATATAACTGGAAATGGATCTGAAATATAACTACGAAAATATTTTTGTTGCAAATTGCTAGTTTGTGTTTTATTGATAGCTGAAGTACCTGTTATTAATATTATTTGGGAGATCATGAAGGCTGGAAAACGATTAAGATTTTTCCTAGTAATGGCTTATTTATTAATTCATTACTGAAATAATATATTGTATATACTGTTTTGAAAAAATAATACCTCGCCGAGGTTTTTTACGCCGGTTCTTCTCGAGGCAGAGGTTTTCTTTCCGAACCGGTGGTAGTTTATCGACATTTATAGGTGCACGCACGTAATATGCCTAAATAGAAGAATAAATCACTTTGACTTTGACTTTGACATCAGACTAGCATTTGAGATCTATACAACTGTTGATAATGTAGAGTTGATATAGAAATGTGCTTGTCTAGTTTGTAGACATTGAGAAATATTTTATCTTCTGGGAGTTTGTTTTTACCTATCTTATCATAACAATATTTGTATCAATGAAGCTCAAATTTTTTCAACTTACATGCTTTGAATAATGGATTACTTATAGAACATTTTCATCAAGTTCTTATTATGATTATTTATTATAAAAATTATCAATATATGTATAATATATGTATTTGTAATCACGTTCTTGAAAAAGGCTTAACACTAACGATTTCGATGAAATTTGCAGTATAGGGATTTACGGGAACGAAAAATCGATCGATAAACTTATTTATACTCGTACTCTTTTTAGGGTTCCGTACCCAACGGGTAAAAACGGGACCCTATTACTAAGACTTCGCTGTCCGTCCGTCCGTCCGTCCGTCTGTCTGTCTGTCACCAGGCAGTATCTCAAGAACCGTGATAGCTAGAGAGTTGAAATTTTCACAGATTATACATTTCTGTTGCCGCTATAACAACAAATACTAAAAAACCGGCCAAGTGCGAGTCAGACTGGGGCTCCCATACAACAGACATGATTTGTTTGCCGTTTTTATAGATAATGGTACGGAACCCTTCGTGCGCGAGTCCGACTCGTACTTGGCCGGTTATTTATCTAAGTATTGCTTAATCATTATTACATACATTAAGAAATATTTTCTGAAATGTTGCTCTTTCCATTCCACCCCATATTATAACTGTAGAGAATACTCGTTGAGAAAATATTCGGTAGCGAGTTGCATCAACAGAATTTAACGAACCGTTTGTTGTTGTTACCCGGCTACGGTAAAGCCGAAACGAGGGGTTGTGGTTTCAGACGTATAATGTTTGTTTGTTCTTACAGGTGTTCCATCGTAGCTCTAAAACTACTGAGCCGGTTTTGTTTTGATAAATGGGATGTAAATCGATTTCCAAGTATCCGTCTATATTTTCTATGAAGAAAATTAATACGATGGATCATTCAACACAGTGGGGGACATTGCCTTTTTTTGATTTTGAATTGAACATTGAATAGAATATCAAATGAAAGATAAGATAAATTAATGTAAGTCCAGATAAATAAATATTAATTAATAATAAATATTTATTGGGAAACGTTCATTTTAATTCGCTTTTATATATACAATATCAAGTGTAGTTCTGTTAATTTGGGAAATGTTTTTAACCCAAACGGTGGTAAACCGAAATCATTGTTTCCATAAAAATATGAATCAAGTTTTTGTCCAGCTCTTAGACTATGAAGCTGTTATTGAAGGAAAGATAGAATGCTGCTCTTTGCCAAAAAAGCAAATAATAAGCGAAAAGTATGTCCAAATAAATCCTGAAAAGGGATAGCACTGTTCTGTTGTTTTAGCGAAAGTCTATACGATTTCACGTCATGGTCAGCTGACTCCTGTCATGACAATATATCAACAATATAGTTTCTGTTTGCTTAGGACAGCAAAATGTTATTGTCAAATGCATCTATTGAATTTGCTGTAACATCTGGTTTGAAGGCGGGTAAGTATCTCGTATTTTTTGCAATTATCACGAAAATTGTAGAATGTTATATTGCAATAGGTACGATTTGTTTTGCTTTGACTCTTTATTAATTCAGTCCGTTGCTATACAAATATATTAAAAGGTTGAAAAATGAATAGTTTTGTTCAAAAAAACATAAGTTTGTGCCAAATAGATACACACTGTAAATTGTCAATGATGTAAAAATGTATCGGCATGTTATTTTGATACCTACTACTTATATACCCAATACTACTCGATCATCATCATCATCATCATCATATCAGCCGAAAGACGTCCACTACTGGATATAGGCCTCCCCCAGAGAGTGCCAAATTGACCGGTCCTGCGCCACCCGCATCCAGCGGACTCCCGCGACCTTTACCAGGTCATCAGTCCACCTTGTGGGGGGGCCTACCCACTACTCGATATCGATAAAATATTTTTTCTACCATTGGCTAGATTACGATAGTGTTTTGTTTTGCCATGAAAAATCCGGGCTCGGTTCATAACATTAGAAACAGTCAAAAGTGATGTGACATTTTAACTCAGCAGCTACGATAACAGAACTAGCCAATGATAGATAGGTTATAAGCGCTCCAAAAATGGCAGACTAAAACTGTGTCATTTCACACAACTTGCCTCAGTTTCGCGTCGTAAATGGAAACGTTAGCTGTCAAATTTGGTGGCCATTTATAAACACGAAATTTCTTATAGACAACATATCTAACTGTTTTTAGGATCACTCGTGCGTCTGTCTGTCCGTCTGTCACAGCCGATTTGCTCCGAAACTACTGGACCGATTGAGTTGAAATTTGGTGCACATATGTAAATTGGTGACCCAAAGAGGGACGCGTAAAGTAAATTAATGAATTCTGAACAAAGGGGCTAAACTGCAAAATAAAATAAAAAAGTTTCGCAAACTGTATTGTGTGACATATCAAATGAAAGGGGTTGTTGTAAGCATCTCAGTTTTTTTTTATAATTTTAGCAGAAACAGATTTGAAGTAGGTAATTTAGGAAAAAAGACGAAAATTTACCATCCCCCCCCCTTATCTCCGAAACTACCTACTAGGATTAAAATTCTGAAAAAAATATGGAAAATAGTTCCTTGCCTAAAGATTACAGGAAAACCTATAAGAAGTTTGAGTATTCAAAGTAACGGGAAAATTCTCAATATTTTACGAAACCCTCACCACGCGAGTTGAACTCGCACTTTTTTTTATGTTACATCATTGGAACTAGCTATGAAGTGTCATCTGATCTAAAATCAAACGGAACAAAACAAATTAATTTCTATTTATCCTAGTGGCCCTCCATCGTCGTTATTACCGAAATTCCCCATTCTACTTTCTGAGTGACGCGGGACGCCTTTCATGCAACACAATTCTACCTACCACGCGAATACAATGACAGGTTTCCGGCAAATAAAGAAATCTGGGCCACATCAGAATCCTGGTAAAGAAAGAAGAAAAAAAGAAAGAAAGAATTCGTTTATTCAAGTAGGATTCATTGAACCACTTTTGCATCGTCATCAGCTACATATAGACATATTCAGGTTCTATAAAATATACATAAAATTGTATGGATTTTACAATAAAGTTCAAAATAGCGCAGATTCCGCCCACCAAATGCGGAAGTGGGCTCAGATTGTTTAAGAATAATTAGTTGGTCAATAATAAGAAGATATCAAAGGACAAAAGTCAAACTAAGACCCTTAATCATGGCACAAACAGAAACAAACATTCCCTTCGAGCTTATTAAGGCGTTCCGTTGAAACGAACGACAAAACATTTTTTAATAAATCTTCGTTTATTTATTGGGACGGAAAGGAGGTCGCGAAGATCTGAATTTTCCGCAAAGCATCAGGTTACAGCGGGTCAGGTTACTGGAAACCTGGAGAATTATCCCACTGGGAATCTGCTAAATAGGTAGTGTACATCAGTATACTTATTGCGACGATATTTGCAAATAAGACCAATAATGGTTCAATTCTTCGAGTGGAAAAAAAACCGGACAAGTGCGAGTTCAACTCGCGTGGTGAAGGTTCCGTATACAGTGTGTGTCTGTCATAAGAACATTTATTTTAAGGAACGATAGCTTTCAGTGCTGTGAACCGTTATATCGAAAAAATATAACAATTACCTTTTCTAATGGAGAGTTATTGATTTTTTAAATATTCTCGAGCAGCAATGTACTGCTAACATTCACTTGACGTTTCAGAGAGGCAGAGCTAGTTACTGTCAGTTGTTAGCTTTGTTACCAATACATTGCGGGCCGAATTAATTTGTATGAAAAAAAAACCGTTTTTTTGAAACTAGAGATACCAATTTACGTTCATTAGGGCTTATACTTTCAGCCCTTAAAATAAATGTTCTTATGACAGACACACTGTATAATATAATTTCATAAGTGTTTTTAAATACTCAAACTTCTTATAGATTTTCCTGTAATCTTTAGGCAACGAACTATTTTCCATATTTTTTTCAGAATTTTAATCCTAGTAGGTAGTTTCGGAGATAAGGGGGGAATGGTCAATTTTCGTCTTTTTTCCTAAATTACTTCAAATCTGTTTTTGCTAAAATTATAAAAAAATATACCTGACGTGCTTACAACAATCCCTTTCATTTGATATGTCACACTATACAGTTTGCGAAACTTTTTTTTTAATTTTCCAGTTTACCCCCCAAAAGTGGCCCCTTTGTTCAGAATCCATTAATTTACTTTACGCGTCCATCTTTGGGTCACCAATTTACATATGTGTACCAAATTTCAACTCAATCGGTCCAGTAGTTTCGGAGCAAATCGGCTGTGACAGACGGACAGACAGACAACCGAGTGATCCTATAAGGGTTCCGTTTTTTCCTTTTGAGGTATCGGAACCCTAGAACCTAAACAAAAGTCATCTTTCCTGTGGTTGCTGTGGTCAACAGCTTTTGTACATATATGAAGGTTTTGATTAATCATAATCTTTTTGATTTAAACCACAAAGATTAATAAAAGACGACTTTTTGGATTTTTTATTACGAAGTTCTATGCTTCAGCTTGGGCCGAAAGTCGTTTTTCCGGTGTCCGGTGTCCGATGTCCCGCTGTTCCGCTGTTGCCCTCTACGGGTCACATTTCTCAACGTAAAATTTTGTGAGCAGGTTCGTTAATTGTAAGATAAAAATGTTATAAGAAGACAGGCTCGCGTGTTTTACAGTTTTCCACTAGTGCTTAATATTATTATAGATTTATAGAACATGATTGAATAAGTCCTGCTGTTAGTTTTGCCACAATCTCACCTGTCTGTTTATTCATTCAGAAAATGAAAACGCCGTTCGCCGCGAAACTTTACTAATTAATAATGTATTGTGCGCTAACGACACTTTAATGAATCGCGTGCCAGTTGATAGTTACCGCGAAAGTTCACGTTTTAATTGAAATGGTGGTTAATATTTGTATTATTGAATTATTGGTTTCTTTGTTTTGTCGGTTCATAATTAACGCGCTGCCAGGCGGCTCCGCCCACTTACTATAACGAATCCACGGAGTAATAGGATTATAATATAGCCTAATTTCATTCCGAAAGTACATTTTATGTAGTGGTGAAAGATTTTTTTTTAATCGGATGAATAGTTCCGGAGAATATCCACGGCACCACCTGGGTTTTCACTACTCTGTGAGCTTGTTCACGAAAAAAAGTAGCCACTGTGGTATAATTTAGGTTTTCAATATACAATGACATTTTTTAAAGAATTTAATTAAAACGAAGGTCTATTCACCTAACGTTTTGAGTGGCGTTATGGATATTTATATCAGCTGCTATCCATTTTTGAGCTAACTTTCGAAATCTCTGGATTGTAGTCTTAGATTTTTTTGAATTTTTCGTTTGGGTCATTTTTTCCTTTACTCAAATAGTTGATACTATAATGTTCCGCAAATATCTTTCCAGACTCTTAATTACCGTGTGCAGGTCATAAATTGTTTTAAATCATGCCAGAAGTAGACACAATTTTATGCAATCATTTTAGCTTTAACCCTTAACTGGCATTATGTTAGGATTTCACAACTTTTAAGGAAAAATGGATGGCTTTTAGATTCCTACACATAAAAAAAGAATACCTACTCAGTTGGCTATCTAATTGCAGTTTAAACTACCTAGACCTACTTGGTGACAGTGGGGACTTAGTTTCGATGGCTACTTTTTTCGTTAATACGCGACGTCGTGTATTACTGAGTTGAAAAACCCACAGCCGCGCGGGCAGCTCGGTAGTTTTTAAATAAATATTTGGAAGAAGACAAAATCTTAGGTAGGTATAACGAGTTCTTTCCCAATGATACACATGTCCAAAAACAACTATTTTTCAAGCCTCTCGCAATCGTTATTTTACCCATAAAGTCTACACCAAGCAAAGAATAAAAAAACAGTTAAATAAAATACAATTTACGGTTTGGATACAATCCTATTCTAAACTCGATCGAGCCGATGAAAAAAGTTGATAGCTTCGCAGGCGCTTGCCGATTCCTATGCGAATTGTGTTTACTTGTTGGGGATTCCATTTTTAAACTCTATTCAAACTGTATTTTGGAATAGGATTTAGTCAGTTTCATAAATGTTTTGTTTACAAGAAACATTTGTTTTTGGTGGAACGACAACGTGAGCTCTCCAAAAGTTTTTCGGACTAGATTAATTGCTTAGTTACAAAACAAGTTAATGTTATTATTGTATAACCATGGGTCGTTCTTCTTTTTTACCGACAATGATCCGAGGTTTTTCTGTTTTTTTGGTTTTTGAACTATCGAAAATTGTGGTTTTGAAGTGCGATTTAAAAAAAAATGCATAGGTTTCTTCATTAGAACTAATTAAAGTTTCCTTTCTGGCCAATATAAATATTTATTTACGGTTGGTTTCTAAAAAAAAACATGTGACAAAGTGGACTCTTTCAGTGGGGACAACATTTTGGTTTACCACTCTGTCACGGCATTCTACGAAAAAAAAAAACATTTAAAAAAATGCTAGTTAGAGAAAGTGAAATATTAAACATCACTAATTAATAAAATAATATGGACGTTCATTCGAACATTATAAAACCGTAAACATCTTTACTCAAATGAGATGCCGTAATAAGACGAGGGACAGGCTATTGTCGGTCGAAAAGAAGAACGACCCCCATACGTTTAGTCAATCACATCGACGTAAAATTATAAAATATCATATCGAGCATATTAGAAAGCGAGTGGGATAACTTATATTCTTTTTATAATCCTTATAATCCTACTAATATTATAAACGTGAAAGTTTGGACATCCATCCATCCATACATATAGATAGATGGATGTACGTTCCACTTAATCTCAAAATCTACTGGACAAATTTATATGAAACTTTCCAGTTATGTACCTTATATATCAGAATAGGATATAGGCTATAATTTATGTAAAATTTCATCCCTTTTAGGGACGAAAAAGGAGATGAAACTTTGTATGGAGACCAAACATTTTTGCTCGTTTCCTTCATCAGGCGTTGGGTCTCAAAATGTATGGGAAAATTAAAATCCAACTAGCACTTGACCAAAATTCTAATTGATATTATTTAATAGGCTATAATTTATGTCATTCCTTTTAGGATAGTTTTCTTCAGCCGAAAGACGTCCACTGCTGGACATAGGCCTCCCCCAAAGAGTGCCAAAGTGACCGGTCCCGCGCCACCCGCATCCAGCGGACTCCCGCGACCTTTACCAGGTCATCAGTCCACCTTGTGGGGGCCTACCCACGCCGCGCCTTCCGGTACGTGGTCGCCACTCGAGAACCTTTCCGCCCCAACGGCCATCGGTTCTACGTGCAATGTGCCCCGCCCACTGCCACTTAAGTTTAGCGATTCGGCTTAGCTAAATAGTAATATAATAATAATATTATAGCGTACTATAGTATGGATTACCAGACCGTGATTAGAACGGGATTGGAGGTGACATTTGCCATTAGGTATGCGTCAAAGTTTATTTGAACTGACAGCTATATCCCATTCCCAAACTCATCGTGGTCGAGTATATTTGGAACGGGCTTTTAGGGCCTATGCAAACCGCGTTTTTGAACGCACCGACGACGCGATAGTAGGGGAACGCGCGTTAACTGCGCGTGAAAAAAACGCAGTAGGTATGCATAGGGCCTTGTGGTAAATATCCACCAATGATAATGCAAAGATATGTTTCCATACATTTGACACCTCGCATTGACAGCTAGGTGTGAAATATATGAAAACACAGCTTTACACATCTGTTGTAGACCTTATTATTGGGAGAATTTCTGCCGAGAAAAATTCTCAAGTTTCCAAACTATTCCCAAGCCGGCGAAGCGTTTCCGAGCTCTAACTTTCAAGTTTTGCATCTGTGACGGGTTTGAAAAAAATGTACTTAGGCTACACTTGAATACTTTATTGCAAGTTAAGTTTGAATTTGAAAAAAAATCTCCGCTTCGGCGAGGAAAACTGCTGTGGGACTTGCCTGCTTATATTGTTTGTTTAAATACAATACAATACAAATACTCTTTATTGCACACTTCACACAAACAAAGCAGTTACAGAGAGAAACAATACAAATAAATTAAATTGCGTTTTAGTCGCGTAAAATATTCATGGTTAAGAAACCAGACTTTGTTTAGTTAGTTAATTACACTAAAATACGAAGAAACTAACTTAAAATAAGAACTACGAGTATACAACCGGTCTAATCCCAATAAGGTCTAGTTTTCCCTCAGGCTTGGAAGGTCAGATGGCAGTCGCTTTCGTAAAACTAGTGCCTACGCCAAATCTTCGGATTAGGTGTCAAAGCGGAACCCGGGCTCCTTTAGGGCACAACCGGGAATAACGCTAGGAGGATGATGATGAAGAACTACACAATAAAATCAAAATTGTTATTAAAATGAATCTAAAAATGGCCCCTGCGGCATTGTGCCGAAGATGCTGGCAGTATTACCTCGTTAAATAGCCAAGCTAATTGTTTGAGCAAGGTAGCTGGCAGCTCTTCGATCAGATCTCTCTTGAAGAGGCTTAGGGCTCCAGGGCCCCACGGAGCAAATGTTCACGCCACTGCTCAGAAATATGGCAAAAGATGGTCAGTTCAGGCTTCACAGCTGGGGTTAGTTGGACGTCGCACGAACAGGCCATGAGGCCATCTATGTATTCAAACTGTTTTTGTAGTCCAGTTGGAGCAGCGATTCGAACAATCACAGCCCTCCCCCCCGCCGCACCGCTCCTTACTGACAGCCGGCTGTACACATTGGGTTAGAGGGACTTAAGAGGGAGAAGGTTATAATTCTATCTCATTCGTTTGCATAGCTGCATCCTGCTCAACGCGCCAAAGTTGCCCAATGTGTACAGCCGGATGAACGGCCGCCGCGGGCGCCCCACACCGCGAGGAACGCATATGCCTACCGTCTAGTAACTAATAGTAGGAATTATAAATTCCACAAATGATTATGGGTAGAGAGTCTTGAATACTTTAAAACACAAGAGGGATATGAATACCCCTAGGAATACAGCAGACTTTTTGGTTCGAAACGAAGCCCGTCTCCTGTCTAAATGCTCTAAGTCCACCCATCCCGTATTGCGCAAGGTATAGAAACCGTTATCTTTATCTGGAGCACGGCAGTGCTCCCGCCAAGTCGAGGAAAAACAAACAATGGCACCGCCGTGACATCCTTTTCTCGAAGCCATTCAGGAAATGTTCGACCGCCCTGTAACTCCGCGGTGGATAAATCTAGAAGCCTGAATTTTCAGCAACCGAAAAGGGCAGGTTATTGAATGATTTTTACTAAACAGGACTCGGTCACCTATAGTTATTACAAAGTTGATGGATTAGATTCCATTGATAGGTACTAAATACATTAACCGACTTGGTCTTACATTTAATACATGTTTATCTAGGTGCCGGCCGGCCTTATTAATCGGCGCCCACACAGAACAAGTAAATACTAGGCGCCCACTATATCTCTGTCTCTTTTTAACTGATGCAAAGAGAGTGAAAGATAGATGGACGCGGTTTATCGGGCCGTACATTAAACGGCACCTTTATCTACATACATACTATAAACACGCTAAAATGCGTTCATAAACTCGCAGTAATGTCCAGCATTATATCAATAAGATTTATAAAAATAAATTGTCTCTGGCCGTAGATTATTTTGTGCGTATTTTCATTAAAATATATCGATATCTTAATGAAAATACGTAATGTAAAACTATATCGATAGTAATTGTAGATTGATAAAATAATGACTTTCGAAGCGTGGTTCGATAGAAATCTAGTTGGTCATTAATTTAAATCTAGTCGGCCATGGCGGTGCAATGGCGGTTATTCTAATGGTTCCCGAACACATAATTGAGGATTTATGATATGTGTGTAGATAAAGTAGAGTATGCAACTGTACATAATTAGGCTTTAAAACACGAGTGTGGTTTTATGAAACGAGCGTCAGCGAGTGTCTCATTATGTACAGTCACATGAACTACTATAGATATAGGTAGAAAGTAGAAGAAGTGCATTGCGAGACTTTTATATTCACTCATTTTTTTTACCTTCGACGAAAACAAGGGAAGGTTATAAGTTAAGCATCACTGTGTTAAACGTATATGTGTGTGTTTCGTTAGATTACGTAACGACCTACATAAATAAAAAAGAACTTACAAAGCTACAAACAAGCTCACATATTTTTTTCACTTTATAATATAGAAGACTACAAAATGTAATGTAACCTACATTTTGAAGTTGCATAACCTTTATCCAGCAACTTAATACTTCCTGAATACTTCCGTTGAGCATTAACCGCGCTATTCAGCCTCTACTCGACACAAAACACTTATACAATACAGAACTGTAATATTACTGCCTGTGCCACAGTGAACATAATGATCACAAGTATTTTTTTACATTTTCTGTTTATTTTAAGGGTTCCGTATAACTATGAAAGGCAAATAATATCGTCTTATACTACAAATACAGGGGAAAATCTGAAAAGTATACATTTGTAATTAAATCATAAAATATATAGTCTTTATTTAAAGTACGTAATCAATCATTGAGATTAAACTGTCTATCTGTCAAGACCCTTCACCTCGGAAACGTGTGCAGGTATCGAGTTGAAATTAAAACTCATGTCTACAATCCCTTGAAGCTGTGAGAAAACCAAACTTCTAAGTTAAGTTAAAAAAAGATACGGCCGTTTATGCCGCAAAAAAATGTATATGTCGACACTCTCAAGGTAATCAAAATTTATAGGGTATTTTCCGTTGACCTAGAACTATGAAATTTGGCAAGTAATATCGTCTTATACTACAAATTTAGGGTTAAATCTGTACGGAATTTGAAATTTTGTACGGAACCCTCGGTGGGCGAGTCCGACTTGCACTTGTCCGGTTGTTTTAGATTTAACTTAGTTTTAAATTAAATTAAATTTAGTTAATGTAAATTATCATCTTTGAAATGGTTGTATTCGATATTTTAACCAACCGGTGAATTAAACTTTCTAAATTGCGACTTTGCAACCGTTCTTTATTTTAATTTTCAATATTTTGTACTTCGATGTATTTACTGTCGATATATCAATTTTGGCTATTCAAAATATTCAAATACGTAGGTACTCACCAGGAGCCGTAGCATGGTTGGCCTTATCACGCGACAAGTGACAAGATAAGAGCATCGTCTTGTTCTATCGAACGGTGTCAGCCAGTGACGCACGCTCTATCCTATCACCTATCGCGTGACAAGGCCAACCATGCTACGGGCCCAGATCTCATTCACGAAGGTTGGTGGCTTTTCAGTTGGCGTTCTCACCAAAATGAATTGAAACTCACTTTGTGGCGGGACTCCATCCTATGGGTAAAGTTGGTCTTCAAACGCAAGCATTTTGTAATTAGCGTACTGTTTTAAACTGTTCCACTGTTCCCTGAGTTTCACGAGTACATTTGCGGGATGCACTGCATTTTTGCGGCTTACTCCTATGGTATATCTAGCTCTATTTCCATCTGTAAACTGAATTTAATCCGCTTAAAGTACGAATTGCGTCTTTTACGTGTACGGACGTGGAAAATGTTTCTGTACTCGTTTGTGGCAGTGTGTGGTGGTATTTTTTTCCAAAAATAAGAGCTAGTGGCAATTAGTTAATGGAAAATGTTTATGTTGGGTATTGTTCCTTGTTACAAGATTGTGTTTCAGAGGTTGAGGACTACTAGTACAATTTACGGCGTAGGTAGTCAGAGATACGAATAGAGGCACGACCTTCACCCGCGGGGTAATCGGGGTAATTAGGTAGATCCAACTGTCACTTTTCTATATAAAAAACTGGACAAGTGCGAGTTCAACTCGCGCGGTGAGGGTTCCGTAAAATTGCTACGCTTTAAGCATCAGGCGCTCCAAACAAAATACACAAAAATATTGAGAATTTTCCCGTTACTGTGAATACTCAAACTTCTTAGAGGTTTTCCTGTAATCTTTAGGCAAGGAACTATTTTCCATATTTTTTTCAGAATTTTAAGCCTAGTAGTTTCGGAGATAAGGGGGGGATGGTCAATTTTCGTATTTTTTCTTAAATTACTTCGAATCTGTTTTTGCTAAAATTATAAAAAAACTGAGATACTTACAACAACCCCTTTCATTTGATATGTCGCACAATACATAGAAAAACTTTTTTTTTTAATTTTCCAGTTTGCCCTCCAAAAGTGACCACCTTGTTCAGAATTCATTAATTTACTTTACGCGTCAGTCTTTGGGTCACCAAGTTACCAAATTTCAACTCAATCGGTCGAGTATTTCGTAGCAAATCGGTGGTGACAGACGGACAGACAGACGCACACGAGTGATCCTATAAGGATTCTGTTTTTTTCTTTTTGAGGTACGGAACCCTAAAAAGTGACATTTAGATCTACCTGACGCGTGTACAATGCGTTAAGTGTTCGACCCGCCGATATCTCATGTTATAAAAGCAATCGCTCTAAAATCACTTTCTCTAAATTCATTGGCTGTATGGTCTAAACTTATTATCTATAAAATTCAGATTACATTCTCTTGCTGTAATGGTAATTTGTCAGAAGTTTAGATGGTATAAGCTTTATTATTTTTTATAATCAACAAAGTCTAAGTAAGAAAAAGCCTATAAAATTAAATATGCATCAATAACCGAATCCGTACACCACTTCCACGTGGTCTTGTCTGTCCTACCCCTAGAGTGTTTTTGCAAATCCGGAGGCGCGGAAAGAAGGCAGCCTCCGCCCGCTGTAAAGACTAGGCTCCACTACTGGCGTCCACTAGGCTCGCCGAGACGAGTTGAATCGAATCGACAAAATTCGCCTTCATACATTAACTATGAAAGTGCGTCCATTGATTCGGCGCGCCGCGGCTCTGCGTCAATCGACGCACTTTCATAGTTAATGTATGATGGCGAATTATTTTCGATTCGATTCGACGCGCCTCGGCGAGCCTGGTGGACGCGGCACAAGTCTAAGCTGAAAAGATGTACAGTCATCGACTTTAATCTTTGAGCCATTTAGAGCTCACCCTTTACTGGTTACCATAGCTAAAATATTAATAACCAAAATTAGGTGACACCCAAATGACTCAACGATTAAAGTGTGTGACTGTACCTGCGTTTTGTGACGCAAGGGCGGAAGGGCAGATTTTAGAGTTTATTGACGTAAGACCTATCAAATATTCCGCCAAAGCGCTAAAATATAGGGTGACCATACATAGGTATATCAGTCTTAACATTATCATTTAAGTTAATGAAATAAACAGTGATGTAATTGCATGAGACCTCGTCCATTGAAATCTGCTTTGGCTGTTTATTAATATTTTTTCATCACAATTGCTTACTTGCGAGCGTACAGAGCAGTTATAGCCGCTTTACCTCCCACGGGCTGTTAAGTTTAGTTTTAAAATATAGAACCCTCTGATTGGCTTAAGCAAATCTGGTTGCTCTTGTTAGAACCTGCATGTAAACTATATGCATACTGGCTGTATAAAAGCTGTAATATATTATTGTTGTATTGTCGTACATGACGGTTACTAGGTTCCAAACAATTCAGCTGTACTCACAATACGTATTCACGGATTAAACTCAACTTTTACTCTACTAAAGTGGTTTTCCTCTATCAGCTCTGTGATTGGTTGAAAAAAAATCTAGTTGGCCAGGCCGCCCCGCCCCGCAAGAATACTGTTCTGTGATTGGTTGAAATATTGAAGCCGCGCGCTCCACTAGCACTGATCTGGAAGTGAAGTTGTCAATTTTTGATTGGTGCGGCTGTATGAAACTTAGATTTTTCTGTCTTTTGTGGTTATTTATTTCCTCGCAAATGTGATGAAAAACATTGTGTATAACACGGGCGTAAGAATATTGCAAACTCGAGTCATCAAAAGCCCTCCGCCTTCGGCGTTGGGCTTCTGATAGACTCTCGTAAACAATATTCCACTTGCGCCCCTCGTTAAACAATGTACTATTCGGCTCCTGTTGGTCGATCACATTACGCATTGTACGCGCGTCGGGTATTATCTAAATGTCAATTTTTATATGAAAAAATGACAGTTGGAGATGACCCGACGCGCGTTCGGAACGTTACGTGATCAGGGGGGTAATCACGGTGTAAAAATCGCCGTGTATATTCGATACCCTAGTTCACAGTCGTACTGATTACATTTTTTTGACAAAGAAATTGTAACTTTATGATCTGTGCACTATCGTCCTAATTACACTACATTTTTCGCCGTAATTAATACGATTGTGAACTATGGTATGCAGCTAAATTAAGAACTGGTCTTAAAATTGCTGAAGGCTTACCATAAACAACCTACTTAATTTGGGCGAGTAATGGTTTTTTTAGCTGCAACCTCATAATAACTCAGTGGCGGCAAATAATTTTTTTAACTATAACAAGGATAAAGAATGACATATTCCTTTCTGTCACACTTATTGAGATTTGTATACCACCATCTCGCTCGGTCGTGGTATTATTATTACCATTAGCTTTTCCTGAGTAGTCGCTTATTATGGGCCTCATAAGAACGCTCAAAGTCACCCAAAGGGCAATGGAGATGGCTACGTTGGGAGTGTCTGCGTGATCGCATCAGAAATGAGGCTATCCGCAGCAGAACCAAGGTAACCAATATAGCCCTCCGAATCGCTAAACTTAAGTGGCAGTGGGCGGGGTACATTGCACGCAGAACCGATGGCCGTTGGGGTGGAAAGGTTCTCGAGTGGCGACCACGATCCAGAAGGCGCGGCGTGGGTAGGCCCCCCGCAAAGTGGACTGATGACCTGGTAAAGGTCGCGGGAGTCCGCTGGATGCGGATGGCTCAGGACCGGTTAAATTGGCACTCTTTGGGAGAGGCCTATGTCCAGCAGTGGACGTCTTTCGGCTGATATGATGATGATCATGATGATGATGATGAGTAATCATACTAGGATCATATTAACTGTTATATTGAAATCTTTGGGGCAGAAAGGTTCTCGAGTGTCGACCACGTACCGGAAGGCACAGCGTGGGTAGATAAGGTGGACTGATGACCTGGTAAAGGTCGCGGGAGTCCGCGAACCGGTCATTATGGCGCCCTTTTGAGGAGGCCTATATGTTCAGTAGTGGACGTCTTTCGGCTGATATGATGATGATGATGATGACATTGATGACTGTTTTATCTACTAAAGTGTTCGAAATCCACGACCCAATATAAATTGGGCAAGCACTTACTGCGCCATTTCAAAACTCTATTCCTAACCTTACCTCACAAGACACAATGTGGTGAAACTGTGTTATATATTAAAGCTTCATAAATCAGAGGTTCCGAAGTTGCTTTGTCATGAAAAAGCTGCGCTTTTCAGTGAACTATTTTCATGCATCGGAAATTTATGAACAGACGGCATTTCTGACTTTATTGTTGCGCTGTATTGTTGGGGCTCATATTATAGTCATATTTCGGTTCTATCGAATAGTATTGTGTTGTATGAACAGGGGATGGTTGACGCAACGTGTATTAGTCAGACGTCTGTATCAGGAGATGTTTCGTGTCGCTGCTCTCTGGACAATGGTGTCCCGGATCTGTGGGAAGCGTGCGTTAAGGGGAAGTAGTGAAGTACCAAACAAGTAACACATAGCGAACACGTAATAAGGGCCGACAATTTAATGAAAGGGGTACACGGAGCGGATGCTGTCCCTGTCCATTGTTATAGAACGCACGCAGAGACAGCACCCACTAGGCTGTACAGGGACTATAACTGATTTTGTTGAAATAAATTAACCAGTTATGGTGAAAAAAAAATTATAGCGAAGTATTTTTTGCCTACTTAATATTCATACAATTTTTGTTTCGTATGATAATAAAACGCTTGATTCTTTAATTTGGCGTTTAATCCTAGGAAGTTTGTCCATTTGGTGGTAATTGGATGATGCATAAATAAAACAATGATATGAAATTGATTTGTAACCAAAGATTTCCGAAAAACGTTTACAGTATGAAAGTGCATCGTGAAGTTTATTCTTACGCGAATTATTTTCCTCGTTTGGTGGAAACTATATCTATTTTGCCAAGAGATTGCTGATGGCGCCCAGATTTCAAAGTCAAAGTCCAAGTGATTTATTCTTCAATTTAGGCATATTATATGCACCTATGAATGTCGATAAACTACCACCGGTTCGGAAAGAAAACCTCTGCCTCGAGAAGAACCGGCGTAAAAAACTCGGCGAGCTGTCATTTTTTCAAAACAGTATACAATATATCATTTCAGTATCAGAGTATTATAAAATTTTAAAATTACATTGCTACAGTAGTAAGCCTATTTGTTTTGCGATAGATTTCTAGTGCAGGATTTTATCGCCAAATATCCCTATCCATGATGTAATCGTTTATCATATAATATGCTTTTGAAATAAGTGTCTGTTTTACGACAGATTTTAATTTAGAGTCAGTAAGTTCGGTAATGTGTTTTGGAATTTTACTGTAGAATTTTATACAATTTCCCAAGAACGACTATTTCGCTTTTACTAGCCTGTAAAAAGTTGTTTTGAGCTTCTCTGCGCCTCTGATAATTGTGAATTCTTCTTAACATACATTATATTATTTATTTCCTTACTTATATTTGTGCAGTAGTAGGTATTTTATACATATATGTCAAGCGTTCTTCAACACATATAGCGTCTATTGAACACGGTTAAATGTAGCATTTTTCTTACATATAACGGTTGTTAAGAAACATTAATGGCTCACCGTTACAATACAAATATTTTGAACGGAAACTGTTCTCCAAATTCTCTAATAGTAGTGCTAACAAGACGGCAAGTTCCTGAGCGGACTAATAATTTCATGTATAGCGACAGTGTACAGCGGGTTCCTTTTAACCGTTTTGAAATTAAAAATATAATTGTGCTGTGCAACTTCAACTAGTGTTACAACTTACTTGCTTACTAAAACAACGCGACAGGACGAGCGCGACAAACACCTTGCTTCGATATGTAACCGCAAAACTTCACGTAGCTTAGCGATGTTGCGAGTTAATTTTTTCCACCTCGGATTACTCGAGTTGATTCAGCCGCTTACTCGAATTAACTCGACTCGCATCAACCGGATGGGATCCGTTTTGCGGCATCAGTCGAATCTACGAGTCGGCGAGTCGAGTCGAGTTCAACGTATTCGTATTCTTGATTCGAGTAAACTTAACTTGCCGCGAGTCTCTGCTACGCCGCTGCCACGATCTCGCATTATTTATCTGCTCATCCGATGCGTATCAATTCTTAGAGTTCAGTATGAGAGTGGACCGGCAGTGGAGACGGTGAGTTGATTCGAGTAGCGAAAGAATTTGATTCAAATTAACACGTTAAAACTTCGATTGCAGTTATTCGAATCAGACAACTCGACTCTCCCATCACTAACATAGCTGAGGTAGCCCGCTTTCCAGTTCTCACCTTGTCGTATTATGAGGTATTTCAGACCTTCCGACATCGGATTCGAACGCGAACAGATTTTAATTTAAATCTTCAAAATGTTTTGGTTGTTTCGGTCACCAGTTATATCAACCAGACGTTTCGCGATTTCTGCAAATAACTTATGCGCACTGGGACCCTCGGTCCATGGGTCTCGATGCCAACGCCAATTTCTCTCATTAATTTTTGTTAGCAGACGTTACTGCTTCATAAAAAAATAAATTGAAATAATACCCGCCTTATTTGTTGAAAATTCTTAGACGCGATGCCACAATATCACATCATTAGTCAGGTGTTGTTTGTGTTGTTCGTATCAGTAATTCACACACGACAATCAAAAAAGAGATTAAAAGAAAGACGCAACAAAATGTCGATTAACATTTTAATGTACAACGTTTATTGACTCCTCTGCGACTTATCCGTTGTGTCGCGACGTTTATGGCCCGGTTTATTGTCCTGTTTATACGACATAAACTCCGAAACTGCACTCGGAATTGACTTATTAGAGTGAGTTCCGTTTTCCGCTTGAAAATTATGTTGTTGCACTGTTACAAATGTCTGAAAATGTGTTGGAGGTAACAGTTGCGAATCAATTTTTGCCCGACTACGACAGAGCCGAGGAAAATGTGTTGGAGGTAACAACAGTTGCGATTCAATTTTTGCCCGACAAAGCCGAGGAAGAGTTGTGATTTAAGCAGTCTATTTTTGTATTTGCGTGTGTTCCACCTTAGCGTTTAAGATACTGAAACGATTTTGATGAATAAGGTATTTACCAATCGATTCGAAATTATGCTCCGAGTGACATCTAGGCTACATTTTGTATGAAAAAAAAAAACTGCTTATGCTTTACAAGCTTTATATTAACTTGACCTGTTCGTATTGTAAGTATGTAAGTTGTACGTCAAAATTTGCAACTCAATTTTGGAGCAGATGTCTTTAACCGATTGAGCTGAAATTTTGGGTAAAGGTATTGTTTGGATGACAATTCAATATAATGGTACCATCGAGCTGATCTGATGATGGAGACAGAAGGTTGCCATGGGAATTCAGTACTTTACCGATGTAACCCCTTTGAGTGCTGGCTCGTTAGAATCGTCTCAATGAGTAGTTGATGACGGTATACAGAAAAGTACAGTAGGCAATAAAAACTTGTACCAAAAATTTAATTTTTGTCAGAAACTTATTCTCAGTTAATTTTTCGTGGTTGGGTATACAGTTTTTTGAACTTTTTATACTTGATAATCCTGCGGTAGTTGTCTACTAACTAAATCGATGTTTGATAGCAAGAAATCTCACATCATGTCATCCCGCTCTTCCGCATAGTACGTGCTCTTTCTTCTATAAGGCCCAGTTGGTAGTGACCCTGCCTACGAAGCAAGAGGTCCTGGGTTCGAATCCCGGTACGGGCATTTATTTGTGTGATGAGCACGAATATTTGTTCCCAAGTCATGGATGTTTTCTATGTATTTAAGTATGTATTTATCTATATAAGTATGTTTATCGTCGTCTAGTACCCATAGTACAAGCTTTGCTTAGTTTGGGACTAGGTCGATTTGTGTAAGATTGTCCGCAAAATATTTATATATTTATTATTTATTTATTTATTCAATAAGAGTAAGGTTGTCGCGGCGGTATCTACGAATGCATGCGTCCCGCTTCGCTTCCGCGCAATAACTTCACAAATCTTCTACTGCACAAATGTTATCGGTAATAAAAAACAGCAAATCTGGAAGGAATAATAATAAAAATATGTGGGGACATTCTTACGAGTACACAAATCGACCTAGTCCCAAACTAAGCAAAGCTTGTACTATGGGTACTAGACGACGATAAACATACTTATATAGGTAAATAAATACTTATATACATATAAAACACAACACAACTCAAGAACAAATGTTCGTGCTTATCACACAAATAAATGCCCTTAACGGGATTCGAACCCGGGACCTCCAGCTTCGCGGGCAGGGTCACTACCAACTATAGGGTAAAGCGATCGTCAAAGAATAGGAAGGAAATCTGGCTGACATGATTAAGCCCTCAAAAATATGGGTACAAAATACGATTCGTCATCATCATCATCATCATATCAGCCGAAAGACGTCCACTGTTGGACATAGGCCTCCCCCAAAGAGTGCCAAAGTGACCGGTCCTGCACCACCCGCATCCAGCGGACTCCCGCGAAATTTACCAGGTCATCAGTCCACCATTCGATTCGTACTAAGCAGATATTATTTAAACATTCATTAGTACTAGTGGCTCTTTAAACTAGACATCGCGAATCAATCTAAAAAAAAACACATTTTTTAGTTCCAAAAGCTGTTTCCACAAAATTATTCACAAAATTACCGAACCTTATCACAAAATTTCACGGGAACCGGTGCCGGTGGAGAAATGTGGCCGCAGTGAGGCGGCGATCGCGTAACTTTTCGAACACACATTAGGACAACTCAACAATCCATTTTCCCACACAAAAAGTGACAGTTAGATCTACCTGACGTACGTACGTACAATGCGATACGTAATCGACCAGCTGTAGAAGAGAACAGCCGGACATCTGGACGTCCACACGGACATACGACATAATTTTTGTTCGCACGCTCTGTGGCTCACTCGCTCACTATCCATTCCTATCTATAGTAATTCATCTAATTGACGTGGCTTCACAGCTGTCAATGAACGACGTTTGATCTAGTTATTTGCCCATTCAAGTAATTTGAATGGCTTTAATCCATCAATTTATCACCTCGCGTATCGCATTGTATCACTTAACTCCCTGCCAATCTATTCAAACACGGCAGTAATGGTGTTTATGTTGTTGAAGACATTTCCTGTTTTGATTATGTTTGTCTTTTCGCATTTCAATTGCATTATAACATATTTTTCACAAACATGCAATGAAATATTGACGTCGAAGTATCACGTTTCGAGCGCGGCGAGACGAGAGATCCGTAATAGAATTTTCTTATAAAGCGATCTTCTTGTTTTAGTATCAATAAGTGACCTAATTGTGAATAATTTTATTTGTTCTTATGTTATTTCATTGCATGATGAGAAAAACACCATACAGTACTCGATGAAAAGGGATTGCCGGCCAAGTATTTAGATATAGATGGCGAACGTTAGACAGGCCGGATAGGCATACGGGGCTGGCTTATTTTCCCGGCCTGGCTAGTAATGTTTTATTGCGCATTCTGAGGCCGCATTATGGACGCCAGCGGGCGGCGGGGTGACGAGCAGTAGTTTTTTTTTCTTTAAGCTATGACAGTGGCAAAGGATACAGACCTTTCAGTTTCAGTGAAGAATGGGGCATTATTTAATTTATAATTTGCAATGGAGTGCAATAAAGAAAAGACGCTGTATTTTGTTCAATTGGTAAAGGAGCGGCAAATTGTACTGGGATGACAGCTGTCAAAAGAAAAGTGAAATTTATGTTATGACAAACAGTACATTGTTCACTCCAAAGTTGCAATGTACGGGCAGTTGTACCTAAACATATTTTGCAAACATGTTTTGTTAGTGTTTTTCCGTAGAGCAGCCGAAGTAGTGTTTTTATCATGGCAGCGTACTTCTGTAAGGAGGTAATTCCCCATTTGTGCTGTTCTAAATATCATCGAAATAGTGGCGAGATAACATTACGCTGTACCTCTGTTTACCTATACATTTGATTCCAGTGTAAACACATTTGATTGAGTTCAATCTATGAACGCCCGCTCGTCGCCCCGGTACCCGCTGGCGTCAAGACCGCGACCACGTATCGAAAACACCCGGCGCGCGTAAAAGCAAGCGTGAAACAAATTAAAATGTAATTGGAAACTGAAGAGAAGACAAAAATAGACCTCTAGCAGCTGCTCCTTGTTGGAAGAATGTTAATGGGTGGCTTATCGAAATGTCCTTATCTTAAGTTTTCATTGCTTTCGACTTAATTACCCGAGAGACCAGCCAGGTCGATCGCGTAACGCGTTGTACGCGCGTCAGGTAGATCTAAACGTCAATTTTTATATGGAAAAATGACAGTTGGATCTACTTAACGTCCGTTCAAAACGTTACGTAATCACCCCTCTGGGTTTGCTCGGCGTCTTCACTTAACACAAACAGAAAAAAAACAGTGCAGGCGATTCGGAATCAATCAGCGCAGAGAGCTTTGTGAGTAACCCCGGGGTAAACTTTTCCAGGAAATGAGATGAGATCCAAGCATCTGAGTACTAACAAAATCGTGCCAAAAATCTAACCTCAGCGGGGTCAAGCCCCCCCTCCTCCAAACAGCCCCATACCCCACAGTGTCAAGCCCCACCCAAACCTAAATCCTGGTTCCCCACTGCATATGGGTCTGAGCGTTACTGGCGGCTACTTGGCTAAATATGGAGTTTAAGCTGCAAAGTGCTGCGAGCTTAGAGTGGCGGTGAATCAGTTAATAATAAAGGATAGTAACTCAGTGTCCCAAAACTTTGCCACACGGAGGAAAAGTACCTTATATATTGAAGACAGGAAACTTTACTGAAAGAAGACTTCATTTTGATTTAAAACTAATTGGAAAATCACCTTTTTTATGGGAGGAAAATCCGTTATGGATACACGCCACGGGGATAGCGCGGAGGTTATGTCGGACTCGCACCGACTAAAAACCCCCCGATGGTCCTCCTCGACGCATTTCGGACGGCTCTGGGATCTCCTATGGAACGCACCAGTGCCGCCCTATCGTCATGCCTCAGTGGTATCTACCTTTTTTCCGATTGCAGCCCCCAACTGCAACCGTGTACCACCCCGAGGACCCCTTTTAGTCGCCTTGTACGACAGGCAGGGGATACCGTAGCCGTATTCTAATGCCCGGGCTACAAGGAAAATCACCGGCATTAACCTAGAATCGAACCCAACAAATACGAAAAAAAAAAATTTTGTACACCGATCGATCGCTCGTTAGGATTATTTTTTCTTGAATAACACAGCATCTTCAACAAAAGGAAGACCATGAATGCGCATGCGATTTTATTTCAAAAGTCTTTGAATACAGTTCCAGTTATAAAAAAAATTAAGTCTTCTTTTCAGTTAAATTTCCTATCTTCAATACTAAAGGTACTGTACTGTCCCTCCGTGTGGCAAAGTTTTGGGATACCCTGTATAGTGCAATACAAGATATGTATTTATATATGAAGTATTGTCTCATGTTTAATAGAATCGCCAGCTCGCTCAACTCTCCAAACAAACGTAGCTTGGTTCCCATTTTAAAATGAAATGCTAGAATAACACATGAAACTTTGTATACGCAATGGGTTGCGCCATACCTAGGTTAGAAACTAGTTTTTGTTGCTAGAAACTAAAATAGAGAAAAAATAGAGCGAGTAAAACGTTTTTCATACAAAGTCTCTAATCGTTTAATTTTTAGGGTTCCGTAGTCAAAATAGCAAAAACGGAATCCTTATAGTTTCGTCATGTCCGTCTGTCCATATGCCACAGGCATTTTTCGCAAAAACTATAAAGTGTATTTAAATAAAATTTGTAGGATAGGCGTATTTTCTTAGCCCCTATTATGCTGTATAATAAAATGACTAAAAAAATATTTTTTAGGGGTGCACTCCATACTCCAACTGATGTATCTGCAAGTCAAAAAAAATTATATCATTAAAAGTCCACGTGTTTAATCAATCGATAGGCCTTTCAAAATAAATACAAGGTTTCTCAGCATTTTTTTGGATTAAGTAAATAGAGTCGGAGATAATCACCCTGAAAGTCACAAAATTGTGCCTCCCACCTCTAATTTTTGAACGGTGTGTTTAAAACATGAAAAAAATCATGGACATATTAAATGTATGGCTAAATTCTCTCATCGAAAATTAATATGAACAAGATAGATTTAAAGGTTTTCGAAATATTGCTGAAAAACTGCCTTCCCTATAGAAAAGGACGTAAGTGCCGTAAGATTTCTGTGACGATACGACTTTTTTAATAGGCACGGAATCCTTCGTTTGTGCGTGGTCCGACACGCACTTGTCCAGTTTTTTCTATTATATTCTTTTATAATTTATAGCTACAGAAACTAGCTTCAGACCTGGCAGCATCTAGAAGAGATTGGCCATAAGGCAGATTCCAGTTACAAAAAAGTTCCACGATATGGCATCTTAAAATGACAGCCAAACTACGTTTAAATGGAGAGTGAATTTCAGTAGCTTTTCGGTGACGAAAAACGTCGTGAGGAAACGAATTTCCTTCTTATGACAGAAGACAGTCGCTTTCGTGAAAATGTGCCCGACGCCAAATACGCATTCCCGTTCCTTCAGGGTATAAATCAGAGGAATTTTCGAAAAACCCTACTGCTTTTTCACAACTGATATAGCCTATGTCACTCCCAGGATTAGGAGGAATCTAAGGACACCTCATACATTAAAATCCATCAAGCCGTGTAGGCTACAGGAGGCCACAAAGAAACAGACAGACATACATACATACATACTTATATACACTCGAAAAACATTACCCTCCTCTTTTGGCAGTCGGGTAAAAACCGGGAAACACGCCAGGACGATGAGTATTGTCTAATAGTAAACATCTACTCGAAGAGGGACGTTGATTATCCTGTCAAAAACACTTTCACCTCTATTTTTAATAAATCTCTCCTCAATCTACCCGCGCCCGTACGTCTATTTCCGTTCCGTTTCTCCCCGTGTTTACTCGCTTAATTGCCGGGGTCTTTTGAGGCGGAAAATCAATCTGAAAAATCGCTTTTAAGCGTTTAGATCAGTGCATTCTTCGTGCGTCGTTGTAATTGGCTTTCATGTGTTTACGTAGAGGAGCGATGGAGGGTTTGTAGGTTTTTAAAAAGGTATATGTGATTCACGGTCAATACGAGTCAAGCGAGCAATTTTCTAAATTCCTATTCAAGGCCAGTGACTCAACATACTACATAGTCATGTATCTACTTGCGATTTCCGCTACAGAGCGGAAAAAATGATGCTACGCGCAAGGCGTAGCACACGTAGCGATGCGTGGCCTCAAATGGGTTCTATAATGCTGCTATGCGCTACGGCGTAGCACACGTAGCGTTTGCATGTCCTAGAACGGGTAACACATTTACTGCCAAGAATCGCTACACGCTACGATTGTAGCCAATCTCGTGGCTTTTCCCGTATGTAGCGGAAAGTGACTACGGCGTGGACGGTTTCCTAGCAGTGAGTGTTAAAATTCATCATCATCATCATCATATCAGCCCAAAGACGTCCACTGCTGGACATAGGCCTCCCCCAAAGAGTGCCACAAACACAGGTGTTAAAATTGCTGCTACACAATACGGCGTAGCACACGTAGCGTTTGCTTGGCCCAGAACGCGTTAACACATCAACTGTCAACAATTTCGTAGCGCTACGCTCGTAGCCAGTTTGTAAAGGAAAGCACCTTCAAGCAGAGCGCCCACCTGGCGGGTTGAGACAACACGATAGTGGCGAAATTACACGAGGCAATGACACATCAGCTGTTGGTAAAGAATAAAATAATCCATACCGATTCGCCCCATCAAATGCGGAAGGCCTTTAGAAGATTATATCTAGACAAGCCGCCCGCACGGATTTGCTCACGTATTGCAAAGAACGCAGGCAAACAAAATATAGCCTTTATCCATCCAAAAAGTAGTACACGCAGGTAAAGGAATTTTTGAAATTGGATAAGTGGTTCGAGCTGGTCGATTACGAAACGCGTTGTACGCGCGTCAGGTAGATCTAAATGTCAATTTTTGTATGGCAAAATGACAGTTAACACATTCAATGCCGCGAACCCGACTAGCGGCTTTCCGTTACACACTAGGAAAACCGCGGGATCGGCTACGAGCGTAGCGCGTAGCGATTCTCCACAGCAAATGCATTAACCCATTCGCATTGCCGGCCCGTGACGACCAGGGACCGGAACCGGTTACCTTAACACGGGTTTTTCATAGGCTTATTTTCAAGGTGGTTTTAAAAACCCTATCAATAAGGTTACCTTATTATACGGTAACCTTATTGATAGGGTTAACCCTATTGATGCAGTTAACTCAATTAACCCAGGTTACTACTAACCGAAATGAAAACCCCATCAATAAGGTTACCCTAACCCGGGTTTTTGCGTTGGGGTTTTCACCAGTTTAAGGAATATGATTTTAACGCACACTTAAATACGACTTATTATTGAATGACCGCCCTTGGCTCGCCTGGGCTGTCCCAAGCTTGCTGTGGATCCCAATGCAAACCGGTTTTATTTGCCGTAAACGCGCTTCTTGCTAACTCAAAATTCAAACAGTGTTTCTGTGTTATTAGTTTTCGCTTTCTTAGTTTGTAATTTACTGTTTGTTTTTTATTTGATTTAGGTTTATAAATTATAAGTTTATTGTAAACTTTTAGTATAATTTTGAGGCAATAAATAATATTCTCTTTTATATCGTCCTTGCCTTCGGCTCAGGCATCAAATAATTGCGATCTCTGGCATTCTTTGTTTTACCGCCCTAGGTAAGTAATGTATGTCATACCTGGCCATAAAGTAGCTATTACCGAACGCTAGGAAAATCATACTTTCTGGCCCGAGACTCCCGAGACGTAAAATTGTGTACTTACCACGGGCGGTAATAAAAAAAGCCTCAGATATTATATTTATCGCCCTTGCCTTCAGCTCGGGCGTCAAATGCTGGCAAACTGAGACATTCTTTGTTTTACCGCCCTAGGTAAGTAATGTACTATGACGTCATACCTGGCCATAAAGTAGCAATCACCGCACGCTAGGAAAATCCCACTTTCTCGCTAGGGAGAGACATAAAATGGTGTACTCCCCACAGGCGGTAATAAAGAAAGCCTCAGATCGCATATTTATCGCCCTTGCCTTCAGCTCGGACGTCAAATGCCGGCGATCTGAGACTTTCTTTGTTTTACCGCCCTAGGGAAGTAATGTACCTACTATTACGTCATACCTGGCCATAAAGTAGCAATTACCGCACGCTAGGAAAATCCCACTTTCTGGCCAGGGAGAGACGTAAAATGATGTACTCACCACGGGTGGTAATAAAGAAAGCCTCAGATTGCATATTTATCGCCCTTGCCTTGCCATCAGCTCGGGCGTCAAATGCCAGCGATCTGAGACATTCTTTGTTTTACCGCCCTAGGTAAGTAATGTACTATTACGTCATACCTGGCCATAAAGTAGCAATTACCGCACGCTAGGAAAATCTAACTTTCTCGCTAGGGATAGACATAAAATGGTGTACTCCCAACAGGCGGTAATAAAGAAAGCCTCAGATCGCATATTTATCGCCCTTGCCTTCAGCTCGGATGTCAAATGCCGGCGATCTGAGACTTTCTTTGTTTTACCGCCCTAGGTAAGTAATGTACTATTACGTCATACCTGGCCATAAAGTAGCAATTACCGCACGCTAGGAAAATCCCACTTTCTGGCCAGGGAGAGACGTAAAATGTTGTACTCACCACGGGTGGTAATAAAGAAAGCCTCAGATTGCATTTTTATCGCCCTTGCCTTGCCATCAGCTCGGGCGTCAAATGCCAGCGATCTGAGACATTCTTTGTTTTACCGCCCTAGGTAAGTAATGTACTATTACGTCATACCTGGCCATAAAGTAGCAATTACCGCACGCTAGGAAAATCTAACTTTCTCGCTAGGGAGAGACATAAAATGGTGTACTCCCCACAGGCGGTAATAATGAAAGCCTCAGATCGCATATTTATCGCCCTTGCCTTCAGCTCGGACGTCAAATGCCGGCGATCTGAGACTTTCTTTGTTTTACCGCCCTAGGTAAGTAATGTACTATTACGTCATACCTGGCCATAAAGTAGCAATTACCGAACGCTAGGAAAATTCCACTTTCTGGCCCGGGAGAGACGTAAAATGTTGTACTCACCACGGGTGGTAATAAAGAAAGCCTCAGATTGCATTTTTATCGCCCTTGCCTTGCCATCAGCTCGGGCGTCAAATGCCAGCGATCTGAGACATTCTTTGTTTTACCGCCCTAGGTAAGTAATGTACTATTACGTCATACCTGGCCATAAAGTAGCAATTATCGCACGCTAGGAAAATTCCACTTTCTGGCCAGAGAGACATAAAATGTTGTACTCATCACGGGCAGTAATAAAGAAAGCCTCAGATCGCATATTTATCGCCCTTGCCTTGAGCTTGGGCGTCAAATGAATAAATGAATGATGATAATTTATTTGAAACATACAGCACATCAACATTACAACTTGCTTAAAAGTAGAGAAAAAAATAAGTAATACATTGTTTAGGTTAGCCAAATGCCAGCGATCTGAGACATTCTTTGTTTTACCGCCCTAGGTAAGTAATGTACTATTACGTCATACCTGGTCATAAAGTAGCAATCACCGCACGCTAGGAAAATCCCACTTTCTGGCTAGGGAGAGACGTAAAATTGTGTACTCACCACAGGCGGTAATAAAGAAAGCCTCAGATCGCATATTTATCGCCCTTGCCTTCAGCTCGGGCGTCCAATGCCGGCGATCTGAGACATTCTTTGTTTTACCGCGCTAGTTATCTTATTCCCATCGGAGACTGATCCCATGAAACAGCCACGCGAGTAAGATACGCTATACTGTATAACATGTTTAAATATACTACAAAAATCACAATAAGCAGCTGATGATAAGGTTAACCATAACCCAATGAAAACCCTAAACAAAAACCCTATCCCAATAGGGTTTGAGGTTAACTCAGTTAGTAGTTACGGTTAACACTTCAGATACGGTTACCGTAACAAGCGGTTAACCGTATGATGGGTTAACCCTATACTAAGGTAACCTCATTGATTCGGTTACCGGTTCGATGCGGTTAACCGTAAAGGGGGGTTTTCCGGTCCCTGGTGACGACACGTGTCGTATGCGTCCCTACGTCATAGTCACTTTCCGCTACATACGAAGAAAATCACGGGATTGGCTACGAACGTAACGCGTAGCGATTCTCAGCAGCGAATGTATTAAACTGTCCTAAAGCGCGTTCGAACCGTTAAGTTACCCCTCAGATGTTGCCTATTACCTACATACAAACTTACAAAGCTAGAATCTCAGACACTTAATAAGATTATATCTAGAGAACAGCTTAGCTGTTCCAATACCAGACAACTGCGATACAGCCTTGTCAGCGAATTACACGGATCTCGCACTAATGCAGTTTTAACGACCGCCGGCGCCGCTACTGTACCGGGTTTGTCGATATTAAGTTGTGCAGCCTTCAATTCAGCTGATGTCATCATATATGTCATATAGCTCAGTAGATACCTATCCTATACTATTAAACGAGCAATACATATATATACAGAGTGATTCCAGGATCGTGGAGCAAGAATGACCAAAAGTGAAAAATTTTATGGTGAATACCAGAAGGGTAAATAACGGGAGAAAAGTAAGTTTCACAGTACCTTGGTCAGTCAGGTCTAAAGTTATGAGGTACTTGCGTGTCCCACGTTGGCGGCGCCGCTTTCTTGATGGAAATACCTTCTCGTCTGTCTTGTCACTAAGTAAAGTTGAGTGATAAAGTATACAATGCTGATGGCAGACTTGATCCACTGACTAATTGGAATATTTTTTATATTTTTCTAAGACGCGGGAGGGCGTCTCGTCAGGCATCTTTTCGCGTCGTTTTAAGGCGTTTTTTTCGTCATTGTCTTCGCCAACAAATACTCATAAAAGAGGCGAATAGCAGAGTCCAGTTTTGATGAAGACGTGAGACAATACCGGTATTGAGTCTTTTAGATTTATGTTTCCACAGTATGTTTTGCCTCTGTTGAAATAATCATGAGCATATAAATGAGCATGAAATAACAATGACGTTAGAACCGAGGGGTTCAAACGCTAGGATATTCGCCCTCATACTGAACAACTTTTCCCATGGGACAAACCACGAAATCGCAAAATAAGAGCCAATTGAGAGTTAACTGTGAGTTAATTGAGAATTAATGTATGGAACAGCTAATTCTTTTTGCGATTTCGTGGTTATTCCCTTGGGAAAAGTTGTTCAGTGTGGCCATCTTATTCGCTTTCGGTCATTCTGGATCATGACCCCGAAATCACCCTGTATATTTGAAATCACGTTCTCGAAAACAGCTCTAACGATCTTAATGGAATTTGGAGTATAGGGGTTTACGGGGGCGAGAAATCGATCTAGATGGGTCTAAAATTTGTTTTCTCCGTTTTTTGTCTATTTTTACCCGAGCAGCGCTCGGTCGCCCAGGGACTTTAGCTTAAAGCAGTAACACTACATACGTCCGAGGCACTCACGTAGATGCTACAATAAACTTATGCGCAGTTCGGAGTAGTCCTCAGCAAGGTGCATTGGGGTAATTGCGTAATAGGGTATATTCCGAAATTTCAATATATACAGGGTGAGCAATCCAAATGGGTCAGTATGGCGGTTTTGGAAACCATAACAGATAGCGAAATCTTGGCTTAGGAACCATGACGTTGATTTTAGTAAAAAGAAAAACTGCATTCATATACTTACAAAAATACGTGTAGGTACTCGGCCCAGGAATCGAACCTGGACTTTTTGAAAAATTAAATTTCGTTATTTTCCTTTGAATATCGGTTATGTAGCTCTTAAATAGTAAATGTTACTAAGAAACATGATATCTAAAACTAATAAAATGCATTGTTTTTAAATAACGAAATTTAATTTTTCAAAAAGTCCAGGTTCGATTCCTGGGCCGAGTACACGTATTTTTGTAAGTATATGAATGCAGTTTTTCTTTTTACTAAAATCAACGTCATGGTTCCTAAGCCAAGATTTCGCTATCTGTTATGGTTTCCAAAACCGCCATACTGACCCATTTGGATTGCTCACCTTGTATATCTTCTATTACAGGGTGATTTAGGGGTCGTATTTTATTTTACCAATTTTAGGTGTGTTTGTATTTTTGAATTTGTAATTTGTATATTCAATATATTATGATCCTAGTTGGTCTAAATAAATGATTTTTTTATTATTATGTAGTTTTAAATAAGTTCGTAAGGTAGTTAAAAAATTCCCCGTTGTATTAAAAATGTATGTATTATTTTATGAATTACTATTTTTAGAACCTCAATACATTTTATAGTAAACTAATACACTAATCATATACGTCTTTTCCTAGCAAAAGCACAGGAAGCCTAACAATGACAGTACATATAATAGTATTTTATACAATTGTTACAGAATGAGGGCTCTTAAAGTCGAGTACCGTGTTTAGGCCACGAGGCTTGCCAAGTAAAGATATTTATTATTTAAGCAGAAGCTCTCAAAACCATCATCATCATCATAATATCAGCCGGAAGACGTCCACTGCTGGACATAGGCCTCCCCCAAAGAGTGCCAATTTAACCGGTCCTGAGCCACCCGCATCCAGCGGACTCCCGCGACCTTTACCAGGTCATCAGTCCACCTTGTGGGGGGCCTATCCACGCTGCGCCTTCCGGTACGTGGTCGCCACTCGAAAACCTTTCCACCCATTGGGCCATCGGTTCTACGTGCAATGTGCCCCGTCCACTGCCACTTAAGTTCAGCGATTCGGAGGGCTATAATATCGGTTACCTTGGTTCTGCTGCGGATAGCCTCATTTCTGATGCGATCACGCAGAGATACTCCCAGCATAGCCCTCTCCATTGCCTTTTGGGTTGGTGACTTTGACCCTTCTTATGAGGCCCATAGTAAGCTACCACGTTTCCGTGCCATACGTCATCACTGGCAACATACACTGGTCAAAGACTCTCGTCGTCACTGCGGAATATTGGCAGCTCATAACCTACATCAATTAGCCAAGTTCTGCCTTCCCCAGTGTCTCACATAGCAACAATAGACAAAATTCTGCAATATCACGAAATTATTTCGAATTTCCGGCCATTCTCTCGAGCCGATAGCGAACTTTAAATAATTGAAAAACATCCGTTAATATTCCCTTCAAGTTATTCAATTCTCGAACGCAGAAACGGAATTCTAGAACCATCAATCATCAACCGTTGTTCGGAGACGTTTCAATCAGGGCATCTAATCTAATAAGTCGCGAACAGACAGGTGTGAATGAACTTGAAAGGGCTGCTTATTGGTTGAATGGAGAATGAACAAAATGCGTACCTATGGAAGTTAACCTGCGGGTCGATCGCATTGTACGCGCGTCAGGTAGATCTAAATGTCAGATTTTATTTGGATAAATGACAATTGGATCTACCTAACGCGCGTTGAAAACGTTACGTGATTACCCCTCCCCTCAGGGCATGCAGCATAACGCGGGCGGCTGTTTCTTCGCCCTCCGTGCAGGCTCTGCAGAGAGCATGAAAGACATAGTGATATTGCAGTGACAGGTTGGTAGCCTATCACCCACAACACTTAATCATATCCCGTAGTCGACTTTTACGAGTACGAGAAGAAAGGAGATGATGAAAGAAAGAAAGAAAGAAAGAAGATATTTATTCACTTTACAAAAGACACACAAAGATAAAGGAAGTACACATACAATACAATTGACACATTGTGTGTGTATTCGCGGCAGTGAAACGGTTGCTGTCTCAGCATCGTGCCGAGGTGTCAGACAGACACCTACAGCGCTGGTTTTCAGACAAAGTCAAAGTCAAAGTCAAAGTGATTTATTCTTCAATTTAGGCATATTACATGCACCTATGAATGTCGATAAACTACCACCGGTTCGGAAAGCACCGTAAGTGACCCACGGAACGCAACACAGCATACTATTAGATAAAAAGTAAGTAGACACATAATATATAAATAATTAATGTAATAAATCTGATTTTTTTTAATATAAAACAGTAGCACAACGGGATGAAAAACACAAAGCATAAAACGCGACACGGTTGGGATGTGAAAGTGCTGGATGGGTTAGGGTTGGGATTTTTGGAGCGTCAACAAATAGCCTTTAAGCTGGCGCTTAAAGGTATACTTGCTCGACGCTCCTTGGATAGGTGGAGGGAGATCATTCCAACACTTGGACGCCGTGAACCTGAAGCTACCTCGAAACGCCGCGGTCCGATGCTCTGGCACCAGAATCATCGCCTTACACCTACGCGCACTCTTGGATGCTATTATTATGTCATATACACGAGACACTTCATACCGATCCCGCCAAGCCAGGAAGTCGAATAGATAAGGCTATTATACTCTGTAATATTAATCATCATCATCATATCAGCCGAAAGACGTCCACAGTCAAAGTCAAAGTGATTTATTCTTAAATTTAGGCATATTACATGCACCTATGAATGTCGATAAACTACCACCGGTTCGGAAAGTAAACCTCTGCCTCGAGAAGAACCGGCGTAAAAAAATATAATATCATTTCAGTATCAGAGTATTATAAAATTTTAAAATTACATTGCTACAGTAGAAAGCCTATTTATTTTACGACAAATTTCTAGTGCAGGATTTCATCGCTGCCAAATATCCCTATCCATGATGTAGTCGTTTATCTTATAATATGCTTTTGAAATAAGTGTCCGTTTTACGACAGATTTGAATTTAGAGTCAGTAAGTTCGGTAATGTGTTTTGGAATTTTCCGCTGCTGGACATAGGCCTCCCCTCGAGAGTTCCAAATTGACCGGTTCTGCGCCACCCGCATCCAGCGGACTCCCGCGACCTTTACCAGGTCATCAGTCCACCTTGTGGGGGGCCTACCCACACCGCGCCTTCCGGTACGTGGTCGCCACTCGAGAACCTTTCCGTCCCAACGGCCATCGGTTCTACGTGCAATGTGCCCCTCTCTCCCTCTAATATTAAGAACTCTGTAATATTAAGAGCTTTGTATAAGTAAAACGGCATAGGTAGCAACGACAGATGCTGTGGAGAGGATCAACGTTGAGTCGAGATTGAAGAAGTAAGCAGCATGGAACCGTATCGGCCTCGTGGCCACCAGGCCTCGTAGTTGCTGTAGCGATGCGCGGGTCTCTAGACCTGCAAAAAGGGTCACTTATTAAAGCTCGCCACATAGGCCGAAAGCTGCGACCAAATTCAGCCAGGCTGATGCCGACGGCAGCTACTCGTAGTGACATGACCAAATAGACATTTGTTTTTTTGTTTTACAAATTTTAAATATGTAATCAGATAATGATTTCGGTCACGGTTATACCGGTGTGAAACCGGTATTTCATTACGATACCGTTATTTGTACAGGTTAGCGACACTGCGCCTACATAACCGTACTGAAATGTAGGGATTACAAAACCGGAAAAATAATAGTAACCGTTATTTTTCGGTAGCGCAATATAAAGGTTCCGCTACCGAATCTACACAGAGAAAACCTATATGACGTCATACCATTAAATAAAGGTACAGGTATTTTTCAATCATGCAGTCCCTGTATGTAATGTCTATTAAGTCACAATATAGGAAAAAGGAAGGGCTGTAGAAGGGCTTTTCTTACGTTTTTTCCTATGCATTTAACGAGTAGATTGCCTTCCCAGTAGTTCCTAACTCGGTAATGAAGTTTTATTGCACTGACCCTGTTTCCATTTCGACGAGTAGTGTTGATTAGGTTCATTAAGGCTTATTATACCAATATTGATTTGCATCGTACGAATTGTAGATAAAAAACTTTTCAGGAAAAATGCCAATACAATACATTCCCTGCCAACCATTTCGTAGCGCTACGCTCGTAGCGGTGATTGCATAAGGCACTGAAATGTGGTCACTCACCATAGGCCTTTTTAGAAGGTTCCTTTGACACAAAGGGCAATGCAGAGGGCTATCTATGCTACGAATTTCTCTGCGTGATTGCATCAGAAATGAGGCATCAGAACCAACGTAACCGATATAGCCCCTCGAATCGCTAAACTTAGTGGCTAGAACCGGTCGTTGGGGCGGAAAGGTTTTCGAGTGGCACCACGTACTGGAAGGCGCAGCGTGGGTAGACTGATGAACTGGTAAAGGTCGCGGGAGTCCGCTGGACGCGGGTGGCGCAGAACCGGTCATTGTGGCACTTTTTGGGGGAAACCTATCTCCAGTAGTAGAAGTCTTTAGGCTGATATGATGATGATGATCTCAATCTAAACGTGTCCACTGAAAAACTGTACGTATTGATGTACGATGGTACGCCCACTCTTTATAGTTGCGTAGGTATATCAAAGAATCAGTCTTGGTAAGTGAACAGACCTGGGCTGTTATTAAGAACGCGGTAATGCGCCCCACCTCACCGTAACCTAACGAAACTAGACCGATTTCACTTAGTTACTACGAATCGCGACGCCAATAACTCGGAGACAAATTGATCTAAAGTTATGACCTCCGAGTAATGTATCTTGGCACCACGAGATCATAGCACAGTAGTAAATGCAGATTTTGAGGTAACATAATGTAGTGAGTCATAATAGTTTTTGCATTTTTGTTTTCAAAAGATATTTTTGTGATTTTTAATTTTTTTTTTGATTTTTACTCCAGAAGAGTAAAAAAGTACACGTAGACTTAAGTTGAAGAAAAACAAAACCTAAAAAAAAAAAAATACGGGCCACACCCTGTATATTTGTGGGTGGCAGCACTCCGTGCTCCGATATCTCTCTCCCATGTAAGGACGATATCGGCACACTGCTGCTTTCGTCTTGGAGTCCTTAGACTTACTAGTCTTCTTGTAGACTTACTGGTCTTCTTGTTGACGAGAAAATGGTCCAAAACATTGATCAGATGTCCAGATTGGCGGCTGCTCTGCTCACAGCGATACACCAGGGTCGTGAGCAGCGCTGCACAGGTCAACAGCCTCAGGAATGTGGTCACTGCTGGGTAGCAGCCAATGTTGTAGGTTGTGTACTGTGAAGGAATAGGAATATTACTAAAGCAACAATTACATAATCGAATAATAATAATAATAATAATCCCGATAGTCGTTTCTGCGAACGGTTTAATAGCGAAGAGTCTCGACCGTCACGTTAAGAGACTCTCGCTTGATGGCTGGCTCAAGGGTCAGATACAGAAGGCGTTACTTCTGGAAACGGCGCGGATAGTCAGGAGGTTCCTCTCTGTCGCCCTGACCACCGGTAGTTTAGGCCCCGCCTCGCTGCCGGCGGCACCCTAGGTTAGGTTTTTATAATGATTTTATATTTTGTTTATACAGTTTTATATTTTAATCTGAGATTTAAAATAAATAAAGAAATAATAATAAAAAATCAGACTACTGGTGGTCCATAGGTATTTCGTTAGTAACAATCAGCTTAAGGAACTATATTTGTGTGGAATTGAAATTGATTCAGATTAAATACATTGCACGTAGAACCGATGGCCGTTGGGGCGGAAAGGTTCTTGAGTGGCGACCACGTACCGGAAGGCGCAGCGTGGGTAGGCCCCCCACAAGGTGGACTGATGACCTGGTAAAGGTCGCTGGAGTCCGCTGGATGCGGGTGGCGCAGGACCGGTCATTGTGGCACTCTTTGGGGGAGGCCTATGTTCAGCAGTGGACGTCTTTGGGCTGATATGATGATGATGATGATGAAATACATTAAATTACATAACATTACATTAATAAACCGATTTGAGTGGGGTTAATTTTTTCTTAGGTAATCATGTGGGATGAATTTTAAATTTTAAATTTTTATAATAGAAGTTAGTTACCATGGATCCAACTAGGTTCCGGTCCATTATGTTTACATACGAAATGATTTCTGAGAGCGTGTACAAGCAATGCAGTAGTATCTGAAACCAGACGATATTAGTTATATATTACTATAGGTGTGTGACCTCATTTGAAAATTGAGAACGTAGTGTTGATAAATGGATAGTAAACTATCAAATTATTGTAATAAAGTATAAGTTACAATATATAATTTAAATCATAAAATCTAATAAAATTTATTGAAATAAAAATACAAGATTATAATTAACATTAACTAAGATAAATTAAAACTAAGTTAAATCTAAAAAAGGCCCTCGAGGCATTGTACCGAGGATGCTGGCGGCATTTCCTCGCTGAATTGCAATGCTGATGCGTTGCGCGAGAAAGCCGCCAGCTCTTCGGTCACCAGTTACATCGACCAGACGTTTCGCGATTTCTGCAAATAACTTATGCGCACTGGGACCCCACGAACCGAGTGTCTCGACGCCAAAGGGTACAAAATCGTACTCTCTGCCGAGGCCTCTATATTTATTACATTTCAGATTTTCGGCGGGAATCATAAAAAAGATACGAACCTTGAAACTTAAGAAAAAATATGCATTTTTTTATTGTCCAAGAGGAAATTTCAAGCTACCAATAGAATCCTTACGCTTTTACATAAACAAACTTGTATGACAACTATGGACCTAAACGCAGTATTTTGTGACCGAAACAGCAATTAACTTGATTTCCCATATGACGATTACTTCAAATTGCAAAGTGTGACGTCATACTTTTAAGTCAATCAGTTTGAAGCGTTTCGGTTGCCGCCAGCTAGGTCCCACTTTGACTCAAATTTTTGGGTATTTATGTTCTTTAATTGTAGTGGCTCCCATACAAACATTTGTTCCTCTCCAAAAACTGGTTCGAATGGCATCGTAAATAAATCCTACAAGCCTAATGTAATATACCTATTAATTAACTATTATCAAACGTTCGCTGCTTGCGGGGCCATGCATTGTAGGAACGGGACACATCTGTTGCGCTCCGACAGTAATGGCAGGTATGTGAAGTGCAACAAACCCGTGTTTGTGCTCGTTTTGGTTGACGACTGTACAAAAAAAAACCTTAGAAAAAGAAAATTATAACAAAACTAAACATTTGCTCAGAAACTCATTAAATAATACTCACCCGGACCCCGAAGAAGTTATTCAAAAAAGCAGCCTGCCGACTCAGTACTAGATAGTAACTGCCCAATTTCGCTATTTCACCCGCTTCCCTTATCTTCACCGGAAAAATCTTCAGTTCATTCTTAATGAGCACTTGCGACTTCCTAACGACTTTAATACGAGACGGCATGTCGTCGGTCAAGGAAAAATTATCCTTAAGAACATCTATTAAGGTTTTCAATCGATAGCCGATGAGCATCGAGTGAGCATTGAGCTCCAAAACGGTCAGAATGCGCATTAAAAACGTGAAATAAACGACCATGTAGGATGTTGAAGAACGCCAGCCCAAACTTAAGAACCACGCAGAGTAATCGGCAGCCGAAGATAAGAACCAAAGAACCAAAAAAAACACCATAGAATGCTTCACTTTCCTCCTAATCTCTCTATGATATACCATCTCGAAGCACTTGTCGATTTCGTCATATGTTTCATAATACGCTATAAACCGCTCGCCAGCGTATTTGTACACAAAGTAAAGATCAATTATGTAATACAAATAACCAAATATAATGTTGATTGTGTCCATAGATTTCACGGTCAAATTTATATTAAAGAATAATTCGTTACAAAAATGAAAATAGAGGCAGTAGGAGAGCATTGCTCCGAAGCAGAACAGTATGAAACTCATTTTTAAATAAGGCCAACTTGCGAGAGTTAGGTTACTTTTGCGGTATACATTATGCAATGTGAATTGACGTAGGATGAAGTTTAACTGGATAAGTGAATCGTATGCTTCCATTTTGCTTGTCTAACGGTCAATGTCCCAGTAACACTGCCCAGTTACTAAGGGATAGTATGGAACTAATAGTTTTAAGTAATCGGGTGCTTCTACGTAATAATTTCGGAAAGTGTTCTCATTTCATAATGGTATTGCTATAACAACTCGAAATGTCATCAATTCTAATTAAATTATTCTATTATAATATTATCACGTGAATGTAAGAAAGTTTATGAATAATATTGTTCTTAATACAGTTGCTCAAAAAGTGCTACTTTACGTAGCTGTTTAGCGTGCGAAAAGTTGGTTTTCGCGCACTAGTGCTTTTCACTTTTCCTTGTACAAATTGTACCATTAATTATTATGTCAATAAAAATTAAATAAGATAGAACTGTATTAAACTATATTTAAACTGTAGGTATTGAACTTATTTTTTTTCAACTGTATTACAATGTTGTTACAGAATGAATAATATTAAAGTTTCGAATTCCTTACTTGTTGTTTTTCTTATTTTTTCGCAAGTGAATTAAAAAACATCTTTCGACACATGTGCGGAAATGTCATTCTTTACTCATCCCGAGTATCTCGGTAGGTATTCGTGACGTAATGACATATGTACTTTCCGCACTAGCATCGAAATGATATCCTATTAAGATGCTCCCGCCGCCCCCGCAAAATTCGGCCGACTTTTTTGTACGCAAATACGACATAAGGCTACTCCAGGAGCCGTAGCATGGTTGGCCTTATCACGCGACAAGTGACAAGATAAGAGCGTCATCTCGTTCTATCGAACGGTGTCAGCCAGTGACGCACGCTCTATCCTATCACCTATCGCGTGACAAGGCCAGCCATGCTACGGCTCCAGTTATGTATGCTGGCTTTTCTCAAACATGCAATGAAATTTTTAAAAAAACATTAGGATTTTTTTAAAATGGCTGTATGATATAATGTTGTTTCATCAGTTGAAGATACCAAAGCTGAAAGCATACCCGGGACATCTTTATGGGAAAATTGACGTAAGTCCGTACAGTTGTTTGCTCATTACTATAATGTGTTGTAGCTAGCGCTTGTTCTACGGGTTTGCATGAATTGTAAGGCCCATTAATAAGGGATATTCATACTTAAAATTACTTAACAACTTACAAACTATAAACGATGATATCTGGGGGCACGGAAGTGTCCTCGCCAAGTCTAGCAAAAGAAAGAGGCACGGCCGTATCATCTTTTTCTTGAAGCCAATCAGGCCATTTTCAACATCCTGTAATTTTGTGCTGGCTAAAGCTAGAACCATGAATTTTCAGTTACATAAAGGGCAGAATATGGCTTAGATATATCCTACTAATATTATAAATGCGAAAGTTTGGATGTTTAGATATTTGGATGTTTCTTACTCAATCACGCTTAAACGTCTCAACCGATTTGAATGAAATCTTGTACGAAGATAGTTTATAGCCTGAATTGAAATATAGGATAGTTTTTATCCCAGATCCAATAACATTCAATTTGAACTTTTAGTTTAAGAACTATTGCCCGTCAAAGTTCCTTAGTTTTGTCACTGTCACTTACTGATGATCAACATAATTCTAAGGTACTTACTTCTAGCAGACCCACAAGCTCCAAATAGTAAGTTTTAGCCTATCAATTCATGAAAAACCTAAAAATATTGCAATGTCAGTTTCAGAGATATACAAACTGCATAAGTAAGTTTGTAGACATATACAAATACATGCGATTACAAAGTTACTTTTGTAGTTCCTGCAAATAGTAATAACAAGGTAGGTACAGTGTACTATACTATCTATTTGCATGCGGTTAGTGTTAGATGTACAATGCACCAGAACACTATACAAACGTTATTTGCGGTTGGTAATAGTTATTTACGATACAAGGGCAGAAAATAGGAAATTCGCAACGAGTGGCGATAAATTAAAACACAACCGAAGGGAGTGTTTTAAATCGACATGAGTTGCGAATTACCTATTTGCACGTGTATCGTACAACGTTTTTACAGTACATCTCTTTAAAGTTTCAACAATCAACATATGTGTACTGTAAAATAACATTTCACACAATAAAAGTTAAACAAATGCCCCTCTAAGGGCTAGTTGCGTAAATTTTCGAACCAGCGTTAAGAAAACTTGAATGTAATTTTTCCATACAAAAAATTCACTTAGATCTACCTAACGTATGTACAAACGTTTACCCAATCGACTAGCAGGACCATAGTAATATTAGTAAGACAACTTACTATGAAGACTAAACATATCGTTCTGTGCTTTCTGAGTAGGTATAGGTACATCAAAAACAAAGTAAATACAGATACTAGAAGTCAAAGCATACAAACGTTTACTTAAAACGTAACCAGCAAAACTAAGTAACTCTAATATTTATATTACTACAGGCAAAGCTAACTGGAAAACTCAAGTACACAATCGCATACTTAGGTAGGTTTATTTTATTTTTATTTGCATGCACGGATCCGAGAATGCAATTACATTTAATTGCCAATTAACAGTTTTTTTAAAGCAGCAATCTTCTGTATCGATGCTTTTTGTTTTTTAAAGGTCTTAACAGTGCAGGTAGCAAAGTTGGCTAAGGTTCTTCAAGTACGGAGTAAGCAAGTTTTTGATTGCGCATTTTATGAGAATTGCTGCGTTTGGATGTTTTAATTGTAGCCGTTAAGTACGGAAGTATTTCAAGGATTTATCGCGTATAATTTAATGTTGGACAATCATCATCATATCAGCCGAAAGACGCCCACTGCTGGACATAGGCCTCCCCCAAAGAGTGCTAAAGTGACCGGTCCTCCACCACCCGCATCCAGCGGACTCCCGCGATCTTTACTAGGTTATCAGTCCACCTTGACCGCCTACCTACCGCCGGGTCTTCCGGTTGTAGGCATGTCAGACATATTTTTTTTTATAATTTTAGCAAAAACAGATTTGAAGTAATTTAGGAAAAAAGACGAAAATTGACCATTTGGCCCCCTTATCTCCGAAACTACTAGGATTAAAATTCTGAAAAAAATATGAAAAATAGTTCCTTGCCTAAAGATTACAGGAAAACCTATAAGAAGTTTGAGTATTCAAAAACACTTATGAAATTTAGATTATCAACACGCGAGTTGAACTCGCACTTGTCCGGTTTTTATATGGAAAAATGACTGTAAATCTACCTAACGCGCGTAAGAAATGTTACGTGATCGATCCAGCAGGCACAAATCAGGAGAATGACCGTTTAAATTATGATGTTATTTGCCATGAGCATCGGTAGGATATTATAACTGTAACACACACACACATACTCGAGTAATCGCTAGACGGTTGCTTAATTATTATACATATATATTCCTTTTGTTTTGTTTAAATTCCTAAATTTATAATTGTACCTAGTATAATTAGACTACGTGTTAGTCAATTAGGTTAAAATCTACAATACCCAAGCTTATTGTTGGAAGAGCGGGTCCTCCTGATACAGGTATACTTTACTTACTAGGAGGTCCCAACCTTATATGATACAAAACTTGTACAGTTTAACCTAATAAACATTTTTCATTTTCATATATATAATGTATATGATGGACAGCCAACCGTTTTAATCGGGCTTTGTCAAATGGGTCACGGTTAATGCGGGCGGAGCAAACAATGCCGACCGCAGGGTTTTTATCATTTAATATAGGCAGTCTGTGTAAATAGCGTATTGGATGATTTACGCAAATAGTTGTCCGGAACATACTAACCTTCTTACTACAATATTACTTTTTTTATTTTTTATTTATTTATCAAAAGTACAAAACAATTAACAGTGTTATATTACTCGCCAAACTGCGATAACAGTTTGTTGGCGAGACCGCGCTCATTTTAACTAGTGTTAAGTACCTATGTTAAAACTATGTTAGGTATGCTATGTGAACTACATATACTCTTAAACACTAACTTACACACTAAACATGACAATGCCTGAACACTTCACCCCTGCACTTAAAGTGCTATACTTTACAATTATTTATGTGTTTAATTATTTTTTAACTGCAAGTATTTTTTTACCTATATAAGTATTAATGTAATTTTTCCAAAAATGTCGTTTTTTATCTATTTTTTAATTCAACTTTGCTGCACTTTTTTTCTTCTCTTAACCAATCAGTCTCGTTATATATTTTTGGTATCATAAATATATTAGCTCTTTTGCCATAGTAGTTTTTAGCAGAATTCTGTACATATTTCTTTGCCCTTACATTTTTAGTTTTATATTTATTTTGTGTTAAAACCTTATACTAAACTAACGTATACTAACTAGGATAGCAGGAAGCCGTTGGATGGGAGTGATGTATTAAGACCAGTCTTGTGTACGTAGAAGGATTTTGTCCACCATGTTCTTTTATAAATTAAATAATTATGAATCAAATTTGGCGCGCTGTCAAAATGTCACTCATTCTGTCACACCGCGCGCTGTGACCGCGCCCACTAGCGGGTGCTGTTAGATAAGAAAAAAACGGTCAAGTGCAAGTCTGACTCACGCACCGAGGGTTCTGTACAAAATTTCATACAACATACCTGTCTTGGCCCGCCCATTAATTTACGAAAAATCTTAACAACATTATATATTAGGTATTTTAAAAATTTTCGCTTGGTTAACTTCGGATATAAAGGCGGGGGGGGGGGGGGATGGTATTTTTGTCAACATTTTCCCGTCCATTTTTATAGCAATGAAAACTTTTTTTTGGACAACACATGCTGCCATTATATAATTTATTGAATTATAAATGTACCTATTTCTAAAACAAACATAAACATAGAAAAAAAAATAAGAAAGAAAACAACATAGGTACATACCCAATTATAAACATAATACACCATCCAAAAGGTCCGCCTGCGGCATGGTCCCCAATACGCTGGCCGCGTTACCTCGAAATGAAGACTATATATTTAATTGTTATTTTTCTTCATATTTCCTATAATGATGATGAGTTACGAAGCGAGTTATTGACACGAGAAAACTTCATTCTTTACTCGCTCATTTCAAGTTAGTTTGGTTAGGAAAATAAAAAAAACTGCTCTTTAAATGTAAATTTGGTACGAAACCAATTCAATGAGTATAATACTTATACCTACTAACATGATTTTGTGTTAGATGAAGCCATCACAAATGAAATATAAATTGATTTTAGATTTAAACTGTTGCTAACACTTCCGTCCATATACACCCAAACAAGACATCGCATAACACTCAACTTTATGGCAAAAGAAAAAACATCTATCATATCGAACCCAACAATATCCGGAGGAACAAAAAAAATGGGGGATCTAAGAGAGGAATTACATCAATCCAATTTAAGGAACGAGTCACATTACGCACATTCCGAGATCTGGAATTATTGAGGGCGCGTGTCATGAGCGGCAGCGGGGGAGAGAGCGATTTGAAAACTACAAAGGGGAAACAGTGACCGTAAGACTCACCATATATAGACCGAATTCGGCAGCCGAAGTCCGCCCGCCTGTCTTTGGCAGGGCCATACATTTTATAAATATTAGTAGCAGCGGGCGGAATTAGTTCAATGGAATTCAGTCGCCGAATTTAGCCGCCAGATATACGTATGTGGCGGCCCCAAATGAAGCTTGTCGACAACTTGGAGAAAATATGTGTACGGTGTCGACTCGGTACACAGTGTACCGAGACGATACACTCACGTCTTTTACACGAGAAGATGACGTGAGTGTATTATTGTCTCGGTACACGCGTTTCCACTTGCGTGTAACGCCAAGTGTATGTTAACGACACGCACAGATATTGAGTTGGGTTTGGAATGAAGTTTAATTGAAAATGTCTTGACGGTAGGCATTGTTCTAAATAGAAAAGTGTGCCCCAAACATGTACAAATTTACAAACAAATCATGATTGAAACAGCACCAATCCTTAGATGCTATGCAAACGATTGCAAACCGTAATAAATCAAATAAAACAGTGGCGATAATAACTAAGTCCAGCGTGCCTTAATTTGTTGTGTGATAATTTACTTTACAAACAAAATTGAAACCGACTTCAATTCATTACTTCGCCAAGCCACATAGATACATGAAAATTTTCATATTTCCTTTCGTCAATATTTGAAGAGTTCCGTCGATTCCTCAAGGATCTCAGAATTAACTTCATTAGTTGCTAGGTACTTCAACGGAATCATGTCAGTATCTTTGACGTAATTTATATCCTAGAAGAGTTCCATAGGTCATCTGTGTTTTTCATCATTAGTTGCAATTCACCAAATTGCGATTTCCGAGGATAAATACAAGAGTTATAATAGAAAATACTGAAATCCTTACATGTGTGCCTATAACATTTGAGGGTTGCCTTCAATTTCCCTGAGATCCCTCATCAGATCCTGACTTAGTGACAATGGGACCATCTCAGGAGTATACTCTTTCGAATAAAAAAAGAATTTTGAAAATCGGTCCACAATTGACAGAGAAATCAGTGAACATAAAAAAAAACATACACTGGAACAAAGAACCTCCTCCTATTTTGAAGTCGGTTAAAAATGAAATAAAGTTCAAACCAATATGTTCTTCATTTTGTACTAAGTTTAAAAATAAACTGTTATCTATAAAATATTTCCAAGGTTTCCATAATTTAAGCTTGGAACAGGTATATTATGTGCTCATCAGAACAAGTGAAATCAAAAGATTTTACGAAAAACACAACTGCTTTTTTGCAAATATTATAGCCTCTGTTACTCCCACGATTAAGAAGAAACCGACAACACCTCATATGTCGAAATCCGTCAAATGGTTTAGGCTGCAGGGCATGCCAAAGAATAAGAAGTCGTATAGTTAGGTTATTTCCTGGTAAGTAAGAGTGGCCGAGGTGAAAATTGGCGACATGTTGTATGTCGACCGGTAACCAAACTGTGTCCTTTACCTCTTGACTAAGATGTTGTTTGTTTAGCATAAGTAAAATGTTTCCATCTCGCCCGGCCCAACTATGTTCAAGACAAGTCTGAACATAGCTTTATTTAGATAAGTCATAGATAAATAGTGATTGCTTGCAACACTTTAGATTTAAAAACTTAAGGAATTATTGTCTATAGTTTTTCCTGTCACTTTTTGGTCTGCTCTTGGATCGTGCTATGGCGAGTCCTCGAGTAATTAACTCAATAAAGTTAATTTTCCTCATATACTTTCGTTTGTCTTGTACATGCGAAAGCTTGGTATTCATACATACGCTCGAAAAACATAATCCTCTCCTTCGGCAGTCGGGTAAAATCTGGTTCACGTTGCTCTCATCAAACGCTCCAACATATTCCCTTGGACCACACCACAAACTGAAGGCCTCTCGGGATAAAAATGAAATGTAGGGCTGTAAAAAGTAAGATGGCTGCCGATTGTCCGCCGGACATAAGCGTTCCGGACAGAATGGAGGCGTAACTTTAATTCCCTCTCAAGATGAATCCAACTTGATTGACACGAAGAATGTTTAAATAGAAGGTCGGTTTCTGAGGGCCTACCGCGAAACGAAAACGAACTTCGAACTTCGAACGAACTTCTCTGTCGAACTTGCTAGTTCGAGCGACAGAGAGCGAGATACACGAAGTTCGTTTTCGTTTCGCGGTAGCCCCTCTGTACGCTGTTTCAAGGCCCGAATACGTTCGATATCCATAATTGAATTTGCCGTAACGTTGTTTGCCATGATCATCATTTACCATAAAAATGATTTTCTCTGAAACTGTTACATTTTCAGGACAAACTGCGTACAGCACGCGGTCGAATGTACTCCAATTTAGACTGTAGTCCAAGGTTTTTACTGCGGTTAGTCCGTCATCCGCCGACCGGGCGGGATGCGTAAATGCATATCCCCGACGTAAAAAAAAAGATATTTAACATAAACTTTACATAGAACCATGTAGGTTAGTTTAGGTTTCTTTTATAAAAAAATCTGAAAAATTTACAGTCCTTTTTAAAAGTCATTGTGGTTAATTCAATAGTACTCATCCTTTATTATATAAATTTACAAGTAGAACCGATGGCCGTTGGGGCGGAAAGGTTCTCGAGTGGCGACCACGTACCGGAAGATTGAGTGATGACATAAGATACTCGGGACAGGCTGTACGTGATGCCAAAATGAGGGACGGAAAGGCTTCTATGCAGCTAAATTAAGAACTGGTCTTGAAATGGCTGATCGCTTACCATAAACAACCTACTTAATTTGGGTGGGTAGTGATTTATTGGCCATAACTAGAACATAAACAGAAAAAAAGTGGAACTATGACAAGGACAACGGATGATATTTCCTTTTCTGTCACACTTATCGAGATTTGTATGCTACCATCTCGCTTGGACGTGGTATTATTATTACCATAGCTTGTCCCGAGTATCTTAGGTCCATGAGTGATGATCGCGTTGCGGGAGTCCGCTGGATGGGGGTGGCGCAGGACCGGTCATTGTGACCCTCTTTGGGGGAGGCATATGTCCAGCAGTGGGCGTCTTTCTGCTGATATGATGATGATGATGAAAAAGGCGCAAGTATACACTAAACCGTATGTTTTTTTTTGTATTTAATGTTTATAATTGTATTTAGTTGCCATTATGGCTATCCTGAGGGGTAATCACGCAACGTTTCAAACGCGTGTTAGAACAATTAAACTGTCATTTTTCCATTTAAAAAGTGACATTTAGATCTACCTGACGCGCGTACAATGCGTTACGTGATCGACCCGCTGATAATACAATAAAATAAAACCCAAAACGTAAAAACAAAATGCTCAATTACATAATAGTTGCCAACAATTTCGGGGTAAATAATACCAATTAAAGGGAACCTCCTTTCATTCATATTGAGAAATAATTGCAGCATTCCATTCCGATAGTTGTTAGTGAAATTGATGGCGAACATTTGAATGCAAAGCTGGGTATACACTTGGTAGACAATTGTTAATTTCCTTTAGGTATTCAAAAAAAGTTATTTTTACAAAAAAAGCCATAACACAAGTTATTTCATTGTAGATGAATGATTGACGACCGATTAGCCTAGTGGTTAACCTGACTATGAAGCTTGAGGTCCCGGGTTCGATTCCCGGACGGGGCAGATATTTGTATGACGAATACGAATGTTTGTTCTCGAGTCTTGGATGTTTAATATCCATTTAAGTATGTATTTATTTACCTATATAAGTATGTTTATCCGTTGTCTAGTACCCATAGTTACAGGCTTTGCCTAGTTTGGGACTAGATCAATTGGTGTGAATTGTCCCATGATATTTATTTATTTATTATTTTTATTAGATATTTATATCAGTCGTCCAATGTGACATTTATATTTTCATTTCTACTATAATAAAAATAAATTATCTTTAGGTGGTTACCTCATACTACTCATTAACGATACTTGAAGGAATCGTACGTTGTTTTTAATTTTCAAGATTCCTTTAGCTAGTGTATGAAATACTCTGGGTGCCCTGAAAACCAGCGCCTTTAGGTATTGCTGTTGGCATATACATGCTGAGTGGCATCCATTTTGGTGCATTTTAGATATAACTATACACTTGTTTAATTTCTTTGTCACACTAAATAATAGTACATTACTGCAGACGCCGGGAAAGAAGGGCTTGCCGGGTGAGTAGCTAGCAGACGGCCGACCGTAGGGAGGCCGGATAGTGATACGAAGCCGGCAAGCCTTTTCACGGCCAGGCATGTATATTATCTCAAACATATGCAATGAAATAAAACAATACACCACTCACAATAGTACATTAATTTTCCCTCCAATCCCTCCATACTTTTTTTACGAAAGTCGTCCGTATTTCGCGTGTGTAGTGTTTGAATAGACCCTATTAGGGCCATTATCTGATAATAAGAATCTTAATTTCTATAATGAATAAAATAAATGCAGAGGATTTTAAATATTGTCTATGGTCTCTGGTGACTTACGTATAGATAACATTATAATTTATTCATCAATACATTGAATCATACAGATTTGTTTTCTTAATAAAGGTTCGCGTGTAATAGGCATTAACGCGGATATTTTTGGTCCGATAACCATTCAGCCACTAGAAAAAATAAAAAATATAAATCAGCTGTTTAGCCTGTTGATGAACACAGACGCCATGTTACCATTAAAATTAAAAAAAAAAATACTTCCCGGCCTAGGCCTTCAATTTTGTATGAAATTCCTTTACAGTTCTCTCGAGTTGTTCCGCCCGAAACGTGATACTTAGAAGCCTGTTATAACGCACGTAAGGACGACATTTCATTGCATGTTTGAGAAAATATATTTCTATTCTATTCTTCTATTCTAAATAAAGGGTGGCGAGTGTAGCTAGCATGGTCCCAACTTATCCTCGCCAGCTCAATTTAGGTAAAGTACTTTTTAAATGATTTTTGATTTTTTTCGCATCAAGTTATTCATATATTCATCATCATCATCATCATTATATCAGCCGAAAGACGTCCACTAACACACACATACACTAGACATAGGCCTCCCCCAAAGAGTGCCAAAGTGACCGGTCCTGCGCCACCCGCATCCAGCGGACTCCCGCGACCTTTACCAGATCATCAGTCCACCTTGTGGGGCTCTACCTACAGTGCGCCTGCCGGTAAGTGGTCGCCACTCGAGAACCTTTCCGTCCTAACATTAACTAATCTAATGTCGGAATATTGAATGACTCATTTTCAAATACCTACATTGCCGGTGTTCACCCAGCATTACGTTCGAACGTGAAAACTGGGCAATGAAACCAATCACTCCACGTAATCGCTTGTTACCTATTTAATTAGTGCAGAAATGATAATCATTCATATTTTATGCTTTCGCTCACGCCACTGGTTATTGTGGCTAGATGCATCCTAATTTAATGCCCGGCTGACGGCGATTGTAATTTGTGGAATATTTGGTACAAAATTTTGAATTTAGAGCTGAAGTGAAACATCAGGAATCAGAATTGGTTACTTTGACAATTCACGGTGCCATGTTAATCAGTTTTCTGAGTAGATCAAATGTTTGTATGAGGCATATTATAAAGTCGCGTCATCATCAGCCTATATAAGTCCCACTGTTCGACACAGGCCTCTTCTCATGAATGAGAGGGAACGGGCAGTAGTCCCCACGCTGGCCCAGTGCGGATTGGGGACTTCACACACCTCTTTGAATTTCATAATATTTTATTTATTGCATAGTCATGAACATAATTACATAATAAGGTGTTACAGTTAGTTTAGTCAATTCATGACACCCTGTTAGGGCACACAATGTTTAACTTATTATCTAATACATATTAAAACATTTCATCACAATATATTTACCGTAGTGTGTATAAAAAATAATCGAATAATAATAATGACATTGTTAAAGTAAAAGTAAACAAATAAAAAATAAAATAAAAGAGCAATGTAATGGTGTTATTCTATTTCGCCAGCTTTTCATCATTTAAAAACTCCTTATTTTTAAGTAATTTGTCACTTGGTTCAAGTTTGATACTGTTCGGATTTTTTTTAAATTGAAATACATTGTGGACTATTTTTGAAGATAGCTAAGTTAGCTTTGGTAGGAGTAATTTATTTTTATATTTATATTCTTCTCAGATGTATGCAGGTTTTTTCGCGATGTTTTCCTTCACCGAAAAGCCAACGGTAAATATCAAATGATATTCCGTGCATAAGTTCCGAAAAACTCATTGGTACGAGCTGGGATTCGAACCCACGAACGAACATGCCTGAACCACTAAAAAGACGCAAAAAGACAAATGAGGGTCAAAGGCAAACCCCTGCAGGCGACAGCCAAAACAGGAGCCGTAGCATGGTTGGCCTTATCACGCGACAAGTGACAACATAGGAGCGTCGTCTCGTTCTATCGAACGGTGTCAGCCAGTGACGCACGCTCTATCCTATCACCTATCGCGTGACAAGGCCAACCATGCTACGGGGCCAGCTTATAGAAATTAACATAATTATTATGACGTGACGTATCTTCGTACTAGCCGTTGTATGAAAAATCACGTAAATTGCTGTTTTGGTCGTGAAATACTGCGTACATAGTTGTAATACAATTTTTTTATTAAATGTAAGGATTCTATTGTTATCTTTTGCCTTTGGCCTATAAATAAAAACATATTTTTGAAACTTTCACGTCTCATATTTACACATTATTTTAATAATTTGATGGTTGCAATAATGTAAGTTACAGAACAATTAGTACCAGAGCGTTTTTCAAAAAAAGTGTACATGAACTTTTTTTTCAGAATTCGATATTTTTGGGTTTATCTTACTCGGAATCGTTGATACTATCGATCCTTAACAAGAAAAAAGTTGTCCCAGATTTTACTATGTAATTTTTTTACTTCCAGTGCGTCACGACCATATAAATAAAAAAAGACTGCATACAAAAATGTGACGATCTGGAATGGAATATTTTGGACACTTTTTTTCTTGTTGAGGATCGATAGTGTCAACGATTCTGAGTAAGAAAAACCCAAAAAAATTGAATTCTGAAAAAAAAAGTTCATGTACAGTCACGAGCGTTAATTTGGGACCCATTTCCTTCAAATGTTGTTAGAACATTTACCATGCAATAAGGTCGAAAACTTCAGTTCAATAATAATTGTTAAGTGTCAAGATGACACAATTAAATGTCTTATTGAATGGGCCCTTAAATTGATAACGTCTTTGCCAAAAGTTATCATTACAGTTTTCTAATTACGAACATGTGTCATTGTGTGTCAGTGTCAGACAAGAAAATTTATTGAAAACTGTCATTTTCACAAAATACTATTTTCAAATAACAAATATGGCCGGAGAGAAGACAGGGCCTCTAACACGGGTGACAATTAGTCGGAAAAAATCGGAAATGATCGTTTGACTCGTTCCGCCCGGTTGACGTCACTGAGCGGTTTCCCCTAGTCACGTATAGTAACGTAAGTTGCCAGCATGGCAAACATTGACACTCCTTTAAAATATTAGCTTTAAATGTCTTCAGTTTGCTATACGATATTCCACCTTAGGTGGGTCCCAAATTAACGCTCGTGACTGTACACTTTTTTTGAAAAACGCTCACCAGCGAATTCCGCCCTAAGGGTGCCCTAAAAATAGACCTAAGATCGGAACTAATTTAATCTAGACTTCTTAACTAACTAAGCACACCTAACTCCTGGTTAAGGGGAGTTAACTGTAATCCTTCAAACGCGAACTCGCCTCGGCAGGTACGCCGTATAATTGTTGAAACCTCAGCGTTGCACTTCTAAATTAAATTTTACTCCTCTTGCGACTTGCTTACGTAAATAACAATAGGCTGTATATTAACCCATTCAAGCCCAATGAATCACATGAGTCAAAGTCAAAGTCAAAGTCAAAGTGATTTATTCTTCAATTTAGGCATATTACATGCACCTATGAATGTCGATAAACTACCACCGGTTCGGAAAGTAAACCTCTGCCTCGAGAAGAACCGGCGTAAAAAACTCGGCGAGGTGTCATTTTTTCAAAACAGTATACAATATATCATATCAGTATCAGAGTATTATAAAATTTTAAAATTACATTGCTACAGTAGAAAGCCTATTTATTTTACGACAGGTTTCTAGTGCAGGATTTTATCGCTGCCAAATATCCCTATCCATGATGTAGTCGTTTATCTTATAATATGCTTTTGAAATAAGTGTCCGTTTTACGATAGATTTGAATTTAGAGTCAGTAAGTTCGGTAATGTGTTTTGGAATTTTATTGTAGAATTTTATACAAGAGTATGCCTCTAGGAGCGTTTTTCGCCGGAAATAGTAGATTGTTAACCAACGGTTGAAAGCCACCCATTTCAGACGAGATACTTTTTCGTTCGAGACTGAAATGGGTGGCTTTCACCAGAGTTAAACACTCTACTTTTCATTTCAAAAAATAGAAATACAAACAACACACAGGAAATAAAACATCAAAAAAAATATTACTAAAAAATTACATTTGTTACAATTATGTATTTACCTATTACTTTTCTAAATGGCTTTAATAACTTTAACTGACTTAAATTACAACTTTTAGATAACGTTACTGTAATAACTAACAATAAACATCAAAAAAACAATTCGGTTTAACGAAGTGTGGCTGTTTAGATTTCTGCCATTGGTCATTGTTTTTTTCTAATTACTTTTCAGCCCTTGGGGAGACATGCCTCACTTTCAACTTTCAACCCGCTATTCAGTGAAACAATGACCTACTTTCAGAGTATGACAAATGAAAAAGAATATAAACTAAATCCAACTAAGGGTTCTGTGAGGTGTAGAACTCGCGAGGGTGTCTTTTTTCGAAAACATTTTTTTTAAATTGCGAAAACTGAATCGACAAAAAAAATTGTATAATTAACGAACCCGCTTACAAAATTTCACGAGAATCGGTCGAGAAATTGCGACCTGTAGAACAGCGGGACATCCGGACATACGAACGAATTTTGACCCAAGCTGTAGTATAGAATTTCGTTCGCTTCGCTCGCTCGTCCAATAAAGAGGAAAATTGCTGCTTCGCGCTACGGCACAGCTAATGTAGCGTTGTTTGGCCTTGAATAGGACAAGGCGCGTTTTCATTGGTCGTTTGTCGTGACGTGACAGAACGATGTCGGTTTCATATAAGGCTGATGAATACAAGAAAATTTATCATCATCAACATATCAGCCGAAAGACATCCGTCACTGGACGTAGGCCTCCCCCAAAGAGTGCCACAATGACAGCTCCTGCGCCACCCACTTCCGTGACCTTCACCAGGACATCGGTCCACCTCGTGGCGGGTCTGCCCACGCTGCGCCTGCGCCACTCAAGAACCTTTCCGCCCCAACGGCCATCGGTTCTACGTGCAATGCCCCGCCCATTGCAAAAGAAAATTTATAGTGGTATGAAATCCTTAGTTTCCTCCATAAAACATCAAAATAAACTAGCTTCCTATTTTCACACCATTAGGCCCATAGTCTCGCCTCAGCAAGCTTCCCTGCAATATATCTAAGTATCATGAGACCGCAAATCTATCGCATTGTGTCTAGGTTTCCGGAAACACCCAGTTAATTTACGGTATCCTGATTTCGAACAGGTGACCTGTGTAATACTAATTTTCCATTGAGTGCATTAATCGTGTGCTGGTCATTAATTTGTTAAATACTTTTGTGTGTTTGAAAATATACTTTTCTCCAAAATGGCCCGCAAAGCATACATTAGTCGCTACATATTGGAAGGTAAAGTGTATAGTTTCAGGTCAGATCAAAATTAAAAAATAAAAAAACATTGCAGGCCGCCTGGAATGTTACATTATTTGTCGAGTACCAAACTTTTTAAAAAGTTGAAACCGACATATAAAAGACGGCACGGTCGTATTCAGCCAATTCAACTCGTATTTTTCTGTTACAAACGCGACGTTTTTCTATGTGTTTCAAATAGTTTGCGTTTTTCGGTGGAAAAATACACTTGCGATTCGGTTTAAAAAGAAAAACGGCGGGAAATCATTAATATTTTCACGTTGTGCAACGATATTTAAAGTTTATTATTCTCCCATTTTTGTGAAAAGCACTATATTAGCCTTAGCCGGAATGGCAATTGCAGGCTTCGTATTATAATTAAACGGACGAGCTTGCGAGTACAACAAATACTCAGCCTGCAATTGTCTCCTTCCCGGCCACGGCAATAATGTACTATTGTAACATGCATACTATGTAGGTAGATATAGTAAGGGAAATGTATTCACGTACCTTTTTCGCTCTTCTTATATGACAATAAGGCATGCACCTTACCTACATAATAATTATGCAATACCTATAATTTTCGACCCGTGGGACTTTTTTATCGAGTTCTACGCGGACGAACTCCCGGGTAGAAGCTAGTTTTATTTATATGTTTTTCACTTTGAGCGGTTTTTGCACACGGTGACTTTTTGCAGCGCTATAATCACAGCATTCAGGAGCCGTAGCATGGTTGGCCTTATCACGCGACAAGTGACAAGATAAGAGCGTCGTCTCGTTCTATCGAACGGTGTCAGCCAGTGACGCACGCTCTATCCTATCACCTATCGCGTGACAAGGCCAACCATGCTACGGGGCCAAGTGATTTTGACAGATGATCAGCCAGTGTCGCGCGATAGTGCGTTTGTATCGCTGCAAAAAATTGCCGTGTGTAACCGCCCTTTGATCGGAAATAGAAATTTTGTTTGTTTCTGCTTATTAAAATTGACTGGCAATATATTTATTTGTTGACAAGGGTGAAGCGTCGGGCGCCAAGTGGAATGGGCTCTAACTTGAGCAGTTGGGAACTTGGCTCCAAGTGTCAGCAACTTGCCCAAATGCCTATTCATGAGCACGTTATCGTTAGTATGTACCGTTAGATATAATATTCCGAACTGAGTTTTGGCTAGGTCATTTGATTTTAGGGAACAGATGGATTGGTCAGCTATAAATTATTAGATATCTATCGCCATAAGCGAACACTTTTTTAACCCATCCACGGTTAGTGGCGGCTTAATCAACTAAAGACCAAATTTTTATATTATAGTTAAGGTAAATGTCCTATTCGCCGACGGTGCACTAGTGTATAACATAGGCACTTCATATCAAAGTGACATGGCTTAAATTCTAATGAAGAAAAACTTAATTCGAATTTAACCCATATTGCTTTGACATAAAGTGCCCGTGTCATACACTAGTCCACTGTCGAGGACAGGGACGTTTATCTTATACTATGCTACAGTGTGCTACATAACTATTTTTTGAAATAAAAAAGTTGTTAACAAATGAAAACGATTTACCTATCTATCCTAATCGATCTATCTGTTCTATTTCTAATAACATGATTAAGTAAGGTTTATCTCTATACTGATAATATTATCATAACAATGATAAATTGATAATTAATGACTCGCCTAGTTAAAATACTTGAGGTATTACAAGTGTTTCATTATTATTTGTCAAGTGCTACCTGTACAACGAGTGTTGTTTTGTTAAATAAAAAACAATGGCATCTGCTGACAATCAAATAAAAGCTTTTCTTCAAGATATTGCAAAAAAAGAAAATTACGCTTTAAGCAAAATCGATATCCAACCAATCAGTTCTGAAGGAGCCAACTACACTACAGATTTATTCTTGGCCACAATTTCAGAACCATTTAAGCCAGATATAAATATTTTTGGCAAAACTGCTAACTTGAGTGAGGACGCAAGGAAAAGCAATGAGTTTTTGACCAGAGTATATGAAGTAGAAGCATTATTCTACTCTGAACTGGTACCCAACTTTGAAAGGATTTACAATGATCACCAAGTGCCAGTCGAAGACAGGTTGATTATGCCAAAATATTACGGGCATGTGTTGATCCCGAATAAGGAGACACTAGCTCTTGAAAACCTTGAAGCAAGAGGGTTCAAAAACTTTGACAGAATGAAGACATTCAATTGGGAGTACGCGGCGACAGCCGTGACACAAATGGCTAAGTTTCATGGTCTAGGACTAGCTTTCCGTAATAAAAATCCAGAAGAATTTGAAAAAATTGTTAGCAACTTCGTATTCGACCAAGCCACGAACCAAGAAATGACGAACACGTTTATGAAAATGGCGCTCGAAAATGGATGTGAAAGTTTAAATGCTGATCATAAGAAACGATTGGTAAACTACATGTCTTCAACCGACAGTCAGGCGACAATGATGACAAAGATGATGGAAGATAAGACAATGTTGATCCATGGAGATTTTAGACCAAGCAATTTAATGCACAGACGACGAGTGAGTTTTTAAGTTTTCATTTGCTTGAAGTTAAATCACAGCGTGAAAGAAGTTGTTTTAACAGTCTGATAATTTATTTGTAAACAACAGTTAAGTTTGAGTTCATGCTGTGTGATTATATTTACGTATCTATTTTATTAAGACCTCTTTGGCGGTGCATTAGACATAATTATCCTACTAATCCTACTCATCATTCGCTTGTCCTTATCCCATTTACTTGGGGTCGGCGCAGCATGTTTTTTTCTTCCATACCTCTCTATCGCCCGTCAGCTCATCACACACTTCCTTCCTATTCATATCGTCTTTCACGCAGTCCATCCACCTTTTCCTTGGTCTACCTCTTCTCTTGCAACCCTCAACATTCATACTTAATGCCCTTCTAGCAACATTACTATCATCCCTCCGCATAACATGTCCATACCACCGTAGGCGATTCGCTTTCAGCTTTTCAGTTATGGGTGCTACTTTCAGGCTACCTCTTATATACTCATTCCTTATTCGATCCATTCTCGTCACGCCACACATCCATCTCAACATTCTCATCTCTGTAACATGCAATCTCGTTTCAACCGTCATCTTTGTGGCCCAACATTCTGATCCATGCATGACGACCTCCTACTAATCCTACTAATATTATAAATGCAAAAGTCTGGATGTTTGGATGTTTAGATGTTTGTTACTTAATCACGCTTTAACGGCTCTATCGATTTGGATGAAATTTTGCACGAAGATAGTTTATAGCTTGGATTAAAATAAAGGATAGTTTTTATCCCGGGTCCACGCAGACGAAGTTGCGGGCGGAAACTAGGTATATTGTAAAGAGATACATTTTTCTTGTATGTAGGAAGAAATTTCCAGAATTACTTATTCAATTATAAAGAAAATCTTACACAAGACTCTAAACCTTATTTGGCTTCGTCTGCAATCTTTACAATTCACGGGCAGAGCCGCACATTTATCGTTTTTTTTTTTCTTCAGAACGGAAAACTGGAGATAATCCCCCTGGACTACCAAACCCTGAGGATGTGGAACCCAGTAGGCGACCTGATGCACTTCATCTTCTCCGGCTCGGACGAAGAGTTCCGCCGCCTGCACTACCAGAACCTGCTGGAGCTCTACTTCGCACAGTTGACTCTGGCACTGAAACAAGTCAATGTGGATGTGGAAAATGTGTATCCTAGGAAAACCTTTGATGCCGACCTGATTACGGTAAATTCCGGATATAGGACACATTCGTCAGATTCCTTTTTCGTCAGGATGAGTTATAAGCCTATTTTGTTTCAGACGAAAACGAACTTTTGGTTAGACTCCGCTTTCGTCAGGGCAAATTAATTCCTGTTTTTTCTGACTAAAGCGGAATCTTATATTTAGGTAGGCGGTTTTTTTATTATTATTCGTTTTATGCGTATTCGTAGCCGGGACAAATTGCCTAGTATCAGAAAATTAGAATTTCACATTTCGTTTTGTAGTAAGTAGATAATTAAGAACTAGGAACTATGTAGTTATTCAAGCTTTTTCTTTTAATATACTTACTTATAAGGGCTTGAAATCCGGATATCCGAATATTCGTTTTAATAAAAAAATGCGGAGAAAGGCAAACATATTGGAAACCATTCACACCATTCAGAAAGAAATCGCTGGTCAAAATTTTAAAATAAGAAAAATAAAACTTTGTTTACATGCAAAAAGTTTTAGGTCAAAGAAAAATAAGAAAATTATAAAGAGTCGAAAAGAAATAGTAAGAAGTTGCATTAAGGGGAAAATAACAATTTCCGACTGTTTGCGTAGGTTACGACAATTAGTATGATATCGTTAGATTAAGCTTATTGATTTTTTTATAGATGTAACAAATAAATACTTCAAAAATTAACCTAAGTTTTTTCTGTCCCAAAAGGAATTCCGTTTTCGTCCGAAAAAAAACAGGCTATAATTTATCCTGACGAAAAAGGAATCTGACGAATGTGTCCTAAATCAAATTCCGTCACATGTTTCTTGTAAATTGTAGCTGATAAAAATATCTAATTATTGACGTGATAACGTCTTATTAATGCGGCTGCACGCACGAAAAAGTGTGACTCATTGTCCCGTTTCGTTGACTGACATATCAACGCACAGCCCAAACCGCTGGTTCTAGAAATTCCACATTTGGTACGTAGGTTCCTTACAAGGTCTAGGGGTGCACTAAGGATTTTTCAATATTCATCCTATTAGAGGGTGAACATATAAGAGGGTGGGGGTTCAAAGTTTGTCTGGGGAAACAAGATTAGATCGACTATTTTATTTGAAACTTCACAGGAGTATTCCTAACGATAAATGAGTAAATACGTGTTATGCATTTTTTCATCAATGTTTTCTTATGACGTTATCACGTAAAATTATCGTCCGTAAACCGACTTTACAGACAACCATTTTTTTTCTAAGTGCTAAGCCAAGGCGGAGGCAAGACGACCTGGATGGACGATTTTCTGGACGAATGTTCAGAGTTTGCTCCAAACTGGGGCAAGTGCAAGTCAAGTCCTTGCCTGGTAGTGGGAAAATTATTTTTCATCACACTTGGCGTCAATGGCGTTATTACTTGCGAGCGTACAGAGCAGTTATAGCCGTTTTACCTCCCACGGGCTGTTAAGTTTAGTTTTAAAATATAGAACCCTCTGATTGGCTTAAGCAAATCTGGTTGCTGTGTGATTGGTTGAATAAAAAAATCTAGTTGGTCAAGCCGCCCCGCCCCGCAAGAATACTGCTCTGTGATTGGTTGAAATATTGAGCTGCGCGCTCCACTAGCACTGATCTGGAAGTGAAGTTGTAAATTTTTGATTAGTGCGGCTGTATGAAACTTAGATTTTTCTGTCCTTTGTTGTTATTTATTTCCTCGCAAATGTGATGAAAAACATTGTGTATAACACGGGCGTAAGAATATTGCAAACTCGAGTCATCAAAAGCCCTCCGCCTTCGGCGTCGGGCTTCTGATAGACTCTCGTTAGCAATATTCCACTTACGCCCCTCGTTAAACAATGTACTATTTCACATCGGATGAGTAGTATTGTTATAATAATTTTAATTGATAAACCAGTGTCATGGGAACTTTCGGGCCACCAACGATTTGGGACGGTCCTTTTTAGGGTTCCGTAGCCAAAATGGCAAAAACGGAACCCTTATAGTTTCGTCATGTCTGTCTGTCCGTATGTCACAGGCATTTTACTCGAAAATTATAAGGTGTATTTAAATAAAATTTTGAGGATAGGTGTATTTTGTTAGCCGCTACATAGTTTTGTAATTAAAATGACTAAAAAAATTTTTTTTAGGGATGCACTCCATACACTGAAAGTCAAATTTTTTTTTTAATGGCAGCCGTTTTGCATGGTCTGACATGCACTTGGCCGGTTTTTGTTAGTTTAGGTTAGTACTTACGTATTGCTGACGAAGCCTGTTGCGGATTCTATCAGTTTTGATTTTGTGTCAATGTATTGATAAATAAGTACCTTTGTCGTCTTTCACAAAATCTTCTTCACCACATATGATTTGGCATTTCTCTTCTTTTTTTTTTCAGATGAGGCCTTTTGGCTTGTTTATTGGCTTGATAATGACTGGGATGGTAACGGTGGCTCCAGAATGCGCCCCCAAGTTAGATGGCGACCTCAGCAGCATGCAAGTCAAACCCAACCACATCGCGCAAGAGCGGATCTGCGGTATAGTCAGGGACTACGTACGATGGGGGGTATTATAAGCAACGCCCGGACGACGGGAGCAAAAATGACTTGAATTCTATCGACATCCATACGAACAATTTTTGAATCAGAAATTTATTGATCCAACTTATTATCTTACATGGCATTTCAACTTTAAAAATCTTAAATAATTTGATATCTGGAAAAAAAGTGGAACTGCGTAGTACAGAAGAAGTCATAACCACTATGAATGCCCCGATTAGGTACTACAGTAGATTTACTGAAATGGATTTTATCACCTAGGCGAAGGAGTTTAAAATCGGAAAATGTAAAAAAAAATACTAATTGTTTATTTAGAAAATTATATAAAATATAAAAAAAATACACCTATAATTTTTCTGCATTTCGTAAGGTGGCCTATTACATCATGCTTTTTATCGACTTATAAAAGATGTGTCCTCGCACTATTGAGACGTCAACACATCATTTCTCCCGTCATCCGTTTGATTATAAGCATCATGAAAAGCAGAATACATGTCACTATTCTGCCAGTATCCTGTCCTCTCTTCTTTATCCTCGCCTTATCCCATTTCTGCTGGGGTTGCCTCTCCTAATCATTCGTCTCAATGAGTAGTTAAATAAAGTACGGGTAGCACAGAGAGCCATGGAGCATTAAGCTACAGGACCGAGTGAGGAATATTGAGATCCGACGTCGCGCTAAGGGGCGTGACGTCGGAGAAGTCCTAACTAAACTCAAACGTGACGGTAGGCGGACGAAAACGTTAACGGAACGGCCACTTAGAGAAAAAAGAAGCGTAGGTCGTCCACCAGCTCGATGGGTTGACGACGTAAACAAGACCTCGGGTCATTTCTGGATGAGACTAGCACGGGACCGGGATAAGTGGCGTACTCGAAGAGAGGCTTATGCTCAGCAGTGGGCGATTACACGCTGATAATGATGATGATGAATGAGTAGTTTGGTGATGGTCAGAAAAGTACAGTCAGCAAATAAAGCTTGTACCAAAAATTTAATTTTTGACAGAAACGTATAAATTTAATCTATTCTTTGCTTTACACACTGTACAGCAAGGCACAGGCTTCTAGGGCTTCCTTGTATAGATGAAAGTGATTGATCTGTATTATATGAATAACTGCCAAAATAATAAAATAATTATGCTATTTCTCTAATTTGTTTGTATATTCGTTTTGTTTCGTTATTTATCCGCTTCATAAAATTTTAATGCATCCGATAAATAAAATGTGCTACCCTTTCTTGATTTTAGGAACAGACATGTAAAAATGACAAATAACGACAAACTCATTTTAACTGAATTTTAGCTAAAATAGGTTTCACGACCCTTTCATCTTGTGGGGGGTTACCCACGCCGCGCCTTCTGTTAATCATAATAAATTCATAATCATAATCAAAAGTTAATTCAGAGAGTTGTAACTAGAATCCCCCTAGAACTGTTTACAGTGTTTATTTTATCTCATCTCGCTTATATTCAAAGCTAGATGAGATAAATATTTGCATAGCATTAAGCCTAAGGTGGCTACATACCTAATTAAACTCTGTGTTTTAGTTTGTAGGTAAAGTAAAGGATGACTGACATTACACCGTACGTAATCTCAAATCTGTCATGGGGCATTCAGTCAGTTTTATGGAACGGGCGAGTGAAGCGAATTAAGTTTTCCGATTCAAGTGAATTTTTTGAGTAGGTTCATTCATTCGAAAGATTAGATGAAGTACATACAGTTTTTCGAAAAAAAAGTCAAGCTTGCGAGTTCTACAGAGGGGTATTGGCAGAGTGCAAAGCGGGTGGAGGGGGTAGCCTAAACGTGATCGTTTAGGCGCTCGCTACGGCTAAAATTGTCATTTTTGTCGCTGACTTGAGCTGTCAAATCCATATTGCAGTAAACATTTTCTAATCGTTTTTGAGATAAAAATATGGTCCTGCGCGGCTATCACAAGACGGCGCGCGAGCTTTCTCGATTTTTTTCGCACTATACCTCTCTTTCTAAGTTTTCTAATAAGGGAGAGACGGATAGTGCGAGAAAAATCGAGAGAGCTCGCGCGCCGTCTTGTGATAGCCGTGCTGGTAAGATGTGTTGTTGTGAATTGTAATAACACAAGATTTCATTAATATTTTTCACAATATTTACTTACTTCTTGTTTGACAGCGGTGACAATATTGTCCATAATGGCCGCCTGTCACGTGGCGCTGTCGTCGCGCTCGGTCCCAATACACGTAATATTTCTTTCGTGTACTCCTTTTATATTTTTAGTGAACTCTATAAATATGCGGATAAACTAGCGGATGAGAATGACGAAATTATAAAGTTCTATTTTTCCCATTTTAGCCACGTAACTCTAAAACCACCTACAAAACCGTGCGAATATAATATATCGTGCGTTCCTCCATCTATTTTGTATGCGGCCATGTTGTTTTTTCGCGGAATAGAAGGGGGATTGTCAAATCTACCGATTGATTTATTCTCAGCTCGGCTGGCGTAAGTTTTCTCCGATATTTTTTGGCGTGAAATATACGCGCCTTCTTATTATTACTATTATTTTGGTAGTGGCTTCCGGGTTAGAGCGCTTGTATCACTGCGACCATTGCTGATCTATTGTGATCGCCACTTACTACAATTCTTAGTCAAGACCTGCAAACTGTAAAGCATTACCCAATTACTTAAGCGCCGCAAATACTCTTCTCTAGTTCAGAACTACGAGTTTGCGGCGCTTGCAGTTGAAACGATGGGACCCTGGTCAGCCGACATGAAGACCTTCATGGGAGCCCTGTCGTCGCGGCTGGTCCACGCCTCAGGGGACCCCAGAGCTGGCGCGTACTTTTCCCAAAGGATCGCTCTCGCGGTCCAAACGGGAAATGCCGCCAGCGTCATGGGGTCCATGCCGCAGGCGGAACTTTTAACCGGTCTTTTTTTGTAATTAGTTTTAAATTTTTCGTTTAGTTTTCAGCTTATTTTATCCTTAGTTAAGTATACTCAATTTTTCAAAGAATTGTATTATTTTGCTGAATCGGGTTTCGAATTATGGGATGGGATGTGTGTAGGCGTCTCCTCTGCTTCAAGGCAGAATCTGCACTGTCTTGTGTCACACAGTGTCTATCACCCTTTATGTGCGGAGGTAATGAGTTGAAAATAAAACCATATACTCAAGTCTACAGTCCCTTGAAGCTGTGAAAAATCAAACTTATATATGTTAGCGTAAAAAGAGATACGGCTCTTTATGCCACAAAAACGTATATTTCGATACTCTCAAAGGAATCAAAATTTACAGGGTACTTCCCGGTTGACCTAGGACTATGAAATTTGGCGATGAAAATTATACATGTGTAATTTTGGACGGAACCCTCAGTAGGCGAGTCCGACTCGCACTTGTCCGGTTTTTTGTATGCCAGTTCTACTCAGTTTGTATAATATGCATTCCGCACGGTACGTCCGGCGAAATTTGTACGCGGTTCCGCTTTCCGCAGCAGGAGTGTGATGACCGGTAGGTATTACATTCTTTCAGCCACGGCGTGTTACCACAAAACAAGTTTCCACAGTCTAACGGTACCTATACGAAATGTACGCAAAATAAGCTCATAAATCAAAAGCACTTTACAAACTTCTACCGAGGCCTGGCCAAATAAAAACAACGGAGCTTACTGAACAAGCTTCACAAAGGTTAAGAAGCTTAATAAGTCCGGAATATTAAGTTGGTTATTAAATTGGGAATTGTAGGTGCGTTCAAACGGAGCGCCGGAGTGCAGGTCAGGTGGAATGAGTAATAAGATAGATGGATGGCGCCAACCATAATGGTAAACTCGCACAAGGCAGGGGTCCATGCACCAGCTCCTCACACGAACCACTCGACAGACCAAGTCAACTAAAGTCATCTCTCATGTGGAGCCAAAAGTATTTAACAAACTACCCGTGAATGTAAAATGCGCGGGTAGTAAATCAACTTTTTTAAGAAAATTAAATTCGTGGCTTCTCACCCGCTCTTTTTATGACGATTTTTTTTATGAGTTACCACTATAAGGTTGAATGTTCACATACTTAGTATATAAATTTAATTTAATTTAAGAATGGCCTATATTTTGCTCAAAGAGTGAGCATTGCCATCCAGCGTGGCAATGCTGCCAGCCTTCTGGCCACACTACTCTCTGACAGCGATTTGGGCCAAATTTTTTATCTTTAAGTTTTAATTTATAGTCTTTTTTTGTCTTTGTAGGTTAAGTTGTTGTTTTATTGTTTGTTTTTATTATCCTTTAGAATGATGACATGCATTGTTTATAACATTACTAGCTTCGCCCCCATTTCGCCCCCTTAGGGGATGATTCCCGGGATAAAAAGTATTCTATACGTTAATCCAGGCTATACACTATTATGTACTTATACCAAATTTCGTCTTAAACCGTTTAGCGGTTTTTGCATGCTTGAGTAACAAACATCAAAACATCTAAACATCCATCGTTCGCTTCGCTCGCTCGTTCATTAATAAAGCACAATGATTTAATAAAAATTACTTATCCAAAATTTCTACTGGATATCTACCAACTATAACCCCGTCAATATGACTTTGAGGTTGAAATCTCCGGGAAACATCAGCTTAAAATGGAATCCACAATTAGGCGAACTAAACTAACAGGTGAAAATATAGCCACTATTCACGCTACGTTCCTCTACGTAGTGTGAGATGAGAAAGCCTTTAATAATATCGATATGAACAGCACTGCAGCACCTCCGAATCGCTAAACTTAAGTGGCAGTGGGCGGGGCACATTGCACGTCGAATCGATGGCCGTTGGGGCGGAAAGGTTCTCGAGTGGCGACCACGTACAGGAAGGCGCGGCGTGACACAAGGTGGACTTATGACCTGGTTAAGGTCGCGGGAGTCCGCTGGATGCGGGTTGCGCAGGACACGTCACTTTGGCACTCTTTGGGGGAGGCCTATGTCCCGCAGTGGACATCTTTCGGTGTGCAAGGTTTGTATGTTTATATGTTTGGATGTTTAGATGTTTGTATGCTTGGACGTTTAGATCTTTGTTACCCAATCACGCTTAAACGGCTCAACCGATTTGGATGAAATTTTGCACGAAGATAGTTTATAGCCTGGTTTAAAATATAGGATAATTTTTATCCCGGGTTCACGCAGATAAAGTCGCGGGCGGAAGCTAGCATTTCATAATTTCGTAGGACACTTAACAACTGACATGATTATGATTATGCTACATTTGCATGATGATACGATTCGTAGAAAAACATTATCATTATGACGCTACATCTGTATCCGTACACAGTCAGCAGCAGAATGTGCTAAGCGGTCCTAGTGCTCAAAATGATCTACACACGAACTCTAATGTCAATGGAATAAGGTCTGTGCAGGTAATTTTGAGCATGTTATTTTGCTTAGCTACTTCTGATGCTGACTGTACATTCACTCTGTCACATTTTATAGGTCATGTGTCGGTTCAATAATTCCCTTTCCGCAAAACACACCGAGCTTGACAGTAAAATTCCCATGAGATCGCCACAAGCACGCACTTGAACAAACGTTTCCCAACCGTGAACCTTAGATCTTAAAGTTCAAAATCAAATATCAGTTACGTTTTCATCACGGCATCACACTCTTATCATTTAAATGTCAATCCTAATGTCAATTTAATATGGTTCGAAATGGATTATTTTAAGAAACTGTAGTAATTACTGTGGCCAAGTTTTTGCCGGTACGTCAGTTATTAAATTCAAGTTTGGAATCATTTGCAAATGGATATTATTTCGATTTAGGTTAACATGAAAATGAAGCAACTCAGGATTATATCTGGGGTGTTCACAGGTCACTTCGGCGTCAAGGATCTCTTGGCCAAGATGGGACTATCAAACAGTACAGACTGTAGAATGTGTGGCGAGGAGGATGAGACTATGGAACACTTACTGTGTGAATGTCATGCCCTTGCCAGACAAAGGATGAATCTCTTTGGTAACGGCTACCCGCAACCAAAGGAATTCAGGGTGCTCCCACTGAGCTGCATCATCCGCTTTGTGGAAATGATGGAGCGAGCTTGGGAGTAGCTATAAAGGGGAGGGCAAATGCACAAAATATCCAACTGGGTCGAAGTGTATCCGAAAGGGCCCTCAACTAGATAAGATAAGATAACATGAAAATGAACTTTGCATGTATTTTTCGTTGTGATTCCTAAGAGCAACATTCATTCCTGTAGAGTCCGATAACGATACGTGAATTACGAACAGAGGGCCGATCACGTAACTTTTCGAACGCACATTAGGACAACTCAATTGTCATTTTCCCACGCAAAAAGTGACCTGCCTGGCTAGAACGATAGGTTTTATGGACACGTTTTACAGCATAAATATACTGTAAACGTCACGTAAAACGTAACCATAGAACGTAAAATGCTACTCAGCCTGACGTACCTACATTGCGTTAAGTAATACAATATATTTCCAAGTCTCCCGATACCAACATTTAAGTACACCTATGGTTAAAGAACTTTATTTTCCCAAAATAAATGTAACATTTCACTTAATGAGAATAAGGCATTACTTTTTTTACATCTTTAGAAGTACATACATACATATAATCACGCCTCTTTCCCAGAAGGGTAGGCAGAGATCACGGATCTCCATTTGCTACGATCCTGACAAACCAATTTCGCTTCACTCACCTTCATAACATTTCTCATACATGCTCGTCGGTTTAGGGTACTTTTGTCCTGGCCTTTTTTGTAAGATTTCTCCAATTTATCTTCTTTAGAAGTAAAGCTTATTTAACTTAATGTAGGTATACCAGCGTTCATAATTAGTATTCAAGACGTCAGACTACGATATCGGAACTTCAAACGAGGTGGAACCCCATTTTTTGCCACATTTTTTTGTCCAAAGTAATCAAAACTTTTCCTCATTAAAGTTAGCTCCATCTGCAAATTAACTCTTCCAGGGCTAGAATGAGCACTCTATGTATAATTGACAAGATAGAAAAGGTTTGTGATAAATCTGCCGTAACCACTAGCTGGCGACAGAACAAATCTCGTTCAATTAAAATGGCAATGCATAATGTTCAGATTGATCTATTACCTAATTTGAGTTTAAATAGTTTCGTTCGGCATAAATTTACGCTCGAAAACTCTATAAACAGTAAACATTATATTTAATTATGTAAATATTATATGTTTGTACTAAATTCTAACTAATGTTTTATTCATTATGTTGATAGATGAATTTAGTTTACAGCCTATGAAATCAACGGATGTTTTGATTGGATATTGCGAAATAGGTGGATTTTGTAATAGATAAAGGCACCTACCATAGTTAATTATATTATTATCTTATCAATTATCATGTTTTGGTCGAGATATTTGTATGATGGGAACCATGAGGAATTGAGGTTTCTCAAATATAGAAATTGGTGTTTATGTTGAACCATATAAAATAAATAAATAAAATAAATATCGTGGGACAATTCACACCAATTGATCTAGTCCCAAACTAGACAAAGCCTGTGCTATGGGTACTAGACAACAGATCGACATACTTATATAGATGAATACATACTTAAATAGATATTAAACATCCAAGACTCGAGAACAAACATTCGTATTCATCATACAAATATCTGCCCCGACCGGGGATCGAACCCGGGACCTCAAGCTTCATAGTCAGGTTCTCTAACCACTAGGCTATTCGGTCGTCATATAAAGGCGCACTTTCAGAGCAAGTGCATTGTAAATTATATTAATATAATTATATTTTATGTAGATACTAATTTAGTTTAAATACTGACTGCAAATATTGTACAACCTTAAATGGCTGTATAGGATGATCCTCGTATTACTAAGACCTTTTGTAATCATCATCATCATTAGCCTATTATGCGTCCCACTGCTGGGCACACGCCTCCTCTCATGAATGTGAGGATTGTGAGGGAACGGCAAGTAGTCCCCTTGCTGGCCCAGTGCGGATTGGGGACTTCACATACTCGTACATGATTGATTTTCTTCTCAGATGTTTGCAAGTTTCCTCATATTTCTTTCACCGAAAAGCTAACGGTAAATATCAAATGATATTCCGTACATAAGTTCCGAAAAACTCATTGATACGAGCCGGGATTCGAACCCACGACCGCCGTTGGTCAACCGCATGCCTGAACCACTAGGCTACCGTAGCTTTTGTGATACTCATAAGTCATAACCAAACCTAACATTGAATCTTGAATCTTAAACCTATGTTTCAGTCTAACGGAACCCCAAGCACTAAACGGGTCAGGTCGTCCGGGTCAGACTCTATTCAACCGCCTTCAAAAGCCTTTCATCGTGTCTTCCGTCTCATGTGTGTACACATATAACCATGTAAACATATCCGTGTACCCGCATACCCGTGCGGTGCTCGGCGAATGAATTAATGAACACCTAATGAGGGCGTGCATGTGGACTAAAGTTTTCAAGCGCATTCTCTTGCGAAACCGAAAGAGTTTTACAAAGACTTCCCCATGAATAAAAGTGGTTTTGTAAAGTTGACTGTTATGGAAGTTTGTTTTATCTGGGTTAATTCTGAATTGCATTTGAGTCAGATCTTAGATACCATTTTAATTCGTCCGTCAGTTAGATTATCAAAAAATATTGGGCAAGTAATTTTTTGTTGCACTCATCACCGGTCATTGTGGCACTCTTTGGGAGAGGCCTATGTCCAGCAGTGGACGTCTTTCGACTGATATGATGATGATGATGATGAATTTTTTGTTTGTCAATTAAACAAAAAAAATATGAAGATATAGCCCGTTAAAGTTCCGCGTGACGTCACATTATGGGTCACTTTTTAGCATAATGTGACGTCACGTGGAACTTTAACAAGCTATATCTTTATCATTTTTCGTTTAATTGACAAACGAAAAAACAAGTGTCCAAAATTTTTTGATAATCTAACTGACCGACTAAATAGAATTATACGTAGTATTTTTTTAAATTGTTGTATGTTGTATAGTTTGATATATGAAAGAAAGCTAAAGAGCAGAGTGGTTAGGCAGGGATTATCCTACTTATACTTAACACTAAAATTACATGTATTCATATTCATATTCATATTCATTTATTCATTGTATAGTCATGTAGGTACAATAATGTTGGTGTTTGGTTACATTTCGGGAAGGTCTGCACATGACGCCCTGTCAGGGCACACAATATCACTTATAACTTAACTAGTATTCGTATTAATTCATTTTATAGAGTGCAGGTAGGTTCAACATTTATTTATTTATACATCTTTGTCATCAAGGAATTCGTTTAAAGAGTAGTAGCTCTTCTTTATCAAGAATGTCTTTAGACGGTTGTTGAAGATGTTCTTGGAACTTAGGCGTTTTATCTCGTATGTGATTGTGTCTTTACTCATACACTGATACTGCGTCGTGGACCGGTATAAATAATTTTCTTTTAAGCTTTTTGCCTTTTCTGTATTATTAGGTATAAGGTTGTTTTGTTAAAATAAGTACATAAATGGACCTCCAGGTCTTTATTCTCTATGTTTTTAGGTACTCTATGTGTACCCCATATAAATTTGTTATGTGACTGTTTGTGTTCTAATGAATAAAAAAAAATCGCTGCATTTATCGTGTTTTATAAATGTAAGTAGTTCTCAAACATATTAAGATATACAGGGTGTTACATAAGTCGTGATACAAAATAGCAAAATGTGAATCTATCCATGATTCTGAACAACTTTTACTAAGGGACCAACTTTGTGTTTTACAAAAAAGAAAGAACTATTTCATACACTTTGTTAATTTTAGACTGACGAAAATGTATGAGCAGTCTGTTTTTTTTTTGCATGATACAAAGTTGGCCCCATAGTAAAAGTTGTTCAGAATCATGGATAGATTCACATTTTGCTATTTTGTATCACGACTTATGTAACACCCAGTATGCACTGATAGTGCATATATGTTAATATGCTTTCGTAAAGTCACAAGATTATCCCGCTGGAATTGGAACATGGATTGACAGGGTCACATAATAAGTTTCAAGTTGTTGTTGAGTGTTTAAAAAGCTTAAATATTTTTGCAGCTGACGGCAAATTGCGTTTATCTACTCACAACAATCTTTGATCAAACCTATTTCGGATTTTCGCTCCGTTGCGTCGCAAATTCACTTTCATCTGTGTTTATTCACTTAATCAGGCTTAAACCATGTTTTACTTGAGCTAAGCCCAAAGAAGTTTATTAACTAGCCAAAATCAATTTAATTAAAGTTCGTCTTGTTTTGTTCTTTGATCAAAATCCCTAAAATTTGCTGGTATGATCCGCTTGCGACTCTAAAAAAAGTTCTTGAATCTGCATTAGTTTTTACCCGACTGCCGAAGGAGAGGAGGGTTATGTTTTTCGAGCGTATGTATGTATGTGTGTATGTTTTATTATTTGGCACGCCCTGCAGCCTAAACCGTTTGACGAATTTCGACATATGAGGTGTCGTTGGATTCCTCTTAGTCGTGGGAGTGACATAGGCTCATATAATATTTGCAAAAAAGCAGTTGGGTTTTTCGAAAAATCTTTTCACGGTCACGGTCACGGTAACCGCTTACCATCAGGGCCCCATTTCACCATCTTGACAATTGTCACTTGACAATGACAATTCCACTTGAATTGTTGGGCCAATAAGCTGTCCAGCAACCACCTTAACCTATCGACGCAGCCATGTAAGTTGAACTGTCATTGTCAAGCGACAATTGTCGATTTGGTGAAATAGGGGCCAGGAGGACTGTAGGTGCGCCAACGAAGTGGGATAAAAAAAGAAGCAGGTTGTGTCGGAGATACAACCGTTAATTAAGTTTAAGTTAAGTGGTCTAAGCTTCTATGGCTTCTATGGGCTATGGAACCCTAATAAAAAAACCGGCGAAGTGCTAATAATATATATAATAATAACTGCCCCTGTCCTAAATTGTATCCCATGGATTTGAGATTGATATCAATCTAAAGGGAAAATCTACTTAGATAAGCATTTTCAATGAATTCTTTAATTCAAAGTGCTTTGATTATTTAAAGGAATCTGCTATTATGGTGTATCCGTAAAATACATATCTGATGAGTTTTTACAGGGAGACAATTGACTGATTGACCATCATCCTAAATGTTAATTTTAATGGTATATTGCTTCCGCATTATGTTATGTATTGTTCTGTCCAATTTATAATTGTATACTTTTATACTTTTGTATAGATATATTATTAACTAGCTTTTGCCCGCGACTTCGTCCGCGCGGAACTCGTTTATATCGTAACTCCATACAAACTCCCCCCCCCCTTTTCACTCCCTTCATCATCATCATCATCATATCAGCCGAAAGACATCTACTGCTGGACATAGGCCTCCCCTGAGAGTTTCACTCCCTTAGGTAATTAATTTTGGGATAAAAACTATCCTTTGTCCTTCTTCGGAATTCAAAGTATCTCTGCACCAAATTTCATCTCAATCAGTTCAGCGGTTTTACCGTGAAAAGGTAACAGACAGACAGTTTTACTTTCGCATTTATAATATTAGTATGGATTGTTTGAAACGAAAAGGGCTTTCCTTATGGCTGAGTTACATGATTTTATAGATAAGCTTTTTCCAAAATTAATGGGTGGGGCAAGACGGAACCCTCGGTGCGCGAATCAGACTCGCACTTGACCGGTTTTATTACAAACATAGACTCCGACACCAACTTGGTGTTTCTGTGGCCTGGCCTCGGCGGTCAATAGTAAACTTGTTATTAGCTGTCAAATTTCCTATACTATTGACCGCCACCGCAGGCCGCGCCAGTGTGGTCCAGGCCTCAAGCTTCCCACTTGTCATTAGCTGACAAATTTACTATTGACCGCCACCGTAGGCTGCTCCAGTGTGGCACAACTGGCACACTACAAACGGGCGTAGTTGGAAAGAGACAGCCATTCACTCTTAACCAGTCTAACTATAGCAAGTTGTTGTGACAAATTGCTAGGCCTTTGAACGTGAGCACTTGGCTGTTTGTAGTAATTTGTCTTAGTCAAAACATATGGTTAAAAGGTAAAAAAGTTCCTTCATTGTATATAAATAACTCATCCTTGTATAGGAATATCAAAGCCTTATATAATTTTTAGTCTTTAAATAATATCAAACTTTAATATAATATATATTATACTACTCTTTCCTGGTCTTTCGCTTATCTTCTACATTTTCGATCTATCCGTAATTTTAATCCCGTTCCTCATACTTTGGCTGAACGCGCAGAGCGCCATGCTATTAAAAAAAACAAACTCGTGTTACACATATTGTTTATATTTGTTGATACATTTATTGAAATTACGCCTGAATACGAAATTTGCGCATATAAGTTCTCATATTAGAATATATTTATTTTTTATGCTTGTTCTTTTGGTATACGTTTCGTGAATATCTATCGTAGTCCGGTTATAAATTATTAATAGTTAAAAGACAAAGCAATTCTGCCATTTTGACGTTAATGACAGCTTACAGATGTGGCGGCGATATATATTTTAGAAAAAGAAAAGAAAAATTTAAAGAGGTCAAATATTTCGGAAAATTAATTAACTGTCGAAGTCGCGTAAAAACTATCCTAAGCGGAAGCCAGAATAATAATGTACCTATAAAAAATGTTTCATGTTTTTCCGTTCATGGGAATCTGAGATCATTCGTGACAGAACAATGTCTGAAATGATACTGGCTGATTCTTTTTTTAATTTAGAGATTTATTATAAGTGGAGATAAGACATTCTGTTGCAAATCTATTAGGACTTGTAAATTGATATTTACCAATAAAGAAACTGAAACTGAAACTGAATTAATTCACTAAAATCTGTATAAGTATAGATAAATCGGTATATATGACAACATTGACTGAAGTTCATTTGACTCGAGATACATTGAAAATGGCGGTCATTTCAGCATTATTTTCATGTCCGCCACATAAACTAAACAACATTTTGTGATTAATAAATAAAGATGGATTAAAAAATGTAACAAACAATTATTTGAAATCAGATTAGGCTTCTCTACAAAAAGTTATTCCGGAAGTCACGTGATACATTTTGAACTGTACCCCTATACAAGAACGCGAGCAAAGAAGTACCCACTTCAAAAAAGAAGTCGTAACAGGATATTGGGTGACATGCAGAATGTATCTCTCACTGTCTCCAGGGTGACAGTAATTAATGGAACTTGGGCAAGTTTCGTCGAGATTGTCATTGTTTGATAACAACGCCGTCATTAATCGTGTACCTAAATATTTATTTTGTGTTCATCACTCAATTACGCACGCCTATTTGATAAATACAACGAACTATAATCATTATTAATGTCATCTGTCTTGAGTATTAATCAAACCGTGATTAGAATGCGATAGGAGACGACAGTTTTGCCATATATACAGGGTGATTTAGGGGTCGTGGAGCAAGAATGACCAAAAGCTAATAAGATGGTCACACTCAACAACTTTTCCCAAGGGACCGACTACGAAATCGCAAACAGAAACAGCTGTTCCACACATTAACTCTCAATTAACTCACTTTTAACTCTTTATTGAATCTTATTTTTTTAATATTTCGTGGTTGGTCCCATGAGAAAAGTTGTTCAGTAGGTATGACGATCTTATTCGCTTATGGTCATTCTTGCTCCACGACCTCTAAAGCACCCTGTATATACGTCAAAGTTTATATGAACAGCGGGCGTAGCATAGTTGACATTTTATCACTTATCGATGCTGATAAAGACATCCGTCACGTTCGGACAAGTATAAGAGTGCGAAAGTGACGCATGTCTTTATCCACAACGATAAGGTAGTAAATGGCAACTATCTTAGGCCCGCTGACAGCTATTTAATTGCAATCCCTAAAGCCTCGCACAGACTTGCGCGGCCTGGCCGCGGCGGTCAATAGTAAACTTGTCATTAGCTGTCAAATTTACTATTGACCGCCACCGCAGGCCGCGCCAGTATGATGCAGGTTTAAGCCTCTCACAGACTGGTGCGGCCTGTGGTGGCGTACAATAGTAAATTTGACAATAACGGTCAACTTAACTATTGACCGCATCTACAGGCCGCGTCAGTGTGATTCGGCGTTACGTTAATGACCATTAAAAACCATTTGGACAAACAAGAATAACGATTTAAAAAACTTACTCAAATCTGTTCATCCGTTTATGAGTTATGTGCATAGACACACAGACACACAGATAAAGTATACATCGTTACACACGAAGTCGTTATAAACGGCTTCTACTGTAAATCATTTCATGCCTTAAAATAAGTATTATTATAGTAATTATATTTGTAGGTAATAGTACATTGTTTAACGAGGGCCGTAAGTGGAATATTGCTAACGAGAGTGTATCAGAAGCCCGACGCCGAAGGCGGAGGGCTTTTGATGACTCGAGTTTGCAATATTCTTACGCCCGTGTTATACACAATGTTTTTCATCACATTTGCGAGGAAATAAATAACAACAAAAGACAGAAAAATGTAAGTTTCATACAGCAGCACCAATCAAAAATTAACAACTTCACTTCCAGATCAGTGCTAGTAGAGCGCGCAGTTCAATATTTCAACCAATCACAGAGCAGTATTCTTGCGGGGCGGGGCGTCGTGACCAACTAGATTTTTTTATTCAACCAATCACACAGCAACCAGATTTGCTTAAGCCAATCAGAGGGTTCTATTATTTAAAAAAAAAACCATAACGCCCATGGGCGTAATATAGCCCATTACAGCTCAGTACGCTTGCGTATAATAACACCATTTTCGAGCAAGTGTGATGAAAATACTTATATATAATACACTGTAAACTATTATAACTGCTATCATATACACCGATCTATAACTACACGGCTGATCATGGGGAGAAGGAGGGTACCTTGCCGTAATACAGTTTTAACTAGTACGGAAGGTGGCTCACTTTAACTTAATGTAATACCTACACTTGTATCGTAAAACAACATATGATTAGTTTCTTAATATGTTTACCTTTACTTACCTAAGATATTATGCAAGAAATGTTTAGTTTAAGTAAACTGAATAAATAAATTTCATATGGCACAACTAAGTCTGCAGTGGCACGTATGATCCTTAGGTACTAAGATGAAATAATGCTTTTCATGAACACGCTAGGAATTTGGCCAAGTTGCTAACACTTGGCGACGAGTTTGAGACTTAGCCAGTTGCATTATATTCCACCAGGTGCCCACGATGCTTGAACTTCTAATTTATATTCCAGAAGCTGCCCGAACGGAACCTTCACAGAAAATTCCGCCCCCCCCCATTTCACCTTAGGGGATGATTTCGGGGATAAACTATCCAATGTCCTTTCCAGGATCTCGAACTATCTCTATACCAGATTTTATCTTATAAGTTTAGCGTTGTGCGTGAAAAGATAACAGACAGTGAGATACTTTGGCATTTATAATGTTACTAGCTTACGCCCGCGACTTGTTCTGCATAAACCCGGTATAAAAAAGTATCCTATATTTTAATCCAAGCTATAAACTATCTTTGTGCAAAATTTCGTCCAAATCGGTTCAGCCGTTTAAGCACACACTCTATCTAAACATTCAAACTTTCGCATTTATAATATTAGTTTATAAATTATAATGTTTTACGAGAACAATATTCCTTTGCTATTCCGCTAAAAAACGTGCGGAGATTAAATGCAACTATTTGCGTATAAACATGCAAATAATTACAGCAAACCACCACCAAACGTTTATTTAACGTTTTTTAGCGGAATAGCAAAGGAATATTGTTCTCGTAATACATCATGAATTTCCGCAAAGTAACGCCTGATTCAATAAATTAATTATAATGTTATATATAGTATAGAGTTTTGAAACTTTATTCAGATACGGTTACGCAAAGAGATACTCTTCAAGGCGGGGATGAAACTCGTAGGAAAGTGTTTAAATAGTTTTCGTAATGAGCATAAAATTCTAAGGTACGAATCTGAGTCGCAAGAAGAGTAGAATTTAATTTAGAAGTTAGTGCATCGTCGAGGTTCCACAATTATACGCCGTACCTGCGCTGTTCGCATTTGAATGATTCTAGTTAACTAGTCAACCCCGAGTTAGCGGCATAGTTAACTAGGCAGTATTTAACTAGCGTAGTGAATGTCTCATTATTGTCTCCGGGATGGTTGGGCTAGACGCGCTTCGGATGAGGAGGAAGTTGTTGTTGTTAGTCCACTATCTGTCTGTTGTCCATCATATAGTGGACAGCCCAGCTGTGCTGGAGAGGATCGGGTTGGTGGTTCCGAGAATCCCCCAGGATTTGGATGGCGTGGCGATGGCGCCTCGCCACCGGCCGGGCCTGCTGCAGCGTGTGTCCGCTCGCACGTGCCACGCTCGGAACGCTCCTACCGCGCGCGCAATATCCTCCTCCTCCAGATCCTTGTTACACCAAATGCTCACTCGGTACGAGGAGGCTGACCTGTTTGCGGATCGCTTTACTCAATTATGTCGTATTGCTAAGCAGTTCCTTGACAATTTTAATTAATTGGCTCTTGCGGTGGAGACTTTGGGCCCTTGGTCGTCCGACACCAAAAAATTTATGAAAGAGGTGTCGGTCCGACTCATTGGTGTTTCAGGAGACCACAGGGCCGGTTCCTTCTTTGCCCAGTGTCTAAGCCTAGCAGTGCAAAGAGGCAATGCAGCAAGCGTCCTAGGGACCATGCCTCAAGCGGGTGAACTGGGTGGGGTATTTTATATTTAGTTTATAAGTCTAGTTCGTAGTTCTCTTTTAGTGTCAAAATCTTTTGTATCTATGTGTGATATTAATTAATTAATATTTATTATTTTAGTATATTGTAAAAATTTCAATGTATAATTTCGAATGCTCTTAAATTGATGACTTTTCTTTTTGACAGGTATTATTTTTCTATTATGTAATAATTTATCGTGTTAGTATTTTGGTGTTCATGCTGTAAACTTACATTGAATTTAAATGAATAAATAAATAAAAATATCCTTTTCAGTTAGCAAATACAGGATTTCAAAAGATAAGTAATCCTGGAATAACTTGTGAGAGAAAGAATCCCATATATTGTTTGTTTGCCACAAAGTCATATCGCCGCGCGCATTTGCCACAAATTCCTATCAATTGATGTGCCACATGTAGTTCACCTACATATAAAATATTTTGACTTTAAGTTACATGATATAGTCATTATTTGCGCGCGAAACATATTGGGAGAAGTCACAAGTAATTTATTAATATTATAAATATTACACGTCATCATTCATAAATTAAATTAGTCGTAGTAGGGGTGGCGCAGGACCGGTCAATTTGGCACTCTTTAGGGGAGACCTATGTCCAGCAGTGGACGTCTTTCGGCTGCTATGATGATGATGATGAGTAGGTAGTTACTACTTAGATTAGTCGGTGCGAGTCGGACATAACGTATTTTCCTCCCATTTAAAAATCGTTTCATCAAAATCCTCCATCCTTTAGTGTCTTGAGCGACAACACGGGATTGACTCCCAGGTAGCATATGTGCTGCCCAGCGTTTCTGGCTACCCCTTCAGCGCGACAGGGCGAGCGCCGGTGGCGCCGCGTCTGTGTCTAAAGGGTACCTCTGCCGTGTCAAGCCTATCTCATGTATCTCAAAAAGCATAGTTTTGAGAAAACGCCGTTTGAAGTTTTTTTTTGTACAGTATTTAGCCATGATTTACTATGGTAAAAACAGAGTTACATGAGTTACGTGACAGGCTCGTATAAGGAATTGGTAAGTTAAATTAAAAAACTGAGTATGTAGGTCGATAAAGGCATGGAAAATAAACAGATTTAGACCTGTTACGCGTAACTCATGTATCTCAAGATACATGAGATAGGATTGACACGGCAGACCTGTTGTGAGGTGGCTAAAGGAGTCGCATGAGGCCCAGTCAGGGGCGGCTCGTTGCAGCTCCAGCGACGCAGTACCTTTTTTTTATGGGAGGAAAATCCGTTATGGATACCTCCGCGCCACGGGGATAGCGCGGAGGTTATCTCGGACTCGAACCGACTAAAAACCTCCCGATGGTCCTCCTCGACGCATTTCGGTCGGCTCTGGGATCTCCTACGGAACGCACCAGTGCCGCCCTAGCGTCATGCCTCAGTGGTTCCTACCTTTTTTGTCGATTGCAGCCCCCAACTGCAACCGTGTACCACCCCGAGGACCCCTTTTAGTCGCCTTGTACGACAGGCAGGGGATACCGTAGCCGTATTCTAATGCCCGGGCTACAGGGCGCGGCGACGCAGTAGCTACGCCCGTCCCCGTCGCTGGTGTTCCCACACGTCCAGGTCGCACACACACTGTCGCGAAGCCACTTCTGATCACTCTCGTGGCCGCGAATGAGTACCTATAGCACTCTAGCTTAGGTGAATGTATTAGCACATATGCATCTATAAACATACTCTAACAACTTGCGGAATCCTTTATATATCTGACATATGGGCTGCCGCCTCGTGCGTACCAGCTCCATATGAGGTGTGGGGACCTTTGTCCCCGAGAATGTCCTCCAACCTCCCCTCATAGACATCCCTAACCACACAACTGATACTGTTCCAATCCACACGCTACTGATCCAGTTATAATCACCCGGGTGCACCCCTGATTGATACTGATATGGACTGAGGCTGAGACTACCGAACCTGAGACGCTGTTGTTACACTTGTTACTAATCCTCTAACACTAAAGAACTCCACACTAAGAACCGTGTTATCGCATGTCCGTGATCTGTAGGAAAACCTTATTCATATACATGATAAACCGTCACGCCTCTCAAAGAGAATAAGACATGTAGCCGCACATAAATACATCACATCATAAACAGTCATCGTCCGACCTGTGTAAACGATACCAAATCGTAACAATATCATAGGATGCATCGAAAGTGATTATGGAAAGAGCTCACCCAGGTTTTCCTCCAAATTTAACACTACAAATCTGCACGTAACTGTTCGTTCACAATCTAGCTGTCAGGAACTCAAACTCCTCGCCTACCCGTCCATTATAAACATGATTTCTTGTAGGTGTTGCTACATGAAATAAATCGGCTGTTTGAGACATCATTATTAACATCGTCATAAATGTAAGTATACTATCGTGAATCATGACTATTCACGACACACACCTAGGCTCACAGACACCTAGCAATCTACAAGATGCAGAACATTCTCAAAATATCAGACAAATTCTAAGAAATTTCCAGAAACTTGCATGAGAATGTAAAAATAAATTTCCTTTAGAAAGTTTATCCCGGGAAATTTTCATGGATGTAGGTAGGTATCATTAATTTCATGAATAATCTATTTTTCTTTAAGCAGGCCAATTAAACAGCTGGTAATGTATGTATCCAGAGAGTTGTTTTCAGTGTTTATAAAATTTAAGTTCTGAGAACTTTCCTTATTAGAATTTTCGCAACTTTGGAAACTTCTCCGCGGTGCATTGCCACGGACACCTCACCAAGTGGAAAAAGTTAGTCTTCAAATTTTAGCTGATTTAAGCGTTGAACTTTATAGCTCTAAAACATAACTCTGACCTCATTAGCGTCTTCCAAACAATGCAGGCGCTATCCAAAATAATTGGACACAAAGGAAAATGCGCTGTATTAGTTTGACACAAGGTGCATAGTATTGTGCTGGAGTGATGTGTTATAGAAACGTTTTAGCACTGAACCACATGACTTGTCGAGTTATGGCTTAAGGCGGGGGAGAAGTAAGATGACGTTATGGGGTACGGCTTCTTAGATCAACACCTGATGTGTTCACGGCCTATTACGCAAGAGGGAGTTACAGTGCACACTAGCGCCACTGGTAAATAAATAAATAAATATCAGGGGACATTCTAACACAAATCGAACTAGGCCTGGCCTGTAGTAAGCTCAATAGGCTTGTGTTATAGGTACTAGGCGACGATATATATAATAGATATAAATACTTAAATACATAGAAAACATCCAAGACTCAGAAACAAATATTCGTGCTCATCACACAAATATTTGCCCTTACCGGGATTCGAACCCAAGACCTTCAGCTTTTCGTAGGCAGCGTCACTACCCATTAGGCTAAACGGTCATCAATAATTGAAATTATATTTAACGATAGATATTTAAAAAAGTAGGCCACTACAACATGCACCTTGTATTTAAGTACCTTGTGGATACATCAAACTACTTTTTATGTTGCTGGATACGTCAATCTATTAGTCCAAAGTTATAACGGCCGTTTTTCTTTTGAGTTCATAGATCGACGAATCCAGCAACATAAAAACTAGTTTGATGTATTCACAAGGTCATTATATACAAAATACAGTGTGTAGTGGCCTCCTTTTTTTAAATATCTATCGTTAAATTTAAATAATCAGAATTATTTACCCGTGGCGCTAGTGAGCCCTGTAACGCCCTCTTAAAAAACAAAGTTTTAAGTGTTTAAACCGAGTTCAATTCAGTATTTCGCAATGCCACATAGGTACTTGAAAACTACCACATTTCCTTTCCGAGAGAACTATTTTTATTTCCTCAAAATAATATTGCTTTAAGCAAATAAATAATGGTTGAAATTTAAACGTTATATATTCGCGCCAAAAAGGCAGCCGCCATTATCGTGACGTCATAACTGCAACACCAAACCACAGACTACTAAGAAGAAACATAGAAACGTCAAATGTCCATGCCATGTCCTTTACAACGAAAAGTTATTTTTGCATTTGCTGTTCTGACGTCACTCACAGAAGACGAAATGGCGGTCGGCGTTTTCGGTCACGTAACATGCAGATAATAAAACATCGTTTTTAATTTTGAAATTAAAAATAAATCTCCTGTGTTTATAACAAAATAGTGTTATATTCGTATGTCTTATGGTAAAAGCTATATAAAAAAATACTTTGATAATTTAATTTTGATAGATGAAAATACCCAATTGTTTTAGCGCTGTAAGCCACAAATTACCTATTCCATTCGAGCCAAGCAACGCTACGTGTGCTGAATTTTTCTGCTTTGTAGCGCAAATTGCTCGTAGAGCCATGACACATTTATGTAAGTCGTTGGCCTTAAATGGCATATGTAAATGGTCTAAGACGGCGGTGAGATGTAAGAGAACATTATGAGGTAGGTCTTCTTAGACCAACGCTTGTAGATTTCGTGACCGATAATACTCTTATCAATCTTATAATAGATAACAAGCTTGCGCAACGGATTAACGAGCGTTCTGAAGCACGATATCGCCCTTGTACTATAAAACGTTTGAGACTAAGTATCTTTCGGCGGCGGGTTCTTAAACCGTGAAGACGGTTGAGAGGTTGAAGTGGGTTGATGGTGCCTCGTAGCATCAATAGCATTTATCATCATCATCATATCAGCCGAAAGACGTCCACTGGACATAGGCCTCCCCCAAAGAGTGCCAAACTGACCGGTCCTGCACCACCCGCATCCAGCGGACTCCTGCGACCTTTACCAGGTCATCAGTCCACCTTGTGGAGGACCTACCCACGCTACACCTTCCGGTACGTGGTCGCCACTCGAGAACTTTTCCGCCTCAACGGCCGTCGGTTCTACGTGCAATGTGCCTCGCCCACTGCCACTTAAATTTAGCGATTCGGAGGGCTATATCGGTTACCTTGGTTCTGCTGCGGATAGCCTCATTTCTGATACGATCACGCAGAGAAACTCCCAACATAGCCCTCTCCGTTGCCCTTTGGGTGACCAGGTTTCAGTGCTATATGTCATCACTGGCAACACACACTGGTCAAAGACTCTAGTCTTGAGTCAATAGCATTAGCGCTTCACGACCTCACCAGTATCCATTTCATGTATAACACCACATCGCCGAATCGCTAAACTTAAGTGGCATTGGGCCGCACATTGCACGTAGAACCAATGGCTGCTGGGACGGACAGGTTCTCGAGTGGTGACCACGTATCGGCATCAGGCGCAGTGGGTAGATTCGCCACAGGGTGGACTGATGACCTGATATAGATCGCGGGAGTCCGCTGGATTGTGGCACTCTTTGTGGGAGGCCTATGACCAGCAGTGGACGTCTTTCGGCTGGTATGATGATGATGATGACCACATCGCCTCCAACCTCATCTCATTAATGGACCGCAAACTATATATTTGAACAAGAGGCACTGAATATTAAACGCAGGCGTCCGCCTGATTAAACCTCCGCATCCTCTCGCTAAATCTCCGCAGGTGATGGATTAAGCTTGTGAGTGGTAGATGCAGACGGGAGATTTTTGGAAAAGCTAGGATAAAATGTTGTAACAAAACCATAGATCTATTAGACTCAGGACAGGCTATAGTAATAATAATACCACCATCGATGGTAGTATAAAAATCTCAATAAGTCAGAATCAGAATACTTTATTTCTGAAGTATAGGTATGATAGGTGTACACATGCATTCTAAAAAGTACAGCTGGGTCGTTCTTCTTTTTTACCGACAATGAACCGAGGTTTTTCTGTTTTTTTGGTTTTTGAACTATCGAAAATTGTGGTTTTGAAGTGCGATTTAAAAAAAAATGCATAGGTTTCTTCATTAGAACTAATTAAAGTTTCCTTTCTGGCCAATATAAATATTTATTTACGGTTGGTTTCTAAAAAAAACATGTGACAAAGTGGACTCTTTCAGTGGGGACAACATTTTGGTTTACCACTCTGTCACGGCATTCTACGAAAAAAAAACATTTAAAAAATGCTAGTTAGAGAAAGTGAAATATTAAATATCACTAATTAATAAAATAATATGGACGTTCATTTGAACATTATAAAACCGTAAACATCATTACTCAAATGAGATGCCGTAATAAGACGAAGGACAAGCTATTGTCGGTCGAAAAGAAGAACGACCCAGCTATGTTCTACCTTGCGGCGTACTAAACGTTTCTTAAGGTGGTTCGATTTCTATACAAAACGTTATTTGACATTCGCAGGCTAACAGCGCGATATTTTAAGAGACTTATGTAACAAACTTTCATAAATGGGTTTTCCATTTGCGCGAAATTCCCCCTTTCCTAGAATTAACTTGTATAAACTAGAATAATTTGAGAAATTAGCTTGGGACGTGAAACTTTGGGAAAACTATTTTTCTCAAATTATTCTAGTTTTTATTTTTAAGACCAAATGTGTGAGAGAAATTTCAGCCTCATTAATACAATACAATACAATACAAATACTCTTTATTGCACACCTCACACAAAAAAAGCAGTTACAGAGAGAAACAATACAATAACATGTAGGTAGAGGTAGACAACAGGCGATCTTATCGCTGAAGAGCGATGTCTTCCAGACAACCTCTGGGTATCGGAGAAAGAGATAAAACTAGATTATGCAGTAGGTGGTGCAGCGATTATTATTAATCAAAAATCAAGAAATTATAAAAATAAACGTACATAAATACCTCTATATATAAACATACACACACAATCATACATATATACAAATAACACAAACACAAGTATAATGATACATAAACAGTCTGCCAAAAAATACAATCAGGGTTAGGGGAGAGACAAATAATGTTCTTTAAGAAGGGATTTGAGGTTGCCGATAGATTTTGCTTGTCTGATGTCAAGAGGGAGAGAGTTCCACAGTCGGATAGAATTAATAGTGAACGAACTATAATACTATCGATTAGTCTATTACAATAGGGAGCGTTTGTTTTTTTAAATTTTAGTTGGTTCGAGTCTCGGGCGAGGCAAGCTAGTTTTAGAAAATCATTGAATGCAGTTTTGTTTCTTTTTAAAAATAAAGAAATGTCTCCTTTAAGTAAAATGAGCCAGCTTAAGGATTTAAGGTACCTACTTTCCCTCCAGGGCCCGACTTATCTTTCCACCCTGTATATAGCGCCGTCTAGTACCCATAACACAAGCCTAGTTCGATTTGTGTAAGAATGTCCCCTAATATTTAATTATTTATCATTATTATAACCAGGCCCTGCTGTCTCCTACAAAAGTTTGCAGGTGATGGGTACATAGTGCCTGATAGCCGTAACTTGTACTGAGCACAGGGTATATAATAATGGACCACAAACTATTATTTCAGCAAGAGGCTGTGCATATTAAGTGCAGGCGTCCGTCTGATTAAGCCTCGCTTCCTCACGCTAAATCTCCGCAGGTGATGTATAGAGCAAGTGAATCTGCCTGGTATCTGCAATGCACTCGAATGCCTCAAACCGTTAGTGAGGATTTATGAGGTGATGTGTACCAACATTACAATTTTGATGTAGCTTTCTGAAAGAGAATTTCACATCTGTACAAATACCAAATTAATAGACCGATTTAAACGGATTTTATCGCGAATAGCAGTTGACAACGAGTGCTATAAAATACTCGAAACGTTGGAATGTATTTAGTACATCCGTTAAACTGGTTTGACAGTAAGGAACCCATTTGTATCTAGTCAAAGTCAAAGTGATTTATTCTTCAATTTAGGCATATTACATGCACATATGAATGTCGGTAAACTACCACCGGTTCGGAAAGAAAACCTCTGCCTCGAGAAGAATCGGCGTGAAAAACTCGGCGAGGTGTCATTTTTTCAAAACAGTATACAATATATCATTTCAGTATCAGAGTATTACAACATTTTAAAATTACATTGATACAGTAGAATGCCTATTTATTTTGCGATAGATTTCTAGTGCAGGATTTCTAGACACAATTAATCCTCAAATCAATAAAGGGTGCCGTGCTTGTGCTTCCTCTAGAATTGGGAATGGATGAAAAATTTAGAAATGCCTGATTATTTTTTTGATGATAGGAATAACCTTCCTTAGCACCAGAGAAAAGTTTCAGATTTTTCAGCTGCGACAGTTATTTTGGAAAAATATAAACAGTTTCCTCATTTACGTTTAGGGTCAAGAACGGTAAATAGACACTTTCCTTGATCTGTCTCATATTACAAAAAACTATCTTAAATATCTGTGGTAAACTGACATTGGTAATGATCAATATAGCTGCTGCAAGTGTCAATATCATTGCCAGTGACAGTTTACCACACATATTTAATATATTTTTTTGTAATATGAGACCGATCGAGGAAGGTGCCGTAACTGACTCAAAACGTAAGTGAGGAAACTGTTTATATTTTTCAAAAAAAAATTACGCAGCTGAATAATCTGAAACTTTTTTCTGGTGCTAAGGAAGGTTATTCCTATCACCAAAAAATAATCAGGCTTTTCTAAAAATTTCATCCATTCCCAATTGTTTCCATAGACTTGGTCAGTTAAAAGGCAGGTGCTACCGTCCCAGCGTATAAAATGTACATTTCAATACCACTGCGGTTCACGCTTAACTTCAAGGACCTCGCAGAGACACCGACGTGGCCTGAATACGCCGAGTCTACCGTATGTAATTGGATATTAGAAACTCGGTACTTTCGGATGAGAATTTCAAGGAAACGCCACAGCTGCTGCAAAGAGCATCCACTTAAGATTTCCATGGGAAATAACGAATATTGTGTATACAATAAAAAAATATTATGTAATTAAATTTTAACACTCTTTCACTAGAAACTCGAAGAGAGGCTTATACCTACTCAGCAGTGGCCGATTACAGGCTGATAATGATGATGATGATGATGATGATGATGACTCTTTCACTACCGCTCCTACAAGCCAAAAATGTGGATGCGTATGCACATGTATTCTGGTCATATCTTTCGCATGTTTAAAAAACCAGCCATGTGCGAGTCGAACTCGCGCACGAAGGGTTCCGTACCATTATCTATAAAAACGGCAAAAAAATCATGCCTCTTGTATGGGAGCCCCAGTCCGACTCGCACTTGGCCGGTTTTTTAGTATTTGCTGTTATAGCGGCAACAGGAATACATCATCTCAGAAAATTTCAACTAACTACCACGGTTTATGAGATACAGCCTGGTGACAGACGGACGGACGGACAACGAAGTCTTAGTAATAGGGTCCCATTTTTATCCTTTGGGTACGGAACACTAATAATAAAAAAAACCGGTCAAGTGCGAGTCTGACTCGCGCACCGAGGGTTCCGAAACGAAATATCATACAACACACCCGTCTTGCCCCACCTCATGAGTACCTACAGCGCCATTTATCGGTGCATTTTGTTACTAACTTGCGCGACCAAGGATATCGGTATGTATAGTAAGGGAAATGTATTCACGTACCACCGTAGTACCCTGTCGCAATTGACATGCCGCTGTCACTCAAACTCGAGTGGTATGTCACCTTATTGCGATAGGGTTCTACGGTGGTACGTTAATACATTTCCCTTACGGTATGTTGGTTTTTTTGCGATAATTCTTTATCAAATGAATTAATTTCGATAATTCTTTTTTGATTTGCTAGAAGGTACTTTCAGAACACTTTCATACGAATTTGAAGGAAAAAAATGAAACACAGAAGTATTAAATTACAAACAAAATTAACATATGATTTTTGAAGAATAAAAAAAAATTACGCTAGATAGAGGTCTCTTTATACTTTTCCGGTAATATTCACGTTAATAGTAATAATATATATTATTTTCAAATTTTTCGCTTGGTTAACTTGGGAGATAAGGGGGGGGGAATGGTATTTTTTTCAACATTTTTCTTTATAAATCAAAATTTTACCATCGTAGAAAAAAAAAGAAAAACTGTTTTAGAATGTACATTTAAAGCCCTTTCAAATGATACCCCACTTGGCCTACTAACTAGACTTTTAATTTTTGCCCCCCCTTTTATCCGCCCTTTTGTATACAAATTAAAAGTATATATTAAAAAATTTCATATTCCATACACGAGGATTAACTTTGTTTACAACTATTCCAAATTTCAAATCAATAGCATTAGTAGTTCCTGAGATATTTGACTTTGTGACAGACAGACAGACGGACGAAGTCGCACCATAAGGGTTCCGTTTTTACCTTTTTGGTCCGGAACCCTAAAAATACCGACTTTAATTCAGCATTCCGCCTAGCAACATGAACAATTCCACGTTTCCTAAAAAAATACTTAAATCCGGTTCAATCGTGCCTATAGATTTTGAAGAGTTTCCTCGATTTCTCCAGAATTCAGTCCGTGGGGCCCACTTTAAAAGGATACCCTTTCAGACAAAAAAATAATTTTCTAAATCGGTCCAGGCGTCTTCGAGTAATCGGGAAACATATAACAATGTAAAAATAATAATATAACACAAGATTCCGACGAATTAAAAACTCTCTCCTTTTTTGCAGTCGGTAAAGAAGTCAAATCCTGCCCTCCCCAAACCTACACATATTTCCGTAGTCTTGCGAATCCAGAAGAATCAACGACGAGAATAAACCACGCAAGCTATTACTCCATAAACGGTGTTTTTAGGGTTCCGATACCTCAAAAGGAAAAACCGGAACCCTTATAGGATCACTCGGTTGTCTGTCTGTCCGTCTGTCACAGCCGATTTGCTCCGAAACTACTGGACCGATTGAGTTGAAATTTGGTACACATATGTAAATTGATGACCCAAAGATGGACGCGTAAAGCAAATTATTGAACTCTGAACAAGGGGGCCACTTTTGGGGGGTAAACTGGAAAATTTAAAAAAAAAGTTTTGCAAACTGTATTGTGTGACATATCAAATGAAAGGGGTTGTTGTAAGCATGTCAGATATTTTTTTTATAATTTTAGCATAAACAGATTTGAAGTAATTTAGGAAAAAAGACGAAAATTGACCATCTCCCCCCCCCTTATCTCCGAAACTACTAGGATTAAAATTCTGAAAAAAAAATGGTAAATAGTTCCTTGCCTAAAGATTACAGAAAAACCTACAAGAAGTTTGAGTATTCAAAAACACGTATGAAATTTAGATTATATTACTAGCGTGCGAGTTGAACTCGCACTTGCCCGGTTTTTTTTTGTATTTTCTTGTAATGCAACCACTTGAAAATAATTACTGATTAGCTTAATCCACCGTTACATAACTTGCTCTAGTCAGAGGCCTCGCCTTGTTTATATATCTAGGTACTTATCCGTATCTGTGTGAGACCGCAGGTGCCTGATAATCTGAATACTCTTAACCAAATTACCCCATTCCGCGTTACCACCCTCCAGGCTCGTTACTGTTCGTACTTAATTAAGGACAGTACGGCAACTTCGGGAACCATTTTTACAAAAAGGTTAGTGTAGTTACATGTAAGGGAAAATTTCGTTAACACGTTGGTTGCCATTTCACGCGAACTCGCGTGAAGCGGCTGTATACTCGTACGTAGTGGCCGCTCCCGCGAGTTCGCGTGATGATCGCATACAATATTGTCCGAGCCACAAAATTGCGGCCGTTGCGTATTGGCTTCTGATTTTTCCTTTGGCCACTTGGGAAGGGAATAAACGATTTTTTTTTTGGCCATCCATATAAATTCTGCATTTCCGGCTTGGCAACGAACGTGAAAATTTAAACTTTCGTGAATCAAAAAAATTCAGTCAATACATTCAAAATAGGAGAGGCAGGATGGTGGGCTACCTTGTACGGCACGACAGCTTCTTATTAAACATCTTAGAAGGAACAAAAAAAGACCAGAGAGCCAGTAATGATAAGGTAATAGTACATTGTTTAACGAGGGGCGTAAGCGGAATATTGCTAACAAGAGTCTATCAGAAGCCCGCCGCCGAAGGCGGAGGGCTTTTGATGACTCGAGTTTGCAATATTCTTACGCCCGTGTTATACACAATGTTTTCCATCACATTTGCGAGGAAATAAATAACTACAAAATACAGAAAAATCTAAGTTTCATACAGCCGCACCAATCAAATATTGACAACTTCACTTCCAGATCAGTGCTAGTGGAGCGCGCAGCTTCAATATTTCAACCAATCACAGAGCAACCAGATGTGCTTAAGCCAATCAGAGGTTTCTATATTTTAAAACTAAACTTAACAGCCCGTGGGAGGTAAAACGGCTATAACTGCTCTGTACGCTCGCAAGTAATAACGCCATTGACGAGCAAGTGTGATGAAAAGGATATAACGAGCTCACTGTCTCAATGTACTTCTCGCTTCTGCATCTGACTGGGATGTTTTTTCTAGTAGCAGGGTAAGGCTCTGTCGTGAATGCTGAAGGTTCTGCGAGGCGATGCATAACCGTCGCTCTTCGGTAGTATATTAAGTGTTCAGGTAATGTTAATTCTAAGATTCACAGTGCATTAGTTTTTTAACTGTTATTGTGTAATATTTTTTGAATAATTGCTGTTGAGTCGTATGACGAAGCCAAGAGGCTGGCAATGGAGAGAGCAAAGTAGCGGTTACGACCTTTAGTAAAGATGACGATGATGAGCTGATAGTAACGGTTAAACTCAAGCATTAATGCGTAGGTAGACCCACCACAAGGTGGACTGAACCTGGTGAAGGTCACGGAACTCTTTGGGGAGGCCCAAGTCCAGCAGTGGAAGTCTTTCGGTTGATATGATGATGATAATAGTAACTTCTGGCGATGTGTGTTCGCCCCGTATACCTACTCAACAACTGGCCGAAAGAAAACTTATCCTTAAAAAGAACTTCAGCTGGTCGATCACGTAACGCATTGTGCGCGCAGGTAGATCTAAACGTCAATTTTTATATGGAAAAATGACAGTTGGATCTACTTTCGTGGTTCTAATCATGTCGCCCGTACTGTTTAACCGTTATTACTAGTGAGAAATTTAAAGTTGTCAACGCGGTTTAAGTGTAAAAATTTAACAGACAGACATACAGAGCTACTTTCTTTTTTATTAGTAGTATGGATTTTGTCGCAGCTTAATGACACCTATGCGTTAAAATGTTGACACAACTGTGTAAATACGGCATCAATCAGATCCATAGCTAATCAGTTTTTTTTTACCGATAGACGGGTCGTTCTTCTTTTCGACCGACAATAGCCTGTCCTTCGTCTTATTAAGGCATCTCATTTGAGTAATGATGTTTACGGTTTTATAATGTTCGAATGAACGTCCATATTATTTTATTAATTAGGGATATTCAACATTTCACTTTCTCTAACTAGCATTTTTTAAATGTTTTTTTTTTCGTAGAATGCCGTGACAGAGTGGTAAACCAAAATGTTGTCCCCACTGAAAGAGTCCACTTTGTCACATGTTTTTTTTTAGAAACCAACCGAAAATAAATATTTATATTGGCCAGAAAGGAAACATTAATTAGTTCTAATGAAGAAACCTATGCATTTTTTTTTAAATCGCACTTCAAAACCACAATTTTCGATAGTTCAAAAACCAAAAAAACAGAAAAACCTCGGTTCATTGTCGGTAAAAAAGAAGAACGACCCAGACACATTTCTATTTACAAAAGATCTACTCAGTATTTTGTATCAGAATACACTTTTGTAAGTTTTGTTACTGCCTGTGAGGAATGGATCTCGTGGGAGTTTAATTCTCATAACGATCTAAACTGGATCGGAGAATAATTTTATTCTCGCTAGTAACGTTTCACAATACAATACAATACAAATATGTACTCTTTATTGCACACCTCACATAAAGAAAACAGTCACAACTGCCAAAGCATGGATGCCGAAAGCATGGCTGCCGAAGCATGTTTCACTGTCAAAGCATGGATTTAATGAGAATTTATTCACATATATACATCTTAGTAATAGAAGAAAGGATCTTGCGAGATATTATAGATCTATTTTCCCAGATCCATTAAATAGATTCATTATTATCATTTGATTTCAGTTGTTAAGATCCTTTACCGTACTGTTTCTTTATTCACTTTAGATTTCCCACGAAAGGAGACCCGATAGGTGCATGTGACGTCTCGGAGGGTGAATTTTAAAACACAACTTTGAAATTTCTTGCTCAAGTAAGTACTTGGTTAATAAGTACGAGTGATATTAAACATCATACATATATAATAAGAGAAGTGGAACGAAATTTACAAGACACTTTGATATTAGATGTGAGATTAGACCCTTCAGTACCACCTCGTAGCTAGATTTGGTAGCTAGCTTCGAATTGGGAGAAATAATTCCAATACGGAGCTGGCTACAAAGCGGGAATCCTCTAGTCCCATCTCTTAGCCAGATTTGGTAGCTAGCTTTGAAATGGAAAATGTGGTTTCCCGTCTCGCAGCCAGCTTCAAATTGGGAACGATTTTCCTATCTTCCTTCTTCTTCTTCCTCTATGAGATGGGCCTAAAAGATTCCCATTTCGCAGCCAGCTTCGAAGTGGAAATTATTTCTCCCATTTCGAAGCTTGCTACAAAATCTGGCTACAAGATGAGGAAACCGTTGCCATTTCGTTTCGTAAAGTCATTACTTTATCAATATCGATATCTTAATGAAAATACGTAGAAAATTACCTATGGCCAGAGACAAGTGATTTATTTTTATAAATCTTATTGATATAATGCCGGCCATTACTGCTAGTTTCTGAACGCATTTTAGCGGGTTTATAGCATGTAAGTAGATAAAAACGTTTTATGTTACCGCTGTGTTAAAAGTAATAATTTTATCACCCTGGTACATTATTAAATTAATATAAAATAAATACCTGTTTTACGATGTACTTACAACAAAATTCACAACAAATTTTAAGTTCCTTTAAACGGGGCACTATTTTCCACCGAAAGTATTCACGAACGTTATTAAGTAGAACTTTCAAGTTTGCTTTGTTTTAAGCTCTGAAACTTTCAAAAATCTTTACCAACACTAAAGTTCGGGCTCAAATTTAGTTGTGCTATGTAAAGTTCCGAAGAACTTTGTCAATCACTTGAAAATAATAAACCTTGAGAAATTGTGTAGGTGTATTTAATTTAATTTAATTAATGATATGAAGTTATTTTTTGCACGTTAAAAAGTCGCATACACACAGATAAATAAGTACTTATACATATGAGGTGCTGAATAGAATACTCAATTAGAAAGTAGTCATAGAAGCCGTGACTTTAAAACTCATCAAAAATTTTTTTTTTTTGTAAGGCAATGTAAACCTAAACATTACCAAAGCGAACTCTAAACTAGATAATAACATCACTAGTCTAGGCAAAATACGGTTTTTTGGCAAAAATTCAATATCAGGCTAATTGGCTACTTTCCTAAAAATTATAATATTATTATTTAGTTCGTCAGTTAGATTATCAAAACATATTAGACACATTTTTTTGTTATCAATTCAACAAAAAATGATGAAGATATAGCCCGTTAAAGTTCCGTATGACGTCACATGGTACACTTTTTAGCATAATGTGACGTCACGCGGAACTTTAACACGCTATACCTATTTATGGTTCAATGGATCTGGGATCACAGAAATCGTCCAATACGATCACCTGGGAGATCGTGTCAGGTGATCCTTTTTTTTTTTTTTTTTTTGTCTGAGTGGAAATGCGCTTACGCATCCCCCCTCAGCCTGGGGAAGCTATATAGGGGGGTATGTGGGACTCTCACCCTCCGGCCAACTCTATTGAAAGAGAAGGCGGAGGGCGTCTACCCACTAAAACCACTCCGACGTTTCCGTCTCTGCCGTTAATGGGAGCGCCATGGGATCGCGAGCATGTCACCATGATCCTAGCGGATAGGTACTGTGGTGTGGTTCTTCTTTAGGACCGCGGCGGCAGTACAGTCAGCAGCAGAAGTAGCTAAGCACTTTAACATGCTCAGAATGATCTGCACAGAACCTTATTCTCTTGACATTAGAGTCCGTGTGCAGATCAATTTGAGCACTAGGCCCGCTTAGCTACTTCTGCTGCTGACTGTACATATAACTGGTGTTATTAGTAGGTATAATATTACATTCTATAACAAAAAATACTACAACAAAAATCAGTTTCCTATTTTGCCAGTAATTTAACCGAACTCATTCCATTTGACACACATAAGAGAAATACAATTTCTCTCGAGCGGAAAAATAACTTTGTCACATGATTGACGTTAATATATTGGTCTATTTTCAAGATAAATTGTCAACCCAAGTCCAAATGGAAGCGGGAACAGAAAAATAAAAGAATTATATTTGCAAGTAATTGGAAACTACACAAACGGAACAAGACTTATTTTACAAAAACAAATAATTTATGGTTTGAAAGTGAGTAATTATAAAAGGTCACAGTATCCTTATTGTTTGTCACATTCAGCCATTTTGTGAGGCTAATAGGTATAAGTATTTCTAGAGATGTTTTTTTTTTTACCTAGATAAAACTATGAAACTAACTAACTTGATAAAACTATGTTTTATCAAGGAATAAATGAATGAATGAATGAATGAAAAGGGTTCTTAAGTTCATCTCCGGTACTCGAACTATTTGCCCTAGTACCTATACTAGTACTTAGATCGTCGACTAATATACTTATTGAGCTTATTATGGGATCAGATCAATTCGTGTCAGATTGTCCCCTAAAAAATGTTGTTTTGAGCTTGAAGTACCGTGGAATGAGATTACTTTAGAAAAAAAATGCTACTTTGATAATTTAGAATGTCGTACAAAAGCAGAACTAATTGAAATTAAGAAGATTTAATCGAGTATACAGCAAAATAGAATAGGTACTATTAATATATTATCTAATATACCTAATAAAAAAAACCGGACAAGTGCGAGTTCAACTCGCGTGGTGTGGGTTCCGTATATAATCTAAATTTCATAAGTGTTTTTGAATACTCAAACTTCTTATATGTTTTCCTGTAATCTTTAGGCAAGGAACTATTTTGCATATTTTTTTCAGAATTTTAATCCTAGTAGTTTCGGAGATAAGGGGGTGGTTACTTTTCGTCTTTTTTGCTTAATTACTTCAAATCTGTTTCTGCTAAAATTATAAAAAAAAAATCTGACATGCTGACAACAACCACTTTCATTTAACATGTCACACAATACAGTTTGCAAAACTTTGTTTTTTTAATTTTCCAGTTTACCTCCCAAAAGTGGCCCCCTTGTTCAAAATTCATTAATTTACTTTACGCGTCCATCTTTGGGTCACCAATTTACATATGTGTACCAAATTTCAACTCAATCGGTTCAGTAGTTTCGGAGCAAATCGGCTGTGACAGATGGACAGACAGACAACCGAGTGATCCTATAAGAGTTCCGTTTTTTTCCTTTTGAGGTATCGGAACCCTAATATTACCACAGATCACCCACAAGTAAAAACAATGATTTCGAAGAAGAAAAACCAATTTGATCAAAGTCGCCCCTAATCAAAGTAAATACTCAAGGCAAATAATAATAACTATAACAATTTAAAGTCCAGTGCCACCTCTCTACCCCCCAGCTCTCTGACCGGTGTTGCCCTTAGGCCATTTTTTAATGTCGCTATTAATAGGGGCCCATCTAGCAGTTGGCGAGTCACCGTCTGCCAGAGATAAAAAGTGAAACAGTTTTATTAGGCAGGCGTCCGATGTTTCACCAATAGCCCAGTCACTAGTCCATCATTTTCATCCAATAACCCGTTTTATTTAGATTCCATCAACCAGTAATAGTCCCTATACACACCAGCGGATGCTGTCTCTGTGTGCGTCCCATGACACGGGCAGGGACAGCATCCGCCCGGTGTACTCCTTGCATTCCATTAAATTGTCAAAAGGGCCTCTACGTGTTGGCTCAGTTGGTACTTTGTAGGTACCTAGACCCACGCACGCCTCCCAAAGGTCCGGGACATCATGTCCCGTGAGCGGGAATGACATACTATAACAATTACATAAAAGTATCGAATAATTTCGCTTGAGAACTATACAACCGGAAGTATGTCAACCATCGCTTTAATTGGCGTTTGAATTGATTTCCGCTCAACGCCTGAATCACATTAACGCGGCCTGCGGTGGCGGTCAATAGTCAACGTGACAGTTAATGAATATAGTGTGACAATTCACACCAATTGATCTAGTCCCAAACTAGGCAAAGCCTGTACTATGGGTTAGTTAGTTAGTTAGTTTTACTGGGCATTTTCAGCAAATCGACATCCAACGTGCCTATGTTCCGAAAAACTCATTGGTACGAGCCGGGATCCCAACGACCGCCGCTTGACAGCCGCATGCTTGAACCACTAGGCTACCGTAGCTTCCTGTACTATGGGTACTAGACAACTGATAAACATACTTATATAGATATATACATACTTAAATAGATATTGAACACCCAAGACTCGAGAACAAACATTCGTATTCATCATACAAATATCTGCCCCGACCGGGATCGAACCCGGGACCTCAAGCTTCATATAGTCAGGTTCTCTAACCACTAGGCTATTCGGTCGTCAAATGCCAAATTTACTATTGACCGCCACCGCAGGCCGCGCCGGTGTGCCGGCTTAACATTTTTAAGCTAGTAAGAACCTCAAAACCGTAGCTAGCAAGATAGCTATGTCCAATTCCATTCCACTATTATTTGCTAATAGCCCCAGTACTCCTAAATCATCCCAGCAGCTCAATTTATCAACTCAAGCTACGTTGTTTTATCACAAACCGCTCTGTTTCACTTTTTGTGTATACCCTTTTATCTATGAACCTAAATTTAGCGTTTAAAATGCGCTATTCATCACTCTTTCTCGCCTGATAGAGAAGTAAGTGAAAGAGATAGGGATAGTGGTCGAAAATTTGGGTAAGCGCCGTCTGGATCTGGTGCTCCGTTTAGATTGAGTTAGATATTTAGCGATTTCCTACTTGAATCAGTCACGAGAAGTTACTTATACTCATACAAGTCATGCACATATACATACAAGACACGCACATATATAGTTTAACATCACACCAGCTGGTCGATTGTGTAACGTTTCTTACGTACGTTAGGTAAACCTAAATGTCATTTGTTGTATGGGAAAATGACAGTTGAGTTGTCCTAACGCTCGTCCAAAAAGTAAGGCAACTACGTCTCTGGCTATAATATGGCAATTACCGCCTGCCTGCGAAAAATCTCACTTTCAGGGGCCCATTGCATAACAATTTACAACTTATAATACAAGCGGAAGTCTCTTTCTAATGCGAGGAGTTGAAAAGAGGCTTCCGCTTGTAATATAAGTTGTAAATTGTTATGCAATGGGCCCCTGGTCAAGGGGAAACGTAAAAATTTGTAGTCACCACGGGGGGTAATAAAGCAAGCATCAGATCGCATATGTTTCGCTCTTGTGCCATGGCCCGGGGTCAAATACGCCTACAATCCGAGATATTCGTTGGTTTACCGCTCTAGACGAGTAATATACTTATGACATTATATCTGTTGTCCGTAATACTCTGCATCCATTAACATACCTTGATATTTTGACAGTACGACTACATCATGGATAGGGATATTTGGCAGCGATAAAATCCTGCATTAGAAATCTGTCGTAAAATAAATAGGCTTTCTACTGTAGCAATGTAATTTAAAAAAATTATAATACTCTGATACTGAAATGATATATTGTATACTGTTTTGAAAAAATGACACCTCGCCGAGTTTTTTACGCCGGTTCTGCTCGAGGCAGAGGTTTACTTTCCGAACCGGTGGTAGTTTATCGACATTGCATTGCATGTAATATGCCTAAATTGAAGAATAAATCACTTTGACTTTGACTTTGACTTTGTACAGTCCTACAGGCCCGTATAGTTTGTTTATGTTTACCTGACGAAAAGTACTTCAAACCAACCATTACCGACATCTATTATCTTCATGTAGGGTTGTCAAAACAATCACGCAGGTGTGTCGGTAAGCCAAAAGTATACTGTAAATAAATAACCGAACAAACAGTATATCATCCAGTTCAAGCCACACTTCGGTCAGTTTTGTAACGTCTATTTGTTATCGTTTCCTTTCATATTTAGCAACAAAAGAAGTTATAAAATCCAACGTTCAGTGCATTTTCATCATTTTAACTATTTCATTACCATCATCATCATCATATCATATCAGCCGAAAGACGTCCACTGCTGGACATAGGCCTATTTAAAACAAACTATATAAAGCTCTCAGACCTGCTTGCCAGTCAACTTGACCAAGTACTTGACCAGTAGAAACGCGGTGCCCGTTCTAGCGCGGCGGGTAATGGCTCGGAAACAGTTGTTTGATGTCGATATACCCGGCGATGTGTCATGCGAGGGCACCTGCGGTAACCGAGCGTTCGATTCTTGCGAGATTAAGGAACTGGTCGAATGGACCTCTAAAAATGCTATGGTTACTGTGTGCTCTAGGAGAAAATCAATCAATGACTATAATGTTGTGGTGACTACTGACTATCATCATCGTCATCGTCATATCAGCCGAAAGACATCCACTGCTGGACCTCCCAAAGAGTGCCAAATTGACCGGTCCTGCGGCACCAGCATCCACTACGTTCCTCATATTTTTAGGGATCCGATACCTCAAAAGGAAAAAACGGAACCCTTATAGGATCACTCGGTTGTCTGTCTGTCCGTCTACGAAACGAAACTACTGGACCGATTGAGTTGAAATTTGGTACACATATGTAAATTGGTGACCCAAAGATGGACGCGTAAAGTAAATTAATGAATTCTGAATAAAGGGGCCACTTTTGGGGGTTAATTGGAAAATTTTAAAAAAAGTTTCGCAAACTGTATTGTGTGACATATCGAATGAAAGGGGTTGTTGTAAGCATGTCAGATATTTTTTTTATAATTTTAGCAAAAACAGATTTGAAGTAATTTAGGAAATAAGACGAAAATTGACCATTCGCCCCCTTATCTCCGAAGCTACGAGGATTAAAATTCTGAAAAAAATATGGAAAATAGTTCCCTGCCTAAAGATTACATGAAAACCTATAAGAAGTTTGAGTATTCAAAAACACTTATGAAATTTAGATTATATACGGAACCCTCACCACGCGAGTTGAACTCGCACTTGTCCGGTTTTTTTATCGCACTGCACCCACCTTAACACGTTTCTGTTGGTCCCATGGTTGACTGGTAGAGAATGCTTTGTGGCAATAAGTGTGGACTAATACCAACAAGGTCTAGTTTTTCTTCTGGTTTGAAAGCTCAGATAGCAGTCGCTTTTGTAAAACTAAAGCCTGCGCCAAATCTTGGAATTAGGTTCCAAAGTGGACCCCGGGCTCTTCTAGCCAACAAGGCTAGAAGGATGTCAATGATAAAGTTTTCTTCACCAGATGCATCACATAAAAACACGGTTAGCGTTATTATACTGTTTGCCTGTTTTAATGTTTAATCCGTAACTTCAAGATGGCTGCAAACGGCAAACTCTAATGTTCTATTTAATTTAAAACCAAGTTTTGTCTTGCGAGAGCATAATCACAGCTTGTGTGTTCTGAATGTCCTGCCGTGTGCACACTGAGAGCTACTTACAACTAATTTGACAATAAATAGCGAAGGTCTATTGTTCGATCGAACCTGGTGACGCAGAATAGCTTCAAGTCCCAAGGATTCTGGTCAATCATCGAATTTAAACTTTAGTAAGACATATTTAAATAAATGCTAATAAATCCTCGGTTAAACTAACGTATTTAATGTCACTACGGGTGACATGTTTCGAACTGGACAGACGTAATATTTTGACTTCATTCGAGGGCGCGTCACTTTATAGTTGTCACTTGCTCGTGGGCGTGTGCGTTGTTTCCACGTTCACTTGTCTCGGCATCCAATTGGATGCATAAACGTTCACGTTGATGTTGACGCATTGGCGCGTCGCGCCCTGTTTCGATGTCCAACGGGCCGCGTAACAATTCAATGGACCAATTTTAGTGCAGCGCTGCTCCATTCGGCTTGTTAGAGAGGTCATGAACGTTACGTACTCCTGCTGTGGTGCCTTGACCAGAAGTGGATATTGATCTCCGTAGAATACAAAGTTTTTTAAATAATAAAGACAAAGTCCAAGATGGATCACGCTCACGCAATGCCTGTTCAATATTGCCTTGAAGACATCAACGCCGGAAGAGAATTCCAAATTGCAATCCTAGCTCTTAATTTGCCCAGTGGTTTGTATACCTTTCACATTTTTCACTTTCATTGAGTCAGAACTCGCAAAACATATTCATAGCAAAATAAATAGACCGCCAGTGGAGGCTAGCACATCAGTTGCAGTAACGCTACGCGAGCTGAGAAAATCTACCCTCCTCTTTCTAATTGGAACAGTGCGACTGGGACTGGACTCGCTGAGTAGCGCGCGACGCGATTAGACAGCAAGTTGTGCTAGGCTAGAACGTCACCATCCTCCTACCATTTTTCCCGGTTGTAGCCTTGATCACACGTACCTATAATGACGAGAGAGTACCGAGCGAGCCACTCGGACCTTGTTTTATTTACTCGCTCGCGACTTTGCTCGGCCGAGAGTACTCTATCGGCCACTATATAGGTACTCGGCACGTGTGATCCACTTCGGCACCTAATCCTAAAATTTGGCGTAGGCACTAGTCTTACGAAAGCATGTGCCATCTGACCTCTGAGCCAGGAAAACAAGACCATTTTGGGATGAGACCACGTCTCCTCACGACATTTTTCGTCACAGAATAGCTACTGATATTTCGTACAAAGTTTTTTTTCAAAGGCGCTGTTAGATCTCGCCCTCCAGACTCAAAAGCATGATTGGCTGCATTTGCTAAGTTGTGCGAAAACATCTGAGCGTAAAATTAAACTAGCGGGGCATCCTGTGTGCGACAGCCTAGTCTTTCCGCTTATTCCAAGCAGGTAGTGGAGTGAGCAAATTGAATTTGAAGTTCCTTAATCTTCTAGAGCTTATTACGGGGATTTGCAGTATCTTGGCTTAGACCAACAATGAGAACTTCCAACGGTTGAGTATTTTTGGAAGGTATCGTTTGCTTAAAGATTCGAATCTTGGCTAACGTGCGCATCCCCAACAGTTGCCGCCCATATTTTATTAAACTGAAATTATTGACTCTGCCGTGTATTTATATATACTACAAGCCGCTCTTTTTGTCCGTGAAAATTCTTATCTATTTCAAAAGAAATAAGATGTCGAGACAACCACGCAGTACTGAGAAATGCATTTACTCAGTAGACTATTTTTTAAATTATGGTTCTTTATATTTTTTATAAAATACATTATCTAAATTGTTAGTAGGTACCCATTCTTAAGAATATATTGAAAAAATATTATTACACTAGCCGACATAATCATAAGATGTATGGATTATAAAATAAATATACTATTAGGATAATGAATCTATTATTATTATATTACTAAAGCATTGTAAAAATAATATGAAATGAAAGTTAAACTTTTAATTAAAATGTATAAATATGTATTAATGCAAAAATGTTATTAATGTTATTAGGTATCTTATGCATGTTAGTATTAAGTTTTGTGTCAAAAGTCAAAGTCAAAGTCAAAGTGATTTATTCTTCAATTTAGGCATATTACATGCTCCTATGAATGTCGATAAACTACCACCGGTTCGGAAAGTAAACCTCTGCCTCGAGAAGAACCGGCGTAATAAACTCGGCGAGGTGTCATTTTTTCAAAACAGTATACAATATATCATATCAGTATCAGAGTATTATAAAATTTTAAAATTACATTGCTACAGTAGAAAGCCTATTTATTTTACGACAGGTTTCTAGTGCAGGATTTTATCGCTGCCAAATATCCCTATCCATGATGTAGTCGTTTATCTTATAATATGCTTTTGAAATGAGTGTCCGTTTTACGACAGATTTGAATTTAGAGTCAGTAAGTTCGGTAATGTGTTTTGGAATTTTATTGTAGAATTTTATACAATTTCCCAAGAACGACTTTTTCGCTTTTACTAGCCTGTAAAAAGTTGTTTTGAGCTTCCCTGCGCTTCTGGTAACCTTGGGTCTATCAGTGTTTGTTGGGTAGTTGTATAAATTCTTCCTAACATACATTATTATTTCAAATACGTATAGCGACGGCAGTGTTAGAATATCTGTTTCCTTGAAAAATTCTCTTAATGACTCACGCGACCCGAGGTTATAAATTGCTCTAACAGCCCTTTTTTGTAAAATAAATACAGTCTCAATATCTGCCGCTGATCCCCATAAAATAAGACCATAAGTAATTATACTGTTAAAGTAAGCGAAGTAAACTAACCGTGCCGTTGCTACATTGGTAAGCTGCCTTATTCTCCTGACTGCAAAAGCAGCGGAGCTCAACCTACTTCCTATCGCAGTTATGTGGGAACCCCACTGCAGTTTAGAGTCTAACGTAATACCTAAGAATACAGTTGACTTTACAAATTCTATGGTTTCACCATTAAGTTTAATATTTGAGGCTAAGTTTACATTTGAGTTCGCTAGTGTGAATTTTATACATTTCGGTTTTTTCGGATTCAACACTAAGTTATTGGCAGCAAACCAGTCAGATATCATGGACAGGGTGTTATTTGGTTCAATGAGTTCAGTATCTTTCCTATTAACCTTGAACAGTAACGAGGTGTCATCGGCGAACATGACAATGCCTGATCTTCGACTTACCATATATGGTAGATCATTTACATAAACAAGGAACAGGAATGGACCTAAAATAGATCCTTGAGGTACTCCCATCTCCACCACTGTCTCTGACGAAATAGCCCCATTTATCGCTACCTTTTGATTCCTTTGTGTTAAATATGACTCAATGAGATCTAATGCATGTCCTCTAATGCCATAAAATTTAAGTTTACAAATTAAGGTACTATGATCTACACAATCAAATGCTTTGGAAAGGTCGCAGAAGACTCCAATGGCCCTTACAGGGCGTCATGGTCTGATCTAAATACTGAATAAGTATCGTATTGTAGAGGTCAGTACGCTTACCATGAGAGCCTATCGAAAACGTACAATAGTAAACGTTTCCCGAGATCGAGCTAACGCACTTCGCGTAGATTTCGATTCTCGCAAGTTCGAGCTGTCAAATTCGTCGTACTCATGGTGCCGACATACTCCGAAAACAACTACAAAACGTTACTCGCTAGCGTCTAGTTTTCGATGCGTAATTTAACTTTCGAATCGTATTACCAAACGCTAGCGTGAGTCACAAATTTGACATTTCGAATCGAAAAACACCGTAGCATTTGTAGTTTACTATTTCACTTGCAAAATGGTGCGTGATAACGTATAATTCCGTAATAATTCCGTCAAGATCCGATCGATACCTATCTCAAATTAAAGAACTTATAAAAATAAGGGTTTTGAATCGACAACTTATATCCGCAAAATTCGGATTGTCGCGTATTTTGTATTTAAAAATGCAAATAATTGGCACACGTTCCGCCATATTGGGTCGACCGACTCAGTGGAGGTTCATCGCACACTGTTAAAATTATACTTAATGTCCTTAAACTTAAGGTATAGATTCCTTTAAAGTCTTTAAACTTTGGCGTTGGGGAATTTTTCGACTTTGGCAATGCGCGTATTCTGTAATGTCATAACCGACAAACGCTAGCATTTAAATTAAAACGATAAATGCTTGTGATATAAGGCTGAATATTGAAAAATCTATTAAACTATACGAACGATCGACTTAACTGTTGCGAGCAAGTAAACTTATAAGGGACTTGTGGTACCGATTTGATTTTTAGTTCTGTAAGTGACCGCTAGGGGCGGTGTATAGAGTTTTCATACAAATCTTTAACTTAGTCGATACTCACGTAGCGTATCTCGACTCGCTTTAAACTCGGACTAGCGCTACAGTAGGGGCGGCAAAATTTTAACAGCCTACTGGCGGCAAATGTGTAAATACGCCACTGTAACATGGCTTTACAAATTAATAAATGAAATGAAAAATGAATAAAATAATAGTAAATTGTAATAAACCATTCTAAGTTGTTTTGCCATTGTGGCAACAGTGAGTATGGATAACCCAAGCCGAATACAATACTTATCTTACGTATCGTGTCGTGTCGTGGCGCGTCAGGACGAAATTCAAATATTTCGTACGGTTAGATTCATATTCGTCAGATACGCTATTCGCTATTCGGCTCCTGTTTTCTCTGACGTCAGAGCGCATCAGAGAGCATAATTATCGTATAATCTGACTTTATCGTCGATTGGTATAGGCACGCAGATACTGCAGGCAAAACAGTGCTAATGCAAGCAATAGAAACATAATGTTGAACATCTAGTTATAAATATGTGGTCTCCGTTGAAGTATTCTTCCAATTTTCTTCCTTCAATCTTCCAATTATTTTAATTTTATTAAGATTTACATGAAAGCATTTTTTCCTTTTTGCAATTCATCGCAACACCCAAATTTTTACAACACCAACTCACCTCACTCGAGATAAAGTTTTAAACTACTAAAATTGCAACCCATTCTTCGACTTTTGACTGGCACTTTTCGGCATAAAGTCATATGAAGGCAAAAACTGGCGCCGACCATTTTCTGAAATCTAAAGAGGCTATGTGTATTTTATGGTGCAAGCAACTACATTTCTTCTTGCTAAAGCCGTTAACTCTAAAATCGTGTGAACTTTCAGTTACACTCACGGCGCTTTAGATTCCAGTTACAAAATTGTGTCAAGGTATGATTTAGTGACGATAGAAATTCAGAGAGAAACGTAGGTTTCTGCCGCCGTTCGATGGTGACTCTGGGACGATTTATGGTGGAAACTGGAACACTTTATGGTTCTTCGCAAAGAGTGGAAATGGAAACGATGCGTTTGAGTTGCTATGCACACAATAGCCTTAGGCCATGCCTGTTTTTGGCGGGGCGGAATGCGATCTTTTGTACTTTGTACCGTGCCGAGTTTGAAGGAGCCGTGGAAGATCAGTTACTCATTGAACCGATGCTTTGAAGGAAATCTCCGAAGGGAACTTGCAGACGACCGGTAACAGATTGGCCTGGAAGGCATTAGTGTGCAAAGCGACAACCTCTTGTAGTCACGAGGCTCAGTCATGAGGACATGACGAAGATGAAGAATTTAGTACTTTACTAGGAGCCCCACGTATGACGCACCGCTGCCGCCGGTGCCTGACGTCGTGGAAGGCTTTTAACGTAGACTCAAAATTTATTATTAGGTACTCCGAAAGATATCCCCTGCCTGCCGTACAAGGCGACTAAAAGAGGTCCTCGGGATGGTACACGGTTGCAGTTGGGGGCTGCAATCGGAAAAAAAAGGTAGATACCACTGGGGCATGGCGATAGGGCGGCACTGGTGCGTTCCGTAGGAAATCCCAGAGCCGTCCGAAATGCGTCGAGGAGGACCATCGGGGGGTTTTTAGTCGGTGCGAGTCCGACATAACCTCCGCGCTATCCCCGTGGCGTGGAGGTATCCATAACGGATTTTCCTCCCATAAAAAAAGGTACTCCAAAAGAAAGAAGGCAAAAAAACATGCGTAGTGACGAAAATCCCATTCAGATATCTCAAAAAATTACGAAACTACAACCGTTTTAGTATTGCTTGTTAGAGAAAACGCTCCGGGATTGTGACGTCACGACCATCGAGCGTCATTGTAAATGACAATCGTTTCATATGAAGATGCGTTTTGCGAAAAAGGGACAAAATGTATCTTAAAACTTTGGACACTTATAACTTCGTGATTATTTAATCCCCTGCTTTACTTTTTTCTCCATTTGACAATATATTTAATCTGTTTTCGAGAAAATTCATCATTATTGGTTATTTTATTTGGTGTATACCCTATTGTTGATATTGATAGTGAAGTAAGCGTGCTTTCGAAATGCTTCCGTCTCGCTCAGTTAGTCGCTCTTTAACTAGCGAATACATCCTGTAAATTTCATACAAGCGAATATTTTAAATCACTATAGTTTTTTTTATAAAATACTGTCCAGTGATTGACCATAATCTCACCTCATGGTAAGCGATGACCGAGCCTAGGATGAAGGTCACGGATTCAGTAGTAGCCTATTCACTCTTGCCTTGAAGGCACCTAGATCGTAATTCTAGCTAGCTACCTAGATAGTTCTCAGTTTTCGACCGTACAAATGATATACGGGGTGGGCCCTGTAACAGGAGCAAATATTTAAAAGGAGGCTTCCTTAGAGCATCTGTAGTAACCCCTTTTGTCCATTTCTTTTCAAATTTGTTTAACTCGGAGAAAAATTGATCTAAAGTTATGAAGTTATGAGTTATGTATCTTGGCACCACGAGATCATAGCACAGTAGTCAATGCAGATTTTGAGGTAACATCATGTAGTGAGTCATAATAGTTTTTGCATTTTTAATTTTCAAAAGATATTTTTGTGATTTTTTCAATTTCTTTTAGTGTTTTTAAAATAAAAAGTTACTTATATCAATCCAGAAGAGTAAAAAAATACAAGTAAACTTAAGTTGAAGAAAAAAACCAAAAAACTTGCTCACAAGCTTAATAATCTACCGTTTAATTTTTTGCTCCTGTTACAGGGCCCACCCTGTATGAGAGAGCAATATTGTTAATTAAATAGCTTAATTAATAAAGAGTTTATAATTGTTTTAAGTATGACCGAGCAGCAATGTATTAAGTCCAAACTGATTTACCTTACCAATTCATTCATTCATCACGATCACGGCGGTGTCGAAAACAAATGACATGACGTGTAGTGAATACATTGCCTGCTCAATTATTTTTCAATATGTTGTTTCGCTAAACCGATTTAGACAAAATTGGGTATAGAGATAGTTTGAGTCCCGAGGAAGGACATCGGATAGTTTTTATCACGTAAATCATCCCCTAAAGGAGTGAAAGGGGGGTGAAAGTATGTATGGAGCTACGATATAAACGCGTTACACGCGGATGGAGTCGCGGGCAGAAGCTAGTAATTAATAATTGATGACACAAATATCAATCGCTAAAACACAATTAGAGACCCAATGATCAACAAAAAAGTTAGTACTGCCTACTGCCTCCAACGTTACATACCAATTCTAAAATAGAACGTCACAAAAGTTTTTGTGCGACTTAATACGTCAATAACTGTTCCCAAGTAACCCGAAAAGGGTTAAAGTTTAAACAAAATGTGCCACTACTGGAAGCACAATGGAAAAGTATAAGGAGAGTAAACACGAAAATGGAGTTTAACACGTGGAGATAAGAGCTCTATTATGTTAGATAGAGTTGAAAAAACTTGGCAACGTTTAGCAGAGTAGTGCACCCTTAACGTCTGGTCCAAGTTTCCGTGGAGAAGAGGGTAGCTCGACTATTTATTTATTTAATTTATTGAATCAGGCGTTACTTTGCGGAAATTCATGATATATTACGAGGACAATATTCCTTTGCTATTCCGCTAAAAAACGTGCAGGTCGATCAGCTCAAATGCAACTATTTGCGTATAAACATGCAAATAATTACATCAAACCACCATCAATAATGAAAAAACCTCGACACGTGTTTCGCCTCTCTACGAGGCATCATCAGTGTTTTTTTTTTTTGCTCAGTGGACGTGGCGCAAGCAACATCTCCTGCCAGCATCTCCTGATGATGCCTCGTAGAGAGGCGAAACACGTGTCGAGGTTTTCTCATTATTGATGGTGGTTGGTTGTAATTATTTGCATGTTTATATTCAGTTTCAGTTTCAGTCGTAATATTTATTTATTTATTTATAAAAACGTTTACATGACAATATTATACAGTGTGACCAATGCGTCACGAAACTTAGACTGACAATTTAAAATATACATAACACAATAACAAGTAACAAATAAATTATATAAACATTTGAGCACCTATCATCCATTATCTCACAGAATCTCAAGCATTCAGTACACACTGCTGCCCATCGCCACGCAAACAAGTCGCACTCAGGGGGGCAATCACGTAACGTTCCGAACGCGCGTCTGACAGTTAAATCTCAATCTAACTGTCATTTTTCTATATAAAATTGACGTTTAAATCTTACAGACGTTCGTAAGAAAAGTTACGTGATCGACCCACAGGTGTCGATGCCAGAGAGGGGTAATCACGAGCGCATTAGGCTTGTGTCCTAAATTTTTTTACGATGCCATTCGAACCAGTTTTTGGAGAGGAACAAAGGTTTGTATGGGAGTAAGTACAATTAAAAAACATAAATACGCAAAAAATTGAGTTAAATACCGACCTCGCTGGCCGCACCCGAAACGCTTCATACTGATTGACTCAAAGGTATGACGTCACACATTGAATCATGACATCACAGTGTAACATTTGTACTAATTTATATGCAAAATCAAGTAAATTGCTGTTTCTGTTGCGAAATACTGCGTTTAGGACCATAGTAATTGTCATACAATTTTGTTTCTATAAAAGCGTAAGGATTCTATTGGTAGCTTTAAATTTACTTTTGGACAATAAAAAAAGTGTATATTTTTTCTAAACTTTGAATCTTTTTATAATTTAATTTATATTTCGTAATCTATACTTAATAACATTTATTTGAAGGTTTACTATCCATTTAGCAACACTGCGCTATCAATTTGAACATGTGGAAACAACCCAAGGAATCTGACGAATGTGTCGTATATCGTGCGCGGGCGCGGGGCAGCGGCGAGTTGCTGCACGACACGGTGCGCGCGCGCTGGCGGCACGGCCAACAGGTCTTTGAATGTTTGGGTCGTATTCCATATCCAAAAATATCGCTCTTTCTTAAGTTAAGAACACAGGAGGCTAATTTTGATGTATGTATAACCGCTCACTACATTTTAGATTTTAAAATGATAGGCAAAGTTTATTTAAAGAAAAATCGATCCCACCTATATCTCAGCTTGGCAAATATAGTTATCACAATTGATATGGGGGTATGCGAAGTTGGCAACTCTAATTGACAGAAGCAAGTGGGTGGTAACGAGTTTTATATTTATTCTACACTAACTTCTGCCCGCATCTTCGTCTGGACCCAGGATACCTTCGTGCAAAATTTCATTCAAATGGATGTTTGTTACTCAATCACGCAAAACCGGCTGAACGGTTTAAGATGAATTTTGGTATACATGTAGTGTATAGCCTAGATTAACATACCTATAGAATACTTTTTATCCCGGGAATCATCCCCTAAGGGGGTGAAATGGGGGGCGAACGTTTGTAAGGAGCTACGATATAAACGACTTCCACGCGGACGAAGTCGCAGGCAGAAGCTAGTCATACATATCACCGTACTATCTTGTTTAGGCTACTTACAGTGTAACCTTGTGCGTCGCTTGCAAAATACTCGTATATAGTAGTAAGATGTGTGTTGCTCGTAACTTGGACCGCGGCGCTCACTGGCGCGCCTCTCACAATCCATTACACGCGACACTGTCGCTGAAACGATTGCAAGTCGCTTGGCGCATCGGGGAATTATGCCGACTAGATGCTTGCGGATAATCGTCATCGTAAAATTAGTCGTACATTATCATTACACAATCACTATAATTATTTATTTTAAACCTTGGCAAAATGAAAAAGAAATCCTCGGACGCGCTTTGTAGCCAAAAGGTGACCACAACATGTGTGCATTTAAAGATTCGCAGCCAAGTATAGAACATAATTGCACGTAGAACCGATGGCCGTTGGGGCGGAAAGGTTCTCCAATGGCGACCACGTACCGGAAGGCGCGGCGTGGACTGATGATCTGGTAAAGGTCGCGGGAGTCCGCTGGATGCGGGTGGCGCAGGACCGGTCACTTTGGCACTCTTTCGGGGAAGCCTATGTCCAGCAGTGGACGTCTTTCGGCTGATATGATGATGATGATGATAGAACATAATGTTTCACTTTGTCAATGTTACGAAATGCCATTTTTAGTATTAAAGTGTTCGCTGTTTTGTATATACTCGCTAGTTATTGTCGCTCGTAAGAGCGTTTACACACGTTGACGTTTTGAAGCGATACAAACGTAAATGGTGTTAGTGCTTGCCTCTCCTAACTTGGGCCGCGGCGCTCACTGGCGCGCCTCTCACAATCCATTACACGCGACACTGTCGCTGAAACGATTGCGAGTCGCTCGGCGACATCGGGGAATTATACCGACTCGATGCTGCCGGATAATCGCTATTGTTCATTAGAATTGTATTTTGTAACGATGAAGAATACACTGTGGTCGATTTATTAGAGTCATTATTCGATATGTCAATGGGAATACAGGTTAAATTCCGGCAGCGGTCGTCAATGTTGCGGGCAATAGAAGTAACGTTGTCAGCGGTTTGTGCTGACAGATGGCTGTAGCCGCGTAATTTTATGACATGTTTTCGAATTTAAACTTTCGTGAACACAAACTCAAACTCAAAATGATCTTTATTCAAGTAAGCCTAGTAACAAGCACTTTCAAATCGTCAGTTAATTTTTTAGAGTAATTTTTAAACATAAAGAATAAAATATATATGATATAAAAATTGTATAAAAAATACTAGTAGAATATTTCTAGAAAAACAATCTAATGTCAAAAAACAAAATATTACGAAAATAATAGATTAAAATTTCAGTCAAAATTAGTTCCATGGAGTTTTATCATTCATGTAGTCTTGTGTGCTATAATAAGCTTTCGAGATAAGTTTACGCTTCACATAGTTCTTGAATTTATTAATAGATAACTCAGTTAAGTTTCCTGGAAGTTTGTTATAAAACCTTACACAATTACCCATGAACGATTTTTTAATTTTTTGGAGCCGAGTGGTGGGCACCGCGAGCTTATGCTTATTTCTAGTATTAATATTATGTATGTCACAGTTTTTCCTAAAATTGGCAATGTTTTTATGTACATACAAAAGGTTTTCATAGATATATTGACAATGTAATGTCATTATATTAATATTTTTAAACTTATCTCTAAGTGAGTCTCTATGGTTCAATTTATATATCGCCCGAATAGCCCGTTTCTATAAAACAAAAATCGAATGAATCTCTGAAGCACTGCCCCACGTGAGACGTGTACTAAATGTAATACGTGAGTTTAACCGTGGATTTATAAGGTAGTAGTATTTTATGAAACTTATACTAACTTTCCAAAGGTTTGGGACCCTATTGTCATGTGAGCGGAATAGAAAATGCTTTGTGCCAGCGATGTGGTCAGAAAAACGATTGTATACGAATCGACGCGAAGATTTATCAGAATGCGCGTGAAGGAGTTATGGTGACTGAGTGTAATTGGGAATGCTTGCTTTATTTAAGACCGCGGGACAGACCACATTCATCATCACCCATACAAAAATGACATTTAGATCTACCTGACGTACGTACAGAGCGTTACACATCGACCAGTTGGTGTCATTTGTAGCAACGAAGAGGCAAAACGTCGTAACCCTGATTCCGACATTCGGCGTTATCTAGGACTTCTCAAATGTGGATAATAAATTGTAAAGCGTGCCACATCAGGCCAATGTCCAGCGCAAACCACCATTAATCGTGTGGCGATTGCATTATGCGTTTTATCGTCGAAGGCGCCGCGCCGCGTTGGCGCAGATATGCTCCAGATTCCAACCCTATTCATGCCGTCCTAGTCAGTGTGCGATGTAGCTTGTAAGTCTCCATACTGCACTGGCATGGCAGCATCAACTACCATACAATCAGCGCGTGAAGGTAAGTCTGAACTGGATAGAAATCTGTACCAATAGGCTTGTGACCTTGTACAGTCTCACTAGTGTACATTTTTCCGTTTACGTTGCGACCTACTTTAGGCCGCGCTACAATATGACATAATGAAGTTAATTTAGATTAGTGCAAACTTAACTCTCATACTATAAACATCAACTGAAGGAACGGCCAATTAATCTCACTATTTTGTAACTTTAAAAGTAATAAATCAGTTTAACTTTAACTTAACTTCTCCGTTCTTTCAACGCACTCCAACACAATATTTACGTGTATGGGCTAACTGGCTCATACAGACCTCATGTTAATATTGATAACGTAGTGTTGGTAAATGGATAGTAAATCATCAAATTAATGTAATAAATTATAAATTACAAAATATAATGAAAATCATAAAAAGATATGGACCTTGAAAGTTCAGAAAAAGATACTAATAGAATCCTTACGCTTTTATAGAAACAAAAGTGTACGACAAAAAAGGACCTAAACGCGACCGAAACAGCAAGTTACTTGATTTTCCCTACAATATATTAGATCAAATAGCAAAGTGTGACGTCATACTTTTGAGTCAATCAGTATGAAGCGTTTCGGCTGTCGCCAGCGAGGTCCGTCTTTAACTCATTTTTTTGGGTATTTATGTTCTTTAATTGTAGTTGCTCCCATACAAACATTTACATTGTTCCTCTCCAAAAACTGGTTCGAATGGCATCGTAATTTTTTTTAGGTCACAAGCCTATGCAAACTATGTTTAGCTCTCGAATACAACTGCGTAAACTCTCAGCTTCCGCATCAATTTTCTCGGTTTAGGCGAAAATCTCCTTAAAATTTTGTCTTGCTATTATTTGAAATCATCATCATCATCATATCAGCCGAAAGACGACCACTGCTGAACATAGGCCTCCCCCAAAAAGTGCCACAATGACCGGTCCTGCGCATCCCGCATCCAGCGGACTCCCGCGACCTTTACCAGGTCATCAGTCCACCTTGTGGGGGGCCTACCCACGCCGCGCCTTCCGGTACGTGGTCGCTACTCGAGAATATTAATTTGAAATATCAAATCAGAATTAAGTACTAATATTTTTTCGAAAAAATCGTGTAATGCCCACTTGTAGTTTCAGTGGCATTTTAAGTTGAAAGCATCTTCAATTAAAATGTTTGACATCGCATTTAATGTTTTACTAGAATTTTAAACGTTCAGACTAGATTCATGGAATATCTAAGTACTTTTTACAACATAGTAATATTTTTTTTACATTTATTTGACCCATTTGGCGTAGCTACTGCCCTTAAATATAGATTTTCGGGACAAACAAATCAAATCCAATCAGTACCAAAAAAAACAAAATACCTATAAGGTAGAAGTACTAGTGCCCGACGCCGTACTAGTACTCGACGAAAATAATTTAACTACTAGCGAATAATAAACTAAGATTGATCACGACATCATTTTTAAGTTACTAAATGTTAGTGACTTCAATATTTCTTATCACAATTTCAAGACAAATAACTTATTTATAAGTTATGAACATATTTGTTAAAACCAGCTGCCATCAATTGGGACAATGAGTAAAACCTTCAAGTCCCAAAAATGTCAGTCTGTCATTCATGACATTTGTACTGAAATGACATCTATTGGGACTGCCAGCATAACCGCCTGCCATTTACTCATACATTCGGATTGATTACCTAATTCTTATATTATCAGGATTTTTATAAGATCACCATTTGAAACGAATTCCATATCAGTAACTTGAGTAAATACCTCGTCTCCCAAACCGTATGAAACTGTTTAATACCTACATCTTAAATGAGCGTAATATCGTGATTCAAATAAGTATTTTCTGTTGACATGTCGGGCACTAGTACTTCTACCTTATGTAAGTATTTTTGATTTAGTAACAAACAACCAATCATACAAACTAACATTTATAATATTAAAATACGCAACACTTGTATATTCATAGGGATTTTAAAATAAAACGGAATAAAATGCGGACGGCCAACAAACCGCGCGTTTGTGCCCGACATAACACTAAAGAGAGGCATAACAATAAAGGAACATAAAACGGATATGGCTGACACAACATAAGGAGGGAAAGAAGGTTTCTTTTATACAAAAACAGGTTGACCAGTTCATAAACAATATAAACATGCATTTTCTTATGTCCGGATGTCCAGGAGCCGTAGCATCGTTGGCCTTATCACGCGATAAGTGACAAGGTAAGAGCGTCGTCTCGTTCTATCGAACGGTGTCAGCCAGTGACGCACGCTCTATCCTATCACCTATCGCGTGACAAGGCCAACCATGCTACGGGGCCAGATGTCCGGCTATCCGGCTCTTCTCTACAGGGTGTCCCGTAAACCGAGTATATTCCGTGGCCAGCTGATAGGGCTGCTAAATACCTCTAAGAATATTTCAAACTCAAACAGTGTATAGGTATATGTACATGTATTTAATTTTAGGTTCAATAAAAATGCCTTAGTTTTAAAAATCGATTGGTTTTCTCCCTTAGGTCAGTTTTTTGATGGCAAAAGCTACAAAATGTTTTTTTAAATCTTGTTTTTGTCAAATATTCCTTAAAATATAAAAAATAAAATATAAAATATTCCTCTGTTCTGTATTGCTTTTTCCGGAAATAAAATATATTTCATTTCATTTCATTTCAAATCAAAGCTTTCACACGGTTAAATATTCAATCCTACTTAGCTGAAAAACGACTTAAGAGCCACTTGTTAGATTATTTCAGTCTCATCCCCTGAGTTTGGCTCTAGTTACGCCGTGAAAAAATTACTACGCTAAAATATCATTATGCAATACACGAACGCCCGAATGCAATAAATGAATAGAATAGAATAGAATAGATAGAATAGAAATGACGTTTTTAAAATGGTACATGACTTACTAAATGGCCCTATAATTTATGAGACTATTCAACTGCAAAAGGAACTAATTATTAGCACTATTCTATTAGGAATTCAAATAAAATTAAAAACTTAACTAAGAGGTGTTTATTAACCACAATAGTTAAATTAAATGCTTCAATTGTTCACCGTCTGCTAAAATGCAAGCACGGCAACTTTTCTGAAATGCTTGTTTAATTCGAACCGTTTGTTCAAATTACAAAAATGTTAATATCTCGAAAACTAAGGCATTTTTACTAAACCCAAAATTAAATATTCTGAGAGGTTGGTATTTAGCAGCAGCCCTACTAACTAGCTGTCCACGGGTTATCGTTGATTTACAGGACACCCTGAATAGGTCGCATTTCTCAATCAATTCACGTGAAATTTTGCCTGTAGGTTCGATATTATATAATGCATGTTAGCTATTAAAAAATACAACGCAGATTAGCACGTAAGGCTTGACTGTTAGTGTTAATTGTATGCAATAAATAAATAAATAAATAAAATAAAAGATAATTTTATATTTTTTATTGTCAACTACGTTTTTAGAAATTAAAAAAAAATTGGTTCGTGAGTGACACACAACCACTAGTCTTTATTATTTTCAATATTCTATCAGTAACCTATTGACTTGGCTGTCACATTATAATCTACATTTCATGCGCGTGCACTAGAATGTGAAGTAGAAGTCCAATGTTTTTTTTTTATTTAATTCAATGTTAATACAAACAGACGGAGCCCTAGATCTGCTCGCCTAGGTCTCTAGAAAAAACCGGACAAGTGCGAGTCTGACTTGCCTACCGAAGGTTCCATACAAAATGATAAATGTATAGTTTTCAGATTTTTTCCTGTACTTGTATATTATAAGACGATATTACTTGCCAAATTTCATAGTCCAAAGTCAACGTATAGATTTGAGTATACCTCCACTCGTTCCCGAGATAAAGGCTCTTGAAAGAAAGACAGACGAACAACAAAGTGATTCTTTAAGGGTTCCTTTTTTTTTCTTTTTGAGGTACAGATCCCTAAAAATTATAAAATCCAAAAAAAAACACACTACGCACCTCCTCTCCTTTCGGCGGTAGGTGGGTCGTTCTTCTTTTTTACCGACAATGAACCGAGGTTTTTCTGTTTTTTTGGTTTTTGAACTATCGAAAATTGTGGTTTTGAAGTGCGATTTAAAAAAAAATGCATAGGTTTCTTCATTAGAACTAATTAAAGTTTCCTTTCTGGCCAATATAAATATTTAATTACGGTTGGTTTCTAAAAAAAACATGTGACAAAGTGGACTCTTTCAGTGGGGACAACATTTTGGTTTACCACTCTGTCACGGCATTCTACGAAAAATAAAAACATTTAAAAAAATGCTAGTTAGAGAAAGTGAAATATTAGATATCAATAATTAATAAAATAATATGGAAGTTCATTCGAACATTATAAAACCGTAAACATAATTACTCAAATGATATGCCGTAATAAGACGAAGGACAGGCTATTGTCGGTCGAAAAGAAGAACGACCCAGGTACCTTTTGATTTACTCTTGAACGATAAAAAAAGTATTTTCGTATCTGTCAAGTTTCATATTTTTATCGTAAACTTAGTTTTCAAGCCCATAAAATAACAAACTTTGAGAACTGTACTTTAGGAGGTTGATTACGTAACTTTTCGAACGCACTTTAGGACAACTCAACTTTTATTTTAATAATGATGTAATATAAAAAAGTTAGATAATTATGTGTCAGATTTGGTGGCCATTTTTAAATTCCGTGTTTAAAAATGGCCACCAAATCTGACAGCTAACGTTGACTTTGACGACTGGAAACTGAGACAAGTTGTGCCAATTTACTCAATTTTAGTGTGCCATTTTTCGAGCGCGTATAACCTATCTACCTCTTTTTTAGGGTTCCGTAGCCATGGCTACAATTTTGGATTTTAAGTATGTAATTATAGCTTACTGGATGACGAAAATTTCTGCGTTCTGGTCTTATCCAGAGGTTCTCAAATAGGGGCCTGAAAATGCGGTGAAATGGGTCCAGTAAAGGATGGTACGGCAGTGTTTGCTTCGCGCTCAACTTGGCGGGGGCACTGCCGTGCCCCCCGATTAATGAATTCTGAACAAAGGGGCCACTTTTAAGGGGTAAACAGGAAAATAAAAATAAAAAAATCGCAAACTGTATTGTGTGACATATTAAATGAAAGGGGTTGTTGTAAGTTTTTTTTTTATAATTTAAGCAAAAACAGATTTCGAGTAATTCAGGAAAAAAGACAAATTTTGACCATTCCCCTCCTTATCTCCGAAACTACTAGGCTTCAAATTCTGAAAAAAAATATGGAAAATGGTTCCTTGCCTAAGGATTACATAAAAACCTATAAGAAGTTTGAGTATTCAAAGTAACGGGAAAATTCTCAATATTTTTCGGAACCCTCACCACGCGCGTTGAACTCGCACTTGTCCGGTTTTTTTTCTATATAAAAATTGACATTTAGATGTACGTCACGTACGAACAATGCGTTACGTGATCGACCAGCTGGTCAAGTTAATAATTATAAAGCTTGTAAAAATAGTGTAAGGCGACGAATTTTTATTTTTTTTCCTGTAATCTAAAAATGACAATGGTATATCTATTCAGTTAATTGACCAACCAGCCCATGAATATGCAGTTTTTGTGTTCGCGGTCGGGTACACACCGACCAACCCGTTACACGAACCTACAAGTTATAATTTACTATAACATTTAAGTTCTATACACGGTGTCCGTGAGCGTTGCGAGAGATTTAAATTGAAAAAATGTTAATTAACGTCGAGTAAATTCGGTTCGGTTTTAGAGATATTTCCATTTTTGTCTAAAAATGTTGTAATGAAATCTCCAGTATGAAACACCTTTATGATTGCGACGTTGCGAGACTTAACCATCTACTTTGACAGCTCGTCCGAAAGTCACATTTTTGTGTATGAACATAAGAAAAAAATTAAAAATCATAATTCGACCTAACTTCATATAACATTGATTACTCCGTATAGCCTCAGGAATTCGTGATTAAAATCTCTCGCAATGCTCACGGGCACCATGTATATGATGACTTGTAAGTTCGATGTATGAATATAAAATATGGAAATAGTAATCTAATGGGAATTTAAAATATATAGGGCTATTTGATAATATAGGCGATATCAAGTGGATTACCCATATATCATAGTAACTATGTATAATCATTACCTCCCAGATCCTAATTGTTTTTCATTATTTTTTAATTATTTTAACTACTTAAGCTGAGTCTTTGTTAATCTCCTTTAAAACTGCATGCATGACAGCATATTTAAATATTTGTACACCATGTCATGGTAAAACCAGATTGGCGATTGGGACCGAGCGCGACGACAGCGCCACGTGACAAGCGGCCATTATGGACAATATTGTCACCGCTGTCAAACAAGAAGTAAGTAAATATTGTGAAAAATATTAATGAAATCTTGTGTTATTTTACTTTATTACACAATTTTGGACAATGGTAGTCAGTAACAAAGATTAGAAAATGTTTACTGCAATATGGATTTGACAGCTCAAGTCAGCGACAAAAATGACAATTTTAGCCGTAGCGAGCGCTGTGATCGTTTAGGCTACCCCCTCCACCCGCTTTGCACTCTGCCAATAATCATTTATGTAACAACATTTTGGACTCTTGTTTATACGAATAAAATTTCTGATTTATGATTTCTGATATAATTCGATTTTTTAACAGCCGATATTTGACAGCCGTCATCCCGGTACCATAAACGTCAGTGATGACATATGATGACGTAAATTGTACTGGGATGACAGCTGTCAAATATAGCATGCAAGGGCATTTTCAATAGAAACATCACTTGCCAGTTGTTATTAACAGATACCAGAAGTTCGAGCGCGGCGGAAACTAAAAAAATAGAGCATGATAGGGATATCATTTTGCAGGACGCCGTGCTTCAGGTTCGGTCGGCCACACAACGGCAATGTACCGTGTCGTATTAGACGTCATGTTAGTTAGTTAGTTAGTTTTACTGGAAATTTTCCGCAAATCGACATCCAACGTGCCTAATTTGCGTGAAAGGATTAGACCGGTTTCCTCACGATGTTTTCCTTCACCGAAAAGCTAACGGCAAATATTTCGTACATAAGTTCCGAAAAACTCATTGGTACGAGCCGGGATTCGAACCCACGACCGCCGCATGACAGCCGCATGCCTGAACCACTAGGCTACCGTAGACGTCATGTTAAACTGCCATATGAAATTGTCAAACGAGTGAAAGCGACAAGGTACTTAGGTGTTCAGCTACTTATGAGTAATGGGCATAACATACGTATGAAACGTTACGCAATTGACTAACTGGCCATTTATAATTCCCGTATCGGGCAAACATTCGCCGCCTTCCCGGGATAAGATCGACCTAGACGGTTGGTGATGACATTGGCACTGAAACTTGGTCGCTTACTATGGGCCTCATAAGAAGGCTCAAAGTCACCCAAAGGGCAATGGAGAGGGCTATGTTAGGAGTTTCTCTGCGTGATCGCATCAGAAATGAGGCTATCCGCAGCAGAACCAAGGTAACCGATATAGCCCTCCGAATTGCTAAACTTAAGTGGCAGTGGGCGGGGCACATTGCACGTAGAACCAATGGCCGTTGGTGCGGAAATGTTCTCGAGTGGCGACCACATACCGGAAGGCACGGCGTGGGTAGGCCCCCCACAAGGTGGACTAATGACCTGGTAAAGGTCGCGGGAGTCCACTGGATGCGGGTAGCGCAGGACCGGTCAATTTGGAACTCTCTGGGGGAGGCCTATGTCCAGCAGTGGACGTCTTTCGGCTGATATGATGATGATGATGAGACGGTCGGTGTGGACCCGGCATATGTTTCACACGTAGTGTTGCCACTGGCAATGAATTGGAAAATGTAATCAATTTTACACGCTTGTTAATATGCAGCTGTTGAGGTTTTTAGTTGTGAGCTATGAAATAAACGCATTTGCTCCATTTTGTATTGTGGTTTTTAATTAGCACGAAACTGGGAAATTTTCCACTTTATCCAAATAAATACTTTTGCCATTTAGGTACTAATTATAGCGACACTGTAAAGTGTTCTAAATATTTTTCAAAAAAAATCAAAATCAACATCAAACATTTATTCGTAACACATAGTGATGGGTCGTTACCAGTAACTTACTCAAAGTGGGAATATTCCCGGTAATGTTACCAGTAACATTACCGCCGATCGGTAATATAGAGAAACATTGAAAAAAATGTTAGAATTGTATACGTTTTTTTCGTCTTAAATACTTAAATACATAATAATGCTATTATGTACAGTCATAAAACATTAAAGGAATCTCTGAGAGAGTAAATTCCCAATGTTACCGGTAATATTCCCAATATTACCCGGTATTTTCCCAAAGTTACTGGGAACATTACTAGAAGTAATAATTTAAAAAATGCTTCATCATCATCATCATATCAGCCGAAAGACGTCCACTGCTGGACATAGGCCTCCCCCAAAGAGTGCCACAATGACCGGTCCTGCGCCACCCGCATCCAGCGGACTCCAGCGACCTTTACCAGGTCATCAGTCCACCTTGTGGGGGGCCTACCCACGTTGCGCCTTCCGGTACGTGGTCGCCACTCGAGAACCTTTCCGCCCCAACGGCCATCGGTTCTACGTGCAATGTGCCCCACCCACTGCCACTTAAGTTTAGCGATTCGGAGGGCTATATGGGTTACCTTGGTTCTGCTGCGGATAGCCTCATTTCTGATGCGATCACGCAGAGAAACTCCTAACATAGCATAGCCCTCTCCATTGCCCTTTGGGTGACTTTGAGCCTTCTTATGACCACGTTTCCGTGCCATACGTCATCACTGAAAAAATGCTTAACTGTGTAAAATATAACAATCAACATTTTGTATACCTAATAAAAGCTATCTTTCTTTCTTTTGCCTGGCTCCTTCCCATTTACTTGGGGTCGGCCCTTCTAAATTTTCTAATCATGCGTCGATCCTGGGTCATCTCTGGTCTTAAATTTTCCGCTTCCATGACTTTTCTCACTACTGCCATACAGGTTAACGGGGTCTACCTCGCCCTTGGGGTGCAACAGCCACGTCTACAACTTTTCTGGTCATGTGTTCTGGTGGACGTCGCATCACATGACCGTACCACCTCAATCGGCTTTCTGCGAGTTTGTCTTGGATAGTAAAGCCTACTTTGAAACTGCCTCTTATATGGTTGTTCCTCACATGATCAAGCCTCGTAACGCCACCGGCCCATCAAATTCATTTCAGCGCAGTGTACCTTGTTTTCTTGCTGCATTTTAAGTGGCCAGAATTCAGCTCCATGCGTCATTGCTGGGCGTACCGCTGTTTTGTATACTTTTCCTTTGATGCGTACTGGCATTTTACTGTCACAGAGCACACCCGTGAGTTCTCTCCATTTCATCCACCCTGTGTTTATACGATGGGTAACATCCATGTCTATTGGTCCATCGTTACAGATGATAGAACCAAGGTATTTGAAATGGATTACGTTTTTAAACTGATGGTTTTGTAAGAGAATGCTGGCGTTGTCGTTGGTGTTGGTGATACTAAAATTGCAATGCATATATTCTGTCTTCTCTCTGCTCACCCGTAATCCGGCTCTTTCTAGTGCTTCTCTTCACTGCTCCTCTAGGCGCTGTAAGGTGCTGGGGTCTTCACTAGTGAGCACTATGTCATCAGCATAGAGCATGTCCCATGGTGAAGGTCGTTGTATCTGTACCGTCAGATGGTTTATTACGAGATTGAACAGGAGAGGACTGAGTGCTGAACCCTGGTGAACACCGACTTTCACTTCGAACTCTTCGCTTATACCAGCTGGGCTTCGCACTTTCGTTGTGACGTCGCGGTACATGTCTTTGACGAGGTGTATATAGTGCTCTGGTACTCTTTGTGCTCGGAGAGCTTGCCAAATTAGTTCCCTAGGCACACGGTCTAAAGCCTTTTCCAAGTCGATAAATATCATGTGTAATTCGGTTCTGTTGGCTCTGAATTTTTCCATCAGAATTCTAATCGAGTGTATAGCGTCAGTTGTTGATTTTCCTGCGACGAAACTGCATTGGTTCTCGGAAACGTTTGTGAGTTTGAATAATCTCTTATTTAAAATCCTTTTCCACATTTTGAAGGTGTATGAAATAAGCTTTATGGCTCTATAGTTGCCACAAAGTCTAATGTTGCCCTTATTTTTGTAGAATGGTACTAGGTAGCTTCTTCTCCATTGGTCGGGTATACCCTCGCACAAAATTCTGTTGAACAGCTTAATTAAAAACTTGACCCCATCGTCTCCATTCTCTTCCAGAACTCGGCAGGAATCTCGTCTGGTCCAGAGGCCTTGATGTTTGACATGGTCCAAATCGATGAGAATACCTCTTCAGGTGTTATGCATGTTATTGCACCCTCGATAGCTGGGATTTCGTGGAGATTCTCACTTGGAAAACTTTCATTGAGTAATAAAAGCTACCTATCCTACTAATATTATAAATGCGAAAGTTTAGATGTTTGAATGATTAGAGGTTTGGATTTTAATAAGAATAAAATGATCTTTAAACCTATAACAGAAATAGAACGCAATGATTAAGTTTGAGTAGTCTTATGTTTTCTAGCAAAATCATTGACATAGAATTTACGAAAAGAGAGTCAGTTTTATGATACGATCCATATTGAGATAAAAATGTATTTACAAATACAAATATTTATTCGTAACAATTGTTATAAGTCATACAGAAATTAGGTATACCTAACTAACATTACCTGCTCCTCTTTATCCATCAATGCCGGTCTTATATCTCTTGTATCTTGCGATGTAGACGCACGATCGCTGTCACTTAATATTTAATGGTCACATATGCTTCTTTTTCATATTTTCTTAAATTCTACATCTTGGGAGCTCTGTTTACATTTCAGAATATGACATGGAAATTTCGTTGCATTTCGAAAGTTGTACACAAGACTGCAGAATTTGCAAGTGAAACTCATTTTATGGTTTATAGTATTCTGGGTAAAATCACTTGACTTTTGTGCTTCATTGTAACATATCCAGTCTTGCATGTACTCCACTAGTTATCACAAATAATACGTTCACTCTAACCCGTGTTTTGGATAAGACTAATCCCCTGAGTAGAGTTCCAGGTAGTAATTGAGATAAGAAACAGATGAGTGAAAGAGAAAACAGATGCCAAGCGTAAAAGAGAAAGATCTATGTACAGTAAGTGTAAAAATATGGGTGAACAAATCATCTTAAAACTATGTCCCAGAGCTCCCATGTCAGCGAATTAAGAATTATGGGACATATTTTTGAATAATTTGTCTACACCCATATTTTTACACTTGACTGTACCTACATAACTTGTTGTACTAAGAAAATAACTTTTAGACCTTATTCTATGTCATATAAATCATTACTATCATCAGTTTCGTATCTTACCATGTTTTGGGAATGTTACCGGTAACATTGGTAACTTACTGGTAACATTCCCAAATGGAAACTTACTGGTAGCGGGAATGTTACCGCTGCCCATCACTAAAAACAACACAACATCTAGACACGCGGCAGCGTGTCACGCCAAGTTCAAGCAAAGGAACTGGCTAGCCAGCGCCGAGTGTAATATTACACGAACCACTTGGTGAGTCAAGTCAAATCTAACCTACTTTTTAAGATCTCACATTTTTAAATAACAGCAATTGTTATAAGTATCCAATAAAGCAAAGAAATAGAGTTTAATACTTGTTCATAATGTTATTTTGTTCCTATAAATACATATTTGGATTTTGCATAACTTGGCACTCATTTAGATCTCCATTCTTTTTGCGGCGAAGCCCACAGCCAAGCATAATTTTTGTATTGAACTTGGCTCTCCTTTTTTACATTTATGTTTTTGGTGGGATACATTATTACAAGACAAAGACACAGGAAAAAAGTGAATCTGTGCCGTGTCACGAAATGTTTTTATAAGTAGAAGCAGTCGCATTTCTCAACTGATTCTCCTGAAATTTTGTGACCATGTTCAATAATTATATATTTTTTATATCGATTAATTTTTTGGAAAAAGACAGGCTCACAGAGCCAAAAGTTATGAACGGGAAAAGGAATTATTTAACTCAATGTTTAATTGTTTATTTGGGTCAACTCCGGTACAATTAGTGGATACCTACTTAACGAAACGCTACGATTGTACTAGTAATATAAATAAATCACGCCCCGTGTAAGAGACACAATACTCGTACTTATATATATTCCGCGCACGAGAAATCGAGATGTTAATTAAGTAAGACTTCGGGAATGGCTTTTTTGGAAAAATGTCTGTCAAGTTTTATCGACATTTGCTTCCATGAGATTTAGTCATTGAACAAGCGAGCGAAGCGAACGAAGTTCTCTCCTTCAGCTCGAGCCGAAATTCGTTCTTATGTCCGGATTGTCCGCTGTCCGGTTTTTCTCATTTACAGGTCGCATTTCTCAACCGATTCTCGTGACATTTTGTGACCACAGGGGTGATCAGGGATCGGAACCGGTTTTTTCAAAAATCCCCGAAGAAGTCTAATATTTTGAATTATTTTAGGCTCTTAATGTAGGACTCCATCGTGTATTTCGGTAACATATTCGTATTATAGGCTGCCCGGTCAAAAATGATATTATAACCAAAGAACGAAATAATACAGGAATCTGATCCCTGGGGGTGATAACGTAACTTATCGAACGCACGTTAGGACAACTCAAATGTCACATTCCCATGCAAAAAGTGACACTATTAGATCAAACCGTTTTTTAGGGTTCTGTAGTCAACAAGGAACCCTTATAGTTTCGCCATGTCCTTCTGTCCGTCCATCCGTCCGTCTGCGGCTTAGCTCAGCGACCCTTACTACTAGAAACGACAACAAATGACGGTACTTAAGAATAAAATCTTATTATTTTTAAAGATTTTATTCTACTGTAGGGTAGTGTAGTTCCTCCCCTACACGTAAAGTGGGTATATAATTGTTTTCTTCTCCTTAAGCCCATGGTGTGGGACATCGTGGATAGCTTGTTCAAAAATATTATGGGTATTTAAAACCATTTTGAAACTCAGTGGTCCGTTTGCGTGATATTGGGCTTTCGACAACTTCGCTGGGGCCGCCACGTTTCAAGGATGGCGGCGGGTCGAGTGGCAAATCACATCTTTTTTCAGTACTTGAGGATGACAAGCGAAAGCATGGCGGAAAACTTCTTAGGTACAAGGATGTGCTTAAGCGTCACATGAATTTTGAAATAGACCCATTGCAGTGGGAGAAGCACAGGCAGCCAACCGCCAGAAATGGAGATCTTCAGTAAAAATGAAAACATCCACCTTTGAATCCCGCCGATGTATGGCTCTTGATCGCAAACGGGACGAGCTAGAAGCCCAACCACCTGCGGAGGTCAGCTATAATTTTGTAAATGGTGTGCTAACGTGCCCGTTGTGGACTCGGGTCTTCGTAAATAAGATCGGCTACGTGAGCCACACCAGACATGAACGACATCAACGCCAGAGTTGAAGCAGTCGCCGTGGCCGAAACCGGTCAGGAGAGTATATATATTGGGCTTTAAAGCCCTAATTTTTGTTCGAGACAAGTGCCATTGAATCAGGGGTCAGACTTAATACTGGTTGACCTGATATAACCTAGTCATTGCTAGACGTGAATACCAGTTGCGCGAGTAATGCCTCTAACGAGACAGTAATCCTGTCGCAATTATTTGAAGGACCGAATATGCAGGAGAAATTAATTGATGAGGGCGGGCTCCACTTGGCTCCCAGAGAGTTCATACTATTACTAGCGGGTCTGTGAACTATAGAACTCGCGAGAAAACTGTTTTTTCCGATTATTTTTCGGTAATTTTTCGAAAAAAAAAACTGAATCGACAAAAAAAGACCTATACAGTGTACAAATAAACAGATTGACCCAGCGCCGTATTAAACGGAAATCAAACTAGGAAAAAACTGTAATAATATGAATATGTTGATTGTTCCGATATGCCTGTGGTGAATTTTAAAATTTTTCCTTTTATGAATATGTTGCATGGTAAAAACTTTAAAATATTGGGTGTAAGTAGCAATGTACAAGTTGGAGAACATTTTTAAAATATCAGGGAAGTTACATGAGAATTTTAAGGTAAGTTTCCTTTATAAAGTTTCTGCTGAGAATTTTTCATGGATGTATCATTAATTACATGAGTAAGGGCAAAGTCTACCATAGGTCGAACCGTGATTGGAACGCTCAATAGTTAATAACCTACTTAGTATGACAGAGAGAGAAACATTGATCCTATGTATGTGTTAGAGCGAGAGTGATAGAATAAAGACACTTCCCAAAATGTCGTTGTTTCAATAACCATCCCTATCACATGTATAATCTATTATTCTTTAAGCAGGCAAATTAAAGAGCTGGTAACGTATATATCCAGAGAGTTTTTGACATATTTTCAGTGTTTATAAAATTTAAGTTCCGAGAACTTTCCTTATTGGAATTTTCGCAACTTTCGAAACTTCTCCGCGGTGCATTGCTAGGTGTAAGTAACAATTTAAATACAATATACACAGTGTATATTGTGACTTGTAAAATGCTTATTTTACCAATAAATTCTGTATTCTGTATTGTACAATAATACTCGATTCTGAACAAACTACTTGTACTTTGGGAGTTGGAATTATTTTCCAAGCATGATGTCACTTTAGACTAAGTACATTTTCTCAAAAGCAGCGTGAGCCAGGTACATTAGATAACTACGTGCACGACTATTACGTAATCATCTTGGATTGGATCTATAAGGAGATGCGTTCCAATGGATCCCCAGCATAGCATTGAATTCGTCCTACAAAGCGTTTACTAAGCTTAATCAATGGAGAAGGTCTCAAAAGGAGCACACCTAAATAGATGCATTGGGAAATTTAATCGAAAATTACTAAATTATGCCGCGGGTTAATTTGTGGTAATAATTTCATGGTTGTGGCGTGATTTTCTGTTAACTGCGCCATTTGGCACTGAAATTTCAATATATAGTTCGTTGGAAATTATAAACGGGCTTTATTACTTATGTAATATACTACACTGTTCCTCGGTACCAATAAACTTGGGTAGACTTTCATTTTAATTCAATAGGGGTAGACACTAAATAAAATAATCAGTAATGTTGTATTTTCTTGAAAAAGGATTAAAAATGTAGTCAAATGGGGAATCAGTGTCCAAAGTTTTAAGAGGGGGTATATTCTGTCCCTTTTTCGCAAAACGCACGTTTATATTGGGACCGAGCGCGACGACAGCGCCACGTGACAGGCGGTCATTATGGACAATATTGTCACCGCTGTCAAACAAGAAGTAAATATTGTGAAAAATATTAATGAAATCTTGTGTTATTTTCCTATATTACACAATTTTGGACAATGGTAGTCAGTAACATTATTGCCAATAATATTATAATTGTTGTTTTCAGTGAGAAATGAGCCTACTCGTGACAGCTCAAGTCAGCGACAAAAATGACAATTTTAGCCGTAGCGAGCGCTGTGATCGTGTAGGCTACCCCCTCCACCCGCTTTGCACTCTGCCAATTATGAAACGATTGTCATTTACTATGACGCGTGATAGTCGTGACGTGAATCTACGAGCGTTTTCTCTCTCTAACAAGCAACATTAAAACGGTTGTAGCTTCGTAATTTTATGAGATATTTGAATGAGATTTTCGTTATTAGTCATATTTTTTTGCCATCTTTCTTTTGAAGTAAAAATACATTGTGAGTCTACACCCGTAGGTATTGTATTTTGGCTATTACTTATGGTATTTAATGTTTCAAGTTTCAAGTTTCTTTATTTGGCCAAGTAACAAAATAACGTTACATCTAGCAAGTCATGATACATAATAATTTTCTCTTATTTTAATCATGCACTTATGAAATACGATTACTTACAATAATGAAAGTTAACATGTCAAAACGATTTATGCGTGTATTGGCTCTTAGGAAATATGGCGATGTATAAAAATGTCTAACTGTTAATCATAAAGTCTGAGTAGTTGAAATATAAAAATGACTATTATCACACTATAAAAATGTCTACAATCATAATATGTAAATGTCTTACATAAAAAACGACGATTTATAAAAATGTCTACAATCATAGTATGTAAATGTCTTATATAAAAAACGAGTCATAATGAATACATAATAAATAAAAATAATAAATCAGTCTACACATATATATGCCTTCTCTCATGGAGGGTATGGGCAGTACCTGGTCCTCACGCTTGCCAAGTGCATCAATGTATTTAATTTGTTACTACTACCTACAGTTATTTTGAAAAGGTAAATTGTTCGAGACAAATTATTGTGGAAAAAATGATCTAGACTGATTCAAAACTCGTCGTATGAGTGTTCGAAATTACATTACGGCGGTTATCACCACCAAGGACATATTTTTATACAAGTTTGAAAAAACAAACGCAGCAAAAACAAGAGCAATAATATCATTCCAACACCAATAAAATCCCGTCCCTCAAGCCATTCAAGCAAAAAACAAAAACTATAAATAGTTAATCGAAACTCCAGCGTCTTCGAAACAATAAAAGTGCGTAAGTACGATGACAATGTTCGGCCAAAAATGAGCCGAACGGGCAGTTACGGCCGAGAATGGACCATTGCCGGCCGTAACACGCGGCCGTTAGAGCCGCCGCCATCATCGCAACATGACACCGACTATGTAATAAAACGTATGTGTATCGCTAGCGACATACGGACAGACCGCCCGGGCCTGTTCCTTGTGACACCAATCGTACTACAGAACAGCTTGGCCCATATTATGGCAGTAATCCCTACTCCTGCATGCTTCCACTTTTTAATGATCCTCAACTTGCCAATCGATCGTTTAAAGACGTATTGACTTAACGCCATAGGCTTGTGACCTCACGAAAATTGATAACGTAGTGTTGGTAAATGGATATTAAACCATCAAATTATTGTAATAAAGTATAAATTACAGAATATAATGAAAATGGTAAAAAGATATGGGCCTTGAAAATTTAGAAAAAAATATGCAATTTTTTACTGTCCAAGAGTAAATTTATAGCTACCAATAGAATCCTTACGCTTTTATAGAAACAACATTGTATAACAACTATGGACCTAAACGCAGTATTTCGCGACCGAAACAGCAATTTACTTGATTTTCCCTACAATGATTAGTTCAAATAGCAAAGTGTGACGTCATACTTTTGAGTCAATCAGTATGAAGGGTTTCGGCTGGCGCCAGCGATTTTCGTCTCTAACTCAAATTTTTGGATGTTTATGTTCTTTTATTGTAGTTGCTCCCATACAAACATTTGTTCCTCTCCAAAAACTGGTTCGAATGACATCGTGAAAAAAATCTTAGGTCATAAGCCTATTCAGTAAGTTTGTAAAGTGTTGCATCTTGGGAGCTCTATGAGTTTACTGTTTCTAGGTTGTGTCATGTAATCGAGAAAGAATGCTTAAGCCGATCCCACAGTAAATAGGAATCAACCAATGAGTGCCTTCTCGCAGATTAAACAATCTAAAGCGATCCTTGCGGGCCTAATAATATACTTAATAAAGGATCGAGTCAAACTTGATATGTAAAAATAGTCTTGTGTACTATAGTTGCTACTCATTCATCATCATCATTGTCAGCCTGTAATCGCCCACTGCTGAGCATAAGCCTCTCTTCGAGTACGCCACTTATCCCGATCCCGTGCTAGTCTCATCCAGAAATGACCCGCGGTCTTTTTTACGTCGTCAACCCATCGAGCTGGTGGACGACCGACGCTTCTTTTTCCTGTAAGTGGCCACCAATCCGTTAACGTTTTCGTCCACCTACCGTCACGCTGCCTGGCAATATGTCCTGCCCAATTCCATTTGAGTTTAGTTATGACTTCTCCGACGTCAAGCACCTTAGCGCGACGTCGGATCTCAATATTTCTCACTCGGTCTTGTAGCTTAATGCCGAGCATAGCGCGCTCCATGGCTCTCTGTGCTACCCGTACTTTATGCACAGCCTCCTTTGTGAGCGTCCATGTCTCGGCACCATACGTCATTGTGGGCAGGACACACTGCTACTATTTAAATTTAATTTTAACTTTGTATTTCCCATACATTGAAAAATGTTTTTGAATAAATGAAATTAATGAAATGTATGAGTATCACAAGATGTTTTCTTGGTGGCTATGTTGCACGGCATCCCAGGTTATTACTGCGTACACTTTTACGATTGTCAGAAGATATGAAGACAGCCTCATAATGAGTCCGATGCCAATAACAAGCGGCCATCTTCGTTGTAGCTATGGGGCAAATGCGTTTCTGACAAAAAATATGTTTTGTTACAGTTATCGGCATGAACACCTCAACTGGTGAATGATTTGATTACACAGACAGTTAAGTAAAGTACAAAAATTGCAAAGAAGGCAGTGAATGAACGAATGAGTGAATGTGATTTAGGTGCGCGATTAATTGAAATAACATATCTAAATATTATTCTCTTTGGTTTTCATCATCATCATCATAAATTTAAGAGCCAGGCTCTTGTCGGTGGAGTAATCGCCATTCTGTTCTTCTTTCTGCCACTGTTTTGAGCTCCTGATACGACATTACATTAACTTTCTCTTTAGCTTGGTCCATAAACGCACGTCTTGGCCTTCCTCTGCCTCTCCTTCCTTCAATTTTTCCTTCAATTATAGTTTTTATGTAATTGTCATGTCGTATCAGGTGCCCCAACATAATATATTTCCCCTTCTGTTTTCAATAGTTTTTAGTAGACATCTTTTTTCTCCTATCAAATTTAGAACCTCTTCGTTTGTTCTTCTTTCTGTCCAACTAATACCTTCCATCCTTCTCCATGCCCACATTTCAAATGCGTTCAGTCTCTCTCTGTCACGCTGGGTTAGAGTCCACGTCTCACTTCCGTACAACGCTATGCTCCAGATGTAGGTCTAAATAAAACGTTTTCTTTGGTTTTACGATTCCAATATTCATCTACAGGTAAATTACTTTCGAGACGTTTTTGCATTCGTAGTTGTGACCTCTGTAGCCAGCCTCACACACACACATACGTGTGTCTGTGTACGTCAACGTGTACGTGTGTCCCTGTAAATAATAATAATTCTAATGAGCGTTTTTCAAAAAAAGTGTACATTAACTTTTTTTTTCCGAATTCGATTTTTTTGGGTTTTTCCTACTCAGAATCGTTGACACTATCGATCCTCATACAAGAAAAAAAGTGTCCAAAATATTACATTCCAGATCGTCACGTTTTTGTATGCAGTCTTTTTTATTTATATGGTCGTGACGCTCTGGAAGAAAGAAAATGATCGATAGTATAAATGATTCTGAGTAAGAAAAACCCAAAAAAATTGAAATCTGAAAAAAAAGTACATGTATATTTTGGGAATTAACACTGAGAAACTAGGCGTCTGGAGGTCATTTGCTTACATACCATAGATAGGTGCGCAGTCCAGGGTTTACTAGTCACAGACAGGCACACACACGGATTTACACGCGAGCTAGATTAGGTATTATGTGACGTCTCAGGTGAAGTGACATACGCTTTTTTCAAATGCAAGTACAGGTTCATCTGTCAGTCATTGCCATTAGGTACCTAAGCGTGCCGAGCCCGGGAAAAGGAGGGCATGCAAATTGTTTATTGAACACTATAAATATCCTTGGTCAGTCGAGTCCACATGAACTTACTTATTTTTAACAGAAATCGTAAGAAAAGCTTATACCATAGTGTCCATAGTAGAAAGAGTAGGCAGTAGGCTAACTAATCCGCGATATAATTGCCTACTGTACTTGCCTGTCCCAGGGTTATCACTTTTAGCTAAGGTTCTCACTTTTAGTTAAATTTTAGTGCCTAGAAATGCATTTTTACTTGTGTTGTCTGGGTTCAGGGTTTGTAAGGACAGTTTAACCTAAACGACGAAACCTTTCACGATGAAAGAAAGAGCGACAGGCGATACCTATGTAGTTGCGGGGCCAGCAGGGGTAGCAGTTGAATTATTTAGACACCCAAACACACAGCAATAAGTACTCCTGCGATTATCATATATTTTTCATTCACTTAGCGGCAGTGCCTGATTTGGAGTTCTGACCGCCCTAGGCTGATATGAATATGCTAATATTATTATGTAAGTAAGTCTCAACTGGCGCAGGGCCGGTCAATTTGGCACTCTTTGGGGAGGCCTATGTCCAGCTGTGGACGTCTTTCGGCTGATATGAGGATGATGATGATGATGAAGTCTCAACTCAGCGACGCGCCCGCCGCCCCTTGGTCCTTGCGCCCTAGGCTCTAGCCTTATTAGCCTGTGGATAAATCAGGCCCTGCTTAGTGGTGCCGTAAAGCTGTGACTCGTGAACCTTGTGCGGTGTTAACCCCGACTGGCGCACTGAGAAACAGATCGAGATTTTGTTTGAGTGCGCGTGCGGCGACGCATAGATACTATGCCGCTCACATACAAGCCGCGCGCGGTGCGTTTGTATGAAGATAACGTACTTTCCACTCTTTCTACTATGCTTGTACGCTAGTCTTTAACACAAGATGGCGGCCAAGAAAGCGCTAAGCGAGAAGGCCATTTCCTGCCGTTGCTCGCTCGACGGGTCCGGCCTCTCCTGACCCCGCCTTGAGCCGGGAAATGGGGCTATTAATCGAAGATAGGATGTTTATCACACACATTTACTACTTACTATATAGTACTTGTATTATATCGGATATGAGAATCCATTCGTGCAATCCCCGAGGATGCACCTCAGTTCTTCTCATTGATGGCGACATTCACCTTAGGTAGGTAAATGTTGCCGCCAAAATTTTGTCTCGCGCGCTAGTTTATGTTATCTTGAGTACGCTGTGCTCTTTAGCCGTGGACTCAAACTTGCGAAAATAGGTAAAAATTGGCTTATTATCAAAACGGACTATTATTTCAAAGAAATACTTGATGATGTTTTAGATTTATATATTTATTTAATCTTTATTGCACTAAATAAGAAATTATAGCAGAAAAGGCGAAATTAATGCTATAAACTATTAATTTTTGATTGTAATTCTTAATTAATCTTATTGCGCACTAGTTAGAAGCAGAATCCAATTACAATTGAAAACAACATCATTAGATTTTTTAACACAGTACCTATTTAGTTATAGTTCCTAAAAAAATATACACTAATCAGGTTTTTTCTTCAGAATTTTGTGTCGCTTAGTTTTAGAGCTTTTTACCAGATCAGAAGCTCGCCACTCTTTCTAATTGCGTATTAGTTCATGTTTTGTCCATAGAATATAGACCGGAGTAGAAAGTTTCTTCGAGGATTGAAAGATTTATATACAGGGCGTCCCACGGCTATGCCACATGGAGGGAAAGTACCTTGAATATTGTAGGTAGATGGAACATTTTACAGAAAGAAGACATTATTTTAATTTTAAAAACAATTTAAATTGCATTCATAGATTTTAAAATAATTACATGGTTGAACCTCCTGGTCGAACCCGCTACAAGAGAAACAATGATAAAATTCATGGTATTCCTTTTATTTCTGACACTATGTTGTTTAGCAAAAAAGAATCCTTATGATGAAGCCTTTCGATCGGTATGATAAAGCTACAGGGTAATTTTTTTTCTCGTGTAGCGGGTTCGATTCCCGGTTCAACCATGTAATTATTTAAAAATCTACGAATGCAGTTTAAATTGTTTTTTAAATTAAAATAATGTCTTGTTTCAGTAAAATGTTCAATAAACAATATTCAAGTACTTTCCCTCCATGTGGCATAGCCGTGGGACGCCCTGTATACTACTTTGTGTACCTACCGTGTGTAGGCGTCAAACTTGTTTATTTATCTATATATATATATATAAAAGGCAAAGTCCTGACTGGTCTGTCAATTTAACGCGGAGCCAAAACTACTGAACCTAGAAACTTGTTTTTTTACAGTTCATTATTTTTATAATCCACCTCATATGATTTCTAAGTGGGATATAAAGTGTTCAAAATCCTTCTCTTGGATGTAAATGTATCCTACTAATCCTACTAATATTATAAATGCGAAAGTTTGGATGTTTAGATGTTTGTTACTCAATCACGCTTAAACGGCTCAACCGATTTGGATGAAATTTTGCACGAAGTTAGTTTATAGCTTGGATTAAAATGAAGGATAGTTTTTATCCCAGGTCCACGCAAACGAAGTCGCGGACGGTAACTAGCCTCAAATAAAAATCATAGCAAATTTTGTTGTCATCATACTAATTATTTGTTTGAATTAAGTATCACATTGAGATCTTCCGACAAACTTCCGAAGAAATAAAAATGGACAAATCATCAAACAATAAATGTATACAGCTTTGTTCGTTAAAAATTAAACAACCAAATATACTTGAGATTATTTGAGTTAGCCGAATTGCATAAAATTAGTCCATTCAAAAAGCAACTCTGCGTCCGAGGTAGAAGATTCCTATTCAAATAACCGTTTTATATAAAGTCGGCCACATAATCTCAACCATAGTTCTGTACGTGCCTACGAACCTAATTTAGCACAGCCCTAAATATCAAACTTGATTCTATCATCATCATCATCATATCAGCCCAAAGACGTCCACTGCTGGACATAGGCCTCCCCCAAAGAGTGCCACAATGACCGGTCCTGCGCCACCCGCATCCAGCGGACTCCAGCGACCTTTACCAGGTCATCAGTCCACCTTGTGGGGGGGGGGGGCTACCTACGCTGCGCCTTCCGGTACGTGGTTCTATGCTGACAATCAATTCCAAGCCTAATAGCTTTAAAATAGGGTCGATTATCAATCAATCGTTCGTACGAGGTCATTAATGTAAGCATTAGGGTTGCCAAAGTACATCGTTAATGTGGAAGCTCTTGACTCTTGTGGTCGCTGTCTGCCCTAAGTTATAGTATATTTAAACTTACAGATGTTTCATAGGAGTATTTAATTTTCATAGTGATCAATTTAAATAGTAAATTCGTGAGGCTTTGTGGAATGATAAAGAAAAACCAAGTGCGAGTCGGACTCGCCCACCGAGGTTTCCTTACAAAATTACAAATGTGTAGTTTTCAGAATTTTCCCTGTAATTGTAGTATAAGACGAAATGTACATAAATACAAGATGATGATTAACATTAACTAAATTAAATTAAAACCAAGTTACTAAAAAAGGCCCTCGAGGCATTGTAAGACGATATTATTTGCCAAATTTCATAGTTCTAGGTCAACGAAACGTACCCTATAGGCTATACATTTTGATTCTCTTGAGAGAGTCGAAGACGTTTTCAGTCATAAACGGCCGTATCTTCTTTTTATCTTAACTTAGAAGATTGATTTTTTCACAGCGTCAAGGGTTAAGTATATGGTTTTAATTTCAACTCAATACCTCCACGCGTTCCCGAGATAAAGGGTCTTCACAGACAGACAGACCGTCAGACAGACGGACGACAAAGTGATCCTATAAAGTTTCCGTTTTTTGAACCCTTAAAACATACAGTGGAACATAGAACCTATTCCTTTTTTGAAGTCGGTAAAAAACAATAAATAGGTAGGCAGTTATAGGCTTTGTATAGGTGCTGCATTGCTCTAAGTACGCTGTGGTAAGGCCCCAAAGGACCTAAAAGCTATGACCGCAGTGGACACCGCTAAATGTTAACTTAATGGAGGATATATGCACGTTTCCAGTACGAAACTAAATTATGGGGTCTATTAACACACAGGAAAGGCACAGCAGAATGTCATATAAAACAAATAAATATTGGGGGACATTCTTACACTAATCGAACTAGCCCTATAGTAAACTCAATAAGGCTTGTGTTATAGGTACTAGACGACGATATATATAATATATATAAATACTTAAATACATATATAACATCCAAGATCTTAATCTCAATAAGATCTCAATGCTATTTTTGTAATGTGTTTACGTCCTCAATAAACTTTTCATTTAATTTCATTTTTCATTTTGTTGTAGATGGGTCGTTCTTCTTTTCGACCGACAATAGCCTGTCCTTCGTCTTATTACGGCATCTCATTTGAGTAATGATGTTTACGGTTTTATAATGTTCGAATGAACGTCCATATTATTTTATGAATTAGTGATATTTAATATTTCACTTTCTCTAACTAGCATTTTTTTAAATGTTTGTTTTTTTCGTAGAATGCCGTGACAGAGTGGTAAACCAAAATGTTGTCCCCACTGAAATAGTCCACTTTGTCACATGTTTTTTTTTAGAAACCAACCGTAAATAAATATTTATATTGGCCAGAAAGTAAACTTTAATTAGATCTAATGAAGAAACCTATGCATTTTTTTTTAATCGCACTTCAAAACCACAATTTTCGATAGGTCAAAAACCAAAAAAACAGAAAAACCTCGATTCATTGTCGGTAAAAAAGAAGAACGACCCAGATACTATTTAATCTCTGTTGTGCAGACTCTTCATAAGTTATTTTTCTTTTATATTCATCATCATCATCATCATCATCATCAATCAATATATTAGGCATATTCTATTTGACATATTCTTTTATTCAATATTTTAATATTTATTGTTTACCTAGTTACTTCAATATAAACACTCGTGACAGTAACATCTCTTTTACTATTTTCTAACTAATACTTAACATTTAAGCACCTCCGCCACATTATTCCAACACATTTCAAGACTCAGAAACAAATATTCATGCTCATCACACAAATTAATATAAATAAATAAATCATCATCATCATCATCATATCAGCCGAAAGACGTCCACTGCTGGACATAAGCCTCCCTAGAGAGTGCCAAAGTGACCGGTCCTGCGCCACCCGCATCCAGCGGACTCCCGCGACCTTTACCAGGTCATCAGTCCACCTTGTGGGGGGCCTACCCACGCCGTGCCTTCCGGTACGTGGTCGCCACTGGAGAACCTTTCCGCCCCAACGGCCATCGGTTCTACGTGCAATGTGCCCTGCCCACTGCCACTTAAGTTGGCACACACACATATGGCACTGAAACTTGGTCGCTTACTATGGGCCTCATAAGAAGGCTCAAAGTCACCCAAAGGGCAATGGGGAGGGCTATGCTGGGAGTATCTCTGCGTGATCGCATCAGAAATGAGGCTATCCGCAGCTGAACCAAGGTAACCGATATAGGAGTGGATTGCAAAAAAATTGTACATAGTTAAGAGCTTTAATCTAATCTATGCTTTAATTTTTTACAGTTTCGTGACGGCAATTACCCATATAAAATATATCGACGGTGGAAAGGAAGAACCCCTTAAGCGACATTTAGTGAATTGTACAGGAGAGTGTTTCAAAGTTTTCTTTTTGAGAAAAAAAATCATAACTTTTTTCCTATTTGAAATAGGTAAATGAGTTCTTAAGACGATAATCTTATTAAATTTTTCTCTATTTTATGACATAAACATTTACCCCAAAATCTTACAGGATCCTGAAAATGTTGTCGCTTAATTGAAAAGGTCCTCAAAATATTTCCGGAAGAACCATTTAAGCGACATCATCATAGTACTATAAAACTCACTGAAGCCACTTACCTTCTTTAACTTGTCTCTAAGATATTCAATTAAGCAACAGTCGTATGGGCAGTTATTACGTGCCAATTTGAAGTGGTATACCAGAAATTTGAAACTAAATCGACACTTTTTTGTGAATTATAACGCTAGCTTTAATATTTTTTTAAACTATTTCATATTATTGAAAAATTTAGAATATATTTGCGGTTAAAAAACGCTATATTGTGCGTTTTTTAAGGAGAAAAATAAAATATTGATACGAAATTAACGTGCATTTTTAATTTGAATAAAATAAATCTACTTCTAACAAATAACTATTAATTAAGTATGCACTTTTTTGAGATCACAATCATTTTGAGTTTATAAATTATTAAGAATAAGTAGCTAGCTTATTTATTTACTTTTTGGTAAGTGTATAAATATACAAATTACAATGATCAAAATGTTTTAATGGTAACACTTAACTAGTTAATAATTAAGCACTTAGGCAGTTTTTGATATCACAATCATGTTGGGTTTATAATTTTTTAAGTATAGATAAGTATAATGTAAAGTATTATTAGAATAAATTAGTACAACATCACAATGTTTATTACGTACGCTCTTCATATTCCTCATCGTGACACGAAACTGAAATGTGTAGAATAATGTCTGGTATAACTATACACCGTGTATTTTTCATTTCTATTAATTTCAGGGTACATTCCAGTGTTCTTTAAAATTCAGAAATCATTACAAATTTTTTTGACTATTGAGACAAAGCTACAAAATGAGACACCTGTGTATTAATTAATGAAATTATACATCAGGCAGCGATCAGCGACACAACCGCCGCACTCCGGTGTTCGTCGCTGACTGAAGCGACCCACTGCATTCCATTGTATAAGTAAAGCACCATTCGCGTGAAATTCGCGCCAAAAATTGTTCACTGTACCGACATCAAATAGATTAGAGCAACACTTTAACCGTTATCATACCATTTTCAATCTCCACTTAACCGACGTATCGCATTTATAAAGTATACTTTAAGCGACAGGTTCAGCCGCGGTAAGGAGTGTCGCTTAAAGCAATTAAATAACAACGTAATTTTTCGTAACATTCATTTAACCGACAATCGTTTTATTAAGCAGTTTCGAAGAACCATTTAAGTACAGAATTCAAGATATATGTGCCCGGAATAATCAATTAAGGGACATTACATCGGAAACGGACTCTTTTTAAAAATAATTTATACGACTGTGGTAATATTGGAGTAGGTTTTAAGTGACACAGATAATATTTTATTCAAATTGTGTGTCGCATAAGGGGTGGTTTTTCAAATTCAGACCTCATTCGTGAATTAATTTAAGCGACATATAAGTCATCGGATCGCCGTGAAAGCCAATTCAAACGACGCAGAAAAAAACGCTGATTCCAATGATATGTATAACTCATTTTCGACCAAAATGTCGCTTAAGTGGTTCTTCCTTTCCACCGTCGATATGGGTAATTGTATGGGCAACACAAATGTTATTTCCCCATGCAAAAAACAAGTGAATTTGGTGAATGTTTATTTGCGTCTATACTTTTTAGGGTTCCGTAGCCAAAATGGCAAAAACGGAACCCTTATAGTTTCGTCATGTCCGTCTGTCCGTCTGTCCGTCTGTCCGTCTGTCCGTCTGTCCGTATGTCACAGGCATTTTTCTCGAAAACTATAAGGTGTATTTGAATAAAATTTTGAGGATAGGTGTATTTTGTTAGCCGCTACATAGTTTTGTAATTAAAATGACAAAAAAAATTTTTTTTAGGGGTGCACTCCATACATAAAACTAAAAGTCAAAAAAAAAAATTTCATTGTGACCCCCCGTGTGGCACATCAATCGATAGGCCTTTAAAAATAAATATAAGGTTTCTTAGCATTTTTTTTGATTATGTAAATAGGGTCGGAGATAATCGCCCCGAAAGTCACTAAAATTCTGTCCCCCCCCCCTCTAATTTTTGAACGGTGTAATTTAAAAATATGGAAAAATTCATGGACATAGGGCTTATTAATTTCATTCACCGAAAATTGTTTTGAACAAGATCGGTTCAGAGGTTTTCGAGATATTGCTGAAAAACTGCCTTCCTCAAAGAAAAGGACGTAAGTGCCGTAAAATTTCTGTGACGATACAACCTTTTTAATAGGCACGGAACCCTTCGTTTTGCGTGGTCCGACACGCACTTGGCCGGTTTTTTATTGGTAGTTTATCGACATTCATAGGTGCATGTAATATGCCTAAATTGAAGAATAAATTACGTAGACAATTTTTTTCTTGTACAAAATAGGATTTTGTCCTGTATGAAATAGGTTCATATTTAAATATGTGCATATTAAATATTATCTAATTTAAATTATTATCAAATTTTAATATGAACATCGACAATTTTGTACAAAATTCATAATATTATATGAAGTACATATTTCCGATTGGCTATATTTTCGGAGTGTAGGTACGTAATTCCATTTGGACGTATTTATTTCGATCTATATCAAGTATATAATCTTTACCTTTAGAAAGTAATGTTAGTATTATTCAGGCTAGACAATTTTCATGTCGAGTATTTCTAAATTGTCATTATTCAGATTCAACCAATAATTTACGAACAGCTGTTGGTGAGTAAGGTCACAAGGGATCCTCAAATCAATAATCGGTTGGCAACACACTTGTGATCTTTTTAGGATTGCAAGCTTCCATAAGCTACAGTGTCTGCTTGACCATCTCCCAGCCGTTATACTTGGTTTCCAAAAAAAAAAAACACTACTTTTGGCGCTTGAACGCCAGCGCGAGCAACTTAACGGTGCATATACATTTCCTGTTTCGCCAAAGTGAGGGGCAGTTTGTTGGCGAATGTGTGCTCCTTTCTAACATTAAAACATGGTTGATTTCATACGAATACATTTAGATAGCCACTAGATTTCCATAAACAACATTCTAGACGTACACTAACTCTTGACCATATAGCACAGGTTGAAGATTAAGATAGGTTTGGCCATCTGGCACAATGCGTAGCTTACATAAATGTAGAGAGACGGAACGTGTTATGTTCTACATAAGACCAAGGGACTACAATTTAGAGTTCAGTATTATATTTGCGCAGTTACATTGTGTAAAAGCGGGGCGGTACGTATGGAGTACTGAATTCGTACCGCACTGCTTATGCGCTTTTCGTGCCAACCAGGAACGTCTTAAAAAACAACCCATGATTGCCAGTTTAGCAGGCAGTGTAGCCTGTCACCAATCAAATACAGTTGTAGAATTTAATGACCCAGACCAAGAAGCCTATATTCCTCGAGCCAGGAATAAATTTCGTCAGTCGTTTCTTCTTGGGCGATAACTTATGAGATACTTTAGAGAGTTGTAACATAAAGCCACGTGAACGTCAGCTGCGGCTTCGTTGGTGGGTTGAGTAGTGGCAGACTCCAAAAACACATGGAAAAAAAACATCCCGATTTATAATTTGTCAAATGAATATAGGGAACCCTGAAGAAAAAAAGCCGTTTGACTGAATAGTGGGAGATGATATCATACGTCAGCTGGTTAAGTGATCATGACAAATCATTTTGTTTTCAAGATACAACTAACTCTCTGCAGCATCTTACGAATTACCTATCGCCCGGGAGGAACTTCGTCATGAAAATCTATTCGCCATATAAAATTTAATTTTACGCAGATATTATTGAACTCTCTGCAATAATCGGTATGATACGTCGACAGTTGACCAATAGCTCGTCGCCGCAACATATTAGCCGCCATTTTGACAGCGGCCATCTTGTGAGCGGCATCGCTCATGTGGGCACAGGCGATTATTCATAATGCCAAATTGTGAAATATTGGCGATTTGAGTTAGTGAGGCTGTTTATTTTGGAAAGGTACACAGGCTTATAGTCTGACTAGCTATTTCGTCAATACAGAATGGCGGCAAATTCAACAATCTAGATGTATTGACCAATTATTTGGATATATTTCAAATATAATTGTCTCTTTTATAGTAGTTGTAATGTCATTCTAACCTACAAAGACAGAAATACTCCAAGCTATCTCTGGCTTTTGGGATATCAAATTGTATTTTATTATGAGAAACATTTCGTTTCGTTAAATTTATCCAACAATTCCAACATGTGTGTGTCTCACATACATACGTGTTTTCTAGTTATTTTAAAAGTAATCATGCACCAATTATTTTGCTCTAAAATAATCCTAACGGGAAATATAATCTGCTCTAAAAATCTCTCTAATCTTAGGGATGGTCCCGGCTTCCGAAAATTCCTCCTCCGCTTTGCACGTTTCGGTATCCTGACTTCATCAATATTTAAGAACTGGCGGTGAGGTAATGTCCAACTTAGTCTACAGTATTCCATTACTCCACTTTAGGATTTAGGGAACTGTAATGTGGTGGTTTCCCCCTTGCCTTCGCGACGATGTTTAAGAAAATGAGTTTGTCTCGCTCACATTTTAATAAACAAGTGAAGTAATTTTGGTTGAGATTACTTAATGTGGCCGACTTCTTGTAAAGCTGTCATTGGAATTGCAATCTTCTATCGTGGGCGGTAAAGTTGCTTTTTGATTATACTACTTTGATTTAGTTCGGTCAACTCAAAATCTCAAGTGTACATGCTATGATTTCGATTTGAACTACAACTAACGTATACTACACTACACATGTCACAATCACAGAGCACATACAACTTGCAACTGGAAAGCGCACTATAAAAAAACCTAATTTGCTCTGACCTCAGTTAATAAGGAGCGAATTGCAACTACACAAAGTATTTTCTTTTTCAATAAATCAAAGGAAACATTCTCTAAGACACTGGTATTCAAATTCAATAATTACTTTAAATCAGAAGCACCTTAGCGAGAGTGACATACATAGTTCATTCAACATATTTCAGAGTCCATTCGCTGTGTACACAGTTTGAATCCCGGGGAAGGATACAGGACAGTTTTTATCCTGAAAGTCATGCCCCAAGAGGATGAAATGGACGCGGAAGCCTAGTTATTAAACCCATACTTTGATACTAATATTATAAATGTGGAAGTAACACTGTCTGTCTATAGTTACAGATATTGGCAGAGTGCAAAGCGGGTGGAGGGGGTAGCCTAAACGATCACAGCGCTCGGTACGGCTAAAATTGTCATTTTTGTTGCTGACTTGAGCTGTCAAATCCATATTGCAGTAAACATTTTCTAATCGTTTTTGAGATAAAAATAATGTTACTGACTACCATTAGTGTCCAAAATTGTGTAATATAGTAAAAAAACACAAGATTTCATTAATATTTTTCACAATATTTACTTACTTCTTGTTTGACAGCGGTGACAATATTGTCCATAATGGCCGCCTGTCACGTGGCGCTGTCGTCGCGCTCGGTCTTAATAGTGCATAATTGTTTTTCATCGTATTCAGTCAACCTCAGTACTTTTTGTACTGTGACCGACTGAAATAGCAAGACACGTTCGTATGTTTCCGTGAAAATTCGATGGAAAACAATTATGCACTACATCTGTATACCTTTTGAAGCTTAAACCACTCGAAATTTGGTATGGACATAGTTTGAATCTCGGGAAAGGACATAGGATAGTTGCTTTTATCCCGGAAATCGGATGATGTGTAAAAAGTGTTAAGAAGTACAAGACATGATGTGTTGCATGAGAGTTTTTAAAAAAAAAACTTGTTTTTTTATCAGATTTCGTTTTTTTTTTAATTACTCAGAATCGTTGATACCATCGATCCTCATACAGGAAAAAGTGTCCCAGGTTTTACTATGCAAGTGTGGACGACACCCGCCTCGGACGAGCATTCCCGAGGACAACGGGCGGACGGCCCCACCGGTACTGCCTCACCCCATGTTAATGGATGACTCGTGCAAATGTAAATGCACCAATTTGTAACGTTAGGGTAGTTTTATAAGTGAAATAAATGCCCCAGTACACTGCCGTGCAATACTTAAACAACAGTAAGTGCAAAAAGTGAGTTTCGAGAAAAACGCAAAAAACCCTTTCAAAACCGTTTTTTTTGGTGTTCTCGGTCATTATTTACTAATGTTTGAATGTCAAAATATAGCATGGAATACATGAAATAGGAATACGTGAACACTTTTTTATTTTAACAATTATTGAATAAATGTAAGCTATTTTTCAAATTTTATAGTTTTTACTGTACTCTCGAAAAGAACTAAAAACACAATAAATGCAGAATAAAGTGCAGTAAAAAAGCGGATTACTGCAAACAAGCCTCGTACACTAATAGCTGCTTGAATTAATCGCAAGCTAAAATACAGTATTCATAACAATTTACTGCAATTTACTTAGTATATTATATTGATTGAGTTCTTCGTGATACCAACACGTCGCGGCGTGGTACAAATACGGTATGTTTATAAATAAATAATACACATATATTATGTATATTTAAAAAAAAAATCACATCAATCATTAAAGTATTTATTATCATTAAAGTGCAATTGTATTACACATCTCTTACCAAGTAATTGTAATTAGTAGTAAAAATCAGACTTTTTTTCTATGGCCCGTAATCCTTATAATCAATTGCCTACTGACTAATATAATCTAGTTTGTGACTATGTCACATACAAATTAAAAAATAATGAGATCTTGATCTTCTCGTCTACATGCTGTAGCCTTACCACGAGGTTGACACCGGCGTGACACTGAAATATTCGCTAGCGTGTGCGTAAGTTTCTATACATCCGTTAGGTACATGCGATGATGTATTATTAGTATAGAAAGTAAGGTACGCAGACGTTAACGAATATATGTCAGTGACAAAGTAGTGGTAAGGCTACTGAATAACAATACTAGTAATAAAAAGCTTTCACATCCATCTTATATAACATTATCCATATCTAATCTGTAACTATGTCACATAAAAATTCTATAAAAAATAGGCTCATACTTCTTGTCAAAAAGAAGTATTAAGTTCCAGACTTTTATCTCATAAAAATACTAGTAATAAAAACATTCACAGCCATTTATATGTAACTTATACATCTTCACTATCTTCAAACACAAAATCTTCTTCTTCACTGAGTCTGCAGTAACAGGTATTTTTTTCCAAAACAGAAGTCTATTTTTAGGCATCAGTTGCCCCAGCTTTTTAATGAGATTCTGTTTCCTAATTAAACTGACACCTTTAGGCACAGTTTTCATTGGTGCACCAGGGATTTTTTTTAGATTTCAGACATATTAATTTGTCGTATTCTTGCGACTCGACATCTTTTTTGTAAAACAAACAATATTGCCCCCTCTGTACCATAACTTCGACAATTTCTCTTAAATAGACTCGATTTCCACGGTTATCATTCACCTTCTGTAGAGAAATGTGAGATTTGAAATCATAGAAATCGGATATATCCATAGATTTTACCTGCACTTTTCCTGGGGTTGCAAGGTCTACGGCTCGATTAAAATCTCCAAAATCGTACACTTTTTGCATTTTTTGAAGTGATTGCTCGACATTGTGGTGGAAGGAGTCAGCAGACATGAAAGTGTGACCTGGCTCAAAGTATCGCATCGCCGACTGCAGAGCAAAATTCAACCTAATGTACAGTAAATTGCTGTGACGATTGCAGTAAACATATTTGAAAATAGCCAAACGACAGTTTAAATCACAGTAAGTGAGCTGAGTACTGTACTTTAGGTAGTATTTTGCTGTCTTATTTACGACTGATCGACCACTTAAATTATAGTGAGGAACACTATTACTGTATTTTAAACGGTAATGCTCCTAGTGCTTTATATGTAGTATACTAATTAAATTAAGGATATACCATTTTTACTGTATTTTAATTAGTAATAATGCTGAAAATTCAAAAACATTTCAAACACAGTACAAATATTTTGGAACATTTATATTTTACTGCATTTTAAACAGTTTTCGGTGTAAGTATTAACTTCTCTTTACTAGTTAATTTAGGATGGACAGGAGACCTTTACTGTATTTTAATCAGTAAAGTCTAAAAATTCACAGCCGTCAACTTTATTACGGCAGTTTAGTTAGTTTTACCTCAATAATTTACTTAATTCTTCTGATTTACTGTACATGGCGGCTTCGATATTTGTATGTTCCCATTGTCATAATCGCACGTGGACTATATACACGTGTGCGTCTTGACACGGTGGTCCACGATCAAGAAAAAACGAAAAATCGCAAAAGTAGCACTTACTGTTGTTTAAGTATTGCACGGCAGTACATAGCTCCTTATAAATAGAAATTTCTTCTTCCAGCGTGTCAGGTTGGCCGCCGTCGGCGCCGCCTCAGTACCTGAGAAGCAGCATTGTTAGGTGACTTGAGGAGTCGCGGAGAGCCCGGTCGGGATACTCTCTGCCGCGACCCCGGTGACGCCATACGCCCGTTCCGCGCGGCACCACGCGGCGCGTTAAGCGCGTGAGTGTTCCCGCGTTCCCAGGTTGGGACGGGGCGTCGCTCACAGCAAGTTTTTTCTTCCAGTGCGTCACGACCATATAAATAAAAAAAGACTGCATACAAAAGTGTGACGATCGGGAATGGAATATTTTGGACACTTTTTTTCTTGTATGAGGATCGATAGTATCAACGATTCTGAGTAAGAAAAACCCAAAATTATCGAATTCTGAAAAAAAAGCTTATGTACACTTTTTTAAAAAAACGCTCGCATAAGAATAAGAATGGTTTATTTGCCAGAATATGCTAATCCCGTATATCCCGTGAGTTTGCCTGCGTTCTATGACATAAATAATTTGGGAAGTGCGCATTCCAGTCAAACACAACTCCCTGGCCACAGTAACCGCCACCCGTCATTAGTGCTTGTCTCTACGGCAAACAGCAATATCGGTGCTAAACGCTCCGCAAACGTACCACTATTATATGTTTGACTGGCAAATTAAGTGAAGCATGTACTGCTTCAGCAACTACTTGGTAATTAGCGGCGAGTGGGTTAGCCTCGGGTTGAAATGCTAATTCAACGGTTTTTGTTCCTTTGGTTGCTGTGATGCAAAATGATTATCTATCCTGAGAAAGATACGGTGTTTTTGGAAATAATTCAACATCAGGCCAATTATTTGTACACGGCTTTCATATGTTATTTTAAAATATTTTATTATTGAAATCACTAAAGCTATTAAAATTGACCGGAAGTTAGGAAAAAAATTAACCCGCAAGCAAAAATGTCATCAGTATTTTTATGATGAAAACATGTTTGAATATAGAAATTTAGAGACTTACGACCTGAATCCAAAAATATATGCATCAGGAAATAACAGCATTTTAATGAAATATAAACGACCCTGAGATAATATTGAATTTCATCCGGCCTATGGAAAAGGTTTTTCATCACATTTGCGAGGATATAAATAACTACAAAAGACAGAAAAATCTAAGTTTCATACAGCCACACCAATCAAAAATTGACAACCTCACTTCCAGATCCTGGCTAGTGGAGCGCGGAGCTCAATATTTCAACCAATCACAGAGTAGTATTCTTGCGGGGCGGGGCGACTTGACCAACTAGATTTTTTTATTCAACCAATCACACAGCAACCAGATTTGCTTAAGCCAATCAGAGGGTTCTATATTTTAAAACTAAACTTAACAGCCCGTGGGAGGTAAAACGGCTGTAACTGCTCTATATGCTCGCAAGTAATAACGCCATTGACGAGCAAGTGTGATGAAAAGGTTTTTTCATTAACAAAAATAAGTGGATTATGCGAGTACCCCAAAGAACTTTTAAAGAAGTAGTAAATTATAAGTCCAATTACCATGCCAAATTTTTAATATGAAAAAAAAATGCTGATGTCTAATATACCTATTGTTGTTTTTTCATATATATAGCGCGACCGTACCTTGCTCAGACTAAAGTTTCCTCGTACAGAGTTGGGGAAGAATTTAAGTATTAAAGTAATTAAAGGAAGGGCGATTTTTAGCAGTCAATGTGTGTATTTACGTGTGTTCCCCGTAGCGTTTATCATACTCAACCGATTTTGATGATTGAGGCGTCAATCAATTCGAAATTGTGCTCCGGGTGACATAGGCTCTTTTGTATGTTTTTCTTTTCAGTTTGTTTTCCGTAGTCTGGGAGGTGATCACGTAACGTTCATGTACGTAACATATAAAAATTGACATTTAGATCTACCCGACGCGCGTACAATGCGTTACGTCGACCAACTGGTTACAGTTTTTTGTTCATATTGTTTTTTTATAGACGTGGGTTCTAAAATAAAAAAAATTGTTTAAGTGTTTTACTTTAAAAAAAACTACGGTAAATACTTACACTAACTAAATATTATTTCAACGACGCTTTCGAAAGAAACACGGATAAAATTTAATTACAAAAAAGTTAAAATGCAGCAAAACTCTCTGGAGTCGGGGAAGTTTGCAAAACACTGTCGACCTCGCCGGTATTTTCACCCCGCATATTTTTATTTTTAACTTTAAAATTAGTTGTATTTATTGCGACTTGGTCAAGATATTTCAGAGCTCATCTAACTTTTGATGTCGTCAACTTTGCTGTCTGTGAAAATCTCCCACGTGTTCACTTAAAATGTATCTAAATTGTGATTTTTACTATGGGAAATATCATAGTTTGCATATTTTTAGGGCAATCAACAATTTTCAATTGATCACTTTTATGAAAATGGTAATCACTCTTCTTAAAGTTGCGCAGCGTAGTTTTACCTATCAAGTTAATTTTAATAATACTGATTCTACCTTGTGGGGGTACCTACGCCGCACTTTCCGGTACGAGGTCACCACTCGAGAACCTTTCCGCCCCAACGGCTATCGGTTCTACGGTGGACTGATGACCTGGTAAATGTCGCGGGAGTCCGCTGGATGCGGGTGGCGCAGGACCGGTCACTTTGACACTCTTTGGCGGAGGCTTATTTCGGCTGATATGATGATGATGATGATGATTCGACCTACTGTCACCACTGCCATGCGACTATCAATCCCGGGGTCGGAACAGGTTTTTTTTAAAAATCCCCTTAGTAGTCTAATATTTTGAATTATTTTAGGCTCTTAATGTAGGACTCTATCATCATGTATTTAGGTAACATTTTCGTATTATTAGACTGCTCGATCAAAATTTATTGATGTTATTTCTTCATTTGCCCGTATTTCATTGGCCATCATATTCACAGGCCATAATTTTGTTTTCCATAATTTCATGTGCCATAACTGTTATTTACCATAATATTCATAAGACACAATTGTTATTTTCCATAAACGGCATCATATGCCATAATATCATTTGCCACAAACTTTATTATCCACAATATTCATAATATGCAATAAAATCATTAATAAATCAATAATATTCTGTCAAGTAAAATTATTGCATATAAAATTATGGCTAATAAAGTGTATGAAGTATGTATATTAATGATTCGGGCATACAACATTATAGAAAATAATAATATGGCAAATTAATATTATGGAAAAAGAAACGTTATGGAATATAAAATTATGCCTAATGAAATTCGGGCAAACGATAGAAAACTCAAAAATGATATCATAAACCAAAGAACGAGTTGTACCACTTCTATGGGCAAAGCCTGAAATAAGCATTTGTATTTGTATTTCTATTAATACCGTTATTTTGTATGGTGAAAATACCGGCATCCGACCCCTGGTTCCAACCCCAGCGAATGATTCGATATTTAACAGCAACTTTCCTGTGAAGGAAAGCATCTTGAGGAAACAGGTCTAATCTGAAGAAGGTCTAGTTTTCCCTCCGGATCAGAAGATGGCAGTTGCCTTTGTAATACTAGTAGTGCGGCAAGTGCCAACGTCAAATCTTGGGTAGATTTAGATGCCAACGCGGAGTTCATGCCCAAGCTCCTATACATTTGAAAATGGCGGGTATGTCGTCTAAATTGGAGCGACTGTGGCACATACTATATCACTGCACGCAAAATAGGAACAATGGATACCGACTCCAAAAAAGGTCCAATGAACAATTTGTCATTGCAGACCATAAATGGGTAAAAACCAAAATGTTTGCCGTGTGAAATAACTTTTAACGAGTACATCCTAATTGGACCCGATACTGATAACAACTATAACTCAATCTGGAGACCGAACGCTAACTTTTAATTGTTATACCTACTGCCTACTATCTGGTCTGGTGGGCAGGTACTATTGCTTCCAACTCAGCCACTGGCTCAGTCATCATCATCATTTTCAGCCCATTATAGCCCACTGCTGAGCATAGGCCTCTCTTTGAGTACGCAATCCGTCTCGATCCTGAGTTAGTAATCCAAGAGTGACCCGCGATGTTCTCAATATCTTCGAGCCGGTGGAGTGTCTCACTGCACTGTGCAAATAAGAAAGAGGAAGGTAGATTTTCTCGTCACGCGCTGGTGGCGTCAATTGGGTACTTTCCTGGGTAAAAATATATATATATATATATTTACTCCGTCAGTTAGATTATTAAATATATTGAACACGTATTTTTTTGTTTGTCAATTAAACAAAAAAATACGAAGATATAGCCCGTTAAAGTTCCGCGTGACGTCACATTATGATAAAAAGTGTATCAAAATGTGACGTCACGCGGAACTTTAACGGGCTATAATATATCTTCATCATTTTTTGTTTAATAGACAAAAAAAAATACGTGTCCAATATGTTTTGATAATCTAACTGACGGACTAAATATCATTTTAAACCGGACAAGTGCGAGTTCAACTCGCGTGGTGAGGGTTCCGTAAAATATTGAGAATTTTCTCGTTACTTTGAATACTCAAACTTCTTATAGGTTTTTCTGTAATCTTAGGCAAGGAATTATTTTCCATATTTTTTTCAGTATTTTAAACTTAGTAGTTTCGGAGATAAGGGGGGAATGGTCAATTTTCGTCTTATTTCCTAAATTACTTCAAACCTTTTTTTGCTAAAATTATATTTGCGAATCTTTTTTTTTAATTTTCCACTTTACCCCCCCAAAAGTGGCCCCCTTGTTCAGAATTCATTTATTTACTTTACGCGTCCATCTTTGGGTCACCAATTTTCATATGTGTACCAAATTTCAACTCAATCATTTTATATTATATTATTTATCAGACAGATAACCGAGTGATCATATAAGGGTTCCGTTTTTTCGTTTTGAGGTACCGGAACCCTAAAAATATACAAAAGAAAAGACAAGAAAGAAGCTTCAATCCATGCTGATCACTAGCGAAAATAGGAATACTTTTTGATGATTTGTATATACCTACAGTTTTATATTTTACTTTACAATGCACTTGTTCTGAAAGTACCGGTATATGGTTCAACATAAACACGGGAACTCGATGACTGACAAAAAAATCTATATAATTAACGAACCTGCTCACAAAATTTCAAGCCTATTTTAGCATAATTACATGTCTTTACTGAAATTTAATATCGAAGATGCATTATGTACGTGAATATACATTTAACCTCCACGCTTTGGCTGTAGAAAAGTCTTCCTACGCCACTTCGCTTATAGAAAGCAAGAGCATGTCTTATTTTGTGGTTCTAGTTACGTCGTTTCGGAAGCAGGTAAATTATTCTGGTTTTGCATCCATGTTTTCAACTCTAACCGGCTTTTATCATGATGAGAAGAGTCAAAAGCGAACGCATGTTTGCTGGGTTTATTTATAATGTAAATTCTAAAACTCTTACGGATTTAGCTGCATAAGTAAAGTTTAAAGCTGCATAAATAAATTTTATTTGAAATTACGAGTTTTGAGTTTCGTCGTAGCGTAGCTAAATAGTTACCGAGTTAATTATTAGTGTCAACTATTTCATTTTTCAGCCACATGCGAATGAACTGTAATTTGGCATACTTATTTCAGTTTGGTGGCAACGCAACATTAAAGTGGGTCGTTCTTCTTTTTTACCGACAATGAACCGAGGTTTTTCTGTTTTTTTTGTTTTTGAACTATCGTAAATTGTACTTTTAAATTGCGATTTTAAAAAAATGCATAGGTTTCTTCATTAGAACTAATTAAAGTTTCCTTTCCGGCCAATATAATTATTTTTTTACGGTTGGTTTTAAAAATAAATATGTGACAAAGTGGACTCTTTCAGTGGGGGCCACATTTTGGTTTACCACTATGTCACGGCATTCCACGAGCAAAAAAACCGTTTAAAAAAATGCTAGTTAGAAAAGGTTTAAATAATACTAATTAATAAAATAATATGGACGTTCATTCGAAAATTATAAAACCGGAAACATTATTACTCAAATGAGATGCCGTAATAAGACGAAGGACAGGCTATTGTCGGTCGAAAAGAAGAACGACTCAAGTACCTCCTAGTGATTTGATGATGGAGACAGAAGATGGAGCAACTACTAAATTGCAAAACAAATAGTACAAACAGAACGCTAACAACGCCACGTAATTACATATAGCAAATTTCCATGCTCAAAGTTCATTCTGTATAGTTACTGGTTTATGAATTTTCAATCTCGACGAGTATTTCCGGAGAACTACCCTCTAAATAAAAAGCTACACCTTACATTTCACAGTAATTACCTCTTTATTAAACAAGCGAGCGAAGAGAATGCATTTCCTCGTTTAGCTTGGGCTAGAATTATTTCGTAGGTCCGGATATCAGGCTTTTTTTTTCCAAAAAAAGTACATAGCATTCAATATGTTTAATTACCCGACAAACTGCTAGAACAGTTTCTTGGCGTGACTGCGCTCAATTTATGTTTATACAAACATTTATCTATGCTATGCCTATATAATGATATTATTGACTATTCTAGCCACATGCAAACAAGTGCTACTAATTGCTAAAGATAACTACTTACTACTGATATGCTATCTGAACTATAATTCTAATACGGCTTGTGCGGAGTATGCAGATACGAGAATTACAAATATATATTAATACAACTTTTAAGTTTTAATTTAAATAACAGAGCCAAGAATAGGGTAACTTTTCTAACAATTCTTTTTTTAATCTACTTTTTAGTTCCGTTAAGCTACATTTTTTTTCCTCCCTTAGCCAATCAGCTGTCTCTGTTCTCCTCTACAGGTCGTATTGCTCAACCGATTCTCGTGAAATTTTGCGAGCAGGTTCAATAACGACATAGTTTTTGAAGTGGATACTTCTTTGCTCGCGTTCTTGTGTAGGGGTACAGTTCAAAATGTATCACGTGACTTCCGGAATAACTTTTTGTAGAGAAGCCTAATCTGATTTAAAATAATTGTTTGTTACATGTTTTAATCCTTTTTTATTTGCCATTAGTTTTTAATCACAAAATGGTATTTAGTTTATGCGGCGGACGTGAAAATAATGCTGAAATGACCGCCATTTTCAATGTATCGCGAGTCAAATGAGCTACGTCAGTCAATGTTGCCATATATACCGATTTATCTGTACTATACACGGTACACCACAGCAGATTCCTTTAAATAATCAAAACAAACTGTACGGAACCCTCGGTACGCGAGTCAGACTCGAACTTGGCCAGTTTTTTTATTAGGGTTCAATAGCCAACAAAGAAGTATCCACTTAAACTTAATTGACGGTGACACAACCCGCTCCTTTTTTTCAATTCAGTTCTTCCAAAAAAAGGATAAGCTCGCGAGTTCTACAGCTACACACACACACACACACACACACACACACACACACACACACACACACACACACACACACACACACACACACACACACACACACACACACACACACACACACACACACACACACACACACACACACACACACACACACACACACACACACACACACACACACACACACACACACACACACACACACACACACACACACACACACACACACACACACACACACACACACACACACACACACACACACACACACACACACACACACACACACACACACACACAGTCCAGTGCTCACAGAGCTACTAGTTAAATTATAGATTAGTAATAATATTAATTCCTTTCATCATATAATACAGGGTTAAAAATACGTTAGTCCGGAAAGTATGAGAGCGCGCTCCGTTGCTCTCAACATGTGACTGCTTTTAGTCCCTTTCAGGTCGAGGGTCACACTCGAGGACCGCAAACCGAGCTCAGGCTATTTGGATGCAGTTTATGCAAAATCTGATACGAATAAATTAAGTGCCATTTGGATAAATCGCTAAAATAACTATAGCAAAAAATGAAATTCGATATGTCTCTTCAACAAGTATACCTAAGAACATTCTCGACAGACAAGTCTTTTGATTTGAAAAACCGCTCTCAAATACGTTCGTACGTTTCGGAGATATAATGCACACAGATACATTTGTCGAACTTATAACACCCTTTTTTCGTCGGAGGTTAAAACGGGTGTCTTTTTTCTGAAATTAGGGACTTTTGGGATATTATCAGAATAATAAGTAAATATCAAAATTCTTGTCTTAAATTCATAGCACATCCGATCTCGCAGGCAAAATCCTAAAAGCCTCACCTTCGAACTGGTGCAGGACCGGTCATTGTGGCACTCTTTGGGGGAGACCTATTTGCATCAGTGGATGTCTTTCGGCTGATAATGTTGATGAATCAGCTTCTGAAATGGCGATTCTGCTATCCGCTGCTTACGGACTCGGCCCTCACCACTTATTAAGGTTCTTATTTATTAAAACAAAATTAACTAGTTGCTTAATTGGCTACCATGTTTCATTCGTAAGCGAAACCACACTTTACTAAACTTGTAAACTTTGCAATAACAAGGGACATTTGCAGTTAAGGTTCTTAGAATTTTGGTTAGAGTTGTACAAGTTGAACAAACGAGTTGTGTCAGATATTTATGTTATAACGCTATGATATAAAGCTTTGTTTTGTCACTTGTTTCACTGTACATATATAGGTAAGCTGTATATTATTATAGAGGTTCATAAAAGGGTATGAACCCTCATACACTGTCTTGACATTACTTGTCAGCCTTACTCATACTCATTTATAAATGCACAAATACAATTGAAAAATATCAGAAAAAAATATCATTTTGACAGAAACTTATCATGTCGTCACGATGACAAATAATGGATAAGAAGGTAAGTGAGTTCTTGTTGGGCTTATTCCTGCGGGCGCTGATTCACATTTTATCACTTATTTCTGTCGATAATACGTTCTGACAAGTAGGTATACGAGTGCGAGAGCCATGGATGTCTTATCCACAACGTTAAGTGATAAAATGACAACCATCTTAGGCCCGCCTGTATGCTTTACTAACCATGGCCAACACAGTTGAAAAATATCAGAAAAATATCATTTTGACAGAAACTTATCATGTCGTCACAATGACAAATAATGGATAAGAAGGTAAGTGAGTATTCGTTGGGCTTATGCCTGCGGGCGCTGATTCACATTTTATCACTTATCTCTGTCGATAACACGTTCTGACAAGTACGCGAGTGCGAGAGTCATGGATGTCTTATCCACAACGAAAAGTGATAAAATGACAAAGGCCCGCTGTATCCTTTACCGTACCATCCATCGCCAACACAGTTAACTGACCATCCGTGCACTTTATATGCATTGTAATAATGTTCTATATAAATACAGGATGGTTAGTTAATTGTGTTGGCGTTTGTACCTACCTAGCGCATAACAAACATTTGAACCTACTTACTTATAAATCAGTGTATAGGTAATATAACAAGCAACTTCGCTTCAAGTGTCTAATAAATTAATCCGGTCTAATATTGCTCTTGTTGTTCCGAAATTCGTATTATTCAATACCTAATATTATTAATTGCTTCCTGCTCGCCGCTCTACTCGTGGAATAATGAAATATTGAAGGGATTTGTCAAGGCACAACTAAAATAGTCTAGTGCTACGCAGATAAAAAACAGATAGGCCTATTTTATAAAAACGACATGGGTCTCTGGCCACTTCGGCTAAACTCGGCTCTCGAGCACCTCCGAGGTGTGAATTCACCTAAACGCGGTGGACTCAGTCAGCCAGTGACATTATCGCACATAGTCGCGCGGCCAGCGTTCTTACTGTCTACACAAAACACGACAACCTTTAATAGACGAAAGAGCTCGGGCTATGGGTTAGAGCGGGATAGCATGACCAAAATGTCTAGCTATCACATACTGTTTATATTAGGGAGAAGACCATCTGTCCGTATATAGGTATAGTCGAGTTCTCCAATATCTATACCGACAGCCTTTCAAAATAATCTACACATGCGTCTTACGTCAGTAACAACAAAGACTGTGTATAGATATTTTTGAACGGTTGTGTATAGATATTGGAGAACTCCACTGTACTTACCATTATTTTGTTCTGTAGCGTGAGCAGGGGCGACTCACTCTGTGATTTCGTCGCGACGCTAAGATAGGCACGGCATTGGACGCTAGCTGCCTTAGAATAGCGGTTTGTTTGAGGCTGGGTTCCAGGAATCTGTGTCGCCCACACGTGCAGCTGCAGCAAGAGTGTTGATGAGCTAGGTCGCCATGGTTTGTCGTGATCAAGAAGTCCCGGCCGCTTATTCCGTCACGGTGCTTTTAACGACCTTATCCGCCGTTTGCTTGTTACCGTGTCTGTACCTGCGATTTTAGAGCCTGGTGGCTTCAGAGACGATGGCAAGCGGCCCGACGGAGCTACTATGGTACCATGGAAACGGGATAGGGCCCTTGTGGGACGCCACCTGCTTCGACACGTTCGCGGCGTCAGACATTCAAGGAATCACGGCGGGCGCTGCAGCTGACCAGGCCCAACTTCTCAAGCGCTGCAAATATTCGTCTTTATTTACAAACTTCTATAAGAAAAGACCAACGAAAGGAATAGTAATTGTATATTATAAATGTATTAATCAACCGTATTGAGGGGTAAGCCAATCTACAAAAATAGACAACGTTCTTGCTCGGAGTCAAGCACTAAAGTGCCGGCTGCAGGTTCTCACACTCCTTCCTCGCCTCCGCTCCATGAGAACCCCGCAGGCCCCCACCACCATTGCTCGGATGTGACGTCAGCTGACGTCATCGAGTCTTGTGAATCCGGAGCGATAACACTTCTAGTTTGCGACCCTTGCTGTAGAGACATTGGGTCCCTGGTCAGCTGACATGAAGTCGTTTATGAGAGTTTTGTCGAGGCGGCTCGTCAACAGGTGATCCCAGGGCTGCACATAAAACCACGCATAAGGACTCGGCAGATCCTCATTTCTTGTGCCAAGATAAAGTTATAAACATGGTTTCATTTATGTACATAATTTGCCGTCAAGCTGTCAAATTTAGTCTTACTTTACCTGCACGGCTATCACAAGACAGCATGCGAGTTCTCTAGATTTTTCTCGCACTATCCGTCTCTCTCTTATTAGAACTCTTAGAAAGAGAGGTATAGTGCGAGAAAAATCGAGAGAGCTCGCGCGCCGTCTTGTGATAGCCGTGCTGTACTGTAGATAATGTAGAATCTAAGAGTTCCATTGCAAAATCCAAGTTATGTTATTTGTTAGGCTAAAAACGATCATCTGGCGTATTTACTCCCTTTTACTCAATATATTGGCAAAATGAATATTGTTTCTGTTAAAGTAAGCTACGCCCGTAATATTTTGCTAAATTGGTATTCCTATACATTTTGATCCATCAGCAACTTGCCAATTAAGATTAAGTTTATGTAAACGGTACGAATTTCGCTCCTATTTCGGAGTTTGTTCTGCCCGGTTAAATATTGAGTAATTGTTTAGGCTAGGTACTTCCTAGTTACAGGGGAAGACGACTTAGAAACCTTAAGGCAGCGTTCATTTTAATATTCCGACAGTTTTCGATCACTTCCGTTTTGGCGGGGTAAGAAGCCGTATGCGGCACTTTTAACCCCCGCAGCAAAAAGAGGGATGTTATAAGTTTGACGTGACAGTATGTCTGTGTATCTGGGTGTCTGTATGTAGCATCGTAGCTCGAATGCTGACGTGATCGAGATGGTTTTTAACAACGGTAGTCCTGATTAAGTTTTTGTGATAAAGTCGTTTTATACAATACGCAAAATTCTTCTTCCATCTACCTAACTGTCAGTAGGTACAGTCACGAGCGTTAATTTGGGACCCATTTCCTTCAAATGTTGTTAGAACATTTACAATGCAATAAGGTCGAAAACTTCAGTTCAATAATAATTGTGAAGTGTCAAGATGACACAATTAAATGTCTTATTGAATGGGCCCTTGAATTGATAACGTCTTTGCCAAAAGCTATCATTACAGTTTTCTAATTACGAACATGTGTCATTGTGTGTCAGTGTCAGACAAGAAAATTTATTGAAAACTGTCATTTTCACAAAATACTATTTTCAAATAACAAATATGGCCGGAGAGAAGACAGGGCCTCTAACACGGGTGACAATTAGTCGGAAAAAATCGGAAATGATCGTTTGACTCGTTCCGCCCGGTTGACGTCACTGAGCGGTTTCCCCTAGTCACGTATAGTAACGTAAGTTGTCAGCATGGCAAACATTGACACTCCTTTAAAATATTAGCTTTAAATGTCTTCAGTTTGCTATACGATATTCCACCTTAGGTGGGTCCCAAATTAACGCTCGTGACTGTATCTATATAATTTTAGGCTTAGGTAAGATTATAATTATACTCGTTACAATTATATTCACATCAAAGAGTAGGTAGACAATATTTCTCGCGTTGTTTTTTTTCATTCATTTTAATGTGTTTTGCATACTGAAATAGCTTTATTGAGACTAGAGGGGTAATCACGTTACGTTTTGAACGCGCGTTAGGGTAGATCCAACTGTCATTTTTCCATATAGAAATTGACGTTTAGATATAGGTACGGTGGGATTACTTTGATTCGGGGGTGTGACTTTGATGAAATAGGTTTTGAACAGAACAAAACAGAACAGAAATAGTATTTATTGTCACAAAAAATAAGAAAATAAAAAACTTACAAGAAAAAAATAAAAAAAAACTTACAAAACTAACAAACAATAAAAACAGAATAGTGACAATAGGCCCCAGTCTCAGCATGTGCTGGGCTAGGCCCAGCGCTGGTTTTCAGACTGGTCCCGAGAGAACGGTCTATCGCAGGCTAACAAATTACCGTGCTTTTAATTAAGTATACACATATATACACGTTTTGAACCGGTGAACTGTGGCAGTGAATATATTAGTATTCTATCTTGCTGTATACTTGATTAAATCTACTACTACATTCTAAATTATCAAAGTAGCCACATTTTTTCCTAAAGTAACCCCCGGTTTACGGTACCTGACGCGCGTACAATGCGTTACGTGGTCGACCAGTAGTAGTGGTGAAAACAACAGTACGAATAAGATGTCATCATCATCATCATCATCATCATCATAAGAAGAATAAGATGTAAACAAATCATGTACCTAAAGTACATAAATTGCGTAAAGTGCCAGATGAATTTGGAATTTGTAACAGGATCTTAAGAAACAATTATACAAAGGAGAGGCGACCGCGTTGCTTCGCTGTTATTTAATACTTCTGCTGTTGTCAACGATTTTCAGCCGCAGTACTCAGATTTTCTATAATTATTACATTGGATTGTATATTAGTAATCCCATTCTAAGCCATTTCGAAAAACAAGTAATTAAGAAGTCTATTTTTGATGATGAATCGCGTTTTCAACTTCCGGATTTTTATATTATACAACAGTCAGTGTTGGTAATCATTATGTGATTAAAAATATTGACGAGTACCCGCGCGGCTAGCTTGATTACATAAAATACTATTTATTTCGTTTACAACATAATTTGTGTTACCAATGGATTCAATACCTAAATCAAGGGAACGTACCTAACTTACGCATCGGCCCTCAATTTTACTTGTCGTACTATTGCTTCTTTAAAAAAATACATATATATATTAGTTTAACGAGAGTCCGTCCTATGTCTAAGGACGGTAAGGCGTTCTTTGGACGTAGAAGAACGTTATACATCACCTTATTTTTTATACAACATATTTTCATTGTATGGATTTAGTTTTATTAATTTACTAGCTTCTACCCGCGACTTCGTCCGCGTGGAACTCGTTTATATCGTAGCTCCATACAAACTTTCGCCCCCCATTACGCCCCCTTAGGGGATGATTCCCGGGATAAAAAGTATTCTATAGGTATGTTAATCCAAGCTATACACTATATGTATACCAAAATTCATCTTAATCCGTTTAGATGTTTTTGCGTGATTGAGTAACGAACATCCAAACATCTAAACATCTAAACATCCAAACATCTAAACATGCAAACTTTCGCATTTATAATATTAGTAGGAAGTAGAATTAGTAGGATAGTGGGATTAGTAGGTAGTTTATATATTTCAATTATATGACGTTTCCGTCAGTCACCAACGGTGCTGGCTGAAAATTAGCATTGTAGGTGTCTGAGACCTCAGCATAATGCTAAGCCACATTTTTATCATGTTTTATGTGTTTAGGGTAATGAAAATATTTATTGAAATAAAAATACAAGATTATAATTAACATTAACTAAGATAAATTAAAACTAAGTTAAATCTAAAAAAGGCCCTCGAGGCATTGTACCGAGGATGCTGGCGGCATTTCCTCGCTGAATTGCAATGCTGATGCGTTGCGCGAGAAAGCCGCCAGCTCTTCGGTCACCAGTTACATCGACCAGACGTTTCGCGATTTCTGCAAATAACTTATGCGCACTGGGACCCCACGGACCGAGGGTCTCGACGCCAAAGGGTACAAAGTCGTACTCTCTGCCGAGGCCTCTATATTTATTACATTTCAGATTTTCGGCGTTTTCCGCCGCTGCACCCGCTTTAGAAGTAGTCCGTTGGAGGTGAGACGGTGCCAGTGTGTCTACACATGTAGCGTCCCACACAAGCATCCGTCCCAACCTCCATGGAACCAGAGACACACCATCAGGTCTTTTGCCATCATCTCTGACAATGCCAGGCGGCTCAAGAAGAGCAGGCACATTGATGCTGGCAAGAGACCGGCGGATTATGTCATTAAGTGTCGCATGTCTTGAAAAGCGGCCTGCACTTTTTTGACAACAAAGTCCGTGGTGACCCAGTCGGTCCACGTCCGTGCCACAAGGGCATATGTGTGGAGTGCATACCGTGACCCCAAGCCGCAGACCAGTCGTTTATGTGTTTTACATATTTTATTTTGTTTGATATATGTCACTGTGTGTTAGTGAATAAATGTATCATTATCTATGTTATTTTATCGATATTTCAGTCTTTTTTTTTAATTCATGTTACATTTGTTTGGCAAAAAGCCAATGTGACCTATTTCCAAAATGAATATTACATGAAACAATGTATTATTTTTCTTGATTTAGTCGTACTGATCCCCGCCTGTGTACTGCCCTGCGGTTCATTAAGTAAAGCAGACGAACGGAACGCGATACGTTTTGCGGCGCTTTTGATGTCCGGCTTCCCTTTCAAACGATGCTTAACTTTGTACTTTGTGAGTAGACGTGATACGCTGAGGCGTATTTAAACTTGACTCATAATCAAGTACCTAAATGAATAGTAAAACAAGGGAAGTGTGTTTCGTGTTAAAAGTCGATTTATTAAAAACGACTCGAGTCGGTGATTAGTAAAGCCCGTGCTAGACGGTCGCCAACACGCCCCTCCGACCGAGCGACCTTGGTCCGCACCGAAAGTGTAGACAGTTGTTTCCAACAAAATTTCATACTACAACGGTCGGGGCCGACCAAGGTCGCTCGGTCGGAGGGGCGTGTTGGCGACCGTCTAGCAGACCTTTAAGTCACCGACTATGAAGAAAAAATTGTTAACTAAGTATATGATATGACTACTTCTTAGCGTACAGTCAAGGACTTTAATTGTTGAGCCATTTACGTGTCAGCTAATTTTTTTATATTTTTATAGTTAAGCTATGACGTGTCCAGTATAAAATGAGCTCTCAATGGCTCAACAATTAAAATCCGTGACTGTACCTAGTGGCTTATCCTATACTTTTAAACAAAGAATATTTGTATGTATATATATATGTATATATTAGCAATCACGTTGTCGGATACGGCTCTAACGATTTCGATGAAATTTGGCATATAGGGGTTTACGGGGGCGAGACTCCATCTAACTAGGTCTCGTGTCTGGGAAAATTCGTTTTCTCCGTATTTTCACTCGAGCTAAGCTCGGTCGCCCAGGGACTATTTTGTTAATAGAGTAGGTAATAGTAGTTTATGTGACTGTACATAATGAGAGGCCTTAAATCTTATTGTTAATAATTTTATGAAACGAGCGTCAGCCAGTTTCATAATAGACACACGAGTGTTTTAAGGGCTAAATTATGTAAAGTTGCATGCACTACTTTATCTACACGCAAATAATAAATCCTCAATGATGTGTTCGGGACCATTAGAATAACCGCCATTGCAGCGCCATGGCCGACTAGATTTCAAACCATGACCAACTAGATGTCCTTAACAAAATCTAGTTGGTAATGATTTGCTATGACCTCTGGGCCACGCTTCGAAATTTGAAAATCATTAATTTATCAATATCGATATCTTAATGATAATACGTGGGTCGTTCTTCTTTTCGACCGACAGTAGCCTGTCCTTCGTCTTATTACGGCATCTCATTTGAGCAATGATGTTTACGGTTTTATAATGTTCGAATGAACGTCCATATTATTTTATTAATTAGTGATATTCAATATTTCACTTTCTCTAACTAGCATTTTTTTAAATGTTTTTTTTTTCGTAGAATGCCGTGACAGAGTGGTAAACCAAAATGTTGTCCCCACTGAAAGAGTCCACTTTGTCACATGTTTTTTTTTAGAAGCCAAACCGTAAATAAATATTTATATTGGCCAGAAAGGAAACTTTAATTAGTTCTAATGAAGAAACCTATGCATTTTTTTTTAAATCGCACTTCAAAACCACAATTTTCGATAGTTCAAAAACCAAAAAAACAGAAAAACCTCGGATCATTGTCGGTAAAAAAGAAGAACGACCCACGTACAAAATTGCCTACGGCCAGAGACAGTAAAGTTGCAAGTTTAAAGTAAATTATGAGTCAAAGTAAAGTGAGTGTCCGATGATTGCCGATCTGAGACAGGCAGCACAAACCCTCCCAAATTGTTTAATAAAGCCTTCAACTTTTATAAGGAGCCGAATATATTCAGTTTTATCGACGTAACAAACGGCCGGATTAGCCTGTGATATACCGACCGTTGGCAATTGGCAGCTGGATTGGCCGAATGGATACCGATGCGGAAATAAAGGTTAAAAGGTTTAGGATGAAATAGGGTGGTGGAGAGCAACGGTCATCATGCACTGAGTTGTTGTCGGTGCGCAGGAAGGTTCCCACGTCACCATGCCCTAAATGACATTGTTCGGAGGGCACTTGTGTCGGCGAATGTGCCTTGTGTGCTGGAGCCTCCAGGCCTTAACCGTTCTGACGGTAAACGGCCGGATGGTTTGACCTTGGTGCCCTGGCACAAGGGTAAGAGCCTGCTCTGGGACGCCACATGTGTAAGTACTTTTGCTGCTTTTGCGCACATTAGTCGCACCATGCGGGCGCCTGGAGCTGCGGCTGAGCTGGCGGCGGTGCGGAAGCGGGACAAGTACTCAGTACTTTCAAATTACTTGTTTATTCCGCTTGCCGTGGAGACGACTGGGTGTTGGTGCGCAGAGGCCAAAACCTTTTTTTGTGAAGTGGGTCGTCGTCTGCAGGAAAGAGGGCTAGATCCCCGCTCTGGGTCCTTTCTGGTGCAAAGGTTAGCCATAGCTGTTCAGCGCGGCAATGCGGCTAGCGTAATGGGCACCTTTGCACCAGGAGGGACGCGGGGCGGGTTATTTGATACTTAGTTTTAAGTTTAGTTTAATTAGTTGTAATTATTGTTAATTGGATTTTTGTACTTGTTTTGTGTTCATGGTATAAATAAATAAATTAAATGTTATGTTAAATAGGGTTAAATACAATGCAATGACGCTACAACGTGCACTCACAAATTATAATCTAAACTGATACTTTACAGAGAAAGTCTGTGAGATTATAGCTTAGTAAGTAGGGGACAATGGGGAATGAATGAAAATTTTAGAAATGCCTGATTATTTTTTTGGTGATAGAAATAACCTTCCTTAGCACCAGAAAAAAGTTTCAGATTTTTCAGCTGCGATAATTATTTTTGAAAAATAGAAACAGTTTCCTCATTTATGTTTTGGGTCAAGAACGGTAAATAGACACTTTCCTTGATCTGTCTCATATTACAAAAAAACTATCTTAAATATCTGTGGTAAACTGACACTGGTAATGACCAATATAGCTGCTGCAAGTGTCAATATCATTGCCAGTGTCAGTTTGCCACACATATTTAATTTTTTTTTTGTAATATGAGACCAATCGAGGAAGGTGCCGTAACTGACCCAAAACGTAAGTGAGGAAACTGTTTATATTTTTCAAAAAAAATTGACGCAGCTGAAAAATCTGAAACTTTTTTCTGGTGCTAAGGAAGGTTATTCCTATCACCAAAAAAATAATCAGGCATTTCTAAAATTTTCATCCATTCCCAATTCTCCGCAACCATTTATCTGATTTTAACTATTTTGCAACTTTACTATGTCATGTACAGTAAGGGAAATGTATTCACGTACCTTTTTCGCTCTTCTTACTATGACAATAAGGCATAAAAAGGTACGTGAATACATTTTTATGTAAAATATAGCCAATGTCTATTTATTTAAATTCAGTGTGCCTCCTATATTATATTTATAATGCACTTGCTCTGAAAGTGCGCGTTTATATGATTCAACGTAAACACGGAAAATCATCTATGCCCGCGCGGCGGAGGCCGCCCGGGGCCGTGCGGGAATGGATTTCGGGCCAATATTCCCACACACGTGCGAGAATGAGATTTGATGACAGATAAAAATTTAAATTTTTATGTATATTTTTTTATTTCCTTACATGGTGCATTATAAAATGTTGTATGATACACGTGCGGATAGGTAATTCCCAACTCGTGTCAAACAAAAACATCGTTGGGAATTACCTACTTTCCGCACTTGTATTGTGTGCCTCCTATATTATATTTATAGGCTTACAGAGCTACAATCTAACATACTTTTCCTCTTTATAATATCATAGTATAGTAGTAACGATGACATCACAGTATTGTGCGACTCTAAGCTCATTTCTACACAATGTAAGGTTTTTTCAAATAGTTTGATTTATGTTTTACTTAATTAGGTACATTTCCTTACTTTTAAAATCCTTCGGTACACGGCTCAGAAAGTGAAGCGTTTTTAGTACCAAATTACTGTAATATAATTTTTTACCGTTTTCTTAAGTTCGTAAGAAGCGAAGTTAAAAACATAATTATAATAGCTTCCACTTTAAGCAAATAATATTAATTTTCTTTCAAATGAGGCCTCCCCACGCCATTGCGTGTTCACACCTTGTTCTGGCTGAACAATATTTATAAATAAAACACTGTTAAGTCCCGTGGTAAAAACGGTTGTAAAAAACAAGTTTCTTACTAGAACTTTTATAAGTACCGCTAAGTTTGTGCTTGAAAGAAAATGTTTCTACTTACAAAAAAATTGCGATTATTTGTCTGCATATATTTGTATTCGCTAGCATAATGCTCTGCATATGTCTGCATGTACATTACATAACATGTCGGATAATCCTATCTGACTGCGCCAGAAAAATATTAATGAAATTTAGAACCACTTATGTCGGTAGCTGGTGGTTTTTGCCTATGGCTTAAAACATTTGGGTACTTTTCTTGTGATAAAATGTACAACTTGGTGTCACTTATTAATAGTAAACGACTAAATAGACCAGCGGTTGAACAAAAACTGATTGTCATATCATTAGATTTTTTTCTGTTTTGATATGTTTTTGGAAGCATATTCAATAATATTTGGCCAAAAAGTTAGAAATTATGATTAATTATCATAATACTCCTGCCAGCGTCACCTCGCAAGCGAGAATCACACCAAATGCCGAACATCCCTTTTTGCGTAACAATATAACAAATTCTCAAACATATACACAATTACCCATGAATATGTTTATTATTTACTCAAGAGAAATGAAAATGTGCTCGTTTTATAGGACTTATATGTGCAAAATGTGCCAATATTCTTTGTTATTAAGTGTATTACTATGAAGTTGGATGCCACATATGGGTGGGATGAGCCTTATTGTTTGTTTTTGTGTGTCAATTAATTTTAAAACAGTGAACAACGCAAGAACACATCAATCAAATTAAAGTACTCCACCCAGTTCATTGTCATGAGACCTTTGTTATTGATGGCGCAATACGAGTTTTAACTCTAACAAATAACCATTGTGTTTTGAACATGAATAAATTGGTATCAAATGAAACAAATTAATATTTTGATTACAGAATACATGCAAAGTGTCTTTTAGAAACATTTAAAAGCCTATAATTTGATATTTTAGTCCAGTTTTCAGTGATAGAAAAAGGTTTTGAGGCACAACAATATTGCAACCATGTGCAAACACATGCAACTTAATGTAAGTAAAGTACAAGGGTCCTGTTAAGGCTGTTAGCTAATAGTAGTTTATGTGACTGTACATAATGAGAGACCTTAAATCCCGAGTGTGTTTTTATGAAATGAGCGTCAGCGAGTTTCATAATAGGATTGTTTTAAGGCCTAATTATTTACAGTTGCATACACTACTTTATCTATACACATATTATCATAAATCCTCAGTGATGTGTTCGGGAACCATTAGGATAGCCGCCATTGCACGGCCATGGCCGACTAGATTTTAAATCATGACCAACTAGACGTCCATAACAAAATCTAGTTGGTCATGATTTGCTCTGACCTCTGGGCCACGCTTCGTAATTGGAAAGTCATTACTTAATCAATATCGATTTATAATCTTATTGCTATAATGCTCGTCATAATTGTTCATAACTGTTTTTATCGCCTCAGCGTTTTATATAGGACTCGTGATTACCTAAGCATCAAAATCCATATCAAGCTCTGCGAATCACTAATTCTATCAAAACTCAACTACGCGGATACAGTTATTGGCGAATGCCTGTTATCCCGTACAAAACTCATGATACAAAGAGTCCAGAATGCTTGTGCTAGATTTTGTTTCCCAATTCCACATCCTATCTCTATAAGTTAACTTTTTTCCGTATGCCCATTCGACAAGCCCCCCGCCTCATGTGTCCACGACACAGGTCTGCTAGTTTCCGAGGCAGCTTCCGGTACGCGGCAACGCGTTGCTGGAATAATATCCCACCCCTATCAGAAATTAAAACATGACCTTCTTACTATTCAAAATTCTAATGCCTAGCAACCTACGTCTGTAATAATAATAAGTGTATACATATATCTAACGCCTGTATTCTTATACAAACAATGCATATGAATAATCACGCCAATTTTCCAATGACTCTTTCTGTTTACTTATTAACTGTTTCATTGTCAATCTAAATTCTGGTTTGGTTATTGCAAAGGTAAATATTTTAAACTTGTCTTAGCAATTAAATATAGCTGTAAGCATGTTCATTAAACGCAATTCCTTAGTTTTAGGTTAGGTACTCATTACAGGACCCACTGAAAATCTGCGTCGTGGCCCCTCTGCCTCGAATCATGCTGAGTGGGATCCTTTATTGAGATAACTAGCACAATATATTTTTAGATCTAAGAATTTTGTAAATAGTTTCTGTTGTTGTTGTTGTTTCAAAATAAACTTATTCATTCATTCATTACTGCCACATTTTAGCGGATTTATAGTATGTGTGTAGACAACATATTAATAAAAATTACTTAATCAAATAATTAGGCATTAAATAATCACAAAATAATTTGATTGGTGATAATTTTAATTATTTTGACTAGAGACCCGCATAATAATTGTATATTGCATCAAGTGTCATTATCGAGCGCTTCCTTGACAATGTGCTTACAATTTCGCCGGTTAGCGAGTAGCGGCGCCCTTTTATGTAACGCGAGTACGTACTCGCGCGGGAGAATTGTACCGCCCGCGTTTTCAACTGATCTACTTATTTTTAAAAATACTTAATAAAAAAACTAACTACTAAATAAAAATATATAACTTTCAAATGGTAAATTCAGTTATTAACTACAATAAAACATTATATTTTAAAAAGCTTTGTCGTTGATTTTATAAATAATATCTTCTGAATTTATTTATGCAGTTTTTCTTGAAATTTTTGGAACATGACTTATTAGTGTTTCTATGTTTAGATTTATTTCAAAATACGTTTTCAAAAATCTTATGTGAGATAAAACCTCCTTGCTTTAATAAAAGAAAGAAAGAAAGAAAGAAGATATAACCAAAGAAAACCAGCGCTGTAGGTGTCTGTCTGACACCTCGGCACAATGCTGAGACAGCGACCGTTTCACTGCCGCGAAGACACACACAATGTGTCAATTGTATATTGTATGTCTACTCCCTTTATATCTGTGTGTCTTTTGTGTAGTGAATAAATGTCTTCTTTCTTTCTTTCTTTCTTTCTTTACATTTATTCACTACACAAAAGACACACAGATATAAAGGGATAACTGCGTCGCATGAGTGACAAATGATACAATTTAAGAAAAAAACCATTATGCCCATGGGCGTAATACAAGCATTATAAATGTGATAAAAAAATATAGTCATGCTCATCACTAAAATATTCAACCTTGGAATATTGAATACGGAGATTATTAAAAATCTAAATACCTAAATGTAAATTGTAAAGTATTTTATTAACAAGTAAAAAAAGATTTTTCGAAAAAACCAACTGCTTTTTTGGAAATATATATCCTCCTATGTCACTCCCACGATTATGAGGAATCCAACAACACCTCATACGTCGTAATCCGTCAAACGGTTTAGGCTGCAGGGCATGCTATAGAATAAGACATACACACATACTGCTTTGTTTGTTTGAGTTCTGCAATAAAGAGTATTTGTATTGTACTACATACATACATACGCTCGAAAAACATATCCATCAGCGGTCGGATAAAAATAATGTATACTACGCAGGTCACATTGGCCCAACCCCTTTACGAATTTCGGCTCGGGTAACCTTATTAAATAATTGCCCTAACGCACCCGACCTGAATTCCCTAAAAACAAATGAATATCAAATTTTCTCTTTTTCCAACATAAAACATATTTAGGTGCTTGGTTAACTTTTATAAAAGCTGATATAGTATGCGGGGTGATTAAAAAAAGTAATAATACGAATTCCCGGCGGCATTGCGGCGTTGCTGACATGCGCGCTCAACACTATTGCTTATTGCTATGGGATTTGTTCGAGGATTCCCTTTGGAGAGCGTCTGATTGGCGCAGTCGATAGGATTAGGTAGGAGTAATGGAACTTATCTAAATCGGCTGTTCTGAGTGTTGGATGCCCTTGAAACATGTCTCATGATTTCGGTTGTATTCAGAGTTTTAATACTTACGTATATTTCATTGGCTGATCCGTGTCTTGTTGGAGATTATTAGTCTTGTAATTTAAGCTTGAGATAGATTAATTTTGCAGTAATATAAATCTAGATTCAGTTGTATTTGAGCTCACGGGCTTTGCCAAGACCTGGAAATAATATAGTAATTATTGGTTAGTAGTTTAGGTTATTTATATAAAACGTTAAGTTAAAATAAATCAAGATGTGGGTTTGATCCCCAGTCTCGACTAAGATCACATATAAATAAAATTTAAATTTCTTTAGTGTCTGTTTATTTATGTATTACAGATAAGTATCTAAGATTGTCCTCACAAGGGATTGGACACCTTTTTAACGAGTCTCTTTAACGTCATGTTTTGACAATTTGTCAAACGGTTAAAAGTGACAAGGTACCAAGTTGCTCAGCAACAACTTACGAGTTCGACTGTACAACCGTTTACTTCAAATAGAAATAGAATTAAATATGGCACCTTTGCACCGGGAATGACGCGGGGTGGGCTATTTGAGTAGTTTTTATATATCAGTTTTTTTTATTCTGCCTTAATTTCTAAACTATTCTATTACATTTGATTAAATAAATTTGACAATAAAAATGTAGTTGATGTGAAAAAAATAAAAATATTGATTGATTAAATACAATTAGCGATCTATATCATAATTTTAATTTTGCTCGTTCATGCGACATAAAATTGTTTTATAGCAATGCTATTGCCATCTCTATTCGTAATAAGTGCCCATTTTTTACATCATAGGAAAAGAGAGCAGGCGAGGGCGCCTAGATTAAAATAGCCATCGGTGACATTTGCACTTCTCTATTATTAGCAGGATGCTACCATCAGTATACCATTTGAGTCATTTTTGTACCATAAAGGTGGCAAACGAGTATACGGCCTGCTTGATAGTAAGCAGACACCATTGCCTATAGACGATTGCAACTATATAGAGGAGTTGAGCTTTTTACAATAAAAATATAGGTATACATGATTTTTTTTCAGAAGTCTTTTTTTTTGGGTTTTTCTTACTCAGAATCGTTGATACTATTGATCCTCATACAAGAAAAAAATTGTCGCAGATTTTACTATGTAAGTTTTTTTATCCAGTGCGTCACGACCACATATATAAAAAAGACTGCATACAAAAATGCTGTGTGGAATATAATATATGGGACACTTTTTTCTTGTATGAGTATCGATAGTATCAATGATTCCGAGTAAGAAAAACCCAAAAGAAACTAACACTAAAAAAAAGTTAATGTAAAGTTTTTTTCAAAAACGAGCAGTTCTTTTTTAACACGCTTTTATGACTTTTATTATTTGTTGAAGAAAAATATCTAACTCAAAGGTTGTGGAAAACTTTAAACCGTTTTTAAATAAAATCATGGCGACCAGTCTTCTCTTTACTATTCACTTTTCAAGGCTCTTTTTTTATAGGTCCTATGACTGTGGCAAACAAGCATACGATCTGCTTGATAGTAAGCAGACATCATGGCTTATGGTCGCTTGCGATGCCAGAAGAATCACTCTCGTGTTGCCGACGCTTTATTGATTTGAGGATTTATTCTGTTGGTGGCTCTTATTTTTTGTAGGTTACAGTAGTATATACAGGGTGAGCAATCCAAATGGGTCAGTATGGCGGTTTTGGAAACCATAACAGATAGCGAAATCTTGGCTTAGGAACCATGACGTTGATTTTAGTAAAAAGAAAAACTGCATTCATATACTTACAAAAATACGTGTACCTACTCGGCCCAGGAATCGAACCTGGACTTTTTGAAAAATTAAATTTCGTTATTTTCCTTTGAATATCGGTTATGTAGCTCTTAAATAGTAAATGTTACTAAGAAACATGATATCTAAAACTAATAAAATGCATTGTTTTTAAACAACGAAATTTAATTTTTCAAAAAGTCTAGGTTCGATTCCTGGGCCGAGTACACGTATTTTTGTAAGTATATGAATGCAGTTTTTCTTTTTACTAAAATCAACGTCATGGTTCCTAAGCCAAGATTTCGCTATCTGTTATGGTTTCCAAAACCGCCATACTGACCCATTTGGATTGCTCACCTGGTATAGTCAGATTCCTGTTAAAATATTCGCTACAGTGTGTTCGCAATATATTATGCAGTGTACTGTAGCCAAAATATATTATGACCAGCACATTATTCAGTCCGTTTTAACGTTATGGCATAAATTATGGGCGTATGTAAATGTAGACATTAATGTTGCTTGGGTGCGCTACTGGGTTTGGTTCTATTGAAGATAAGGACATTAAGGACCATCTGACAAAAAAAGTCAAAGTCAAAGTCATTTATTCTTCAATTTAGGCATACTACATGCACCTATGAATGTCGATAAACTACCACCGGTTCGGAAAGAAAACCTCTGCCTCGAGGAGAACCGGCGTGAAAAACTCGGCGAGGTATCATTTTTTCAAAACCGTGTACAATGTATCATTTCAGTATCAGAGTATTATAAAATGACATTGCTACAGTAGAAAGCCTATTTATTTTGTGTAAGATAACTAGTGCAGGACTTTATCACTGCCAAATATCCATGATGTAATCGTTTACTGCTCGGTTAAGTCGAATGGAGTCATCAGTGCCAAAAATGTCAAAACTACAACGTTTAAAGGTGCGTTGTGGATGTGTAGGTACCTAGTGACGTGATAACGTCTTATAAATCGATGAATGCCGGCTGCACGCACGAAAAAGTGTGACTCATTGTCCCGTTCTGAACGCCGGGCTGTGCGCACGAAATATCAACGCACAGCCCAAACTTCTAGAGATTCCAAATTTGGCAATTAGGTTCCTTATAAGGTCTAGGGGTGCACTAAGAAAGGATTTTTCAAAATTCACCCGCTAAGAGGGTGAAATGGGGTTCCAAAATTTTTATGGCGAAACAAGGTTAGATCGACTATTTTATTTGAAACTTCACAGAAGCATTCCTAACGATAAATGAGTTGATACGTGTTATGCAATTTTTCATCAATGTTTTCTTATTACGTAAAATTATCGTCCGTAAACCGACTTTACAGACAACCATTCTTTTTAATACTAGTGGCTCTGTGTCCTCAAGAACTAGCTAGCCTGATTTTTTTCCAATTTTTTTTTGTTAGGGTTTCGTACCAAAAATGTATAATCTACATAATAAAATCGAAATAGAAACTGAAAAGTACACCACGACGTCTTAGTGTTACGCGTGTCAAGCATCAGCACCCCGTCCGTTTTTCATTCAAAATCCACAGTTACGCATTCGCTCCTCTTTCACAATCGTACATACTTCATTCTTGTTCGGTTACGTTACGTTCCATTCCACTCCTACATGTAGGTACGACTATAATATAACTAGGGCTACGATTCCATTTACCTTAGTGACCGAAGGGGATATACCTATGATTCGATTTTACTCAATACGGTGTTCGACAGCAGTAAAAACAAATATTTTCGTATTTTTATACATCAAACAAACAAAGATACAAAAAAATCATCATTCTTTAACTTATTTTTGCTATTTTACCGACCGCGGGCGACCGAGCTATGCTCGGGTGAAAATAAAGATACCTAATACAGAGAAAACGAATTTTCCCAGACATTTCATTTCATTTATTATTTGAAAACCATGGTATTACAAGATATTACAAGGGTATAAAGTACAGCATGGACCTTGTTAGGGCAAAGCAAAATGTATCATCATCATCATATCAGCCGAAAGACGTCCACTGCTGGACATAGGCCTCCCCCAGAGAGTGCCAATTTGACCGGTCCTGCGCCACCCGCATCCAGAGGACTCCCGCGACCTATGAGGCTATGAGGTTGGCCTAGAGGGCTATGTTACGAGTTTCTCTGCGTGATCGCATCAGAAATGAGGCTATCCGCAGCAGAACCAAGGTAACCGATATAGCCCTTCCGAATTGCTAAACTTAAGTGGCAGTGGGCGGGGCACATTGCACGTAGAACCGATGGCCGTTGGGGCGGAAAGGTTCTCGAGTGGCGACCACGTACCGGAAGGCGCGGCGTGGATAGGCCCCCCACAAGGTGGACTGATGACCTGGCAAAATCTATAATAAACATAAAAATATCAAATACCAAAAAGACCCAAAAGAAGAAAAGAAGTCCCAGAAACATGTACGAGTATATGGATCCAAACACATGAACAAGTCTAATTAACACACGAATTTCCTGAAATGTGTAACACCTGGCGGAAATTAAAGGCAAAGGAGTTTTGCTATCACAGCGTCTGCTTGGAAACTTCACTTAATTTAATTAGAATTAATTAGTAATTAGTTTAGGAAGCATCAATGGGCGCTAGAGAGCTAGGAGCGTGTATAATGGAATATACCTTAACGTTCGTCGTGCTTTTATGAGCTAGTGATACAAATAGAATCTTAAGATTATTAGGTACTCTTACTGTTATTTACTGAAACAGTTGTCCAAATGCGGGCCCTATGGGCATGTCTTTTTGAATTCTCTCGCACCCTGATTGCATTACCCCGGCACTATCAACTAATATCGCGAGTGCATTATATATTTATGGGTAACCTGGAGATTAATTGGGCATTTTGCGCTTTTCCCCTTGAATTTTACGACATGGTGCTATCGTCTTTAAACGGGCAAGCCAGTGGCATTTAACCCCTCGTATGCGGATGTCAAAATTGTGTAATCAAATTATGACTTTGATACGTAAAACAATGGGTTCCAATGCTTTGCACGGATCCGTGTCTAAGCATACGACGGGTTAAGTTATTATGCCTTGTCACTGCTACTGTTTGTGGTCAACCCATCTCTCGACCTTACACCTAACCTACTTGTAAGTGCCAAAAACACCTACAAGCCATTTACATTTATATCAATTTGAATTGTAGTGTGTTTGTATTACAAAATAACCGCAGTCATTAATACTACGTTGAGGTGAACTTGACACTTAAATTACGCATTCAAATTTGATGTCAAAGTCAAAGTGATTTATTCTTCAATTTAAGCATATTACATGCACCTTTGAATGTCGATAAACTACCACCGGTTCGGAAAGAAAACCTCTGCCTCGAGAAGAACCGGCGTAAAAAACTCGGTTAGGTATCATTTTTTCAAAACAGTATACAATATATCATTTCAGTGCTACAGTAGAAAGCCTATTTATTTTGCGAAAGATATCTAGTGCAGGACTTTATAACCGCCAGATATCCCTATCCATGATGTAATCTTATAATATGATTTTGAAATAAGTGTCTGTTTTACAACAGATTTGAATTTAGAGTCAGTAAGTTCGTTAATGTGTTTTGGATTTTTGTACTGTGTGAATTGTAGAATTTAATACAATTTCCAAGGAACGACTTTTTCGCTTTTTCAATATATTCCGACACAGGAGGCCAATTTAGATCGTTGCCTCTGATCCCAATAGTATTGCTATTTGTTTAGCGCGCTTGTTCTAGTCATGCGAATATTCCTAATTGACAGCAAATATTCCCATATAGGTATACAATCTCCATATTCCCGAGAAACACCATGTCTGGCTTTCAAATCCTCCGAGCTATCATCTCAAAACGAGCGCGCGAAAGATATTGAAATGCGATTGAAATGCGAAAGAAACTAATCAATAAACAGAAAATTTTGTGCACAAACATTGACATCAAATTGAAACGCGATATGCAAGTGTCAAATTGACCTCGTCGTTATAAAACACGTACGCAGCAATATTTCAATTTGACGGCAATCTGAGCACGAAGAAGCCAAGTCATGAAAATAAGCAGAACCACCTATTAACAACGGAGTAGCGTGTCCTTTTTTGCCGTGGATAATAGCTAGAGGGATAAAATTAAGGGATAGAGTCTGCCATAGAAAGAGCGACTTTAAAAAATTAACAGCGTGTTGCAACACCGCGTATAATAGTAGGTGTCGTATGGTGAAACATAAGAATATCATGTCATCCATAATTTATACGCGTACGAAGTCGCGGGCAGAAGCTAGTATATATATATATATATATATATATATATATATATATATATATATATATATATATATACCTATATCTATCTTCTATATATATAATACGCGAGCCCGATTTTTGTACATGCCATCAGATCTACAGTTATGGTCCGATTTTGATAAATGATATGTCGTTCGATTCGTCTCATGCTGGAGATTTGCAATAAGGTCTCCGATTTTTAATTTTTTATTGAAAAAGTACTAAAATTTTAATTTAAAGAATCTACCGTGCGCTGACCACGTGACCTTGGCTGTGTGACGTCACGTGGTGTACCTAACTCCTGTTTTGACTTGAGATGACAATGTAAAATAAATAAACAAGAATTGAACTCAAACCTGTAGCTTCAGCATAAGAAATTATAAATGTTGAGTCGGCCACATATGGATACAACACTAAGAAAATTAAGTAAATAGAAAATAAACGATCTTTTACAATGTTTACAAAAACTGACAGACGTATTGTGTCAACTGTGGATTAATTTTTTTAGTGACAGAGTTGTCAATATTATTTGCCATGTTCATATTTATTTCAAAAAGTTTATATACTAACTTATTTTCCCATATTCGAGATGTTGGGAGAAGAATGAGGTTTAAACCCATTAATTGTCGTGGACCCCATATAGGCTTTATTTACCTTACTTAGCACAATGCCGTAGGCACCGATAGGCTTCAAATTTGAAGTAAAGATGTAGAAAACGAACCTCGATTAAGTACTAAAATTTATTTTCGGATACCGGGGACTCCCATTGGCAACTTTATTCATCTGACTTGAATACCATCCAAATTATTTCAGGTTCAGATAATTATATTTCTATTACAGGTAGGTATAAATTGTAATTTGTCAAACCGATATGACTTAATACTGGAAAACATAAACCAGTATTAAACTATTTAGCGGTATAAATAGTCAAATGCAACTATAACCGGTAAAATATAATTTTAAACCATTAACGGTCCCCGAAACAGTATTCTTTGATCTGTGCTGATACTAATAATAAAATTTACTTTCAATAAATGTTTAACAAATAATAAACAGGTGTAATGTCTGTGAAATGTAAGTTTGTATGTTGGGGATAGTCTCAGAAACTATAAATCCTTTCTTCAGTACCTATGTTATATAATTATGTAGAATGGACCTACGGGATTATGTGCTATAATATTTTATCCCGTCGCTCCGCCTAGGTTCTTTGTATACGCGGCGGAGCCGCGCGGGCAGCTAGTATTATATATTAGCAATCACGTTCTCGGGAACGGCTCTAACGATTTCGATGAAATTTGCAATATAGGGGTTTACGTGGGCGAGAAATCGATCTAGCTAGGTCTCATGTCCGGGAAAATTCGTATTCTCTTTTTTCACCCGAGCAGAGCTCGGTCGCCCAGGGACTATACTTTTAAACGAGCAATATTTGCAATCACGTTCTCGGAAACAGCTCTAGCGATTTCGATGAAATTTGCAATAACTATAGGGCATAGGGGTTTACGGGGGCGAGATATCGATCTAGCTAGGTCTCATGTCCGGGAAAATTCGTATTCTCTTTTTTCACCCGAGCAGAGCTCGGTCGCCCAGGGAATACTATTAAACGAGCAATATTTGCAATCACGTTCTCGGAAACAGCTCTAACGATTTCGATGAAATTTGCAATATAGGGGTTTACGGGGGCGAGATATCGATCTAGCTAGGTCTCATGTCCGGGAAAATTCGTATTCTCTTTTTTCACCCGAGCAGAGCTCGGTCGCCCAGGGACTATACTATTAAACGAGCAATATTTGCAATCACGTTCTCGGAAACAGCTCTAACGATTTCGATGAAATTTGCAATAACTATAGGGGTTTACGGGGGCGAGAAATCGATCTAGCTAGGTCTCCTGTCTGGGAAAATTCGTTTTCTCCGTATTTTAACCCGAGCAGAGCTCGGTCGCCCAGGGACTAATAATGATACTTGAACTTTTTTTAACAAAACTAACAAATTAATAAACGAACAGGACAAGTTAAATAATACAAAAAAACTTGTAAAAACGTTTACGTTTACTGAGTCTGCAACTTTTTTCTGGTGCTAAGGAAGGTTATTACTATCACAAAAAAAAATCAGGCATTTCTAAAATTTTCATCCATTCCCAATAGGCTTGTGTCCTAATTTTTTTTTACGATGCCATTCGAACCAGTTTTTGGTGTGGAACAAATGTTTGTATGGGAGTAAGTACAATTAAAGAACATAAATACCCAAAAAATTGAGTTAAAGACGGACCTCGCTGGCGGTAGCCGAAAACGTTCCATACTGATTAACATTGAATCATGACGTCACAGGGTAATATTTGTACTAGTCGTTATATGGAAAATCAAGTAAATTGCTGTTTCGGTTGCAAAATACTGCGTTTAGGACCATAGTTGTCATACAATATTGTTTCTATAAAAGCGTAAGGATTCTATTGGTAGCTTTAAATTTACTTTTGGACAATAAAAAAAATGCATATTTTTTGTAAACTTTCAAGGGCCATATCTTTTTATGATTTTAATTATATTTCGTAATTTATACTTAATTGCATTTATTTGAAGGTTTACTATCAATTTAGCAACACTGCGCTATCAATTTTAACATGAGGACACAACCCAATTGGTCATGCGTAAATAAATACATGCATAAAAAATTAAAATTCACGTCACCCAGCTCGTAAAATCGTAATAGGGTTGCGAGAATTAAGATGTCTTTGCACCTGATCGGTGGTATCCCAGGGGGCGCGTTATCAGAATCTGCATAATCTGCCACCATGAGGATTGAGCGGTTGAGAATCGTTTACGAGGGTTCTGTCGCCGAATATTACAACTAGTCGAGGCAAAATACGGTTTCGAAAAACATTAATTTATAATAGCGTTTTTTTTTGTTTATTTCATTCTAAAACATTATTCTAAAATGCTTTATTCAAGAATCCAACAAACTTTCCACCCGGAAGTAATTATATAGATTTAAATTAAACATTCATTGTCTTTTTTATTTTATTTATATTGAATATTTTAAAGCAAATGTAAATGAACCTAAATAAAGATAAAAAAATTATTAATATTTATCCGGACTTTTTGGGAGCTAATTAAATATTGATTTTTTTGATGTCTGATTTTTTGTTGGATTTTGCCTCTAGGTAACTATTTAATTGATAATATATCCGTTACATTAAAAAAAATTGCTATTATAAATTATTTCCAAATATGTCATTTTTCCCATACAAGTTGTCAGTTCATTGCCTGGACTAAACAGGAAAGTATTGTTATTACCCGACTGCCGGAGGAGGGTTATGTTTTTCGAGCGTATGTATGTATGTATGTGTGTATGTTATACTTTGGCACGCTCTGCAGCCTAAACAGTTTGACGGATTTTGACATATGAGGTGTCGTTGGATTCCTTTTAATCGTAGGACATAGTCTATAATATTTGTAAAAAAGCAGTTGGGTTTTTAGAAAAGTCTTTTGTTTTCACTTGTTTAATTATATGGCATCGCTCCTTAGCGACCGCCTGTTGTCTACATCTACTGTAATCTTTGTGTTCTGTAAAACGGTGACTGAAATCCAAGACTAGTAAATTATAAACACTGCATATATTTATACAAATTCGGTAAATTTATAAAAATGGTACTGGCACTTAGACTTATTAATTTCATAGATGAACATAATAATTTAAAAAATAAAAGTGCGGCCAGATGTCTCACACTAAAATTGTAATCTGACGGTAGTTGAAGACAGTCCGACTGCATCAGGCGCTGATTATAACACCTGATGGTAGTCGAAGACAGCGCCACCTGTAGCAGGCGCTGATTAGTTAATCTCTGGCTAGGCGTTCCAGAGCCGCGCATGAGTTGCTCTTAGCGCGCTGGATTACGCTCCAGATCCAAAAAACTAAAGTCGCCGTCAATGGAACTTGCTAACTATGTAAACAAACAATGTATTGGAATTGACGTTTTAAATGTCAATTCATAACATTGTTTGTTTACATAGTTAGCAAGTTCCATTGACGGCGACTTTATATATTGAGAACAGCAATTAAATAACCAAGCATAAACCCTGCTAGTTAATTGCGTAACAGAACGTCCAAAAATCTTAATACTTTTTAGGGTTCCGTTCCTCAAAAGGAAAAAAAACGGAACCCTTATGCTGTCGTGCGTCTGTCTATCCGTCTGTCACAGCCGAAACTACTGAACCGATTAAGTTGTCATTTGGTTCACATATGTAAATTGGAGACCCAAAGATGGACGCGTAAAGTAAATTAATGAATTCTGAACAAGGGGACCACTTTTGGGGGGTAAACTGGAAAATTAAAAAAAAAAGTTTCGAAAACGTTGTTATTCATCTCAGATTTTTTTTTTTTAATTTTAGCAAGAACAGATTTCAAGTAATTTAGGAAAAAAACGAAAATTGACCATTCCCCCGCCCCCTTATCTCCGAAACTACTAGGCTTAAAATTCTGAAATAAATATGGTAAATAGTTCCCGTATTTCCTATTATTATTTATTTTCTATTTCCTACTTTAGGTTTCCTGTAATCTTTAGATTACAGGAAAACCTTTAAGAAGTTTGAGTATTCAAAGTAACGGGAAAATTCTCAATATTTTACGGAACCCTCACCACGCGAGTTGAACTCGCACTTGTCCGGTTTATTTTTATTTCTTATTTAAGTACCCGATGGTAGTCGAAGACAGCGCCGCCTGTAGCAGGCGCTGATTAATCTCTGGCTAGGCGTCCCAGAGCCGCGCATGACATGCGCCTAGCGCGCTGGATTACGTTCCAGATCGTCAAAACTATTTATTGAGGTATTTATTGAGGTAGAGGTACAAACACTTTCAGATAACCAAGTATAAAACCTGGCAATATTCTCGGGAATTTGGTTCAACCAATAAGTAGCGCGAAACGCTGCTTGAATTGCATGGTTGTTCCCATAGATTTCTATCACAGTACGAATGTTGGTATGTGAATTAATGTAGGTACCAGCCACTTATGAATAGTGCCTAAATGTAAAGAACGAGTTCTTGCAAATTATTATATTGTAGAGGTTGATTTATTCATACAATGTAGGTACGTTCAATACAATACAATACAAATACTCTTTATTGCACACCTCACACAAACAAAGCAGTTACAGAGAGAAACAATACAATAACATGTAGGTAGAGGTAGACAACAGGCGGTCTTATCGCTAGATTCTGATATCGTAGGTACATAGTTTTTAATAAACACTCAATAAATTTATAATAAGATCTATATAATTACTAATATTATGCTAAGTAAGGTAGAAGTACTAGTGCCCGACGCGGTACTAGTACTCGACGAATATAATTTAACCAGCGAATAATAAACTAAGATTGATCACGACATCATTTTTAAGTTACTAAATGTTAGTGACTTCAATATTTCTTATCACAATTTCAAGACAAATAACTTATTTATATGTTATGAACATATTTGTTAAAACCAGCTGCCATCAATTGGGACAATGAGTTAAACCCAATCAATCAGTCCCAATAAATGTCAGTCTGTCATTCATGACATTTGTACTGAAATGACATCTATTGGGACTGCCAGCATAACCGCCTGCCATTTACTCGTACATTCGGATTGATTACCTAATTCTTATATTATCAGGATTTTTTATAAGATACGAATTCCATATCAGTAACTTGAGTAAATACCTCGTCTCCCAAACCGTATGAAACTGTTTAATACATCTTAAATGAGCATAATATCGTGATTCAAATAAGTATTTTCTGTTGACATGTCGGGCACTAGTACTTCTACCTTATAATGATCCATGTTGGTCTCTGAATAGATGAATTAAATGAATTGAATTGAAATATATAAAGAATTAAAAAAAAAATTAAAACTAAATTACTGAGTATAAGGTTTTAATTTAAACTCGATAGCTCCACGCGTTCCCGAGGTAAAAGGTCTTGACGGACAGACAGACGGACAACAAAGTGATCATTTAAGGTGTTAGCAACATAATTACGTACAGAGATGCAACTGTACTATAGTGACGTCACAAATACGTCACAACCCCGCTCCATGCACCTCAGACTGCACCAGCCATAACGGCAACACACGTTATATAATAATTTCACGTATCAAAACGCATGTCAAAGTCAAAGTCAAAGTGATTTATTCTTCAATTTAGGCATATTACATGCACCTATGAATGTCGATAAACTACCACCGGTTCGGAAAGTAAACCTCTGCCTCGAGAAGAATCGGCGTAAAAAACTCGGCGAGGTGTCATTTTTTCAAAACAGTATACAATATATTATTTCAGTGTTTAAAATTACATTGCTACAGTAGAAAGCCTATTTATTTTACGACAGATTTCTAGTGCAGGATTTTATCGCTGCCAAATATCCCTATCCATAATGTAGTCGTTTATCTTATAATATGCTTTTGAAATAAGTGTCCGTTTTACGACAGATTTGAATTTAGAGTCAGTAAGTTCGGTAATGTGTTTTGGATTAATTGGTATTAATATTTCTACATTAAAGAAGATGTTGTACTATCCTGGAGTTCTTCATTGACGATCCTACGGTTCCTGGTCAGAAGACAGCTTATAAAGAAGAGTACACCCAACATAAGGGTTCCTTTTGTTCCTTTTGAGGCACGGAACCCTAAAAAGACGGAATTAGTCCCGTTTCCACTTTAAAGTAAAACAATCCCACGCACTTAGATTAGTTTATACAGTAACACTAATTGGCTAGAGCCCTGTTCCTACGTAAAATGTAAGTAACGGGGGCTCAACTGAAACTGGTAATTCTTTCGCGTGTTCGTATTGAATAGCTTCCCTTAAAGCTTATCGGCCGTTTGTACTGGGTCGTGACACGAATCGGTAGCATTCAAATTAGACTAATCTGGACTTTACCGGGGTGGGGTAAGGTCGAGATTTGGCTGTATTATTTAGGTCAGTGAACTTATATAGGATAAAAGTAGGGAAAACGCTCATTGTAGGATAAGAGTGGATATTTGGATATACTTACGTAACTATAGTGAATTAGTTAGGGATAAAATTGGGTTGTTTACTGTAAGGTCAAACTGAACAAAGGACTACCATAGTTACTTCCTGTACAAAAAAACCGGACAAGTGCGAGTTCAACTCGCGTGGTGAGAGTTCCGTAAAATATTGAGAATGTTCCCGTTACTTTGAATACTCAAACTTCTTATAGGTTTTCCTGTAATCTTTAGGCAAGGAACTATTTTCCATATTTTTTTCAGAATTTTAAGCCTAGTAGTTTCGGAGATAAGGGGGGAATAGATTACTTCGAATCTGTTTTTGCTAAAATTATAAAAAAAAATATCTGAGATACTTCCAACAACCCTTTTTATTTAATATGTCACACAATACAGTTTACGAAAATTAAAAAAAAAAACCAGTTTACCCCCTAAAAGTGGCCCCCTTGTTCAGAATTCATTAATATACTTTACGCGTCCATCTTTGGGTCACCAATTTACATATGTTTACCAAATTTCAACTCAATCGGTCCGGTAGTTTCGGAGCAAATCGGCAGTGACAGACGGACAGACAGACGCACGAGTGATCCTATAAGGGTTCCGTTTTTTCCTTTTGAGGTAGGTACCGGAACCCTAAAAAGATGAAACTAGCTGTCTTAATTGAAGAATATCACAATGTTACAAAACTCAAAGTTAAGAAAAGATGTAGTAGATTAAGAAAACCAATATGACGTCATACCGTTAAATGAATGTACCGGTAAATTTCGGTTATGCAGTCCCTGGTAGACACGTATTATGCGAGCGAGTGCGTACGGGATACCATGGTTAGAATTTTCTAGGGGTTTAACATCGGTTTTGGTAGCCAGACGTCCATCTGTACGTAAGTGGGTACTAGTTAGTTACTTGTTGTTATTGATTTGTACAACAATGTACAAGTTATTCATCATCATCATCATCATATCAGCCCAAAGACGTCCACTGCTGAACATAGGCCTCCCCCAAAGAGTGCCACAATGACCGGTCCTGCGCCACCCGCATCCAGCGGACTCCAGCGACCTTTACCAGGTCATCAGTCCACCTTGCGGGGGGCCTACCCACGCTTCGCCTTCCGGTACGTGGTCGCCACTCAAGAACCTTTCCGCCCCAACGGCCATCGGTTCTACGTGCAATGTGCCCCGCCCACTGCCACTTAAGTTTAGCGATTCGGAGGGCTATATCGGTTACCTTGGTTCTGCTGCGGATAGCCTCATTTCTGATGCGATCACGCAGAGATACTCCCAGCATAGCCCTCTACATTGCCCTTTGGGTGACTTTGAGCCTTTTTATGAGGCCCATAGTAAGCGACCACGTTTCCGTGCCATATGTCATCACTGGCAACACACACTGGTCAAAGACTCTCGTCTTGAGACACTGCGGAATATTGGACGAAAAGATGTGCCGTAGCTTCCCGAATGCTGCCCAGCCGAGTCGGATTCGACGGTTGACCTCTTTCTCGAAGGTGGACCTACCTAACTGGACAGTCTGTCCTAGGTATATATACTCGTCTACAACTTCGAGCGTAAAGTGTCCGATTGAAATGGGAGTTGGTACTACATGGACGTTTGACATGACCTTCGTCTTATCCATGTTCATCCTTAGACCAACTCGCTCGGAGGCTTTACTGAGGTCATCGAGCATAGTACTCAAGTCCTCCATGGTCTCAGCCAAGACTACTATATCATCAGCAAACCGAAAGTGAGTGATGTACTCGCCGTTGATGTTGATGCCTAGCCTTCTCCAGTCCAGAGTCTTGAAAACGTCCTCCAGTGCAGCGGTGAACAGTTTTGGGGAAATAACATCCCCTTGCCTGACACCCCGCTGCAGCGGAATAGGCTTCGAGCTCCGATCTTGGAGTCGGACTGACATAGTGGCGTTCTCGTACAAACACTTCAGTACTTCGATATAGCGGCAGTCTACTTGGCACCGCTGGAGAGACTGTAGTACAGCCCAGGTTTCGATCGAATCGAAGGCTTTCTCGTAGTCCACGAACGCTAAGCAGAGTGGCAGGTTATACTCCTCAGTCTTCTGTATAACCTGGCGGAGCGTATGAATGTGGTCTACGGTACTAAACCCTCTTCGGAAACCGGCTTGTTCGGGAGGCTGGAAGTCATCAAGCCTGCGTGCGAGACGATTCTTAATGACTTTTGAGAACAGCTTATAGACATGGCTCAGAAGTGAGATGGGTCGGTAGTTCTTCAGCAGGGTGTTGTCACCCTTTTTGAAGAACAGCACCACCTCACCTCTGTTCCACGCCTTTGGCGTTCTCCCTTCGAGTAGGACGGTGTCGAACAACTTCTGAAGGGCCATAAGAATCGGTTTTCCACCCGCCTTCAGGAGTTCGGCTGTAATTCCGTCTTCCCCGGGTGCCTTGCTGTTCTTAAGCTGTTTCAGAGCCATTCTAATCTCGTACAGGCTGATGTCCGGGATGTCGTCGGTATAGTGTCGGGTTAGTCTAGCTCTAGGGTCTTCCGCTAGACCAACTTCGGGTCTGCGAGTTGACGTGTACAGCTGTCCGTAAAAACGCTCTATCTCACTCAAAAGCTCAGGTTTGGAGGAAACAACTCTCCCATCTTCAGTTTTCAACTTTGCGAGCTGGCTCTGCCCCATAGACAGATCTCGTGAGAATACTCTAGAGCCCTTATTTCGCTCGATGGCCTCTTCAATACGGTTCGTATTGAATTGGCGCAGATCGCGGGTAAGGGACTTGGAGATCTGTTTATTGAGCTGCCGGTATGAAGTCGCATCGGCTGAAGACTGCAGAATCATTTCACTCCTTTCCTTCATGAGCTTCTGGGTGGAGCTAGAGAGCCTTTTAGTTCTGTTAGCCCTCTGGGGCTTGAAGAACTTAGACCCAGTGGCACGGACAGCTTCCACAAACCCGTCGTTTAGTTCGTCCACATCGCTACCTAGGCAATCAAAACGGTTTTGGAGTTCCAGCTGAAAGCTCTCGGGGGTTTGGATTTGGGTGGATACTGGACGGAGTATTACAAGTTATTAATTTTGTACAATATTATATACTAAATTTAGCTCGCGCATTCGCCGATGTGACCTTAAAATGAAATTTTAGCCCGCGCAATCGCCTATACGATCTTAAAATGAAATGCCTGAAAGGGTTCAGGCATTTCATTTTAAGGAAATAATTTAAGGTAGAAAAGGGCAAAATAGGGATTTTGCCCTTTCCTACCCTCGCCATCCCTCGAAGTTCGCCGGCCCCTCCAACTAATTACAATTTTAACGCCTACAAATTTCACCTAAATCGGTTCAGTGTGTGACGTGAAAACGTGTTGTTAAGACAAACTTTGCTACTTACTACTTTCGGATTTGTAAATAATTAGAACTAGCATTTCATGACAACCTGTCTTATTTTTTAATTTTATTTCTTCTTTTATTTTCTGTGTTGTTACGAATAAATGTTTGAATTTGAATTTGAATTTTAGCTTTTGTCCGCGATTTGGTCTGCGTGGAATCAGTAATAATCAGCGTGTAACATGTTGCTCGCAGAGCAACTACTAGTTGAAAAAATGGAAAATTGAATCGAATAAAAAAAACTGTATTATTATTAAACCTACTCACAAAATTTCACGAGAATCGGTTGAGAAATGCGACCTGCAGAGGAACAGCTGGACAGTTAACATAGGAACGAATTTTGGCCTAAACTGAAACGGTCTTCGTTCGCTTCGCTCACTCGTTCAATTATATCGCCGGTAGCACTATTCCTGGGAATGAGGATATTAGCAACGGCACAGTGCTCCTGACCATAATTTTGCATGACAACAAAGCTATTTATCATCAATTCATCGCACTAATCCATCTATAGATTTCAATATCCAGTTTGAGGCCGTAAATTTGAAGCGGTGCATAAATTACAGCAAATTCGGTTATCCGGTCAATAACCGGTTTTTATTGCGAGCAGATGATTACGGACTTGGCTTGGCACCCTGCCGTGCCTATATTTATTGTTACTTGCTGATGGTTTATAATTAATGAAGTCTTCATTGTTTTGATGAAAAACACTAATAATTAATTTATAAATCATAATAAACTAATGCAAATTTTTGTCTAAAAAGTTGAATAAAATAGTTATTTTTGCAGCATAATAAAACACCCAATTAATAATTATATGAAGTTGCCAAAATTTATAATAGTACCAATTAACCTAGGTAGGTTTTGGTAATATTAACGATACAAATCAAACGTCATAAGATACTTAGAGATCAGAACAAAACAGCCATTTACTTATTAATTGTCCATTATCCATATTGGTGGTAACTACCCCCAAAAATTTTAATACTGTAAATTTTATAGTATTATAATTTTTGGCGGTAGTTACCACCAATGTGGATAATGGACAATTAATAAGTAAATGGCTGTTTTGTTCTGATCTCTAATGACGTTTGATTTGTATCGTTTATAAAACATACCTTGCCTTACTTAATGGGTACTATACAACCTTTTATCTATGTTAAAAAATTTAAGGTTTCTGAGAAGAAAAAAACGTAGAAATAAAAATTTGGCGAAACAATGAATTCGATGATTTTCTGTGTTACCCGACTGGACCTCCACTTCTAAACATCAACCCGTCCCAAATATATCAACTCGCCTAATTTGTATCGACCTGCTCCATTTGTATCAACCTGCCTCTATATAAACCCGTTCCAAATGTACTAACTCGCCAGAGTTGATTTTTATCAGTCCATCCCAAATGTATCAACTCACCCCAAATGTATCAACCCGTCCCAAATGTATCAATCAACTCCAAATATATCAACTCGTTCGTATCCAGCTATAACCGGAAAAAACGCTAAGATGATAGGAGCGCTCTTTTGTAAGTATATCCAGAGAAGACCAGCGTCAAGGTAGGTACTCAAAAGGTATCTTGTCATTAAGCTAAGTGGGTTTTTAAGCCATTTAACGGATAACGGAAGCTTAGCTTTGACATAATGTGTGTTAGTTTTAATGATGTTTAATTTCTTAACCAAATATTACTCGTACCCAATTTTTCAACATAATGTCATTGTTTATTATACAATGCCGTGTATCAACTTGTCGTCGCAATAATGCAGGTCGTTATAATATAAATCAGGCGAGCGGGCTGGAGTTATGGGGTAAGGACACGCCATTATATTTGTTTTGGAATTATACGACAGGTATTTGGTTTGACATGCCGCAGAGAGGTTTTTACTTTTTAGAGAGGTAACAGCACAATCGTCTCGTTCTTATTAATTTAAGCAGCCCGACTGGGGGAGACAAGTAGCTACGTACCTAACAGAAAAACGCAGCCATCTTGCTAGTAGCCATTACATAAGCTTTAAAAGTTTAATGTTTGTCTAGATTTATTTGTGTAAAATTTTATCCCTATTATTTTATTCATTTAATGTTTCCACACGACTGCCCAACGAAAAGGAGGGAAATGTTTTTTGCATGAATTGTGTGTTGTTTTATGTTAGTAATTAATAATATACTTTCATACCTTTCCCGTACTTAGGTTAGGTTAGCGTATTGAGTTGAAACTGGTTAACGTAATTGACGAAGGGCGGGTCGGGTAGCATCAAACACACTTTACATATCGGTACATTTTAAATACGTCGATTTTTATTTTTCCTCTGAATTTTATATATGTCTACAAGACTGTGCCATCACCGACCACGTCGTGGATAGCTACGTCGTGGTCGGTGATGGCACATAGTCTGCAAGCTCGGGGTAGCGCGGGCCAAAGAAGGGGGGTACGCGGGGAAGCGGGAGGCGAGAACTATTCTGAAGGGGTGTCAAGTTTGACTTTATAAAACTGACTTCTAAAAGGTAAGGTTAAAAATTAGGTTCAAGTGTTTTTTTTTTTAAATGCCACTTCCATTATGTTCAAATTCAATATCTGGGTCGTTGAATGAATGAATGAATGAAATATTTATTTGCCAGAATACCTACGTTACAAGTGGTGGTCTTAAAATTATTACAGAATCAGTATTCAGTCAACTTAAAGTCAACATGCAAAATAATATGCATAATAACAGATATTAATGCATAATAACAGACATTAATTTATGCTCAGAATTATTAATAGAATGGATGTAATAACATGTCAAATTCAATTTACTGTGCATTCAAATCTAAGTAGTCCTTAACATTATAGAAACAATGATCTTGTAGCCATTTGGTTAATTTAGTCTTTAAAATTTTCGCATGCAAGGTCCTCAACTCATTTGGGAGTTTGTTAAATAGGACTATACACATGTTGTATGCGTTTTTCTTGTAAATATCAGATCTACAAATTGGCTGATATAACAAATTTGCATACTGCGCTCTCGGTTTTCCAGTGAACATTTCCTCACGTTTTTTAAAATATTCTGGGTGACTTTTGACAAACAAACAAGCTTTAAAATGTACATACAAGCTAAGGGAAGAATTTGAAACTTTAAAAAAAAAAGAGGTCTACAGCTATTGTCAAATCTAGCGCCACCTAATGCTCTTAGGCATTTTTTCTGCATTATAAAATGCCCTCTGGACATCAACAGATTTTCCCCACAGCAAAAGTCCGTAATTCAGAGTGGACGACACGTATCCATGGTAAGCCGTTAACGTGGCCCGAGTTGAGATGGAATTTTTTAGGCTTCTTAATGCGAAAACAAACTGATAATTTAGAACAAACAGCGTCAATGTGATGTTTCCAGTTTAGATGTTCTCCTTTTTTACCTACAATATATCGTCATTTTTCTGTTTTTTGCGTTTTTTAACTATTGATAATCATGGTTTTAATGTTTGATTTTAATAAACGTTGCATGTATCTTTTATTTGGACTAATTGATGATTCTTTCCGTGGCGATAATGTTTTTTTCTTTATGGTTATTTTTCAGGTAATATTGTGACAGAGTGGCCGTTTTCAGCAGAGACCACATTTTGGATTACCACTCTGTCACGCGATTCTATGAAAAACAAACTTATAAAAAAATTACTGAATAGAGAAAGTGAAAGACTATTTAGTACTAATAGATGAATAAATGTATGGACGTACATTCAAACACTAAAACATTAATAACCAATACTCTAACTAATGACGTATGGTAAAATGAGGACAAGCAATTGTAGGTAAAAAAGAAGAATGACCCATCTGAGGGCTCGAGAGGTCTTTCAATATGAATCCGACGGAAAATAAAAAACAGCCGCCATCTTGAAATTCTTTAAAAATGGTCAGTTTTTGTTCAAAATCGATATCTGAGGGTCGGACGGCCCCCTTAATATGAATCTGAGCTCGGATTGTAAAAAAGTTGCCGCCATCTTGAAATGCTTATAATAAATACGGCCCAATTTCGTTCAAAATCGATATCTGAGATTCCGAGGGGCTTCGTAATACGAATCCGAGATTGGATTTTCAAAAAGTGACTTTATTCCATCTTGAAATTCTTTAAATACAGTCCGATTTTGTTCAAAAACGATATCTGTGCGTCCGAGAGGCTTCTTAATATGTATAAAACAAAAAAAAATAATGGTAGGATTTAAAAAAAATCTTCTGTAATGATTTTTCCCCGATGTAAGACCTAGTTAGATCGATTTATGGCCCTCGTAAGGGGCTATGCACCAAGTCTCATAGAAATCGTTAGACCCGTTTTAGAAAATATTTCGTCATCATCATCATATATCAGCCGAAAGACATCCACTGCAGGTAAACATACCTAGCTCGAATTCGTATTCAGAAGTCCGTCGGACCCTCGGATTATTGGTTTTAGAAAGAAATCGCGCCGTATTTAAAGAACTTCGTTCGGGGCAAAAAAGTTGCCGCCCTTTTTTGCCCCTCAGACCCTCACATATCGAATATGAACGAAAAAAAACGACCGCCATTTCTAAATTTATTTTACTTGTCCAATATTTTTTGATAATCCAACTGAAGGATTAAATATATTCTTTTAGGAAAGTATCCAATTCGATTTAATGAACGTTACTTGCGTTTAGCAACGATTTGAAGCAACTGATTTTAAGTAATTAACAGCAAATGATTGAGTTAAAGGACCTCATTTCAACACTAACGAGCTGACAGTAAATCGCGAAAAAGCAGTTTCTTTCCAGATAATTGGCTTTCGATCCGCGTAGCGTTCAGAGAGCAACAAGAAATTGTTCAGTGTTATTAAACTTGTCCCTGAGCGACCGAGCTCAGCTCGGGTGAACATACGGAGAAAACGAATTTTCATGAGACCTAGCTAGATCGATATCCTGCCCCTAAAACCAGCTATACTCGTATTGCAAACTTCATCGAAATCGTTAGAGCTGTTTTCGAGAACGTGATTACAAATATATACAGGATGGAAAGTTGAGATGGGACAATAAGGGCAGCTACTAGATCCCTTGCTGCTACGCGAAAATGATCTTAGAAGACCTTAACTAACTTTTTAAGTGATGACAATCGACATTCACTGATTTTTGATAAAATGTACAGACAGCGAAAAAACGACAAATTTGAGTTTTTTTATTTAATCGGTCCCATTTCTATCAACCCGCATCCACATCCGTCCGCTGGATGCGGGTGGCGCAGGACCGGTCAATTTGGAACTCTCTGGGGGAGGCCTATGTCCAGCAGTGGACGTCTTTCGGCTGATATGATGATGATGATGATGATGATGATTTCTATCAAGGATTAAAATACTCTTTGAGACCAACTAAGGTTAGAGTACTAGAACACCCACAAATCAAAGAAAACTTTTTCCATACAGTTCGTAGGGTTCATTTCAATCGATTCAGAAGTTTAAGCGTGATAACGTAAAAGACAGACAAAACTATTTTCGCATTTATAATTGATCAAGCAAGCGAAGCGAACGAAATTCTTCGTTTCAGCTTGGGCAAGAATTATTTCGTATGTCCAGATGTTCAGATGTCCGGCTGTTCGCCTCTACAGTTGTGAGCAGGTTCAATAATTAAATAGAATTCTAATGTTGATTCCATTAAAAAAAAAATGACGGGCTCGCGAGTTCTTTAGTTCACGGAGCCAACAGTAAATAAATAATAATAAAATAAAAAGCCTTTTATTTCCCGTTAATTTTTTACAATTTGATTAGATTTTGTTAGTCTTTACTTTCAATTTTAGTTTTCTTGCTGTAACTATGTTAGTTTATAGATTTTTTTTAAAAATTAAATATTAAACATTTGTGAAGAACAGGAACCCCTCTCAGGTGAAGGCCTCTTCCAAAGCTTGCCATTTTACTCTGTCCAGAGCAGCGTCTTGCCAATTTGGTCCTGCGATTTTTATTATGTCATCATCCTAACGAGAATATGGTCTTCCTTTTAGGCGTTTGCCCTGAGGGCCTTTCCATAGAGTGACGATTTTCGTCCATCTGCGGTGTTTGAGGCGCCTTATCGATTATCTAGTAGGATTGTCTGTCTGGGGTTTTCAAGCTCCAATCCAGAAAAAACAGACTGCGTCGCATGTTGCTTTCTCTGAAATCACGAACGCTACTAAATAAACCAACATACCTTTTATTACATTAGGTCCAACCGAGTTCATAAACAGTTTGTCCAGCTAATCGCAACAACATTAAGATGTATCAAAATCACATTTACCCGCACGACCGACAAATAAACACATCCGGCGGATGACATGGCCGCACTTCCGGTGACGACGGCAGCATCCACGGTAAACTATTTACCTTCGGGTCTATTCGACTTGACCTTCTGATGTTACATTGCTATGACATTTGTACTATTCTCATTGACACTTGTGCGAGTGTCAATCAATCTTTTTTGTTACGGCCCCATCAGTATTGGCGATGATTCGGCCAACGAAGTTAGCAAAAGGCACATATTTTATAAATAATTTGACTAGTGACTTTGAGTTGCCTGCATCACTCAGATGAGAATCTAAAACAGAGGACAAAACAAACATTTATATTTTTAACCAAACTACTACAAAAATAACTGGTTAATTTTAATAAATTTTCACATAATATAACACGACTAAAGTATATAAGACATATAAGATGTCAAGGGTGTATTAGTCTTCTGATACTTCTCTATTTAGTCAGGTTACTCAATCCCTCTACTTGCGGTTTCGCCTAATGCCGCGTCAGGTTTTTTTTTTCCGTACGAGCCTTAGCTAAAGACAACGTTTGTAAAGCCTGTCACACATTATTGACATCTTGAGCCGTATTTGCCCCAGTTAACCCCCCAAACTTGGCGTTTTAGCGATAAGCGATAAAGCCTTCATCACGCGGCTCAGTCTACTCTGGTCACATGTCAAAGACACTAAATAACCAGGGTAAACTGCGCTCTGATCCACATATGGACCCGTCAATCATGTGGGTACTTGTGACAGTGGCATATCGAGGGGAAGTTTCCTTGTTACTAATCGGTTACAACGAAACGGTAAGTTTGTCTCCACAAGTGGTACAGCTTTTATTTAACCCATACATGGCCATACACTCACATAGAGCCATGCCTCTAAGTGCAGAATGCTACGCGCTACCGCGTAGCACACATAGCATTGTGTGGCCTCGAATGGGCTTACACTGTAATGTTCGTAGTTGACCTGAGGTCCTACCGCGAAACGAAAACGAACTTCGTTCGTGTATCTCCGTCTCTGTCGCACTTGCTAGTTCCATCGCCAGAGATGGAGATACACGAACGAAGTTCATTTTTGTTTCGCGGTAGCCCCTTAGGGCTTGGATATTTCGGTGAAGTTTTCAAACCGTTATCGTTTACTTGACGTCAATTTTGTTTCTCTACAAAACCTGTTTTTTGGAACTGGTTTATGGAAGAGAACAAACCTTTATATTAAAAGACAAACGTGTTTGTGTATTTAAATAATCTGTACAGTTAATAAGGAATATGCTGGGCCTGGAGGTATATTTTTGATCGCCATATCCGATTTTAATCGCTGTCAATAAGTTTTGCACCCTCGCTTCAATTGCGCCAAGCAAATGTGTCTGAAATATAAGAATGCGCGAAAAATATTTAAAATACAATTGGGAATGGATAATTTTTTTAAAAGTGACTGATTATTTTTTTGGTGATAGGAATAACCTTCCTTAGCACCAGAAAAAAGTTGCAAACTTTTCACCTGCGTCAATTATTTTTGAAAAATATAAACCATTTCCTCACTTACGTTTTGGGTCAACGACGGTCAATACACACTTTCGTTGATCCGTCTCATACAAACTGTTTATAATTAATTTTTTCAAAAATAATTGACGCAGCAGAAAAATCTGAAACTCATTTCTGGTGCTAAGGATGGTTAATCCTATCAACAAAAAATAATCAGGCACTTCTAAAATTTCCATCCATTCCCAATTGGCGTGTAAAAGAAATAAACCGTTTGGTTCGATTTCGCAGCCCTGGAAATAATTAAATCCAATTCGTCATCATCATCAGTGGCCTGTATCAGTCCTCTGCTCTACAAATACGTTTTTTTACCCTATCTTTTGCGTGTTACAACGACGGCTTCTGCCAACGACCGTGCCAAATTGTCGCCCATAGCTAGGAGCCTAACTACAGAATAAGTAATAGTACTACGTACAGAAGGTTCTCTGTTAACACATTCCCTCTTTAGGTACGCCAAACGTGCCTAAATGTGGCCATTTCATTCTATCGCATGCAACGCGCTCTTTTGGAGGCGGAGCCTTAGAGCTAGGGTTACCGCCAGCTCAAGCTATTAAATTATAGGTAGGTTAGTATTTACTTACGATATTACGATTGTTCTTTATTTACTTAGGATCACCCAACTACACAAAAGTTGTGAAATTTGCCTTAAGTTATGGCATCAAAACTGCCTGTTTCTGCAAAATGTAAGACGAAGACACACAACTCTGGGTTACCTACATACATAAACATAATGTAAAAAAAAACCTTTCAATCAATATAAATAAACGACGCGGCATATTTATTTTAAGAGGCGAATGACGATGCAACGCAAAGCGCGACCGCGTGCGTCCCGTAACAGCGCGCGGCAACCACTGATAGACCGCCTAAAGGCGGCCGGCCAGCATATTTTTGTGCGGCGCGACGAAATCAAAGAGTGAACCGCCCCTGGCCTAACTAACTCCAAGTCAAACAACGCCAAACAACCACTTTTACTAAATCGCAAGGAAAATTGGGGTCCTCAAGGCGAATTGTCTGCGTCTTTGACATACAGGGCCCACAAAAGAATATGTGGGTATCTTATACGGGCGCCGCATTGAGTGACGACAATGGAGCAATTTCGGGGAGATTACGCTCACAATAGGGTAAGTGTTCAGGTGGGGATTTAGTTTTTGGGCAATTTTCTATTATAAGGACGGTGCGATGTTTTCGAAAGCGTAGCCATTTTGCTCATTTTACTTGTGAATTATGAACGGTCTATCCGTACGGTACCAATCTGGCTCAAGACATTACAACGTGCTGTGCAGAAAAAAAATCTGATTAGTGTTATAAAACAGACTTTTTAGAATTCCGTACCCAAAGGGTAAAAACGGACCCTATATTACTAAGACTCCGCTTGCCGTCCATCCGTCCGTCCGCCCGTCTGTCACCAGGCTGTATCTCATGAACAGTGATAGTTACACAGTTGAAGTTTTCACAGATGATGTATTTCTGTTGCCGCTATAACAACTAATACTAAAAACCGTACAAAAAGAACGCAGGCTAACCCGAGGGGCTTTGTCCATCCAGATACTTCATTCTGTAGGTACACAGGATTTCATTCTATACAATTATACATCTCTGGGATACTAAACTAGTGGCTCTATGAGGTGTACAACACGCAAAGCTGTTTTTTAGGGTTCCGTAGCCAAAATGGCAAAAACGGAACCCTTATAGTTTCGTCATGTCCGTCTGTCCGTCTGTCCGTCTGTCCGTCTGTCCGTCTGTCCGTCTGTCCGTATGTCACAGGCATTTTACTCGAAAACTATAAGGTGTATTTGAATAAAATTTTGAGGATAGGTGTATTTTGATAGCCGCTACATAGTTTTGTAATTAAAATGACAAAAAAAAAATTTTTAGGGGTGCACTCCATACATAAAACTAAAAGTCAATTTTTTTTTTTTCATTGTGACCCCCCGTGTGGCACATCAATCGATAGGCCTTTCAAAATAAATATAAGGTTTCTTAGCATTTTTTTTGATTAAGTGAATAGGGTCGGAGATAATCGCCCCGAAAGTCACTAAAATTCTGTCCCCCCCCTCTAATTTCTGAACGGTGTATTTTAAAAATATGGAAAAATTCATGGACATAGGGCTTATTAATTTCATTCACCGAAAATTGTTTTGGACAAGATCGGTTCAGAGGTTTTCGAGATATTGCTGAAAAACTGCCTTCCTCAAAGAAAAGGACGTAAGTGCCGTAAAATTTCTGTGACGATACGACCTTTTTAATAGGCACGGAACCCTTCATTTTGCGTGGTCCGACACGCACTTGGCCGGTTTTTTTATAATTTTTTTTTATTGGAAAATGTGCCTCAAAAAAAAACCTATATAATTATTGAACCTGCTCACAAAATCTCACGGGAAAGCGGGACATCTGGACATACAAACCATTTTCGGGCCAAGCTGAAGCATGACTGAACATTCATTTCGCTTCCTCGTTCGAATAATTATCATTAACTTCATGTTAATTCTAATACAGACCTTATAGGTATCGAATATAATGGATAATATTTTGCAATTCTGTTTTGTTTTCATTTAGTGACATTTTATCGGTCGTTAATCTGCAATTTTTAAATGATTATTGCGATATATTATTATTCTTATTTTATTGTAAATTACAGTTTGACATGTAAAAGTTCCCTTGTACCCTTCTTGCAGAATAAATAATTGATTTATTTATTTATTTATTTATTCAATAATTTACATAATAGGCTTACAGTAAGACCAAAGCGCCTATAATGTTAGGACTTAAACATATACAAACACATAAAAAATAGCACTAACAATACATATCACACAAAGCACTTATTTTGGTAAGTAGGCTCTGCCAATTATCTGCAAACACGTCGGCATCCTGCCTCAGCACAAGCTCATTGAGCAGCGCGGACGCACGAACGCCGGGCGCGATACTCGCGCGACGCGTGCGCGGCCCCGCCGCCGCCGGCGCGGCGAACAGCGGACGGCGGCGGCACCCCGCGCGTACATACTGCTCTGGGACGAATAGACGGATGCCTTCCAATGCCACTGGATTGTCGATTTGCCCCCTAAGTAAAAGACTATAGTGGACTGCGAGGTGCAATTTACGTCTGAAATGGAGAGTCTCCAGTCCGACCATACCGGCCACAAAAAGAGATGGATATAAAAAAGGATAATATCCGTACTGCTTTTTGTAGAGGTGCCGCGCAAATTTCCGCTGAACCCGCTCGAGTAAAAGTGTATAACTTGCTTCGATCGGGTCCCATATCACAGAGCCGTACTCCAACTTGCTACGGACGTATGCATTGTACAAGACGGTAGGTACAGCCGTGCCAGCAAATTGTGGTGCAGTGCGTATTACGAATCCCAGCATTTTATTTGCGCTCTTAGTGATGGAACTAATGTGGGTATGGAAATCCAATCTGGTGTCCAGCTCAAGGCCAAGGTCGCGAATAGTTAGGACGCGATCAATAGGATCTCCACCAAGTTGGTACGTATAGGCTAGAGGGCATTTGCTTCGACCAAAAGAGATTACTTTGCACTTTTTCCTATTGAAAAACAGACGATTCGCTTGACTCCATGCCGTAACGGCATCTATATCCTGCTGCAATACACCACAGTCAGAAACAGAGTTAACAGCATGGAACAACTTGAGATCGTCAGCAAACAGTAAGCACTCGACACTGCCAACAACCGAAGGAAGGTCATTGATCATGACCAGGAATAGAGTGGGTCCAAGCGTACCTTGACTCACTCCAGATCTGGTGAAATATTCATCCGATTGGTAGCCCGACACTTGTACATATTGTCTGCGATCTCTCAAATAACTACTGAATAACTTTAATAAAAGTGGCGAGAAACCAAACGCTGACAACTTGCTGAGAAGAATATCATTGTCCACGAGGTCAAAAGCCTTCTGGAAGTCGAAGTAGGCAGCGTCCACTTGACGAGATTGGTCCATATTGAAAAGAGTATAATCCACAAAGTTGCCGATGTTAGTGGCGGTGGACCTACCCCTACGAAAACCGTGTTGCTCCTCCGACAACCGACTCGATATAAGAGGCGCAATGTAAGTTGATATTTGATAGGTGAAAAAAAATTGACATCAGATATGTTGTTCCGGGGATTTAATCCTAAATACAACTTTACACATTGCACGTAGAACCAATGGCCGTTGGGGCAGAAAGATTCTCGAGTGGCGACCATGTACCGGAAGGCACAGCGTGGGTAGGCCCCCCACAAGGTGGACTGGTAAATGTCGCTGGAGTCCGCTGGATGCGGGTGGCGCAGGATCGATCATTGTGGGACTCTTTGGGGGAGGCCTATGTCCAGCAGTGGACGTCTTTCGACTGATTTGAAGATGATGATGATGACAAGTTTACAAGCTTACGAAGCTACAATCTTAGTATTGATTTAGCTACAAATGACAGACTATTGAGTTTTTACCGGCATTTCTAATCAAAAAGCTGGTTCACAAAAAGTGCCATGGCAGTCTTGCAGAATAAAGTTCCTTTATTCATTCATTGGTAGCATTTTACTAGTATTTTCTGCTGCAAAGTTTACGCACCTAATGACGCCTACGCCACAAAAAGATCATTATGCCCCGAAAGTTTTTCTTCATAATACCGGTCATAAGAGTTCGAGGCGATTAGGCCCGGTAATTTACTAAGAACTGTTTTTTTACCGTTTGGAAGCAAGTTCCAAGCTGAATTACATGCCCATTTTAGATGCTTTATATATATCACCGTCAGATGATGAACACCGTCAGTTGTTTATAATCGTACTTGCGATATTATAAACTTTGGAAAAATTGTGAACTGTCAAAACCGTTTACAATTAAACGCATTATTTTTCGTTAGTTTATACTTAATCTACGTATGTGAAATCTAAATCTCTGTGATATTGTAACTTGTTAGTTTGTATGTGTGGGTAAATCTCCGGAACCTCTTATATATTTGTAAACTTTATAAAACCGACTTTTAGAAAATAACTATCAACGATTTTTCATTTAGATGTCAAATATCGGTTTCGTGAGACATATCCTATCGGATCTTTTACTACCATTTATTATACAGTATTTACTAAGTTCCACTGTAATTTGGCATACTGAAATCCATCCGATATTCATATTTAAATACCTGTGCTCTCATCAATTAAGCCTCAGCAAAATCTCTCAAAGTTTTACGCCGCAACTTGTTGCTTTGATGGAATTTTCTAAGAAATTATGAAACGTCTTTGGGCCTCTCTAACGTTATAGAAGTTTCATCGACAGCGGTGAAGTTATATTGCTCTAAACTGTTTAGGCAGGGTTATAAGGGGTTAAAAAGTTTTCATTACCCATTACGAGGGCTCCATCTGGCAGACGAAAATTGAAAACTAATTTGTATTTGACGCGAGCTCGCTAAGCGCGCCTTTTTTTTTCCCAGGTGAAATCCCTGTTGGATCCCACCCGGCTCGGGAGAAGCCAAGTGGGTATGTCCGACTCTCACCGACTAAAACCCCTGGGGTGTTCCACCTCTCGCTTTTGGACAGAGCCCCGGGAACGCTATTGTACACATCCGGAACTCTGTCAGCGTTGCCCTTGCGGGCCCAACGTAGCAGGGTATGGTGCCCTACCCACTCCGATGTTGGCACTCCAGAACACCATGGGGCCTTCCTGCTCGGGACCTTTTCTAGGCGGGTGATGGAACTCCCGACACATCACCCGCAGGTCCCTGTTATGGTGGCAGCATACGGCCTGCGAAGGCCCTTCGCCGCCTGCTTGGCCTCTGCGGCGCTGCGGGGTCGAGTTGGTGTCGTCCTCGAGCGTCCGCTCTGCTGCCTCCTCCTACATCAAGAACGGGACGCTGAAGGTGGCCACTGCCGCCCACGCCTCCTCACTGCGAACCATTCGGCTGATCGGCATCGGCAATGAGAGGTGTCTTCCTACAGCGGTCGCTACGCGCGCGTAGCGTAATGTCTAAATGAGTGAACGCAGCAAATGTGAATTTGATTTTTATCGAACACGTTCAGTCTGATGGACCCCTTGAGTTGTTATAAATGGCTATAAGCGGTTGGAGTTTGCGACGGTTGTGGTATGGCCCGGTTCTATAAAGACCCGTTAGACTTACGTTGGTAAGTAATGCCAAATTTTTTTATGAGTTGAGCCGCTCATCTGTGGATATGTCCCAGCGCTGTTACGTCTCTGTTTATCAAAATAGGAATAAAAGATACATCATGGATCTAATGAATGGATCCTATAAGAATGATTGGTCATGGTTCGTGCACCGCTTACGTAAGTTACTTATAACGAGTGTGTTTCAAGCCGGGTAAACGTTGCGAATTAATGGGTTAAGATGAAGTTGTTTGAATACTTGTATCCGGAAATAATAAAATTAGAATTCTAATTTTAAGTTGAGTATTCATCACAAGTAGAGGAGCGGTGTGCAAGGAAAAATCCACCACATATAATAATAATTTTGTGGTGGTCTCTGATGATTCAATACGTACGCCGATGGACTAGCATTTGACTTGTGCTAAACCGAACATTGCACGTAGAACCAATGGCCATTATGGCGGAAAGGTTCTCGAGTGGCGACCACGTACCGGAAGGCGCAGCGTATGTAGGCCCCTCACAAGTGGCGCAGAACCGGTCATTGTGGCACTCTTTGGGGGAGGCCTATGTCCAGCAGTGGACGTCTTTCGACTTTGATATGATGATGATGATAGTAACCTACATTTAAAAGAGGATAAATAAAGTGAAGACATTTCTAAATTCTTATATTTCTGACCTACAAAGTACAATTTGTAAACACTCACATACAATGAGTGCCAATTCGATTCACACATATAAGAGTGGATTGCAAAAAAATTTTTTTGCAATCCACTCATAAGACACATCGCGCGACGCCAGCATTGCACTAGCTCCCTCTTAGGCGTTGTCAAATGCGACAGAGAGGGAAACAAGACACAAGCTCTTGCAAGTGTGAAATAGCGTCTGTATATTCTCATTTCTATTCAACATAGCTTCCAGTATTGTGGTTTCTGACAGCGAAATCCACCGCTTTTAGACTTTCCTTGTCGGTTTATAAAGACAGGTATTGTGTATTGTATGAAACGATTCGAAAAAGGAAATATTATTATAACATTTTCATCGAATGCTAGACAATATTCACAGCCCAGATAGGTACTATCAGTTATAATGACGTAAGTATTACTGTTATTCCTTCGTTCGCTAATCATCATCATCATTATCATCATTACAGCCGAAAGACGTCCACTGGCTGGACATAGGCCTCCCCCTAAGAGTGCCAAAGTGATCGGTCCTGCGTCACCCGCATCCAACTGACTCTCGCGTTCTTTACAAGCTCATCAGTCAACCTTGTGAGGGCAACCCACGCTGCATCTTCCGACACGTGAACCTTTTCGCCTCAACGGCCATTGGTTCTGCGTTCGCTAATGATTTTTAATAATTTCACCCACTGCACTCTTAAGAAGTTCATTGCCGGGCGCTTATTAGTGGGCGCTCTGTTTGTAAATGCTTTCCTGTACTTAGCGGGAAACAAGACTAAGCCTACGTGGAACAAGAAAAAATCCGAAGAGCCTTTGTTTCAAAACCATCATTATTCCGAAATTTCACATTTACGGTACGCTATTTTCCGCTAAATGTTAATTTGGGCGTAGATGATTTAATGGAATATATAAACAGGTTAGGTTACGTTATTATTTTATCCTGAAAAATCAAAAATTCCTTCAGTAGAACATTGTTTTTGAAATTAAGAATTTCGGAAAAAAAATTGTTTCGGAAAAATTTCTCTTCTGAATCATGCTGAAAGTGTTAAGGTAATCAATCCATCAGCCGACTGCGAGATATGATAAGATTATTTTGTGAAATGTAGAAATCAGAATAACTTTAAAACAAAACGAAATAGCAGCAACAAATTCATTTTACGAAAAAACTATCTTCAACTTCCTAGAATTGAAACTCGACAAAGTATTAATATTCGGCATAAACTGAGCGTCGGGAAAGTGCAGACTGGATATTAAATTTAAAATTGCAGCAAGCTAGAATTAAATTTAACGGTATTCGGACTGTTTACCGTCTCACGGGTACGGGTCAGCTTTTCTTGTGTTTGAAAATATAATTTTTCGATGTTAATGGTGGTTTTAGAAGTTTTAACTTGAAACATAAATATAAAATTGTACATCTTACCTAAACTTTCTTTTCGTTTACTTAAAAACTTTATTTTTGTTTATTTCCTTAAACCTACAACTTGTTGTTATGGAGGAGCGGGGCTTCCTTATACAGGTATTGCATATTTAATAGGAAGTCTGAACCTTTAATCTGCACTGTTTATTAGTGAAATAAAGATATTTCATTTTAATTTTTCATTTTCATAGCAAGATTTGACCTAATTAAACTAAGTTACATACCTACAAACATGCATGTTAAACTAACTTTGTTGAAATAAAGTTTTTTTAAACACTGGGAAAGTTAACCTCGAGTTGTTACTAGCTAGACTTTACGTTCAATATATTTTAAACATTTGCTTACGAGTTATAATTATAACTGCGCGAACTAAAATCCGGATTCCTCTGGACCCAAATTATATTAATGTTTTTTCTAGTCCATTCGAATCAGCACTTCATCATCATCACATCATATCAGCCTAAACATGTCCACTGCTGGACATAGGCCTCCCCCAAAGAGTGCCAAAGTGACTGGTCCTGCGCCACCCGCATCTAGCGGACTCTCGCGACCTCTACCAGATCATCAGCCCAATTTCCGGTACGTGGTCGCCACTCGAGAACCTTTCCGCCCCAACGGCCATCGGTTCTACGTGCAATGTGCCCCGCACACTGCCACTTAAGTTTAGTGATTCGGAGGCATTTGGGGAGTGGGTAGTTAAATATCCAAGTATACCGATAAAGACAATGACAAAATAAATTTAGAAGTTTGTAATAGATGTCGATGTGAATAAATTTCGAGGCCACGATCCCATTTGTTTAATTGATAGAGAGAGATATTCCTATGATATTGCTCTAGTTTCATGTCGAGAATACAGTATTAAGGGTGAGGGACTGCTCAACGCAACGGATCCTCAAATCAATACAGCGTCGGCAATAGGCTACTTATTCTTCTTTTAAGAATAGGGTCTTATTTTATTTTCCAATTAGGTCGGCCATATTGTTAAATTGGTTATATGGGTCAATCAACTTTTTCTTGTGGTTATTCTGGCCCGGTAAGCCAAGAGACAACAGTGACAGAGTTTCTTAGAAATAATACTATAAATTGTACTCCTGTTAGGCTAAGGAGATGTCCCACCATGGAATGGGTTCACCAATATAACAACAGACGTGTTAAGTGGATTTAAACCCCATAAAATCATGGTTTTAAAGAGTGATCCAGGAGACGTAACCATGGCAACGTGCGACAAAAAATAGTCGATTTGCCCATATACTCGTACGGGGAACAAGGGTACGTATCATCGCAAATAAAATGTTAATCTTTATAAAACGTCCACAATTACCCCAATTAACATGTTTCAGCTTAAATTCATAAAAACCTTGGCCTGTAAGATGAAAAAAAGTTGAAATTGTGATCCTGAAACCGGGACAGACTCCCTTGATGAATCAATTGTCTTTCAAAGCAAGTAATTTAAAACAAGCTGGGCACTTGAAAAGTAATTTAAAGATAGCGAAAAACGAAAAGCATTGAGCCTTTAAGAGAGAGGGCAAGATAAGTCAGTCTGTATAATAAACGTTTTCAATTTGACGCTGAACGTGTTTACGTTGGAAATACAGACTGTCAAAGCGGATACACGATTCCCATCTCTAATAACTGAAGTTATAAGAAGTGTTGAATGGCTATTGTACAAGACGGTAAGTCAAAGTCAAAGTCAAAGTGATTTATTCTTCAATTTAGGCATATTACATGCACCTATGAATGTCGATAAACTACCACCGGTTCGGAAAGTAAACCTCTGCCTCGAGAAGAACCGGCGTAAAAAACTCGGCGAGGTGTCATTTTTTCAAAACAGTATACAATATATCATTTCAGTATCAGAGTATTATAAAATTTTAAAATTACATTGCTAGGTACAGTAGAAAGCCTATTTATTTTACGACAGATTTCTAGTGCAGGATTTTATCGCTGCCAAATATCCCTATCCACGATGTAGTCGTTTATCTTATAATATGCTATCAACATTATAGATTTATATAAGTCTAGTTGACACCTGTCACTTTAGTATAGAATCATCGTTACACGTAAGCACAGCGTTGGAAGGGAGAACCCAATGTTCGATATATTTAATACAGTTCATTATAAGTTTACTTTCATGGTTTTATTAGCGCCTAACATGAAAAATGGTCCTTCGAGCCGGATAGGTAGAAGTATTCCCTGGAGCAGACGGTAAAGTTAGAGCTCTCTCCATCAGGACGCCTAAAGGGTCTGTCATAAGAACAAGCATATATAAAGTGTGCGTTCTTCCTATAGAAAATTAAGGTTTAGTTAATCATTTCAGATATGTGTATGTATCACCTTTCTCGTGGCTGGGAATATGTACAAGACGGTACATCAATATTATAGATTTATATAAGTCTAGTTGACACCTGTCACTTTAGTATAGAATCATCGTTACACGTAAGCACAGCGTTGGAAGGGAGAACCCAATGTTCGATATATTTAATACAGTTCATTATAAATTTACTTTCATGGTTTTATTAGCGCCTAACATGAAAAATGGTCCTTCGAGCCGGATAGGTAGAAGTATTCCCTGGAGCAGACGGTAAAGTTAGAGCTCTCTCCATCAGGACGCCTAAAGGGTCTGTCATAAGAACAAGCATATATAAAGCGTGCGTTCTTCCTATAGAAAATTAAGGTTTAGTTAATCATTTCAGATATGTGTATGTATCACCTTTCTCGTGGCTGGGAATATGTACAAGACGGTACATCAATATTATAGATTTATTTAAGTCTAGTTGACACCTGTCACTTTAGTATAGAATCATCGTTACACGTAAGCACAGCGTTGGAAGGGAGAACCCAATGTTCGATATATTTAATAAAAATTTACTTTCATGGTTTTATTAGCGCCTAACAGCTATGTGAGGAAAATGTAGATAGTAGCACAAGTCTTAGAACGAAATAGTAATATTGAAAGCCAAGTACCTAATAGATAAAAATTAATTCGTATTCATAATTTAGTTATTTTAGTTCATATATCATATCATCATCATCATATCAGCCGAAAGACGTCCACTGCTGGACATAGGCCTCCCCCAGAGAGTGCCAAATTGACCGGTCCTGCGCCACCCGCATCCAGCGGACTCCCGCTACCTTTACCAGGTCATCAGTCCACCTTGTGGGGGGGCCTACCCACGCCGCTCTAGTATTACCTCTCACAAACGTAATTAATTTATTTGTTATCTCTTTCAGACAAGCAGTACACAAAACAAATAGAACCTTAATTAGGGTTAATTAGGGGACGTAAACATTTTAAAAAACTGTTATCCGGGAAGGAAAAAATGTGCTTTCGGTAATTTTAATGGCGTTACCTTTTTCATCTGCATGTATAAGTGGCCTTAGGCTCATTTGGGGGTTTAGCAGAAAGGTCTCTAGAATGTTGCCCTCGCCGGTTGGTTGCAAAAAATAAACACTATGTATCAAATGAAAAATTTGCTGTCACATATTGGAAAAATATGATATTTTTGTAAGGCAAAAGGAAAACGTATCAGTACCTACCATAGTCATTCCTCGATGATTGGTTACCTGGCCTGGTTAGGAGGTTTTATACATGAACAAAAATATATAGCTGGATAAATGCAGGTCCTTCAGCGCCAATAACGGTTGGTCCATATCAAAATTTAGTACAGGATGGGCAAGGAATGGGTACACAACTTTTATAAGGGAATAAATAAGGGAATATACCAAACATTATGTATAAATGTATTACGAAGACTTGTCAATTATGCACGGAAATAAATACTTGCTAAATATATCTACCTAGCCATGTGGGAAAATGTGAGGCATTTTTATACCAGTTTTCATGAATTTTCGTATTTCCGACGATATGTAAAGTTTATTAATACGCAATGTGGAATGGATGGAGACATAGTCACGAAAATTGAGAAGGGTATGTTAAGGTGGTTTGGGCATGTAGAGAGAATGGATGAAAGAAGATTAACGAAGAGAGTGTATGTAAAAAGAGTGGAAGGGCAAGTTGGAAGGGGAAGACCTAGGCGAACTTTCTCCGATCAAATTGGAGAAATGTTACAAAAAGGCCAGGTCAAAAGTACCCTAAACCGACGAGCATGTATGAGAAATGTTATGAAGGTGAGTGAAGCGAAAGTGGTTTGTCAGGATCGTAGCAAATGGAGATCCCTGATCTCTGCCTACCCCTCTGGGAAAGAGGCGTGATTATATGTATGTAATGTATGTATGTATTAATACGCAATTAGATAGTCCTATCGAAAAAAGTCAGAAGTAGCTAAATTTGTTGACCTAGACGGCCTAGATTATTTAACATTTTGTAAAATTTGTTGACCTGAAATGTTTCTTTAAATATTTCCACGGTGTCCGGTGTCGCGTAATATCTTACTAACGTTTAAAAAGTTCCGTAATAATGTTGCCGTCTCTTTGCGTTAAAACACGTTACATAATCTACCACCTACTGCACAATCTAGTTTTATCTCTTTCTCCGATACCCAAAGGTTGTCTGGAAGAGATCGCTCTTCAGCGATAAGACCGCCTGTTGTCTACCTCTACCTACATGTTATTGTATTGTTTCTCTCTGTAACTGCTTTGTTTGTGTGAGGTGTGCAATAAAGAGTATTTGTATTGTATTGTATTGTTACATTAGCACCCAAAAAGAATTGCGCCAAAAAAAAAGTTATACCTCCCAGTTGCCAACACCGTATACCCTGCTTCAGACCAAATTTTACAAGTAACGAGTACACCACTAAAGCACTACACCGCTACACCACCTAAACGTTCAATGCGTTCAACCACTAAACGCCCAACTTATGCAAATTGATCTAATTCTGAACGTATCAATTATGAGAACAATGGCGACCCCTTGCCCATTTAACCAGCCAGTTACAGACGACCTCTGTAGCCTTGTTCGTAGTGACCCTGCCTACGAAGCCAGAGATCCCGGGTTCGAATCCCGGTAAGGGCATTTATTTGTGTGATGAACACGAATATTTGTTCCTGAGTCATGGATTTTTTCTATGTATTTTTACCCGCCTGCCGAAGGAAAGGAGGGTTATCTTTTTCGAGCGTATGTATGTATGTATATATGTATGTGTGTATGTATTATTCTTTGGCACGCCCTACAGCCTAAACCGTTTGACAAATTTCGACATATGAGGTGTCGTTGGATTAATTAATCTTAATCGTGGGAGTTCATTGATTTAGTATAAGTAACTAGATACACAATCAGCCGAAAAAAGTGGCCGTCCAAAAGAACCGCGCGATCGACACTTGCGGCTCTTTTGCGTTTAGTCTGGTTTCGACCGTGAGACTTGACAGTTGTCAAAAATGACAAAAATTATCTGTGAAAAAATTTGTTAATAGCAAATATAGCAATAGAAAAAAAATTAAAAAGGATTGGATATATTTCTTTGACTAAGTTCTATTGATAGCGTAAATAATTTCATGTAAACTCATTGGCATTTCATGGTTTTGAATAAATAATTTCGTTAGTACAAATGACAGATTATCACGGAACAAAAACCTAAGGAGTCAGTACCTACTTATTAGATTTTTTTATGGAGTAGTACAATTACGTTATTTGTGGTTTTCAATTTAAGATTCCCGAGAAATCCTTAGCGATGTGCAAAGTAGGCCGCAGTAAGCTGCGGCCTACTTAGCACGAGATAGGAGACATCAACGACGAAGAGTGGTGACGACTTCGTCGTGTGTTTATTTTTCAAGTTTATATAAATCTTGTAAAAATAAATGTTTAAGTAAAGATAAATTGATATTCAGATTGTAAGTCATTATTATACGTCGCAAAGGGACTAATTAGATACGTCAAATATACCACGCTAAAATGATCTACATACCTAGTTCTTATTCCCTTTTCACTAGTCGTGCGTAGAGTTTTTAAGGAGTTTGACAGCTGCACTGATAATACGTAATGGCCACCGAACAATGTTTTGTGTATATGTATTTATTTAAAAAAATGAACGTGTTAATTTTTTAAGTATTGCCTGCTTGTAAAAATAAATAATCATGATTTATTTGTGTTTTTTGTCTTCCTGTTTATATAAATAAAATATTATAGATTTTATTCATTAAAGTGTGACATGTAAAATACTTCCAAACAGCAAAAATCCGCAACATACTTCGTCAATCATTTACAAATGACTGTATTGTTTATACAATATTATTAAAATAATTTTATAATGCGACTCCATTCATTCGCTATTTAGTTTTGACGTGAGCAATCAAGTCACATTATGATAAAATCTCAATAAACTAAAAAGTTTTTAATCTGTTTGATGCTAATTCGCTAATATGGCCCTTACAGCTTAAAACACTAAGTTCTCTTTTATATGAAGCATATATCTCAACGCAGGTTATAAGTAAACGCGATTGGCATCAACTGAAATATAGCTAGAGTTGTCAAATTGGGGCACATTTCTTGAAATTTTTGTTCGACATTGTGCGTCTATTTACTTTATTATACGTCAATGTGGGAGTTGTAAAAAAGCAGTTGGGTTTTTCGAAAATTCTTTTGATTTTATTAAGTACTAGCTTCCGCCCGCGACTTCGTCTGCATGGACCCAGGATAAAAACCATTCTATACAGGGTGGAAAAATCGAATGCAACATGGATGGCAACTACCTTAAATATTGTAAATAGCACTTCTGTGTAAAGGAAACATTCCTTTGTTTTTAAAAACAATAAATTCTGCATTTAAGGATTTATGAAAAATCGCTTGCCTCAGTCGGGACTCGAATCGGTCAAACGTGACAAAAAATAACGTGCTCTATTTTATGATGCAGATTGAAAGGGTAACTGATAAGGTTCATTTTTCTTTAAATAACAAATACAATCAGAATAACGGAAGGCCATGAAAATTGAAAATTAAAAATTATAACACACAAAATAAAACAATATTTATTTAATAAACTTACTAAACCGGTTCGAGTTGCACATAAAAAGTTTCAGATTTTTCAGCTGCGTCAATTATTTTTGAAAAATATAAACAGTTTCCTCACTTACGTTTTGGGTACATATACCTATTATCACCAAAAAAATAATCAGACATTTCTAAAATTTTCATCCATTTCCACTACCCCACAGTAAATATTAACAGTAAATATTTACTAAGTAGAAATGTCCGCTAACTAAATTCTATATTTCGATCAATTTTTTTTTTAATGTTTGTGTGTGTGCGTTTTTGGTGTGACGTATGTGTCTGTGTGTGTCTATTGGTGTTAAAATATTATAGTACCACAGAATAACTTACTTAAACATTTACAAGCCTTTACTTCACTCCGGCACTCCATAAAAATATTTTAAAGGTTCTACCAAGAAACATCGCTTTGCGAAGAGATCGATTACACTCGTGTAAGACTGCCTCGAAAGCAAACAGACTTATGACCCTTCATTATTTAGTGAAATACTGCGTTTTAGTTCAGAACGGTAGGAAATATCTACTGGTAAATAGAAACAGCTTGCCGTACATAACCGGTCGACTTGCCATATCTTACTAAATTTCTTCATCGTAAAAATAACCTTGCTGCTCATTTCATAAAGTTCATATTGCTCTGACATTTATATACTGATACACCGTTGCTAAATCACATGATTTCAATCGTAGTTGAAGAGCATTTGCAATGCAACCAGAAACTTTGACATGGTAAACGGTGTTTTGTTCCCTTTGAAAACACTTGAATTGAAAAATGAAACGATGTCTGTACCGTGTTTATGAAGAGGGAAGTACCTATCGCAAAGCGTTAAGAGGCAGACCGCACATACATATATTAGAAAATCTGTACAGATAGTGCAACTCATCTATTAGGGCGGCTGAGTGCGTGTGCAACTGCCGCTGTGTGCGTGTGCCTGTAAAGGTGCTGATAGACTTGAGTCAATTAGCGACCATTCTAGCGAGTGTTCCAGCGAGCATTCTAGCGAAACGACAGTTTTTCTTTGAACTTTTGGCCGAGCCGAGCAATTTTGTTATTGTTCCGCCGCCGTCGCTCCCCGCCCATTCTAGCGTTCGCTAGAATTATCGTGAAATGTCCGTAGCGATGTTTGGCTCTATGCTTGGCTCTGTTCGTTGTCCAGTTCGACTTTATTAACGGCAAATGATGTTCTATTATAGGTCAAGGCTTTAATCTATTAGCACTTTAACGAAAGCAGCTGCGTCAGTGTCACACAAATCTAACCCACGTAGCCACAAGCGCACGCACATATACACGTCAAGAATGTATTAGTCTTCTGATACTTCTCAATTTAGTAAGGTTAATTTACCAGCGCCCCTTTCGGGCATACGCTAGGATGCTACCCAGAGACATGGTACCTTATAACTAGACTGTGCACTATGGCGCAAAAACCGGTCCGCACGAGAGGGTTTCCGCTGGTAGTGTCTCTTTCTAACCAGGTGACCTTATAACTGTATGTTATTATATGTTAGTTGAGCTGGCAAGACGTTAGACAAGGACACACTACCGGCGGAAGCCCTCTCGCCAGGAACGCTTTTAGCTGGCTACCGCTTATATCGAAATAGCTACCGTAAGTTTAAGTAAATAGATCTCATTTTAGCTAAACAAAAATTTAAGGCGCACAGTCTAGTTATAAGGTACCATGTCTCTGGATGCTACCTATTAAATCCTCTATTTACGGACTTGACTGACGTTTGACACTGACAGCTGACATTGACAGTTGACACTGACAGGTGACATTGACAGCTGACAGATACCGCACCGTATCTCACATATGCGGAAAATTATACCGAACATTCTCCTCGTGATCAGTCTCCTCCAAAACTGATATTGGCAAATCCACCTTGCTCAAATAGCGAGGAGTTAAAGCCATTATATAAAAAAATATGCGGATGGGTCATTGTTAGATGCCTACGCTCACGTATGCTGTCAGACTTTTTATTTCTTAGATCATGTTGATATTGATTCTTCGATAAATTAGAAAATGGACACAGCTATAGGCAGCTCTTTCAATCGTCAAATTCCGAACAAACGGGTGACAGGGCTTACTCGGCCGACGTAGCTAATAACCCGTTTTGATTGAGCACCGATCCGCGTAAGTTTTAATGAACCGGTAACTACACGAGCCGGTTATATCCGGATCGTCGGTACTCTTTAACTCGGAAGCGTAATCCCATAGTTCGTTAATAATAGCTTATCGACGGTAAACATATACAGGGTTATTAGTTATTCAATGTAAATCCCGCTAAGGGGAAATACGGCAGATTGATAACAACTTTTTGGACCACATAGTGTATAATGCAAAAGTGGAATATTTTAGAACTTTTTTTATGTCGGCTCACTTTATACATTTATTTAAAAAAAATGTAGGTATGTGCGCTTCAGACTGTGCAATAGTAAGTAGAAAGTGGAAATCGCCAAAAAGTCTGGAGTCTACAAGCTTGCCTGTGACGAGTGCAATAAAGTTTATGTGGGACAAACAGGCCGTAGTTTTCACACGAGGTATAAAGAACATATTGCGTCGTATCGGCATAATCACCCGGACAAGTCTAATTTCGCAAAACATTTATTGGAGGAAAACCATGCATTGTCTGACAATCATTCTTTCAACATCTTGCATGTTTGCGGAAAAGGACTGCGTTTAAGTGTTCTAGAACAATTAGAAATAATTAGGTACAACAATAGAGGCGTGATTATTAACGAACAGTTGAATGTTGCGTCATCACCGCTGTTACGTATTTTTCCGTCTCATTCACGCATGCATGGTAGTATGGGGGGTCAGACTATAAATAGGGCTGACGGTTCTAGACGGCTCATTTGCTCAGTGGACGTGGCGCAAGCAACATCTCCTGCCAGCATCTCCTGATGATGCCTCGTAGAGAGGCGAAACACGTGTCTAGGTTTTTTCATTATTGGTGGTGGTTTGCTGTAATTATTTGCATGTTTATACGCAATTAGTTACATTTAATCTCCGCTGATCGACCTGCACGTTTTTTAGCGGAATAGCAAAGGAATATTGTTCTCGTAATATATCATGAATTTCCGCAAAGTAACGCCTGATTCAATAAATTATTATAAAAATGTTATTAACTATTCGGACACTTTGTCTGCTACCAACTATATGATGCTGACTGTACTCGTAACTGGCAGTCAGCTATATTTATTTTCCTTTGAGTAGAAATTTTTATATTTCGATATTTTTATATTCCATCTATCATTCATTTGGACATTTTTATACTCTGTTAAAAATATACAGAGACGAAATTATTCAAGCGGACATTTTTATACAACGTCATATTTTCTTTTAATCTAATGTCGCAACATCTTTATATTTCGTCTAATATACATGTGGCCATTTTTTTACTTTGTCAAAATTATACAGGGACGAAATTATTCAAGTGGACATTTTATACATCGCCATATTTCCTAGGATTCAATACAGGCATAAATCATTTTTTCTTTTGAAAGTCTTACACAAGATGCATTTCTCAGTATTCGCTTCATTTACTCCGTGTTATGTTTCCAAGGGTTAATTGAGCTGAGCATCGCCCGGATAAGTTTTAATGAACCGGTAACTGCAAACCGGGTATATCCAGTTACAGTTACACGTGAGTTTATGGAAGAAAGATTCAGATCCTTGAAGCATTTTATTATGCTTGGTCGTAAAAGCGTAGCTAAGTTGAAATGTGAGCGTTTTTCAAAAAAAGTGTACATGAAGGTTTTTTTTCAGAATTCGATTTTTTTAGGTTTTTTCTTACTTAGAATCATAGATAGGTACTATCGATCCGCATACAAGAAAAAAAAAGCGTCCCAAATATTCCATTCCAGATCGTCACATTTTTGTATGCAGTCTTTTTTTATTTATGGTCGTGACGCACTGGAAGAAAAAACTTCCATAGTAAAATCTGGGACTCTTTTTTTCTTGTATAAGGATCGATAGTATCAACGATTCTGAGTAAAAAAACAAAAAAAAACAAATTCTGAAAAAAAGTTTATGTACACTTTTTTTGAAAAACGCTCATGTATCACTATTATCTTATGTAATATGTACCAACACAAACTTGCAAGGGCACTGCAATAGTATTTTTATTACATTTTGCCAATTAAATTAAATTTATAACTTATAAGATTTAACTAAACTAATAAAACAATATTTTACTAGATATTCTATATTCGTATTCTGAGTGAAATAGTTTTACGTAAGTATTTATACTATTTGTAGATATATTAAGGGGATGGAAGTGAGAGAGACAGTTGTTTAACAGTTCTTTATTAATTAGCTTGTAAATATTCGTTAATAGTGTAGTATGCTTTATCTAAAGGCCCGCCCACCTGCTGCCATAGCATACAACTACCAGAACGGCGTACTTACGTGCCCGCAATGTGCACGGAATTTTACCACGAAGATAGGCTACATAAGCCATCTTCGAGCGCACGAGCGCCAAAACTAGATAGGAGTCGGAGTGGTCGCCATGGCCGAAAAAGGTCGGACAGATCATCATCATCATCATGCTTTATCTATAAGGAATTGTTTTTGTTTTTTTTTATAATTTTATTTTGATGTTTGTGAGTTTAAAGCTTTGTAATTTTATGTTGGGGATGTCCGGAACTAATCATCCGCTTGAAAAGAAACATGAAGTTATAAAATGGACCGTAGGCTTTGTTCCATCTCATGGCTCCGCCTAGGTCCCCTGTAATAGTCAGCTAGTTTCACCATCATCATCATATCAGCCGAAAGACGTCCACTGCTGGACATAGGCCTCCCCCAGAGAGTTCCAAATTGACCGGTCCTGCGCCACCCGCATCCAGCGGACTCCCGCGACCTTTACCAGTCAGCTAGTTTAGAGTAGTTTTATTTAATTTTCGAATAACGATTTTATGGGCACAAAATTATAAAAAAAAATCGTCATCGTCATCGTAACATATATCTATGTTTCAATAATCCTTAACTAAATACAAGATGACTGTATTTAGTTAAGGATCAAGACCGCTTTAAAGTTAATTAAATTCATACCTACAAAAAAAAAAGAAAAAAAAATTGTTTATTTTCCTTTGTTTTTAAAGTACAATAGACAGTGATTGAGGCCTTCCTTTTAAAGTAAACCTGTGTTAGGATGCCCCGCTCTTCCATAACTGGCAAGGAGGTGGGAAATACATATTTTGGCCTAATTTAAATAATACTAATACAATACATTACTGGTACGTGTGTGTGAGTGTGTATGTGTGTGTGTATATGTTTGTGTGTGTACATTTAGGTACATTTAATAATTAGCACGATACAGCAATGACTACTAAAGTCTGTAAAGTGCCGTATTTATAATGCTTGAAAAATGCTACTGTATTAACAAGGTATTATTAAGAAAAAACTGATTTATATCCCCGTGTTCAGAAGCACTTAACAGTTTCGTTTAGCGAACAACCGCCAATTCCTTTCGAAGCGGTTTACTGTGTGCTTCAAATTATTTGAGATTGCCGAGTTGGAACCGACAATCCATTCAAATCTCGACTTTACTGACCAACCTAGAAGAATCATTTTGCGATAATAATTCTTTCAAGCCGTCGGCCAACTCGTATGATTTCAATTCCGTTTCACAATTGGCGTTTTCGTCATAACATTTCTATACAATTGCGGCAGTTTTAAATCCATCAGTTTAACAACGATTAGAGTCGTTATGCCTTGTAAAAATGCACTTTAATGATAGGTCATTGTACGTGGCAACTTTTTGTCGACATCTTAATTTAGTATTCTAATTTGACTTGAATGTGTTTCGATCTTCCTACTTGATATTTCGGTACTTCCTAGTGGGAGGCGGGTGGATGAGACGAGGCTATAAGACAAGTGTGCAATAACCTTAACCCATTTAAGGCCAGTGACGCAACATATGAGTCATGCTTCTACGTGCGATCTCCGCTACAGAGCGGAAAAATGCTGCAACGCGCTAAGACGTAGCACACGTAGCGATGCGTGGCCTCGGACGAATGGGTTAACATCTTCACTGCAAGGCAACGTTTCACGTGGTACGTGGCGCGTCATAAATGTGCTACGAATAATCGTAGCACAGCTAATGGGGTAAAGTCCGTAGCATAGAGTATTTGTGAGGCCAATAGCCCGTAGCACTGCAGGCGATTTCCACTGGACTCACCCTAGCAAAATGGCAGATTATAATACAGTGTTCACCCATTCACCGCCACTTTACGCTCGAAGTGATACGCCATAGACCATTGCCGGCTTAACATAAAATATTCACTGCCAAGAATCGCTACGCGCTACGCACGTAGCCGGTCCCGTTTTCCTCGTATGTAGCGAAAAGCGACTACAGCGCAGGCGCCCGCTAGTCGGGTTCCTGCAGTGAAAGTGTTAATGTCCATATTATGTAGCGCTCTGATGCATGTGTGTCGTTATTGGCGCTGAATGGGTATCATATTTTGAACATTAAATTTCACATTTGGAAAGCTTTACTCTTCTTGTAACTGTATGTATGTATGTAAATGCTTAATTGTAGGTACACTCTTGTAAAAATCATAGACCAAAATAGGTTTAATCGGCGAACTTATCCCCACTATTCCAGTTAACCTTTGAGCAATTGAGTGGAGATCAGAAACATAAAGATAGACAAACTAACACGTGTACAGAGACGTATTTACGTATATTATACAGAAAATTAATCTAATACTCTTGGTCTAAGACTATTATCGATGTCATCGGTCTGATAACATCATTATAAAGGACAATACTTGCTAAAATTGTCATATCTTGCACTAAAAGTGTAAATTTGTTAAACATGTACAAATTTATCCCTAAAAACGTGCCTTAAACCCAAGGATCCGTCACGTACGGGTTATTAGTGCAACAAATGTAAACGCGACGCGCGACACGTTCGCAGTGAACGGGTTACTCAAATAGAGTTGGAAATTGTACCGCTGGACGATAAACCGGTACAACTGGTACAGGTCACGGCTGGGCGGCGACAGCACGTTCTCGATAATCTTCGAGTTGAGACTTAATCTTTTATTAATAACTAGCTTGCCGCCCGCGACTTCGTCCGCGTATAATACGGTTACTCATACACTTTAATTTCCTATTTCATCTCCTTAAAATGTGAGTTTTGGTACAAGAACTATCTTACTTTCATCCTCATAAATCGATATAGCCAATATAGCCATTTAGACGAGAAAACGGGACACGTAGACAGACATAGTTTTTCATTTACAAAGTGTTATTAAAGACCAGAGAGAATTTTGGTAAAGTGCGAGTCGGATTTTAGTTTTCTCATACATGAGACTCAGCGCCTGATAAATACAACGAGCAAAATCATTTGGTCTCCATACAAAGTGTTATCCCCTTTTCCATCCCTAAAAGGGATGAGATTTGACATAAATTATAGCCTATGTCCTATTCTGATATATAAGGTACATAACTGGAAAGTTTCATATAAATTTGTCCAGTAATTTTTGAGATTAAGTGTAACGCAGCAGAAGTAGCTAAGCGGGCCTAGTGCTCAAATTGATCTGCACACGGACTCCGTCAAGAGAATAAGGTTCTGTGCAGATCGTTCTGAGCATGTTAAAGTGCTTAGCTACTTCTGCTGCTGACTGTACATCCATCCATCCATCCAAACTTTCACGTTTATAATATTAGTAGGATAGGAAGGATAAGTGTCAAAACGTCAAATTGTGAGCTGAATCCAATCGGCATGATTCGGAACACACGCTGTGCGCTGATTGGTTGAACGAATTATTCCACTTGCATCAGCTTCCACTTACGTCAAAACATGTTTTTTTTTTCAGTCATTTTATTCCATTTATACTGTTATCTGGCAGCGTTGGCGGAACCACGCTGCGCGCTCCTATTTCTGGGCGGTTTGTCCTTCGGGCACCTGAAGCTACCTAACTAACCTAACCTACCCAGTATTTACTACAAACTCACAACCGCACTAATGAAGACACACAGAAACCAACTACGCAATATGGTAGGAATGATAACCGAACACAACACCTTGAACAGACACCTCTATAATTTAGGTATCACAGACAGCCCCATGTGCAGAGCGTGCATGGAGGCAGAAGAAACGACTAAACGCATTCTACTGGATTGTAAGCAGGTAGAAGTATACAGGAAAAAGCACCTAGGGTCTCCGGACACACTACGGAACGCAGTCAGTAATACCAAAGCACTCTTAAACTTTTTGGAGGAGCTGGGGTGGTTAGAGTAGCGCCACCCTGCTGTTTCACGCTAAATAGGCACACACTGGATGTCGACTTGCGGAAAATGCCCAGTAAAACTAACTAACTAACTAACTACCCAGTATTTGTGTATGCGTTCCGTAGCAAGCCGATTTGATCTCAGTTCACAATTAGACAATTCGACATTGATAGTTTATAAAGTAACGAAAAGCAATGCGTTAAATTGTGAAAGGTTTTGACAGTTCACAATTTTTCGACAGTTTATAATATCGCGAGTAAGATTATAAACTGACAGTAAAATCACTGGCCCGTGGCGACACATATGCGTCCCTACACCGTAGTCGCTTTCCGCTACACACGAAGAAAACCACGGGATCGGATACGCGCGTAGCGCGTAGGTAGCGATTCTGGGCACTGGACGTGTTAAATTAACATAATACAACAAAAAAATGTTATTAAAATAGCTGTGAAAATTATTTCTTTAAGAACAAACCGTTTAGCGCACGGCACAAACAATTACATAAACTAAAATTTAAATGACTACACTGTACCAAAACGTCCCCTCGGTACACCGCGCGCACACAAAATAGCAGTAACATATCGCGCTATTAAAGTGTAATGTCTAGTCGGCGAGATATAAGGCTTGTATTAAATCTGGGAAATGTACGAAATCTGACAACGGCGACAGTTTGACGCGGCGCTAGGTTAGGAGGGGACATGGTGCTAAGTTTATACACAGTGTTGTATTTGTGGATAAATATTACACGCGTGTAATTAGGATGATAAAAATAGAAATACCTACTAGCAGTCAACAACCACACCACCATCATAGGTAGAATCCCCTTTGAAGTAATAAAGATATCTTCCATGAACCGCGTAAAGGTGCAATCAATTAATGCGGGATTAATTTAGCGTGTACTTAAATGATATTTCAACAGTTAAAAAAAAGCTAAAGTTACTTAATCTAATATTAACTCAATTAAGTCCCGGACACATTATTAAAACGCCACGCGACGCAAGTGTGTGTGTGTGTGTGTGTGTGTGTGTGTGTGTGTGTGTGTGTGTGTGTGTGTGTGTGTGTGTGTGTGTGTGTGTGTGTGTGTGTGTGTGTTTGTTTGTTTGTTTGTGTGTATCTATTTATTTATTCATGTTACAATTTTAGTCTAAGCTCATAATTGTTATTGATTGTGAGTATATTAATGTAAATGAGTGTGATTTAATACACATAATATTTCAACTGATCTATTTGTGTGTTAATATTTGTATCTTTTTGTCAATTTGTTTTTTAGTGAATCCCTGAATTCACTAAAAAACAAATTTAATGACTAAGGAGAGATTTCGCCTCCTTGTGCGTGTTCTGTTGCTTGTATAATGGGTTTAGCTCTGAAAAACTGTTCGACATGATGCCCACGGCTGCTTTCTACCCCCGCACCGCTCGCTGTTGGCAGGGCATTCATCCTCACACCCTGCCAAGGATTTTCCGAGGGACTACAGGTTCTTCAAGAAAGCAGTGTACACATTTTTAAAGGGCCGGCAAGATGCACGCGTAATATAGTTAGTATAATGTAATGTAAATTTTTGAGTATAATTTCTAATTTGCATGCCATAATCAGCTAGACATGTGAAAACAATTATAATAGGGTAGTTTCCTAATGTTAAAATTCATAACTTAGTGTTGCTTGGTGGCGCAGAACCGGTCATTGTGGGGGAGGCCTATGTCCAGCAGTGGACGTCTTTCGGCTGATATGATGATGATGAGTGTTGCCAAATGGATAGCAAACCATCAAATTCGAAAGTTTGGATGTTTAAATGTTTGGATGTTTAGATGTTTGGATGTTTGATACTCAGTCACGCTTAAATGGCTGAACCGATTTAAATGAAATTTTGCACGCGGATAGTTTATAGCCTGGATCAAAATATAGAATAGTTTTTTATCCCGGGTCTACGCAGACGAAGTCGCGGGCGGAAGCGAGTAAAGTATAAATTACAAAATATAATAAAAATCATAAAAAGACCTTGAAAGTTTAGAAAAAAAATATATTTTTTTATTGTCCAAGAGTAACTTTAAAGCTACCAATAGAATCCTTACGCTTTTATAGAAACAAAATTCTACAACAACTATGGACCTAAACGCAGTATTTCGCAACCGAAACAGCAATTTACTTGATTTTCCATGCAACGAATAGTACAAATAGCAAACTGTGACGTCATACTTCTGTGTCACTTAGTATGAAGCCTTTCGGCTGCCGCCAGCGTAAGCCGTCTTTGAATTATTTTTTTGGGTAAATATTCATGTTCCTTAAAATTATAGGTGCTCCCATATAAACATTTGTTCCTCTCCAAAAACTGGTTCCTAGGAATTGCAAATGTCCATAGGCTACAGTGCTACGGTGGCCTAGTGGTTCAGGCATGCGGCTGTCAAACGGCAGTCGTGGGTTCGAATCCCGGCTCGTACCACTGAGTTTTTCGGAACTTATGTACGGAATATAATTTGATATTTACCGTTAGCTTTTCGGTGAAGGAAAACATCGTGAGGAAACCTGCATACATCTGAGAAGAAATTCAGAAGAAGTCCCCAATCCGCACTGGGCCAGCTGGGGACTACTGCCCGTTCCCTCTTAGGCGGGCCGTAAGCATGTTCGCCACGAGATGAAATAAAAAAACCGGCCAAGTGCGTGACGGACCACGCAAAATAAAATGTTCCGTGCCTATTAAAAATGTCGTATCTTAACAGAAATCTTACGGCACTTACGTCCTTTTCTTTAAAGAAGGCAGTTTTTCAGCAATATCTAAAAGAAGAAAAGAAAGAAAAAGAAGACATTTATTCACTACACAAAAGACACACAGAGACAAAGGAGTAGACATACAATACAATTGATACATATTGTGTGTCTTCGCGGCAGTGAAACGGTCGCTGTCGCTGCATTGTGCCGAGGTGTCAGACAGACACCTGCAGCGCTGGTTTTCAGACAGCACCGCAAGTGGCCCACGGAACGCAACGCAACACAGCATTAGATAAAAAGTAAGTAGACACATAATAAATAAATAATTAATGCAAAATATTGAAAATTATATATATATATATATATATATATATATATATATATATAGAACAGTAGCACGACGGGATGGAAAACACAAAGCATAAAACGCGACACGGTTGGTATGTTAAAAGTGCTGGATGGGTTAGGGTTGGGATTTTTGGAGCGTCAACAAATAGCCTTTAAGCTGGCGCTTAAAGGTACACTTGCTAGACGCTCCTTGAATAGGTGGAGGGAGATCATTCCAACACTTGGACGCCGCTAACCTAAAACTTCCTCGAAACGCAGCGGTCCGATGCTCTGGCACCAGAATCATCGCCTTACACCTACGCGCACTCTTGGGCCATGCAAGTCTACTCAGCAAATATGCTGGGACCCCAGATATCTCGAAAACCTTTGAACCGATCTCGTTCAAAATAATTTTCAGTAAAAGAATTTAATAAGTTCTATGCCCATGATTTTTTTCATATTTTTAAAATACACCGTTCAAAAATTAGGGGGGGGGGGGGACACAATTTTAGTGACTTTCGGGGTGATTATCTCCGACTCTATTCACATAATAAAAAAAATTGCTGAGAAACCTTATATTTATTTTGAAAGGCCTATCGATTGATGTGACACACGTAGGCTTACAATGAAAATTTTCAGTTTAATGTATGGAGTGCACTGAATTGTTTTTTGTCATTTTAATTACAAAACTATGTATCGGCTAGCAAAATACACCTATCCTCAAGATTTTATTGAAATACACCTTATAGTTTTCGAGTAAAATGCCTGTGACAGACGGACATGACGAACCTAAAATGGTTCCGTTTTTGCCATTTTGGCTACGGAACCCTAAAAATGGCTCCCGACACATGATGCCGGTGACGTCGAGCGAATTTGTGCATCGGGCTTATGAGGTAACGCAGCTTATATCAATAACACCTCTTTGCCCAACAAGGGTCGATAACAATATAATTTCATTCTCTTCATCTCGCTCTAGACAGTGCCTTCAGAATTTTGCGACGCAGCAACAACGATAGTACGATAATGTCTGCATAAATTGAAGGTAGTTTGTCTTATGAATAGTACGATTTATCTAATGTACGAGTATTATTTTTTAACCCACGACGCAAACGAAAAGTGTTATAAGTTGAACAGGGTGTTGTGTATCTGTATGGCATCGTACTTCCAAACAGATGAAGCGATTTGAGTGCGGTTGTTTTAATCAAAAGTCTTGTTTGTCGAGTTTCAAATTTTTTATGAATGTAGTTATTAAGAAAATTATTTATTTAAAAACAAAGTCAGTTAGTCTTCAATTTAGTACCTTATCTCATTTAAAGAGTTCCCTAGATTTTTCCAGGATCACATCCTTAGATCCTGACCTATGGGACCACATGGGAAGGATACCCTTTCAAACACACAAATAATTCGGCGCGCGTCACGGTGCGGGCTGGAGGCACGGCCAGCAAGTCTCGTCGTCTTGCCCTGAGGGCGATCCTGGGGGGGGGGGGGGATGTTTATGGTGTAAATAATGGGTCTCCACTTAAGTGGCAGTGAGCGGGGCGGGACACATTGTACGTAGAACCGATGGCTTTCTATTGGTAGCTTTAAATTTACTCTTGCACAATAAAAAAAAGTGCATATTTTTTCAAAAGATTCAAGGTCCATATCTTTGTATGATTTTAATTATATATTTTTTTAATTTATACTTTATTACAATAATTTGATAGTTTACTATCCATTTAGCAACACTACATTATCAATTTTAACATGAGTCTACACCCCTATTCTCGGTAAAATTTGTGAGGACTCAATAATTACAGATTACAGTGTGTATGTTCTCACTGCTGAGGTCAAAAGTTGTATGTGTTACTCAAGAGCAAAGTATTTGCATCTCGTACTTTTGAATCCCTCACTGCGCTCAAGATTCTAACTTTGAATTTCAGAATCTTTCGCTTCCTCGGCACTCATAATCAGCACTCGCAGCAAAAATAAGCTTTGCTCTCTTGTTGCACAAATAACTATTACTGACTAGTTGTTACATTTCTAGAAAAAACAAGCAAGAATATTAACAATAGTCCCTATCTCAATATTGCAATGGTTTGCGTAGAGCCATAGAGTCCTCGGTATGATGTTTAAAAATAGAAATAAATCCATTTCAAAGCCGCTCTGTTACTATACTACTGAGATTTCACAATAAATAAGACCACAGATAAAGGAGGGATACTAAAAAAATAGGAAAACTTTCAATTCTCCAGCGTTTGAATCGGGGATGTATTGTTCTGGTGAGTTACTATGGGTTTCACATCCGTGACTCTGTGTGAGTTTTTGTTAGCGTGTGAATATCACACTACTATATAATAAATATCGCGTTAGACACGTGTAAAGTAATCTTTTCAATACATATGTGTACAATTCGCCACAGTTTAATATGGTATGCACGAATACTGTTGAAGTTCTTTAAATATAATTATAAATGTTACGCCTAAATTTTTTGACGAAATTAACACACAACAATACGCACAAAGTTCATGAAAGAGGGAATAATGTCCTGTCATTTGTACAACTTCAGTATAAAAATATGATAAAGAAACACGTTACATAGTGAAAATAAAATCTAAATGACCGCAAAAATTACGGGCGTTTTAGAAAAGAAAAAAAGAAAAGAAGACATTTATTCACTACACAAAAGACACACAGATATAAAGGGAGTATACATACAATACAATTGACACATTGTGTGTGTCTTCGCGGCAGTGAAACGGTCGCTGTCTCAGCATTGTGCCGAGGTGTCAGACAGACACCTACAGCGCTGGTTTTCAGACAGCACCGTAAGTGACCCACGGAACGCAACACAGCATACTATTCGATAGTAGAAACATAATAAATAAATAATTAATGTAACAAATGTGTTTTTTTTAATATAAAACAGTACCACAACGGGATGAAAAATACAAAGCATAAAACACGACACGGTTGGGATGTTAAAAGTGCTGGATGGGTTAAGGTTGGGATTTTTGGAGCGTCAACAAATAGCCTTTAAGCTGGCGCTTAAAGGTATACTTGCTCGACGCTCCTTGGATAGGTGGAGGGAGATCATTCCAACACTTGGACGCCGCGAACCTAAAGCTACCTCGAAACGCCGCGGTCCGATGCTCTGGCACCAGAATCATCGCCTTACACCTACGCGCACTCTTAGGCCATGCAAGTTTTAAGTAGCTTTTTAATACAAAAGTATAAAGTTGCGACAGTGTAACAGAGTCCTGCTATGCTGGAACTTGACAAGGCTTTCAAAATAAATTACATGTCCTTAGCATGTCATAGGCCTGTCTGTCTCTGTGGTTCGAAATGAAAATGAGCGAGACACGATGGGGACAAGGTGACATGGTGTAGATCGAACAGCGGCCGTGATGTTCGTATAAGGGTAAAAATACTAACCATCCCTCCGTTTTTTTTGTAACTTAATTCTTTATTCTTTTTCTTTAAGTAAAAAGATCATTCAAGTTTCAGTATCGTGATGGAATTGTCTAAAATTATAAGGCAACAGGTGACCCTCGCGCGGGCAACTTTCTCGCACAAAGACTTGCAATCGCAATTCAACGCGGGAATGCTGCCTGCGTGATGGGTACCCTGCCAAAGGGTCCAAATTTAGATTATTATTTAGGTTATTTTTAAGGTTTTTTTTTTACAGTTTAAATACAATTTAATACCGTCAATAAAACTACACTTAGTCAAATAACCCGCCTCGTGTCATTCCGGGTGCAAAGGTGCCCATCACACTCGCTGCATTGCCGCGTTGAATCGCGATCGACAACGTTTGCAACAGGAATGACCCGGAACGGGAGTCATGCCCTCTTAGTCGCAAACGGCGCTTAACTTCCGCCAAGAATGTTCTGGCCTCTGAGCACCAGCAACCCATCGTCTCCACCGCCAGAGGGACAAACGAATAATTATTCAGCGCGGAGTATGTTTAAGTTAGTTTTAATTTTAAATCTAGTTTTAATTGTATATTTAATGTATTTGATGTATAGTTTTATGTGTTTTAACAATAAATCATTACACTTCTTTAATACATATAAGAATTACTCAACACCTAACTCACTCTGTTCTCACTCAGCTTCTAAAAATTAAAAGTTACTGCGCACTCGACTTAAAAGTTTCCAACATAATGGTACCACCGAAACCCTCTGGGAACTAAACCAACATTCAAGCAATTCGTCTTCATTTGTCGTGCAATCGCAACTACACGGTATAATTGACTGAGCTTGCGATTCTTCGGACGTTTATTACCTTTTTTAATTGAAGTTCTTTTAGAGATAAACCGCCGTGAGCTAATAAATATAAATTAATAAATAAATATAAATATCGTGGGACAATTCACACCAATTGATTTAGTCCCAAACTAGGCAAAGTCTGTAACTATGGGTACTAGACAACGGATAAACATACTTATATAGATAAATACATACTGTGGGCTGTGAATTGATATATGTCAGTCAACAGAACGGGACAATGAGACACTTTTTCGTGCGTGCAGCCGGCGTTAATCGATTTTTACAGTTAATAACCCTTACAATTTTATGTTTTATGCAATAAACTTTCATCCTCAATACATACTTAAATATATATTAAACATCCAAGACTCGAGAACAAACATTCGTATTCATCATACAAATATCTGCCCCGACCGGGGATCGAACCCGGGACCTCAAGCTTCATAGTCAGGTTCTCTAACCACTAGGCTATTCGGTAATGGAACCAAATATAACTTTTTGACGCACGAAAAAGTGTCTCATTGTCCCGTTCCGTTTACTGACATATCAACGCACAGCCCAAACCGCTAGTTCTAGAGATTCCAAATTTGGCACGTAGGTTACTTATAAGGTCTAGGGGTGCACTAAGAAAGGGTTTTTCAAAATTCACTCTCTAAGGGGGTGAAATGGGGGTCCAAAGTTTGTATGGGGAAACAAGATTAGATCGACTATTTTATTCGAAACTTCACAGAAGAATTCCTAACGATAAATAAGATAATAAGCGCCTCAGCATTGCAATTCAGCGAGGAAATGCCGCCAGCATCCTCGGTACAATGCCTCGAGGGCCTTTTTTAGATTTAACTTAGTTTTAATTTATCTTAGTTAATGTTAATTATAATCTTGTATTCACTTTTAATAAATACTCAGTGAGATAATAAGTGTTATGCAATTTTCCATCAATGTTTTCTTATGACGTTATCACGTAAAATTATTGACCGTAAACCGACTTTACAGACAACCATTTTTTTTGTTGGATAGAGGACCTGATGTGCGTAAGTACTATTATTTATTCGGTGCTTCCAACTCTGATATTTATTATGTATATGTATATGTCTCTCACGAAGTCCATTCACTTTACCTTGCCCTTCGTCTTTTACTGACTTAACCCATGGACTTAGAGCATACATAACTGGAGTAGCCTTATATCGTATTTGCGTACAAAAATGTAGGAAATTGAAACTCAATTGTATATTGAAAGCTTGAAGTGGTTGAACGTTTATAATATCAAGTGCTTACAGCAACATGCGGGCATTTTTGTGATCAGTGTTCACTTGCGAGGCGATTGTGTGCAAGGTTTTGTACAGAGGGGTAAGTTACTGAAAGGCTTCTCCAGTTATGTATGCTCTAAGCCAATGGAGGGTATCCGCCCAGACAAAAATAATGGCTCTAAAAAATAATAATGTCCCAAACCAATCTTTTTAACCAATTTCAAGCATTTATAGGGCGAGGACTTAGTACCTCCTGTCACATAAATTGTCTCAACGAGCTCACGATGCCGTTATATTAGTCTCTTTTCTTTACGTCTTTGTAATTATTTCGTTTCAAATGAAATTTTAGGCAATTGTCTTTGACTATAGAGTCGTTTTAGGCTTTCTTAATGTCTTAGGGTTCCGTACTCAAAGGGTAAAAACGGGACCCTATTACTAAGACTCCACTGTCTGTCTGTCCGTCCGTCTGTCACCAGGCTGTATCTCATGAACCGTGATAGTTAGACAGTTGAAATTTTCACATATGATATACTTCTGTTGCCGCTATAACAACAAATACAAAAAAATCGGCCAAGTGCGTGTCGCAACTGGGGCTCATACAGACATGATTTTTTTGTAGTTTTTATAGATAACGGTACGGAACCCTTCGTGCGCGAGTCCGACTCGCACTTGGCCGGCTTTTTGGAATTTGAGTCGCCTATTTAGATGTCTTTTTGAATTGTATAAGCAGTTTCGAGGCTGTTTCAGTCTTTCTGGTAACATTATGCAACGGGGACTTTTTACAAACAGCGTAGAAAGATAGCTCACAGTCAATAGCAAAATTCCTTATTTTCATCAGATAATTAACCTGTCTGTTCCAACAAGTAGGAACGTTCATCAGATAATTAACTTGTCTGTTCAAACTCAAACTCAAACTCAAACTCAAAGTCTTTATTGTTGGTTATATATATGTAAGTAATACAGATGTTATTGGATTTATAGTGCATTATAACCTGCCTAAAAGGCGTAAAATGTCCTTAAAAAATAAAAGTAAAAGTACGTCTATAATTTTAAATAGCATGCGATATTAAATAAGAAACAACAGTAGTATAAAATTTATCAAAAATATTAATTATTAGACCAGGCATTCAAATTTCATCATAGTAATTAATCCAAATTATAATAAATAAGAAACAACAACAGCATACAATTCATCATGACATTAAATATTAATTCTAGTAAGTATACAAATAACATTATTATCATCACAATTTATTGTCGAAAAATTCTTTGAGGTCGTAATAACATTTCATGATGAGAAGTGTTCCAACAATTAGGAACTAAACTCAGTAGTAAATTAATTAATTTAATTTTCCTTATATATGCTAAGTGCCGTTCTTTATTGTATTGAACTGTTTTTTTTTGCTTTTCTGTTTGATGGTTCTACCTCAACTCACACTAGCAGTCGATGTGGTGAGTGAAAAGTGAACACCATAAATTCTTAATTGCTAAAATGTAAAAACCTAGTAGGTATTATAAATTATGCATAAAAGCTTCCGGCTACTAATGACATGACAACTAGAACTTAGAAAAGTTGAAAAACCCCTGTTTTTTTATTTCAAAGTTAAATATCTCCTAAACGGCTGAACAGATTTTGTTGAAACTTAGCTAAGAACCATCTCGATTAAGTCAGCTTTCGGACAAATACAACGGCATTAAAATCGGTTTACTTGTTAAGGAGCTACGATGCCACAGACAGACACAGAGACACATCAAACTTATAACACCCCTCTTTTTGCGTCGGGGTTTAAAAATTAATGTGCGAATAAAACGTGCCCCAAACGTGGGTCGATAAAATATTTATGTTGATAGAAAGAAAGAAAGATAGAAATAGACATTTATTCGTGACAAAAACAATTGAACAAAAAAAAGTGTCAGAAAGCGTTTTTTGTCACGAAACGGTTCTATCTCAGCAATCTGTTGATTTACTTAAGATTATTTTGAGTTGTCCGAATAGTATCAAAGTAGTACATTTAAAAACTAACTCTATTGCCCAGGATAGAAGATTCCAAATACAATGACAGTTTTGCAAAACGTCGGCCACATTTTAATAAACACACAAACATGTGTGGTTGAGATTAATATCTCAACCACACATGTATAACTCATTGCGAACTCAAGATACATACCGATCAGCTTTGCAACGTCCCAATGTTTGCCACGTTAATGCCATATAGTGTAACACGATTCATTCATTCCGTGACAAAATACTATTAAAATTAACTTTGTCTACTTCTGCACTAATGAGGTATTTTATTGTCATTTTCTGAGCGTCCTTTTAACACATTTGAACACTTTGTGAGTTGTATGATCACGAGCAAGTCTTTAAAAACAAAACCAGTACCTAACTGAATCGTCAAAATAAAATAGTCTTTCGTTCGTTGTTCGCTTCGCTCACTCGTTTAATTACAATTAACTTTGTCTACTTCTTCACTAATAATAAGGTCCTTTACGTAATTTTAATACATTTTAACACGCGTCACAAAAGACTTTATTAGTGACACTGAGTTAATTTTTAGGGTTCCGTAGCTCAAAAGGAAAAAAAAACGGAACCCTTATAGGCTCACTCGTGAGTCGTGCGTCTGTCTGTCCGTCTGTCACAGCTGATTTGCTCCGAAACTACTGAACCGATTGAGCTGAAATTTAGTACACATATGTAAATTGGTGACCAAAAGATGGATGCGTAAAGTAAATTAATAAATTCTGAACAAGGGGGCCACTTGGGGGGGAGGGGGGGAGTAAACTGGAAAATTAAAAAAAAAGTTTTGCATACTGTATTGTGTGACATATTAAATGAAAGGGGTTGTTGTAAGCATCAGATATATATTTTTTATAATTTTATCAAAAACAGATTTGAAGTAGTTTAAGAAAAAAGACGAAAATTGACCATTCCCCCCCTTATCTCCGAAACTACTAGGCTTAAAATTCTAAAAAAAAATGATTAAAATAGTTCCTTGCCTAAAGATTACGGGAAAACCTATAAGAAGTTTGAGTATTCAAAGTAACGGGAAAATTCTCAATATTTTTGACTACTTTGCAGACGGAGCGCCTGATGCTTAGAGCATAGCAATTTTACGGAACCCTCACCACGCGAGTTGAACTCGCACTTATTCGGTTTTTTGTTTGACGACTCACGCTAACTGGGTACATAATAATTTGAAAATGCACTTCTAACAATCTATATATTAATAGTACATTGTTTAACGAGGGGCGTAAGTGGACGCCTTCGGCGTCGGGCTTCTGATAGACTCTCGTTAGCAATATTCTTACGCCCGTGTTATACACAATGTATTTCATCACATTTGCGAGGAAATAAATAACTACAAAAGACAGAAAAATCTAAGTTTCATACAGCATCACCAATCAAAAATTGACAACTTCACTTCCAGATCAGTGCTAGTGGAGCGCGCAGGTCAAATATTTCAACCAATCACAGAGCTAATTCATGCGGGGCGGGGCGGCTTGGCCAACTAGATTTTTTTTTCAACCAATCACAGAGCAAAGATTTGCTTAAGCCAATCAGAGGGTTCTATATTTTAAAACTAAACTTAACAGCCCGTGGGAGACAAAACAGCTATAACTGCTCTGTACGCTCGCAAGTAATAACGCCATTGACGAGCAAGTGTGATGAAAATTCATTTTTCACGCCACTGCTCGGAAATGTTGCAAAAGATGGTCAGAATTCAGGCTTCAAAGCTGGGGATAGTTGGACGTCACACGAACATGCCATCTATGACTTCAAACTGTCCAACAGTGTTATTGTTGGACAGTTTGAACACTTAGAACAGCGATCTACCAATCACAGGGCCCCGCGCGCGCTCGCGCCAGCGTGCGCTGCATGTGCTTGTGCTCCTCCTCCGCGCCGGGCGCCAGGCAAGCGAGCCTGTTTAATATTATGATCTTTAATTTTGATTTAAAATTATAGTTATTTGCAATTTCTTTGCGTAGGCGTGAAAAGCACTATGTTAAGCCTCGGCCGAAAGTGCAATAGCTGGACTCGTACTTTCGAGCTAACTCGTCCATCTATTGCTTACTTTCTAGCCTCTACAACAATGTACTATTGCTTCCAAGTTCAGGCAAGGCTTGTGAAAAATCTCATCATTTAACACCCTTAGAGCTGATTTACATGGTACAGCAACTCGCATGCGAGTTTTATTACTTTGCAAGGTTTGATTGAATTCATCGTATTGGTAGAGTGCAAAGCGGGTGGAGGGGGTAGCCTAAACGATCACAGCGATCGCTACGGCTAAAATTGACATTTTTGTCGCTGACTTGAGCTGTCAAATCCATATTGCAGTAAACATTGCTTATCGTTTTTGTGATAAAAATATGGTCCTGGTAAGATGTGTTGTTGTGAATTGTAATAACACAAGATTTCATTAATATTTTTCACAATATTTACTTACTTCTTGTTTGACAGCGGTGACAATATTGCCCATAATGGCCGCCTGTCACGTGGCGCTGTCGTCGCGCTCGGTCCCAATTTCGGTAGCTCGCGGCCCCGCATTGAAATTAAAATCGTATACGAGTTGTTGCATCGTGTAAATAGGCCTTGATATTCCTACTATAACAGATGCTTACTTACTTACTCCATTGACTCAGAAATTGTTTAATGATAGACGGTAAAAACATTACTGTTTCTAATGAACGAAAATAGAAAATTTAAAGACGCATTCAAGTTGAGCCCTAGCGGTAAAGGAGTGCTCAGAACTACGAAAACTGAATACTAAATGTGCATAATCACTGCAATCCTATTAGAAACTCTCGCAAAACTGCATTCCTTATAAGACTTTAAGTTCTGAATTCCTGGAGACCTGTTTTTGTCAGTCGCTTCCTATTGCAATCTGATTTCAATTTAATTATTTATTTCAGGCACCACCGTCAGGTTGCGCCTTGGTCACGTCGAACGAATGGGAGAAAGATCGGGGCTCGGGCCATGCAGCACGGTTATCACAAGACGGCGAGCGCGCTGTGTCGCGGCGAGATATCCGTCACTTTCTGAATGTTCTAATTAGAAGGAGACGAATAGTCTAAATATCCCGCCGAGACACAGCTTGCGCACCATCTTTTTTTATTTGACACACAAACAAGATACAAGGCTCAACATGTACAAAGACAGAAGAAAAAAAACCGGCCAAGTGCGTGTTGGACCACGCAAAACGAAGGGTTCCGTGCCTATTAAAAAGGTCGTATCGTCAGAGAAATCTTACGGCACTTACGTCCTTTTCTTTAAGGAAGGCAGTTTTTCAGCAATATCTCGAAAACCTTTGAACCGATCTTGTTCATAATAATTTTCGGTGAAAGCATTTAATAAGCCCTATGTCCATGATTTTTTTCATATTTTTAAAATACACCGTTCATAAATTAGAGGGGGACCGAATTTTAGTGACTCGGAGCGATTATCTCCAACTCTATTCACTTAATCAAAAAAATTGCTGAAAAACCTTATATTTATTTTGAAAGGCCTATCAATTGATGTGCCACAAGTGGGCTAACAATGAAAAAAAAAAATTGACTTTCAGTTTTATGTACGGAGTGCACCCCTAGAAATTATTTTTAGTCATTTTTATTACAAAACTATGTAGCGGCTAACAAAATATACCTATCCTCAAAATTTTATTCAAATAAACCTTATAGTTATCGAGACATCAATGTGACATACGGACAGACGGACATGACGAAACTATAAGGGTTCCGTTTTTGCCATTTTGGCTACGGAACTCTAAAAAGCCAGAGCGAGCGCGAAACATAATCATCATCATCATCATCATCAGCCTATATACGCCCCACTGTTGGGCACAGGCCTCCTCTCATGAATGAGAGAGAAACATAATATTGAAATGTAATTAGAATTTAAAAGACATAATACTAGATCGAGGACCTGGGCTGTTATTCGCTACGCGCAAATGCGGCTCACCCCGCCGGTCACCCGTTACGAAACTAGACCTCTACCTACGCTTAGTTACTACGCATCGCGGTGTCAAGATATATTTGTGGGTGAGCGTTGAGGTGAGCTTAAACAAGTTACAGAATAGGGGGGCTGGAATTTAGTTTGCGTGATCGTCTCGGGCTAGTTGTAAAAGGTCTCATGTTGCTTTAAGTTTGTATGTACTTAATTCGTTGTAGGTATGATATGAAATATGTTGTCACGTGTTGTAGGAAAGACTTTGGTTCCTCTTGAATATTCGCATGAATTAAGGTTCGTTAGCATTGGACCATCTGACGCCATATATAATTCTTTTTAGGGTTCCGTACCTCAAAAGGACAAAAACGAAGCCCTTATAGGATCACTCTGTTGTCTGTCTGTCCGCCTGTCACAGCCGATTTGCTCCGAAACTACTGGACCGATTGAGTTGAAATTTGGTACACATATGTAAATTTGTGACCCAAAGATGGACGCGTAAAGTAAATTACTGAATTTTGAACAAAGGGGCCACTTTTGGGGGGTAAACTGGAAAATAAAATAAAAAAGTTTCGCAAACTGTATTGTGTGACATATCAAATGAAAGGAGTTGTTGTAAGCATGTCAGATATATATTTTTTATAATTTTAGCAAAAACAGATTTGAAGTAATTTAGGAAAAAAGACGACCATTCCGCCCCTTATCTCCTAAACTACTAGGATTAAAATTCTGAAAAAAATAATTATGTAAAATAGTTCCTTGCCTGAAGATTATAGGAAAACTTATAAGAAGTTTAAGTATTCAAAAACACTTATGAAATTTAGATTATATACGAAACCGCGAGTTGAACTCGCACTTGTCCGGTTTTATTTATATGCTATATATGGAAAATAAGGATACTGACTGCCTGATGGTAAGCAAACAGCGTTGCCTATATATACAGGATGTAACAAAAATGTGGTGTGAACCCGTGAAGGCCAGTTTCGGTAGCGTATTGAGATTCCAATTGTTTTTTTCTTCATTTTGATGTTTTCTGTTTATGTTTTATTTATAGTATTTGTTTTTGTTTATTTTTCGACCGACCTGGATTTTGTATGAGTAGGTAGGTGTTTTGTATTAGTAGACAATTTGATTAATATTCAAATATAATGAAAACGGGTCACTCACGTATTTAATGTCGAATATCACTATCGCATCAGAAATGAGGCTATCCGCAGCAGAACCAAGGTAACCGATATAGCCCTCCGAATTGCTAAACTTAAGTGGCAGTGGGCGCCACATTGCACGTAGAACCGACGGCCGTTGGGGCGGAAAGGTTCTCGAGTGGCGACCACGTACCGGAAGGCGTGGCGTGGGTAGGCCCCCCACAAGGTGGACTGATGACCTGGTAAAGGTCGGGGGAGTCCGCCGGATGCGGGTGGCGCAGGACCGGTCAATTTGGCACTCTCTAGGGGAGGCCTATGTCCAGCAGTGGACGTCTTTCGACTGATATGATAATGATGATGATGATGTGACTTGGGCTTTTGTTGTAGAAATATATCGACTTACTAATGATTTTCTTACTTTTGCTAGTGGTAATCGACGCACTGTTAATTTATCTTTGTTTCAAAGCAACGGTTATGTATGTCACTATTTTTCGGAAGATCTTTGTAATGCTTCCTGGTGTACAGTTGACGCCAAAAATACGTTTACACTTTTGCACCTTATTCCATTGCAATAAGGCGAATAGTGTAAACGTATTTTTGGCGACAACCGTACATAATGACCTCATGAATGTAAAGTGATGGCAGCTTTAAAATATTATGGTCCCTAATTATGTATCTCAGTGAGGTACGCGGCTTCAAGTTGTAGATGGGCTCGCACTGCTCGTTTTTGTAGAACAAAATATGCTGTCTCACCGGCACATTTCCCCCACAACAGGACTCCGTAAGACATAAAGGCTATGGAAATAACTATAATAATCCAGTTTTGCGGTATCTGTATCAGTTATCTGTGTTATTCTCCTAAATGAAATGAAATGAAATGAAAGTTTATTCACGAGAACATATGGTACAGGCAGATGTTATAAGTATAGCTATATTATTGACCCTTAATATATTCTGCCTTGAGGCATGTGAAAATAATTATAATGACATGACTAATGCATGCATACATGTCAATATTAAAATTAAATTGCGTGCATGTATTCTTAATTATAAATGTCAAAATACTAATATACTAAAATTATAAATTAATTAATTAACTGGTACGTGGAAATTTGGCTTTGTAATGTCTTTGTTATTAGATAATTTAGAGTACAATTCATGAACGTCAAAAGTATGGATGTAATAACTAAAACTAATAACTAAAATATTCGTCAATAGTGTAGAAACATGCGTTACACAAAATATTTTTGAATTTATTAAATATTAGCACAGGACCGAGATGAGTGGCGGAAAAAAGGGAAGGCCTTTGCCCTGCAGTGGGACACAAAATAGGCTAATAAAAATAAAAAAAACGTATACACATGTAGTATGCACTTTTCCGTTTTATGTTGAGCTTGCATGGAGGAAGTGTCATATTGTTTTGTCTAAGTGGTCTATTTAATATATTACTGAATTGTGGAAAGAGTCCTAACAGCGTAAGCAGCAGAACATAGTTTCTTACTTAAGACAGCTAAGTGCGTATTCCGCTGTATCTATGAATCCCTGGAAATTCGCACCATCAGATAACTCTAATAGAGATTGCTCGAGGCTGTATTATGCCGGAGAATCTTTGCCTAGCGCGCCTCTCGACAAATTCAACAGAAAAGACTGACATTTTGTATATTTTATTGCGATTTAGTAGGTAGGTAATTTTATTTGTAATGTATTTATTTCCCGACAAATGTGATTAAAAATATTGTGTGCGATACGGATGGTAAGTTTTTTTACTAACTTATTACCAACCTCGTGGCATAATGTACTATTGAAGTACATATGTTACCTTGTACATTATTTGGTTTTTATTCAATCCTAATAAACATCTATTAGGGCCCATGCAGACTGCGTTTTCTAAGCGCGCCATCGACGCTCATTTGTGTCAAAGTCAAATCACGTCACAAACGCGCGTTGACGACGCGCCTAAAAAACGCAGTTTGCATATGTCACAAATTGCTTTTCATTGTTGTCGCTAACTAAAATCACAATACATTCATGAACAAATTCTTCGACGGAAGGAATATTGGGGGATTAAATTTCCATCAGACAGACAAAGAAAATATTGGAAATATTTGCTGGAATATTCTTGTGACTCAAAGCATTGTTAGACAAACTATTTGCAAATGAATACCTACGGTGGCTGCCTACCTTTACGGCCACTACTTGAAGCGGTGGCGGCAGTGGCACGCCAAACGTCAGAACAATACCGAAAAGTCAATTTGTCCATCAATATTCCATTTTCAACTAAACAAAAATTTTGACACAGATGATTTAATGGAATTCAGAAATAGTTTTTTTTTTAAATAGTTTATTTAATCTTTATTTAGGTTTATTACAATATGAAGTGAATACAAGATTATAATTAACATTAACTAAGATAAATTAAAACTAAGTTAAATCTAAAAAAGGCCCTCGAGGCATTGTACCGAGGATGCTGGCGGCATTTCCTCGCTGAATTGCAATGCTGATGCGTTGCGCGAGAAAGCCGCTAGCTCTTCGGTCAGATAGATTAGGTTAGGTTAGTCATCATAATCATCATCATATCAGCCGAAGGACGCCCACTGCTGGACATAGGCCTCCCCCAAAGAGTGCCAAAGTGACCGGTCCGGTTCCGGTTAGGTTAGTATTATATCCTAATAAAAATTCAAAAATTCGTTTAGCGGAAAAAGTATACTTTCGGAATAATGACTTCGGAATTATGTAGTGTACCCATAAGGATTGGAACGCGGCGTATCTCTCGCAGATATAGCTTGCCGCTGTCGCTGGAGTTCATGGCCAAAGCCTCAAAGAGGCCATTAGCTCACTCGCGGTCGTGGTTTATCTATTAAAATTTATTTTTTGAGGGGCTGAGGCTGGCACATACTAACTCGATTTTACTTGCCGTTCTTCAAGTTAAATTGCTGTTTAGCTTGCAAAGCGTAACGCTCGAATAAAATACTCAAACGATACTCAAACTGGACAGAGCCAAAAACATTTACGAATAGTGTAAAGATAATCAAGCTATTGACATTGACAGTATAATATAACATGAGATGATTTATAAAAATCTTGGTTTCTTTTATTTCTTAACCACCAATCATAAGCAATGGAATAGCACAATAAAAAAACTGTACACAGTATATTAACTTAGCATCATCTGGTTTTCGAAAAGTGAGTAGCCGAATCCAAATAGTGAGCGCATTATCGTAGAGGCTAGAATAAAAAATATCCTATATTTTAATCCAAGCTATAAATTATCTTCGTGCAAAATTTCTTGCAAATCGGTTGAGCCGTTTAAGCGTGATTGAGTAACGAACATCCAAACATCTAAATCTAAACGTCCAAACTTTCGCATTTATAATATTAGTGGGATTAGTAGAATTAGTAGGATTGACCTGAATGAAACTATCGTTTAATTCATGTAACGGCATTATTGTCTTAAATCACATTGAAAAATCATCCTACTAATCTTACTAATATTATAAATGCGAAAGTTTGGATATATTAGAGTGTTGTTTATTCCAATAGCAATTTGATACTTTCCTGGGCAAAAAACATATAATTATATTTATATATAATATGATTATGCTAAAAAGTGTACTATAATGTGACGTCACGCGGAACTTGAACGGGCTATATCTTCATCATTTTTTTTAATTGACAAACAAAAAGATACGTGTCCAATATGTTTTGATAATCTAACTGACGGACTAAATATATTTTTTTAGGAAAGTAGCCAATAATCATTATCATATCAGCCGAAAGACGTCCACTGCTGGACATAGGCCTCCCCCAGAGTGCCACAATGACCGGTCCTGCGCCACCCGCATCCAGCGGACTCCAGCGACCTTTACCAGGTCATCAGTCCACCTTGTGGGGGGCCTACCCACGCTGCACCTTCCGGTACGTGGTCGTCACTCGAGAACCTTTCCAATGGCCATCGGCTACGTGCAATGTGCCCCGCCCACTGCCACTTAAGTTTAGCGATTCGGAGGGCCAGGAGTAGCCAATTAACTGCTTATGATACTTGTGCTGTGTATAGTTCGTTCATTATTCGTTTTATGACAGATAGGCCTCTAGTGACCAATATTAAAAGGCTCTAGACTAATTGGTCCATGACCCAAGGGTAAAGAATATTCATGGATAGTACGAGTATTTGGATACTTGCCACTGTCTACAATCAAATGTTACGTACAAAGATGAACGTACGTACGTACGTATATTCTGAGAATAAAATAGTTCTTTTATATTTTTGTACCTATTAAGTAAATCGTAGTATATTATTAGTATTAGTATGTTAAAGTTAAAAGTTAATACCTAATTAATTTTATTTGGTTTTACTATTACCACTTCTTGTTATGGAAGAGCGGTGTCTCCTGACACAAGCATAATGCAATGCTTAAAAGGAGGTGCCAACCTTTTACTTTGTAAATCTAATATGTTTAAACCAAAAATAAACTATTTTTCATTTTATCATTTTTTTCATTTTTCATTTATGTAGGTACTTATAAATGTTTTCTGTGAGATATAATAAGAGGAATAATTAATTATAACTGTTTATCAACTCCGCAATTATTTATTATTTTAACAATAATTAAGTAGTAGCTTTGGTTGTAATATGTAATCGTCCGTTTAACAATAACATGTAATTTAATTTTTTTTTTTGCGGGCAATCTTACACAATTCTACCTCTAGTCCCAAACTAAGCAAAGCTTGTACTATGGGTTCTAGACGACGATAAACATACATATATAGATAAATACATACTTAAATACATAGAAAACATCCATGACTCAGGAACAAAATATTCGTGTTCATCACACAAATAAATGCCCGTACCGGGATTCGAACCCAAGACCTCTTGCTTCGTAGGCAGGGTCACTACCAACTAGGCTAAACCGGTCGTCAAGTAGGTACTCGGTTTTTTTTCACGAGAAGTTTTTTTAAATATTTATTGTAAAATCAAGGACAATTCGCATTTTTACGAACAAAACAAGAGAAATCACAATACAACACGTGTGCAGTCTTATTTGAAAAATGTTCAATTGTCAAAGCTCGAAATGACGATCCCCATTTTGTTTTATCTTTTGTGCTGACGCCACTGTTCTCTGGAACAAATGAACCTGAATTAATTCGTATCTACACGAGCGAAGTCGACACGAGTAAAGAGAAATGGCATTATATTATCCGTTGATTCATGAGGCGATTGAAATTGAGCGCCACCCTAATTTTAATCGTGATGGTGGCTGGATGTTACCGTCAGCATGGAAACTTGTGATTCCTGACTCAAAGTCGACAGTGTGTATTGACAATCCCGTGGATACAGTGATTTTGGTGTGTGTTTCGTCTATCAGAGGTGTAGATCTCCTTTTTTTAGGGTTCCGTATCTCGAAAGGAAAAAACGGAACCCTTATGGATCACTTTGTTTTCCGTCCGTCCGTCCGTCAAGACCCTTTTTCACATTAACGCGTAGAGGTATCAAGCTAAAATTTATATCAAATACTCAAGTCTACTGTCCCTTGGAGCTGTGAAAAGATCAAACTTCTAAGCTTACGCAATCAAAAGATGATAAGAGTTCCAAATTGACCGGTCCTGCGCCACCCGCATTCAGCGGACTCCCGCGACCTTTACCAGGTCATCAGTCCACCTTGTGGGGGGCCTACCCACGCCGCGCCTTCCGGTACGTGGTCGCCACTCGAGAACCTTTCCGCCCCAACGGCCATCGGTTCTACGTGCAACTGGTACTGGAGGATGTTTTCAAGACTCTGGACTGGAGAAGGATAGGCATCAACATCAACGGCGAGTACATCACTCACCTTCGGTTTGCTGACGACATAGTAGTCTTGGCTGAGACCATGGAGGACTTGAGTACGATGCTCGACGACCTCAGTAAAGCTTCCGAGCGAGTTGGTCTAAGAATCTAAGAATGAACATGGATAAGACGAAGGTCATGTCAAATGCCCATGTAGCACCAACTCCCATTACAATCGGACACTTTACGCTCGAAGTTGTAGACGATTATTTATACCTAGGACAGACTGTCCAGTTAGGTAGGTCCAACTTCGAGAAAGAGGTCAATCGTCGAATCCGACTCGGCTGGGCAGCGTTCTGGAAGTCTTTTCGTCCAATATCCCGCAGTGTCTCAAGACGAGAGTCTTTGACCAGTGTGTATTGCTGGTGATGACATATGGCACTGAAACTTGGTCGCCGTGCATAACCACTCTAAAATTGTAAAATACAAAGACTTTTATTCTTATAATAGAACATTCCGATCCCCTAGATAAACGGATACAGGTATATAATCCCTGACTTATTACGATACAGAGACTCCAAACTTTTTAACCTTGAAGGTATAAATTATGAAACGAAGGCATGAATATTCGTGATGTTCACACTCGTTTAAACTTATACAGGAGTTATCATATACTTAAAAGTTAGGGATCTAAAGATATCTATCTTTACAAAAGACCCTTGATCTTAAGAAAGTGTGATAAGTCCTATTCAGTTTACTTAGTCTTTTATATACCTGATACCATCTTGTTGACAAAAATTAAAATAATTATTGTTTATTAAAATTAAGTATTTGACACGAACTATAAATACGATGTCGGTAGGTAAACGAGTCATCATTTCGAAACAAAGACTGACGTCTTTTTTCTTTTTTAACCGATTTCAAAAAAGGAGGGGGTTATATGTTCCCCTGTATATATTTTTAAATGTGTGTTCGCCGATTTTACCGTCAATTGTGGACAGATTAAAGAATATATATATCCGAAAATACTCTTGAAATGGTCCCAGGGGATGGGATTCCAGGGAAATAAAATATAAAACTGAGGAAAAAATTCGGCCAATGAGGGCGCAGCCGTTAGACACACACGTGTGTGGCTAGGGCGCATCACGGGTTAATAATAACACACTACCAATTGTCACACAAAACGTATGAATTAAATAATTTTATTTCATGGAAAAAATTGAAAGACCGCATTAAGGCCCAAGGACTTTAATTTTAAAACTGGACCTGGGCAATTTTTTGTAGTTACATTATTTTTTGTAGGTAACGGTTGCCATTTCAAATAGTCAGTTACAAAAGCATCACTAGAGAGGCAAGTTATGCTAGCAGGGCACATAGCTGTAGCTATCTGCCATGGTCTGTCCGTCACTTTCTGATTAATGCTGTCAAAAAGTGACAGATAGTCTATCACGCGCGAGTAGAGTAGAGAGCCAAGTTGTGCTAGTAGGGCAGGCGTTCGTCCGCATAAATACTCTCGAAAGTAAATTGGGATCTACAGTGTTCAGTGAAAAAATACTTTATTTTTACTAGTAACTTGCACTGTATGTAATTAAGTAGGTATATAGTTGTCCTTCAAAACTTGTAATCAATTTTCCGCGTAGTGACATCCGATTGAGCTAAAATTTGGCATACCTACCTACTTATGTAAGTTCGGTGAAAGCGCACCGAGCTGATCTGATGACGGACTGGAGACGGAAGGTAGCAAGTCCAAAATTACTTACACATAATAAACCTTTTGTCTTAGGGCTAACTGAGTAAAAAAATGCTGCCGGCAATAAAACCTTGTACCAAAATTAAATTTCGCCAAAACCCCATTAGAAGAAAAATAGACAACTTTATAATATAGCGGTATAACTACACACATGGGCTGCCAGTGACAAGCTTAAGAATTCCCCAAGTAGATTTTCGTCTCGAATTTAGTTTTAACCTCATGCATTTCAACGGAGCCATACATCAAAAGACGGGTAGCGAGCTGGTCGTTGTTTTGACAGGCTCATTAGCAATGAGTGGGACTGACAAATTGCGTGACATTATAATGAAATTATTTAGTTTCGTTCGCCTTGGAACTTGACGGTTTGTTTTGATGCTAATTTTTGCGAGTACGCCCGAGGATTAATGGCTTTTGCAATTTCATTTTCTATTGAGCGAACTTTATATTTTTGACGTGATAACGTGATGAATCGATGAACGCCGGCTGCACGCACGAAATGGTGTAACTCGTTGTCCCGTTCCGTTGACTGACATATCAACGCACAGCCCAAACCGCTGGTTCTAGAAATTCCAAATTTGGCAAGTATGTTCCTTATGAGGTCTAGAGCTGTATTAAGAAAAGATTTTACAAAATTCACCATCGAAGGGGGTGAAATGGGGGTCCAAAGTGTGTATGGGGAAACAAGATTAGATCGATTATCTTATTCGAAACTTCACAGGAGTATTCCTACCGATAAATGAGTAAATACGTGTTATGCAATTTTTCATCAATGTTTTCTTATGACGTTATCACGTAAAATTATCGTCCGTAAACCGACTTTACAGACAAACATTTTTTTAAGTGGTTGTGATGGTGTGTCACACATTGATATTGAATCAAGGGAAGGTCACTTTGCATGCCTTCAATTTCGTAACGTATTCTCTCTGTAATAGTATACTGCGCCCGATTTTGTAACGCCCCGCTTCTCCGTAATGTAATAGTAGGTATTACGCCAATATTATACTAACAGTATACCGAGAAGTTAGACAATGTAAGCAAAATCAATAAGCTCTTGGTAAAGTAGAAAACGCCGCACACAGGTTCTATACCGAGTGAGAAAGCCGCCTTACACAATTTAGAACCTAACAATACCGTAAACTTTACTGAAGTTTACGGCCCTCACTTACAAATGTAAGTCCTATGTTATGTTCATAAACAACACAGAACCTCGACACAAAGTTCTATTTATCTCTCGTGAGCGTACACACGACAAATACCGCCAAAAACGCTAATGTTCCCGAATAAACGGCAAGTTGCGCCTGAAGGCGCCACATCTGGCCGTGTTAGTATTTGGGCTTAAGGCGTGAGGTGGGTTACCACGAGAAATGAGTGAGAATTTAATGAGACAGTGTTGGACTTAATTTATGAAAATCTCAACGTTCTAGTACGTAGGTACCGCGATTTTTATAAGTATTAAATACTAGCTTTCGCCCGCGACTTCGTCCGCGTGGAACTCATTTATATCGTAGCTCCATACAAACGGTCACCCCCCATTTCACCCCCTTAGGGGATGGTTCCCGGGATAAAAAGTCTATATTTTAATCTAAGCTATGCACTATATGTATACCAAAATTCATCTTAATCCGTTATGCCGTTTTTGCGTGATTGAGTAACAAACATCCAAACATCTAAACATCCAAACAATCCAAACATCTAAACATCCAAACAATCCAAACATCTAAACATCCAAACAATCCAAACATCTAAACATCCAAACTTTGGCATTTATAATATTAGTAGGATTAATTTTTTTTTACATTATACTTATGTATTTACTTCAGTATTTATAACGTTTAACTCAAAGACTTAACCTCCATTATTTATTTAATCAAATGTAATAGAATAGTTTAGAAATTAAGGCAGAATAAAAAAAACTGATATAAAAAACCGGCCAAGTGCGTGTCGGACCACGCAAAACGAAGGGTTCCGTGCCTATTAAAAAGGTCGTATCGTCACAGAAATTTTACGGCACTTACGTCCTTTTCTTTGAGGAAGGCAGTTTTTTAGCAATAACGCGAAAACCTCTTAACCGATCTTGTTCAAAACAATTTTCGGTGATAGAATTTAATAAGTTCTATGTCCATGAATTTTTCCATATTTTTAAAATACACCGTTCAAAAATTAGAGGGGGGGGGACAGAATTTTAGTGACTTTTGGGGCGATTATCTCCGACCCTATTCACTTAATCAAAAAAAATGCTAAGAAACCTTATATTTATTTTGAAAGGCCTATCGATTGATGTGCCACACGGGGGGTCACAATGAAAAAAAAAATTTTGACTTTTAGTTTTATGTATGGAGTGCACCCCTAAAAAAATGTTTTTTTGTCATTTTAATTACAAAACTATGTAGCGGCTAACAAAATACACCTATCCTCAAAATTTTATTCAAATACACCTTATAGTTTTCGAGTAAAATGCCTGTGACATACGGACAGACGGACAGACGGACAGACGGACAGACGGACAGACGGACAGACGGAAATGACGAAACTATAAGGGTTCCGTTTTTGCCATTTTGGCTACGGAACCCTAAAAACTACTCAAATAGCCCACCCCGCGTCATTCCCGGTGCAAAGGTGCCCATTACGCTCGCCGCATTGCCGCGTTGGATTGCAATGGACAACCTTTGCAATAAGAATGACCCGGAGCGGGGGTCGAGGCCTTTTTCCCGCAGGCGGCGCCCCACTTCCCTAAGAAAAGATTTTCCTTCGGAGCACCAGCATCCCGAAGTCTCTACGGCAAGAGGGACAAATAAGTAGTGTGAGAGCACTGCGTACTTGTCCCTCTTACGTGTAGCAGCCCACTCAGCGGCAGCTCCTGCAACTCGCATTGTGCGGTCTAAGTGAGATGCCGCAAAAGTGCTGACGCATGTTGCGTCCCACAATAAGCATTTACCCCTTTGCCAGGGTACTAAGGTGAGGCCGTCAGGTCTCTTTCCGTCGGACCGACTGAGGCCTGGTGGTTCCAGTACGCAAGGGATATTGGCAGATACCAGCGCCCTCCGGATGATGTCGTTCAGGGCGTGATGGCGAGGGAATCTGCCAGCACATCTGAAGCAGCTGAGAGCGTGGTTGCCATTGCTCTCCACTGTGGCACCGCAGATGCATATATGGGGTTCGCAGACATTACAGCCAAGGCGGAGAGCAACAGCCACCCGCATGGAGTCGTTATCAAGGAGGGTGCCCGTATGTGGAGACGGGAGAGCGTGAAGCCACGCACCAGACTCAGGCCTCGAAACCGCCTTTAGCCTGGCTTTATCAACACCCAGAGCGGTCTCCAAGAGGTTATCAAATACACGCTTAACTCCCGCGCTGTCCCACATTCGTTGGCTGTTAGGTTTCTCCGGTGCAGGCGTACTTGGGTTGAGCAAAGACCAGGCCGTCCAGGCATCGGAAGAGAAGGGAATGGTTGCCTTGTCACCATCATCAGATCAGCTCGATGGTACCATAATATTAAATTGTCATCTAAACTATACTACTACCCAAAATTTCAACTCAATCGGATAACGGCAAGTGAATGAAAAATGGATTGCAAATTTTGACGGACAACTTACATACATATTTAGATACGAACAGGTCAAGTTAATATGAAGCTTGTAAAAACAGTCAAGTGCGAGTATGAATCGCGCACCAAGGGTTCCGTACACGTACTTAACAACGCATAGTGTATTTAAGTACCTAATGAGTAGTCATGAGGAGAGTGATTTATCGGTGCATATTGTTACTATTAACTTGCGCGACCAAGGAACTCGGTATGTATGTTGGTTGTTTAGCGATAATTCTTTATCAAGTGAATTAATTCCGATATTTTTTTTTACTCGCGAGAAGATACTTTCACAATATTTTCATACGAATTAGAAGGATTGTTTTTAAACGTACAAGTATAAAATTACAAACTTAATAACAAATGATTTTTGAAGAATAAAAAAATACGCTCTATAGAGTTCTGGTTATACTTTTGCGGTAATATTTACGTTAATATTAATCATATATGTTATTTTTAAATTTTTCGCTTGGTTAACTTCGGAGATAAAGGTGGGATGGTATTTTTAACATTTTCTTTTATTAATCTAAATTTAACCGCTGCAGAAAACAAAACCAGTATTTAAATGTGCAATTCACGCCCATCCATATAATACCCCACTGGACTTTAAATTTTATCCGTCCGTTTTAATATAAATTAAAAACATTTTTTTTCATTTTCCATAAACGTCGATTAGCTAGCATTTACAACTATGCCAAATTCCAAATTACAACTATTTAAAATTAAAAAGAGGGGTACGAGTAAATACGTAACAGTTCGAACGAGCGTTAGGATAACTTACCTGTCATTTTCCCATACAAAAATTGACAGTTAGATCTACCCGATGCGCGTACAATGCGTTACGTGATCGACTAGCTGGATTTTGCAGCTTTTCCTTAACACTTTGAATACATATGTGGCCAAAGTTAGGTCCTTGCGCACCTCTAACTTTAGTTTACTTCTAATTTTGCCACCCACTTCTTGTAATAATTTGTTGCAATTTCTCCCACCCAAAGGTTTTCTGGAAGAGATTGCTCTTTACCGATAAGACCGCCAGTTGTTAACCCCTACTTTTAAGTTTTTATGTCCAGTGCCTATTTGATTAATGTTTTGAGGTGTGCAATAAAGAGTATTAGTATTGTTTTCATCACAAAAAAAACTCTTCAATACATTAAATGTATTGAAGAGTTTTTTTTTGTGAAGAAAAACATTGAGACCCCGGGTTCTAATCTTTTAGGGTACAACTGAATCCAAAGCCCCTATTTGCAGAATCCATTCAAATTCAAATTCAAAATATTTATTTCGGACAACTTGATCCATATTTTGTTAGTAATTACAGTATTAATGTACTTACGTATTTATATAAAAAAAAAATTAAACAATTTAAAAACGGCGCGTTGGAGCGGCGACAGGCGCGTGCAGCTGCGCGCATGCCGCCACAGCAGCGGCGAATCCCAGCGCTGGGTTAGCGTGCTTAAGATGCCGTTTGAGCTGCCGCGGCTGCGGTTGAGGAGCGAGGTACTTCGGTTTCTCATGATAGCGTAAAAGCAGTCTGTGTATCGGCGAACATAGCCGAAGCACTACAGTACCGCGGAAACCCAAACAGCATCCTGAATGCATCATTATACTGGACGCGCAGAGCGCTATACGCCCGCTTGGTAAAGCTAGTCCACAGACCGCACGTGTAGAAGGTTTTACAAAAGGCTAAAGAGTTAATTTTACCTCTTTACTAGCACGTGCGAATTTATTGAAACGAGTAACTGTAGTAGCAGTTCAAATCCGAACGGTCAATAGAAGCCGTGATCTTGCTTCTACACCTGTGCGGCTCAAACTACCTACGTGGGTTTTCTTTGTTTGCAGATTAAGGTCGTATTTATAAGCTAAGATTTTAAAAGGACCTTGTTCCAGGATAAAGTGTTTTCACGCTAAGTTCTAGGAAATGCTTTCGCCTCACGTAAACACTTCTTAGCAAGGCCGTATGTTGCGTTAGTGTGAATATAACTCTTTCCATTCCAACATTAGAATATTTCGAATTTTAAGGGATAAATTCGTGTACGTTTCTTCGTTCATCTAGGTTATCAAAGGGAAATATTGTACCCGTTTTACTTATTTCTTCGATGGAACGCACCAGTACCGCCCTAGCGTCATGCCTCTGTGGGTCCTACCTTTTTTTTATTCTACGATTGCAGCCCCTAACTGCAACCGTGTACCACCCCGAGGACCCCTTTTAGTCGCCTTGTACGACAGGCAGGGCATACCGTAGCCATATTCTAATGCCCGGACTACAGGGCGCTTGATCTAGGTATCTAACGCGCGTTCAAAACGTTACGTTATGATGACTCGTAGAGGGGTGAATAACGTGACGAGGTTTTGTTATTATTGGAATCATTGCATGTTTGCACCTGCGGGCGCATTAACTGCATGCAAAAATACGCAAATATCTCATCATCAACGACGCTTTGTTTTGATGCTAATTTATGCGCAGCTACTGACGGCAAGGTATGCCCAAGGGTTTAAGGCATTTTGCTATGTATTTATTTGTTAATACAATGTATCAACATAACAGCTTACGCGGCGTTGGTAAACTTAAAGTAACTTAGTAAGTACATATACATCGTACAATAAATTAAATTAAATCAAATAGGTACGCGTGACATTTGATTTAGTTAGTTAATAGTGAAGTGGCAACTTCAAGGGCCTTTGCCAAAGACCTTGAAAGTGAGTTTTGACGTGTGACCTAATTTGACGTTAAACATAAAATATTAAAAAAAAGGGAGAGCTGACCAGTAGCAAGGCAGTCTTAACCGTAAGAAAAACATATCGAACTAAATTTAAAATAAATTTACTGTTAAGTTGCCAACATAAAATGAACTAGCTAAAATCTAATGTTATTAAGACTAATGAATTCACATAAAATGGTAATGAACGAAGTGAAAACTAAACGTAGTAAAGATTCGGAGTTCACATGGCGAGGAATATAGGGAGGATGAACATCATATAAAGAGGAAGATAGTCTACAGCATTCGAAAGAATATGATTTAAAGTACAACAGAGCACAGAGTACACACAGAGACGGACATTCGATTTTATATCGAACGAACTTTAAGTAGCTTTTTAAATGGCAAATAGATATTAAAACAAGAGAAGGACATAGATGCTATCGCAATAAGTGATAAAATTTCAACCCTGCACGTTTACCGGAATTGCAAAGGAATATCATTCTCGTAACTTTCCATATACCCATCTCTCTCCTGAGTCTTTTATTTATTAGCTTGATACGGCACTATGTTCACTACGTTCGTACATATAGTACAGTTAAATTCACACTCATCTGATGTGCCTTGTCCTGACGGCTCAGTGAGCATCAGGATCATATAACTTCCAGCTCAACTTGCAACGCAACGCGCAGCAATTGTAATACCAATTTCAATCAATACGCCGAGTGAAATTCACCACTTGGATCCTGATAAGACACTTATTTGTTCCCGTAATTATTTTTAAACTCATTTGGCGCTTTTTCTGAATTCCCATGAGGTCCCTCGGCTCCAGCGTGTGTCGACGAGTCTTAAATCTCTGACCCAGTTTCAAGCAAGTTCACACTGGTGAGATCGGATATTATTATATCTTACTGGCTATAAAGTACTATTTTTATCGCCGATCGCATTGAAAGTCCAGCTTCGCCTCGTTTGTAGAAATAGCGCTTACTTAATCCATTCATCTGACCCAACGTAGATGCGGCAATTAATAGGCTCCTATGCGCTGCAACAATCATCTTTCATTAATACTTTGGCGAATGATGATGATGAACCCATTCATCATCACCCACGCCAGTGTTTAAAGCAAAGTTCGTCTTTTATGTGTTCAATAGTTAAGAGCTTGCGTGCATATAATTGTTTTTAGAATATAATAATTTGTTTTTAGGCGTAAGTGGAATATTGCGAAGAAGAGTCTATCAGAAGCCCGACGCCAAAGGCGGAGGGCTTTTAATGACTCGATTTTGCAATATTCTTTCGCCCGTTTTATACACAATGTTTTTCATCACATAAATAAATAACTATAAAAGACAGAAAAATCTAAGCTTCGCACCAATCAAATATTCACGAAATTAACAACTTCACTTCCAGATCAACACTAGTGGAGCGCGCAGCTTCAATATTTCAACCAATCACAGAGCAGTATTCTTGCGGCGCTTGGCCGACTAGTTTTTTTTTTTCAACCAATCACAGAGCAACTAGATTTGCTTAAGCCAATCAGACAAGCTCATTACTCCCTATGTAATACAAACTCGCCATAACTCCCGCGGGAGGCCCTTGTTCTTCTGTATACAGGCATGGAATAACACCATTTACGATCAATTGTGATGATAATAATGTTTTTTATCAAATAATACTGGGAACTGCCAGGCTCAAGTGGGACTGGGCCGGCCATGTCTGCCGCATGCATCCAGATAGGTGGGCTAATATAGCTACGAAGTGGGTGGCACATGACGGGCGCCGCAGACGGGGCCGACCTAGACGGAGATGGCGGGACGACCTGGATGTATTCCGCAACAATTGGGCGGAAGAAGCATCTAGCAGAGACGCATGGAGATCACGGGGAGAGGCCTTTACCCAGCAGTGGGATACTCAATAGGCTCATAAAAAAAACGAATAATAATATGAAAGAGGAGACGTCGTTCATGCGGATTAATTGATTAATTAAGAGTCCAATCAAAAATTTGGCTTTGTAGGTCTTAACTTTGATGTCCACAGGAAAGACACGAACCTAAATCTGTGTTTGAGCCGCCTATCGAATTAATAAAAAGAAACGGTTCAAAAGCTTTGTTTATTTATTTAATCGTATAGCAAACAGGACGAAACAGTAGCAAATATACATAATCAATTATAAATTAATATTAAGGCTTATCAGCCATTTGATGGCTTCCTCGCTAAGGACGATCGGGTCTTCTGGAGGGCCACCGGCGTAGCGCGTTATGGGGCAGTCCTCGATGATGTGCTGGATGGTCTGTACATCGGCACCGCAGGGGCAAGCTGGTGACTCTACCCACCCGCAACGATGTTTGTATTGAGCGCAACGGCCGTGGCCAGTACGTAGCCGAATGATATTGCACCAATGTCGTCTTGGAAGATTGCCCTTCTATTGTGGAACCTGGAATGATCCCGGAGCCTAGCTTGCCCGCCATTTCCGCATCCCATAACTTCGACCATTCCTGCTTCAGGTTGAAATTATTGTCGGGCAGGTTTCTGGCGATGCTATAGGAAGCGTTCCTGGACTTTAGGCGGTGTATGATAGGATTTATAAACTCCAAATGAATTGGGAGGCTAGGATTTTCCTGGATCTTGGTCACTTCTCGTAGGAGGGACCTTTCTACGTTGTACTTTAAAAGCTTTGTACGTTGACCTTTCTCATTTAGATCAAAAACCTTCCTTAAACACGACACATAAATAACCCCGTTCAAAATTGTTCGACGCAGCTCAAGCAAGGGGTCGCTTAGAGACTTACACATTACAAATTGATATCTATTTCAAATCCGTTCTGACACGTTAGCAAGACGCACGTGAAAGCAAGAACACTAGTTTTATTATCAACTATCTTGCTCCTCGCAACCAGCAGTGTTGCCAACTTCGCACGGGGTGTGAAATCGATCGTGGCAACTGTAGTTGCCAATTGCGATATAGGCGATATAGATTTTTTTAAAGCCACTTCCTGTTTTTTTATATTTGGAATGCGCAGTATTAGTGTCTGATCGACCCTAAGGCACTTATTGGTATGTAAATCCATGAAGATGTATACAAAGTGCAGCAAAATTAAATTTAGCCGGGCGGGCGCGGACGTGAAAAGCCGTCGGACCGGGACAACAGTAAGTCTTGTTATGAAGCTGCTGACACAGCTTCGAAGTCAGTGAGTTCGCTTTTAATACAAATTAATTATTTATGAACCATTTTTTTGTACAAAAAAATATTATATATTTTATGTACAAAAAGAAAATGGTGAGGTAAACACTCTGATTACGATCTTTAACACTTTAGTCATAGCAATTGCTATGAATTGAGATTGAATGTGGTAAATATATATATTAATTAATATTCAATGCAGATCCGTCGCTGGTCCGACTTGGCCGAAATACAGGGTGATTTAGGGGTCGTGGAGCAAGAAGACCAAAAGCGAATAAGATGGTCATACTGAACAACTTTTCCCTTGGGACCGACCACGAAATCTCAAAAAAAAATCAGCTGTCCATACATTAACTCTCAATTAACTCACAGTTAACTCTTAATTGGCTCTTATTTTTTTACGATTTCGTGGTTGGTCCCATGGGAAAAGTTTTTTAGTATGACCATCTTATTCACTTTTGGTCTTCTTGCTCCACGACCCCTAAATCACCCTGTATAGTAGAATAAATTAATCGTTTATTCTTGGAATTAAACCTATTTTATCTTGGTCGACTCGACACAAGTGTTGTATACTGTAGTTGATTGCATATCCGCTAACTTGCTGTCTGCTGATCATGCTGTGTACAAAAAAAAACATTGTAAATAAAATAATGCGACAGCATCGAGCACGGGCACATTTGACTTAGTAACTGAAACTTTGCTTTTCACCGTAAACATTATTAAAGAGACTGCTTACATTAAGTTTCATCATATGAGCCGAAATACGTCCATCCTCCCCCAAAGAGTGTGACAGTGACTGATCCTGCGCCACCCGCATCCAGCGACTGCCGCGACCTATTTACCATTACGGAGAGGGCTATTGCTGGGAATTTCTCTGCGTGATAACATCAGAAATGAGACTATCTGCAGCAAAACCAAGGTAACCGATAAAGCCCTCCAAATCGCTTAACTTCAGTGGCAGTGGGCGGGGAACATTACACGTACTGGAAGGTGCAGCGTGGGTAGACCCCTCCACAAGCTGAACTTATGACGTTAAGTATCATTGAAATTTATTTGTTAGGGTAAAGATACGTTGCAGACGGGCACAGAATTTAATATAGCACTTCGTCGTGTTATATCTATTTCATTTTATATAAAATGTGTAGTCTGTTGTAATCTATGCCTCTTCACTACTGTTTTGTTTTCATAACAACGAAATTACCTCAAATTACGGCCAGTTTAGAAGCATTCAGTGTCTAACCGAAAGTCATATTTCAATATGGCTACCATAGGCATGTACATCCTTTTAGTTTCAGAGGCTGAAGCATACCTAGGTCAATCTGGGACATGTAGTCCACATTTCAATTTGATATTTTCGTGCTGGCACTTGTGCTCGACGAGCTAATGATCTTTCACTTATCGATCACTGCTCTAAAGGATATTGAGTAAGATGCAAACGTTTCCATTAGCAAAGATGGTGGCTTTCAGTAATCATTTACACAGGTACACTTTACTTACTAGGAGGTCCCAATCTTATATGATACAAAACTTGTACAGTTTAACCTAATAAACATTTTCATTTTAATTTTCAATTAACAACAAACAATATAAAAACTTTTTTTTATCGAATAGTGCATTTATTTCCTTTCAAATATAGGCAGGTATATAGATCTGCAGACCACCTCCACATCGGCTCAAGTCACGAAAACCTCCATATTCTACAGCCAAAAACCCACTCGAATTCAACCTGTCAGAAAGATGGAAATCGGAATGGAGGACCTCGACCCTAAGTTCAAGTTACCGGGTTTCGACTTACCGCGTAACCATTGGTGTCGCCTAAACAGACTCCGGACTGGACACGGTCGTTGTAATTATTTCCGGCACAAGTGGGGTTGGAGAGATAGTGCTATGTGTGAATGTGGCGAAGAAATCCAGACCTTGGAGCACATTGTCCAACGCTGCCCTCTGACATCTTATAATGGACCCCCCGGGGATCTGTTTGACCTTCCCCCTGACGCAGCCAACTGGTTTAGATCTCTTAATGTTTTAATGTTTTGTATTAACCTAATTAACAATGTAAGCCATACGATAAAATAAATAAAAATCGATACCGTAGTTCACAATCGTACTAACTACGGGGAGAAAAGTGGCGTAATTAGGACGATAAATAGTACACAAATCATAAAGTTACAATTTCACTGACAAAAAAAAAATTAATTAGTACGACTGTGAACTAGGGTAGGTATCGAAATATTGATTGATAATATGTGCTTATGATAATGTTTGCGTTGAATTCTGGGTATTAACTGGCCCCGGACCATCTTTAAAGACAGGCTATCGGAGTTGACCAGCCAAAACGGATAAAAGGAAGTGGCGCTGGATAGGACATGTACCTACTGCAAAGACCAGACAACCACCTGCTTAGGCCAAGTTCGAGATGTTGGATTCTCCTTAGACCGCCATCTGCACTGGAAAGGTCATGTTGACCAAATATCATCATCATCATCATATCAGCCGAAAGACGTCCACTGCTGGACATAGACCTCCCCCAAAGAATGCCACAATGACCGGTCCTGCGCCACCCGCATCCAGCGGATTCCAGCGACCTTTACCAGGTCATCAGTCCACCTTGTGGAGAGCCTACCCACGCTACGCCTTCCGATACGTGGTCGCCACTCGAGAACCTTTCCGCCCCAACGGCCATCGGTTATACGTGCAATGTGCCCCGCCCACTGCCACTTAAGTTTAGCGATTCGGAGGATATTGGATGACGAAATATGTAACAGACTAAACCCATTTGTCGTTGTCCTCCGAAAACTGAGAGACACAGTCTCTGTGGAAACTGCATTGACGGCTTACCGTATGTGTCCTGAGTTCTTCGTTACGGCCTGATTCTGTGGGGTAACTCTGTCGACGTTAGAGCGAGTCTTTAAGATTCAAAAAAAATGTGTTCGTGTTATTTGTAATGTTTGGCACGACGATTCTTACGTACCCTTATTTAAAATTGCACGTTCTTCCCTTATCCTGCCTATGCGTAAGATATATATGCTTCTATATACTCATGCCAAGTAGCATAGAAGCAAACGAGATTTGCGCTTAATATTTGAGTGTTGCGCTGTACATAGATGTCATATTGGAATGTCATCAGAAAAACTCCCACTTCCCTAATAAACAACGCTAGGAAGAGTCTCGACCAACACCTCAAGCGAGCATAGTACTCCTGAGGGGTAATTGCGTAACTTTTCAAACGAACGTTAGGACAACTAGATTGTAATTTTTCCATACAATCGACCTACTGGAACCTACAGGATATTCCTATCTCTGTTGCCCCAATCACCTTTAGGCTTCACCCCGCTGCCGGTTACACCCTTGGTTAGGTTTTTATAATGAGTTTATGTTATGTTATGTATTGGGTCAATACAGAGTAAAAAAAACAAAAGTCGTATTTTCTGTGGTCAGATAGTTAAGGGCTTGTGAGCATAAATAACATGGTTTTATCCCATAAAATAATATTTATCAGAGGTGATGCCGTTTATGCTTATTAAAATTTAAACCAAAAATTAAGCTTTTTAAATAAATAAAATATTAAATATTAGGGGACATTCTTACATAAATCGAACTTGACCTATAGTAAGCTCAATAAGGCTTGTGTTATATAGGTACTAGACGACGATATATATAATAGATATAAATACTTAAATACATAGAAAACATCCAAGACTCAGAAATAAATATTCATGCTCATCACACAAATATTTGCCCTTACCGGGATTCGAACCCAGGACCTTCAGCTTCGTAGGCAGCGTCGCTACCCACTAGGCTAACCGATCGTCAATCGATTCAATCATCGGTCGGTTCTTTTTATCAATTATCTTTTGAAATATCCACTGGATAGACCCGAACCTACTTAAATCTCTGTACTTTTGTAAAAACCTAGCCTAACAAATAAATTGAATTAAGTGCAAAATAACTACTTTAACATAGTCAAATCAGACTACCTTAACAAGCTCACACAAATTGCCGCTCAATGCGTCGTAAACAAATCGCCATGGCGTCAACACATCGACTCGATTGACGCGTCATGACATGTGTTTGCGCTCAACATTGCATTCGGAACGATACTATGATTACGTTGTCTTGAGCTAATCAGATGTGTCACAGTTGGAAGATTAACAGTAAGTCCAGAGTTTAGTCTGCGCAGCACGGTGTGTATAAAAAAAAAACCGGACACGTGCGTGGTGAGGGTTGCTATGCTCTAAGCATCAGGCGCTCCATACAAAATACACAAAAATATTGAGATGATATACTCCAACTTCTTATAGGTTTTCCTGTAATCTTTAGGCAAGGAACTATTTTCCATATTTTTTTCAGAATTTTAAGCCTAGTAGTTTCGGAGATAAGGGGGGGATGGTCAACTTTCGTATTTTTTTCCTTAATTGCTTAAAATCTGTTTTTGCTATAATTATAAAAAAAAAATATCTGAGATGCTTACATTAACCCCTTTCATTTGATATGTCACACAATACAGTTTGCGAAACTTTTTTTTAGAATTTTCCAGTTTACCCCCCAAAAGTGGCCCCCTTGTTCAGAATTCATTAATTTACTTTACGCGTTCGTCTTTGGGTCTTTAATTTACAAATTTCAACTCAATCCGTCCAGTAGTTTCGGGGCAAATCGGCTGTGACAGAAGGACAGACAGACGAAAGAGTAATCCTATAAGGGTTCCGTTTATTTTCCTTTTGAGGTACGGAACCCCAAAAAAACTCACACGTTCGACCCAAAGAGGATCCTGGCCTCCGACACTAAGGACCGCCAGACTTTCCCTGTTCAAACCCAAAAAAAAGTATACGCGAGGTGGTACCTACTTAAACCGAGAAATTCATTACGGAGATATTAAATTATCCCGAATGTAGCGAAATTATCTTGAGCCAAGATTTTATATCTTGATTCGAGAGAGTCACCTTAATTCAAAATGGTTCGTCTTCCATTCAAGATAATGTTGGGATTCTTTTTACTTGATTATAGTTTGTTTTTTGTATGGGACGCGTTTAAAATAAAGTCATGTAGACGTGCAGACTAAAAGCATCGGACATCCACTAAAAGTTTTTTTTTTTTTTCAAGTCTAAATGGTACCGATTTATATTCGGACAACGCAACACATTTTGTGGCGAGTGGATTTTTTTTGACGTGCACACTGTGAGTAAATATTAGGGGACAATCTTATACTTTGTTTATAAAACTGTCATTGGAATTTGAATCGTTTACCTTAAGCGGTAGAGTTGCTTTTTGAATGGACTAATTTGATGCAATTCGGTCAATTTAAATAATCTTAACTTATGTTATGGGTACTAGACAACAATAATTTTTATAATATACTCACTGGCAGAAAATTTGGCCCAAATTAGAAAATGTTTACTATGCAGCAAAACATTATTTAATTTATCATTAAAATTTATATAAAATGTTAAAATAAAAATATTATACAATTAATTACAAATAACTATATAAAATGAAACTAACCTAAAATTATTTATAATTTTATCAATAAATATCTCACTCTCATTCTTAATTCTCATCCAATTTATAGTTTGAAATCACGAAAAGTTTTTGGGCCAATTTTTTGCCGGTGAGTTTAGATATAAATACTTAACATAAAAAAACATCCATGACTCAGAAGTGAATATTTATGATCATCACACAAATATTTGCTACCGGGACTCGAACCCAGGACCGTCAGCTTCGTAGGCAGCGTCACTATCCACTTGGACAACATTTAGTGTACTGCATGTCAGACATGCACTATGTACAAAACCCCGATGAGACAAGCCGTTTGCCTGTTCAGTCAATTTGTCTTCGCCCTGAAGGGTATTAGGATTTGCTCTTAGTGTATGATATATTGCTGTGCTCTTGTGTGCGTTCAGTATATTTACAATACTAGTATGACCCCAAATTCAAGAGAATTGGCCTTTGCCCAGTGGGACGTATGCTAATGGTGATGATGATTATAGTATATCCTAGTAGCCCCTTTTTAACATCACATTATTAAGTAATCATAACTACCTATAATATTAATTTTAAATTTATATGTTAAGTTTAATCTTAAGTTTAAGGCCTGAGTGGACGCTCCGCTGTGAGCGGGGCGTGCAGCGTCCATATAAATTGCATTTGTTTTATATGGACGCTGCACGCCCCTCTCACAGCGGAGCGTCCACTCAGGCCACTAAGGTTCACATGTATGTATCTTTAATTATAATGTCGTGCAATGTGATGGTGAATAAAGTTTTTTATTCTATTCTATTCTATTACTCAAGTGGTCTCCCTTCTTGACACCGCTGTTTATTTTTTATTTTTCATTTGTTATAATAATAGAGTTAATCACTGTATATGTATATGTAAAATGGCTTACATATCCACTTAAAATCGGCTTACTGTTTTTGTTCTTTAGTACAATGGAACAAAGTGCTAATGTGTAAACATTAGATTCTCTGACGTAAACATATTACAATCGTTTCTCTCTAATTGGTTCATCGTGGGTACAAACGGATTTTGATAAACATTATTTATAGTCAACGCTAATTGGACGCATGTCGCAATTTAAAATATACCGGAATGATGCATAGCAATTTGTTATGATTAGGACGAGTAGGTAATGCGAAATGTTGGTTTTTGAAGGCTCTTAAATGAGCTAGCGATAAAATAAAATAAAATAATTATTATTTATTATTCTTTTTTTTCATTCGGGTCAAGAGCACGCACTTTATTTTCTCGGGTCACAAAAACGTATAAAACGTTTCTTATCGTTTTAATTTCTAATATGACACTAAAAGACTTAGTATGTCAAAATATTTCCAAAAACGGGCAGTTTTCAACTTAAAATGTGTATTTCTTAAAACTACAATAGACATTTTCGCGGTTATTTTAATTAAAGATTTGTCATTCATTCATTCATTGCATTTATTTATTGCCTTTATGTGTTTTAAAGATCTTACATTATTACATAGTACAACATAAACCCTGTAAGGGCGCAGCAATTGTCAAGTTTCTTTACATAAATACAGACTTAAGCTAGGTACTCGTAATCAATATTTAAAATCAAAGAATTCATGCAAGGTATAAAAACTATTATCGATATTTTATTTTTTTATAAAATATTTATAAAATGTATTATTTTTTTCTATTCCTTTTATTGTACGTTGTATTTTAGTATATATTTTTAACGACATATGGCGTGTTCCTGAACTAAACATTTTCATGTAAGTAAATGTGCTTATTAACTGGCTCCTTTGTATAAGAATATAATGTTTTAAATCTTTATCTCTTGATCGGTCAAATAAAATAGGAAAAAATCCTATTTTATTTGACCGGTAGGATTTTTCCTATTTTATTTGTCATATATAGAGATGGCCCGAATATTCAGTAAATATTTGGTATTGGGCACTTTTTCACTGTTCGTTATTCGGTTCAAAGTATTCGTAATCAATATTTAAAATCAAAAAATTCATGCAAGGTATAAAAATGTATTATTATTTTCTATTTGTTTTAGTGCAAGTTGTATTATATTATATATTTTTAACGACATATGGCGTGTTCCGGTTAGTAAATGTGCTCAGCACTGGTTCCTTTGTCTGAGATTAAAATATTTAAATATGTATCTCTTGATCGGTCAAATAAAATAGGGTTTTTCCTATTTTATATGTAATTTATAGAATATTCGGTAAATATTCGGTATACATATCAGCGATAAGACCGCCTGTTGTCTACCTCTACCTACATGTTATTGTATTGTTTCTCTCTGTAACTGCTTTGTTTGTGTGAGGTGTGCAATAAAGAGTATTTGTATTGTATTGTATTGTACATATACTACACTAACATAGCTTATAAGTTCTAAAACTAACAATATGGATGTATTTTGTCCGAAATAAACCATTTTTTTATTTTTTATTGTAAAAATGTCACTTTAAAAATCAACGAAATTGTTACCACTGAGAAATGAGTCTGTTTTAGAACGGCTGATGAAGGCATAAGGCATCACTTTCAACCGAATGACCGAATATTCGTTTTCGATAAAATCCATATTATTAGGCGCATCTCTAGCCATTTATAAATAATGTAATATATCCGAACGTAGTTTATCTATATTACTAAGTGGTGAGTCGGGCAATAAAAGTAACAACGAAACCTTTTTGTGGTTAATAATAGCATGATTTTAATATTTTACGACCTGACTCGCCACTTAGTTTTGCGGATAGTATAGAAAATATCATTCGTGCGTTTGTTAGGTACCAGAGGAGATCAGCAAACACAGATACAAACTCACGTATAAATAAAATACACAAACTGAATATTTCACGAACGTGATGCTATTCTTTTGCGTCTTCATTCAAAATGGATACCATTGTTTGAATATTAACAACATACAGTGCTGTTCTGGTATCAAAGTAAATTCTAAGCTATGTTTGAAAGCGAGCAATGTAGGTCACACAGGTGAGGAAAATACAGGAAAAACAAACAGAAATAGGGTACTTATTGCTCCCGCAAGCCAAAAGTGTCAAGTCTAACAGGTCGTGGATTGAATGCTAAATAGTTTCGTACGGGCAATTTCGTCTATAGCTCTTCTCTAAACAATAAAGTATTATCTTTTCACTTCACACACGGATATAGGCTGTTTTCTAGTCCGGTTTTATTTAGAATACTGATACGGGTTTTTATTTGCAAATAGGGCAATGGGGAAAAGTGGAAAAATGTAAAAGGTTACTGCGTAATGAAAATGTGGTCCTTCGCTTGGATGGAGAAGGAAAAATGTTTGGAATCGTTTTCGTTAGGATTTTATTAACGTGTTTTGATTGAGTTATTTTGACGGGTACATAATATTAATTTTAAATTTCAGCACAATATTTTTATTGTTATTCACTTATCAGAAATAGGTCTGGTTCCATTTAATATATTTATAAACTTTTAAAATAATATCTTACTTCACTCTTGGAGTCTAATAAAACTGAGTATTCTTATAATCTCTCAAGATATCTTACAAGCCAGTCTAATAATTAAGATTAAAAGTAACATATTATGGATATAATATTATATTAAAAGAACTTTCTCGGAACTATGTAAGGGACGGTTGTACATCAACTCATTTTCATCTTCAACGAATGACAATTATTAATCTGCTATTTAGTTTGGCATTGTTTGAATTCTCTCGAAACATAACAAAAGTATGATTATTATTCTTGGTTTGACTGGTAAAGTTTCAGTTTCAGTTTCTTTATTGGTAAATATCAATTTACAGGTCATAATAGATTGCAACAGAATGTCTTATTAATAGTATATCTATACAAAAGTATAAAGAATGCCTTATGGCATTAATTTTTCCGTTTTAGATGTAAATTGTTACTGTGTCTTAAAATTTAAATAAATAAACGAAAGTCAATCATATTTATATTGTTATATATTGTACATACATACATACATACATACATATAATCACGCCTCTTTCCCAGAGGGGCAGGCAGAGATCACGGATCTCCATTTGCTACGATCCTGACAAACCACTTTCGTTTCACTCACCTTCATAACATTTCTCATACATGCTCGTCGGTTTAGGGTACTTTTGACCTGGCCTTTTTGTAACATTTCTCCAATTTGATCGGAGAAAGTTCACCTAGGTCTTCCCCTTCCAACTTGCCCTTCCACTCTTTTTACATATTGTAGCAGTATAATATATCTATTCCTAGATACCTATATCTAGTTATTTTCTAAGTATGTCTATAAATGTAGTGATACTAGTGATATATAGTTTTGTCTTTTTTTTCTTCATGTTCTCTTAACAGATATTATCATACTTTTTTCCTTGCGCCTTTTATAAATCTCTGTTTAGCCCAATGGTTAGCTGGTAGAGTATTCCATTTGGCATGAAGCTCGTCAGTTGTATATTTCTGTCTTGTGCAATAAAGTTTATATTTCAAAAATACGGTAACTTATAATATTTTAGGTTGATCGACCTTTTCACCTTTACGCTGTAGGGTAGACTCACCCCTTCGCTGCACAATGTACATGAACCTCGTTGACAGTAATTTGACAGATTCAGCGCGTTCACCTTCTAGAAGTTTCGTGTGCGGAATAAATAACTGATCTCTTGACTTCGCGTCTGTAAGGGGTTATTTAAGGCCAGTTTCATATTTTATGCCTGGCGTTGATATATAAGGTCATTGTCCCGTCTTGTGACCAGTTAGATGGTTATTTTCGCAAGATGAAGATTACATCGTTAACGTCCTCGAGTAAAAGATAAAAATGTTCAATTTGTCAAACAAATAGTATTGTTAATTTTTCTTTGGGCCCATGTCTACAGATTCCCAATTCTACAGATTCTCATGTCTACAGATTCCCAATTCTACAGATTCTCATGTCTACAGATTCTCAATTCTACAGATTCCCATGTCTACAGATTCACAATTCTACTAATTCTCATGTCTACAGATTCCCAATTCTACAGATTCTCATGTCTACAGATTCCCAATTTTACAGATTCTCATGTCTACCTATAACCAACCAGTAATTATTAATCGAGAGAAATAGGTGTTATCTCTTCGGAAAAAAGCTCCGATTTTTATAAATGTTCTAATTCTAATCACATGATCACACTTGTACGAGTATGTGTCTATATTTTGCGATGGTTAGACTAGAATTGGGAGTCTGTAGAATCGGAAATATGTAAATCTGGAAATCTGTAGAACAGGAAATCTGTAGAATTGGGAATCCGTAGAATTGGGAATCTGTAGAATTGGGAATCTGTAGAATTGGGAATCTGTAGAATTGGGTATCCGTAGAATTGGGACCCTGTAGAATTGGGAATCTGTAGAATTGGGAATCTGTAGAGTTGGAAATCTGTAGAATTGGAAATCTGTAATAGAAATCTGTAGAATTGGGAACAAACCTTAATTTTGGTTACAAAATGACGATGTGACGTCACTAACGATGGATCTCTTCTCGCTAAAATGCCCAGATGCCTTGGTAAACTATAAGTAGATTCATATTGTATAGCTAATTACGAAATTGCATACGGCTTAATGCTTAAATAGGGTTGGCAGAATGTTATTATCTGTAATTGAAGAAATATTGTCCTTCAAGTGGCCGCGTAACCGGCGTATTTAACCTTGTGTGTGTATCAGACTTGTTTTTCTTTTTGCCTATCCGTCATTGTTTGTAAACAAATAATCGCAAAACAAATAACTTCCTTTCCGTCTTCTTATCTCGGACGTGTTTTCGAATCCCGGCTTGTGCAGTCAGCATCAAAAACAAATATTCACTTTTCGACCTTATGTCTAAGAAATAAGGTCATAGAATGTATACATGTTTATGATGTCGACTGTATCAATGTTTTTTTCTGAAGTTATTTACGTAATATCATTGGATATCTACCGTTAGCTTTTCGGTGAAGATAAAACATCGTGTTTCCTCACGCCTACATATTAAATATGTGAAGAAATTGAAAGGTATATGTGAAGTCTACATGCCTAAACCACCCACAAAACAAAGGTGGTTTGGGCATGTAGAGAGGATGAATGAAAGAAAATTAACGAAGACAGTGTATATAAAAAGAGTGGAAGGGCAAGTTGGAATGAGAAGACCTAGCTAGGCGAACTTTCTCCGATCAAATTGGAGAAATCTTACAAAAAGGCCAGGTCAAAAGTACCCTAAACCATCGAGCATTGTATGAGAAATGTTATGAAGGTAAGTGAAACGAATGTGGTTTGTCAGGATCGTAGCAAAGGGAGATGTATATGGGAAAGTGGGGTATGTATATGTGAAGTCCCCAACCCGCACGGGGTCAGTGTGGGGAGTACTGCCCAATCCCTCTTATCCGTGAAAGGATGCCTGTGCCCAGCATTGGTTATATAGGCTGATTATTATTATGCTTTTTACTCATAATAATTATTTTCTTTCCAAACCAATTAGGCACACCATCCCTTGAATAACCACACGGTCAGTGAAAGTGTTATAACGTACACAAAACAGTTTTAAAGACGCCATGCATCTACAACGATGTGCAAAGCCCTACAAGTGTATAGCTGAGATTTTATTCATGGGCGGGAGACGCGAAAGCTAGTCACGCCATATTGGACGCATTCAGCCTCTCAGATCGGGCTGAATAGACCCTGCATTCTAAGGATGGGGCCATAGGAGTAGCGTTTGTGTAAAATATCAGTTTTTTTAATAAGTCGTTATTAAGTTCGGCCTCCTGCGATTCACTCGTTTTTAGGGTTCCGTACCTCAAAAGGAAAAAGTGGAACCCTTATAGGATCACTCGTGCGTCTGTCTGTCCGTCTGTCACAGCTGATTTGCTCCGAAACTACTGGACCGATTGAGTTGAAATTTGGTAAACTTATGTAAATTGGTTACCCAAAGAGGGACGCGTAAAGTAAATTAATGAATTCTGAACAAGGGGTGACTTTTGGGGGGTAAAGTGGAAAATAAAAAAAAAGTTTCGCAAATTGTATTGTGTGGCATATCAAATGAAAGGGGTTGTTGTAAGCATCTCAGATATATATTCTTTATAATTTTAGCAAAAACAGATTTAAAGTAATTTAGGAAAAAAGACGAATTTTGACAATCCCCCCCTTATCTCAGAAACTACCAATCTTAAAATTCTGAAAAAAATATGGAAAATAGTTCCTTGCCTAAGGATTACAGGAAAACCTATAAGAAGTTTGAGTATTCAAAGTAACGGGAAATTCTCAATATTTTACGGTACCCTCACCGCGCGAGTTGAACTCGCACTTGTCCGGTTTTTTTTAATAAGTCGTTATTAAGTTCGGCCTCCTGCGATCCACTCCTTTTTATATGACATCTCTCAGTTCATCCTTACAGGCCGAGCTGAGAACAACAGTGCTAAACAGTACAGTCCAGTGGCGTAATAGGGGTATAGACTCAACATTTATTACTAACTCTAGCCGCCCAGCACGCAAAAATTAACACTGAAATTTCAGTTACATTTAAATGGAATAAATTTGAATTTTCACCAACTGACAATGCCTTTTAATAGGCCTCTGGGCGGCTATAGGTCATATCAAAAGAAAGATGGCGAAGAAATATGCCTAGTGACGAAAATCTCAAAAAATTAATACCTAACAAATTATCATCCTTTCTTTTGCATCCTTTATAAATCTCTTTTTAGCCCAATGGTTAGCTAGTAGAGGATGCCATCAGGCATTAAGCTCGCCATTTATATATTTCTGTGTTTCGTGCAATACAGTTTAAATAAATAAAAATAATTAACAAAATAATTGATTGTACAGTCGCGGCAAAAGGTTTGTCACTCTTGGACCTTAACGGCATTGAAATAAATTCGAAAATTGAAAAGAGTTTCTTCGTCATTGCGTCATATAAAAATCGCGTATACTGTGGCCCTCAATGTAATACCCAGTTCACACTGCACTGCCGGCTCTCTTTATGACGCTACTTTAGATACCTATAGTCAAAATATTCGGGACCGTCAACTTCGGAAGTTCTTTACATACATTCTGGGTAAGAGTTCTGTATATAGGTTTGGATACGGAGGATAATACATGTATAGATTTTACTTGCTAGGTTTATTCGTGGAGAAAATCTCAAAACGTAGGTCTGTACGTTATCAGAAATACGGGCAGCGACGAATCCATTATCAAACGAGATTCTTTAGAGTCCATAGGTACACATATTACTCGTACAGGTGGCTCTGTATGTGAACTAGCGAGCCTGTACTTTTTAGGGTTCCGTAGCCAAAATAGCAAACGGAACCCTTATAGTTTCGTCATGTCCGTCTGTCCGTCTGTCCGTGTGTCATGTGGCATTTTACTCGAAAATTATAAGGTTTATATGAATACAATTTTGAGGATATGTGTATTTTGTTAGCCGCTTAAATATCGAAATAAATTCACGAAAATTTAATTTAAGGGTATTCTGGGACTAGAGGGTTTTGTGAATAAGCGATTATGACATTAGGTTATCTCGCCACTGTTAGGTGCTATTTTAGGGTATTTTGGGAATAGAGTATTTTGAGACTCATTCGTAATGGGGCGCAGTCCACTTGAATTTGGGTTGTATCGAGAGTGTTGAAAAAGAGGTTTTTGAGAGAAGGTGATTTCGAAATTAGGGTCTATTAATGATAAGAGTATTTTGGGTGTAGTGTAAAATCAGACGGAAGGAAAATACTGACCATGATTGTTTGATTCCAACATTTCCGCAAATCAGTCAAAACCTAATAGTACCTACCGATCAAATACAGTCCGTAATCAAGTGAGCGAATCTCTATAGTAAAACATCAAAATTTTCGTTAAATGTTCTTATTAAACTCAACAGCACAGGCCACTTCAAACAAAACATTTCCAGTCACAAAACCGTTCTGCCAACAGTTTAAAAATAAACAGAGAACTTGCGATCCACTTACCGTCATCGTTACGAGGGCAGTCCCAGAATTACCCGACCTGACACACTTAAAGAGGTTTTTATTTTAAATAATTACTCTTTTTTAAAATAATGCACTTTATAAAGTTTAAATTTGAAATTCGAACACGTAGCGTCGTTTATCTTTTGTTTAGTAGCCATCAATAGTGGACACTGTGAACAAATTTTCAGACATGGAGAAAATTGGCCATCGTTATGTGTTACAATACTTTCATTTGAAAAGTTTTAGTCCAACTAGTATTAAAGCGGAGCTAGATTCTGCTTTGGGGAAGTCTGCTCCATCGTTTACAACAGTAAAATATTGGGTGGCAGAGTTTAAACGAGGTCGCTCTAGTTGCCAAGATGAACATCGATGTGGTCGACCAAATGAAGTGACTACGCCAGAAACAGTAAAAAAATCCACAAAATGGTATTAGATGACCGTCGATTGAAAGTACGCGAGCTAGCAGACTTGGCAGGGATTTCAAAAAGTGCTGTACATCGCATATTAACTGAAAATTTGGATATGAAAAAGATGTGCGCAAGGTGGGTGCCGCGATTGCTCACAGACAAACAAAAACGACGTCGCGCAGATATTTCGACTGAGTGTTTGGCAAAATTTCACAGCAATAAAGCGGAGTTTTTGCCGCGTTTTATCACCATGGATGAAACGTATTTCACACCAGAGACGAAAGAACAGTCGAAGCAATGGACTCGAAGAGGAGAACCGGCCCCAAAGAAGGCAAAAACCGTTCCATCAGCAGGAAAGGTCATGGCCTCCGTTTTTTGGGACTGCCGTGGGATAATCTTCATAGATTATCTTCAGAAAGGAAAGACTATCAATGGCGAGTATTATGCTAACCTTTTGCATCAATTAAGTGAAAAAATCTGTGAAAAACGACAGCATCTGGCGAAAATAAAATTTTGTTTCATCAAGACAATGCACCAGTACACACGTGTGCCAAGGCCATGGCCAAAATCCGCGAGTTAAAGTTCGAATTACTTCCGCATGCACCTTATTCGCCCGATTTGGCCCCTTCCGATTTTTTTTGTTACCAAATTTAAAAAAAATGGCTCGGTGGTAAAAGATTTGCCAGCAATAATGAAGTGGAGGCTGCGGTTGATGGGTATTTTGACGAGCTCGACAAATCTTACTACAAACAAGGTGTTGAAGCTTTCGAACATCGCTGGGCCAAGTGCATAGAACTAAAAGGAGGTTATGTAGAAAAATTAAAAAAAAAATTGTAGATTTTCTTTTGTTTTCTTTGTCAGGTCGGATACTTTTGGGACTACCCTCGTAATCAACCCCTATTCTAAAAAAGAAAAGCACTTTAACCTATTCTTTTCTACAACGTCACAACTAGCTTGGCAACTCTATCCTTCTTTTACTTGGGAAATCTTCGGATGTTCGAGCGGGACGGGTGTCGTCTTTAGAATGTTCGAGATGGAATATCATGGAGGAGGCTGCAAAAAGTGCATTTTAGTTTAACAAGACAGACGACGGCTGGCCGTGTCTGCAGTATCTTACTTGAAAAATAATGGTCTTGACGGGTCAAAAGATAGACTGGGACGGCTCGTTTTATATTAGAGGAGATGATACTTGCTTGTACCTTGTCAAACTGATTTAAATATCGTTAGTAGTTGTGGTCTTTTGGCGTTTCTTTTTTACTAAGCGTTTTTTGTATATATGAGACGGATCGAGGAAAGTGCCGTCCTTGACCCAAAACGTAAGTGAGGAAGCTGTTTATATTTTTCAAAAATAATTAACTCAGCTGAAAAATCTGAAACTTTTTTCTGGTGCTAACGAAGATTATTCCTAACACCAAAAAATAATCAGGCACTTCTGATATCTTCATCCATTCCCCAGTACAAAGATTGCCCCCTACAGTCTACAAACAAACTAAGAAAAACTTCACCACGACGTTTTCACTTTATAACATTAGTACTGTTGTCTACCTCTACCTACATGTTATTGTATTGTTTCTCTCTGTAACTGCTTTGTTTGTGTGAGGTGTGCAATAAAGAGTATTAGTATTGTATTGTATTGGTTACATTGTACAACATCTTCACACAGACGAAATTGGTTTAAACTTCCTTAATATTAAAATTGTGATATCATTTCTTAAGTGGGAAATTTTCTAAAATGCTGAGTTTCGTCGTAGCCAGCAAGAAAACGCAACGTGTCCCTGCAAGAAATCTCGACGTTCAAAATTAAATTTTCCTCTGAATTTTTGTAACATTTTATTCAAAGCGGTAGATCTGATAAGCACGGGTGGTTTAACATTTGCACACAAGTTTAACGAAGCTTAGTACTTTTTTATCGGGACATAGATAAATGCCGAAGAGTCATGTCCGAAACCATCATTAATTCCTTAATTTCAAATATCCGAACGCAATTTTCCGCTAAACGAAAATTTGGATGCGGATGATTTAATGGCATATAATTATTATTAAATCATTTATTATCAGGCAGAGCCCATAAAAGTGTTAGTAGTTACAAAATACATAACTTACAAAACTATTGTTAATAAAAAGAGACAACACAGCCTACGATACATAAAACTTCTACATGAACACATTACGAATATTATTTGATTGGATTAAAAATAAGATTAAAATTATGGAAATGTCGACGAGTTAATTAAATAAAAACAACAATTACACATTAAATTCAAATAGTATAAATTAAAAATTGAGAAATTAAAAACATGTCACCAGTTAAAATCTACAAAGCCAGAGTGAGGGCCGATCCATCTTTATAATTAAGTTAGGTTAAGTTAGCATTTTCTTCTGAAAAATAAAAAAAATCCTTCAGCGGAACATGGATTTTGGAATTATTAATTTCGTAAGAAGTATACTTTCCGAGTAATGAGTTTTCGAATATATGTAGTGTACCCACGGCTTTCGACTGATGATGATTTTGAACTTTGAAATATGTTCAACGTTCGTAAAGTTAAGTAATCACCCCTCAGGTCATCAGTCTATTTTGAAACGTCGAAATAATTAAATATATTTATAGTAGCTTTTGCCCGCAGCTTCGACCGCGTAGTAAGCGTAATTTCAAACCGTCGACAACAAAGGAGGTTCTCAGTTTGACCCGTATGTTTTAATTGAATTGCAATTTGGCACAAATACTTTCAAGATTTTTCATGCCCACAATATTAAATTTTAAAATTGATGCGATCTTCGTAATTAACGTCCCAAAAAACCATAAAACGACACCTATATTGATATTTAGACATTTCAACCCCATCGCACCCCAACAGGGGAGATGGTATTTCACGTCCGCCACGTTGGACTTCAAAATCGTTGTTGTTTTCGTAATCAGCGACCAGCGACCCGGTAAACCATAGAAACAATACCCATGTTGATTTTCAGACTTTGTCACCACATTTCTCCCTTTTAGGGGTTGAAGTCTCAAAAAACCTGAAACACTTGTTTAATCATTTAACGTTAGGAATACTCCTGTGAAGTTTCGAATAAAATAGTCTGACTAATATTGTTTCCCCATACAAACTTTGGACCCTCATTTCCCCCCTTTACCGGGTGAATTTTGAAAAATCCTTTCTTAATGCACCCATAGACCTTATAAGGAACCTACGTGCCAAATTTGGAATCATTAGAACCAGCGTGCAGCGGTTTGGGCTGTGCGTTGATATGTCAGTCAGTCAGTTAGTCAGTCAGTCAGTTAGTAACTCAGTCAGTTTCTTCTTTTATATTTAGATTTATAACATTGATGATTTCCACAGTTTTCCGAAAGCAATCAACGTAATTATCCAAAATATCCCGCAGTCACGCAGGAATTCCAACAACCACTGGCTTAAGTGAAATTAATATTTCTAACAGATTGAGGGAGTTATGGAAACTGCTATAAGTACGGTTTAATTAAAATTGGGTTTCGTATTATAATGGAGGTTTAAATTGAGATTGCATGGCAGAATATTGCTGGACATGAGAGTCCATAACACAGCTGCTCTTTTTTAACCCATATGATGCCAAGCAACGCTACGTGTGCTACGCCATAGCGCGCATTTTTCCGCATTGTAGCGAAAAGCGCTTGTTGCGCCCTTACGCGGTCAATTTTATTACTTACTAGCGTCCGCCCGCGACTTCGTCTGCGTGGACCCGGGATAAAAACTATCCTAAAAGGGATGACATAAATTATCCTACTAAATAATGTCAATTAGAATTTTGGTCAAGTGCGAGTTGGGTTTTAGTTTTCCCATACATTTTGAGACCCAGCGCCTGATGAAGGCAACGAGCAAAAATATTTGGTCTCCATACAAAGTTTCATCCCCTGTTTCGTCCCTAAAAGGTATGAAATTTGACATAAATTATAGCCTATGTCCTATTCTGATATATAAGGTACATAACTGGAAAGTTTCATATAAAGTTTTGAGATTGAGTGGAACGTACCCATCCATCCATCCATACGTCCAAACTTTCACGTTTATAATATTAGTAGGATAGTAGGATATTAGTAGGTTATAATCATGTGTGCAATATATAGTTTGAGTTGAGTTGACTCATATATAAGTCATTATAATGTATTGAGGGGGTTCGTGTAAAAAATCACGCCGCCGTGTGAGAGATACGTTTATGTCTTTTGCACACGACTTCACACGAGAAAGCGAAATAGGTACAATCTTAGAGAATGGCTTTTATGGACAAATTGATCAGATTTTAGATGTGGTCATATAATACCGTATTTTTAATTTTCTATGTCATTTAATAATATATTGAGTAGGCTGAGGTAAAAAAAACATTTTTAGTCGGGGTAAGTTGTTTTTTACCGGTTTCGTAGTTGGACAGTTTTTTATTTTTCTCTTACAACTGAAGAAAATCTATACACTCACCAGTAGAAAATTTGGCCCAAAAACTTTTCGTGATTTCAAACTATAAATTGAATAAATTAAATAATGTTTTTGTGCATAGTAAACTTTTTCTAATTTGGGCCAAATTTTCTGCCGGTGAGTATATTTAGGGATATTCAACACGTTCACGGACACAACACCATTCTGGCAAATATTGTGCCGCCGCTGTTTTGTCCGGTATATATGTATGTAATTTATTTACAAACTAAAACTCTCCTCTTGTGGCAGCACGACCACATCCGTAACGTCTACAGACGTATTGTGTCATAGCACGCGTCATTCCCCTCATGTAAAATTGAGGTGGCCCTTTAAGATTTTGCTAAAGTGGCACAACATGCCCGCCTTCATTATAATCCTATGAAAATTTGTCGCCCGTGGACGGAGTGGCAGATGTGTCGCGGTGAAGATTACCGGCCACAGCCGTAGTGCCGTACCACGAGGGTCTCAATTTACGCCTGTGGCCGTACTGTCCGTGAACGTGTTAAGAGTCCCCAGCACGGTGGACTTAAGTCGACTCCCCATACAAAAGTAGTTAGGTTCTCATTTTAAAATGGCATACTGGAATAAAATTAAACTTTTTATGTAGGTACAATGGTCCATATTATCTAAATAATCAACTAAGTAGTTTCTGCTGTTTCTATTTTATAATAGAAATCATAATCAGCAACATATCAGCCGAAAGGCGTCCACTGCTGGACAAAGGCCTTCCCCAAAGAGTGCCATAACGACCGGTCATACGCCACCCGCATCCAGCGAACTCCCGCGACCTTTACCAGGTCATCAGTCCACTTTGCACCTTCCGGCACGTGATGTCCACTCGAGAACCTTTCTGCCCCAACGGCCATCCTACGTTCAGTAATAGAAAAAAAAAAGAAGTGATCAGAGACTTTGTGTAAAAAACGTAGTACTCGCTCTTTTTTTGTTCATTGTGTTTCACGTCATTGTAGCATGTCGTTTTAAAATGAGTACCAAACTAGGTTTATATAGAGAGTCCAGCGTCCAGGCGACCCTTTACCGTCAATTATATTTTTGTAAAAGGAAACATCACGGGGTCACGTCACATTTTGAAAGTCGAATACCGGCCTACAGAATGACAGAGACGTATTACAAAAGCGATATCCTAGGAATGCCTTTTTCTGCCAATCAAGACAAAAGGTATTGCTGCCCTATTTTCTTTCTGATGGACAGGATCTGTCAGAACCGCTTATCTATAATCTCAGCGGCATTCAATTCCTGGTTGCCCTGATAATAATTTAAAAGACATTATGCTCAGCGACATCCATTTTGGTATTAAGTATATATATAGTTCTAATTTGGATTTTAAAGACGTACATAAACGTGTGGATATCTCTATGACATGCCTGGGAAGTTTTGAATCAGGAAATTATAATAGAGGTTGTTTTATTTCAAAACAAAATAAATGTTAAAATTGCCTACCAATTGATTAACCAGATTTCTGAGTGGATCAAATGTTTGTATACTAACTATAGTTAAAGCACGTAAAAAAACAAAACAGAGGAACAAAGTTTCTCGCCATCAAACGTCACAGTTTGGCGAGTTTATATAAAAAGCTATAAAATGTTTTTTTTTTGAGTAAATAAATTTAAAAAAGGCGGACCCTCGCTGACGACTGCCGTAACAGGTCATACAAATTGATATAGTATTATGACGTTACACGTACTAACCGTTGTATGGATAAACACGTAAATAAAATTGCTGTTTTGGTCATGAAATATTGCGTTTAAGTCCCTATAGTTGTCTATTTAAAAAAAAAAAAATTGTAAGGATTCTATTGGCATCTTCGCTCTTGGCCGATATACATATTTTTCGAAAGTTTCTAGTCACACAAATTTATAATTTTAATTACTTAATGTTTTGTAATTTACACTTTATTGTAATAACTGGATGGTTTACTATCCGATTAAAAATTATATACATTCCATTGAAGAGGCTGGAGCCTTTTATTAGTTTCTTTTTAATTGGTTGAAAAAGATAAAAAGAAAATCCATGATTATAATTCAATACAATGCCCATTTTGGCAAAACCGAGTAGGTTTGTTTGCCGATGGGGAGTTCTTAACTACTGATCTAATTTATATTAGCTAATTTGAAAGTAGGTAATTATTTAGAGTAGGTAGTTATACAACTTATTTTACAGTTTACAGAATATAGGTTGCATTTTTACATTTTAAAAAGTGAATCTTCAGAGTTTTTCTTATTTTACATGTAGGCGGCTAGAGGCTAAGTATGATTAAAGCCCTCGATGTTCATACTTTTGAAACCCTTTAAGCTCCAAGCGCCAAAGTTTATTCAATTACAAGCCCTCTTATGGCTTAAAGCCGAAGTAACCGGATAAAAGTTCCAAACGAATCGCTTAAAATGGGTCCATAAAAAAAGCGATTTGGTAAATAACGCCTTATGAGGTTTTTTAGTGGGCGGCGATAAATATAGCCCCGGGCAACATTCCGCCGCAGTACACTCAGTTTTACAGTGAGAGCTTACCAATCGTAAAATAAGATGAATAATATATTCCTTAGGTAGGTAGTGGTGTCTTCGGCTACGGTATTCCCTGCCTGTCGTACAAGGCGACTAAAAGGGGTCCTCGGGGTGGTACACGGTTGCAGTTGGGGGCTGCAATCGGGAAAAAACCACTGGGGCATGACGTTAGGGCGGCACTGGTGCGTTCCGTAGGAGATCCCAGAGCCGTCCGAAATGCGTCGAGGAGGACCATCGGGGGGTTTTTAGTCGGTGCGAGTCCGACATAACCTCCGCGCTATCCCCGTGGCGTGGAGGTATCCAAAACGGATTTTCCACCCATAAAAAAAAGGTAGGTAGTGGTGTTTTTTCTTCAACTGGAAATCCAGAATTGAAGTTTCATTGTTTCATTGTAACTCATCATATCAACCAAAAGACGTCCACTGCTGGATACGTACAGGCCTCCCCCAAGGAGTTCCACAATTACTAGTCCAGCGCCATGCGCATCCAGCGGACTCCCGCGACCTTTACCAGTTCTGACTCAGAAATCTAAGACTACAATCCAAAGATTTTGAAAGTTAGCCCAAAAAAGATAGCAGCTGATATAGTATAAATATCCGTAAGTTCCATAACGCCACTCAAAACGATAGGAGAAGAAATTATTAAATTCTTTAAAAAATGTCATTTCATATTGAAAACCTGAATTATACAACGGTGGCTACTTTTGTCGTGAACAAGCCTTATGTTCTGACATCGAGTTGTATTTTTTTAAAAGCTTTTATTACAAGCTTTTATTTAGTTAGTTTCACATGTCCCGATGTTTGTCATTAAATCTAGCAAATTAAAGATCCACTTCCCCATAACCAATTGAGCTTAAATTTTGCATACATGTGTCAAACGCGTGACAATGCGATTTTATGATAACATGGTGCTAATCAAAGTCAAAGTGATTTATTTTTCAATTTAGGCATATTACATGCACCTATGAATGTCGATAAACTACCACCGGTTCGGAAAGAAAATCTCTGACTCGAGAAGAACCGGCGTAAAAAACTCGGCGAGGTGTCATTTTTTCAAAACAGTATACAATATATCATTTCAGTATCAGAAAATTATAAAATTTAAAAATTACATTGCTACAGTAGTAAGCCTATTTATTTTACGATAGATTTCTAGTGCAGGATTTTATCGCTGCCAAATATTCCTATCCATGATGTGTCCCGTTTTACGATAGATTTGAATTTAGAGTCAGTAAGTTCGGTAATGTGTTGATGAAGCTAGAAGGTGGCCATAGGAACTTCGCAATGAAACGAAACGACATAATCTCATCGCGTTTTACACTACATAATCTATCGCAAAATAAATAGGCTTACTACTTTAGCAACGTAATTTAAAAATGTTATAATACTCTGATACTGAAATGATATATTGTAAACTGTTTTGAAAAAATGACACCTCGCCGAGTTTTTTACGCTGGTTCTTCTCGAGGCAGAGGTTTTCTTTCCGAACCGGTGGTAGTTTATCGACATTCATAGGTGCATGTATTATGACTTTGCGTTTTGGCGCGTTAGAATCGTCTCAATGTTGATGACGGTATACAGAAAAGTACAGTCGGCAATGAAAGCTTGTATTTTTGACAGAAACCTATTTAATATTACCTCAAATTGTAACCAGAGGTACCGTAACCGATATTGCAAGAGTTATACGCATCTTGAGCTACTGAATGAAGCAAGTCTACTGTTCCATCATTCAAAGGGAGAAAGTTCAAGGTCGTCGGTAATGTGGTGTACAAGATAGGTGTCTTTATACACACTTGCTTAGAACCTTTAACGGGTGTTGTTATGCTCGCGTTATTCAATTTCTACGAACGGGAAGGAGATTAGCAAAGGTTTGATCGAATACATATTTGGTAAAGACGGTGGGGGAGAATACGGATCAAACAGAAAAATAGTTTTATTCTGAAATCGTTATAAGAAAGGTATTTTAAGTGGTGGCACCACGGCTGTAAACACGGAATTGACCGCCCAATGGAAAGCGGACACCATAGCACATATTCAATTCAATTATTTATTTCGGACAGTAGTATCCATAATGTGTTAGTATACAAGCACAACTTATCAACTAATGTTATTTATACAAACTAATTTAATCCTAATAGAGTTAGATGCTCCATCCCCTCGCATAGGTTCCTGCACAATGCAGAGTGTTCCAGTGGCAGTGCCTAGGTAATGGAGCATCCAGCCTCGCAGTCAACGTCCTCAGTCAACGTCAACATAAGAAATACTAGTTACAGTAACAGTTACTGTTACTTTTCGCTGCGTGTGTATACTGTGAGTAGTTACTGGAGTGTCAGTAGGCACGTGGCTAGGCTAAATACATTTGGCAGTACATCCGAGCGTTTGGTCGCAGAACGCTCACAGCCGTCAAATATTTACAATTTATCTATGAAATATGTGACTGCGGTCAACTCTTTCAATTCAATTCAATTCTTTATTCATGAACAATATACATTGTGTATGAAATATTTATAAATAATGAAATATAATAATAAGGCAGATTATTTTACATATAAGTCAATTTGACATATCAGTATAAATAATAACAACAATTAATTTAAAATTATACAAATACCTTTTCAACACTATAATAGCATCGGACCAACAAGAAGCGTTTCAATTTGCGTTTAAAAATTAACCAATTTGCAATGACTTTTAGCTCGGTGGCCAATCTATTAAATAACGTGACAGCCTGATACCTAGCACAATGCCTCACAACCTGGAGTTTTAGATAGAAATTGTGTGCAACATTTTTCTTACGTGTCATCATCATCATCATCATCATCATATCAGCCGAAAGACGTCCACTGCTGGACATAGGCCTCCCCCAGAGAGTTCCAAATTGACCGGTCCTGCGCCACCCGCATCCAGCGGACTCCCGCGACCTTTACCAGGTCATCAGTCCACCTTGTGGGGGGCCTACCCACGCCGCGCCTTCCGGTACGTGGTCGCCACTCGAGAACCTTTCCGCCCCAACGGCCATCGGTTCTACGTGCAATGTGCCCCGCCCACTGCCACTTAAGTTCTTACGTGTAGCTAGCCGCAATTCTTCCTCCTCATTTGTGACGTTTTTTGATTTTGACTTAACAAATTCGGTAAGAATAAAAACGTATAGACAGAGCACTGTGAGAATGCGCAGTCTTAAAAAATGATCTCGACACGACGACCATGCAGTGTCATCGTACGAATCGCTCTTTTTTGGGCAACAACTTTATTTAGTCCGGATTACGTATTACGTAATTTCGAGCTCTAAACGCGCGACAAATCATTCACGGCTCGTCCACAAGTTGAAGTGCCATAAGTGGGAGCCAGAGGCTTATACATATAGGTTTCTGAAATAATTCAATCTTGGTACAAACTTTTTTTGTCAACAGTATTTAGTTACTTTTTAATTCACAATCATCAACGCTGACGCAACGCAACGCGACGGATTTATCTCGCTTAGTTTAACCTTTTCCCCGCCACGATACAAGCAAAAAGTTTTGCCCCACGCGCCACACAGACGTCAAATGCGAAATTGAACCTCGTGCCAACGCACGTCAACGTAGCTATTTGACTGAAGAAACTGGCTAGATATGAAGTCGTTGGCGTGTGTGTGACAAAATGTGCGGACTTCGTATCAAGTCAATGGCGGTGAAAAGGTAAACGTATTAGTTATAACCCCTTCTTTTGTTTCGTAATCATTATCATAGTGGTGCCATAATATTGCGTTGTCACTGAATTGACATAAGACACATAAGTGGACAACTATTTTCTGTAACTAGTTGCCATGGTTACGTCACCTGAGTCACTTTTTAGGATTCCGATACCTCAAAAGGAAAAAAAGGATCCCTTATAGGATCACTCGGTTGTCTGTCTGTCCGTCTGTCACAGCCAATTTGCTCCGAAACTACTGGACCGATTGAGTTGAAATTTGGTACACATATGTAAATTGGTGACCCAAAGATGGATGCGTAAAGTAAATTAATTAATTTTGAACAAGGGGGCCACTTTTGAAGGGTAAACTGGAAAATTAAAAAAAAGTTTTGCAAACTGTATTGTGTGACATATCAAATGAAAGGGATTGTTGTAAGCATGTCCGATATTTTTTTTTATAATTTAAGCAAAAACAGATTTGAAGTAATTTAGGAAAAAAGACGAAAAATTACCATTCCCCCTTATCTCCGAAACCACTAGGATTAAAATTCTGATTCAAATATGGAAAATAGTTCCTTGCCTAAAGATTACAAGAAAACCTATAAGAAGTTTGAGTATTCATAAACACGTATGAAATTTCGATTATATACGCAACTCTCACCACGCGAGTTAAACTCGCACTTGTCCAGATGATTCCTTGTCATGTATGCATCTTCTAGGCATCTTCTAGAGTGGCGATACTGGCGACCACGTGCCGGAAGACGCGGCGTGGGTAGGCCCCTAGGTAGTTACGGCACCTTCCTCGATCGGTCTCATATTCCAAAAAAAATATATTAAATATGTATGGTAAACTGACACTAGCAATGATATTGACACTTGCAGCAGCTATATTGGTCATTACGAGTGTCAGTTTACCACAGATATTTAAGATAGTTTTTTGTAATATGACTTGACCCAAAACGTAAATGAGGAAACTGTTTATATTTTACAAAAATTATTGTGGCAGCTGAAAAATCTGAAACTTTTTTCTGGTGCTAAGGAGGGTTATTCCTATCACCAAAAAAATAATCAGGCATTACTAAAATGTTCATCCATTCCCCATTAAAGTCCGTGACTGTAACTGTACCTACTACCAAAGGGGATATATTTTTACCACTCACATATATTAGGGTTTTAACGCGGAACTTTTTGATTACCCCATATCCGGCCTAATAGCTTTCTTTACGATCCCCAAAATTAACTTCTCGAATAAAAGCGGAAATTAAAAGGCGAATAAACGCTTTAGTTATAAAACAGAATGTCAATATTCTCTTCAAAATTACTCCTTTGAGAATACGTTTTCATTTGACATGAGCCGTCACTGTCACTCATGACATAAATGAGTTTATAACATTTTATAAACTTGTGGACATATTGACAGTTCAATTAATAAATTGTATCATTTTATGTTTTCACTTATACTTGTACATGCTTATAAATTATAAATGTTCGCCTCTGGAACAGTCTACCCGTTTAAATCAGACTGTCTACGATTTTTAGGGTTCCGTACCCAACGGGTAAAAACCAGACCCTATTACTAAGACTTTGCCGTCCGTCCGTCCGTCCGTCTGTCTGTCACCAGGCTGTATCTCAAGAACCGTGATAGCTAGAGAGTTGACATTTTCACAGATTATGTATTTTTGTTGCCGCTATAACAACAAATACTAAAAAACCGGCCAAGTGCGAGTCGGATTGAGGCTCCCATACAACAGACATGATTTTTTTGCCGTTTTTATAGATAATGGTACGGAACCATTCGTGCGTGAGTCCGACTCGCACTTGGCCGGTTTTGTGACTTTTGAGCACTCGACTCTTTCACACGAAAATTGTCAATAAATTATGAAATGCAATTTTGGAATAACGATAGACTCGTATTCAATTCTATCGGTAGAAAGTAAGGCCTGCATTTTTTTTGTTTTTACTTTCATTTAATTTTCGAGCGCTCAAAAGTCAAAAAACCGGCAAATTCCGTATCATTATCTATAAAAACGGCAAAAAAATCATGTCTGTTGTATGGGAGCCCCAGTGCGACCCGCACTTGGCCCGTTTTTGAGTATTTGTCGTTATAGCGGCAACAGAAATACATAATCTGTGAAAATTTCACCCGTTGGGTACGGAACCCTAAAAATGGTCCCGTGATTCGTGTTTTAAAAGTCACTACGCAAGTTGTTTGCTAGCAGAACCGCGGATAGGTATGGGGACACCAAATAAAATAATCAATAATGTTGAATTTTCTCGAAAAAGGATTAAAAAAATACAATCGTCGAATGGAGCAAAAAAATTACGCTAAAGAATAAACAATAACTATGTTAATAAAGACGAAAAGCATGAGAAAGATATTGACAGGAGAGTGAATGCAGGGAATAGAGTGAATGGGGCACTGAACGCCTTTATGGGCAGCCAGAAAATATCACAAAAAGCACGCGTGGCTGTGCATAGAGGAGTGTTGGTGCCCACACTTATGTATGGTAGTGAAAGTTGGGTGTGGCAGAAAAGACATCAAAGTCGAGTGAATGCAGTAGAAATGAGAGCGTTGAGAAGTATGTGTGGAGTGAAATTGAGTGATAGAGTCAGAAACAGTGTATAGTCACGAAAATTGAGATGGGTATGTTAAGGTGGTTTGGGCATGTAGAGAGGATGGATGAAAGAAGATTAACGAAGAGAGTGTATGTAAAAAGAGTGGAAGGGCAAGTTGGAAGGGGAAGACCTAGGCGAACTTTCTCCGATCAAATTGGAGAAATCTTACAAAAAGGCCAGGTCAAAAGTACCCTAAACCGACGAGCATGTATGAGAAATGTTATGAAGGTGAGTGAAGCGAAAGTGGTTTGTCAGGATCGTAGAAAATGGAGATCCGTGATCTCTGCCTACCCCTCTGGGAAAGAGGCGTGATTATATGTATGTATGTATGTATGTATGTTAATAAGTGTCCAAAATTCTAAGAAGGCCTTCATATAAACTTGACTGACCTGAATTCATTAATAAAAATAGTGCTCACGCCAAATCTTGGAATAAGGTGCCCAAGCGGACCCTGGGCTCCTTTAAGGCACAACCGGGAAAATCATCGGGAGGATGACCGTTTTTGTTGTTTTTGACCGTAAAATCATGCGTGAAGACTGCAAAGTGAAAGTGCACTAAGCCAATGGCTCCGAACATATTAATTTTCGTATAACGTACAGCTTGCCAGCTATTGACCATCTGTGTACTATCTGTCTACGGTGTATGTGTGCATGTGTGTGTTTGCGACCGCAGCACGCTGAATTTATAGCTGGCGGTATTTCCCGTCACGTCACAAGCGTGCCTAGCATGTACACTGCGATTGCGCAGGTTCAGAACCTGGTAAATGCCAGTTTCTTTTCCACTGAATAATTATCCTAATCCCAGGATGCTATAGAAATATCCAAATGGTTCAACACAATATAAGTACCTAAAATTTTAAAGAATTTACTATAGAGAGATGTTTTGTTTCGTTTGATTTTAGAACAAACGAAAATATTAAATTATACGGCGCGCGAGCGAGTAATCGAAATGAGATTTCAGGATATAAATTCTACAGTGATGACATCTAAGTGTTAGCTCAAGGATTCAAGGATGGCATCTACATTAAGATACATGTCATTAATTTCATTCAATACTTTGGATGACCGGTTAGCCTAGTGGGTAGTGACGCTGCCTACGAAGCTCAAGGTCCTGGGTTCGAAATCCTGTAAGGGCAAATATTTGTGAGATGAGCATGAATATTTGTTTCTGAGTCTTGGATGTTTTCTATGTATTTAAGTATTTATATAGTACTCATAACACAAGCCTTATTTGAGTTAACTATGGGACTAGTTCGATTTGTGTAATATTGTCCCCTAATATAAAAAAAGTATCCAACAGTATCAAAAAAACCTAATATAAAAAAAAAAAACTGAAAAAAATTGTACCAAATTGTGTCAAAAAATAAATTAGGAAGAGCGCCTATGTCTTGAATGAAACATATATCATTACAATTTTAAGAGGCCCCAGGAAGCTTGACACAAGTCAGCGCCCAAAACAAACGTAGTTGGCTAAAACATGTAGACAGAAGAAGTTTTTTCTATTATAAATTCTAGCACCAGAACTAGTTTCTGACCTTGATACGGCGGACCACATTACATATACACAGTTTCATGTCAGATTTCCGATGATACTCTCGAACCAAAAAAAAAATCGTCAATCAAGATAATTATACGCGACCGAATACTCGAATGAATAATAATTAATAATTAATGAATAATTATTTATTCGTTCAAGAATAGTTACGTAGAATCAAGTTTGCACTTTTTTGTGCCCACAACCTTTTGTGAATTCGATACACCTACCAGGTTTTGATCTACAACACAACCTCGGCCTGTTTAAACAGCCATATTACGCTTTATTATGCGATACTAGGCCTGCTTAGTCCGCGGTTTTTGGACTCAGTTTAGCTAATCCAGCAAAATGTCATTTAATTTAATGTTCGCAATTTTTTGGGAAAAAATATATTGCCCGATTACGACAGAGCCAAAAGGAAGGGATGTGTTTTTAGTAGTATAATGTAGTATTTACGTGTTTTCCACCGAAGAATTTAAGATCATCATCATCATCATCATCATATCAGCCGAAAGACTTCCACTGCTGGACATAGGCCTCCCCTAGAGAGTGGCAAATTGACCGGTCCTGCGCCACCCGCATCCAGCGGACTCCCGCAACCTTTACCAGGTCATCAGTCCACCTTGTGGGGGGCCTACCCACGCCGCGCCTTCCGGTACGTGGTCGCCACTCGAGAACCTTTCCACCCCAACGGCCATGGGCATTTAAGATAGGTACTGAACCGATTTTGATAAATGGTCAATGGATTTGAAATTATGCCCCGGGTGACATAGGCTACCCATTGTAAGAAAAAAATAGTTTTTTTTGCCTAACTGCCGAAGGAAAGGAGGGTTATGTTTTTCGAGCGCGTGTATCTATGTATGTATATATGTTATGTCTGTGTGTATGTCTTATTCTTTGGCATGCCCTACAGCCTAAGCCGTTTGACGGGTTTCGACATATGAGGTGTCGTTGGATTCCTCTTAATCGTGGAAGTGACATAGGATATGATATTTGTAAAAAATCTGTTGGGTTTTTCGAAAATTCTTTTGATTTCACTTGTTCAGTTGTACTTTTCCGTAGACTAGTTACAGTTATTTGAACTGTTTATACTTGTTTTAAACATTGCAAATGGTCATTAAATACGTACCAGGTTATCTTATAACACTTATAACCGTGAACACAAAAACGGGAATGGCCCCGACCCACCTTTGATATTTACTGTCCACTAGTGAATCCATCCTGCCGGCTCATTAATCTTTTCGACGCCAACGATGCATATCCGCACCGCAGGTTCAACGCCAACGACTGATATATGCGACAAGGAGCCCAGCGCGATAGCAACCTTCTTGCATTGACATAAGGTTTAACTCCGCACTAAATGTCTCGTTGATTTGGCGTGTGGTTGACAACTTTTCTCTTTGACAGAGCGTTGAAAAGGTTAAGGGTCGCCAGGATGGTAGCAGTTTGTTTCTGTTGAATGAGAATACAACATGCCAAAATAATATGACATTTTGTAAACACAATGTGATCCGCCATATCTAGTAGGTCAGAAACTAGATTCTGTTGTTAGAAATTAAAATAGAAAAAATAGACCGAGTAAAAAGTTTTTCATACAAAGTCTGTATACTACCCAATAGTGTGTAGGGATCAACTAAATTTTTAGCTTGTTTATCTATAATACTGCCGTGCAATACTTAAACAACAGTAAGTGCTACTTTTGCGATTTTTTGTTTTTTCTTGATCTTGGACCACCGTGTCGAGACGCACACGTGTATATAGTCCACGTGCGATTATGACAATGGGAACATATAAAAATCGAAGCCTCCATGTACAGTAAATTAGAAGAATTTAGTAAATTATTGAGGTAAAACTAACTAAACTGCCGTAATAAAGTTGTCGGCTGTGAATTTTTAGACTTCACTGATTAAAATACAGTAAAGGTCTCATGTCAATCGTAAATTAACAAGTAAAGAGAAGTTAATATTTACGCCAAAAACTGTTTAAAATGCAGTACAATATAAATGTTCTAAAATATTTGTACTGTGTTTGAAATATTAAGGATTTTTTAGCATAATTACTAATTAAAATGCAGTAAAAATGCTCACTTACTGTGATTTAAACTGTCGTTTGGTTATTTTCAAATGTGTCCACTGCAATCGTGACGGCAATTTACTGTACATTAGGTTGAATATTGCTCTTTAGTTTTGTCTCCGACGCTGTGCGAGGCGGACCGGGCGCGTGTAACACTGGACTGCCGAGATAAGCAAGTGTTCAATACCTACTTTGCGTACGATTTTTATATATATTACCATTTTCACTATAACAATTGTTTGTTACATTGCTTTAAATGTATAGTGGACTTAATATTGTCTATCTTTCTGACAATATTTTATTGAACTTGCTGAGGTTGTTAGTATGAAGCTATGAATGTACTCGTAGTTATCTATGTATGTTTATGTAAACTGAAAGATTTAAGTAGTTTTCAAGTGTCGTTTCAGTTAGATAGATTAACTACATTGTAGGACAAAAATTAGATAATATCGATACCATTGATAAAATGCGGTGCCGTCGATCGTCCTACAAGTTGTCAAACACGGTATAAGTATTATAGTTAACACACCTCCGACACACGCTGCTGCTTTCCAAGGATTGAATTTACGTATAGCTTGATTTTTGATGATAAATTTTAATATGAATGAACCTGTCCCATGACATAATTTCAGTTTTTAGGGTTCCGTACCAAAAAGGTAAAAACCTCTATGGTGCGATTGTGTCTGTCTGTCTGTCTGTTTTTTTAATGGTTGGACCCGGTCACTAACTAGTTTGTTATTAATTTGTTTATGTGTATACAAATATAAAGTGCGTTCAAAATTAAATAAAGACTTTTACTAGGTACATTAGTATTCTATTTCTATTTGCAGAAAAATGAATACAAGATCGAAAAGAATATTGGCCATAAAAGATTAAGTGCCATGGAAAAAAGTCCGATTTTAATGATACTCGACGGGTTACTACTAATTACAACTACTTAGTAAGAGATATTTATTTTAATTTCTCATGTGTAATACAATTGCACTTTAATCATTGATGTGAATTACATTTTTTAATATACATATGTGTATTCTTTGTAAACATACCTTATTTGTACCACGACGTGTTGGTATCTCGAAGAACCCAATCAATATATATACTAAGTAAATTACAGTAAATTGTTATGAATACTGTACTTTAGCTTGCAATTAATTCAAGTAGCTACTAGTGTACGAGGGTTGTTTGCAGTAATCCGCTTTTTTACTGCACTTTATTCTGCATTTATTGTGTTTTTAGTTCTTTTCGAGAGTACAGTATAACTATAAAAAATTGAAAAATAGCAATAGTTTATTCAATAATTGTTAAAATAAAGAAGTGTTCACTTATTCGTATTTCATGTATTCCATGCTATATTTTGACATTCAAGCATTTGTAAATAATCATCGAAAACACCAAAAAAAACATGTTTGAAAGGGTTTTTTGCGTTTTTCTCGAAACTCACTTTTTGCACTTACTGTTGTTTAAGTATTGCACGGCAGAATACTACAATCGCTGTAATATACCAGCCCATGCAACCGTAGCGATTATGGCAATACCGAAGCAATTAAAGTTTGAAGATCCAGAATAAAAGAGAGAGAGAGTAAGAGAGAGTTCTTTTACTATAACCAAGGACCGGAATTCTTCATAGCAAAAATCAAACTGTCAGAGGGAATGACCAAATTGTTTTATCGACAATTCCACTTATCGATGTTACGGAATATTATCGCATATCGACTTATACGATTATTCTGTAACATTTGACCTCTTTGATAAGCAACCTGCATCTCCATATTTTACGTCGCTTGATTGTCATAAGTAATTTCCGTGCCGTGTTACTAAAATGGTTAATCCTAAAAGAAAAACCGTTAACAAATGGATAACGAAATATTCTTCTCTTAGTTACAAAGAAGATTCATCCACGATCTGATCACGATGTGATCTTCATTTAAAGCAGCTAAAGAAACATTACGTTGAAAGTCACCTAGCGAGTAAAACTCATGCATCAGAAAAATGCTCAAAGCTGCTACTCTTTACTCTTAGTATACTTGTTTAAACTTTTCATTGTGCATTGTGCCATATTAAAACTCTAAAATAAAAATATTTTCTGTTTTATTCCTTACCATTATGCTTACATACATAGTATATATCCAAAAGCTTGATTAAATTAATTCGACGATGTGTCATTAAGTGAGATTTATTTATCGATAGTCGATAAAACACTTTGGTCAAACCCTCTGACAGTTTGATTTTTGATATGAAGAATTCCGGTCCTTGACTATAACAAATCTCAATTGCAGCAATACTCTTAAACGTACTTGATCCGTAGATACTTTTGAGCAATGTAGCTTCGTTATTTTCCATTATATTTCTATTATAATTCATATCAACAGAAACTTGTTTCCGACATAGACATTGTGTACAAAAAGTTTAATGTTATTCCAGTAGGTATGCCGTTTTAAAATGAGAAACAAACTAACGTTTATAACACTTTAAACTCTCGCGCTGTGAACACAATCCTATTAGTAGTTTATGTACATAATGAGAGGCCTTAAATCACGAGTGTGGTTTTATGAAAAGAGCGTAAGCGAGTTTCATAATAGGATGACACGAGTGTTGTAAGGCCTAATTATGTACAGTTGCATACCACTACTTTATCTACACCCATACAATAAATCCTCAATGATGTGTTCGGGAACCATTAGAATTACCGCCATTGCACCGCCATGGCCGACTAGATTTCAAATCGTGACCAACTAGAAGACCATAAAGGTCATGATTTGCTCTCCACGCTTCGAAAGAGTCTTTATCAATATCGATATCTTAATTGATTTTTATAAATCTTATTCCTATAATGCTGGTCATTACTGTCAGTTTCCGAACGCATTTTAGCGGGTTTATAGTATGTGTGTAGATAAATTATTATTTTACGCGGATCTAACTACGTTTGTATGGAGAGTCAACTTGAGTCGACAGTGCTGGAGACTCTTAACCGTAGATTTCTAGTTAGGCACTAGTTTTATCTAGCTCAAATAGCTGAAGCCACGGGCGACGGGGCTCGTGCTCATTAATCTGAATTTCTGAGCGAAATGCAGAAGCGACTCGCCAACAATGCGTCGGCGTATTCCTATCAGCTTTACGTTCCATGTGAATACGGCCTTTAGGATCCGATGGTATGCACACCTGTATTTATTTCCGATAATTTCAATATTATTTTTTTACTAACTCTACGCAGATGAACTGAAAATATATCATACTGTAAACAATAATAATGATTGTAAGCAATTTCAGCAGGACTTAGATCGCTTTCTCGGACTATTGTGCACCTAATCAAAGTCAAAGTCAAAGTGATTTATTCTTCAATTTAGGCATATTACATGCACCTATGAATGTCGATAAACTACCACCGGTTGGGAAAGTAAACCTCTGCCTCGAGAAGAACCGGCGTAAAAAACTCGGCGAGGTGTCATTTTTTCAAAACAGTATACAATATATCATTTCAGTATCAGAGTATTATAAAATTTTAAAATTACATTGCTACAGTAGAAAGCCTATTTATTTTACGACAGATTTCTAGTGCAGGATTTTATCGCTGCCAAATATCCCTATCTATGATGTAGGTAGTCGTTTATCTTATAATATGCTTTTGAAATAAGTGTCCGTTTTACGACAGATAAATTAGAATTAAACGTAAACAAATGTAAACTTATAAGCATACCCCGGGGTTTTTGGTGCAGGAATGAATGACATTAGCCAAAGAATAGGTACTCTCTGTCCTCAACTCCGTGCTGGACGCAGCACCGTCCTGTGATCTGTTCACAACCAAATTGGCCTGCTTGTTGCAGGAATGCAAAGTTTTTATAGAACGTGTGTTAGATTAAGATCTGTGACGCTTTGGCGGTTAGCTGTAAGTTGCAGATGTACCTTTTGATAATAAACAATAAACAATAAACAATAAACAATAAACAATAAGATATCAAATAATAAGTATTAACTAATCTCATTATGTCCATAACACCACTGGCGTTATGGACATATCGGAGGCCATTTACCAAAATAAGTTGCAATTGCAATTGGCTGGTCACATCATGCATTTAAAGTGACAACTGATGGACGCACGCCGATGCAAGAGACCGACGAATAATCCATACTAATATTGTAAATGCGAAAGTGTGTCTGTCCGTCTGTATGTTACCTCTTCACCGATTTAGATGCAATTTGGTATAGTTTGAGTCCCGGGGAAGGACATATAATAGTTCTTGAAGTGGACACTTCTTTGCTCGCGTTCTTGTATAGGGGTACAGTTCGAAATGTATCACGTGACTTCCGGAAATACTTTTTGTAGGGAAGCCTAATCTGATTTTAAATAATTGTTTGTTACATGTTTTAATCCTTCTTTATTTGCCATTAGTTGTTAATCACAAAATGTTATTTAGTGTATGTGGCGGACATGAAAATGATGCTGAAATGACCGCCATTTTTAATGTATCGCGAGTCAAATGGATTACGTCAGTCAATGTTGCCGTATATACCGATTTATCTGTACTTATACAGATTTTAGTGAATAAATTGAGATATATATTTTACGGGTACACCATAATAGCAGATTCCTTTATATAATCAAAACACTTTGAATTTAACAATTAACTAAAAATGCTTAAATAAGTGCTTTATGTATCTTTCCCTTTAGATTAAAATCAATCGCAAATCCATGGGATACACTTTAGGACAGGGACAGTTATTATAATACCGATGAATTATACCAGTCAGACTCGCACTTGGCCGGTTTTTTTATTAGGGTTCCATAGCCAACAAAGAAGTAACCACTTAAACTTAATTAACGGATGTATCTCCGTCACAACCCGCTTCTTTTATCACGGAAATCATGTTCCTTGTTGCCTACGGAGCCCTAAAACAGTGCAAGTTTAATAAAAGCTTGTGAAAAATGAGCTAGTTTTACTACAAATACTGGTATTACGGTGACAATGAGTTAACACACTCATAAAGAGACGTTGCCTTATCTTGTTTTGTTCTTATTCGTATTCGCGCGTCGTACAGGCATAAACTGTGGGGCTGCTGAGCGGGCGGGCAGATAAGCGAGATATGTTGTGGGTACATTCTTCAAGGTCTGAATAAATAACATAGAGTTGATATTTGGATAAATTAAAATTCTGGCGTCATTTACCGTGGTTATCTTATCTTATCTAGTTGAGGGCCTTTTCGGATACACTTCGACCCAGTGGGATCTTTTGTGCATTTGCCCTCCCCTTTAATCTACTCCCAAGCTCGCTCCATCATTTCCACAAAACGGATGATGCAGCTTAGTGGGAGCACCTTGAATTCCTTGGGTTGCGGGTAGCCGTTACCAAAGTGATTCATTCTTTGTCTGGCAAGGGCATGACATTCACACAGTAAGTGTTCCATAGTCTCATCCTCCTCGCCACACATTCTACAGTCTGTACCATTTACCGTGGTTACATCTCACGTCTATTGGGTCACTTTCCAAAATACAGTGATTTAGTGGGTTTAAATACACTTAAGGTTTTGATGAAATGTATAACTCCTGTTTGTGTGCCATCTTCTAAGCATATAAAAAGTCCAATTCGAAACATTACGATACACGTTTTAACGGATACAACAACAATAGTTTACTGTATACTGAATACTGTGTCATATGTGAAGTCGCTCATACAACTCCATACGCCATCAATGAAAAAAAACGTATACGATAAAACGGAACAGAATAACGGAGACCCTGTGTGAACGGGCTCTTACTCAGTATTCAGTATACAGTAAACTATTGTTGCTGTATCCGTTAAAACGGGTACCGTAAATACGGAGACTCTGTGTGAACGGGCTGTAACGTCGGCTGCCGTGCGAAAACGTGTGACTCATTGTCCCGTTCCGTTGACTGACATATCAACGCACAGCCCAAACAACTGGTTCTAGAGGTTTCAAATTTGGCACGTAGGTTCCTTATAAGAAGTGCACTAAGAAAGGATTTTTCAAAATTCAGCCTCTAAGGGGTTAAAATGGGGGTCCAAAGTTTGAATGGGGAAACAAGTTTAGATATCGAATAAAATAGTCGTCATTCGAAACTTCACAGGAGTATTCCTAACGATAAATGAGTAAATACATGTTATGCAATTTTTCATCAATGTTTTCTTATACGTTATCACGTAAAATGATCGTCCGTAAACTGACTTTACAGACATCCATTTTTCATTCATGAGAGGAGGCTTGTGCCCAACAGTGGGACGTATATAGGCTGATGATGATGATGAAAATTATTTGATGGTTTACTATCCATTTAGTACCACTACGTTATCAATTTTAACTTGAAGAAACTAGGTACCCTTTTCATCGCCAATCCTTCCGTACTGCTCTTCTATACTTTCGTGGAGTGGACCATTCAATGCAGTCTTGACTTTTGACTTGGGCGGTCCAACGCATTCTAAGAGGTAACGCGTTAAGAGATTAGTAGTTGCTAAATAGCCCCTAGGGCCCTGTATTTTATGAAATAAACGGTTAACCGGTTAAGCATCATTCTTATCGTCTTCCGCCTCGCCCGCCTCCTGGCTCCTCCGGATAATCGTTGATTTACGACTATCATCGCCGCGTGATTTAACAGCGCCATTTTTATTTCTACACGTCACATTATATTGTAATGATTCTGTTGTTATTACTAAAATCATTGTGTACAGATTAGAGTTGAAAATTCTCGAAAAAATCAAATCGTTTTTTTTCAGGACGTTTTGAAATTTTCGTTTTTTTCCGTATTTTTCAATTTTTTAGGGAAAGAAACGAAATTTTTATATTAATTACCATATTTATTAATCACTGTCACTGCCATCATCTAACTCTACCATACCCGAATCGTTGACGTCGACGACACTGGAACAATTAATTTGCAAGTGTAAATTAGATCTAATATATATCACTTTATTCAGCCGTGCTGGCAAAAGCCGGTTTCTATTCTTGGTGTGAGTGCAACCAAACAACGACCAGTTCCTCTCTGATGCGGCAGATGACGGAGGGACACTAAGTAACCTCACGGCAATAGTTGATAGAAGTTTTGTTGCACACAATCCTCTCCACCAATTTAGAGGACTTATGGTCATTACAGGCTGTCATATGAATTCGTTGACCCAGAAACCGCCTTTTGCTTGGTACCTATTCAGCAAACTGACCCATTAAGTCACAGGTATTAATGTGCATACAGTCCGCTAATTTTGTCAAATATTGTGCCATTTTCAAAAACTCATTGTCAGTTAACATTTCATATTCGGTGAAGACCGATTTATGGAATCTGGGATCCCACATAATGCGGCTAAATGCATACCTAGGTTGTATGCAAAATTCTTTGCGGTTCTGTACGAACGTTAAAAACGCATCTTTGCTATTTGCAAATTCGCGACAGTCATCAGGAAAATCTATTATTTGAATTTGTTTATTTATGATCAAAAATGCAGCGGGAACCTCTGAAAGAAGTGCATTGTCAGACTCTACTAAGGAGGCGTAGTTACCTAAACTATGGATTAATTATAAATGGAAAAATTCACAAGTTCTTTTCAAAGTGCGTTTTTTTCCGTTTAGGTATTCCGATTTTTTTGTTTTTTTCTGAAAAATATACAAACTAAGTGACATTGTTTTTTTCCGAATAAAACTTAAAAAAACATAGCTTTTAGAAAAAAACGGGAATTTTTCCGGGTTTTTTCAACCCTAGCACCAAACCGTCCGTAAACTTAAGCGGTGTTCGTATTCCCTGGTCTGAATCAGAATTTATGGACAGTTTTCCATATTTGGGCCATTCTCATTTTCTGTGATTTATTTTGTACATTTTTTAATGCAATACATGGAATAAACATTCTAAAGAATACTAATTATTTATTTGAAAAAAAGTCTACATAATTCATAACATTTGTGCATCGTAAAGTCGTCACCTCCATGGATAAACTTATTGAATGCAGCCATAATTGAAATACAGTGAACGTAGTTTTTGAACGTCCATATGATAGATAACAAGTATTACGCCATTTACGCCATCTTGCAAGTTTATGGCAGATGCTCAGCTCATGGCGAACAATGTGGGAGGTGGGATTTAAAAGGATAGTAGAGTCTGTCAAGCGAGCCGTGTCCACAGCATTTTTATCAAATTCTTTATATGGCAACAATTTCACCTATGAAATAAACTGTCAGTTGTAAGTACCTGTTACGCCGCCATACATTTCGTGTTACCAACATTTTTTTTAAATTTGCCGCTCTTTTCCTGGGACACGACTCGCTTGACAGACTCTATTTTCTTAATTTCGCATGCTAGTTTGGTCACTTTTGTGGATCACATATTTTAAGAGGGCGTTATAGTGCACATTAGCGTACATAAAACCGGCCAAGTGCGAGTCGGACTCGCGCACGAAGGGTTCCGTACCATTATCTATAAAAACGGCAAAAAAATCATGTCTGTTGTATGGGAGCCCCAGTCTGACTCGCACTTGGCCGGTTTTTCAGTATTTGTTGTTATAGCGGCAACAGAAATACATAATCTGTGAAAATTTCAACTCTCTAGCTATCATGGTTCTTGAGATACAGCCTGGTGACAGACAGACGGACGGACGGATGGACAACGAAGTCGTAGTTATAGGGTCCCGTTTGTACCCGTTGGATAAAGAACCCTAAAAAAAGGAGGCCACTACACGCACTGTAACGCCCTCTTAAAACTAAAAAATAATAGAACGATCCAACTAATTAAACGCTAACCAATATTGTTACATCCTATTATCTTAAGTACCTGCTATCAATTCAGAACAACAACAGTACACTGCTCTCTCCAAAGATAACAAAATGTCTGTACACAGCGCGTGTCTTTAATACGAACAATTATACTTTAAGGGCAGCTAGTTTAAGCCCCTGTGCATGCGTTTTATGTAACTTGTGCAGTTGGAGACTGGTGCCTGGAGGAAACCTGTATGTCAGGACATCAGTTCTCCAAACCTCAGATGTCTAGCATCGGAGATCATGGTGCCATTACAGTTATGATGTAATTTGAAATGGAGTTAAGTAAAAAAAAAAGTCTTAGAATATAAAGTTGAATTCAGCGCCCTCTATTACATTCATCGGGACTTCGGTAGTATCTTGCTTTACTATCAGTTCTTCTCGAGGCAGAGGTTTACTTTCCGAACCGGTGGTAGTTTATCGACATTCATAGGTGCATGTAATATGCCTAAATTGAAGAATAAATCACTTTGACTTTGACTTCAGTCCCTGGGCGACCGAGCTCTGCGCGGGTGAAAATAGAGTAAAAACTAAGAAAAAGAATTTTCCCAGACATGAGACCTAGCTAGATCGATATTTCTTTCTTTCTCGATCGATCGTTAGAGCCGTTTTCGAGAACGTGAATGCATATATATATACAAATATTGCTCGTTTAAAAGTATATGATGTTCTGTATAATTGACCCAACAAAGTATCGATTCTCTTTTTAAGTAAGAGACACTTCACTAAGACACGTTCTCTGAAACTATCGATCTTCGACATTCCGTAAGTTCTTGCTGAATTCAAGTCCTTCTCGGCCTTCACGAGGCACTTCATGATGGATCGCGAAGTATGTAAACGAACACTGTCTGGCGCTTCGATCAATCAGTCAGTCGAAACCTAATCGTGTAAATTACAATACCTACAGAAAAATTGCTTTGACTATAACACAAACTATAAACTATATTTAAACACAAAAACATTGGTATTGTTAGGTTTATATGTACCTATATATATATATATATATAGGTACATATATACAAATATTGCTCGTTTAATAGTATAGGATTTTACAAAATCATTGATATATTCACGAGTAAGGACACATTCGTCTGGGCAGACTCGGTAGCTAATTAGTTCCACCGTACGCCAACAGAGGGTTAGAACGAGTAATATTTGAATTAGAGACAAAACAATGGACGGTAGAGTTGGCTGTCATTGAGAAAAAAGCTTGACAGGAGGTGGACGCTCTCCTTGGAGGAGATTTTATCGAGGCGAGATAATGGTGTGACGTGTGCGGTTTTACCCTACCATCAAAACAACATGAGCTGGACCAAGTTACAGCTGACGTGGCGCGGCCGTGAGTGATGTGGAAACATTAATCCATTTGGATGCACATGTAGATCCATTTGTCACCAAAACTAACGACGCGGCACCTAGCCTTACGCAGCTTGGAAACAACTTACTCCGTTTAAATCTACTGCTGATAGAATGGAATTGCACATACTGTCCTTTTTCTATCGGCAGTAAGGGAAATGTATTCACGTACCACCGTAGAACCCTGTCGCAGTCGACAGGCCGCCGTCGTTCAAACTCAAGTGATAATGTCACCTTATTGCGATAGGATTCTACTGTTGTACTGTACCTAATGTAGTAGTAGTGGCTCTGTTAGTTGTAGAACTAGGGAGCGTGTCTTTTTTTTTCGAAAAGCTTAATCGACAAATAAAAAATATCGAACCTGCTCACGAAATTCGGTTGAGAAATGTGAATAGAGGAGAACAACAGGACATCCGGACCATTTGAAAGAATTTTGGCCAGAGCTGAAACGTAGAACTTCGTTCGCTTCGATCGCCTGTTCAATACCTAACTCAATAAGAATTATCCATGTCAACAAGTGAAGCTGAATATAAACACAACGTTAATCCCCACGACATTACAATTCAACTCTCAATCAATCTAATGTCTCCAAGAAATTCATTATTTCCCTTTATTTACCGTCAAATAATCCGCAACAACATTCCAATCCCCATCAATTAGGAGGGGCATTAGGCAGTGATAAATACAATTTATCAGAGGAGGAGGGTGCGGTAACTAAAGATGACATTTGAGATTAGTGCAGACTTATGGGGTCAATGGAAAGGTGAATTTCTGGATGTGAGAGATATTATTCTAGGGCCTAATTTTATTATTAATACGATGGTGTAAGATTGTAAGTTTGTATGTATCGGGTAATCTCCGAGCCCGCTTATCCAATTTCACATCAACATACATACACTCACACACAAACACTCACACATTATGAAACATTGTGTTGTTATGTAACATTTTATAACCTCTGTGTAGGACCATTACCAGCAGACAGATTTTAAGCACACGGTCTGTCTGCTGGTAATGGTCCTACAGAGAGGTTATAAAACGTTACATAACAACACAATGTGTGCGTGTTTGTGTGTGTGTGTGTGTGTGTGTATGTATGTTGATGTGAAATTGGATAAGCGGGCTCGGAGATTACCCAATACATACAAATATACTATCTTACAGAATTTTGCTAGACTAGACTCTGCTAGGTTGAAAATAGAGAAAATACGCAGAAAACGAATTTTCCGTGATATGAGACCTAGCTAGATCGATTTCCCGCCCCCGTAAACCCCTCTATTCCAAATTTCATCGAAATCGTTACAGCCGTTTTGGAGAGCGCGATTGCAAATATATATAGGTACATATATATCTCTTTATATACATACAAATATTGCTCGTTTGCGGGTGGCGCAGGACCGGTCATTGTGGCACTCTTTGGGGGAGGCCTATGTTCAGCAGTGGACGTCTTTGGGCTGATATGATGATGATGATGATTGCTCGTTTAACAGTATAGGATACAGGACTAGCAGAGAACACAGGCAAATTCGCGGGATTAAAAATAGCCTAACAACCATCCAGGAAGTCCATTATACACGCAGGTGAAAGAAGTTTTGAAATCGGATAAGCGGTACCGGAGTTTATCCGTTATATACAAACCTATTTCAAATAAAGCTAAAATCTCACCGTTTTTTTTCGCTCTAGTATAATAGAGGGAAAAATTCAGCTTTATTTACTATACTATTAGTATAGAAGACTTAGAGCATACATAACTGAAGTAGCCTTATCCTCCTGGATCCCTCGGTACTCACTTGAGGTCATAACATTTCAAAAAATCTGTAGTCAAACGTCAAACCGTTTCAACAACTTTACATGCATATAACGTTTCCGAACGAAACTGTCAACCTAAAAAAATAAACACCGAGTCATAAATGGCCAATCAGCGAGCAGTGCGGCTTTGACATCGGACACCACCGGTCACACCATGCCCCGCGGTAAGTAAATCCAGATTTATCTCGTTGAAAGTCTAATTATATATTTTTGTTTGATTTTGATTAGTAAATGTTTGGTGTCTGTCATATGTTAGTAAGTAAATTTCCTCTGAAGGAATAAAAAAACTTTAGTTTTATACAGCTGTAAAGTTTATGTACTCGTGCGAGTACGAGTGGACTTAGCATGTAGTTTATGTTCTCCTACGAGTACAATCGGTCTCAATTCGGTAAGTTTTTTTTGATTTAACATTAAAGTTAACTATTTATATTTCCAATTTTCAGGACTGAAAGGACTGAAACAGCCTTAACCTCGACGAATCCGACGGTCTTTCCGAAGGCGAAGATGTTTATGTCACAAGTAATCTTAAATATAATAGTGCCGTTATATCTGAAAGCGACGACGAAAATAGCGATATTTTTGTCAATATTCAAAGAATATCACAAGATATAACTTTTCGGTTCCTAGTCCAGCTTGTTGATTGCCAGTTGGAAATAGAAATAGAGGGGATCAAGATTTTCTAGTCCAAGTTTAAGGAGTGAAATAGGCGGTTCATCAGCAGCTCCTAGTCCAAGTTTGGCACACGATTTTGAAAATGAAGAATGAAGATGTTCCCAGTCCATCTGTTCCACCAGCAGAGGTATGTTCTTCGACAGGCCGAAGGTCAAGAAGGCTGGCACGGGGACGAAATCCAAGAGGACGTGTCCGGAGTCTAACTAATCGCAGGGATGTAACCTCAGCTCATGAACGGGTAAACCCAGCAGGAGCGGCTCGTGGTGGACAGGTGACTCGGGGCAGACCGGCGATTCGTGGCAGACAATTGAATCATGGTCACGGTGCCAGAGCCCGAGCACGAAGAGTTTCACTCCGCCCATATTATTACTCAGCTGACTGGAAAGTTAATCAATTTTTGCACGAAATACCCGGACTTGCTCAGCCAGCTTACATAGAACGTAACCTACAAGACAGTGAGCCTACAAATTTTCTTAAAGATAAATTAGAATAATATTTATAATATTATTCTGCAAAAAATTGATGTAGAAACTAATGCCATTCTATTCTAACTGCCATTCTGAAAACAGGTAAATCTTTTGGACTAGCTTTAACATGCAACTTACGTTGCATTGTTACATTACATAGTTTATTTCAGAATAGTATGTTTTTGTTACTGCTTTTAAAGATTGTTGATGACACCGAATTTATATTTACACCTGTGCTTTAATAAGTACTAATACATAAGTATTTTTAGTAAGTAAATATTATGCAAGTAAAATTGATTCTTTATAGTATTGCAGTTTATATGATACTGTTTTATTATGATACTGAATTTATAAGCCTGTGCTATAAATAATTAGTACAAATATGTAAAGTTGATTCTTTATAGGATTGCGGTTTATACGATACTGTTTTCTGCTGTGTTGTGCTATAACTAATTAGTACTTACAAATAAGTATTTTTTGTAAGTTTTTATAGTAATAAAGTTGATTCTTTATAGTATTTTAGTTTATTTGATACTGTTCTCGAGTGAGGACAAAGTCCCCACGTACTCGCCTGAGGACATAAGGAAAAATCGAGGGGAAAACTCCAAGATTTTTTAAACTAATTTTCCGACATTGAGAGATAAGTACTTAATAATTTTTTTGAAAAAAATATCACTTTTGGCACAATCGATACCTCCAGGATCCAGGAGGTTATGTCGTACTTGCGTACAAAAAAGTCTGCCGAATTTTGCAAGGGCGGGGGGGGAGCATCTTAATAGGATATTGAAGCTCAATTGTATATTAAAAGTTTGAAGTGGTTCAACGTTTATGATATAGTGCTTACAGCAACATGCGGGCATTTTTATGATCAGTGTTCTCTTGCGAGGCGATTTTGTGATCGATTGTGAGATTGTCTTTGTATGACTTTTTGCACATTGTGTTTTTTTACAGAGGGGTAAGTTACTGAAAGGCTACTCCTGTTATGTATGCTCTAAGATAGAAGATGATATACGCGTTACCGAAATACATTTCTTTGATGTACACTGTACACGGTGTAAATGTGATCCTCATTACTTGTAAAAGTTCATTAAATCACGATTAACTACTTACTCCTACAATACACGTCAACATGTCTCTGTTCACTCAAATTTCAACTCTATATCTACACAATTACAGTTGAAAGTAAAGAGACGAGCGTTACAAAGGGCGGTATGTCAAATGTGATTTGCCTCGTCGAGGAGATCGCGAGTCGGAAGCGAAATTGTTTTAATTTCCTCCCCGGAATACTCGTGCTTCGAGATTTATGCGGAGATATTGTATAGATGTTCTTTCGTATATACTCGTAGAAAATCTGCGAAGAAGCGGCCTATTTTTAAACAACTTCAAAAAACCGGACAAGTGTGAGTTCAACTCGCGTGGTGAGGGTTCCGTATATAATACACAAAAATATTGAGAATTTTCCCGTTACTTTGAATACTCAAACTTCTTATAGGTTTTCCTGTAATCTTTAGGCAAGTAACTATTTTCCATACTTTTTTCAGAATTTACGCCTAGTTTTCCGGAGATAAGGGGAGGGGGAATGGTCAATTTTCGTTTTTTTTCCCTAAATTACTTCGAATCTGTTTTCGCTAAAATTATAAAAAAAAAAATTGAGATGCTTACAACAACCCCTTTCATTTGATATGTCACACAATACAGTTTGCGAAACTTTTTTTTAAAATTTTCCAGTTTACCCCCCAAAAGTGGCCCCCTTGTTCAGAATTCATTAATTTACCTACTTTACGTGTCCATCTTTGGGTCACCAATTTACATATGTGTACCAAATTTCAACTCAATCGGTCCAGTAGTTTCGGGGCAAATCGGCTGTGACAGACGGACAGACAGACAACCGAGTGATCATATAAGGGTTCCGTTTTTGTCCTTTTGTGGTACGGAACCCTAAAAAGGAGGAGGTTCTCAATTCAGTTGTATTTTTTTTTGTGTGTTACCTCAGAACTCCGTCATTTGTGAACCGATTCATACAATATTTGTTTAGGTATGTACTTGAAAATATATTCTTCCAGATTGGTCCCATTGTTATCAAAACTCTAATTGGATGTGAGAACCATGAGGAATGGAGGGAACTCCTCTAATACATTAGGCACGCATGTTGTAATTTCTGTCTATCATAAACTCGTGTAGGTATTTGCATTTGCACCCAGAAATTACTAATTTGGTAAAGTGGAAGTGATGATGAAGACCACAGATGACTTATGGAACTCCTCAATGATGCACTTCAAACTAAAATGTACGTCACAGATTCTGATGTGATTCCGTTGAATTAGCAACAAATAATGAAGTGCCAAAGGTCATTCTGAGATCCTTGAGGAATCGACGGAACTCCTCAAATATCGGTCCATTTGGGTTTTTTCTGTACTGTACCTCAATCAACGTACTTGCTCTCGGAAAGCTGTTACTCCAGACAAAATACGGTTTCGAAAAACATTAATTTATAATAGCTTTTTTTGTTTATTTCATTCTAAAACGTTATTCTAAGATGCTTTATTCAAGAATCCAACAAACTTTCCACCCGGAAGTAATTATATAGATTTAAATTAAACATTCTGTCTTTTTTTATTTATATTGAATATTTTAAAGCAAATGTAAATGAACCTAAATAAAGATAAAAAAATATTAATATTCATCCGGAAATTTTTAGAAGCTAATTAATTTTTTTTTTGATGTCTGATGTTTTGTTGGATTTTGCCTATTTATTTGATAATATATCCGTAACATTAAAAAAAATTAGCTATAAAAAATTATTTCCAAATTTGTCATTTTTTCCATACAAGTTGTCAGTTCATTGCCTGGACTATGTTCATAAAGTGGAAAGAAGATGTGGAAATGTTCATGTATGAGGCTTGGCGAAGTACTGAATTGAAGTCGGTTAAACTTTGTTTTTAAAGTATATAATTAGTTTCGCTATGCGCAACATTAACGTACCATACCAGGGCTGCTAGCATAACTTGACTCTCGACTCTATTTGCGCGCGAAATAGACTGTCCGTCACTTTCTGAATATTGCTGTCAAAAAGTGACAGATAGTCTATCATGCGCGCGAGCAGAGTAGAGAATCAATTTATGCTAACAGGGCAGTGTTGATATACCCGATCGCGCTAGGACTTAAGAAGCACGTGCCGAGTGGCGAGCGCGTGCAAACGGGATGGCATGATTCGAATTATCTAGCTGTCAAATAGGTTTTGTCGGACAGTAACCACTGTCGTTAGTTTTACTGGGCATTTTCCGCAAGTCGACATCCAGTGTGCCTATTTTGCGTGAAACGGCAGGGTGGCGCTACTCTAACCACCCCAGCTCCTCCAAAAAGTTTAAGAGTGCCTTGGTATTACTGACTGCGTTCCGTAGTGTGTCCGGAGACCCTAGGTGCTTTTTCCTGTATACTTCTACCTGCTTACAATGTTTAGTCGTTTCTTCTGCCTCCATGCACGCTCTGCACCTGGGGCGGAGTGTGGACTTTCTGTACGAAACTGTGTGTAGGTATTCTGTGACCTATATTTCCCATATTTCAAGCTTTTATTTAACTTGCGATGTATGTAACTATAATTATTGTTACTTCTAATAATCTTGCAACTCAACTTTGACGCAGATATCTTTAACCGATTGAGCTGAAAGTTTGGTTTTAAGTATAGTTTAGATGACAATTCCATTTTATGGTTCCATCGAGCTGATCTGATGAAGGAGACACTTCTGTGACTTCGTGGCCATGGGAAATCAGGACTAAACAGACGTAACCCCGTTGAATTTGGGCTCGTTATAAACATCTCAAAGAGTACTTACCAAAAATGATTTTTTTCAGAACCTTTTTTTTATTATAATATTAATTAACTTTCTTCCACTGTTCATATGTAGACATGTAAATACGAGTAGAAGTATGTTAGTTGTTCTTCACGCACGCATTGCACGTAGAGCCGACGGCCATTGGGGCGGAAAGGTTTTTCTGTGACGACCACGAACTGGAAGGCGCAGCGTAGGTAGGCCCCCCACAAGGTGGACTGATGACCTGGTAAAACTCACGGGAGTCCGCTGGATGCGGGTGGCGCAGGACCGGTCATTGTAGCACTTTTAGGGGAGGCCTATGACCAGAAGTGGACGTCTTTCGGCTGATATGATGATGATGATGATGATGATGATGATGAACCGTATTGTTGCAGAAATAAGATCTATGTACATATTTTTGAGACTTTGTGGTGTATACATATTGGTGCCCTTGACTGTACTTAAAACCAACCATTACTGACATCGATTGTGGAATTGTTATCTTCATGTAGGTTTGTAAAAAAATTACGAATAAAGAATAGAATAGCAGTAGCTCCTCCAGTACACGTGCCACACTTCAGTCAGTTTTATGACGTATCTTTGTTATCTTTTACCTTCATATGTAGCGACAAAAGAAGTTGTACAATCCGACGTAAGTGCAAAACAAACTAAAACACTGATAAACATGGTCTCAAAACACAGTTAGTTCTCCCCAAAATGTTCCTCCTTTTGTGCTAGAATTTGCAGACGACATCCCTCAAATTAATGTCGATGTCAAAGGTGCGTGATAAATTTCCGCACACGATAAATAACGGTACATTTTGATTGGATACGGAGTCGACCCCCGAGTCGAGACATGTTGTCTTAAGGGCGTCTTGGTGTATAGAACAGATAGAACTAGAAGGTGCATGTCCGCGTAATATATTTCTATTTATTTATCGATAGAAACAAACGGTCATAAAAATGTTTACAAAAATACTTGTTATTAACTTTAGACCTACAATTTCCCTAAATTGTTATTGTGCTAAATACAATATAAAAAAAAAGGATTACATTTATAGGTATATGTACATACCTTTGGAAACTATACTTTCAGTGCACACAACGACGCAATACATTCAGTGACACATGGTTAAATGTATCTATGAATAGTACCTACATAATTGGGTTGTGTCCTAATTTTTTTACGATGCCATTCGAACCAGTTTTTGGAGAGGAACAAATGTTTGTATGGGAGCAACTACAATTAAAAAAAACATAAATACCCAAAAAATTGAGTCAAAGACGGACCTCGCTGGCGGCAGCCGAAAACGTTTCATACTGATTAACATTGAATCGTGACGTCACAGTGTAATATTTGTACTAATCGTTGTATTGAAAATCAAGTAAATTGCTGTTTCAGTCGTGAAATACTGCGTTTAGGACCATAGTTGATATAAAATTTTGTTTCTATAAAAGCGTAAGGATTCTATTGGTAGCTTTAAACTTACTTTTGGACAGTAAAAAAATGCATATTTTTTCTAAAACTTTCAAGGTCTATATATTTTTATGATTTTAATTATAATTTTGTAATGTATACTTAATTACATTTATTTGAAGGTTAACTATCCATTTAACAACACTGCATTATCAATTTTAACATGTGGAAACAACCCAATTTTAGGCAGTGGTCCCACCGCCGGCGACGAGCGATGAGCTATCGGCGATTTTCTCGCCCAAGAAACGAACAAAAGATAATCGCTCCCGTGTAAATAAAAGAGCGAGATATAGTTCATATAGTTGATCGCGGTGTGAACAGCGAGCGATGAACTATAAATATAATATATCTCTCTTTTATTTACACGGAAGCGATTATCTTTTGTTCGTTTCTTGGGCTAGAAAATCGCCGATAGCTCATATCTCACTCGCCGGCGGTGGGACCAGTGCCTTAAGTAAGCTCCCAATGTATACATTTTTGCATCGGTAGCAAACAGCAATACGGCTTCCCTGAGCGTAACCTCTGGACGATTGCGACACTTCTTGTGTTCTATCTTCTTTGTAATATTCTGTGGCAGTTCTGTTCTTGTGATAACTTTGAGATTGTTACCTATATGAAGATGAAACATTATTTGTTTTATTGAAAACTTTTATATATTCTTCGTGCCTAAAGGCAGTCTTATTGAAATACCTACCTTTGAAATTATAAAAAAAATATATATGATTTTTAACGGCAGGCGCAGCGTAGGTAGACCCCCACAAGGTGGACTGATGACCTGATAAAGGTCGCGGGAGTCCGCTGGATGCGGCTGGCGGTCATTGTGGTACTATTTGAGGGACGCTTATGTCCATCATCAGTGGACTTCTTTCGGCTGATATGATAATGATGATGTAAAGTTACTAGCTGCCCGTTTGGCTCCGCCCACGTATTACACAAAACCCAGTAGTAGAATAAAATATTTAACCTATGTTTATCTCGAAGTTCAATTCTATACAGTCATCATCATCGTCATATCAGCCGAAAGACGTCCACTGCTGGACATAGGCCTCTCCCAAAGAGTGCCACGGTAACCGGCCCTGCGCCACCGGCATCCAGCGGACTCCAGCGATCTTTACCAGGTCATCACCTTGTGGGGTAGGCCACGCTGCGGTTTCCGGTACGTGGTTGCCACCTTTCCGCCCGAACGGCTATCGGTTCTTTGTGCAATACACAGGGATTCTATACAGTAGTCAAATAATTTTCAAAATCTGATGAGTAATTTTGATGATTACCTACCCCCTACGTACAAAATTACAGAGCCACAATCTCAGACACTTTTCCGCATTAAAATATTAGTATAGATTATCGTAATTGGGCTCTATGCGATGGTTTTTTAACACATTCACTGCTAGGAATCGCTAAGCGCTGAGTTCGTAGCCAATCTCGCGTATGCAGCGGAAAGCGACTAAGCCATGGCATAGACCAAAATAAATGAAAAATTAATTTTATATGAAGCAGTAACGCTGCGCTAACGAAATTTATTAATTTCAAATTAAGGGAAAAATTGAAAAAAAGGCGTTGTAACAAGGAATTGATTGAAAGATTTAGCGGCCGAGACAGAGCGTTCCAATAGCTCAATTGGTTAGTAGCGACGGGCCATGTATGCCTGTGGTCGCCGGTTCAAATCCGGCTCGAAGCATTAAATTTTTCCTTTAATTTGAAATTTATAAATGGAAATTATGCAAAATAATACATTGTTATGCGACAAATTCCACGATTATTTGTGAATCACGGGCAAAAACCCGTGATAAAAGGAAGACATTGTACGCAAACGTATTTGACACTAAAACAAGAACAAAAATAAAACTAAACCTGTTGACAAAAAAAATGTATCTCGCTTTACAGCAGTTGCGAACTAGTTAAAACTAAAACAACGTCACGACGAATGTTATACCACCAAAATGCCACTCTGAATATAAATCCGATACCATAAAAAAGTTTATGGGGTAAGCAAATGCTCACAACTTTATTGTCTTCAGGAGAAAGCAGTTTATTCGGTATGTTGGGACAACCCTGGATATACATGGGATTAGTTATGTTTAAAAGCAACATTGTTTGTTTTGATTCAGAACTCACAGCTCTATTGCATTCGTTTGAATAAAGCCAAATCAATGTTTTGTTAGGTGAACTTTGGGAATTCATTATTCAGTTGCAGCTAATTTTAGAGTCACATTTTAGCGAAAGCTTTATTTGTGTTTCCATAATTTATTATTACATGAATTTCATGAATTTCATTTTTAATTGCAGTGAATTTTGAGTACCGTGTTTTAGCAAAAGCTTTATTAAGTAAATAATCACCTAACAAATCAAATCAATCAATCCGGTTGTCACAATCAATATTTGTACACCAGATTATGGAAAAATAAGGAAAGGACACTAAAAACTTGTAACACCTAATTATACCCTTATTTATGCAAATAAATATATTGATTGATTGATTTATTGAAATAATTCCTAATCTTTCAAAATTTGATAGATGGGCTGAAATTTGGAACAAAAACAAGACCTTTTTCCTGTTTTTTAATGATTTAGGTACATATCAATGTATCTTTATTTCTTTCTTTCTTTCTATGTAAAATATGTTCCGTACATAGGTATAAATTATAAGTCGCAACGGAGCTTTACACTTGCTTTTATGGTCTTTGTCATTTTGAAGTACGGTTCTACAAAATTGAGTTCCACACAAATAGTCACAATAGTTAGTGTGAGCTATTATTTAGAGCAGTTTTAAATCCGCAAGTGCCTTGGGGAAGCGAAGGACACCTCATCAGCCGGGTAGACTCAGGTGCCAGGTAACCTTGGGATCGGGTGAGTCTGTACAGTTCAAGCCAGGTCTCGGGGTCCTGCACCTGACGGAGGAGCGTCCCAGCGGCTCCTGGTAAAGGTGAGTGTCCTCTTAGTGACCTCAAGGCTCCATATCGTTGTCGGTGGCGAAACTTATTCTAGATCTCGTTTTCGTTTAAAGTACCTACAGTCCACTTATTAACATTTTTTGGATACATATAAAATAAAGTAGTCGACATCGGACGACGTGTCGCAACTTTGAAATGGGCCTGGGCCGGACACGTATGTCGCCGAAACGACAACGACAGGAGATGGAGCAAACGCGTTCTGGAATGAGGGCCTCGCTCGAAGAAATAGGTCGGCAGACCCCCCGCAATATTGTTCGGACGACATAAATAAAAAGCGGCCGAGTGCGTGTCGGGCCACGCGCAGTGTAGGGTTCCGTAGTTCGGTCTTTGTTACATCGACACGCGCGCGCCATGTAAAATGGTGCAGTTGCGTCTGCCAAATTACTCGGTACTTATAATTAGTTAAGTAAGTCGTAATAGTTTTCGTTTTATATTCATTATATTTTCTACTACTGCCATGAATTTTTTCACATACCCAGTAGTAACCATTTAGCCTTTTGACTCTAGCAAAAACTAGGGCTTTACAGCCCAAAATCACGCAAACGGATCACTGGGTTGAAAAATCGTTTTCTGAATTCCATAATACATTGTGGGTTTGACGGAGAAAAAAATTGCACCCCAACATAAGTTGAAACGGAGGTACTAAACTCGGGTTACTTTGACCCAATGGAGGGTTACTTTGACCCGCATAAAAACCACACGTAGTGTCACATAAATACCTAAGTAAGAACGTGAGCACTAAGCTGATTTGACCCTCTTCAAAAAAAAACGGTGGTGGACACAGTAATTTGCAAAAGCCATAGTAACCCCCGAGGGCTAAAATAACCCGCGTTTACGGTATTCTAAAGAAAAAAAACATTTTTTTTTTCCATTTTGTCTGCGTGATTGTCGTATACTCATGCTAAATTTCCGTTTTATAGTTACTAACGGTTACTCTGGTCTGAGTTAAGCCGCAGATGGACGGACGGACGGACATGGCGAAACTATAATGGTTCCTTGTTGACTATGGAACCCTAAAAACGATCGCAGGGCCTATCTAGGGGCGAGCTATGGCAAATCGTGGTGAATGGAAGAAAATTGGAGATGCGTATGCCCGCATAGGCGCGTACACGCTTAAGAAGGTACAGAGGAGAAGATTCAGGGTCATATATATCCTTAGAACCCCAATAATATGGTATAATATATAGATTATATAGGAGCAACCGAATGGCTTATGAAAATTTTGTAGGCACAATTTTCGCTCACTTAGATCGATAATGAAACCTAAACTTAGACATAACGAGGTAACCATTCCTCTTACTTTGTTAAACACTCGAAAGTTTGCGCCCTTATCAGAGAATAAGTGAATTAAGCTCGTTAACGTCTCCATTAAAATAACTTAAAAGCTCAAAACGTGGCAACGATAAATATAAATTTAACATCGCGATTGGCCCTTCAAATTCAACGATTCTTCGATTTGCTTTAATGAGCTTTTTGGTGACTAGATTTCCGCGGGATACCGGTATACTTATAATCGAGTAATCAAAAACAAATTTTGACCGGTCGTACAGATTTAATTGGCTTAATTAATCTATAGAAGCCATTGAAAGTACTCGTAATGAAAGATATGATTATTAATAACAGTTGCACGGAAAATGTTAAATTATTTATTTGGTTTGGTATTTATTTGTTTAACATAATGTGATGAATCCCTGTCGTCATGCCCATAGGGATCATTATATTATCAGCAAACTAAACGAACTAAGATACTTGAAAAATGATAAACAACATTTTTTTTGGTAGTATTTCAAATAAAATTAAATAAAAACTGTGAGGTCACTTGTTATATCTTTACATACCTCATACTAATAACGGGAGCATTCTTAATGTTTATTAAAAAAGTTGTAGATTTTATTATTAGTCAACTACCCCATTGAATTTTTCAGAAAACCGTTACCTAACAGTTTCCTAGTGAGCGACTACGCCGTAGGCGTTTTCCGCTACGTATTGGGCAAAATTACGGGATCGGCTACGAGCGTAGCGCGTAGCGGTTCTTGGCAGTGAATGTGTTAAGTTTTCATCAAAAGTGCAATTACATTTATTCTATGTTTATAGCCGTGATCTTTTAACCTGTAAACCGCTGAAAACATCTCAACGTAATGAGAACGATCCATAAAACATAGTTTCATAGCACGTAGGGCTGCGGGCGCGCGTTTTATTCTGGAAGCTACAGCCGATTGGTAAATACACCAGACAAAAAGGGACTTATATTATACGTCTCAAGTTCTTTACGGGAAAAGGTAAATTAAACGAATATAATAGGATATAAGTCTTCGGTATACAGCATACAAGGTGTAACAAAAATGGGGTCTGATTTTTTATTTTTTTGTATTTTTACATTACTTTGTTTTTGTTGACATTGCTTGTGTATGACAACATTCCCCCGCAAGGGAGGGTGGGAGGGTTTATGATAATAACAAAAAATGTAATTTTGGAATTGCAATACGCTACCGAATCTGGCCTTAATGGGTTCACACCCCATTTTTGTTACACCCTGTATTCAAGCTTATGTTACCGAATGTACTTTTGCGTCATACAAGGCCATAAAGTAGCAATAACCCACTTGAAGGCGGAAAATCTCACTTCCAGGCCAGGGAGAGACGTAAAGTTTTAATCACCACGGGAGGTAATTAATAAAGCCTCAGATATCTATATCTTGACGACCGAATAGCCTAGTGGTTAGAGAACCTGACTATGAAGCTTGAGGTACCGGGTTCGATTCCCGGTCCGTGCAGATATTTGTATGATGAATACGAATGTTTGTTCTCGAGTCTTGGATGTTTAATATCTATTTAAGTATGTATTTATCTATATAAGTATGTTTATCCGTTATCTAGTACCCATAGTACAGGCTTCGCCTAGTTTGGGACTAGATCAATTGGTGTGAATTGTCCCACGATATTTATTTATAGATCACCGTTTTATCGCCCTTGCCTTCAGCTCGGGCGTCAAATACTTGCGATCTGAAATATTATTTCTTTTACTGCCCTAGGCAAGTAATGTACTATATTTGCATAGTCAACAACTACTCATTGAGGGTTCCAATGAGCCCAAAACACGAAGGGTTTATTTCTTATAGTTTAGGAGTTTATACGGCCACTATCCGTCTCCATCATCTGATCAGCTCAGGGGTGCCATAATATTATGTTGTCACCGAACGGATACACCATTTGTTCGGATACCTTGTTGATCGGTATAGAATTGTATCTTCGTGGTTTGCGGATCAGGAGCTCAATTCCGATATACGTTATTAACGTATTAAATTATGTATGAATCGCCTTGATTTGTGTTTTCCTTCTTACGATAGCACACAGCCAAGTGTGCAAGTGTAATACTCTAAAATACCAATCCTGTATGGATTTAAAATTTAATATTATTTAATCGCAAAAACCTAGACCTGCATGTAACTGTAATGTATTATATATGTTAATCTAGGCTATACACTACATGTATACCAAAATTCATCCTTATCCGTTCGGCCGGTTTTGCGTGATTGAGTTACAAACATCTAAACATACAAACTTTCGCATTTATAATATTAGTAGGACAGTAGGATTTACGCGTAATCCGCTTGCAATCTCCGTTGTTCAACGTATTTTCCGTTACAACATAAATATTAAACACAAATGCACTTTAAATATTAAAACGTATCACCTGCGTATCCCAGCTGCGCCTTAGCCCGATTTACGAGGGTCAATACGACAACTACACTTCACAGTGAAACTTCGTATTAATGCGAATCTCGCGTCTGCTACCAAGAGCGCCGACAACCTGTACTCCAGGCAAAATACGGTTTCGAAAAACATTAATTTATAATAGCGTTTTTTTCGTTTATTTCATTCTAAAACATTATTCTAAGATGCTTTATTCAAGAATCCAACAAACTTTCCACCCGGAAGTAATTATATAGATCTAAATTAAACATTCATTGTCTTTTTTATTTTATTTATATTGAATATTTTAAAGCAAATGTAAATGAACCTAAATAAAGATAAAAAAAAAATATCCGGACTTTTTAGGAGCTAATTAAATATTGATTTTTTTGATGTCTGATTTTTTGTTGGATTTTGCCTCAAGGTAACTATTTAATTGATAATATATCCGTTACATTAAAAAATTAGCTATTATATATTATTTCCAAATATGTCATTTTTCCATTCAAGTTGTCAGTTCATTGCCTGGACTACTGTTAGACAAAGAGTGTGCATATTGATAATCAAATTGGAATGCAGAACGTAGGTGATTAATGGCCCCTCGGCCACTTTAATGGCGGCCCTAATAGACGCCATTATAACTTTATCTTGCATTAATTACTCTTACAACTCGGCGACGATTGTTTTACGGTTTTGGATGTTTTTGTTACGCAGTTATGAAGGTGGGGTTGGATTTGTTCGAATATCCAATAATTTGTTGAAGAGGAAATGTTTTGTTCGTGGGCGTTTGGTACGCATAAATACCTATGTATGGGTCATAGGTCTGTCTATCTGTAACCTTTTCACGCCTATTCAATTGAAAAAAATCGTTTTTTCAAGTAACAGAACTCATTACAAACATTCAATAATACAATTATTTAAGATTAATAATTCTCAGATAATAGAATAATTAAAAAAAAAATTCATGATAAAGCTTAAGATTCCCAGGACGCTCGACTCTACATAAAAACTTTTTCATTGTAAACTTCATTTCTCTCTTTTTTTAGACCCTTGACGCAAAAAGAGGGTTGTTATAAGTTTGATGTGTCTGTGTCTGTCTGTGGTATCGTAGCTAATGGACCGATTTGAATGCCTTTTTTTTGTATGCAAGCTGACGTGCTCGAGGTGGTTAGCTAAGCACCACCTCGAGCACGTCAGCTTGCATACAACGTAATCAACGTTTCAACATAATCAGTTCAGCCGTTTTTGAGATAGTGAACTTTAAAATGATAAAATCTAGGGGTTTTCAACTTTTCTAAGTTGTAGTTATTTTAGCTAGTTTAAAATAAATTAAATAATACTCATTGTCGTAATGACACAGTATTTTCTTGTACTCAAGAGTGTCGTCCCTTCACTTAGCTAAGTGTAGCAATGACGCTGGATGAACCCAGTATTCGGACATTTACCCGTTGACAAATTGTCTACTCTTTACGATCGTACCGTTCCATAGAGGAAGAATAGACTAGAGGGACCCACACACACATACACACATAATTCACAAGGATTTATGCATAGACAATGCCACAAGTGGGAACGAGATACAATGTCAAATATTCTGTCCCTCAGCGCGTATAGCTTTTTTTGTTTGTCACCACCATCAGGCCCCTATTTCACCAACTTGATAATTGACACCTGACAACGACAATTCTCCGTACGTTGCTGGTTCCACAAGTAACCTAGCAACGTAGCGACAGCTTTAATGAAATAAAAAAAAATGAATAAATGTTTTTTCTTTTCTTTTTTTCTTTACTTCCACAACCGGCAATGTATGGCGAATTGTCATTGTCAGGTGACAATTGTCAAGTTGGTGAAATAGGGGCCAGAAACTTTAATTAATGAAATATCGTTGTCAAAGTTCGAATGTTTGCATTGATGAAAAAAAATTAGGTCGTTTATTATTAGGCGTTGAGCATACATGTACTTTTGCAGCATTGTTTTCAAAAAAACCGGTGTATGGAGAGCACCTCTAAAAAATTTTTTTTTGTCATTTTAATTACAAAACTATGTAGCGGCTAACAAAATACACCTATCCTCAAAATTTTATTCAAATACACCTTATAGTTTTCGAGTAAAATGCCTGTGACATACGGACAGACGGACAGACGGACAGACGGACAGACGGACAGACGGACAGACGGACATGACGAAACTATAAGGGTTCCGTTTTTGCAATTTTGTCTACGGAACCCTAAAAAGACAATAGCCTCTTAGATAGATAAGAGATAGATCTTATAGGTCTGATCTGGTCGTCAAGCTGATAATTTAATAAATTTTTAAGGTTAATATGGAAATTAATTATTCCCTTGTTGTTTCTCACATATCACCAAAAAGTACCTCAATACAATAGAATTTAAACAAAAATACCTGACTACGGAAATGCTATCTGAAAATAATAAAATAAAATATTTCCTTGTGAAATCAAAACCTATTCAACTCTTTCTTTTTTCTACAAAGCCGTAGTCGCATTCAAATTATTTTTTGAAATTCTATGTAATATTTGTTTCCACTGGAATACATTTGCAAGAAAATAGCTGGTGAAACCTGTTATACCGGAGAACATTGTAATATTTCTATATAATCCGATTTAAGTGAAGTAATGATTACTGACGGGTTGATTCATCCGTTTAAGATTACGTAGTCTACAATATTACAGTACAATACTCACCTAGAACTAAAACTAAGAATGCCTTAGATGTTACCAAAGATCCTTACTAAAAGTTACATTCTCGAAACCATACATGTATCCCACCACCAGCCTGTATAAGGATTGTGATCTTTTATCTATGCGAAAACTATATATTGTTAATTCTATAGTAAGACTGCATAAAACCCTTACGTATTACCCGCACATCCAAAATCGTAGAAGAAAGCACAATGTCGCTCCTGTTCCAGATTACAAATCAAATTATGCTAGGAAGCAATTTGCCATTCAATCAGCTCATCTGTATAATCGCATAAATAAGAATATCAACATTTATCCGCTACAAACTTATCAGTGCAAACTTACCTTACTTGATTGGATAAAAAAACCTATATCTACCCATAACCTATGATGAAACAGAAGCACTCTAATCTTCTATACATATAATAAAGCTGAAGAGGGTCGAAAGTCTGTACATGGAAGATAAACGAAAAAAAATTGGCTGGGGATACTTAGAATTGATAACAGAACACGTTCCAACAGTTTTTAGAATTTTTGTCTGTTTATCTGTTTATCTGTTTATCTGTTTGTCTGTTTATTTGTCCGAGCATCACGTGAAAACGCTGAACGGATTTTGATGCAAACTTTACTAATCTGTCGAGAGAATCGCCGGATAGGTTTTAAGCTATAAAAATCTTAAAGATTAGGGTTCAAAGGGGGTAGAAAATGGGGTTGAACTTTGTATGGGAACTCCTTGAATGTACGAGCTACAGACTTGAAAATTGTTAACCATAAACTTGACTGGAAAGTAAAAACGACCCCATTCAAACTTTTAGCAATGTATAGATAAAACGTGAAGAATATGGGATGAAAATAGGTTCTGAGGCGACTAGAAACTATATAATGTTGCAAGAGCGGGGTTATAACAGTATCATTACCATGGTAACATGTCGTCAAGATATTCAAAATTTCATCGTGTTCTTACAACTGATAATTAGTCCAGTGGTTTCACCCATAGCTTACGGAGTCGGTATCCCCGAGTTCAAACCCAGCAGCTTGCACTTTTTGTAGTTTTAATTTTTTTGTGTCTGCGTTTTTGAAAATGTATATTTTGAAAAGATATATTTTCAAAAACGCAGAGAAGTTTAGTGAATAGAGGATTTTGATGCAACTTTTACTTAATCGGTCGAGAAAATCCCTGGCCAGGTCATAGGCTGTAAAAATGATAAAAATTAGTTCAAAGCGGGTAAAAAATGGGGCAAAACTTTGTATGGGAACTCCTCAAATCCATGAGCTTTAGACTTGAAAATTGATAAACATACACTTGACTGGAAAGTAAAAAGAACTCCATTCAAACATTATAAAAAAATAAAGATAAAACGTGAAAAACCACGGGATGAAAAAGAGTGCTAGATGGCTAAAGACTATCTATAATAACCAAAAATGTTTGATATCTCAACCGATAGTAGCTGTTAGACATAAGAAACCTAATTATTTTGGAAACTCAGTCGCTGACAACGACGCTGTTAATATTGAAATCCAGCAACCTTGATCTTCGTCTTCCTATATAATTGCTATGAATTCAGAGGTCATCTAAAGATGTATGATAGGTTGAGTTTATTACTTACGTCGAATTAGCATAGTTCACCAACGTCAAGAGATGTGGGTATAAAATTTGGACACAACGGCATTCCGCGGAGAATTAAGTAGGTACCATTTTTTTTATGTATAAAACTTCAACGTTTGTGACATTCAGAAATATTATTATTATTATGAATACTCGGGTAAAGTGAGCGTCCGCATGAGCTAGCTCTCGGGCCTTCGGCCCTCGGGCTCGCATAGAGAGCGCTCTCTGAAGCGATGTATTGGGCCTTTCATTCATACGAAAAGCTCGGCCTTCGGGCTCGCTTGCCTCGCCACTCACCTTCGGGACTTTGGAACTCAGATTTCGCTTTCAAGACACTTGGAGATAGTGTGCGTCAGTCCTCGGGCTCGCATAGGAAGCGCTCTCTAAAACGGTTCTTTGGGCCTATCATTCCAACGAAAAGCTCGGCATTTGGTCCCGCTTGCCTCGCCGCTCTTCTTCTGACTTCTCTCGCTCGGGACTTTGGTCTCCGGTTTCGCTCGCAAGATACCTGGGTTTAGTTAGTGTCCGTGAAGGCTCGCCCTCGGGCCTTCGGCCCTCGGGCTCGCATTGAGAGCGCTCTCTGAAGGGTTGGTTTGGGCCTTTCATTCCTACGAAACGCTCGCTCTCGGGCCTTCGGCCCTCGGGCTCGCTTGCCTCACCCCTCAACTTTGGGACTTAAGGCTCATGTTTCGCTTGCAAGACACCTGTGGATAGTAAGTATCCATGGAGTCTCGCCCTCGGGCCTTCGATGCTCTGGCTCGCATATGGAGCGCTATCTATAAGGGTACGTTGGGCCTTTCATTCCTACGAAAAGCTCAGCCTTCGGCCCCGCTTGCCTCCCCGTTTACCTTCAGGACTTTGGCTCTCAGGGGTAGTTTGACAAGACACCCGGAGATATAGAGTATCTTTGGGGTCTCGCCCTCGGTCCATTTGTTTCAATTATGAAATCTTATATTTAAATTCCGGTTATGGTAATTTTTCTTCTACTTAGGTACTTCGTTTGCAATAAAGATTAAGTAAACCAATATAACTAAATGTTATTGACGACAAAGTTTATGAGGATTTGAACTGTTACACGCATAATTTATAGAAATGAAATCGTAATAATCTAATTTATCAGTGTAGTGGGTACCTATCGTATGGTGAAACATAAGAATATCATGTCATCCATAACTTATACGCGTACGAAGTCGCGGGCAGAAGCTAGTATACAATATAATTATGTACGTACACACACACACACACACACACACACACACACACACACACACACACACACACACACACACACACACACACACACACACACACACACACACACACACACACACACACACACACACACACACACACACACACAAACTGTACTTGGATTTATAATACAATACAAATAAAATTACATAGTTAATATGTTCAACACATATTATTTATATATATATGTTACTTCTAAATTATTATAATAGTTTAGTTTAGTATAGCTTAAGTTATATTTGTACCTACCCTAATCTCTAAACCAAATAAGTAGTTTATTATGGGTTAAAATTACCACTTCTTGTTTTTGGAAGAGCGGTGTCTCCTGACACAAGCAAAATTAATTGCTTAATAGGAGGCTCCAACCTTGGCTATTGTAAAAATCCTTTTTATAACCAAATAAACTTTTTTCATTTTTTTTCATTTTCACAATAATTAGCGGGGCTGACGGTCACACAATATTACTCCAGGCAAAATACGGTTTCGAGAAACATTAATTTATAATAGCGTTTTGTTGTTTATTTCATTCTAAAACGTTATTCTAAGATGCTTTATTCAAGAATCCAACAAACTTTTCACCCGGAAGTAATTATATAGATTTAAATTAAACATTCATTTTCTTTTTTATTTTATTCATATTGAATATTTTAAAGCAAATGTAAATGTACCTAAATAAATATAAAAAAATATTAATATTTATCCGGACTTTTTAGGAGCAAATTTTTTTTTTTTGATGTCTGATTTTTGTTGGATTTTGCCTCTAGGTAACTATTTGATTGATAATATATCCGTTACAAAAAAAAAATTAGCTATTATAAATTATTTCCAAATTTGACATTTTTTTCCATACAAGTTGTCAGTTCATTGCCTGGACTATATTACTCGTACGTGATCTAGCTGCAGGCACTTCCTACTGCTCCTACTAAACGGCCGAACGGATTAAGATGAATTTTGGTATACATATAGTGTATAGCCTGGATTAACATATAAAATACTTTTTATCCCGGGAATCATCCCTTAAGGGGGCAAAATGGGGGGCGAAAGTTTGTATGGAGCTTTGATATAAACGAGTTTCACGCGGACGGAGTCGCGGGCAGAAGCAAGTTATCCAATAAGTTGAACTATCTTATTCTGTTGCTGACAATAGATCCCTATACTCTTGAATGTTTTGGCAACCTTAGCTACTGATTTTGATTGACTGAGTCAATTGTTTCCTTAATTTAACACTTAAGCATAAAAGTAAACTAATTGTATGCGAATGGCGTCCTTATGGCTAAGACTATAAGCCCTGTAATAGTGTGAACTTTCAAGTAGACTACGGTCTTTCTGGCGCACAATTATGGAATTAACATGCGAAGAAGCATGCAAAATTTTACTTTTCAGAATTAAAAATTCTTACGCGACTCGAAGAACTAAAACGAGGAAAGAATTGTTAATATTAGAATTATAATTAAAACGTGAACGCAATTTTAAAATCTATTTAAAATAACATATTAGTATAATCCACGAAATTAAAATTGTGCGATTTTTTGTTGACAAAATGTTTAATTAAAATTCTCACAATTTTAATTCGCAAAATAGTCTATAGACTATTTTATTCCATAAAACAATAAAAATAATTTATTGAAAACTTATTTTACAGACATATGCTTTTTAATGTTAAGGGATATTTACAAGAGCCTGAACTAGGATTCCCTGTGTTTGAGGCAAAAAGAGGTTAAATTTAACTATTTTAAATATAAACATGCAAACTAGCAATATAAGCCACAACAAAGAGCGCATTAATATCTGACACGACTCTATTTCTAAGCTTTGTCATGATCAGAGATCGGAATTTTCGTGGCAAAACAAAACACTGTCGCAATATAGCTAGAGTTAGAAACGTGTCTTTCGAATCGAAATCGAGTATTGTTATATAAAAAAAACCGGCCAAGTGCGTGTCGGATCGGACCACGCAAAACGAAGGGTTCCGTGCCTATTAAAAAGGTCGTATTGTCACAGAAATTTTACGGCACTTACGTCCTTTTCTTTGAGGAAGTCAGTTTTTCAGCAATATCTCGAAAACCTCTGAACCGATCTTATTTAAAACAATTTTCGGTGAATGAAATTAATAAGCCCTATGTCCATGAATTTTTCCATATTTTTAAAATACACCGTTCAAAAATTAGAGGGGGGGGGACAGAATTTTAGTGACTTTCGGGGCGATTATCTCCGACCCTATTCACTTAATCAAAAAAAAATGATAAGAAACCTTATATTTATTTTGAAAGGCCTATCGATTGATGTGCCACACGGGGGGTCACAATGAAAAAAAATTTTTTGACTTTTAGTTTTATGTATGGAGTGCACACCTAAAAAAATTTTTTTTTGTCATTTTAATTACAAAACTATGTAGCGGCTAACAAAATACACCTATCCTCAAAATTTTATTCAAATACCTACACCTTATACTTTTCGAGTAAAATGCCTGTGACATACGGACAGACGGACAGACGGACAGACTGACAGACGGACAGACGGACAGACGGACAGACGGACAGACGGACAGACGGACATGACGAAACTATAAGGGTTCCGTTTTTGCCATTTTGGCTACGGAACCCTAAAAACATGCGTATATATTTACATTATTTTATAATCAATCGCGACAGTTAATTTAAAATATGCAAAAGAAGTGGTAATTATTACGGGATTGTTTTATATGTGTTATTCCATCTAAACCTTAACTATACTTTATCATATTAACTGACAACCCTTTTTTTTGGCTTTGTCGTAGTCGGGTATCAAAGAGGTAAAACTTTTAATGAAGTGACTATACCACCTCATTGAAAATAATAGACACTTCAGAAAATTTGTACCTACTCAATAGGACATTGCATCTGTCTCTATACAATTTTATACAAACCTCACGTAAATAATTGTATTACATTTTTTAATTTATTTGGTGAACCTTGTTTTTCTTTTATTGCACAACTATCGATATCGATAAAAAAATGCTTCTAACACTAGCTTGATTGCGGCAGTTTTCTGTTTTGCCGCGAAAACTCCGACCTCTGGTCATGATAGACATGAAGTGTACATATTACATTTAAAAATGCGTGACCCAATCCGTGTTTTAACGAATCACGTTACATAACATGGTGTTATGTTACGTGATTCGTACAAGTAGGTACAAGTGGCTTGAACTGAAGAACTCGCGAGTCGGTCCGCTTTTCCATTTTTTAGGGTTCCGTACCTCAAAAGGAGAAAACGGAACCTTTATAGAATCACTTTGTTATAGAATCACTTTGTTGTCCGTCTGTGTGTCTGTGTGTCAAGACCCTTTATATCGGGAACGCATGGAGGTGTCGAGTTGAAATTAAAACCATACACTCCAAACTACAGTCCCTTGAAGCTGTGAAAAAATCAAACTAACGTAAAAAAAAGATACGGCCGTTTATGCCGCAAAAAACTAAAACTATGAAATTTGGCAATTAATATCGTCTTATACTACAAGTACCTACAGAAAAAAAATCTGAAAAATATACATTTGTCATTTTGTACGGAACCCTCGGTCAGCGAGTCCGACTCGCACTTGTCCAGTTTTTTTTGTTTTCGTAAAACTGAATCAACAAAAAAGTTGTATTATAATTTATTGATTCTGCTTCCAAACTTTCACTAGGATCGGTTAAGAAATGTGACCTGTAGAGGAAAACAACCGGACAGACGCCGGACATACGAAATAATGTTTGCGCAACTTGAAACGGAGACATTCGTTCGGTTCGCTCGCTCATTCAATAAAAAGACAGCTTCGCGTATCTCTAATGGGTATTAGCCCTTAAGTTATTCAAATAGCTGTGCAAACTTTGGCTTCAGAACCCTAAAAAACCGGCCAAGTGCGAGTCGGATTCGCGCACGAAGGGTTCCGTACCATTATTTATAAAATCGGCAAAAAAATCATGTTTGTTGTATGGGAGCCCCACTCGCACTTGGCCGGTTTTTGTAGTATTTGTTGTTATAGCGGCAACAGAAATACATAATCTGTGAAAATTTCAACTCTCTAGCTATCACGGTTCTTGAGATCCAGCCTGGTGACAGACAGACGGACGGACAGCGAAGTCTTAGTAATAGGGTCCCGTTTTCACCCTTTGGGTACGGAACCCTAAAAATTATAGCGTGGTTGCTTTATTTGCAAAGCTAATTTTCATTCCAAGCTATTAAAAATCGCTAGCAGACCTAGGCGCCATTTAAGCTGTGTTTTGCCTATTTATCATCATCAATGTGTAAAGTCTTGAAGCGATAATTATATGCTTCTAGATTTCGTGAAAAGATACAGGCGTCTACAGCGATCCCGGGCGCTCACAGCGCCACCCTCCTCCCACCGCAGTTTGGAACACACAGCGAACGGAGCGCACGTCTCGCTACGCTAGAAAAAAAAAACATCGATTACCGAACAGTGCTGTGCTTGTGTGTGTGTGATAGTGCAAGTGGATATTTGAATTTGGAATAGCCGTTGAGAAACGTAAGTCTTTTTTTATGTTTTTTCGGTGGTGATTGTTAAAAGTTGACGCTATTTTCGGCTATTAAAAGTTTGCGCGTAAATATTGAGGGTTCACGTAAATATATTAGTTCAAGATAGGGTTGTCTCTTGGGATTATAAACCGCTGATCTAAGGGTTAAGCGTTTTGTGTTTATAATTATGACGTAAACGCTTCTGGAAAAGGTCTGGTGACATGACCCTGAAACATTTTAAATGTAAATTTCCTTAGGTAAAGATTTATGAAAAAGTAATATTAAGTTTTAAAGGTAGGTAATGAAGATCTCGTATGATAGTAATTCATGACTTCGGATTTTATTGAAATAAGTTGTTTATTGAATTTATTCGTGCCTGTTAAATAATACCATTTCACTGGCTGTATTATTTCGAAGAAATAATAATGATTTTTAAAAAATATCGTGGGACGGAACAGATGAAAATAATTTGTTATTATCATGAATATGATGTGTGGATATTGGCGATATTTTATCGTTTTTAACCCTCTCAATTGTGTTATATGTTATTATATAAAACGAGGGGTGTTATAAGTCTTTCATTTATATATCTGTGTATCTGTCTGTGGCATCTTAGCTCTCAAACAGATAAACCGATTTAATTGCAGTTTTTTTTATTAAATGCCTTGGTCTTTCGATACACGTTTTTTAGCTATATCTGTTTGTCAGGTGTTTTATTTATTTTTATTTATGTAAAATCGGCAACGGTAGCAAACATTAACAGTAATGCCTACTAGAAAATGGACACCGTAGTAGCCTGTGGACGCTTACGACTCCATAAGAGTTATACTAAGCGCGTTAACGACCTTTAATTGATTTGAAGATTCGATGTGTTAACACAGCGAATCCGGAATATCTAAAATCTGTGGCCATTGTCCATTTATGGTCACTGTGAGATCAAAAAGTCGTTTAATATTGCCATGATGAATATTATTGTCGTATGGCTTTATTTTCATATTTACAATAAAATATCCAGTCTTAGGTACATTTGCAATAAAATATCCAGGTTTGATAGCCAATCCCTGGCACTCGCTTAATACGCGTACAGATCGCTGAGTTCTCCTGCAAAGGGTCTCTTAGGGCACTCTTCCACAATATGAACGGTTGTTTGGTGCTCCACAGTCGCAAATCGGTGAGATTTATAGAGATTGCAACGGCTGACACCCGCCTTTATCCGGTTCAGTGTAACCCAAATCTTCCGTCGTTCACGCTGTTGACGCTGCTGTCATATTTATTGACTACTTCGCTAATTTGCACTGGTTTAGGTTTAGATCGTTTGGCATTGAGCGCTTTACTGGAATTAAACGTTAAATATGACAATGGCAGCTCTGCTGTTATCTTAGAAAATTTACACACTTCCATTGTATCGCTATTGGAGCGCTACAAAAAGCTATTATCGTCGGGTGACAAGCAAAAGTCACTAAATGCAGAAAAATAATTTAAGAAATAGCAACTGTGTTGAAGTATTAATAAAGTTGAGTTTTCCTTTACTTCTTACGAGTAATTAGTGACTTTTGTTTGTCACCCGACGATTTAATGTTATGTATGTAACCAAATATGGATTTATTCCGAAATAAAATGATTAATTGATTGATTGAATTGAAACACACACTTACTGCCTAAGATATTAAATGAATTAAATGAACATGTACAAAACTATATGTAAAAGGCTGTAAAATAAGAAAAACTCTGAAAACGCACTTTTTAAATGCAAAAAATTTACCTATATTTTGTAAACTGTAAAATAAGTTGTATAACTACCTACCCTAAATAATTTGCTAATATAAATTAGATCAGTAGTTAAGAACTCCCCATCGGCAAACAAACCTACTAAAGGTTTTGCGAAGATGGGCATTATATTGAATTGTAATCATGTATTATCTTTTTGTCTTAATCAATAAATTAAACAAAAAAAGTTATAACGTGTATTTGTGTAACCGCTCTAAAACACGTTCGTTAACATCTGTTAGTACAGGAAGTGTGTAAATTTTCTAAGATGACAGCAGAGCTGGACGGTTCCGAGAGACACTTGCCATAAATTATCCATCAAAATCACTGTATCGATACTGTATACAGGGCGTCCCACGGCTATGCCACATGGAGGGAAAGTACCTTGAATATTGTAGATGGAACATTTTACTGAAAGAAGACATTATTTTAATTTAAAAACCAATCTAAACTGCATTCATAGATTTTTAAATAATTACATGGTTGAACCGGGAATCGAAGCCGCTATACGAGAAAAAAAATACCCTGTAGCTTCATCATACCGATCGAAAGGCTTCGTCATAAGGATTAGTTTTTGCTAAATAACATGGTGTCAGAAATAAAAGGAAGACCATGAACATTTGATTTGAAATTTTGTTCAGAAAAATGAAAAGCTGACATTGCCGTAAGGACATACAACTGACATTATCATTTTAAAGTAAGTAGAAATAATCAAAAGAGTGCGACTTTTTATTCAACAGAACAGGACTCATTTTGAGCATTTGATAAATTAAGTTGATTAATTTTGAATTAAATATGTTAAAATTAATGGTCTTCTTTTTATTTCTGACACTATGTTATTTAGCAAAAAATAATCCTTATGATCGGTATGACAAAGCTACAGGGTAATTTTTTTTCTCGTGTAGCGGGTTCGATTCCCGGTTCAACCATGTAATTATTTAAAAATCTATGATTGCAGTTTAGATTGGTTTTTAAATTAAAATTATGTCTTCTTTCAGTAAAATATTCCATCTTCAATATTCAAGGTACTTTCCCTCCATGTGGCATAGCCGTGGGACGCCCTGTATAGCGTTACGCTGTATAGAGTATCGACACAGGTGATGTTGACGGATAATTTATGGCAAGTGTAAGTAAGTAAGTAAGTAAGTTCTTTATTTGCATGTATCGCAACAGTTGCGCGTTTGAAACGCGCGAGCGTATCGCGGCAAAAATTCGCCGTGTGTAACTGCTCTAATGATTACTAAAAGTTTCAGCCTTCACGGAACCCTTAAAATTACGTGAACGCCATTTTTGCACGTATTTGCAGTTTACGTCGTACAAGCCGGGGGAGCCTCTGTTATAAAACTTCAAAGCAACTTCGCCATTTCGTCCTATTTTTGGGACACCGGTCCCAACGAAGTTCAGCGACGGGGCAAATTTAGACATGTTCTTTATTTAGGTCGTTTATAGTAATAACATATTTTTCTGTATGCCATTACCAGAGCCCGGATTTTTCACGGAAAAACAAAGCACTATCGTAATCTAGCTAATGATAGAAACATTATTTTATCGATATCAAGTATCATTAGGTGTATAGGTATAGAAATAACATGCCGATATTATATTATTGACAATTTACAATGTGCAAAACAACCTTTTTATATTTTTAATAAAAAACTAGAAGTGTATTTTTCTTCCAAAAACGCCATAAGGTATTTGAGCGAACTATAAGCGATAATGACTATACCACCTAATTGAAAATTGCGTATAGATATTATTTATTTCTTATAACGCTTTGAAACCGACGTGTTTGATATACGTAATTTTTTTTATTTTATATCTATTTTATTTGGTGACGTTTTTTCTTCTACTACACAATTATCGATATCGATAAAATAATGTTCTACCACTGGCTAGATTACGATAGTGTTTGTTTTGCCGTGAAAAATCCGGGCTCTGGTCATTAACTTTTTGTTTATTGCATTGGTAAGTAGCACTTACATTCTTTATTGATTAATTTTACTAGGTACTTCGCTCAAACTACCTTCTTGTGCATATTTTCATTGGGGCTCAGTTTTACATCGGTCTATCTAGTCGTGATCATCGCTCAAATTATATTTCCTATTACGTACTAGTAAAGCTTGTCCCAGAAATAAATGTCGTTTATTATGTAAGACGTTTTAATCAAAAAGGTTTCAAAGGACTGCCAAAGATGCTAGTTGTTAATTCAATGTTGCATATAAAAAAAACTTATGACTGATGATATTCTCAAAGATGTCTGCCAAGGAAAACCGACGTCAGAAAATATTATACGAGTGAGTTCAATATCCACGCAATTCTGTGAAAAAAGAAGCTACGGAGCTAAATACTTCTGTAAGAACTGTTCAAAGGGTGCTGAAACGGTTAAAAGAAACTGGTGGACCACGGCGTCGGCCTGAATGTGGTCGCAAGAGCGAGTTTGTTGAAAAAGGCATCGAGCTGAGAAAGTCCTAGCTGCTTTGCAAAGAAAGCCAACCCTATCTGTTAGAGATTTGGCGAAAAAGTTCAAAACATCGAAATCAACAGTACAAAAAAATAATGAAAAATAATCATATAAAGGGTTACAAACAAACTAAAGTACCTATTAGAAATTCAAAACAGCAAACTGAAGCAAACACCAGGGGCCCATTGCATAACAATTTACAACTTATATTACAAGCGGAAACCTCTTTTCAACTCCTCGCATTAGAAAGAGACTTCCGCTTGTATTATAAGTTGTAAATTGTTATGCAATGGGCCCCAGGTCCAGCAAACTTTATTCAAAACTAACCACGAAAAATTACCATGTTATTATGGAACAAGAAACGTACTGCAAAATTAACTTTAAGTCACTGCCTGAACATCATTTTTAGGGTTCAAACATTTAACGGCTGTCATCTCGGACCGAGGCCATGTTTATATCACGTCATAGAAACGCTGCACTGTGACTGCTTAGCCAAATATAGTTTGACTTTGATAGCTGTCATCTCGGGCTTTGGCAGCTGTCATCTGGGACTTTGACAGCTGTCAAAGCCGTTTTAACCAATTAACAATTACACTACCCCGAGCTGATAACTTCTCCAAGGTGGATGACTGACTCATAGTGAATGCTAGTACTTACAAGCTACCAACAATTACATGTAATTGAGTACTTTCCTGGGTAAAAATTATGTAATTCTATTCAGTCCGTCCGTTAGATTATCAAAAAATATTGGACACGTATTTTTTTGTTTATCAACTAAACAAAAAAATATGAAGATATAGCCCGTTAAAGTTTCACGTGACGTCACATTATGCTAAAAAGTGTATAGATAAATTAACGAGAGCATGGAATTGCATATGTAGTAGTATTGTATGTTTACAGGCATTCTATATTTGAATTTTCTATTTTCTCGTACAACCACTACAAATGCAATTCCATGTTCTCGATAATTCATCTATACCATAATGTGACGTCACGCGCAACTTTAAAGGGCTATAAAAAATAAATGTTAAGCAGTAAAAAAACTGGTCAAGTGCGAGTCGGACTCACGCACGAAGGGTTCCGTACCATTATCTATAAAAACGGGCAAAAATATCACGTTTGTTGTATGGGAGCCCCTTATTTTTTTTATAGTATTTGTTGTTATAGCGGCAACAGAAATACATCAGCTGTGAAAATTTCAACTGTCTAACTATCACGGTTCATGAGATACAGCCTGGTGACAGATGGACAGACAGACAGACGGACGGACAGCGGAGTCTTAGAAATAGGGTCCCGTTTTTACCCTTTGGGTACGGAACCCTAAAAAGGCAAGGTATCTCTACGAATTCGTTTTCTTTGTGTAGGTAAATATGTAATGCTCTTTATACAGTCGTAGAATACACGTGGAAAAATGAATCAATGAAACGTTACACGTGCTTCAATGTCCTTTATTACGCCATTAGAATAAATAAAACATGATCAGGGTGAGCAGATATATAATCGTTTTCGAGAACTCAGAACCATAACGATTTCATTTAAAACGTTCGAGGACATTTAGAATCGCTCTTCAATTTGAGCAATGTGATTTAGATTAGAATACTGTAAGCATATAATACATAATATATAGTACCTACTTATATTATACGACATGGTTCCATCAACTTTTTTCTGCCGCTGGTAGGAGATAACCATGGTAATGTTAACGGTTATATTATGACGACCGGTCAGCCTAGTGGGTAGTGACGCTGCCTACGAAGCTGAAGGACCTGGGTTCGAATCCCGGTAAGGGCAAATATTATTTGTTTCGGAGACTTGCATGTTTTCTATGTATTTGAGTATTAAAATCTATTAAATACATCGTCGTCTAGTACTCATAACACAAGCCTTATTGAGCTTACTATGGGACTAGTTCGATTTGTGTAAGATTGTCACTTAATATTTATTCATCATCATCATCATTATCATATCAGCCGAAAGACGTCCACTGCTGGAAATAGGCCTCCCCAAATAGTGCCAAAGTGACCCGTCCTGCGCCACCCGCAACCAGCGAACTCCCGCGACCTACTTACAATTATATTATACGACATGGTCCAATCAACTTTTTTCTGCCGCTGGTAGGAGACAACCATGGCAATGGTAACGGTGACATTATATGACATGGTCCAAACAACTGTTTTCTGCCGCTGGTAGGAGACAACCATGGCAATGGTAACGGTGACATTATATGACATGGTCCAAACAACTGTTTTCTGCCGCTGGTAGAAGACAACCATGGCAATGGTAACGGTGACATTATATGACATGGTCCAAGCAACTGTTTTCTGCCACTGATAGGAGACAATCATGGCAATGGTAACGGTGACATTATATGACATGGTCCAAGCAATTGTTTTCTGCCACTGGTAGGAGACAATCATGGCAATGGTAACGGTGACATTATATGACATGGTCCAAGCAATTGTTTTCTGCCACTGGTAGGAGACAATCATGGCAATGGTAACGGTTACATAGTAACCCAGTAACCCAGATTACTTTAATACTGTGACTTTATGGGTTTAATCCACTGGTTTTGATAACATTTTGAATCCCATTTTTATGGGCCATCATCTAAGCATGTATTCCCCGTACACAATTTTTCTACAGACTTCTAAATTGTTACTACAGACAATTTTCAAAGAAGCTCTGTCATATTGTCTCTTTGAAAACGGGGCAGAATAACAAAAAAATTTTGTTGATTGAGCCACGTACAAAAGGCCCTCTATCTAACAGAACGGACGCTTGACAGCTATGAAATTAAACTCAAATCATGTTGTCGCAGTCTACTGTATAGCACGTGCTCTTTCGCCTAGTTAAGGTTGTCGCGTTTTGTAAGATCCTGACAGCGACAACGCCTGCCATGCGAATAAATTCGAACGATAGTGTTACTGTCCGGCTGTATCGGCCACGATCGGGTTTTGTGCCTCAGAGATGTGAGCTGAGTTTAGCCGAAATGGTGAGACGGACCGGCCCGCAATCTAATTGAACTTTCTCTTCTTTAGCTAGGGTCATAATTCTTTCGTATGTCCAGATGTCCCGCTGTTCTCCCCTACCCGTCGCATTTATCATTAGATTCTCGTGAAATTTTGCGTGCCGGTTCATTTTATTATACAGATTTTTTGTCAATTCAGTTTTTGGAAACAAAAAAAATGATTTGATAAAAACACAAATTCGCGAGTTCTAAAGCTCACAGAGTTCTGGAAATATTTAAATATGCGAGACGGCGTCCTAAGTCTTCCCCTGTAACCATCCACCTCACTTGACTGCTGTGGGTTTGGAGAAATATATTTTTTGTCAATTCAAACAAAAATGTTTTGATAAAACACAGATTCGCGAGTTCTACAGCTCACAGAGTTCTGGAAATATTTAAATATGCGAGACGGCGTCCTAAGTCTTCACCTGTAACCATCCACTTCACTTGACTGCTGTGGGTTTGGAGAAATAGATTTTTGTCAATTCAGTTTTTGGAAACAAAATAAAATTGATTAAAACACAGATTTCCGAGTTCTAATAGCTCACAGAGTTCTGAAAATATTTAAATATTCGAGACAGCATCCTACGTCTTAACCTGTAACAATCCGCCTCACTTGACTGCTGTGGGTTCGGAGAAATTCATCTATAATCATTATTTTATTTTACCTACTCGATTCTGTGGCGCGTCAGGGATGTTCGCTGATGCGCACTTTGACGGTTTTGCCGCTATAATGCGCAAAAAGGTAGCGTCCCTGGTGCGTCGAATTCGAGGCAGCCCAAACACTCTTCTGAGACAGATGTGAAGGCCTTATCCAGCAGGTCGACCACGTAACGCATTGTACGCGCGTCAGGTAGATCTAAATGTCAATTTTTATATGGAAAAATGACAGTTAAATAATTGTCCTAACGCGCGTTCAAAACGTGATTACCCCTCAGAAGCACTGGAGCGATATACATTATTTGTTCTAATAATGTTTTAATGTTTTTATCCTATGTACCTACTAAACTAACACTAGAATTAAGTTTTTCATATTTTTTTAACTAAGAATTATTTATTTATTTATTTATTAAAAACATGTTAACATGACATTACAGTAAAAAAACCAATGCGTCATGGAACGAAACTAAACAAAACTTGGTACACTATTTTGGCGACGAAACGGCGTGGCCCCGTTGCATCGTCATCTCAGGTGTAGGATTCGGCAGATTGCCCCGGAACTGTCGAAACACGACACCCTTCGGCCAGAAGTCAGAAGAATAACAACTATGGACATATTTACGAAACAAATTATTTTATTTGAATTAAAATTTATTATATTTATTATTATTGACGACCGGTTAGCCTAGTGGGTAGTGACGCTGCCTACGAAGCTGAAGGTTCTGGTTTCGAATCCCGGTAAGGGCAAATATTTGTTTGATGACATGAAAATTTGTTTCTGAGTCTTGGATATTTTCTATCTATTTAATTATTTATATCTATTAAATATATCGCCATCTAGCACCCATAACACAAGCCTTAATTGAGCTTACCTATGGGGCGATTTATGTAAAATTGTCTCTTTATATTTATTTATCTATTTCATTACTATTTTTGAATTATTTTCGCCATTACACATAACTTGATATTTAACATTGTTCTCGTAGAAGAGCTACATCGTTTTATTAAATTGCTTTTGTATACGAAATAATGATAAAATTATTGTATATTCATATATTGAATATTCCCTTTTATATTACCTTTAGTTCAGCAGAAGAAGGTAAAATGTTCCAATAGACAAGCGGAATTATTTCTTATCAAAAGTACTCTTTAAAAAAAATAGAAGCAAGCTTTTTGTATTATTCCCTTTATCTCTGTGTGTCTTTTGTGTAGTGAATAAATGTCTTCTTTTTTTTTTCTTTTTTTGTCATAATTAAAAACTTACCCTTAACACAAATTATTACTCATCCTCCTAGCGTTATTCCCGGTTGTGCCCTAAAGAAGCCCGGGGTCCATTTTGACATCTAATCCGAAGATTTGGCGTAGGCACTAGTTTTACGAAAGTGACTGCCACCTGACCTTCCAACCCAGAGGGAAAACTAGACCTTATTGGGATTAGACCTTAAGATATTTTCCTTCACCGAAAAGCTAACGGTAAACATTCCGTACATAAGCTGTGACAAATTCCTACTAACCAATAATAATAAAATATTAGGGGCTAGTCTTACACAAATCGAACTTGCCCCACAGTAAGCTCAATAAGGCTTGTTTTATATATATGATATATTTCATCATCATCATCATATCAGCCGAAAGACGTCCACTGCTGGACATAGGCCTCCCCCAGAGAGTTCCAAATTGACCGGTCCTGCGCCACCCGCATCCAGCGGACTCCCGCGACCTTTACCAGGTCATCAGTCCACCTTGTGGACCCACGCCGCGCCTTCCGGTACGTGGAGCGTCTCGCCACTCGAGAACCTTTCCGCCCCAACGGCCATCGGTTCTACGTGCAATGTGCCCCGCCCACTGCCACTTAAGTTTAGCAATTCGGAGGGCTATATCGGTTACCTTGGTTCTGCTGCGGATAACCTCATTTCCGATGCGATCACGCAGAGAAACTCCTAACATAGCCCTCTCCATTGCCCTTTGGGTGACTACCCAAAGGGCAATGGAGAGGGCTATGATATATTTAATTGATATAAATACTTAAATATATATAGAACATATTCAAGACTCAGAAACAAATATCTTACCGGGATTCGAGCCCAGGACCTTCAGTTTCGTAGGCAGCGCCACTACCCACTAGGCTAACCGGTCCTAATGGTAATTAGGTACTCAAAATACTTTTTAGATTTTCTAATTCTTACGCTACTATGCAATATTCTTTGTATTTTGAATACTCAACCCACCCTACCTACCTACCTACCCCCCTACCTAATATAAAACTGTTTAACACTTTCTTAAGGATTACTACTGTCTACCACAATTTAATTTGCCCTAAAAGCAATTCATCTAAAACCGTAAGTCAAATACTCTTAAGAATTCATTCAGTTTAAATAGAAGGAAATAAAAAATAAAACGACGACTTCAGAAATCTACCTCAAAGGAAACACCGATTGAACCTAATTTACCTTTAAATATTTTCTTATTATACAAATAATTTAAAAGTATCGGAAAACTGTTAGTTGCCGTTTATTATACAGGGTGGAAAAAAATTAAGGGCCCTGGAGGGGAACTACCTTAAATCCTTTAGTTAGCTCATTTCACTGAAAGCAAACATTCCTTCATTTTTTTAAAGAAACAAAACTGCATTCAAAGATCTTCTAAAATTCGCTTGTCTCACCCGGGAATCCAACCAACTAAAAATTAAAGAATAAACCCTCGCTATTTTATTATGCGAATCGGTAGGATTATTGTTCAGGAAAAAAAATAACTTAGAGGGATATTAAGACGAGAAAATAATCTTAATAATTTGTGTATCCAGAACGAGGGGGGGGAGGTCATTTTGAGCAACTTATCAGTTAAATTATACAAACTATTTTCTCTAATTAATATCCATCTACGTTAAATAGTACATTTTACAACTAGTGTGAAAAGAATGTCTTTTTACCACTAGTACCGAGGTATCTTGCCACGAGCTGAAAGCGAGTGGCAAGACTCGGTACGAGTGGTAAAAAAGACATTTCACACGTGTTGTAAACGACGTTTTTTAATACAATTGCGAAAAAATAATAAATTAATATATCATTGCGATAAAATATGCTTGCTTCGAAGTTATTTTTGAACGAACCCATACTTTACAAATGACACTGACAGTGACAACATACTATTGGAATCAGCGCCATCGGCCTCGAGTTGAGAAACTAAATTGACACTTGGCAGTTGACACTGACAGTATTCATATTCACAGTATCACTCATTTTCAATATTTTTTTATAACTTCTCGTACCAAATTATATATTTATATGCGTTAATGTGTTTAAATAATGTTAGAAGTTATTTCAAAAGGGCGGGCTGGTTTGCTTTTAAACTTTTTTTTTCTAGGCTTGTATCATTCAGCCAAATCAAAGAACGATTTTTAGGAAAGTAAATATTTCATACATAGAAGATACCTAAGACAGAGTAGGCTATAAAATGCAAATTCTTAATATTTTTTCGTCATTTATATATTAATGAATACTTTAAATAAATACTCCTAGTATTCGTAAGCGTTTTTAATTTCTTAGTTTCCAAGTAAAAAATCTAATATAAAATTACTGCGTTTCGAAAGTATAGTTTGGAACTAAAAAGTAAAAAGCACTAGTTCGAGAAATTGAGCGCCTCGCACGCTACGCAGCCACAAAAAGTACCACTTTTTGAGCAACTGTATTAAAAAAGTTGTTTATGTGTTCTTCGCTTCGTATTGATGACAAAATAACATTAATATTAGTTTTCACTTTTTTTATTTCAAAGACCAATGTTTATTAGACAAATTTTGTCATGAATCATAATCGTCAGGTATGTTTGCGGAGGCTCGTGTGGATAGCTTTCAGGCAATAGTGCGCAAACGAGGTGCCTCCCTGATGCGTCGCGTGCGGGACAGTACCAGCAGCCTCCTGAATACCATTATTGACAGATTGGATTGTCCGATGGTGGGACGTTGAAACGCCATGCATATGGCTACCAATCCTATCGTATTTTAAGATTTTAATGCTTATTTAGTTTTTTTATTATTTTATTTTTATTTAGATTGTAATGTTTTTCTAATAATGTATATTTATAATTCTTTAATTTGTATTTATTTACAATGTACCTAATGTTTGTAATGTTTGTAATGTTTTATGATATGGACTGAACGGTTCGAAATAAATGAATATTTAATTTAATTTTTATTTAATAATCCTACCGATTCGTTTAATAAAATAGCGAGGGTTTATTTTTTCAATTTTTAGTTGGTTTGATTCCCAACAGCGAATTTTAGAAGATCTTTGAATGCAGTTTTGTTTCTTTAAAAAAATGAAGGAATGTTTCCTTTTAGTAAAATGAGCTAACTAAAGGATTTAAGGTAGTTCCCCTCCAGGGCCCTTCATTTTTTTCCACCCTGTATAGTGACATAAAAAGGGAGGACAGCAAAATTATTTTCAGTTGTTCACAAATCATTTCTTCGTTTCACTTAAAAAATAAAACTTTTTCAAAACTTTTTTTTTTCATTTCTAGGTAGGTATTTTTAGGGTTCCGATACCTCAAAAGGAAAAACGGAACCCTTATAGGATCACTCGGTTGTCTGTCTGTCCGTCTGTCACAGCCGATTTTCTCCGAAACTACTGGACCGATTGAGTTGAAATTTGGTACACATATGTAAATTGGTGACCCAAAGATGAACGCGTAAAGTAAATTAATGAATTCTGAACAAGGAGGCCACTTTTGGGGGGTAAACTGGAAAATTAAAAAAAAAGTTTCGCAAACTGTATTGTGTGATCAAATGAAAGGGGTTGTTGTAAGAATGTCAGATATATATTTTTTTATAATTTTAGCATAAACAGATTTGAAGTAATTTAGGAAACAAGACGAAAATTTACTATCCCCCCCCCCTCCCCTTATCTCCAAAACTACTAGGACTAAATTTCTGAAAAAAATATGGAAAATAGTTCCTTGCCTATAGATTACATGAAAACCTATAAGAAATTTGAGTATTCAAAAACACTTATGAAATTTAGATTATATACGGAACCTTATATTAACCTACGCGAGTTGAACTCGCACTTGTCTGGTTTTTTTACTTTAACAACAATCCAATAACGAAAGCGTTAAAAGAAACACGCTTGCAGATGACAACCACTAGTTTTCGCATCGCCCAGTGTAAGTTTAACAAGGCGAGTGTTATGGGTACCTACGTCCTACATGGCAACGGTTATTATATTTAATAGGTAAACATACTTAAACACATAGAAAAACCAAGAACTACAAACAAATGTAGGGATGTTTACAAAAACAACATAGGTAACTGACATACAATACAATACAAATACACTTTATTGCACACCTCACACAAACATAGCAATTACAGAGAGAAACAGTACAAAACCATGTAGGTAGAGGTAGACAACAGGCGGTCTTATCGCTGAAGAGCGATCTCTTCCAGATAACCTTTGGGTATCGGAGAATTTTATTTATTTATTCAAACAATTATAACACAGTATTACAGTTACAAAACTAATGCAATGTGAATCTTAGAATTAACATAACTTGATCACTTAATATACCATCGCCTCGCAGAACCTCAAGCATTCACGACAGACTTTTACCCAGCTACTAGCAAAAACACCCCAGTCAGATGCAGATGCGAGAAGTATATTGAGGTAGTGCAGAGCTCGAATAAGCGGCGACTTACTATGTGCCACAGTTCGCGTCTCCGGAGGAGCAAGCAGTGGTCGGTTTCGCGGACGTAGATGTATCCGAGATTGCAAGGGAATATGCAGCCTCACTATCCGCTGCACCAGTTCAGGGCAGTCGGAACCACCACGTAAAATTTTACAACCACCCGTTATTAATACGTATAGAATGAGATAAAACTAGATTATGCAGTAGGTGGTGCAGAGATTATTATGAAATCGAGTTATAGGTATGATTATGTTCGTCTGTGAGGACGCTTCAATTATTCAGTAGACACTGTTTAATTAGGATCTCGTTTGCCCAAAATTACCGCTTTGTATTATATAAAATAGAATTATTCAGCTCTACAAAACTTATGGCACAATAATAATTACGTTCTCTTATACATTATTGTATAATTTAGATGTGTAGTGCACCAAGGCGCCGATAGATGGCGCTGGCGTCGAAATAGAACGCGCTAACGAGGTGTCGACGTAGAATCCTTAGTACCGTTGTGTAAAATATCATTCGGTGTCTTCTGTTAGGCGCAAGTTTGTACCTGGTTGGCTGCATTCAAGCTATTGAACACCTTCCATTGCAAATCCTTGCTATAGGAACCACCTGGAAAGCAGTACGGTGTCTCTGACGAAACGCCTATTATGGGAAAGTAAAGTTACTACTTTGTACGAGTTTTGAATACAATTTACCTTTACCGATTTGACGTCGTTTTCTTAAGAAGAAGGTAGTCACCCTTACAGATGGAATATATTTGGCAATAAAACAGTTATTGTAAATTCAACAATTATTTTTACTAGATATAGGAATGTAAATTGTTTTCCCACAAAAATAACATAACTGCCAATAATTTTACAAAAACAGCGTAAGTGAAGAAGTTATTTTTCATATTTTTTAAGAGATAACCGTTTATTGATGCAATCCAAGATTACTCCCTAGCTATGAGTCTGCGTAATCAATGGAAGGAATTGTTTAAAGAAATAATATTTTAGGAGAAATCAAGTTCTTTTTGCTTCCTGTAAAATCGACACCAATGTTGTTTTTGTTAACATCCCTTCAAATATTGCTCACCACACAGACATTTGCCATTCTCAAGATTCAAACCTAAAACTGTCAGCTTGGTAGGCAGGGTCGCTACCCAAAAGGCAACAGTCGTCAAAATATCGTAAACGTTCCATTGGGCACCGGCCTTTCATGGGTGAGAAGGAATGAGCAATAGTCCCACGCTGGTCCAGTGCGGGTAGCGTAGCGATGTTTTCCTTCAACGAGAACTTTGGTAAATATCAAGTAACATTCCGCACAGTTCAGAAAAACTTATTGATATGCGCCAGAATTCGAAATCACGATCTAAGTTTGCAAGCCGCACGCTTTAAACAAAAAAAAATAGTTGTCTGTAAAGTCGGTTTACGGACGATAATTTTACGTGATAAGAAAACATTGATGATAATTGCATACTCAACACGTACCCATATTTATTAATTTATCGTTAGGAACCTACGTGCCAAATTCTAGAACCAGCGGTTTGAGCTGTGCGTTGATATGTCAGTCAACGGAACGGGACAATGAGTCACACTTTTTCGTGCGTGCAGCCCGGCGTTCATCGATTTATAAGACGTTATCACGTCTTAAATGCAGCCCAACAATGCGTCCTAAACTGTAAGTCTTTAGTAAGTTCCGAAAACGTTTATCAACCTAATTTATCACACAAATCTGATTTCAAGCCTATACAATTCAATAAAGGTTAAATAGGTTTTGATTCAGGCATTAATAAGCTTTCCAACACCAATTCGCTTCAAACGATAAACAAATCTACACAAATGGCACTACAATCACGATTCACTGCCGCAAACAGCGCTAAATTAGCCAAATGAAACAAATGAAAACATTTCATTTCTTAGATAACTGAAATGAAATTCGTCCGGTCGAGGAATTGTAATAAACTTGTGATTAATGGTCCCTCAGACAGTCGTATTTCCTCCTTGTTATGTATTCGGCCCTTTTTATTAAATTGCTATGCCTTTGCTATTACATAGCCAAGTTTTATGTAATATCGAGCTTATTGAAACACAAAAACGTTTGAGAGAAAGTTGACGCTACTTATGACTACATGAGACTTATGTCAGATATTATATTTTGTCATGATTATCTTCAATACAATTCAATTTTATATAGTAACAATACATTTTATAAATTTTAGACCTCATGTTTCTACACAACCGATATCGAAATAGAAATAGTGTTACTTTTATTATTCAAAACGTCCGGGTTCGATTCCTGAACAGAGTATGTAAGTTTTTTAAATGTATGAATGCAGTTTTTCTTTTACTAAAATCGATGACATGGTTCTTAAGAAGAGATCTTCGTATGTCTTATAGGTTCCGTACTGACCGATCTAAATGTACTACCTAATTCCATATAACATTAGAATTTCAACGGACAAATTCGTCTACATTTCTTCGTTTATCTAGCATAATTATGAAAGGGATATTGCACCCAGTAGTTTTCCTTATATCGATCTTTAAATGCTTTTCAAACCTAACAATAGCAATGTTTTCGCGTTTAAATATGTTTCTCCTTGAAATCGCACGACTATTAACGCACGATTTTTCTAATGTTATATGAAATGGGGTTATAGTCAAAGCAATTTTTCTGTAGGTATTTATTGTACGAGTACCTAATTTACACGATCAGGCCCCGTAGCATGGTTGGCCTTGTCACGCGATAGGTGATAGGATAGAGCGTGCGTCACTGGCTGACACCGTTCGATAGAACGAGACGACGCTCTTATCTTGTCACTTGTCGCGTGATAAGGCCCAACCATGCTACGGCTCCAGGTTTCGACTGACTGATTGATCGAAGCGCCAGACAGTGTTCGTTTACATATGTACATTGCGATCCATTATGAGGAGAACCTCGTGAAGGCAGAGAAGGACTTGAATTCAGCAAGAACTTACGGAATGTCGAAGATCGATAGTTTCGGAGAACGTTTCTTAGTGAAGTGTCTCTTACTTAAAAAGAGAATCGATACTTTGTTGGGTGAAGGGTCAAATACAGAACATCCTATACTTTTAAACGAGCAATATTTATATATATATTTGCAATCACGTTCTCGGAAACGGCACTAACGATTTCGATGAAATTTTCGATATATTTTTGGGCGACTAGAGAGTATGGTTCGTGTTTGGACCTTGTATTCCTTACGAGTGATGCCATTTTTGTGAAATTGGATATATGTATATATTGATCAACGCTTGGTGAAAATACTGTTTTAAAATAAAAAATGTAACATTTTGAATACCTTATTTTAAGGGTAATTTCGTAAATACGCGGGGTAAATTCAGAGTACTGCAAAAATGGTTCTTTTGCAATATCAGTTTAAGGTCCAGATTTATTTTTTGTTCTGATTTAGCCCACAAAAAGATCTTATTGATTCACGAAGAAAAATATGTTTTTTATTAATATTTTACAATAACATTTTCGAATTTACCCCATGTCATATAACTCAGAAACCTGACAAGTTATATGTTTGTTTGATTGTTTTAACGCATTATTGAGTAAAGCATAACGGTATACCTACCTGAAGTGTCTAACTGATGAACATTCGAAAAAGTACATAATATTATATTCCTATTTTACATGCTTCTTGAAAACTTTAGTTAGATCGTTTTGTCCGAATAATGCGTTAAAAATGACAATCCAACGAAAAAACAATCAGACAATGATTTAACTTATCAGGTTCCAGAGTACACGGGGTAATTTTAAAACTCCTCACGAGGCACCAAAATGCATTAATCTCGGAAATTAATTGTATTTGTAGCACACATATTTCCAAGTAGCGACCAGAGCAAACAGAAGCGGGGGGACAGATAAATATGGTGTCTTGGCAAGTGTTGCCAGAGTTTAAAAATTGCTTTTAGTTGAGTAGATATTTGTGATTTTCAACTTAACCCCATTGTCAATGTTACCCCAATCGACCTTACATGATTGATTTGAATTATAATCGTCCTTTACGAACGAGAATTATCAATATATAGTCGTAATTACTTTTCACTTTGGCTGGTTTGGTGTAATTATTGTTAATGTCCAGTTGGCGTGTCTGTGCCTTCAACACAGACCTGTAATCTAATATATATTATGTTGTTGTCATATTTTGACAGGTTACTTAGAAATTATTTAATTTCCTCGAGAATCATAGTCACATTATTGTCTAGACTAATATTATAAAGCGTAAAAGTCTGTGAGATTGTAGGTTTGTACCTATGTTGTGGGTAATGTCTGAAAACGTTAGACAAATTTCAAAAATTCATTCATCTGTGTGTAGAATAGACTTTTAGAATGGTTATAGGCTATATTTTATCCCGCAGGTATGCTTGCGTCATTTGCTACACGCGGGCAGCTAGTAAGCGAATAAAATTTATTGAAGAAAAACCTTTTTCAGTCGCTAGTTTCAATACTTACGTCTCCTGAGCCACTTTGCAAAAATGTAGTTTAACGAGGGGGCGTAAGTGGAATATTGCAAACGAGAGTCTATCGTTTGATGACTCGAGTTTGCAATAATTGCAATATTCTTGCGCCCATGTTTTTCATCACATTTGCGAGGAAATAAATAACTACAAAAGACAGAAAAATATAAGTTTCATACAGCTGCACCAAACTTCACTTCCAGATCAGTGCTAGTGGAGCGCGCAGCTTCAATATTTCAACCAATCACAGAGCAGTATTCTTGCGGGGCGGGGCGGCTTGGTTTTTTTACTACTAGATTTTTTTTCAACCAATCACAGAGCAACCAGATTTGCTTAAGCTAATCAGAGGGTTCTATATTTTAAAACTAAACTTAACAGCCCGTGGGAAGTAAAACGGCTATAACTGCTCTGTACGCTCGCAAGTAATAACGCCATTGACGAGCAAGTGTGACTGATGAAAAGGATTTAAACCTACCCTTCTTCTTCATGTTTTTCTACCAATCTTCACTTTCCTTGACATTTGAACCTTTTTTTATGGGCCAAGTTCTATATAAATATGTTAGAAGTTCTTGTCGTAACAATTTTTCTAACTACCAGCGACTACACTATACAGGACACCATACAAAAGGCTCAATCGAACGGCATGGATAACAGGGTTGTTATTCGGAACGCGATAATGCGCTTCAACTCACCCGTCACACATAACGAAAATATACCTCTGGTACGTACTTACTACGAGTCGCGGCGTTAAGATATATTTGTAGGTGAACGGTAAGGTGAGGTTAAAACAAGTTACAGAATAGCGGGAATAAAGATGCCAAATATTGCGCTAGTGCCAGGCACTGAGACAACCTTATCAAGTTTGTAAATAAAGCTAAAGGTGTAAAGGTCAAAGGGCAGACGAGGCGAGATTGAGCGAAGACTTGACCTCGGTTGTAACTAATATTAGACACGTATAATTATCATGTTACACGAAATTTCATATCATAGGTGCTGCTGTATTGTTTAGTATTCATAATCATAAATTTATAATCATCAAATTTTGCGTTATATGTTTACAAAGATCGTAAATGGGTCGTTCTTTTTTTCGATAATAGCCTGTCCTTCGCCTTATTACGGCATCTCATTTGAGTAATGATGTTTTGCGGTTTTATAATGTTCGAATGAACGTCCATATTATTTTATTAATTAGTATTATTTAATATTTCACTATCTCTAACTAGAATGCCGTGACAGATTGGTAAACCAAAATGTGGTCCCCACTGAACGAGTCCACTTTGTCATATATATTTTTTAAACCAACCGTAAAAATATATATTTATATTGGCCGGAAAGGAAACTTTAATTAGTTGTAATGAAGAAACCTATGCATTTTTTTAATCGCACTGTAAAACCACAGTTTCTGATAGTTCAAAAACCAAAAAAACAGAAAAACCTCGGTTCATTGGCGGTAAAAAAGAAGAACGACGCAAAAGTAGAGGCTTCTTTTCAACTGGTTTTCATCACCGAGTTACAACGAGACTGAAGCATTGCTAATTAAGATAATTAAAAATAATTTTAAAATAGTCCTAATGTAATGATATTTTATTTTCTCTTTTTCACTATAGCTTTATTTTTGTATTTGTCAACGTTCTCATGTTCATCATCATCATCATATCATCATATCAGCTGAAAGACGTCCACTGCTGGACATAGGCCTCCCCTAGAGAGTGCCAAATTGACCGGTCCCGCGCCACCCGCATCCAGCGGACTCCCGCGACCTTTACCAGGTCATCAGTCCACCTTGTGGGGGGCCTACCCACGCTGCGCCTTCCGGTACGTGGTCGCCACTCGAGAACCTTTCCGCCCCAACGGCCATCGGTTCTACGTGCAATGTTCTCATGTTTTGATTTAATTTTCAATTACTTAAGGTATAGTTATTGTAAACAATAATATTATAAGCATGACACCAAATAGGAACCTGGTTTCCCGCGATACACGCCTAGCCTAGTGCGGGAACCGCTGGCACTTTTGCATTATAAATTCTTATGCACCTTATCAGCTTTTGTTTTCAACTGTATTTTTATTTTTTGTGCAATAAAGTTACTTTTTATCTTTTTTATCTTTTATTTAACGCCGTTAGGCAACTGCACGATTTATTTAAACTATATCATTTATTATTATAACAAATAAACACCCACAATATGTCACTTAAGTAAGTAGTAGGATAGGTATCTAATTTACCTTCATATTTATTTTTATAGGTATTAGAAATCATTTAAAAATCATTTATTCAAGTAGGATTAGGATAGGAAGGAGGACAGACGATTTTGAGCAGAAAGTGTGAACCAGTACCTCGGGCGATAGTACCGTCCACACCATCAAATGATGTCTCGGTTCCGTGTTCTCGCATTCAGGAAATAATGATTCACAGTTAAAAGACGACATCCAAACCCAACCCGCGGTTTAGGCAAATTGAGGAGGCTACAGCCATACGTTGTCTCATTATTCGCACAAGAAGAATATGTGCGAGGAACATTTTGTTAAAAATACCACGCGCTTAGCTGACGGTCAGTTTAGTGTGAGGCTTCCTTTAAAACAAAGTGAACGTTTCTTTAAAAGAAGGACACTGCCAACAGAATCGTTAAAACAAAAAAGTCAGTCTTTTTTTTCCACAATTAAGCTTACTACAATAAAAGTACTACTTTTTTGTAGTAAAGTAGTACTAACTTTCTGGAACCTTGAATTCTATCTGTTACTTAGTAATGTGCTGACTGCTACTGAAACCTATACGTAGGTACGTAGTAAAGGGAAGGCTATGTATGAGATGTTACAAATTCGCTTGTTTTAACCTGATGATCCAAATGAATGTTTTTGAAAAAAATATATGTATGTGAGTATTAAATGGGTCATAATATATCTGATATTGGTAGGTGTCGCCACCTCGCAAGTATAAAAAAATATTTATGAATATTAAAAAAAAGTTTTTTTTTTACTTAAATATAAAATTAATTGGATTTTTTTAGAAAATAACGCTCTTCATGTTCTACATAATAGATAAAAATTTCATGAAAATCGGGCCACTAGTTTGGTAAATAAAAGATAAAAACGATTTTCCTTTTTTTTATTATCTCAAAAACCACGGCCATTTCGGGGCTAAAATTTGGTCAAATTACAACGTATGTACAGACAATTATCCGAGCCAAAGGAAAACCACTTTCTCGTCAAAGGCAGTTTCGCCATCCTTACAGGGCTATACCCTTTTGACGGACAACTTACATACCTACTTACATACTTTTATACTTACATACGAACAAGTCAAGTTAATATAAAGCTTGTAATTACAATGCATAATTTCCGTGTCACAGTAAGATTAATGAGAAAACTGTTGATTATTTCACTTTCAATGTTTATTAATTCATGCTCATTATTTCGAACCACATTATTAATGAGTGGTCTGCTTTATTAAAGTGAATAATCGAAGCACTTAATGTTGCATGAAATTGGCATCTGTATTAAATTCTGGTGGTTTAATAACAAAATGTTAAACGATTCATCCTTTAATTCTCATACCAACTTTTTTCTGAAACCGTAAAGTTTTCAGTGTTTTAAAAAACAAACGTGTCGTAAAGAAATCCAAGTTTTTTTTTAAAGTCCTGTTAGGGTAAAGGTGTCATCGTTTGGAAAAATTGTTCGCCCATGAGAACGGCTACCTATTTCTGTAAGGCCCTGATATGCAGGATGCTCAGAGTAACATGGGCTATCTTTTGAATAGAAAATCGGACACGTGCGAGTCGGACTCGCCCACCGAGGGTTCCGTCATCATCATCATCATCATCATATCAGCCGAAAGACGTCCACTGCTGGACATAGGCCTCCCCCAGAGAGTTCCAAATTGACCGGTCCTGCGCCACCCGCATCCAGCGGACTCCCGCGACCTTTACCAGGTCATCAGTCCACCTTGTGGGGGGCCTACCCACGCCGCGCCTTCCGGTACGTGGTCGCCACTCGAGGGTTCCGTACAAAATGACAAATGTATAGTTTTCAGATTTTTCCTGTACTTGTAGTATAAGGCGATATTACTTGCTTTTCATATTTCTAGGTCAACGGATAGTAACCTATACATTTTGATTCCCTTGAGAGTGTCGAAATATACGTTTTTTTGCGGCATAAACGACAATATTTCTTACGTTAACTTAGAAGTTTGATTTTTGCACGCTTCAAGGGACTGTAGACCTGAGTATAATATATATGGTTTTAAGTTCAACTTGATACATCCACGTGTTCCCAAAGTATAGGATCTTGACAGACAGACAGACTGACAGACGGACAACAAAGTGATCCTAAAAGGGTTGCGTTTTTTTCTTTTGAGGTACGGAACCTTAAAAAAAAGTTTTCCGTAGTCGGTTACACGGGTTACAGTTTTTAGGGTTACGTACCCAACGGGTAAAAACGCGACCCTATTAGACTTCGCTGTCCGTCCGTCCGTCCGTCCGTCCGTCACCAGGCTGTATCTCAAGAACCGTGATAGCTAGAGAGTTGAAATTTTCACAGATTATGTATTTCTGTTGCCGCTATAACAAAAAATACTAAAAAACTGGCCAAGTGCGAGTCGGACTGGGGCTCCCATACAACAGACATGATTTTTTTGCCTATTTTATTGATAATGGTACGGAACACTTCGTGCGCGAGTCCAACTCGCACTTGGCCGGTTTTTTTTAACTTTTTGTGCCTTTTGTATTTCTATTGTCACTGAAGTGAAATTTGAGACGGATTGAAGTTAATTTATGTACAGAACGGCTACTATAATCTGAAGTGCATTTCCTACGCCGTTCCCAAAACTCGGTGAACTCCGGCTGCGAATCTTGGCACTCCTTAGGTGCTTCCGGAAGTTTAATCACAGTAGTTGTAAGTTACGGTTATGTACAACTCCTGCAGGAAGTTTGCCCGTGTTTGAACACGTGTTTTTGAAACTGTAAAACTAGTTGAGTTCTGTAAGATTCCCACTTACTATGAAATAAGTTTCTGTCTAAAATGAAGTTTTTGGTACCGTAAAACCACACAAAGATAGTCCAGGTCACCCAACTATGGTCCAAATTAATTGACATATTACTTGCTCAGGTGGGACTGCTTTCATGGGTGAACTTAAAGACAGGCAATATAGTAACACAAATTTAAATAAAAACCTATAAAATCACAAATACAAAATCGGCATTGATAGAAACGAATGAGTTTATTATTGGATCATAGTTGGGGTAGTGGACCATAGTTGTGTGGTTTTACGGTACAAGCTTTTTTGCCGACTGTCTTTTTAGCTGCCTATTCGTTGAGAGAGTTCCAATTATACAAAACATGACGGGTTTATAAAATATAAATAAATATATAAATATTTGAGGACAATCTTACACAAATCAACCTAGTCCCAAACTAAGCAAAGCTTGAAACTACTATGTGTACAAGGCAACAATATTCATACCTTATACGGGGTTACTTTAATTCGGGGGGTGACTTTGATCAAATAGGTTTTTCTCCGAAATCATTGTTTTTACTTGTGGATGAACTGTGGCTTTGAATATATTAGTATTCTATCTTGCTGTATACTCGATAAAATCTTCTTAATTTCAGATAGTTCTGCTTTTATACTACATTCTAAATTATCAAAGTAGCCCCATTTTTTCCTAAAGTAACCCCGGTTTACTATATCTTTTGTATATGTGTGTGTGGTGTGTGATATATTGTGTAGTTTTGGAGTTACTATGGGTCCTTTCACTTTCATCAGGTCAGCTCGATGGTATTTGTAGTAGATAGTAATACATAAATTATTACTAAAAACCCCAATTAGTAAGGATTTGATTATAAGTTCTACGATGACCCTGTGTTAAAACATTTTGTAATTATGTTTATTATAATCTAGATAATGTATTGCGGTTTTATGGATTTGATAAAGCGTTTTGAGGCAACTGCACCCCCACATTTTGCCTCACTCGCCCGCTAACCAACTCGACGGACCACCTTGTGAAAGTTTTAACCGACTTCAATTTAGTACTCCGCCAAGCCACATCAACATTTCTACTTTACCACATGAACTGCTTTCCGAGTGCAAATACGTTGTTTATTACAGAAGAAAACCATATCACTGTATGTGGGTCGAAACTGTTTGAGGAGTTTCGTCGATTTGGCACACTTGATATTTAGCACTTCATTAGTTGCTATTTCAACGGAATCATCAGAATCTGTATCGTACTTTTACAGTTTTAAGTACGAGTTCCATAAGTCATCTGTGGTCTTCTTCATCAGTTTCACTTCACCAAATTTGAGATTTCCGGGTGTACATACACTAGTTATAATAGAAAATACCGAAATGATTACATGCGTACCTTATATATTTGAGGAGTTTCCTCAATTCCTCATGGTTCATATTCATATAATTTATTGCATAACATGTTTGCATTGGTGTCAGAATAAAATGTGTTTCAACATGTACCCTTTGGATAAGTGAAAAACCTACAAAGTTGGAACTCGTGCTGAGGTTCCGGCACTTTAACCCTGCCTTACCTCTGTTAGTGGGACAAAACAAAAACCTCTACATATATTGAGATTACTGCTTTCGATTTTATCGTCATAACTACCCCTATAATTGAGACAACGAGTGTATTGAACCTCTTTTACTAAGACTAATTTTTAAGGTTTGTTTTTTAAATTTTATTCTTTAAATTTCATCGGTAAGTTTAGACTTCTACATATAACTCAGATAACGTCAATTTATTACCTCTCTAACTCGGACTTTATTGTTTATAAACCTTTATGTTTACTAATTTTTAATCTTTCCGCAAAGTCGTCACTTAGCTACTTGTGTAAATTACATCAAGTTACTTCCAAAAGACAAATTAAAGTGACAGATTTTTTAGATTGACGCATTATGTATGCATTTTATAGGTACTGTTTATAAATAACGCGCTTGATTACTTTCGTTTATTCCCTTTTTTTAAATATAACTCTGAAATGATGAGACCCGTTTATAAATTATGTTTATTTCAGTTATAACAGATACACCTTCTAATCTCACCTGTACCAATAGAACCCTCTGTAATCGAAAGAGATATATATTTATACCTGAATATCTCAGACACTGGGTAATTGGAATATTTATTTTAAGCGAAACAAATTGGCCGGTTCTTGACGTCCCAGATTTCATTTATAAACTTTTCATCCAAGAGCAGAAAACGCTTTCTAGTCACTTCAAAAAAGTGCACTAGAATCGGAATCGCTGTCGTGCCGAACATTTTAACCAAATTATCTAAATAGACGCAAAACTGCAAATATTTGGAGACCTGCCCAATGACATTACGTGAGGTGTTCGCGAAAATTAAGTCGCCTAGTATTAAAATGTTGGATTTTGCTGTAGTAGAAACTTACTGAATGACTACGTGGTTTGAATATTTATTTTTAGAAAGCGTTGAAAATAAACAGTAAAATCATTGGTATTTTTTAATACCAGTGATTTTACTGTCGCTCAATTTTACTTCACGATGAAAAAAACACGTAAAAATCTACTTAACGTTCATGTAGATACATATTTACGTTACTATTCGCATATGCTTTTCAAATATTTTTTTAGTTCAAATTCCGAATATATACCAAAAGCTGCTACAAGTATCAAAATGTTCATTTCATCAAAATTCTGACCGATATGGTCTCCGACAAACAGTATTAAGTTTAAAATTGACGATTTCTTTGTCTGTTATTATTTTAATAATTAAACAAGTGCATTTTGCATCGACAATCCGAAAAAGCCTTAACGAAAAAGTCGTGCTGCAATCAGTATTATTGGGCACCGAAATCCAAAATATCTTAAGTACCAGTCAACGTTCTTGCGATTCTTTGTATGTAACTGTATAGCAGTAAAGAGGGTTACTGCGTGAAAATTGTGGATTTAATTGATATGGCTCTTAGATGGTTATGAATAAAGTGCGACAGACAGCTGAAGAAAATTAGAGGAAAATGTGATACACAAGCTCATGTCATGTGGGACATCATGCTGAGTTGGGCCCATTTCGTGACACGGCACAGATTCTCTTTTTAGGGTTCCGTAGCCAAAATGGCAAAAACGGAACCCTTATAGTTTCGTCATGTCCGTCTGTCCGTCTGTCCGTCTGTCCGTCTGTCCGTATGTCACAGGCATTTTACTCGAAAACTATAAGGTGTATTTGAATAGAATTTTGAGGATAGGTGTATTTTGTTGGCCGCTAAATAGTTTTGCAATTAAAATGACAAAAAAAAAATTTTTTAGGGGTGCACTCCATACATAAAACTAAAAGTCAAAATTTTTTTTTTCATTGTGACCCCCCGTGTGGCACATCAATCGATAGGCCTTTCAAAATAAATATAAGGTTTCTTAGCATTTTTTTTGATTAAGTGAATAGGGTCGGAGATAATCGCCCCGAAAGTCACTAAAATTCTGTCCCCCCCCCTCTAATTTTTGAACGGTGTATTTTAAAAATATGGAAAAATTCATGGACATAGGGCTTATTAATTTCATTCACCGAAAATTGTTTTGAACAAGATCGGTTCAGAGGTTTTAGAGATAGTGCTGAAAAACTGCCTTCCTCAAAGAAAAGGACGTAAGTGCCGTAAAATTTCTGTGACGATACGACCTTTTTAATAGGCACGGAACCCTTCGTTTTGCGTGGTCCGACACGCACTTGGCCGGTTTTTTTTCTTGTATCTTTGTCTTTTGATAATTATTATTATTATGTATGTCTTTCCCGCTCACGGGACATGATGTCCCGGACCTTTGGGAGGCGTGCGTGGGGCTAGGTACCTACAAAGTACCAACTGAGCCAACACGTAGAGGCCCTTTTGACAATTTAATGGAATGCAAGGAGTACACCGGGCGGATGCTGTCCCTGCCCGTGTCATGGGACGCGCACAGAGACAGCACCCGCTGGGGTTTAAAGGGACTATTACTGGTTGATGGAATCTAAATAAAACGGGTTATTGGGTGAAAATGATGGACTTGTGACTGGGATATTGGTGAAACATCGGACGCCTGCCTAATAAAACTGTTTCACTTTCTATCTCTGGCAGACGGTGACTCGCCAACTGCTAGATGGGCCCCTATTAATAGCGACATTAAAAAATGGCCTAAGGGCAACACCGGTCAGAGAGCTGGGGGGGTAGAGAGGTGGCACTGGACTAACATATAGCCAACTCGCCACTTAGGTGTCCACATCTACCTTCGAGCAACAGCTCTTGCGACTCCACTGTGGACGGCCGGTTAAGGCAAGGTTATTATTATTATTATTTATTTATTCAGATAACTTAGATCCACTGGTTAGTAATAATGCATGTTGTGTTGTGTTATGAATAAATGTTTTTGGTTTGATTAGATTTTTGATAAAATTCACTTGTTGATAGAGGGCTAATCACGTAGCTTTTCGAACGCACCTGGGTCGTTCTTCTTTTTTACCGACAATGATCCGAGGTTTTTCTGTTTTTTTGGTTTTTGAACTATCGAAAATTGTGGTTTTGAAGTACGATTTTTAAAAAAATGCATAGGTTTCTTCATTAGAACTAATTAAAGTTTCTTTTCTGGCCAATATAAATATTTATTTACGGTTGGTTTCTAAAAAAAAACATGTGACAAAGTGGACTCTTTCAGTGGGGACAACATTTTGGTTTACCACTCTGTCACGGCATTCTACGAAAAAAAAAAACATTTAAAAAATGCTAGTTAGAGAAAGTGAAATATTAAATATCCCTAATTAATAAAATAATATGGACGTTCATTCGAAGATTATAAAACCGTAAACATCATTACTCAAATGAGATGCCGTAATAAGACGAGGGACAGGCTATTGTCGGTCGAAAAGAAGAACGACCCACCTTAAGACAATGGGGAATGGATGAAAATTTTAGAAATGCCTGATTATTTTTTTGGTGATAGGAATAACCTTCCTTAGCACCAGAAAAAAGTTTCAGATTTTTCAGCTGCGACAATTATTTTTGAAAAATATAAACAGTTGCCTTATTTGCGTTTTGGGTCAAGAACGGTAAATAGAGACTTTCCTTGATCTGTCTCATATAACAAAAAACTATCTTAAATATCTGTGGTAAACTGACACTGGTAATGACCAATATAGCTGCTGCAAGTGTCAATATCATTGCCAGTGAAACTTTTTTCTGGTGCTAAGGAAGGTTATTCCTATCACCAAAAAAATAATCAGGCATTTCTAAAATTTTCATCCATTCCCAATTCAGCTGTAATTTTTCCATATGAAAAGTGACTTTTTGAACTACGTTACGTGATCCACCTGCAAAGGAAGGACGCCCGTTAGGACAATTCAACTGGCATTTTACCATACAAAAAGTACCTAACATTTAGAACTACCTGATGGTCAAGGACTTAAATTGTTGAGCCATTTAGGTGTCAACTAATTTTTGTTTTCTAAACTATGAAGTGTCAAGTATAAAGTGAGTTCTAAATAGCTCAACAATTAAAGTCCGTGACTGAACAATGCGTAACGTGATCAACCAGGAGCCGTAGCATGTTTGACCTTGTCACGCGATAGGTGATAGGATAGAGCGTGCGTCACTGGCTGACACCGTTCGATAGAACGAGACGACGCTCTTATCTAGTCACTTGTCGCGTGATAAAGGCCAACCATGCTACGGCTCCTGCAGAGGAAGGACGCCCGTTAGGACAATTCAGCTGTCAATTCATTTTACCATACAAAAAGTGACACGTGTCTGTTACTTATCAACCGGCAGATCATTCAATCTACGAAAGACGTTCTTTGCCTACACTTACTTACTAAGTTGCAACAGCCGAAAGCATACTGATACCGTACCGATTCCACCTAATGCGGAAGTTACAAAGCCTATATAAAGCTTCTGAAATAGCCTCTAGGCAAGTCCTGAATTTAATATATTTTTAATATAAATTCCGATGATTTTCTCATTAAAACACTGCATGATGATTTTATGCGATTATATTAAAATAGCAACAACCTCTATGAGTAAAATAATACTAATTTTAATTAATTCTGCACTGGGAGTCCCTTAACCGTTATTTTAATAGTATATATTGGTTTATTTGAACTCTGAAAATGTGGCTCAGTTTAAAATTCTGTTTGGTATTTAATTTACTTAAATAATTGGGTACTTTCTTCTTGGGTAAACAAAATATAATTATATTTAGTCCGTCAGTTAGATTATCAAAAAATATTGGAAACGTATCTTTTTGTTTGTTTGAAATTACGAAGAAATAGCTCGTTAAAGTTCCGCGTGACGTCACATTATGATAAAAAGTGCACCGTAATGTGACGTCACGCGGGAGTTTAACGGGCTATATCTTCATCATTTTTTGTTTAATTGACAAACAAAAAAAATACGTGTCCAATATGTTACGATAATCTAACTGACGGACTAAATATCATTTTTTAGGAAAGTAGCCAATAACGAAGTATTTTCATTATTGGTATACAACATGAAATAAATATTGATGTTTTGGATCTCGAATCCGCGTCCCTTTTTCCTTCACGGGCAGCTGGTGAGCTTTGCAAAAGTATTATAAAATCAAAATGATATAGATATGAAAGAAGCTATAGCCTCGGACCATCCTCTTTTATTATTATTAAGACAAACAAATATACACGGTGAAATTTAATTCGTGATACAAAATAGCAAAATGTGAGTCTATCCGTGATCCTGAACAACATTTACTATGAGATGAAGTTTGTATTATTAAAATAAACAGCTGTTACACACATACATTTACATAGACATACACATACATTTTCGTCAGGTTTCTTTGATTCAATAGACCAACTTTGTGTTATGCAAAAAAATCCAGCTTTTTCATACACTTTGCTCGTAAAAGTGTCTCAGAATCATGGTTAGATTTACATTTAGTTACTTTGTATCACGAATTACATTTCACCCTGTATATTACGGAAAAATATAAATAGAAAAACAATACGTGACATATACAAAACGACAAACAGTGAATAAAAATAAAAACAAAACACGACACGAAAGATAGATTGATTCATTTATTTCCTTTAGGAAATAACATATCATTTTACATAAAAATTAGATGGATTCACTAAAACATCCATAGTAATTTGATCATTTAAAATGACCCCAACTCAGCATGTCAATCACACATCAATCTAACTAGCCGCACAGTGAGCTCAATAAGGCTTGTGTTATGGATGCTAGACGATATTATTGATAGATATTATATATGCGTAAATACAAAGAAAACCTCAAACACTCAGGAACAATAATATTCATGATCATTACACAAATAGTTGCCCTTACTGGTATTTGAACCCAGAACTGTCAGCTTCGTGGTTAGGGTAACTAATCACTAGGCTAAACTGGTCCTCAAAATTATTGGTACCTATCCGACCTCGTACACCCTGTATATGCCTATAGTTAAATTGACTTCTAGGCGCAGAGCCGCAGGGAAATTGATTGTCGTATTTGTACGTATAAGAAGAAACGACTAAACATATTCTACTGGATTGTAAGCAGGTAGAAGTATACAGGAAAAAGCACCTAGGGTCTCCGGACACACTACGGAACGCAGTTAGTAATACCAAGGCACTCTTCAATTTTTTGGAGGAGCTCGAGTGGTTAGAGTAGCACCACCCCGCCGTTTCACGCAAAATAGGCACACTGCATGTCGACTTGCGGAAAATGCCCAGTAAAACTAACTAACTAACTTGTACGTATAAAAAATGATAGCAGAAATTGGTCTCTTACACAATTACGTGTAGCTTTTTAAGCGTAAACCGAAGTAATAACCCAAAAAAGTATACCCTAGTTACCTAATTGTCGAAAATATGAACGTTTTAATAACGTAATTTCGCGCTCAGCTTGACTCTATCAAGCCCTGTTGTTATTCACATCTATATAACATCAATATACAAAGAGGTAAAGTTTGCGAGTGAGTAGCCTTGTAAGTTTGTATGTAGAGAATATTCTCTGGAACGATATTAAACAATTTAATGAATTCACTCACCAGTATGGAATGGACTTTTAGGATGGATAGACTAGCGCTACGCTGTAGGTTATAGCTGCTTATCCATAGAATAGTAACTATTACTTGAGCTGACAAAGTATATAGGGCTGATGCTCCGGTGTATTTTGATCAGATCGATGCTCAAACTTATAGATTAGCTCAACACTTAGCGGGAGTGCTTTCATAATTCGTAACTGCGGGGAAGGGCGGAAACTCAAACAAAGAATGCATACCACTTCATCAGTGAATAGACATTGTATTAACTGGTGATGAAGTTACATTGATGGATCCTTACGTAAGGTCTTCAACGCATTGAATTAATCCCTAGGCCTTTTGTAATCTGTCAGAGGAGTTACTGACAAGATCAGCCACATCTTGAAGCGTGCTTTCATCTAGACATATTATGTTTCAAGGCGTTGACGAAGATGTCACAATTCTTGAGGTCTTTGAAGTAGAACTCCTCTACAATGTGATCTCTCGTACGCGGGGCAAACGAAACGAAGCATTTCCGTTATGGAGTCCATAACACCATCAAACGAGGTATATGCAGACTGGGAGAATGTCATGGTTAAACCTAATCATTCAACCTCAAGCCGTCCCTAAAGAAACGATATTATACCCAGAATGTTACGCGAAGTTATTGACATCAAAATATTCTTTTCTCTGCCACCTGCTGGGGGTCCTGTAGTACATCTGATGAAGGAACAAGCAAAACACCAGATTGTAAGACCATAACGTCGAACAATGTAGAAGTTTCTTTGCTTTATAAAAATATCTTAACATGGTTTACACTTCATCATCATCATGATATATTATAAGACGGAAGACGTTCACTGATGGACATAGTTTACACTTAAGTACTAGTAAAAATTGTGAATGGATTAAAATTTGGCAGTTCATAAAGCGTTCACATTTTTAATGTTTTATACATAATATTATGCTTTCCTCCATTATATTTTACATCTACAGCAAAAACGTTAATTCGATTATTTTCATTGTAAGCTGCCAACGGAGCCGGCGGCGTGTAATTTCACCTGCATTTAAGCCGTTTGAACTCCGCTGAGCCGTGAAACGGCTGAACCCTTAAAACTCGCTTACTGCCCTGGAAGATTATAATTTGACAAGAGCAATTAAAAATAAATTATCTTCATTAATTATTAACTCAATGGTGAATTTTTCTCAACGTAAAAGGAAAATGCGGATGTTTCGCTGGTTATGAACTAGCCCGATTTTAATTTTTCCGTCGATTTTAATAAGAACTCGCGATTATGAATATTCACACAATTACCTACAGTATCCTACAATTTTATTCCATTCAGTGTCAAAACTTATGGTATTTTCGAAACTGAGTACAACATTTTTGGCCACATGGTATGTATTTATGTTGCACAGAATCACGACCCCGGGAAGGAAATAGGACAGTTTTTATCCCGGGATAAAAATTGTCCCGGGAATTCTCCCTGAACGGAATGAAAAGATGAGTGGAAGGGTCGATCGGAGTGCAATAACTGATGGTGCTCCTGTGAGAAGTTCAATAACATATTTGCTATTAGATTTTGCATAAATATTTTTCATTTTGCGATCAACGAGTATACGCGGACCAAGTCACGGGCAAAAGCCATGCCCTCCTAGATCTTACAGTGTCATAACAAAATTTAATACAATTTCATACGCACCCAAAATCAATGTAAGCTGACCCGTCAACGGCCCCAAAAGGGCCATTTATTCCTGTTCCACAATAAAATCAGGCCCAATGGTTCGAAAGCACAATAAGAGAATATTCACAAAAGCCCCACGCTCGAACGCAGTGGCGAATACAGGCGAGAATTCTGCACAAAATGCCCTAAAGATTTCTTCGCTGTCACCACTGACGTAATAGCTTTTTTCGTCAGGAATAAAAAGTGTCACCTCCCTTTTGTCGGCTGGATTTTGAACATTCATTTTTGTCGGAATCGGTTTTTGTCGTGATAAATTGGAATTTACGGATTAAGATGGTTCTTGTAGGGAGTTTTTACGCTGATTTTTTAATGGCCTGTTCCTGGATTTTGTAGCATGCGATTTTCATTTCATTTTACGCTCATAATGGAAACTTACGCGAAATGGTCTTGACATTTGTCGATCAAGTACATCAACCCTTTAATTCGCAACGTCCCTTAACACGCTCGTAGACCGTATTTTTATTTTCTTCCTGACCAGAATCGTTTGGACTATTCAGCTTCACCGAGAATTGAACTAAGGACATTAAAAGATTATCAATTCAAGAAAAAGTCCCAATTAATTCTTTTCATCGTCAATTTTTTCCGATAGCGTTTTAAGCGAGCGAGAGCGTTTTTTGTAGTTCGGAATATGCTTTTTTTAACCCTGTCATGACGTGTCTGTGCATATCAATTGAACACATTAATGCTTAGGTAGTTAGGTTAGGGTACATATTAATTTAATTTATTAAAACACAAAACAAGTACAAAAATACAATTTACAACAAATACTACTAAACTAAACTTAAAACTAAGTATCAAACAACCCGCCCCGCGTCCCTCCTGGTGCAAAGGTGCTCATTACGCTAGCCGCATTGCCGCGCTGAACAGCTATGGCTAACCTTTGCACCAGAAAGGACCCAGAGCGGGGATCCAGCCCTCTTTCCTGCAGACGACGACCCACTTCACTGAAAATTAATTGGTCAGTTGAAAAGAGATTCTGAGAGACGAAGCGCATGCTAGGAGCCGAACCACCGGACTGGATTCCCACAAAGTATATTATAAGGAATTAAAAAGTATTGTAAACCATGCTATGTTTTCTGAGAAACAGGCCTACTTCAATGAAAAAATTAATGCACTTTCTAAAGACTCTAAGAAATTATGGAAAAGCGTGAAACACAGCATTGTTGATTTTAATAGCAAAGAATCTAGTCTACCTTGTCACTTCAATGACCCTAATCTAATTAACAATCATTTTCTCAATATCCCAAATACAAGTGTTACTATATCTCATCTTACTTTCTTTGAATTTAACCGTTTTAGCTCCGCAACTTTTAGTTTGAAAACTGTTGACGAGAGTACAGTCTCCAAAGTGATCATGAAAATATCGTCAAACGCTCAGGGTGTGGATGGAATTACGCGTGATATGATTCTCTTGACACTTCCAAGAACACTAGGGCTCATCACCGCTTTGATCAATCAATCTATCTCATCTGGAGTATTTCCTGATGCCTGGAAGGAAGCACTTATTAAGGCAATCCCTAAAATAAGCAATCCTATAGAATGTAAAGATCTCAGACCTATCAGCATCTTGCCTTTCCTGTCAAAGGTAATTGAAAAAGTGATATGCCAGCAAATGACAGAGTTTTTGGAAGCAAATAGCATCTTACCACTAAAACAATCTGGATTCAGAGCAGGACGTAGTACTGCCACTGCCCTGCTGGATGTTCTAGATGATATTCTAAATGAGGTGGATGTGGGATATGGGTCTATTTTGGTGCTCCTCGATTTTTCCCGGGCATTTGACACAATCAATCATAATTTACTGATTTCTAAGCTTGCTTATTACGGTTTTGATGCACCGTCTTTAAAATGGTTTTCGAGCTACTTAGACGGTAGGGTGCAAAGAGTTAAATTAAATTGCGAAAATGGTAATAGTCGGTTTTCAGATTCTTCACATATCTCCCATGGCGTCCCACAGGGTTCAATATTAGGTCCAATTTTGTATATTTTATATAGCGCAGATTTAATCAACTCCATTCACAACTGTAAATATCACATTTATGCCGACGACCTCCAGGTGTATTTACCTCTTAAGCCCAATGAAACTTCCTCAGTTGTTGATAAAATTAATGATGATCTGGCACGTATAGTTCAGTGGTCCATTCGAAATAGTTTAGTTTTAAACCCACAAAAGTCAAAATTTCTAATATTAGGCTCTGAGAAACAAAGGCAGCAGATTATTAACAGCAACCCCATTGTTAAAATCGGCGCCGACTGTATTGAACAAGTCTCAGAAGCCAGAAATTTAGGTGTCCTTATGGACGGTAAACTAAGATTCCATAACCATGTACTAGAGACTACCAAAACATGTTTTTATAGACTTAAGATATTGTACCGAGTACGTAAATATTTAAGTACAGATGTCAGGATATCTCTCTGTGAATCGTTAATCCTCTCAAAACTGAATTATGCTGATACTGTCATAGGTGGTTGCCTATTGTACCAAACCAAAAAGCAAATACAGCGTGTGCAGAATGCATGTGCTCGATATTGTTTTAATATACCCCCTAGAACTCATGTTACACCTTATCTTAATAGTAGCGGGCTAATGAACATGGAATCGCGTCGATCACTGCATTTTGCCTGTATGCTTTTTAGCATTGTGAAAACTCTAACGCCCAGGTATCTGTACGAAAAGGTAAATTTTTCTCAACGGCTGGTCAGGGATGCTACCTTTCTTATATATCCACGGTACCGTACAACTGCTTTCCGTGGCAGTTTTAAATATTCTGCCACAAAGTGCTGGAATAATATACCGCCACCTATCAGAAATTCACCATCAGTTCCCTCCTTTAAAGTTAAATACAAAAAGCATATTTTAAATTTGCAAAAATCATGTTGATCTAGGTACCAATTTCATAAAAAACTTCCGACTATGACTGTCAGCATATATAATTTTAATGGTTAGTTAAATTTAATAATAATATAACCCACCCAAAATAGTATGTAAGCCTGTGTTTTCTTTTTAGATCTTGTATATTGCAATGTAGTTTTAGTGTATTGGATCTCCTCAAACTATGTCTAATGTTATTTATCATTTAGCTAATTTCTATTACTATAAGTTATGTTTGCCGCGTATTGGAGCGTTCTCTTGGAAGGGTATCCACGGAAGACCAGCGTCAAGGTACTCACAAGGTACCTTGACATAAAGCTGAGTGGAGGCCATTTCAATGACGATTTAAAATGTTCACTACTGTTTCTTTTCCTATGTATTAGCCTAAGTTTTAAAACGTCATGAATAAACTTATTTTCTTCTTTCTTCTTCTTCTTCTTCTTCAAAAGTATTATTTGTGTTTTATTGTAAGATTCTCGCATTAGTTCAGAAAACTGTTAGCTTAACAGTCTCCTACCATGAAATATTAATTTCGTACATCTTTAAAAGTTAATAATTCAAACATAGGGACTCTTAATATTTGTTTTGTATTGTGTTGAACTAATTCTATCTTCCAAAAGAGTATAAAAAAAACTACACGAACATACAAGTAGCACTAAAAAAAGGAATTTCGTGATGCGGCAACGTATAGCCGCTGGTCAAACCAAACCGTTTGCTTTGAACTCATATTTCCCGGTAAAATCAAAGGAAGGTAGAATTTTCACTTTTGTAATCGTACTTTAAAAAAGTTTGGACAGCACTTGTGTGAACATTGTGGTTTATTTTTTAGAAAGAGTTTCTGCTGCTATTTTAAATTTATACGTTCAATTTTTTTTATAAAAGTAATTTTTGTAATGTATGACCGCATTTGTAGACAAGCGGGCTTAGATAATTAGTTGAGGGGCCCAACATAAAGAGCTAGGAGAAAAAAACACCGAACAAGTGCGAGTCGGACTCGCCCACCGAGGGTTCCTTACAAATTTCCTCCTACCTCGATGATTGATTACGTACTAAATAATGACTATATTCTTTAGGATTTAATTACAAATGTATAGTTTTCAGGTTTTTTCCTGTACTTGTAGTATAAGACGACATTACTTGCCAAATTTCATAGTTCCAGGTGAACGGAAAGTACCTTATAAATTTTGTTTCCGTTGAGAGTGTCGAAAATGTCGAAATATTCATTTTTTGCGGCATAAACGGCAGTTAGAAGTTTGATTTTTTCACAACTTCAAGGGACTGTAGACTTGAGTAGGTACATGGTTTTAATTTCAACTCGATAGCTCCACGCGTTCTTGAGATGAAGGGTCTAGACAGATACGGACAACAAAGTGATCCTAAAAGAGTTCCGTTTTTTTCTTTTTGAGGTACGGAACTCTAAAAAGGGAAATTAATATGGGTCTTGTGAAATTAAACTGTTAAACTAACTTTAACACTAAGTCACCTTATTGTTTTCTATGCCCAACACAATAGTAGACCCACATCCATAATAAGCCACATACGAAGCGTATAATACGGTTCTCAATAAGCGAAGTGATTCGTAGTCAGCGATAACGTTCATGCCTTATTGGGCTTGAATGCTTTGCGTCGCTTCATTCATGTATCTGCAATGATAAGCCAGTCTATGTAGACGTAATGTCGTATATTTTTTGAATAGGTTCGTTATTTCTTTAAAGCCGACTTTTCTAAGACTGGTTCAGTCTGGTAAGTAGTGACCCTGCCTACGAAGCCGACCGTCTTGGGTTCGAATCCCGGTAAATATTTGTTTGAAACTTGGATGTTTTCTATGATAAATAAATAAATATAACAGAACAATCTTACACTAATCGACCTAGTCCCATAGTAAGCTCAAAGCGACTATTATTGCACAATGTTCCCGAGTCATGGATGTTTTCTATGTATTTAAGTATGTATTTATCTATATAAGTATGTTTATCGTCGTCTAGTACCCACAGTACAAGCTTTGCTTAGTTTGGGACTAGGTCGATTTGTGTAAGATTGTCCGCAAATATTTATTTATTTAATGTTGGTTTACGTCACACCTGGGCACAAAGTGACAATTACCAATTACAATCCGCTACGCGTGCGGAAAATCTCACTTCTCGGCCAGGGAGAGACGTAACATTCTGTAGGGCACGGGCAGTTAGTTGTAAATAAAGACTCAGATCGCTTCATTATTGCCCTAGCCTTCGGCTTGTGCTTCAAATGCCAGCGATCTGAGACATTCTATGTTTTACAACCTTCAGTGCGTAATGTTTCCTCTACCCTGCCTCCACCACTTGTAGGGTAGGTGCTCAGAGGTAGACTATTCAAGTACGTTGCGTGAAGTATGACTTTCGTGGTCCAGAGGGGTAATCATGTAACGTTTCAAACGCGCGTTTGGATAGTTTAACTTTGACATTTAGCCTAACGTATGTACTTACAATGAGTTACGTCATCGACCTGCAAAGGCCAAAGCCTCGTGGGCGATTGCTTGACGTCATCATTCGTGGACATCGGCGCATGCTCCTGTTGGGGCTTGACGTCTTCGAATCTTCTTGTGTTTATAGTATTCCAGACAGCTTGATTTGTAACGAGATTAGTTCTTGTAAAGCCAGCACTGTTGAGGTTGCATTGACGACTACAGTACTATAAATAAATTTTTGTTGCTGGTAAAAGTAAAAGTTGACCAAATGAGGTTTTAATGGACTGTGTCCGCAACGAATCGTCCCGTAGACAGATCGTGGATGAAGCCTTTAATGAAATGGCAGCACTAATAATGGTCCTTAAAAAAGCAAAATTTGTATGGCGGGAAGTAGTTCTAATTTATTTCTGCGATAATGATTTTATATTTCGTTCCGAATTGATCCGAAGTGAGAATTCACTGTTTTCCAAAAAAAAATAAAAATGAAAGGTTGTGGATAAAACCTACGGGGAAGATTTTTGCCTAAGAACTGTATATGGTTTCCGTACATAGTTGGGACCATCGATCCGTTGTCTCTCTCTATCATCGTATGGAATCTAGAAGAGCGCCATCTACAATTAGCTTTCACCGGCCAACCCCATTGGTGGATGTAATTACATTCTGGCCCACCCAATGTCAGATTGATCGCTCCTTATTTATAAGCTTGTAAGAATAGGTTTAAGTAGAAGATAATGTTATTTAATATGTATGGATGTATACAGAGCGACATCGTCACTCAGTAACAAAGCTCTTAAAGTAAAGAAAAAAAAAGTTAACCAAAGCTGTTCGCACAAAATAATAATCATCCCGTTGTTCTGCAGCAAATCGCCAGAGGCCTCTTATAAAATAAAACTGAATTTTTATACATCCCCGAGTTTCGATTTGTTTTCTTTTGAAGCGTTAATAGCTATCGGGCATAAACGCGGTATGATTTGTGAGGGTAATATGAAGACAGTCTAGATTTGTTGTGTTGTTACAATACCACGCACAACTAACCTAACTGCGGGAGTAGCATGGTCGCCAGTCGCCACTTTATCCCTTATCGATGTGCAGAAGACATCCGTCAGTCTCGCACTCGCATACTTGTCAGAACGTAACCCTAACCAATTCACCCACCCAGCAGCAGGCTGAGTTAGGAGAGCTGGTTAACTAACCCTGGTTACAGTGCTTTTAATTGCTTGGGCAAAATCATATCACGAACGAAAAAACCATTGCGAACTCCTTACAAATTTCTACCCAAACAGGAGCTCAAAACCCGGTATGCGCATGTTCGAAATAACGGCTGCTTGGCATCCTTTTGACAGCTTTTGGCAGTTACAGCCGTTTTATCTCCCACGGGCTGTTAAGTTTAGTTTTAAAATATAGAACCCTCTGATTGGCTTAAGCAAATCTGGTTGCTCTGCGATTGGTTGAAATATTGAAGCTGCGCGCTCCACTAGCACTGATCTGGAAGTGAAGTTGTCAATTTTTGATTGGTGCGGCTGTATGAAACTTAGATTTTTCAGTCTTTTGTAGTTATTTATTTTCTCGCAAATGTGATGAAAAACATTGTGTATAACACGGGCGTAAGAATATTGCAAACTTGAGTCATCGGGCTTCTGATAGACTCTCGTTAGCAATATTCCACTTACGCCCCTCGTTAAACAATATTGCAAATTTCTTACGCCCGTGTTATACACAATGTTTTTCATCACATTTGTGGGGAAATAAATAACTACAAAAGACAGAAAAATCTAAGTTTCATACAGCCGCACCAATCAAAAATTGACAACCTCACTTCCAGATCAGTGCTAGTGGAGCGCGCAGCTTCAATATTTCAACCAATCACATAGCAGTATTCTTGCGGGGCGGGGTGGCTTGGCCAACTAGTTTTTTTTTTCAACCAATCATAGAGCAACCAGATTTGCTTAAGCCAATCAGAGGGTTCTATATTTTAAAACTAAACTTAACAGCCCGTGGGAGGTAAAACGGCTATAACTGCTTTGTACGCTCGCAAGTAATAACGCTATTGACGAGCAAGTGTGATGGAAAAAAAATTGTCGATTCAGTATTTGGATTTTCTTCAAAAAAAATTAAAAAACGGACTTATAGTGTTAAAGTTTGGCAACTTACACGTAAATGTTATTCTGTATAATTATATTTTTGCAAACTTTAGAGTGAAGAATTCATTCCTAAAATAGTGCGGTGAAAATGTCTCTTTCGTTAACGTCATAAACCAAGCACATATGCTGGCAATTTTGTCGGCATTCGGTCGAATTTATTTGACACGAGAAAAATTGCCGTAAGAACCGGATATTCAAGAATGTCTCAAAGAATTCGAGATATACGTGGAACGGTGGCTCTGTTCGTATTTGTTCGGCACTTTATTTCATTGTCAAAGAGATTCTATGTTCAATGATGTAGGATGTGGTACCACATGAAACTAGTAATCTATAAGTCACTGATATTATGGAGAAATTACCAAAATACCAAAATTACCAAAATGCTAGGATATTAGGATGCAACAGCAAGTGGCAAAACTATATTAAAACTTGCCCAATGAAAATCAAAGTTTGCACTGCATATAATGTTTGTTGCAACACCGCGTATAACGCGATAAAATAATAATGATACTTGAACATTTATTATTTTTCTTCAATTCACGCATTGTGTGATACTGATCAAGCAAAAGGAATTAAAGTTATATGAAATTGAACTCTTTAACTTCATTCTACTTTATAGTTAAGAAGAATAATCAAACGGACTCTCCAAAACTTCAACTTTGACGAGATAATAATAATTGAACTTTTTATGATATTTTTCAATGTGAATAGCAACAAATTGAAGATTAATGTAGAGAAAACAATGGCCATGCAGTTTTACACCTACAATGATCATCCATTACCTACACAAATTGGCCATGATAATGTAAATGTAGAGTTGACTGATGTAGTTACATTTTTAGGATTTGATCTTGATAAAAAATTGAATTCGAAAAATCATGTACCTACATTTCCTATGTACAAATCTAGAGCTATTTGTTTTCGCTCTAAAGAGACTGAGACAAACAGTGTCAAAAGACACAGCCCACACGGCATATCATGGTTATGTTTCTTCGGTCCTAAACTATGGCCTGTTAATGTGGGGAAATTCAGTGGAATCTGACAGAGTTTTCTAACTCCAAAAAATGTATGTTTGCGTCCTAGATAGGGCATGGTTTCTGGTCAACTGCAAACCTTTGTTTCGAAAGTTTGATATACTTCCGCTTCCCTGTCTTTATATCCGTAATGCTTGTTTATTTGTTAAGGAAGATCCCGATTATTTCCCTTATGGTAGTGACACTCGGTCGTGCCTTAGATTTGGTATGGTTATCAGCATATCCAAGACACAAGTGCTTAAACAACCAGCCCGTAATTGTGAAATAGACACTTCCGATCTCACTGTTGAAGGAAAACCTTTAACGGAAGTGTTATCCTTTAAGTATCTTGGTAGCAAAATCAGAGGAGACAATAGACTGGCTTCAGAGATCCCATCTAGGATTGTTAGAGCTGCCTTTACTTTTGGTCGATTGACACATCGTGTGGGGGATCACATGATCTTAAGTTACAGACAAAGTTGTCAGTGTACAAAGCCATGGTACTTCCGATACTCTTATATGCTTCGGAAACCTGGTGTCTGTACAAAGGTGACATTCGCTTGCTGGACACATTCCACCTACGATGCTTGCGCTCTATTCTAAGAATAAAGTGGCAGGATCGCGTCCCCAACACGGAAGTACTACGTCGTTGTAAGATGTCAGGCATGGAAGCTTTGCTGATGAAAGGTCAGCTAAGGTGGTGTGGGCATGTTTGGCGTATGGATGACTGTAGACTACCGAAAGCCGTTCTATACTCCGAGTTATCAGCCGGCAAACGGAATCGAGGTGGGCAGCATCTACGTTATAAGGATGTGCTAAAGCGTCACCTAACTGCCTGTAAAATTCCAACGCATAAGTGGGAGGAGCTTGCCTCGCTGCGCCCGGAATGGCGCTCTCGCATCAAAACGAGCATCAACCATTTTGAAGCTGATCGTCTCGTCGAACTTGATGAGAGACGTCAGGCACGAAAATCGCGCCCAAAGCCCAACTACAATTACACATACAATACCTCTGGTCAGCTTTACTGTGCTTCCTGCGACCGAGTGTTCAAGACAAAGTTCGGCTTCGCAAGCCATATCAGGGCTCACGCCCGTAACTAGCTAGCTAGGGTCGCCATCGCCGGGCGCGGCGTGGATAGCTATATATACTGTAAGGCACACAGAAGCTCAATATAAAAACCTTTTATAACAGCCTCCTTGTCAATCAGATATTTATTAATAAAACGGCTGTTATATGTGTATAACTCATGTTTAATAGCTTACCTAAACACATACAATTAGAAAGTGAGACCATGTTCAAAAGGAAGTTAACGAGGTGGCAATAGAACGTTTTTAAAGTATTGGGGAATATTTGACATTTATTATTAAAAGTAGTTTTAGTGACTTACTCGTATTTAATAATTAAATTTGATATTGTAATTAAAATTAAGACTGACTTTTTAAGAACTTGTTACCATATTCTAGCAAATAAATTGATTGAATTGAATTGAATAATATTAGCTATATAAGCAGCCACCCTTTAATTCTCTCAAAATGCAGAAACAGTCCAATTTATAATGAATTAGTTACTTTCTTAGTTAGCATATCAAGTATCAAAATTAAAACATCTTACTAATTTAAAACCAAACAGGCGGTCAACAACCCGCCGATATCAGAAATGAACAATCTGACGAAACATTTCGGCGCAAACTGAAAAATCTTTTGCTTTACCCCAGGGCCTTTGTACTCCGTGAACGAGTACATAGAACTTACTTTTTAAATAATGTATTATATTAACATTGCCGCCCGTTGACTATATAATTGTATCAAATGTTATTAAGTACCTAAGTATTATTATGTTCTGTTTTAAGTTTTAGTGAGAGTGTTTTAAGTTAGTGAGTGTCTTTATTGAGAGATAGAATACAATAAAAATACTGAAATATTGCACACCTCACACAAACAAAGCAGTTACAGAGAGAATACAATAACATGTAGGTAGAGGTAGACAACAGACGGTATTATCGCTGAAGAGCGATTTCTTGCAGACAACCTTTGGATAATTATGTTTAGATTTTTTTTTTCATTTTAATATATTAACATCCGAATAGTTATAACATATAATATTTTTAACTATCATCATCATCATCATATCAGCCGATAGACGTCCACTGCTGGACATAGGCCTCCCCCAAAGAGTGCCACAATGACCGGTTTTAACTATATTGTATAACAAATGACGATCCTTTTTGGGAGATAGAATAATATTATATCTTTACATTTCAATAATTTGAATGAATTGTAGTGACGATCATGGTAGAAATCCTTGTAATATTAACATTTATGTAATTTTATATAAGTAATTTTTATCGCGAAATTAATTAACCTGATCTAATCTATGGCGCTCGTCCCGCGTCAACAGTACGAAACGCACTATACCGGTTTTACCATAAAGGAACCTTGGGTTCACTTTGGCACCTCAACCCAAAATAATTTTATGAGGAACTGCCATTTGACATTCCAACCCAGAGGGAAAACTGGGTCTCTATTGGTTCCCATAAAATTTAAGTTCCGATTTTTTCAGTCCATACCGTTACCCAACATAATTGTTATAAGTCATATTGTCGAAAGTCATAAAATTATACAATATAAATTGGAGTTCCGATTTTTGCAAGTGATCATTATTGTTAGTCATAAAATTGTTTAGTCATAACATTCAATGTGCAGATGGTATGCCATTTCATATTATTGAAGGCAATAAACTTGCTTATTATAATTGTTGTAAAGTCTTTTTTCACAGGTCATAATGATGGGTAGTCACGTGGTTAGTTAGTCATAACATTTAATGTGAGGGTGGTGTCAGACTTCATAATATTACAGTCAATAAAAACACTCGCAATAATTATAAGAAGGTATAAAATTCTTGTTCTAAATAAATTGTTGTTCTTGAACTAACGAACCTATCCAAGTGGTTGTACGAGTCAGTATAATTTTGTTTAAAATACTAATCCAAAAATATTGCAATGACATACGATTTATATCCCAATTTAAGTAGTGCGTAGGATAAAAACTACAATGTTTGTGTTGCAAAATTATAATATTTTTTGCAAACAAGTGTTTCCGCTCTTTTATAAAAAAAATAACCTCGAAGACGAAAGCGGGAGCAAAGCTCCCGCTTCCGTCTTCTAACCTATCCGCGATCCGAGTCGGTTTTGCCACTAAGTCCCTGTTCCTGTTGTTCTTTGAAAAACTTTATACACCACTATCTTGGCATTGGTTGATCTCAGAGAAAATTTTATTTGACGATTTATGCTTATTTTGATAGGTTTGATAGTAGTTTTATTATGTCTAGAAATGTTTCTGAGTAATTATCTATATACCTATGGATGTTATAGATTTGGTTTCTTAGACATAATTAATTTTAGGCATTAATACGATATGAATAACAACCATTAGTACGTTGAAATAAATGCCTTACAACATTTCTGAATAATTATCTATAGACCTTTAAACATTATAGTCATCAATTTTATGACTTTTGAGATTATAGGATTTAATATTATAGGTCATTGATATTAGAACTATTAAGCGTTATACTTAACAAAAATTATGACTACTGATATTTATGTCTATAAATTTTATGGATATCAACTTCTGACCATTGAAATTCGGAACAACAAAATTATGGGAAACAAAGGGCACCCGGGAAAACTAGACCTTAACCTTCTCTTCTCTCTTTTCTCCTAAATTTAAACCGAAAGCGTATTTTTTTAACCCTGTGGAACGTTAGGTTCGATCGAACCATCGATCTCCAGATTTTATTGAGCCTTGCCCCTCGGTTTACAGTGCTGCGAAAAATGTGTGAGAAATATGAATGTAATATTTTCGTGCGGCTCCACCGCAGTAACATAATTTGATATAACTTTTCCAATATCCCGGTTTGGTAACCAATTCTTTCTCCAAAGTTAACGGAGAAAAAGTTAAAGTTGAAATTATTGTGTTGAATCTGATTTAGATGCCATGTCAGTGTCAACCGAATAATTAAAGTTGGTTGGATATAATTTATTCCATTAATACAGATTGTCTTGGCTGTAATGAAAGCCTTTGCGAAATAGTGAACGAGATTTTGACGTGATTTCTGTGTTGACAGCTGTTCTAAAAGATGCAAAAATCAAAGTCTAAAGTCAAAGTGATTTATTTTTCAATTTAGGCATATTACATGCACCTATGAATGTCGATAAACTACCACCGGTTCGGAAACCGTAATGCAAGTTTTTTTTTGTGTTTTTTGGAAAAATAGATATCCTGAAATGCTTCTGATCCTTATATTCTGGAATTTCTAGGTTCTATTTCATAATTAATTGTAACTTGTCACTCTTTTTTGAGGTGTGTCAAATGTTGCTTTGTTGCTGTATCGAATACTTTTATTTTTTACAGGTAAACTTCGTACTTAGGCTGCTTCAACTATCATCGATCTGGTAAGAAAACGTTTCATTTTAATATGGCAAAGGAAAGGCTTAGTGGTAATCTGAAAATACGAGTATATGGAAAATTGAGGATACTTTATTCTGAGTTGAAAAATAAAGTATTTTTGACGTGATAACGTCTTATAAATCGATGAACTCCGGCTGGACGCACGAAAAAGTGTGACGCTTTGTTATTGGACGAGCCGTGCCATCGAGCTCCTAAGACAGCTACTTATGAATTTGACTGTACCCCGGGCGTGAGTAGGTAGTATGATTAGCGCAGATTGAAAGGACGCCTTGTTATTGGACGAGCCGTTTCATCGAGCTCCTAAGTCCGGTGCGATTTGAAGGTCCATTTGCTTCGGGCCCTGTGACCTTTAGATGAGGCACAAGTGTGAAGCGATAAGCGATTTCTATACGTAAAACCATAACTATAGTCCCATAACTATAGTCACGTAACGCAATGTACGTACTTTAGTTAGATCTAAATGTCATTATAAGTCTATATAAGTATGTTTATCCGTTGTCTAGTACCCATAGTACAGGCTTTGCCTAGTTTGGGACTAGATCAATTAGTGTCAATTGTCCCACGATATTTATTTATTTATTTATTATTTATTTATTATCATATGGAAAAATGAAGTTGCATTGTCCTAACGAGCGTTTGAAACGTTACTTGAAAAAAGTATAAAATCACTTATACAAAATCGGTATTGTTAGAAACGAATGAGTTTACTTTTGGACCATAGTTGGGGTAGTGGACTATATAGTTGTGTTCTTTGATCGTATTTCTTAATGTAATAAACATAAAATAAATATAAAAATAAATATTTGGGGACAATCTTACACAAATCAACCTTTTCCTAAACTAAGCAAAGCTTATTGCTTGTAAGCTTGTATATGGTAGAAGACTAGTGATTAGGTACCATTCTAATGTCTAAAATTTCTGTAAATAGCTTATAATGCTTAAAGCCCATCTAAATAGACCTGAGGGCAGACTACACTCAAGAGCAAAAGTTTTGGGTACAGTTTGTACTAAAATTCTATAAAAAGTGTACCCGAAACTTTTGCTCTTGAGTGTATAATCCTAGTGCAAGCTAGAATACAAAACGAGACAAGGATATAAGTTATCTGTGACCTGCCTTATCTATGTGACGTGTGCAATAAAGAGTATTTGATAATTCCAAATCAAATCAAATCAAATCAAATCATTTATTGCACTCATATACAGTTATTCAATTAGAGATTACAGTTCAACATACCCTGTGAGGGCACAGCAATGAAATAAAATAAATTATAATTTAAATAATAATAATTATAACATTCTAATTCTATATTTCTTCCAAGATCAATATAGTCGAGGAAAGCTTAAGAAAATTCGGAAAACAACTTTGCAACGCCAAAAGACACTACTATAAATAAATAGCAGTCAGTGATTTAAGACCACTTTGTTTACATTTTTATTAAATAATATAATATGTAAGGACACAGCTCTTAAAGTGTCTGTAGCTAATTTATTAGCACCTCATACATATAAAATCCATACTATGTATGTGTTTGTTTGTTTGTTTGTTTGTTTGTTTGTTTGTTTGTCCGTCTTTCACGGCAAAACGGGGCGTCGAATTGACGTGATTTTTTAAGTGGAGATAGTTGAAGGGATGGAGAGTGACATAGGCTACTTTTTGTCTCTTTCTAATCCCCCACTTCCCCAAAATGGGGGGTGGAAGTTTGTATGGAGCATTCCGCAATTTTCAAGGTAGAAAGCTAAAAATTGATATGCGGACTGTTGGTGACTAACAAAACAATCGTGCATCATTTTTTTTGGAAATCTGCACCCAACCCCTTAATAGAGGGGGTGAAATTTTACATGGGGGTCCAGATATGTAGAGCCGATACGTAGAGCCGATATGTAGAGCCGATATGTAGAGCCGATATGTAGAGCCGATATGTAGAGCCGATATGTAGAGCCGATATGTAGAGTCGATATGTAGATTCGATATGTAGAGTCTATGTTCGATATGCAGAGTCTATGTAGAGTCGATCGAAATATATAAAAGACTGAAACTGAGATGCACCTTTTTTGTAGACGGTTAACATTACTCTTAGTACGCGGGCGAAGCCGCGGGCAAAAGCTAGTATTATTTATATCTGTCGGTGCCAATGAAATATTTCAACAGGACGATAACAACAAAGTACTCGTAAATGAAAAAGAGGGGGACTCTGGCGTCTCCTAGTACTACTTTTTTGTGTTAACGGCACAGGTTTCCTTTCTTGGCGTTTAACTCTCTTTTTTGGCAGATATCATATAACCGCTAACTCTTTACAATTGGCACATACCTATTACTAGGAGAAATGGAGAGTAGGGTGTTTTCCTCTATCGCGAATTTAATAAAACATAGCTTTTTATTACGCTTGGCTGGCAAATAGAAAATTATCTAGTATTTGCTGGCCCGTAGTAAAATCCAGTTTAAGATTACACTAGGAATAACTAGGGTAGTTGCCTTTTTTATGTAGAAAACTAGTAACTCATAACTAGTAACCCTTAGTTAGACTGACTTTTACAAAGGTAAAATTAATTTCCAAAACGATTATTATAATGAAAATTACCTTTACATGTTATAAAACTCATACTTACTTTATATCCTGCCTGGCATGTTTAACATAATGTGTTTTATCAATTAAATTCTGATTCTGATAGTGACTGACGACACTGATACTGACATCTATTGTGTCTTTGGTTGTTACCAGCCAATACCTCATTTCGTGAGCATTGAGGTCCATCGATGCAGTTGTATAGGTACTGAACAAATTGTCATTAATTATTGCTGTGGATGAGATATTTATATATAAATATATACAGGGTGGCACATTTAGATCGGTCAGTATGGGAAAGTCTGAAACTATAAGACACACGAAGATGAAAAACTGCATTCTTCAAATTATGTGTAATAAATTAGTAGATAAACTAAGAAAGGATTTTTCAAAATTCACCCTCTAAGGGGGTGAAATGGGGGTCCAAAATTTTTATGGGGAAACAAGATTAGATCGACTATTTTATTCGAAACGTCACAGGAGTATTCCTAACGATAAATGAGTAAATACGTGTTATGCAATGTTTCATCAATGTTTTCTTATGACGTATCACGTAAAATTATCGCCCATAAACCGACTTTACATACAACCATTTTTTTACGTTTTACAATATGGCGTTGCCTTGAAGCATTTATACTCAAGCGTGAGCGTTTCCATACTCGCCTGACAGTCCGCGTCCGTCGATTAACATAATTCACTGCCAAGAATCGCTACGTGCTACGCTCGAGCGTAGCACGTAGCCGATCAACTGCGAGCGTAGCACGTAGCGCTTGTTGGCAGTGCATGTGTTAACAAGGTCGTACCTCCGCCTACTTCGCCTATTTGGTTAAGAAATTAGGGATCAAATCATACTAGAAACAAGTTCACAGTCGAGTAGAAATGATTTGCGAATAGACTTCGTGAGGGACTACACATATCTCTGAGGCAACAAAGATTCGTACACGATAATTCTGCCGAATTTAATTTCATCCGTATTAATTCAGCTCCCTAATGGTGCTGATACACTTTTTTCTTTTAATCTTTATAAAAAAAAAAACCAGCTAAGTGCGTGTTGCACCACGAACAACGAAGGGTTCGTAAACAATCAAAGGTCGTATCATCATTAAAATCTAAAGGCACTTACGTCCTTTTCTACAGAGAAGGCAGTTTTTCAGCAATATATCGAAAAACGATCTTGTTCAAAATAATTTTCGGTGTATGAATTTAATAAGCCCTATGTCCATGTTTTTTTTTCATATTTTTAAATACACCGAGAAAAATTAGAGTGTAGGGACACAATTTTTGTGACTTTCGGGGTTATTATCTCCAACTCTATTCAATTAATCAAAAAAATGCTGAGTAATCTTATATTTATTTTTAAAAGCCTATTGATTGATAAGACTGACAATTATATTTTATCGACTTGCAGTTAAAATATATGGAGTACACCCTTAAAAAAAAAAAGTATTTCATTACAGAACTATGTAGCGGCTAACAAAATACACCCATCTTCAACATTTTATTCAAATACATCTTATAGGTAGATTTCGAGTAAAATGCCTGTGACATACGGACAGTATGATGAAAATATAAGGGTTCCGTTTTTGCAATTTTGGTTACGGAACCCTAAAAACCGGTCCACAATTGACAGAGAAATCGGTGAACATACATATAAATGTATATATACATACAGTGGAACATGGAACCTCATCCTTCTTACAAGTCGGTTAAAAAGATTTGAAATAATGCTATACAAAAGCCTAATTTTAAATGTATTCGTTGAACCAATTGTATTTTTCCTATTGAATTACCCAAACGCGTATTCAAATATATTATTAAAAAAGGTTTTATGTTTCGTCACACCCAGTTACAATTTAATTTGAAATCTATAACATCGTGATAAAGTTCGTTTTCATGTAACAGTTGTTAAGGAAAACACAATATGACGATTCTAAGAAGATTATATAGTGAAACGAAGTATTGTGCGGAGAGAAATCGCGGGTAAGGAAATATTTTTACGTCGTCAATGGAAAATTATGAGGCACTTTTTGGGTCGTGGAAACATCAAAGATTTTTATTTCTGGTGACTTGGTCCTTTCATAGATACCCTGAATAATGTTTAAAATAGAATTATGTCCCATGGTAAAATTGACAAATATGATATAGGCCTAAAACTATATGTCCATTTGTATTTACGTACACTCAGAAATATGACCAATTGTAAATATGTCCCATAGAAATATGTACAGTAAGGGAAATGTATTCACGTACCACCGTAAAACCCTGTCGCAATTGACAGGCGTCCGTCACTCAAACTCGAGTGATATGTCACATTATTGCGATAGGGTTCTACGGTGGTACGTGAATATATTTCCCTTACTGTACATCGTATAATGGTCCAAATGTAAATGAGTCCCATCTGAAATGTGTACAATGTAGATCTCTAATCGTCCAAATGTAATAATAACCGTTAATAATCCTATAATCGTTCATACATATTAGACTATATTCACTTTGTGCGTATTTAATTTTTCTCATAATTTATAATGGACAATATTCCATTCGGGCTTAATTAATTTATAACGAAAAGGAATTTCGTTACAAATATTTTTCTACACTTACATTTTGACTAAATTCACTTTGAATACAATTACTTCTTATCCAACTTCAGAATGGTCATTTCAAGCAGGGATCGGATACCGGTATTTTCACCATACAAAAATACCGGTTTTATTTCGTTTAATTTCGTTCTTTGGTTTATAATATCATTTTTGATCAGGCTGTCTAATAATACGAAAATGTTACCTAAATACATGATAGAGTCCTACATTAAGAGCCTAAAATAATTCAAAATATTAGACTACTTCGGGGACTTTTGAAAAAACCGGTTTCGATCCCAGATTTCAAGTGGATTTCCACTTGTGCCGAATGACAGTAAATCATTAATTGAACCATATGACATTTATAGCTAACGACAAAGCTACATTTACGATAAAATTAAACCTTCGCGAGCTGTCTACAAAGCGTCCTGAATTTATTATTAGGCACGCGAGCTATTTCAAGAAGGTATTTGCATAAAATATTAGACAGTTTATTTCTACTCACATATGAAACGTGGGGTTATAAATATGAGTTTGTATTACATTACTAAGATCAAAAGAAATACAATACAACGACATGATTTTAAGGGTAAATGCAATTTTGATACGTTGAACGCGATACTGTATCAAGAAGGTAACTTAAAGTCCTAGCGTTTGTCCCGGTTGTCCCCGGTCTGCTTTTGCACCTATTCCCAATAATAGTCGTAGGCACTAGTTTTACGAAAGCGACTGTTAAATATTATGACACAAGTTTCGTACATACATTTTTTTACTCAGAGGGGTAATCACGTAACGTTTTGCACGCGCGTTAATAGGTAGATCCAACTGTAATTTTTCCATATAAAAATTGACATTCAGAGGGCTGATCACGTAACGTTTCGAACGCACGTTAGGACAACTCAACTGTCATTTTCCCATACAAAAAGTACATTTAGATCTACCTGACGCGCTACAGTGCGATACGTGATCGACCAATAGATCTACCTGACGCGCGTACAATGTGTTACGTGATCGACTACCTGGGGTACGCACCCGCAACCGGAATTCGGACCCGCGACCTCCAGACCCCAAATTCACCAAATCGACAAATATTCGCCTGACAATGACAATTCGACTTACATGGCTGCGTCGACAGATTAAGTTAAGATGGTCGCTGGATCCAGCAATATACGTAAAATTGTCATTGTCAGGTGACAATTGTCAAGATGGTGAAATAGGGCCCAGACTGAAAGTCGCGTGTTTGCCGCTCGGCTTCAGTTGCTAGGGCTAGCGTCGTGTTTGTTTCGCTGCGAAAGTCACTGTGTTGTGATTATGCGGCTGACTTTTTTTTACTTTTGCAGTGGCAGGTACTGATTGTCACAAGGCGGTGAAGTGGCGCGGCCATTTTGGCAAAAATTACCTCGAGTTGCGGGCCCCTCACGGGTGGGCAGCGCGAAATTTCCACATGTTACAAAAATTACCATTAAAAAGATGTATGAATGCTGTATACAAACCATGTAAGGTAAACGTCCGAGTGCTCGACGCTGTACTAGTATGGGCACTCTATGTCAAAGTGACATGGCTTAAATTCGAATGAAGAAAAATCCTCTTAGTTCGAATTTAACCCATATTGCTTTGACATAGTGCCCATGCTATATACTAGTACAGCGTCGAGCACTCCAACGTTTACCTTATCGTTGGTTTCAGCATAAAACGGCCAATTCGATTATCTAACAATGAATGCTATTCCATTTTTGTGAATTTTGCTAGGATTGATCAAAACTCAGATGACGATTTTTTTATACTGTTGTAGTGTGCAGGATGGTGGAGCGTAAGGTCGACAGCAAAACTAGGAAGTAAACGTACTTTAGGTTTATTTTATAAGTTTAAACTAGACCAAAAAAAGGGCAGCACCTATATCTGCGTAAGAGCGACGACCCACAGAAGCAGGAGCGTTCACTCGAAGCGCAAACAAATTCCGCGGGCTTTTATGATTTAGTCCCCGAACGGCCCATAAGTGGAAGCGAGCAGAGAGCATGTATCAAATAAGCCGTGTGCCTTGTAACAATAATCTCACATATTAAATATTACAAAAGAGCCTTATACATTCAATATATCCTTATACGTTCAACAAACGCTTGCGCGATCTAACTGACCGGCAGCGCCATCTCTTATGAGACTAGAGCACTAACGTTTTATGTACCTTAGAAATGGTTAAAACTAACGCTTGAGTTGACATTTGGTATACATATGTAAATTGGTGACCCAAAGACGGACGCGTAAAGTAAATTAATGAATTCTGAACAAGGGGGTCACTTGTGGGGAGCAAAATGGAAAATTTAAAAAAGAGGTTCGCAAACTGTATTGTGTGACATATCAAATGAAAGGGGTTCTTGTAAGCATCTCAGATAATTTTTTTTTATAATTTTAGCAAAAACAGATTTGAAGCAATTTAGGAAAAAAGACGAAAATTGATCATTCCCCCCTCCCCCCCTCCTTCCTTTATCTCCGAAACTACTAGGCTTAAAATTCTGAAAAAAATATGGAAAGTAGTTCCTTGCCTAAAGATTACAGGAAAACATGTAAGAAGTTTGAGTATTCAAAGAAACGGGAAAATTCTCAATATTTTTGTGTATTTTGTATGGAGCGCCTGATGCTTACAGCATAGCAATTTTACGGAACCCTCACCATGCGAGTTGAACACGCACTTGACTGGTTTTTTAACAAGAGCTGACTCATGATCGCCAAAAAAAAACTAAGAAGGTACTTAGGCATATAATTATTGAACCTGCTTACAAAATTTCACGAAAATCGGTTAAGAAATTCAACCCGCAGAGAAGAACAGCCGGACATCTGGACATCCAGACATAAGGAAGAATTTTGGTCCAAGCGGTAATTGAGAACTTCAATTATTCTCAGGGCACAAAAACTTAAATAAACCACACGCACAAAAAACATACAGGTATAATAATAATAGCCGAGGCAAAATACGGTTTCGAAAAACATTAATTTATAATAGCGTTTTTTTTGTTTATTTCATTTTAAAACATTATTCTGAGATGCTTTATTCAAGAATCCACCAAACTTTCCACCCGGAAGTAATTATATAGATATAAATTAAACATTCATTGTCTTTTTTATTTTATTTATATTGAATATTGTAAAGCAAATGTAAATGAACCTAAATAAAGATAAAAAAAAATATTAATATTTATCCGGACTTTTTAGGAGCTAATTGAATATTGATTTTTTTGATGTCTGATTTTTTGGTGGATTTTGCCTCTAGGTAATAATTTAATTGATAATATATCCGTTACATTAAAAAAAATTGCTATTATAAATTATTTCCAAATATGTCATTTTTTCCATACAAGTTGTCAGTTCATTGCCTGGACTATAAAATAATATCACAATTTCGAGGCATTATTGTGAAATACGAGTTTTCACCAAGCTCATTTCCCTGTACATTTATCAAGTCAAGTGTTGATATTAACTGCGGGGCCTGTACACCCATTGTTTCTCGAAATAAAGATCTGATAAGCTAATGAAGTTTCGTTGCCTTTAATGGGCTTTTTGGTTGTGGCAGCACAGTTTCAAAGACGCAGTTCCCGGGCGGAAGTCTGGTGAGAGCAAGACAAATTAGATAGTTTGCCAATCTTACACAAATCGAGTTTGCCCCATACAAAAGCTATACTCGTATACAGCGTGTATTTTTGATATTACCTCAAATTGTAAGCAGAAGTAGATATTAGAGCTATGAACATAATATTGCAAGAAATTTCTCTTAACTACCAACTTTCTATGTCCATATAAAATAATTCAGCACGCAATGGATCACTACTTCGTCTTACTGTGACGCGACGTCACAACTGTCACAAGTGACCCGCTTCTTCCATGAGTCAAATGAGTGTACGCAACACATTGCAGCTCGATAAATTTTCAAAAATTAATTACGATTCGGTAGTTAAGATTAAATTAAATTTTCTTGCAATGTCGGTTCACAGCGCTAACACCTACCTCTGGTTACAATTTGAGGTAATATTAAAAATACACGCAGTATACTTAAGTACTAGAGTTTTTTAACACTTCAATACATATACAATATCAAACCCTTGGAAACAAATATTCACAGTCGCCACAGAAATTTGGTCTGATCAGATTAATTGATTCTTAGTTTAACTTTAATTTGAGACAATTTTTTTGCAAATTTCGTGGTTGTCGTTGAAATTTTGCAACAAAAATATGAAGTGATAAATTACAAATAAACGCTGCCGGTTAACCCACTTAATGCAAAACTGAGCCATGATATAAATTTCATAATTTTTTGATGTCCCTGGCATATCATATCATAGGGCATATCTCAATATGATATTCGTCTCTCATCATTCCAAAACAAGAAAGACAGAGACGAAACAGGGGGACATGACGGGTCACAATTTGTAAGTCCATAAAATACCAGATTAACTAAATAGTATTTTATCTCTTTTTTTCAAAAACAAGTGTCAAAGTAACAGAAAAAGATAAACAATTTTATTGGCATTGTTCCTAAAATAATTTTGATAAAAAAGAGCATTTAATTATATTTTTATTAGATCTTTCACAATGGTACAGTATACAAATCTGACATAAAAGTCACATGATAATTCAGTTTAAAAAAAACAAGTTGTTTGTCATAACGTTGTTGAGGTTAAACAGAAAAAGGGAAGTCAATTAATTTAGAAGCAGGAAAAAGCTCTAACTAACCGTATTGTTTAACTGAGATTGTTATCATTGTTTATTTTGACTTTTCCGCAGGAATGATGAATGGAGTTTGAAGTGGCAATTACTAGAGAATGAATAATTTATGAGGATTTTTAGATGTAGGGCATTTCGATGAGATAACAGTACTTTTTGCCTGACTACGGCAGAGTCAAAAGGAAGGGATATGTTTTTAGCAGCCTGTGCTTGTACGTGTGTTCCACCGTAGCGTTTAAGATATTGAACCGATTTTGATGAATGAGAATTTATACTCCGCTTGACATAGGCTACTATTTGTATCAAAACTTTGAACTTTTTGGCTTAGTTTTATTATCGTAGTTTTAGTTTAGCAAAAAAATCCTGCTACGTTATTTTTTTATCATCATATTGGTGTAAAGTATAAATAAAACGAACCTTTAAGGAACTTGATACTAAAAAACTGCTATTGAAAATTTATAATTTTTAGAGGCGTTTAAACCTAGCATAAAAAAATGCAAATATTATGAGTGACAACACACTTTATACATAAAATACCACGTTTTAACTTTTTAGGGTTCCGATTCCTCAAAAGGTAAGAACGGAACCCTTATAGGATCACTCGGTTGTCTGTCTGTCCGTCTGTCACAGCCGATTTGCACCGGAACCACCGGACCGATTGAGTTGAAATTTGGTACACATATGTAAATTGGTGACCCAAAGATGGACGCGTAAAGTAAATTGATGACTTTTGGGGGGTAAACTGGAAAAATAAAAAAAAAGTTTCGCAAACTGTATTGTGTGACATATCAAATGAAAGGGGTTGTTGTAAGCATGTGAGTTTTTTTTTATAATTTTAGCAAAAACAAAATTGAGGTTATTTAGGAAAACCGGCCAAGTGCGTGTCGGACCACGCAAAACGAAGGGTTCCGTGCCTATTAAAAAGGTCGTATCGTCACAGAAATTTTATGGCACTTACGTCCTTTTCTTTGAGGAAGGCAGTTTTTCAGCAATATCTCGAAAACCTCTGAACCGATCTTGTTCAAAACAATTTTCGGTGAATGGAATTAATAAGCCCTGTGTCCATGAATTTTTCCATATTTTTAAAATACTCCGTTCAAAAATTAGAGGGGGGGGGGACAGAATTTTAGTGACTTTCGGGGCGATTATCTCCGACCCTATTCACTTAATCAAAAAAAATGCTAAGAAACCTTATATTTATTTTGAAAGGCCTATCGATTGATGTGCCACACGGGGGGTCACAATGAAAAAAAAAATTTTGACTTTTAGTTTTATGTATGGAGTGCACCCCTAAAAAAATTTTTTTTTGTCATTTTAATTACAAAACTATGTAGCGGCTAATAAAATACACCTATCCTCAAAATTTTATTATACACCTTATAGTTTATAGTTTTCGAGTAAAATGCCTGTGACATACGGACAGACGGACAGACGGACAGACGGACAGACGGACAGACGGACAGACGGACAGACGGACATGACGAAACTATAAGGGTTCCGTTTTTGCCATTTTGGCTACGGAACCCTAAAAAAGACGAAAATTGACCATTCCCCCCCTTATCTCTGAAACTACTAGGATTAATATTCTGAAAAAAATATGGAAAATAGTTCCTTGCCTAAAGATTACAGGAAAACCTATAAGAAGTTTGAGTATTCAAACACACTTATGAATTTGAGATTATATACGGAACCCTCACCACGCGAGTTGAACTCGCACTTGGCCGGTTTTTTTTTAATTTTTCAACGCCCTTAAAGCCAGCTTAAAGACCTACTTACGCAACTGTACAGCTTTGATAAATTATCTTTTAGCACTTTATTTGGCCCTCCAGTAACGACAGCTCCCGTGAGTATCCTTAATTTTAAACATTAAAGTAAAGCACATAAGCCTAACCTTAAAAGCTTGTTTATTACGAAAACAAAGGCGATTCAATTTTCTAAAGCACTTATAAACTGAAGATAGAAATAAAACCATTATAAGTATATCCCTCGGGTACATTCCTATAAAAGTCTATGGTCGATTCCTCGCCTGGCGGTGCGGAGTCAGTGCGGTATCAGTAAGTACAGAGCCACTATTTTTTTTACTTCGCTCTTACCCCCGATTCTGTTCCTTCTTCAAAATATGATTTTCAGCGTAAAACAATTAGGTACGTTGTTTTAACCCAAGCATTCGAAAAAGTGACTTGATGAAAAAAAACCGGACAAGTGCGAGTTCAACTCGCGTGGTGAGGGTTCCGTAAAATTCCTTTTCTCTATCGGTTAAGAAACGCGACCTGTAGAGGAGAACAGCGGGACATCGGGACAGCGGGACAGACACGAGACAAACGATTTTTGGCCCAAGCTGAAGCATTCGCTTCACTCGCTCGTTCGATGAAAAGGGAAAGTCTGAGAGATTGTAGCTTTGTAAGTTAGTATGTTTGTATGCCTATACATAGTAATGTTTCAAAAATTATTTTGACCGTGTAGGTAAATTATAATAGACTTTCTGGTTGGATATATGCTATGTTTATCCTGCTTGCCTGCACTTGTTGCCATACGTAGGCGAAGCCGCGCGTAGCTTACATTATATGTAGGTATATTGTATAGAAGGATTAGCGAAATGATAATTTTTAATTTAAAAAAAAACCTAGAAATTTCAAAGGACGTGTGTAGTGTGTACTTTTGAAGCCTATACCTACGGATATGTACAATATTTTGTTACTAAATGAAAGAAACTTGTAAGAAAATCATTAACAAGGCCCCTTAGTAGTGAAGTTTTTCAACTTTTGTTTAGCACTTAATATCGAAGAACGTTTGGAAGATAACGTAACTTTTCACTTAATCCCAGTAAGTTTTAGTTCTCTCCGACGACAAATCAACACTTAGAACTAAATAAAACGAGTGCATCGAACTAAATAAAATGAGTGAGCTGTAGAACCCGAGAGCTTATCTTTTTAAAAAAATTTGCCTCGGGCTGAGGACGGAATTATTAAAAAAAAAGTAAAAAGCACTAGTGTGGAAAAATGGCACTTTCTGCACGATTTGGCTGCTTGAAAATCGCTGTTTTCGAGCACATGCATTGTAAAACAACATCAAAACATGAATACTTTTTCATAAGCACGGAAGCTTTTAACTATTGATCACAGGAAAGACGTTTGTTTTACTCAAATTGTTTGACCCAAATACTGAATGTACCATAACGAAAGTCAAATTATTGTAGCCTCTTAAAGTGTACAAGGAAATATTAGGAGTTCAATCTATGGTCATTTTCTGGTTGTCTGCAGGAAAATTTTAGTATTTATTTTGATAGAACAAGAAATGAAAAATAAATTGATTACTTATTCCATTCATTTCGTTTACCAAGTGTTGGAATGATCTCCCTCCACCTATCCAAGGAGCGTCTAGCAAGTATACCTTTAAGCGCCAGCTTAAAGGCTATTTGTTGACGCTCCAAAAATCCCAACCCTAACCCATCCAGCACTTTTAACATCCCAACCGTGTCGCGTTTTATGCTTTGTGTTTTTCATCCCGTCGTGCTACTGTTCTATATATATATATATATTTTCAATATTTTACATTAATTATTTATTTAGTATGTGTCTACTTACTTTTTATCCAATGCTGTGTTGCGTTCCGTGGGCCACTTGCGGTACTGTCTGAAAACCAGGGCTGTAGGTGTCTGTCTGACACCTCGGCACAATGCTGAGACAGCAACCGTTTCACTGCCGCGAAGACACACAATATGTGTCAATTGTATTTTATGTCTACTCCTTTTATCTCTGTGTGTCTTTTGTGTAGTGAATAAATGTCTTCTTTTCTTTTCTTACTCAGCCATCGGAGCTATAGAACGATGTTTACCTACAAAACTTGCTGCCGAATCAAAATAACAGGATAAATTGAATCAACAATATTTAGTACCAAAGGATTCGGGTCCCCGACGCGGAGCTATTCACGTCACAGAGAAATGACACAAACGCGCCAGCGAAATGAGAATTGTCAGAGAAATGAGAACTGCTATTCAGGTGTCTCGGATCACACCGTGCCTTGTAAAACTTCACCTCGAGCGTAAAATTTATTACTTCTTTTTGTACGTTTCGTAGCGTGATTTTGTCAACCGTGTGAAATGGAAAGGATGCTGGAAATATTAAAAAAGAGCGTTAATTATTAACACTACAGAATACAGATATTTATTGGTAAAAGAATACATTTTATAAGTCATAATAGGCTAGGTACTGTTATATAATAGCTTTACAATGTTACATAATTTGTAAATTAAATAAATATTTATTAAAAGTGAATACAAGATTATAATTAACATTAACTAAGATAAATTAAAACTAAGTTAAATCTAAAAAAGGCCCTCGAGGCATTGTACCGAGGATGCTGGCGGCATTTCCTCGCTGAATTGCTATGCTGATGCGTTGCGCGAGAAAGCCGCCACAGCTCTTCGGTCACCAGTTACACCAACCAGACGTTTCGCGATTTCTGTAAATAACTTATGCGCACTGGGACCCCACGGACCGAGGGTCTCGACGCCAAAGGGGACAAAGTCGTACTCTCTGCCGAGGCCTCTATATTTGTTACATTTCAGATTTTCGGCGTTTTCCGCCGCTGCACCCGCTTTAGAAGTAGTCCGTTGGAGGTGAGACGGTGCCAGTGTGTCTACACATGTAGCGTTCCACACAAGCATCCGTCCCAACCTCCATGGAACCGGAGACACACCATCAGGTCTTTTGCCATCATCTCTGACTAATTAAATTACTTGCAATCACACATTACGGTGCTGGATCTTTTCCAAGTGTACAAAACTCCTCAATTTAGTAACATGCTGGTTCTAAGAGGAATGATTTAAGCTTGTTTTTGAAAATAGTGTTGCTGCTTGAGTTTTTTATGTCAGTTGGGACTGGGATTGACCCCATGATGCTGATGAACCGTCGTGATTTAGCCAGCCGGCGTCTCGGAACTATCAGTAGGGGTCGTCTGCGGGACGGGCGACCATCCACATCATCATCATTATTTAAAGGCTCATTGCACTCAAAAATGAGTGTCGTTTTATACTTTTTACAATTATGTTTTTCGAGCGTATGTGGACAAGAAAATTCAATTTCACGGGCTCAATGGATTTTGACATATGAACTGTCGTTGGGTTCCTCATAATCGTGTGACATAGGCTAAAATAATTTTAAAATGCAGAACAGTTCGGATTTTTGAAAAATATTTTGATTTCACTTGTGTAATTTACAAGGCACGCATGCTGTTACTTTCCAATTAGCTATGTTCAAAAATATGCTGTGTTGGAGTGAAGGAACGATCTTACACAAATTCAATTAGCTGTATAGTAAGCTTAATAGGGCTTATTGAACAAGCGAGCGATGCGAATGAATATCTTAAAATACTTTGGTATGTTTATTTGGTGTACCTCAAATGGCATCCTGAGAGTGATAGCAGAGAAGTGGGACTCGGATATTCCAATGACAAAAGAAACTAAAGGACGTGAAGTATCAACAAAATGAGTGTGTCCAGTATGGGTGACAAACATGGCGGATGTAGTGCTGTCCCGCTATCGATAATACAGCGAACATGTTTATCGATAAAATAGACAGATCTCAGAACATAAAGGTTATAAGTACATTATTTTATATGAGCTAATTGAAAGTGTAGTTTTTTTCAATTATTGATTGTATCAGGCATTACTTAGCGGAATTCCATGATTTATAAGAGGAAAATAATTCTTTGCTATTCTGCTAAATATCATGGTTATTACGAATGTATTTATTACATGCAGTCAATAACAACAAGCAGTATTAGATTTTCCTCTTGAGCTGCTCCATGCATAACCCTAAATGTGTACCTACTGTAAGATTCAATAACATCTTCTGTATAATTCAAATCTTGCGTGACTTTTGGGACAACGTATTTATTAAGTATTTTATTTTACAATCATGTCTCCTTTTAAACGGCGTGAAATGGAAGTGATATTCATATAAATAATAATAATAAATAAATATCGTGGGACATATCACTACAATTGATCTAGTCCCAAACTAGGCAAAGCCTGTACTATGGGTACTAGACAACGGATAAACATACTTATATAGATAAATACATACTTAAATAGATATTAAACATCCAAGACTCGAGAACAAACATTCGTATTCATCATACAAATATCTGCCCCGACCGGGAATCGAACCCGGGACCTCAAGCTATATGTATATTAACAAATTACAAGTCGACGAGTGAACATGAGAAAATAATGACTTTTATGTACACGACACGATAATCCGTCCACTTTAAAAATAACATGAGATGATAGTAATCCATACTTTATTAGATATGCGGAAGTATGACTTTCGGTACCCTTTCATGCTTAATAGCACAAGAAATAAAAGTTAAATTGGCAGAAGAGTCCTGGGAAAGGTACAGGCAAGTATTATGTATTGAAAATTTAAAAAGCGTAAAGAGAACAGGGTACTCCAGCAAAATGTAGAGAGCAAATGTTTCTTTTACATTGTCTTATATTTTCAGGTCCAATTGCCTCCAACCATTTTTCCTTGGCATATTGGTAACCTTTAAAAATAGCTATATTAGCGAATCAATGAATCTTGTTTAGTTTCAAGGTACCTACTATAAAATTTTACCAATCTTGACAACCCAGACTTTTCAGGTTTTGTAAATTCAAGATACTGGCTCAGAGCTCACTGGTTATAGAACTAGAAAATTCGGTATTGCGAATGACGCATCGCCATTAATTATCGATATTTTCAAGAACAACCCTAACTGCCACTCGAAGGTAACTTTCAGTACAAAAATATCGAAAATAAAGCTAAATCCTATTACAACGTATAACGAATCTTAATATGTGTACACATTACAACATAATGCAAATGCTCAGCTCTCGATAATGCTTAAATTATCCAATATTTCAATAAAAATACATTTACGTACCGGTGCAAGGATAAACTTTGCCGATTTGGGCCTTTTCGTAAGCCACATCCAATAATGCTGCAGCTGGGCATGGTCACCACATTCCACTTATCCGTGTTCTTTCAGCCTTGTGCAGTTTATAATTTTATTTAGAAAGATATTTTAATATTTTGATTTGTTTACATGTGTCGTTGACAGATGATGTACCCACTAAACTGACGGGAACTGACATTTCATGGCAACAAATATGGCGATTTTGGGCAACATTTGACATTTGATGATTAATGTTCGGTTCTGACTGTTATACTACCATCTCTTTTTTAATAGCCAAATGGTGCTTGGTTAAAATGAGACAGTGCTATTTTGGAGAAGTTTACGTCTAAACAGATAAATACACCCTGTCCATTAGTTTCTTTTGTCATTGGGATATTCTCCGTCACTACACCGTTCTTCACGTCTTACGTCCAAAAAAATAAGTAGTTTATGTTTATGTTGCCTTATAATATTAGTTTACTTACGTAGTTTTATAAGTGTTTTGTAACTAACAACCACTAGTCTTTAATTTTGTAAGCCACTTATTTACAAAATTAAAGACTAAAATATTATACATGTTCAACATAAAAATATTCTTTCTTACCGGGATTTGACCGTTAGCTTCATAGGTAAACTAGGCTAAACCAGTCATAATACAGGTCGGTAATATAACATGTTGTGGCAATAAAATTATAAGCACATTCTACGCGTTGTCAGGCCTGTCTTCTTGCCATTTCAGTTAAAGGCTCCCCGCACACCTCTGAGGTGAAAATTCCGGACGCAGCTGATACCGCAGTACAGAGACACTGTTGTTCGCGCGTCAGGTAGATCTAAATGTCATATATTGTGTGGGAAAATGACAGTCGAGTGTGTTCGAAACGTTACGCGATCACCCCTCACGCTGGCATTGTTAATGTCACTATTGTGATAGTGACATTAACAATGCCAGCGCATTACGCGACAACCCTATTTAGTCGAAAGAGAGCTTGATAATGCATTAGAGCAAATATGCGGATGGCATGATTGAGTTTACTAGATGTCGAAGTGCGTCCACGTTAACTCCGCAACAAATCATTTGGCAACACCACTCTTTAAATGTGAACTGCTATTCAGATATCTCGCCGGGTTACCTCACCACGACACGTGCCTTGTATAACTTCACACTTTAAAATGTATTATAAATATAAATAAATATACAATAAATATAGTGGGACAATTCACACCAATTGATCTAGTCCCAAACTAGGCAAAGCCTGTACTATGGGTACTAGACAACGGATAAACATACTTATACGGGGTGTTTCCTGTAACAGGAGCAATAAATTAAATGGTAGATTATTAAGCTTGTGATCAATTGTTTCTAAGTGGTTTTAATTGAATAAAAATATATTTTTTTCGGATTTTTTTTTCTTTAACTAAAGTTTTGGTGTACTTTTTTACTCTTTTGGAGTGATATAAGTATTTTATTATTTTAAAAACACAAAAAAAAATTGAAAAAAATTGAAAAAATCACAAAAATATCTTTTGAAAACAAAAATGCAAAAACTATTATGACTCACTACATGATGCTACCTCAAAATCTGCATTGACTACTGTGCTATGATCTCGTGGTGCCAAGATACATTACTCGGAGGTCATAACTTCAGATCAATTTTTCTCCGAGTTAAAAACATTTGAAAAGAAATGGACAAAAGGGGTTACTACAAATGCAGTAAGGAAGCCTCCGTTTAATTTATTGCTCCTGTTACAGGAAACACCCCGTATATATAAATACATTCTAAAATAGATATTAAACATCCAAGACTCGAGAACAAAGATTCGTATTCATCATACAAATATCTGCCCCAACCGGGGATCGAACCCGGGACCTCAGGCTTCATAGTCAGGTTCTCTAACCACTAGGCTATTCGGTCGTCAAATAACTAAGGTACTTCTTTTTATACGTATAATAAAGTACGCGTGAGGTAGTTAGTTTTACTGGGCATTTTCCGCAAATCGACATCCAACCTATTTTGCGTGAAACGGCGGGGTGGCGCTACTCTAACCACCCCAGCTCCTACATAAAGTTAATGAGTGCCTTGGCAATTGCTGACTGTGTCCCGTAGTGTGTTTTGAGACCCTATGTGCTTTTTCCTGTATAATTTCTACGCGAGATGTATGTATGTATGTAAATAATTTATTGTACACAAGACACAGATAAAAATAAAGATAAAATAGATTAAATCGGTGAACATATCCCTGTAAGAGATATCTTCGAGTTAACCTTTGAGCAATTGAGACGGGATCAGAGCTGCCACCGCGCAACGAAAACAAATGTGCGTGTGTATCCCGCTCTATCGCACTTGCTAATTCGAGCGACAGAAAGGGAGATTCACGAACGAAGTTCGTTTTCGTTGCGCTGTAGCCGCTCAAGAATTAAAAGATAGACAAACTAACACGTGGACGTATTTGACTCTATATACTACAAGGTAGTAACAATAAATTAGGTAGTAAAAATTCCATAGATATACTTAATTATAATTAGGATAAGTAACAGACATACTTAATTATAATTATCATAACTTCCAATGTAATTTCGAAGATGGACTGAATTTATTAATTACGAATCAATTGGCTGCACTTAATATTTATAACATAGTGTAATAAATTGACATGCAGTATGATATTATAAATAAACGAATATGAATATAAATAAATAGTTATCCTATTAATTCATTGCAATGTAATATAGCAATGGAAATTTCCCCCCGGAACTTGAATGAGTAGAAGTCTAATTGTACTTGGGTTAAAACGCTATACAGAGTGTTTTTTTTTAATGGGACAGTATGGGGAAATCCGAATCTAAAGGAGATAGAGGAAAAGTGTCCAAGGAGACATTAGGTGTTTTTTTATGTAAACAAATTTGGCTCATTAAAATTTTTGGTCAAGCGTGAGTTGTTCTTAAAAAATGATAAAGTTGGTCAATTTTTTTTTTGACGCTAGTCGACTCTGTTTCATGTAAGGATTATTTCATTGTATGGAAAGAAAAAAATCTGAACAGCAGAAGTTGGTCAAATTTAATGAAAACTAATCTTCATACAGTTGGTTTATTACTTGAGTAAATGTTCGATGTGGCCGCCGTCTTGTCTTATGCAGGTACGAGCACGCTTCAAGACACTTCTAGTTGCATTTAACAGAGACTTATGGTGAATTGTGTTTAAAGTGTTGTAAACAGCATCTTTTAATTCTTGTACGGAGTTGTAACGGGATTCATAAATTCGACCCTTAAGGTAACCCCATAAGAAAAAATCTAATGGCGGGCGATCGTGGGGGCCACTCGTTCCAAATTTGAATTCTTTTTTTTATAATTACAAGACTATCGCGTGCCATGATGTTTACGAAGATTTAAAAAATGTTCTTCTCTTGAATCATCTGGAGCTCGTATGGATTATCGAAATTTAAAAATGGAATAATTTTAAATATTTTTTTACACGCCTAGGCACTTGTAGCAATATTAAAAGGCGAATACTGCAATTGTATGAAGATTAGTTTTCATTAAATTTGACCAACTTCTGCTGTTCAGATTTTTTTCTTTCCATACAATGAAATAATCCTTACATGAAACAGAGTCGACCCGCGTCAAAAAAAAAATGACCAACTTTATCATTTTTTAAGAACAACTCACGCTTGACCAAAAATTTTAATGAGCCAAATTTGTTTACATAAAAAAACACCTAATGTGTCCTTGGACACTTTTCCTCTATTTCCTTTAGATTCGGATTTCCCCATACTGTCCCATTTAAAAAAAACACTCTGTATAGTCAAAATGTACAATATGCTATGGTCATAATGTTCTCGCGGCCTGAATGATCCTATGACGGAATACTACAATGCCGGTAATTTGACGGTTTAGATGGTGTCCCCAAATAATATTAATGCAGACTTATGTAGCGTTCACTCTACGCTGCTTTATTTATTCTGCGCCAATGTGTTCTCGCCTTTACCGCGCATCCAACAGTGGACATTGTCACGCCATCTATCAACCCCGCCCCATTTGTCACGCGACAAAGAATCACTTGACGTTGATCTGCATTTGAGGACAGTAGGCTGTGCTGGATCAGAACCTCGTATCTGACTTTTGGTTCAGATTTGTGTGAGATTTTTGCGTGACTAATTATATGGAGGGGCTTTCTGAGAGTAAATTTACGTCGGCCGTTTTATACACATAGTAACTACTCTGTAATATATTTGTGACCATAATCTTTATGCTTACCGAAAAAATAAAGCGACCTAGTCTAAAATAAGGATTGCCTCATAGTTCCATTTTTTTATCTAATACTAAATCGTACATTATGTGTACAAGGATTGAAGAGCATTTTTAACGAAGAAACTTATTGTCTTATTTTGTAACTAATTAGCAAATAGTTATTAATAAAAAGGTTTTATTCATTTAGTATTACTTCTTTATTATATAAAAGTCGATTGTAAGAAACCTATTTCAAAACCAGAAAATACAAATAATACGAAAACAATGAAAATGAAGCGGTGCGCTGGCCGTCTAAAATTTTACGAATAAATCTATCCTGTTATGCAGGCAGAACACTGTACTCTGTTGGTGTGCCGTATAATAAATAAATAAAATATATAAATGAATACAGCTGACCTTTTCTGACAACCTCATTTCTGTGCCCTTATTTTTCGGAATTATCATTTACCCGGTCCTGATTCACCATAAGTTTGAGGACATTTGAATCTGCGGAAGCTTTCCGGGTGAAACGGGTCGTGTTGCCGACTGACAGCTTTACTGGCATATTCTCACAACTGGGTACAGTGAGCGCGAGTGATTTGTAGTGTACGTCATTACGAGCACTGGCAAAATGAAGAGATGTCGCTTGATTTGCAACTAAGAGCATTATTTTGAATACAATACTTCACGGCAACTGGTTGTGTATTAAGTTAAAAGATTCTTCTTTCACAACTAGTTGCTAACAAAGCAGGAATATTCTTCCATTGCAACTGGTTGCCAAAAGTAGTTGCCATGACGGCAATCTCAATCTAGTCAATCTTATCACCACTTACGATTACAGACGGTTTATTATCAGTTAACTACTGACATTTGGCATTAATTCACTCGATACTCTATCCTAACGTCAGAATATTACGCTGCCTATTTATAAATATAACGGTTGTAATAAAGACTTAATTACATTGGTTTTTTTTTTTGACGACCGCTTTAGCCTAGTTGGTAGTGACCCTGCCTACGAAGCAAGAGGTCCTGGGTTCAAATCCCGGTAAGGGCATTTATTTGTGTGATGAGCACGAATATTTGTTCCTGAGTCATGGATGTTTTCTATGTATTTAAGTATGTATTTATCTATATAAGTATGTTTATCGTCGTCTAGTACCCATAGTACAAGCTTTGCTTAGTTTGGGACTAGGTCGATTTGTGTAAGATTGTCCGCAAACATTTATTTATTTTTATTTATTTATTATTAAGGTAGAATATCCCAAGGTTTGATCCAATCTGTCAGTGGTTAACTGATTTTAATCAAGTTGTACCAAATATTGCAGCTTTTTATACAAAAGCTCACCTACAAGACTTCTCCAGTACATCCTGCTGCGGTGTGGATGGTAACAGCTTCTTTTAGGGTTCCGTATCTCAAAACGAAAAAACGGAACCCTTATAGGATCACTCGTGCGTCTGTCTGTCCGTCTGTCACAGCCGATTTGCTCCGAAACGACTGGACCGATTGAGTTGAAATTTGGCAAACATATGTAAATTGGTGACCCAAAGATGGACGCGTAAAGTAAATTAGTAAATTCTGAACAAGGGGGTCACTTTTGTGGGGTAAACTGGAAAATTAAAAAAAAAAGTTTCGCAAACCGTATTGAGTGATATATCAAATGAGAGAGGTTGAGCATCTCAGATTTTTTTCACAATTTTAGCAAAAATAGATTTGAAGTAATTTAGGAAAAAAAAACGAAAAATTACCACACCCCCCATTAACTTCGCAACTACTAGGCTTAAAATTCTGAAAAATATATGGAAAATATTTCCTTGCCTAAAGATTGCAGGAAAACCTGTAAGAAGTTTGAGTATTCAAAGTAAAGGGAAAATTCTCAATATTTTTATGTAATTTACATTATATACAGAACCCTCAACACGCGAGTTGAACTCGCACTTGTTTTTATACAAAGGCACACCTACAAGACTTTCCAGTACATCCTGCTGCGGTGTGGATGGTAACAGCTTCTTTTATAAATTCGTAGCTAACCACCATACCTGATAGCTATTTCCCTATCCAGCCTTCGGACCATGGTATACAGCTCAGCCCTCCCACACACCACTACACTTTGGTACTGGTAGTAAACATTCAACCTCTTTAAAATAAATACAACACACATACATAATAAATATCAAACACAGAAAACACGTTGGTTACCAGAACAACCGATTACCGTTCTTTTTTTCCGCAATATAAATTCATAAATCGCGTAAACGTACAAAGCAAAATATAGCTGTAAACTTCAAAATCCGAAGCCGGTACAAAGGAGCGTAACCCAGTATTTCATTATTAACTGCCAGACATAAAACACATAAAGCAGGGTTACACGTATAAATGTCACAAACATGGTTGTGACGTTCCAATTCAATATCATTATGAGATTGGGCTTTCCTAGCGTTACGAGATATTATATTATTAAGGACGTTTTGGTAAACACCGGTAGAATGCAAGGATACTTGTAATTTATGCTTCATTCGGGACATCCATTTTGGAAATAAGATTTATTTTCCACTCCCGTTTTTAAATAACGAGGTAACGAGGTAACCGCCAATGGGATGTTGATTCGACGATCATCGTCCCGATAGTCGTTTCGGCGAACGGTTTAATAGAGAAGAGTCTTGACCGTCACCTTAAGAGACTCTCGCTAGATGGCTGGGTCAAGGGTCAGATACAGAAGGCGGTACTTCTGGACACGGCGCGGATAGTCAGGAGGTTCCTCTCTCTGTCGACCTGACCACCAGTAGTTTAGGCCCCGCCTCGGTTAGGTTTTTATAATGATTTTATGTTTTGTATATATAGTTTTATATTTTACTTTTTATATTAATCTTGTAAAAACCTAATCTGACATTTAAAATAAATAAAGAAATAATTAAATATTTCTTTCGGAGCACGAGACTCCTTAGTTATTAGTATAATGAAAAACAAAATATTAAAATAAAATTTATATATTGCATTTATTAATAATATTATAATTATTACATGTCTTCATTCTTCATTAAATACAATTAAAACTTATAAAAATTAAAAAAAAACCAACACATTTAAAAATTAACAATTAAATACTTATACAATCTAAGCTTAGTCAAAAAGGCCCCCGCGAGTTGCTCCGGGCGCAAAGGTGCCCATCACACTTGCAGCGTTACCACGTTGGATCGCGATGGACAACCTTTGCGCCAGGAAGCAAGCCGCGCGAGCCTCGGACCCCCTTTCCCTTATTCTTCTCCCCACTTCTCTGATGAAGGACATCGCCTCCGACCCCCAGCACCCAGTCGTCTGGGCTGGTCAAAATTAAATTAGTAAGTATACATGTGACTAAATTAAATTAAATACAAATTAAAACTCCCGATGCAAAAAGATGGGTGTTATAAGTTTGACACACTGCAGTGGCGGACCATAGTAAATTTGACAGCTAATGACAAGTTTACCATTGACCGCCGCGGCCAGGCCGCGCCAGTGTGTGAGAGGCGTTATGCCCGCAACTCACTGGCGCGGCCTGCGGTGGCGGTCCATAGTAAATTTGACAGCTAATGACAAGTTTACTATTGACCGCCGCGGCCAGGCCGCGCCAGTGTGTGAGAGGCGTTATGCCTGCAACACACTGGCGCGGCCTGCGGTGGCGGTCCATAGTAAATTTGACAGATAATGACAAGTTTACCATTGACCGCCGCGGCCAGGCCGCGCCAGTGTGTGAGAGGCGTTATGCCCGCAACTCACTGGCGTGGCCTGCGGTGGCGGTCCATTGTAAATTTGACAGATAATGACAAGTTTACTATTGACCGCCGCGGCCGGGCCGCGCCAGTGTGTGAGAGGCCTTATGCCTGCAACACACTGGCGCGGCCGGCTGTGGCGGTCCATAGTACATTTGACAGCTAATATAAGTTTACTATTGACCGCTGAGACCGCGTGAGAGACCTTATGCCCTCCCACGAGGCCTTATACGCTCCTCACGTCAAATTCAACAAAATGGAGGACTGACATTTTGCAACTTTTATTGCAGTCAGTATTAATTGTGCGTAATAATTATTTGTTTCATGGCAAAAGTGAAGAAAAATATAGTGCGTGATCAGCGTATCAAAACCCTCCACAAGAAAAGTATCCGGCGACGAGTTTCAATATACTCTTTTCGTAAAAAATCTTTCTTCGACCTTTTTGCACAATGTGCTTATTGAAAACGCCCTATATAAAAATCACGCCACTCCTGTGAATCCTGTCATTCAAAGTCAAACTCTGTCCCTTCGTAAAAGGTTTTTCAGTATCTTGACAACAATAAAAAATTACTAGCAAAATAGAATTGGTTCCACCCGTGACCTTATGCCGTTTGGATAAGGTCCTAAATCTGCCAACTCACAATGGTTCGAACGCAAATATAAATTTGGTTTCAAACAATAAGGGTAAATGTCGGAATACATGGATCCTGCCGTTCTTAATAATGAAGATAATTTTTATGTAACGACACGCTTCTTTAAGCTAGCATCGCCCCGCGCCATAGACACGCATGCTTTGATGAATGGATTTATCTTAAGCCGCGTACTCACGAGCGAGCCGTCACTGGTACCAAAGCGAATACAGTAACGAGGCTCTATGTGTAATGTGTAACGGTCTTCGCTTGCTACGTCCATCGAGCCACTTGGGTGGCCGTAATGTTTTGGTTACATTCACGGAAATAACGAGTGATTTCTGTTTAATTATGGTCGGATCTGCCAGTGGACGAATACACGACGAAAACATGTGTTCTCTTATATATTTACAATTATCTCCCATATTACTTTAAATTACCTACTGTATTTTGACCTTTTTATTGTAATTTTAATTTATTCAATATACATGTAATTTACACGCCTGCATGCAGGCTGGACCGAACCAGGGGCGGTTAACTCTTTGATTTCGTCGCGCCGCATAAAAACATGCCGGCCGGCCGCCTTTAGGCGGTCTATCAGTGGTTGTCGCGCGCTGCTACGGGACGCACGCGTTCGCGCCTTGCATTGCATCGTCATTCGCCTCTTAAAATAAATATGCCGCGTCGTCTATTTATATTGGTTGAAAAGATTTTTTCTTTACATTATATTTATGTATGTAGGTAACCCAGAGTTGTCTTCGTCTTACATTTTGCAGAAACAGGCAGTTTTGATGTCATATCCTAATGGAAAATTACGCAGCTTTTTTGTAGTTGGGTGATCCTAAGTAAATAAAGAAAAATCGTAATATCGTTAGTAAAATACACTATTATACTTACGTACCTATAATTTAATAGGCCGAGCTGGCGGTAACCCTAGCTCTAAGGCTCCGAAAGGGCGCGTTGCATGCGATAGAAACAAATGGCCACATTTAGGCACGTTTGGCGTACCTAAACAGAGAGTTTGTTAACAGAGAACCTTCTGTACGTAGTACTATTACTTATTCTGTAACCGAACTTAAAAATATTGTACACCATCTTTAAACTGTATTCAGCAAAATAAAGGATTTGGATTTGTAAAAATATAAAATAGTTCGCTGGAACCCCTTTATTTCATCGACTATTGTTGTTTCGTGTTACCTTACGCAGGATTTTCATTTTTTTTCTGAAACTGCCAAAAATATGAAGTATTTGGTTTCATAACTTTCCCAGAACGATAAAGGCAAAATAAATAAACAGCTTCAGTTAATACGAAATGCTGCGGAAATTATTTAGCGGAATTGAAAGCAAATTATACTATTCAGAACGTCCATAACACAGAAAAAGTATATTAATCATCACATATTTTCCTTTTTAACGGGATTCGCACCTAAGACCAAAAGTTTCACTTACTAAAGCGTACTACATACCTACCTACTAAATCACGTAACGTTCCGAACGCGCGTTAGGACAATTTAACAGTAATTTTTCATATAAATATAATCATAATCATAATCATAATCATAATCATAATCATAATAATTTATTCCACAAAAATCTTGTACTTTATATTACTATACATTTACTATTTATTCTGTTAAACTAGACAAGCAATCATAGTGTGACGCTGACACCTGTAATAGGTTTAAACCTGTGCTACAGGGATAAGCTACCCTCCATGTGACAAAAGACTAAAAACAAATGCTTGTTAGTGATAACATAACACAAAAAAATTTAAGGGAATACAAAAACAGTTTAAAATTAGAAACATACTTACTTCAGACAAAGTTCAATATATACCTAACGTTCGTACAATGCGATACGTGATCCACCTGCAGACCGCATCAGTCTGTGAGAGGCCTTAAGATTCGATGATTTTGATAGATGACCTAGAGGTGTTGCGCGACAGACGCCTTTGCATCGCTGAAAAAAGCCTACGTGTAACTGCTTTAAAGGCGTTCAATATCAACAAAATTGAACTCGTTCCAGCAATTGCCACAATCGTTTTCCTCATCACCAATCTTTTCCATTTCTGTTAATATTATTAGAAGATTCATTCAACCTGTCACGCCCGAAACATTTTCATCACTCGAATTCAAAATTATCTTGGAATTTACCAGAATTTCAGTACCCTTTGTGTGCGACGCCGGGAATTCCAAAGACGCCGGCATTCGCTAAAACGTTAATTCATTAGGGGTTTTTTTGGGCGAGACTAATTTGTCAGAATTGCTTTTCGGTTCTATTCTGTTTTAGGATTGAGTAATGAACGCGGGGCATAAGAAATTACGTGTTGTCGTTAATTTATTTTCTAGGGATTTTTTTCAAGGGATCTCTTTTCGGGGATTACATAGACCCCGTGAATAAGTCATTCTCATTTACACATATATCACTTCCGTGGATAAACATTATTTAAAAAAAAACCGGCCAAGTGCGAGTCGGACTCGCGCACGAAGGGTTCCGTACCATTATCTATAAAAACGGCAAAAAAATCATGTCTGTTGTATGGGAGCCCCAGTCCGACTCGCACTTGGCCGGTTTTTTAGTATTTGTTGTTATAGTGGCAACAGAAATACATAAACTGTGAACATTTCAACTCTCTAGCTATCACGGTTCTTGAGAGACAGCCTGGTGACAGACAGACGGACGGACGGACGGACGGACGGACAGCGAAGTCTTAGTAATAGGGTCCCGTTTTTACCCGTTGGGTACGGAACCCTAAAAATGACAAAAAAATATACCTATGAAAAGTATATATCACAATCCAATTCGCATTTTTATCGAAACATTAGAAACTTTCATTACGTAAGTACATCCATATGTTTATCCACGGTTGTGATCGTGTGCACAAAAATGAGAATGGGCTAAATGTAGATCGTTCATCCACGAAAAAAACATTCTAACACCCTAAACGGAATGGGGAGTGAGCATCTTACTCGTGGATTGGATGACATTGATGGTAGTTTCTTTTAAGGCAAATGCCCCCTAAAATTGTCCCTACCCTCTCTTCTCCAGGCAAAATACGGTTTTGAAAAACATTAATTTATAATAGCGTTTTTTTTGTTTATTTCATTCTGAAACATTATTCTAAGATGATTTATTCAAGAATCCAACAAACTTTCCACCCGGAAGTAATTATATAGATTTAAATTAAACATTCATTGTCTTTTTTATTTTATTTATATTGAATATTTTAAAGCAAATGTAAATGAACCTAAATAAATATTTAAAAAAAATATCCGGACTTTTTAGGAGCTAATTAAATATTGATTTTTTTGATGTCTGATTTTTTGTTGGATTTTGCCTCTAGGTAACTATTTAATTGATAATATATCCGTTACATTAAAAAAATTAGCTATTATAAATTATTTCCAAATATGTCATTTTTTCCATACAAGTTGCCAGTTCATTGCCTGGACTATAACGTTAGCTTGGTATGATGTACTCTTCGCCCGCGCCCGGAAATGTTTAGATCGATGTATCTTTTTCTCGAAGCGGATCATTCTTTAAATTATTTAAAAGAAGTTAACAATGTTGTTTCACATTAATGTATTTTGATTATTTTTCCCGATTACCTGTCAGACACTTATAGTTTAGAAAAAAGATTAATTAATTATGAAATTGCCTAATTAGTCATACAAGGTAGGCCATAAAATAGGTAACGCTGCGTGAAAAAAATTACTACAGAATATTCAAGTTATTTTTCTCTAATATGCTCGGAAATATGCGCCTTACTGTAGCAAAAATAGTACGTGAAGTTCCTCGTTACTGACAAGCGCAAATTTAAAAAGTTAAAAGTTATTATTGTACACTTTTTGCGGACAGGAAAATGTATGAAATTCCTTTACTGTATATTTTTTTACCTTTTAATCATAATATGTTTTGACCAAGACAAATCTCTACAAACAGCCAAATGCTCCTAAGTTTAAAGGCCTAGCAATTTGTCATAACAACTTGCTATAGATAGACTGGTTAGTAATGTATGGCTGTCTCTTTCCAACTATTGCAAGTTGGTGTGACAAATTGCACCCGTTTGTAGTGTGCTTAAAGTTTTTTTTAATTGTCATAGACAAAACGATTACTTTTGCAAGAGATCGAAGTGACGTTTTAAAAAATGTCTCAAATAGTATTAACAGAAGAAATTAAAATATTTTCGAAATAATATTCAAAACGAACTAAAATTAGTTTCGATTTCAATCCCCTTTAATCTTTAATAATTTTAATTACATAAAACATAAAATTGTAATCGATTATAATGTTTTGAATTTTTAGGGTTCCGTAGCCAAAATGGCAAAAACGGAACCCTTATAGTTTCGTCATGTCCGGCTGTCCGTCTGTCCGTCTGTCCGTCTGTCCGTCTGTCCGTCTGTCCGTATGTCATAGGCATTTTACTCGAAAACTATAAGGTGTATTTGAATAAAATTTTGAGGATAGGTGTATTTTGTTAGCCGCTACATAGTTTTGTAATTAAAATGTCAAAAAAAAATTTTTTTAGGGGTGCACTCCATACATAAAACTAAAAGTCAAAAATTTTTTTTTCATTGTGACCCCCCGTGTGGCACATCAATCGATAGGCCTTTCAAAATAAATATAAGGTTTCTTAGCATTTTTTTTGATTAAGTGAATAGGGTCGGAGATAATCGCCCCGAAAGTCACTAAAATTCTGTCCCCCCCCCTCTAATTTTTGAACGGTGTATTTTAAAAATATGGAAAAATTCATGGACATAGCTTATTAATTTCATTCACCGAAAATTGTTTTGAACAAGATCGGTTCAGAGGTTTTCGAGATATTGCTGAAAAACTGCCTTCCTCAAAGAAAAGGACGTAAGTGCCGTAAGATTTCTATGACGATACGACCTTTTTAATAGGCACGGAACCCTTCGTTTTGCGTGGTCCGACACGCACTTGGCCGGTTTTTTATGTTATCAATTGAAACTGGCACCATGAGTCATTCCGTGTACAGTCGAGTTCTCCAATATCTATACAGACAACCTTTCAAAAATATCTATACACAGTCTTTATTGTTACTGACATAAGGTGCATGTTTAGATATTTTTGAAATGTCGGCTGTATAGATACCAATATCTATACACTATAGAACTCGACTGTACATACTTTAAAGAAAAGTTGGGCGGGAATATGAAGGTTATTGACATACCTACTACTCGCTGTTTTAAAATTATAGAAAATATTATTCGATTTCCTAGCATTTATAGAAAGAAGAAAGAAAGAAAGAAAATACATTTATTCACAAACACACAGGACACACATATTATACAATAAAGTAAACAAGAGAAACATAATATAAAACATGAATCAAAGTGTTTATGGAGAAAAGCACTATATCTGCCTCGGCGGGAATGGCGCTTCGTGGATTCGTCTCTATTGTCGGATTCAGCTTCGCTTCCCGGCCTCTGCAGTAATGTACTACCACCCAGGAAAGTAATTGATGTCAAATTCTGTCTACTGAAACCATTGCACAGAAACTACAATTACATTATTCACAAAGTTAAATTCCGGGTTTATTCCATATCAATACTATGTACATAGTTAATGTATTACTTCACCGTTCTCGTTATTCATTAAGATGGCTTTGAGTCACAAAAGCGTTGCCCTGAAGGGCTCAACCCTTGTGCGTAAACAAAACAATTATGAAATGTGAGCATTGTAAGACATTGTTTATCAATTTGAAAGGTTGTTTTAAATTAACATTATAACAACGTTAAGCGGAGGAAAAACACTGTACGGTTAGCTTTTTAATGAGTACACAATACACAGTGCTCCTTTGTCATGCTTACATGGGGTGCCTCCATGCATCATAATACTGCCTTTCGACTTTTGTTTTATGTATTGGGTACCAAGGGAGTTACTTAATTTATAATATTTATATATAACAAAACGTTATTTCACGTTGTGTGGATGTGGCTTAAGTTTAACGTAACCCTTATAGTTTCGTCATGTCCGTCTGTCCGTCTGTCCTTCTGTCCGTCTGTGTTTGTGTCCCCCCTCTAATTTTTGAACGGTGTATTTTAAAAATATGAAAATTATCTACGACATAGGGCTTATTAAATTCATTCACCGAAAATTATTTTGAACAAGATCGGTTCAAAGGTTTGCGAGATATTGCTGAAAAACTGTCTTTCTTAAAGAAAAGGACGTAAGTGCCGTAAGATTTTTGTGATGATACGACCTTTTTAACCCTAATTCCTGCATAATAATTCTGGAAAATAAACCATTCTTATTCTTATTCTTATACGTTGTGCGTGGTCCAACACGCACTTGGCCGGTTTTTAACTACTAAACGCGATCGTACAATCGGACACTTTACGCTCGAAGTTGTAGACAATTATGTATACCTAAGGACAGACTGTCCAGTTAGGTAGGTCAAACTTCGAGAAAGAGGTTAATCGTCGAATCCGACTCGGCTGGGCAGCGTTCGGGAAGCTCCGGCACATCTTTTCGTCCAATATCCCGCAGTGTCTCAAGACGAGAGTCTTTGACCAGTGTGTGTTGCCAGTGATGATATATGGCACTGAAACTTGGTCGCTTACTACGGGTCTCATAAGAAGGCTCAAAGTCACCCAAAGGGCAATGGAGAGGGCTATGTTAGGAGTTTCTCTGCGTGATCGCATCAGAAATGAGGCTATCCGCAGCAGAACCAAGGTAACCGATATAGCCCTCCGAATTGCTAAACTTAAATGGCAGTGGGCGGGGCACATTGCACGTAGAACCGATGGTCGTTGGGGCGGAAAGGTTCTCGAGTGGCGACCGACTCGAGGCGCGGCATGGGTAGGCTGGACTGATGACCTGGTAAAGGTCGCGGGAGTCCGCTGGATGCGGGTGGCGCAGGACCGGTCAATTTGGAACTCTCTGGGGGAGGCCTATTTCCAGCAATGGACGTCTTTCGGCTAATATGATGATGATGATGATGATGAAACGCGATCGTCAAACTGGCACAGAATCCTATTCGTTGAGGTGTAATGTAACGAGCTTTTTTTTGCATAATCATCAAAATAATTCCTCGTTGAAATCAAACGTGACGCGGTCTTATCTAGTATAGCAGTTCCCATAACCACCTTCTGTTTCTATTATCAGATCAGCTCGAAGTTGCTTCAATTTAGCATTGTCGCTAAACTTACCCAAAATTGCAACATTTCAGCTCAATCAAATGGCGGAAAGTGGCTGAGAAATGGTTTTCAATGAAACAAAACTTATTTACATATTGTTTACTTACATTCGAACAGCGCAAGCTAAATAAGAACGTATAAGGGATGGGCTCTGTAACAGGAGCAAATATTTAAAAGGACGCTCCCTTAGAGCATCTGCAGTAACCCATTGTGTCAATTTTTTTTTTATTCGGATTAATTGTGTTCTAAAGTTATGATCTCCAAGTCATGTATCTTGGCAACATGAGTACATAGCACAGTAGTCAATGCAGATTTTGAAGTAATATTATGTAATAAGTCATAATAGTATATAGACACTAAAAAAATATCTTTTGAAAACAAAAATGCTAATTTTTGTTTTCAAAAGATATTTTTTAGTGTCTTTATTTTTTTTAAATTAATACAACTTGGAAATAATTACTCACAAGCAATAATCCACCGTTGGATTTTTTGCTCCCGTTACAGGGCCCACCCTGTATAAAGTAACAATTAGTGCAGTCCCTAGTCGTGCCTTGATGAGAGTTAACCCCGCCTTGACACGCTTGCTTATGCCTTGCGTGCACGAGAAAATGAGATGCAACACTCTTCGGGAATCAGAATCATCCTTTTGACCACAGGAGATAAAATCAAAATAATTTCCGATTACGTGTGACACTTGATCTTCATCTCAATTAATTACAAGCTTGTCTATAAATATGTCAAAAAACTTATTCATACTTATACATAAATGGGTAATATCGATTCTTCAACATTCAATCTCAGAAAAACTTGGCCTCTAGCCACCATTTTTACTACATACTTAAGTATTTCATGATCCTCCATACTCATATGAGATCATCAATAATATTGTCACTACTCTTCAAAACAGCGTATGAGGGTCGATATGAAACTGAAAGGCTACCGTTTGGCCTACACAACGCCCCCGAAACTTACGTGGAGTACTTTATCAAAGACAGTTGAAAACACGCTAACCTATAAGCGGAACATTGGAATACTATAAATGAGTCCGATAGTAGGTAATTTGACGAATGGAAACAGTCAAGCGCGAGTGAGAATAAATAAAGAGATGTTGTCGGTAGATTGTTATTAAAGACACTGTTTGTTTTCTTGTTATGCCTCTTTACGTGACTACTCGTAGTGGTCAGTAGTAAACATATAAGGCATCTCATTGCATTTAATATGACTGATATGAGTTATGTATGTTGAATAAAATCTAAGACCTAAAATAACCTAAAATGAACGTAGCACTTTCAACGCGGGAATGTTGCCTATGCGTGATCACAGAACGGTATAATAGTATTACATAATGGGCAAAAAAAAGGTCTTAGAGCGGTTACACACGACGACTTATCCGCCGATTCAAACGCGATATAATATCGATGCAGGTAAACATGGGAGATGATATTTGTCTTGTGTCGTGATATTAGTTGTATCGCTACAAAAAGGAGTTGTGTTTAACCGCCCTCAGATCCCAGGTATTTGACGCCCGAGTCGAAAACAAGGATGATAAAAATGAAATCTTTTACCACCGCCCGCCCGTGATGAGTACAACATTTATTTGTCACCTTTTGGCTAGAGACAGGTACAGGGTTTTCCGCATGCGTAGCGGGCGGTAAATTCCACTTTAAGGACGTGTGTCGTAAAAACATTTGCCTTTCGACTGGTACACGTATATCATGTATTCAACTATCAGATCTTTTAATGTCCTACGGAACCCAAGACTGATCGCTTCGCCCCCTAAATCAGTCGAATCTGAGGATAAGTATGGGAGTAGTAAATTTTATGTAGATTTTACTTTCTTTTTACTGTTTGTCTCAATGTACGCCTTTATAGCTGCGACTTGATTGATGATAAAGAAGTAATCTTGTTAGAAAACATGTCTAGACAAACCGTGTCATTCGACAAAATACTGATTAAATTATGCCACAAAAAAAAAGGATGTTAATGAGACCGGGAGAAGTAAGGTCAGACAGGACAAAATATTGACTGACGTGTTCATTCAATGGTAGTTACTGTTGAAACTTGTAACCAAGAATTGAATTATTTAGTTTGACATAATATATTAATATTCAGCCCTCCTCATCAATTTCATTGTCGGCGACCCGAGCAGTTATATTTGTCCTATTGAGAGCTCTGAAATGGGCTGCCAGGCCAAACTTGATTTTTAACACTATTTGCATGGGTGACAGTAGTTGACCAGTTTGACATAAGCCCTCTGTCGAAATTGTACTATCACATTAACTAGTTTTATTCATTACAAATAGGTTATTTAATCTATTGAGTTTATTAATTACGTATCAAACTTGTAAATTAATTTCCTGGTTATAACAAACGGACCAATTGGCAGTGTCTCTACTTAACTTGGAGAGATAAATCTTGATTTGAACGGTTTTGTTTTTATTCATGCAAAATAAAAACCGCAGCTTCAACATTGTTATTTTTGTTAACTTAGCATATTTATGTTATAGAAGATATCACAGGTACTAGGAGACCCAACATTCAATTTGTGAATTTAACCTATTTTGTTTAATGATAATAAACAATTTTTCATTTATTTTATACAATGGTATTCGATTCCAGACGCCATTTTTCCATAACGTTACAATTTGGTGCCTTACCCCAGGGACGCGCTTTGGTTGCGGACTCTAGCTAAAATTATACTTGTATCGGCTAAGCCGTTCGAGCCCTTTGCTTAGTGCAGCTGACAAGGGAAGGCGCCCGGCTAATACTTTGTGAATGGTGTGATTTATTACATAATCACGACTTCATCCTCACTTCAGCTCCAGATGTCGGGGACATGCTGTGACCATTAGCTGGGACTGTATTCAAAATATTATGTGTTTAAGTATTTATTTATTTATTTTATTTTATTGTATCTAAAAAATATATATCTTCATGTATTTAACTATTACACAAACCTTCATGTAAGCTCATGAAGGTTTAGCATGAGGCTAGTTTGATTTATGTAAGATTATCCCCTAATATTTATTTGTAAAATATAGGTACACAAATACTTATGTGTCATTTTAAGGGAAAAGGTACTTAATTCTCGTTGGCACTTATGTCATTATTAACAATGAGCTGATACAAATGCCTCAATTCACAGTGTAATAATGGCAAAAGTGCCAACGACAATAAGGTACCGTTTCTCTGAGTGTGACACATATAATATATTCAAGTTTGTGACACATAATAGCTATAAGATTTCTAATAATTTTACCAAAAACATAAATGTGAAAATGCGAGCCAAGTTCAATATTAAGGGTATGCGTGGTTGTCAACTTCGCCGACAAAAGAATTGAGATCTAAATGGGTGCCAAAGTTCAGTAGATAATCCTAAAATAAAATGTATTCTTAAGAACATACAATTTCTTATTTTTTCTACTACAACAATGTTTGCAATATAAAAGTATCTTAAATTTGAACTCTCGATTTTTTACCGAAAGCAGATAACTTTTTTGATAGAGAGAAAAGATATTATAGAAACGACGGAAAAATAAAGTTATAACTTCAGAATCGTATAAAAACTTACAAAAGCACAACTTTCTTTATATTGTCTTGTACCCTTTGAAAATAAAAGTAGCTGATTACCTCAATAATCTGCTATTGATTTATTTACCTCCGTATAGTAATAATTTATTGTAAATGGACGCGGCAGACTCCTGTCCTCTGAAAACAGTTAAAACGAGTTGGACATAAACAAGAAAACACTTTTATTGTCTAAGAAGGAGAGAAAGTACTTTCTCTACTCTATACCGAATCCTTGAGGTCAATCTGCCTCGTCATTTTACATTTCTACATGATATATCAATTGGTTTTGAGCATTTGTTCTAACACGTTCATTTGGCGCATGTGGAAACGACCGTTTAACACACTGGTCATCACCATCATCATCCTCATCATCATCAACAACATCGTCATCATTTATCAATACACAAACTAACTCAATTATTCGAGGTAACAAACTCACACTATTACTCAATCGATGACTTTACAAATAAATGGATGGATCATTGTCCCAGCGCCGTATTAAACGGAAATCAATATTGTCATAAATATGTTGTATGGTAAAAACCTTAAAATATTGGGTGTGTTTTGTATTTAAATTGTGACTTCTAGAATGCTTTTTAGGGTTCCGTAGCCAAAATGGCAAAAACGGAACCCTTATAGTTTCGTCATGTCCGTCTGTCCGTCTGTCCGTCTGTCCGTCTGTCCGTCTGTCCGTCTGTCCGTATGTCACAGGCATTTTACTCGAAAACTATAAGGTGTATTTGAATAAAATTTTGAGGATAGGTGTATTTTGTTAGCCGCTACATAGTTTTGTAATTAAAATGACAAAAAAAAATTTTTTAGGGGTGCACTCCATACATAAAACTAAAAGTTAAAAAAAAAAAAATCATTGTGACCCCCCGTGTGGCACATCAATCGATAGGTCTTTGAAAATAAATAAAAGGTTTCTTAGCATTTTTTTTGATTAAGTGAATAGGGTCGGAGATAATCGCCCCGAAAGTCACTAAAATTCTGTCCCCCCCCCCTCTAATTTTTGAACGGTGTGTTTTAAAAATATGGAAAAATTCATGGACATAGGGGTTATTAATTTCATTCACCGAAAATTGTTTTGAACACGATCGGTTCAGAGGTTTTCGAGATATTGCTGAAAAACTGCCTTCCTCAAAGAAAAGGACGTAAGTGCCGTAAAATTTCTGTGACGATACGACCTTTTTAATAGGCACGGAACCCTTCGTTTTGCGTGGTCCGACACGCACTTGGCCGGTTTTTTACCTATAAATTCTGTATTCTGTAAAAAATACGGTCATAGATTATATTTGGGAGGAAGAAAGTTAAGAGGGAGACCTCGATTTTAACTTTTTAATATGGATTGAGCCGTTTACTATACCTTTATAATGAAAATGCCCTTATTTATTTGACAGCTGTCATCCCAGTACAATTTATGTCATCATATGTTTGGATTGACGTTTATTGTACCACGATGTATGTCAAATATCGGCTGTTAAAAAAATCTAAGTATAGTATCACATTGATGTCATATTGGAATGCTAAACTTCGTCGAAAACAGACCTCCTTGTTAGTTTAGTTATTCCACGGGAACTTTTAGCAATAGACCCCAAGGAGTTTGGAAATTTGTTAAAAACACCCAACTTCTCTTTGAAACTTCGCTGTTTGTCCCCAAGGCTTGTATTGGTTGAATTCGTCGGAAATTTTGTAAAAGGATATCCATCCAACAATGCAACGAAAACTTGGATGTTGAAAGGAATGTTTGTGTTGTCTTCTTCCTTTCCTCTGTCATTGTCAGCCCACTTCTGAGCACGTTTTCATAACTCAGCTAGCTGTAAATATTGCAACGTCTTCTTTATATCACTTTTCACCAGCCACAAACGTGTAAATACAAAAACAAAACTTGAATCGAGAAATGAATTAAGGGAACTGCCAATAACTTTAATGAAATAAATAATTTATTGAATCAGGCGTTACTTTGCAAAAATTCATGATATATGACGAGAACAATATTCCTTTGCTATTCCGCTAAAAAACGTGCAGGTCGATCAGCGGAGATCAAATGCAACTATTTGCGTATAAACATGCAAATAATTACAGCAAACCACAACCAATAATGAAAAAACCTCGACACGTGTTTCGCCTCTCTACGAGGCATCATCAGGAGATGCTGGCAGGAGAAGTTGCTTGCGCCACGTCCACTGAGCAAAAAAAAAAATATTCTCTTAAACCAAGTGAAAAATTTTCGGCCCAAAATAATTTCGCTTTATCTATTGAGCGCAGCGAGATTTCTGAACGCACCTTCAGATCAAGCGGCTCTAAGCTGGCAACATTGGGATCATGAGGACTGCGTCAGTTACGATAATGTCAATGGGACTTGTAAAGTGGTTGAAAAATATATCGTGTTCCAAGTAGCCGGTGCTTTTATTCATCGTTTTAAAACTATACTAATACTTATGAAGAGGGAAATAAGAAAGTTTATTATAATAATAAATGTTAAATTAGAACTAAAATTAAATTAAAATAACTAAAACTAAACATAAAAAAAAGACTATCTAAATTTGGACCCCTAGGTAGCGTACCCATCACGCAGGCAGCATTCCCGCGCTGGATTGCAATAGCAATCCTTTGCGCAAGAAAGCTGCCTGCGCGAGGGTCACCCGCTGCCTCCCTCAACCGTTTGGCGAGTGACTTGTGGAGCTCCCGCGCACTCCTACCCCACGGTCCCAGTGTCTCGACACCAAATGCAGTAAACTCGTATTGGGCGCTGAGACAGGAGCGAAAGTCTGTGAGATTGAAGCATTGTATGTTTTGGGTAGTGTCCCCGCTCATCCGATTTCAATTGTTTTTTCAACTGCGTCTAGAGTTTACTTTCCGGATGGTTATATGCTTGTATTTTATCACTGCGTTCTTTACAATACTTGGGCGAAGCCGCGCGGGCAGCCCGTTTGAGTTAATTCAACGTCTTCTTAATTCATTTCTTGGTTCAGGCCACTCAAAAAGTACGTATTTTTTGTATGTACTGAGTTACGCTCGTATAAGAGCCCAAAAGCTATGGTGCCATCATCAGACCGTATGCTATTTGCCAACTTCGTTATATTAAAAAAAATATGAATTCCAACGTTTGTGTGCCAACAGAGTTAGTAAGACGCTATGTCGAAAAAACCGGCCAAGTGCGAGTCAGACTCGCGCACCATTTTCTAGAAAATCGGCAAAAATAATCATGTTGTAAATATTTATTTATTCTATTTTTTGTTATAGCAGCAACTGAAATAGGTACATCATCTGTGAAAATTTCAACTCTCTAGCTATCATGGTTCTTGAGATATAGCCTGGTGACAGACGGTCCCGTTTTACCCTTTGGGTACGGAACCATAAAAATATGAATTCCAACGTTTGTGCAAACACACTTAGTAAGACGCTACGTACGTCGAAAAATGGAAGAACGCTTATAAATGTTGAGGGATTTACATAAAAATGTAAGTACGTAGAACCTCATAACCTCATATTGCTACTAAGCATAAGGATCTTTACATGGCGTAATTCCGCATAAAGCACTTTTACGCCTTTATGCTTTCTAATTTAAAATTGGGCGAAAGCTTGGTCAAAATGAAAGGGGAAAAGTAAAAGGGTTTCGTTTTAATTCTGATGCCGAGGTTGGTTCATTTCGTGGTTCAGTTTTGAAACTTATATGGATTCAATTAAATTTGATATCTCTCATATAAACTAGGCGCCCAAATAGGAAACACATTTATGTCTTAGAAACACGAGCAAATTAAATTTACAGACAATGTTAACAAATTTATTTAATCGTATGGCTTACATGGTTGAATAGGCTAATACTATAATAAAACATTAAGAGATCTAAGCCAGTTGGCTGCGTCAGGGGGAAGGTTGAACAGATCTCCAGGGGGTCCATTATAGAATGTCAGAGGGCAGCGTTAACAAATAATACCTAATTAGACTCAATCGCACCAAATTGTCTGTAATTGTAAGTGGTGCCCGTTAAAATCTGAATGTATGGAAAGTTTGTCAAACTATTATGGAAAGACAATTGGGTACTTTCCTAAAAAAATATATTTAGTTCGTCAGCTAGATTATCAAAACATATTGACGTCACATTATGGTACCTACATAATGTGACGTCACGCGCAACTTTAACGGTCTATATCTTCGTAATTTTTTGTTTAATTGACAAACAAAAAAATACATGTCCAATATTTTTTGATAATCTAACGGACGGACTAAATAGAATTATATTTGTTTTACCCAGGAAAGTACCCATTTGTCGGCGTTCTATGGAATGAAAGTTCATCGGTATGTAATCGTAAGTTGCCGTCCGCCACCGGTTCTTCTCGAGGCAGAGGTTTACTTTCCGAACCGGTGGTAGTTTATCGACATTCATAGGTGCATGTAATATGCCTAAATTGAAGAATAAATCACTTTGACTTTGACTTTGACTTTGCCCTCATCTCTCGACTGTATTTCTCACATTACAAAACCTACTTTCAAAGGTGTGCAAAAAGGTAACTCGGTTCGTTTGCTGTCATATTCAAATTCATTCGTCTGTACCTATATAGTTAGTTCAACTAACTGTTACGGTAACTGCCGCTATGTGGTGCGTCCGCCTGTTAAAGGTCACTGTCGCTACGACAGCTGACGCTGCGCTCGAATGTTCCCTCATACATTTCCGTACTGTATAGTACTATCGCTCTATCGCCGCGTCACTGTCGCTGCGTTAGTGACGCGGTCGTCTTAAGGTGGACTCGACGGGTTAGGCTCGTAAAACACACTTTCCCGAAATGTGCACTTTCTGCAAAGGTGCACTTCCGCAAAACGTACACTCCCAAAATATACAATTTCCCAATTTGGAAACTTTCTCGAAATGTGCATTTTTTCAAACAGTGCACTTTTCTAAAACGCACGCTTTCCCAAAATGTACACTTTCCCATTTAGGCCACTTTCTCAAAAGATACACATTTATTTTTTAAAGATACACATTTAGTCGGTAAAGCGGGATCTTCGGCGCTGCAGATTTCTCGTATGCGTGTGTGAGTGTGACCTAGGCGAGGCACTCACACATATGCTAGACGTTAACATCCCTACCCTTAAAGTGTACATTCCGGGAAAATATACCTTTTGCGAAAGTGCACATTCTGGGAAAGTGCACCTATTGACAAAGTGTACATATCGGGAAGTGCACTTTTAGAGACAGTATACTTTACGGAAAAATTATCATTCTAAAAAAATGCACTTTTACAGAAAGTGCACATTTCGGGAAAGTGTGTTTTACGAGCCTAACCCGACTCGACACACAAGTCATACGTGCATCGTTACACGCGCACGCACACATACAGCTTCGCGCAGTGATGAGTCAAACTAATCTATAAGTCTCGTACTTTTCCTTTGTTGCTACTTGGTTGGTCTTTTTAATTCATTTTGCTTTTAACCCAAAACATAGTCACAATTTGGCTGCTCCTTTATTAGTGGTTTGGCCAAAAGAGAAAATTTGCATGCAATTTTATATACCAACTAGCTTTTGCCCGCGGCTTCGCTCGCGTACTAAGAGTAATGTTAACCGTCTACAAAAAAGGTGCATCTCAGTTTCAGTCTTTTACATTTTTAGATCGACTCTACATAGACTCTGCATATCGAACACAGACTCTACATATCGAATCTACATATCGACTCTACATATCGACTCTACATATCGACTATAAATATCGAATCTACATATCAACTCTACATATCGACTACATATCGACTCTACATATCGACTCTACATATCGACTCTACATATCGACTCTACATATCGACTCTACATATCGACTCTACATATCGACTCTACATATCGCCTCTACATATCGACTCTACATATCTGGACCCCCATATAAAATTTCACCCCCTCTTTTAAGGGGTTGGGTGCAGATTTCCAAAAAAAAATTACGCACGATTTTTTTGTTAGTCACAAATAGTCCGCATACCAATTTTAGCTTTCTACCTTGAAAATTGCGGAATGCTCCATACATACTTCCACCCCCCATTTTGGGAAAGTGGGGGGTTAGAAAGAGACAAAAAGTAGCCTATGTCGCTCTCCATCCCTTCAACTATCTTCTCTTAAAAAATCACGTCAATTCGACGCCCCGTTTTGCCGTGAAAGACGGACAAACAAACAAACAAACACATACACTTTCCCATTTATAATATTAGTATGGATTTAGGATGTGTACAAAATGGAAGGCTTCAGAGAGTGCTAACGTTATTGGGATGGAAACTATGGGGTCACGGGTTAGGCCTCAATTAAGGCACAGATTGAAACAAGTTTGCGCGTATATGGGAAGATACCGTAATTTGCAAGTGGTAAACCTTTTTCAAAAATGACTATGTACGTGTATTTAAGGGCCTTATTACACTTGCGATTTGCGGGCGAGGCGAGCGCGCAGCGTGTTCGCCGCGAGCGCGTCACGATTTCGCCGCGAGCGCGCAACGAATTCGCTGCGTACTCGCGGGCAAACTAGTACCTCTAGACGCGGCGAACTCGCTGCGCGCTCGCGGCAAACTCACTGCGCACCCGCGGCGAAATCGTTACGCGCTCGCAGCGAACTCGCTGCGCGCTCGCCTCGCCCGCAAATCGCAAGTGTGATAAGGCTCTTACATCTTGTCCTCTGTTAGTACCTACCAGTACATCATAACTATTGTGCACCTTATTCCTTTGTTATAAGACGAAAAGTGTTTAAGTATCTTTCTCGTCGACGTCTATAATATCTCTCTCTGTCACAATCCCTGACATTTATACACAACTCGCTCTGTAGTAGTATTTTGACTACCGTGGCAAGTCCGGTAATGCGATCATTACACTGTCGCCGCATCCAGCTGCGATATACGGAGCCGCTAACATATTTTGCCGCACAGAGGTGCAGTGCAGTGTGTGGTACCGTGCGGATTTTATATACAAACTGAGGTACTTGTATACCACGAGAAAACCGTCGCGCCGCACACCGCAACGGAATGCTGAGCATAGAAATGTTGGTGGCCACACTACGCTACCACACATATAGTTTACCTATTTGACTGACACCTACCATGCTATAGCATAGATAGTATCAAATATTGTGAAAACGCAGCTTTGCACATCCACACTAAGAGCTCTTTTTTTCCGCTTAGAGTATCTTGTAAATTTTTCCTTTTGTTTTTTTTCCTCGGGAGCTCCTTTTTACTTCGTAGTGACTTTTGTTTTTACTAGTTTTATTTCCAAGTATTTACTAGAAATAATAATATTGCCTCCGACGTGTTTATGCATGCGTATAATTTTATTTGAAGTGTGTTTTAATGTTAAACTAATATCCAATGTATTATACAGAAGCGAACGAAATAAAAACATGTTTAAATATTCTTTACATTTTCAAGCAATAACCAGATTCTTAGATATCGCTCATTAACATAAATAAGCTATTCCAAGGGGAGTGTTTTAGCTTATTTGAGATACAGGCCATTTTATTAAAATTTTAAATCAAAATGGTGGTTATTCCCGTCTTTAATATTGTTTCGATTATAAGGGAACTTGCTCAAAAAGAGCGCCATCTTTATGGTGAATTTGTTACTACAACATAGCAAAGAGTAGATTTAGACAAATACATTAGGTACCTATTCAAAAAACCCGGACAAGTGCGAGTTCAACTCGCGTGGTGAGGGTTCCGTAAAATATTGAGAATTTTCCCGTTACTTTGAATACTCAAACTTCTTATAGGTTTTCCTGTAATCTTTAGGCAAGGAACTATTTTCCATATTTTTTTCAGAATTTTAAGTCTAGTAGTTTCGGAGATAAAGATTCAATTTTCGTCGTTTTTCCTAAATTACTTCAAATCTGTTTTTGCTAAAATTATAAAAAATATACAGGGTGAAATAGGGGTCGTGGAGCAAGAAGACCAAAAGCAAATAAGATGGTCATACTGAACAACTTTTCCCATGGGACCGACCACGAAATCGCAAAAAAAAATGAGCTGTTCCATACATTAACTCTAAATTAACTCACAGTTAACTCTTAATTGGCTCTTATTTTTTTACGATTTCGTGGGTGGTCCCATGGGAAAAGTTGTTCAGTACGACCATCTTATTCGCTTTTGGTCTTCTTGCTCCACGACCCGAATTTCACCCTGTATGTCTGAGATGCTTACAACAATCCCTTTCATTTGATATGTCACAAAATACAGTTTGCGAAACTTTTTTTTTTAATTTTCCAGTTTACCCCTCAAAAGTTGCCCCATTGTTCTGAATTCATTAATTCACTTTACGCGTCCATCTTTGGGTCACCAGTTTACATATGTGTACCAAATTTCAACTCAATCGGTCCAGTAGTTTCGGAGCAAATCGGCTGTAACAGGCTGACAGAGAGATGCACGAGTGATCCTATAAGGTTTCCTTTTTTTCCTTTTGAGGAACGGAACCCTAAAAACAAAACTTTGTATAGTCGACGTCAAAGTAACTATGTACAATGTACATAGGAGTACATCATCTTCCTAGCGTTATTCCCGGTTGTGCCCTAGAGGGGAACGGGGTCCACTTTGGCACTTAATCTGAAGATTTGGCATAGGCACTAGTTTAACGAAAGCTACTGTCATCTGACCTTCCAACCCACAGGGAAAACTAGTTCTTATTGGGTTCAGACCGGTTTGCACGCGATGTTTTCCTTCACAGTTAAATTTAATATCAAATGATATTTCTTGCAAAAGTTTTTGAAAAAACGATTATGGTACGAGCCGGGGTTCGAACCTACGACCTCCATTTTGAAATAATATTAATATTTCCTAATATTTTCCTACATATTTTTACGTCGAATATAAGATTCCACGTCAAGATGAAATGAAATGAAATATATTAAGTTCAATCGCTTTTGCGAATGCGTTATAGATGTCAGGAAACAGAAACTCAGGAAATCACTGTGCAAATTTGGTCTTGACCATCGGAACTGGTACTTTAAAAACTCTTTTACTGATCAGGTCCCCATAGCATGGCAGGTTAAAGGATGTAAATACATTTTTAATAATACTCGGAGTTGGCTTCCTCTGGCCCCGTAGCATGGTTGGCCTTGTCACGCGATAAGTGATAGGATAGAGCGTGCGTCACTGGCTGACACCGTTCGACATAACGAGACGCACGCTCTATCCTATCACCTATCGCGTGAAAAGGCCAACCATGCTACGGGGCCTGTTCTCCGTACTTGTAATTATACCGTATCACGTTGGAACAGGATTCGCCATCAACGTTCTTTTAATGTTGTGTTTAACTAAATAGGTACTAAATATTAGAAAAAAAGGAAAAATACAAATTTAAAGACACTAATAAATAAGTGAAGATTGCGGGTGAGTGACAAAATCATAATTGTTTTAAGTATGCTTCTACCGTTGATTTAACAAGCGTATGATGGAAGTGAACGTAGACTTTACATATCTTATTCTTTTGAAAACCTGTATGTACCTTTAATTGTAATTACAATTATAGACCGACTTCTTTATAAAACTGACATTGGATTTTTTATCGTTTACTTAGACGACAGAGCTGCTTTTTGAATGGACTACTTTAATGCAATACGGTCAGCCTAAATAATCTCAAGAAACACAATATATTTCGATTAAATTCAAGACCAAAATAAATGTGGTTCTTCTAGTAGAGAGGTACTGGTAAATTTGCTGGTGACTCAGGCAATATAAGGATAAGTTCGCCTTTGTACCTACTTTAATCTTATATCTATATCTTGTTTATGTTTAAACCTTATTGTGTACAATAAATAAATAATAAATATATAAATAATAAATATTAGGGGACATTCTTACACAAATCGAACTAGGCCTATAGTAAGCTCAATAAGGCTTGTGTTATAGGTACTAGACGACGATATATATAATAGATATAAATACTCAAATACATAGAAAACATCCAAGACTTAGAAACAAATATTCATGCTCATCACACAAATATTTGCCCTTACCAAGATTCGAACCCAGGACCTTCAGCTTCGTAGGCTGCGTCACTGCCCACTAGGCTAACCAGTCGTCAGTAAATAAAGTATTACATACAATATTGGCAATATTGGCATCGGCACATTAGTATTAATTCCCGCCACGTTTTACTTCTGGTACTCGAATACTGTGGATCTTAAGTGATTTTTTGTATGTGAAAAATACAGTTAAAGGGTTACAGTTAAAATACCGACAAGTCGTTTATATAGACTCGGGACACTAGAATAAGTACCTACGTACATACCGAATAAATAATTTACACGGATAAATTTGTTTAAATCCATTTAACTTTCGATCGGAAACACATTAGCTTAAATGAATAACCATGATCACGTTTTTCCTCGCAGTGATAATTTTAATTTTTGCATTAAAATATTCCAAGAACTTTAACAAAGCAAAACAGACTATGGTAATCCACAATCACAGATAAATTAGTCTGTATTCTTGAATTTTAAAGAACGTCCGCGTACTGATGACAGCGGCCATTTTGTTGAGCGGCCATCTTGTGCGGAAGCATGTAATGGCGGGCGCTATACCGGTCACAGTAAACATATAATGACATGAGTGAATAATAAAATTGTTATGTGATATTTTATATCATGGTTAACAATGTTTTGTGTATGTTACATGTATAAATAGGTACAGTTAATACTATACATTTAATAATAATGGGGAGAAAAGGTTCTCGAGTGGCGATTACGTACCGGAAGGCGCAGCGCGGGTAAGCCCCCTACAAGGTGGACTGATGACCTGGTAAAGGTCGCTGGAGTCCGCTGGATGCGGGTGGCGCAGGACCGGTCATTGTGGCACTCTTTGGGGGAGGCCTATGTCCAGCAGTGGACGTCTATCGGTTGATATGATAATGGTGATGAGTTAATAATAATAGTTATAGAATGCGTTGCCACCTCGTCTAAGGCAGTGCAAATCGTTGGCGTCGCTCTCTCACAGACGTAGATTTAGGCAAGATAGTTGGATATGTGAGGGTCTTATTTATTCATTTTTGGGGTTAATATATATAAATATAAACGCATATTTAACTTACTTCTTAATTGTTCACCTATTATTTATGTTGCCATGTCCCTTTTACACTCAGCTGCTCAAAGGTTAGCCGGAAAATCTCTTAAAGGGATAAGTTTGCCTTTGTAGAAATGTATTTTTTGTGTCGTCTGCTTTGCATTTTTTTTTTTAATATACGAATACGTTTACCTGTATTAAATATTGTGATTTGCAATTTGTAGCGAAAATTATCTACGAACAGATAACTCTTTTAGTAAGCAACTGCTATATTTATACAAATATATTAACGTATGTGAGATTGTAGTTTTGTAGAGGGGTAGATTCTGGAACTACTCATCCGACTTCAAAAAATTTATTTATTTTATTTATTTATTTATTTGTAAATACAATTTATCAACATAACAGCTTACGCCATGGCGTTGGTAAACTTGAAGTAACTTAGTGAGTACATACAAATCGTACAATGAATAAAGATAAATCATAAAGGTAATAGTAACAATTAAAAATAGTTTTCAAAAAACTGTAAAATAGTCGGGCGAAGTTTGCTCCATTTACAGGCAAACAGGTCGCAATTCGGTGCATAAGAATTAAATTTATTTAGTAGCGCCTGGGCATATTTCACATTTGTATACATAGACTAGGCGAACAGTTCTAGAAAAGTTTGTACAAAGAACCCCGTACCAAAAGTATGGAAAATGTGGTTTCAGTTAAATATTCTGAAATTTTGATATAATATAGATTTTAACGTCCTGAACAAAAGTCTCTATGGGGGCTACCACTGTTGCCGAGTCCCTTTCAGAGTTACGACTGATTTTGTACCCTAAAGGAAATCGACTCTAGTACCAATTCGCATCTTGTCACAGTGACAGTAATATCAGTAATATGACACCTCCAGCGTCTTTTTCAAGTGCAAAATAAATCGTTTCATATATATTTTACGAAGTTCTTATTACAACGACACACAGATCATTGGAACATATTTTTGTGCATTTTAATGCACCCATATTTTTACAGTAGACTGTACCAGACAAAACAAACTATTAATAACGGGTAAAATTAAAGAAAAAAAAAATAGTGTTACTCGTTAAATCTTATCTACGTATATTTACATATATTCATAGATACACATGTACCCTTTAAACTCGGTTTATTAAGGGTTCATTTCTGTTCGCACAGTCAAGTATGTATTGTGGTTTAATAACCAGTGCAGCAGTGGTGCAGTACTTGGGTATTTCACGTTTTCTTGATGTCGTACGTAACCAAGGTACCATACGACACTGGCAACATGAGCACAACAACCAATAGTTCTGGCCCCGGTTTTGCATTTACAGTAATAGGCCAAGATAGGCTCTTCATCCGGAATTTCGTTTTGGAACGCTATCCATAATTGATGTTTAACTGCATTTCGAAAATGGGAGCGTATTCTCATACGTATCAGGCCGTACTCATTTAGTTCATCAAACTCAAAAACGTCGTTATTATCCATATCCATTTTGTCCTGCATTTAAATACAGGGCTTAAATTAATTTGGTAAATACCAATAGTCAATCGCTTCAAATACGCCATGTCAAGCCTAGGAACCGATGGCCGTTGGGGCGGAAAGGTTCTCGAGTGGCGACCACGTACCGGAAGGCGCGGCGTGGGTAGGCCCCCCACAAGGTGGACTGATGACCTGGTAAAGGTCGCGGGAGTCCGCTGGATGCGGGTGGCGCAGGACCGGTCAATTTATCACTCTCTGGGGGAGGCCTATGTCCAGCAGTGGACGTCTTTCGGCTGATATGATGATGATGATGAAGCCTAGGAAAATGCGGAAGATTTTCATTAAGAAGGTTTCAATTAGCATTACGTCTAGTTAGATTAACGTCCGGTCCAGATCGCGCAAGACTTTTGGCAGTCGGAGCCAGAGAGGCCGGTCACTGGCTACATGCCCATCCCTCTCCAAATACAGGTACCTTCCTGGATCCAACCTCCCTTCGTCTGGCGACTGGTCTGCGGCTTGAGGTCACGGTATGCTCTCCACACATATGCTCTTGTTGCACGGACGTGGACCGACTGGGTTACCACGGACTTTGTTGTCAAAAAAGTGCAGGCCGCTTTTCAAGACATGCAACACTTAATGACTTAATCCGCCGGTCTCTTGCCAGCATCAATGTGCCTGCTCTTCTTGAGCCGCCTGGCATTGTCTCTGGTTCCGTGGAGGTTGGGACGGATGCTTGTGTGGGACGCTACATGTGTAGACACACTGGCACCGTCTCACCTCCAACGGACTACTTCCAAAGCGGGTGCAGCGGCGGAAAATGCCGAAAATCTGAAATGTAATAAATATAGAGGCCTCGGCAGAGAGTACGACTTTGTACCCTTTGGCGGCGAGACCCTCGGTACCTGGGGTCCCAGTGCTCATAAGTTATTTGCAGAAATCGCGAAACGTCTGGTCGATGTAACTGGTGACCGAAGAGCTGGCGGCTTTCTCGCGCAACGCATCAGCATTGCAATTCAGCGAGGAAATGCCGCCAGCATCCTCAGTTTAATGCCTCAAGGGCCTTTTTTAGATTTAACTTAGTTTTAATTTTAATTTAGCTAACGTTAATTATCATCTTGTATTTACTTTAGAAAATAAATGATTATTGTTTAAATAAATCATTTGTAATTGCATCTAATTAATGATTTGATATCTGATACAAAATCAGTCGTAACTCTGAAAGGGACTCGGCAACAGTGGTAGCCCCCATAGAGACTTTTGTTCAGCACGTCAAAATCTATATTATATCAAAATCTCAGAATATTTAACTGAAACCACATTTTCCATACTTTTGGTACGGGGTTCTTTAGCGCTACAAATTAAGACTGACTTTTAACATTTCTTATTTGTTACCATTTTTTTCATGATGATGTACGAACTTTTTAACAATTTTTAACTATTAATATTCTGTTATACTTATACTGTCTTAAATCTAAAGAATTGAATTAGAAATTACTTAGAAATATGGTAACAAAAATGAAAATGAAAAGTCAGACATTTTAGCCGTGCCTTGTTAACTTTGTACAAACTTTTCCAGAATTGCTTTTGGATGAACATAGGTTATATTTTATTCGACGGGTTTGTCTGTGAAGTTGTACGTATAATATAAATTTGTATGTAGGAAGTAATTTCAGAAACTACTCATTCGATTGATAAAAAAAAACATATCGTCGCTTGTAATATGAATTAACGTAACCGCCAAATGACGATTTTTCAGGAGAGGCAAAAAACTAATTTGAAAAATAGAAAATGTTAATAACTTTTTACACACTTATCCTATTGTAATGATGTTTGTAGCAATTATCTTATATTTGCGAGATCTTTTTACTAATCGAGGTCTTAAAAAGACTGCTATTATAATTAAGAAAATAGCATGGCGCTTACGTTAATTTTTTTACAAAAAAATGGAGTTACATTAAGATTTATTTCAAAAAATTCAGAACAGGAAACACTGCTTTAAGGTAAGTCACAAAAAAGCTGCAAACCATTAAAGTAAGTAACATAGTTTTCAAAACGTGGACTTACATTATAAGAAGATAATTTTAGTACTTTCAAACTTATTCACTTGTAATACCGTCCAAAATAGAATAAATTATTTTGTTTTAGTTAATGTTTGGCAGGGTAGTCAACTATAAGTAAAACAGGTTTATACGTACGAAACAGTTCTAATGTTAATATAAACCTTGTTTTAAAACAAATTCAGTCTCCCTCTCTCTCTCACTCTCTAAAATGTGTGTGGAAATCTCTTTAAGTGGGTAATTTCCAGGCAAATAGTACGCATTGTCGTCGGTAATGAATTAAGATGATTGGTAAGGCCCGTCTTGTTTCAAAACCTTGTAAAATCGTTACGGCGAAGCAAATAATAATAAAAAAACTCTTAAAATAACTGTTGATTATTTATTTCAGAAACCAATTTAAAAACGGCAATGTCTTTTGCGTTGTAATGTAAATAAACCAAATTCATAAAAATGTCAGTGATGGGCCTTACTAGGAACCTAGTCGCCTAATAAAGCCCGTTATAAATTAATATAAATGTACCTACATTTAATCAAAAGGTAGGTCCCCTTTTTTAGTACTAGTCGTGAAATATACTTGGCAATGAAATCTATTTAATAAAGTACCGAACGAAAATAACCCAATATTTATGCCACGGGCCTTCTTAGGCCTATCAAAATTAGAAATTGCTATGGAACGAAAATAACTTAAATTTAAATAGTTGTCATATTACATTGATTTAAACTTTGATGATTCTCACACATCGTTGTTACTGAACGGGACTAAATCGCGTATAATTAGGTAACTTATTTAAACCGAAAGTCCTTTCTACAAAACTACTGTCATTTTTATAGTAGGAAAATACGTGAAGTCATTAAAATCAGAAAACATCGCAATCTCAACTAGAATGACGGTTTGACATAATAAGTGTTGTGTGTTGGCCGGTTGACAACCCTAGTGTACAAGTGATTAATATAGACCAAGTGCGGGTAGTTCAGAAAATACTCTATTGGGAGGATGGATGGATCATAAAAAACTATATCGTAACTAACTACTATATACTGAACAAAAATTCAATCCTAAATATCTTAACGAGAACACGTTATAATATTAGTTTATTTAAAATTGGTTGTTTATTGAGATCTCTTAATTAGTAACTACATTTGTAATATACATGGTATAGCAGGTAATATATGTGTAGATGGAAACACAAATAGATAGAGACACTATACATGTAGTGCGCTTTCATAGAAAACTTTACTTGAGTTCAATGAAATCTCGTTTTCCACTTGTAGGTCCGTAAAAAGCACGCACGTGACATAAAAATTGATGGCTTCAATTGTAATTTGTTTTATAAAACCTGTGATAATTACATTTGTGATTCAATCTAATGATATTTAATTTATGAAGTTATTTTCGTTTAATTGCATTTTTTCGTTTTGATTACAAGAAGGCCCAAGGTCTACATTATGAGTTATTTTTATTTCTGTGTTAAATAGATTTAATTATAAAGAATATTTCAGGACTAGTACTAAACAAGGGTATTAATTAACAATGTTTTGAAATAAGGTACCGTACCTACCAGTACGTAATTAATTGCGTTTATTGTCAAGTGACAATGTAGTTTTTTTTTTTACCCGAGATCGATTCTAGCACACAAATGTATGGATTCGCTTTAACGCTTCAAATGGAAAGAAATAGACGGGAAGTTCCTAGTAAGTAAATTAACGTATACTCCAAGTCAGTTTAAAATAAATACACAAAATTTAATGTAACTGCCAAATTTTATGTAAATTTCCCGTATTTTGTATGGAACGTATGCCTGTTACATTAATATACATTCTATACAAAATACGGGAACTTTACCTACTGTTATATGTACAGTAAGTAAATACATACTTTGAAACCAATTTGATTGATTTTGGAATATTTATAACTGTGATAAACTATAACCTAGTTTACAATAACACATTTTTGTTCCACCATCACCCACAAACTTGCTAGAAGCGGCACTGAAATGTAAATGCGCTGTGCCTGCCCCTTTTGGAAATATGTTATGTCTTGCCATACAATATCAATTAAGTTTTAAAATTAAAAATCTCTGGTTTGGGTACATATTTGCAAGAATTGTCTTAAAAACCAAGCGTAGTCACATGTAATTTAACCACCTTTTTTATTTTTATCTAACTTTAACGTTAGCGTAACAGACAATCAGTTATAATGTGCCACCAATTGAGTAATGCAAGAGTCATTTCGATACTCATCTGTATTAAAATGACTCTTACATTACTCAGTTTATTACTTGTCTTTAACTTTGGTCGATACGTTAAATACGCAATCACAGATCTGTCGTTACGTTAACCTGTTAATAAGAAAATAAAAAAAATGTGACATACATTAAAGAAAATACGGTAAAGTGAAAAAAATGGTGTTATTCTGGTTAACGTAATCGACATTTTTTTCAAGATATCGAAATTTTAATAACAGCTATCGACGGAGCATCAAATTTGCAGTCGAACTGTATATATAACTCAATTTCGGTATTTTGGCGGTTACGTTAATTCATATTACAGGCGACGATATTCACCAGTAGAAAAAATGTACATTTGGAATGCCGGGTAGGCCTGTTTATAGACTAATTTTTTTAAACTATTTATCTAGCGCTGCTCGTAGGTGCTTACGTATACATACGGTTTTTCGCATGTTATCATCTAGAGTAGCGTTACGAAATCGTTTGCTGTGCATCACGCTGTCTTACTGTTTTAAAACTGTGCGCCATGTGACCTCTGTGTTAGTTGTGTGGCTCATGCGACTATGTTAATGGGCTGAGACATCGTAAAAGGGGATATTCTGAGAGACAGCGTCATTCCATGTAATCCTTCTTGAAATGGAATTACATGGCGAGGATTGTCTCCGTTAAATTATACTTTAATCATATTATTTCATAAGTGTTCATGTACTTATATTGAATTCTGTATTAACTACCATATAAGTGCTTTGGTGTAGTTACTGTTAACTTATATGCGAATTGAATTAAATAAATAAAATAAGTTTTTTTTTTTATTTATTTAATACAATTTTTTGATAATAGTTACAGTGTTGCACATAAAGCCACTATTTAAAACCTGGATGGTTTAGGCAATAGTTGACGAGATCGCGCGGTTCATCCCGCATTCCTTAAGTTAGTTACCTATTATATAACAAATTGACATAGTTGGCTACAATTTTATTCCTTACCTACGAGTACACTTATTCATCTAAACTTAGGTAGTACTTTTTAAGTAGCTTCTTACATTTGTCACGATTAATAATGGCATCGGTAAGGTCCTGTAATAAGTTCTTGGGCAGGTTATTTGAGATAAATGGAAGTAAGTAATTAATTGCGTGTTAGTTTTGTGTAGACTACTACTTAACATACTATAAGCTCATGCTTGTATTCCCAACAGGAGTGGGTGGAGCGAATTTGTGTAGCTTCTAGTAGGATGTTGACTAATAGTAATAATTAACTGTGCAAGAAATAAATTGACTACGTCTCTCTTTAAATGTCATATTAGGACATTTTCAAATTACTGTGTACCTACGTAGCTACCCAGTAAGTGTGAGATTACATTTTCGTTTCTTGTTATAAATGAGATGCATAAACACGTTAGGTACTTAAATTTGAAACTAGATAATTTTCACACCATAAAATCATATCATACCTATGCATAATTTTGTCGCCACAAAACCGACACGCAGTTAATTTTTGTTTGACAATTCACGCGAATAGGGTACACAATTATTGGAAAATGCCCATATTTCTAAAGTTTGAAGGCTAGGATAGTGTTGCCATATAATTTTAATGGAGACTTAGCGAAGTCTTTTTTTTTGTCGAATCAGCAACTTCATTATTTGTGTATGAAAATTTGTACGGAAGTTTCGGTGCGCGAGTCAGACTCGCACTTAACCGTTTTTTTAGCAGCATCATCATCATCATCATCATATCAGCCGAAAGACGTCCACTGCTGGACATAGGCCTCCCCCAGAGAGTTCCAAATTGACCGGTCCTGCGCCACCCGCATCCAGCGGACTCCCGCGACCTTTACCATTTAGTAGCATTAATAAGTATAAGTTTATTGGTAACGTAAAAAATATCTAACCCAGCGTGACAGAGAGAGACTGAACGCATTTGAAATGTGGGCATGGAGAAGGATGGAAGGTATTAGTTGGACAGAAAGAAGAACAAACGAAGAGGTTCTAAATTTGATAGGAGAAAAAAGATGTCTACTAAAAACTATTGAAAACAGAAGGGGAAATATGTTGGGGCACTTGATACAACATGACAATTACATAAAAACTATAATTGAAGGAAAAATTGAGGGAGGAGAGGCAGAGGAAGGCCAAGACGTGCGTTTATGGACCAAGCTAAAGAGAAAGTTAATGTAATGTCGTATCAGGAGCTCAAAACAGTGGCAGAAAGAAGAACAGAATGGCGATTACTTCACCGACAAGAGCCTGGCTCTTAAATTTATGATGATGATGATGAAAAAAATATTCGTTTTTACTGCTGTCAAATAACGTCAGATAATATTTAAATGCCCTTTCAGAAAGCGGCACAAACTCTGCTCAATCTCCAAATCAAGGATACCTACACAGCCATCGTAACGCCAAGCCGGGGAGAATCTTGCGCGCCGTGCCTAGTGATGTGGCCCTTCCATGAACATTGGGAAGTTCCCAGCAACAGCCATCATTCTTCTTCTTCTTTTTAACCCCCGACGCAAAGAGGTGTTATAAAATTCTACAATAAAATTCCAAAACACATTACCGAACTTACTGACTCTAAGTTCAAATCTGTCGTAAAACAGACACTTATTTCGAAAGCATATTATAAGATAAACGATTACGTCATGGATAGGGATATTTGGCAGCAATAAAATCCTGCACTAGAAATCTATCGCAAAATAAATAGGCTATACTGCAGCAATGTAACTTTAAAATTTTATAATACTCTGATACTGAAATGATATATTGTATACTGTTTTGAAAAAATGACACCTCGCCGAGTTTTTTACGCCGGTTCGTCTCGAGGCAGAGGTTTTCTTTCCGAACCGGTGGTAGTTTATCGACATTCATAGGTGCATGATGTAATACTTATGCCTAAATTGAAGAATAAATCACTTTGACTTTTGACTTTAACATGTCTGTGTATCTGTCTGTGGGATAGTAGCTTCCAAACGGATGGACCGATTTGAATGCAAATTTTTTGTCATGATAATTTCAACCCGAGTGTCCTTAGCTATGTTTCATCAAAATCAGTTTAGCCGTTTTTGAGATACTAAACTTTGAAAGGAAAAAATCGGGGATTTTTCAACCTTTCTAAGTTGTAGTTATTGGTATAAGTACTGTAGGAGTTTGCGCTTCAGTGAGATTGATTGAAGCGGCCTCAACCAAAGCTCGGGTGTGACTGGATTGAGCTACGAGGGATAGCATAGTTCACTAAAACTAAAAATAGGTCCTCCTACCTCACAACCTCATTCTAAATAACATTAGAATTTTAACGGACAAATTCCTCAACGTTTCTTGGTTTATCTAGGATATCAAAGTAAAATATTAGTGCAAGTTATGAGTGAAGTTTTACTGCAAATCCAATACTTATATTATTTACCTGATATATTATTTAGTATGTCGACGACCGCGTCAGTCCGTCTCAGATCTAGCTGAGTTTTTGGCTAGAATATTATCACTTATTACAAATACGATTAGAACAATCGTGCGTTAATGGTCATTCGCTTTCAAGGAAAACCGTTTTAAAACGTATACACACTAGTATGGTTATTTAAACCAAACTAGTAAAACCATAATCATACTCCATACCATACCAATACGTAGTAAATAGGTGCTGCTGGTCTGACACAACGCTTTTTCGCAAATCATTTCGCTCAAGTTTTATTTCCCATGCCTATTATCTTTCACAACTACCTTTTTTTATGGGAGGAAAATCCGTTATGGATACCTCCACGCCACGGGGATAGCGCGGAGGTTATGTCGTACTCGCACCGACTAAAAACCCCCCGATGGTCCTCCTCGACGCATTTCGGACGGCTCTGGGATCTCCTACGGAACGCAACAGTGCCGCCCTATCGTCATGTCTCAGTGGTATCTACCTTTTTTTTCCGATTGCAGCCCCCAACTGCAACCGTGTACCACCCCGAGGACCCCTTTTAGTCGCCTTGTACGACAGGCAGGGGATACCGTAGCCGTATTCTAATGCCCGGGCTACAGGGCGCTTCATAACTACCTAAGATAAGTTTAGTTAGGTTTCAAGAAACCTAAGATAACTGGCTACATACCATAAAAAATTAAGTTCTGAAAAGAAATTAACGGCTTCGTTGAAGCAATGAAACTTATGCGAAATCAAAAATACGCGAAAATTACTATTCCTAGATAACGATTCCTGGGAATATTGGCAACGGCAAATAGTAGTCATGCCTCCGTCGGCCAAACGCGAATCAATACCAAACCCCAAATAAATCCCACAGAAGCGCCATCATACATTTTGTTTTGAAATACCGCGCACAATAAAGGTATCTAGAGGACAAATGGTTGAGTGATCTCGGGCATTAGTCATTTCGTGAAAAACGCCCTATCTGGACGTAAGAGATGTGTTTTGGACGCGAGAGAATGAAAAAATGCGGAATTCTTGGGTGGACAGATTGGGCATTTGAAAATGCGTTCGAATACAGGTATTAGGGTGAATATTCACTAGGGATGGAGGATATTCACTTTAAAGGCTATGTTATTGAACAAGCCGGGCTTCGGCCGCTGGAAGCGTGGGCAGTCGAGCAACCATGATAATGCTGATGCTGAAAAAATTATACCTTGCCGAGTTTTTTACGCCGATTCTTCTCTAGGTGGAGGTTTCCTTTCCGAACTTGTGGTAGTTTATCGACATTCATAGTGCATGTAATATGCCGAAATTGAAGAATAAATCACTTTGACTGTGACTTTGACACCGTTGCCCACCACCACAACGCCTTTTTACCCGACTGCCGAAGGAATTATTTATTTATTTATTTAAACAATTATTACACAGTATTACAGTTACAAAACTAATGCACTGTGAATCTTAGAATTAACATTACTTGATCACTTAAATACACTACCGAGGACCGTCGGTTGTCCATCGCCTCGCAGAACCTCAAGCATTCACAACAGATTTTTACCCAGCTACTAGCAAAAACATCCCAGTCAGATGCAGATGCGAGAAGTAGATTGAGGTAGTGCAGAGCTCGAATAAGTGGCGACTTACTATGTGCCACAGTTCGCGTCTCCGGAGGAGCAAGCAGTGGTCGGTTTCGCGAACGTAGATGTATCCGAGATTGCAACGGAATGTGCAGCCTCACTATCCGCTCCACCAGTTCAGGGCAGTCAGAACCACCACGTAAAATTGTAAGCCACCCGTTATTAATACGTAGTTACGCCTCGCTTCAAGAGAATTAAAACCCAAGACCCCTTGCAGGAACTTTGTAGGGTATAAAAATGGATAGTAACCATACACTTTTTTATATGGAGGGTTATTGAGAGTTCCGTACCAAAAAAGTATAAAAGGATTATTATATAGAACTCTGTCCGCCTATCACAACTATAAATATCTCTGAAACTACTTATGCTATCAATTTGAAATTTGCAATAAATTTAAAGAAGGTTTACGCGCGTGCAAAGAAAATGAAAAAAGTCTATGAAAATTAATATGTAAGGGAGGGTAAAAATTCCAAATCTCGTTAATATAATCAAGCAGGTACCTATCATGTGAAAGGGCTTGGGTTGTACATCGTGAAACAGTTATTTTTCTACACTACTTAAATTTTGAAGAAAACTGTTGAAAAAGATACGCCGCCAATTGATCCGGTTGTCCGTCAACAATTTATCCGGTTATCGGTCATCCATTCAACACCAGCTTTTTCAAAATGGCGGAAACACCCATGAATTCACGGCAAACACGTCGCCAACGTGTCACCACAATCAGACGGCTAGATATTAACAAAGTTACGACTCACATTTGGCTTTACGATTACCACTCTGCTATAGGAACTGCCAGCCGTAAAATGTTAAGACTTTTTGTGAAAGTGGATATTCAAATGGGTAGCTTGCATATTATATTTGCTATATTGTGTAGATATGAGAATTCTCTTTTCTAGTCGCAATCAAATAAGGATGTTTAAAAACACCGATCAACGTCTTAATTATAGAGCCATGGTAAAATGTTAGCAACTATAGGTTAGGTGTCTGACACCTCAGCATAATGCTGAGCCAGTGTCCGGTTCACTGCCGCAGAGACACACTTTGTTTCATGTTTTATATGTTTCTCTTGTTTACTTTATTGTATAATATGTGTGTCCTGTGTGTTTGTGAATAAATGTATTTTCTTTCTTTCTTTCTTTCTTTCTTTCTATATTTTCCTCTCGTCCATCGTATATTTATATCGTATTATAATTTGACAAAGTATTTTTTATTTATTCATTCATTCAAACTATTATTACACAGTATTACAGTTACAAAACGGATGCACTGTGAATCTTAGAATTAACATTACCTCAATACTTAATATACTACCGAAGACGGACGGTTATCCATGCTTACCCAGCTACTAGCTAAAACATCCCAGTCAGATGCAGATGCGAGAAGTACGTTGAGGCAGTGCAGAGCTCGAATAAGCGGTGACTTACTATGTGCCACAGTTCACGTCTCCGGAGGAGCAAGCAGTGGTCGGTTTCGTGGACGTAGATGTATCCGAGATTGCAACGGAATGTGCAGCCTCATTATAGGCTCCACCAGTTCAGAGCAATCACTTTAATTATGTCATGTTATGTGTGTCGGCAATCATTTAAGCACCGCACCGAGCCGTTTGTATGCGCGACAAATGGGTGCTTTCAAATGGCCCGCCGTGCCGCACCTCGTGATTTAAGAAATTCTTATTGATTCGCACTCCCTCAATTTGGAATTCTCTTCCGGCGTCTGTATTTCCAGCGGGACTAGCATGGTTGACATTTAATCAATTATCACTGTGGATAAGAAGTCTGTCACGTTCTGACAAATATGCGAGTGCAAAATTCAAAAAAAATCAAAATTATTTATTCGCTTTAACACGCAAGTATAAACAAACAGAGATATCCGGCGGACCCCAAACTAGGCTGAGCCTGTATCTTGGGGCCCTGGAGTGCAAATATGTGAAACAGGTTTGGTAGATGAACTGAACTGAAAATGTGTGTGTGTGTGTGTGTGTGTGTGTGTGTGTGTGTGTGTGTGTGTGTGTGTGTATGTGTGTGTGTGTGTGTGTATGTGTGTGTGTGTGTGTGTGTGTGTGTGTGTGTTTGTGTGTGTGTGTGTGTGTGGAAGGAGAAGGACCTCCGTGTCATGATATGATAGTTCCACTAACCACTTTTTAATAATCACCTTAACTTTACGTATTGCGTAGCGTTGAACGGCATGAGTTTGGCAGATATTATTATAGATGCGTAAATGCATATAGTCCGGAGAGCGCCTGGCCAGGGCTGATCTGTAATTTGGCACCGGAACTCTAAACTTACGCTTGCCCAGAAAATACCCATAATTTGGTAAGTTTGTTATTACCGCATGAGCTCTAGCAGCAAGAGTGACGGATGCCTTTTCCACAACGATATAATTGGTAAAATGGCAACTATGCTGCGCCCGCAAAATCACACAATCTTGATGTCTTCAAGTCAAGAGTGAACAGGCATTTTTTGGGTGAGCGTGATCGATCTTAGAGGTTGACAGTCATAGTCATATTCATTTCTTTTATAAAGCCAATTTACATCTCAAAAAAAGAATTTCACTTATACATAAAATAATTAATCGCATCATAATAATTATAACAAATATTATAGCCCAGCCACTAGTCCATCATTTTCACCCAATAACCCGTTTCATTTAGATTCCATCAACCAGTAATAGTCCCTATACACCCTACCGGATGCTGTCTCTGTGCGCGTCCCATGACACGGGCAGGGACAGCATCTGCTCGGTGTACTCCTTGCATTCCATTAAATTGTCAAAAGGGCTTCTATGTGTTGGCTCAGTTGGTACTTTGTAGGTACCTAGCCCCACGCACGCCTCCCAAAGGTCCGGGACATCATGTCCCGTGAGCGGGAAAGACATACAAAATAACAAATATTCAGTATAGGAAACAAAAAGAACAAGTCATAAATAATTTATTTATATTACTTCGTTGTACATTATGTACTCAGCATCGAAATTGTAGAATGGGCGCTGAGTAAGCCAGTTTTTTAAACGGCGCTTAAAACTATGCAGGGGCTTCGGTTACATTTTTTGGCAATTTGTTGTAGACCGTGTCTGTCTTTCTATTAGGTTAGACGAAGGTCAAACACAATCCTATTTTGTTAAACGTCTTGTTGGAACGGTCTTGAACTATGATACTCTGATACCGAATTGTAATGCGAACTGTGGGTCGTATATGATAATAATGGAGGTAATTCTAATGTAGTCAAACAAATGCATACCGAAAGAACACTAAAACTATCCCATAGTTACTAAAGACTTACTAATATCGATAGATGTTACTGTATCGCACGCTCGCTTACAAACAACTTAACAAACTAGAAACCTATGTCTCTTCAATAAGCCCTCATAGATTCTTGAAAAACTAAATCACATCTCACTTAGCCATTTCATTTCGTATCTTTATCTTGTACAAGACTGCTTGCCGAAGGTTTTTGTACCCTAATAAAAACTGTCAGTCTCCCTCACTCGTCAAGACCGGGTTTCCGAAAAGTGCGTCCCTACAGATCAGGATGGACGGGGCCGACCCTTTTTTGCAAAAATGAAAAATCATGACGACACATTTCTCTGAAGGACGAATCAAGATCTATCGGTAAAAGGTTAGTTTGGGTTCAGCGGGTAGGTATGTTTATGATTGACGGGAGAATTTTGCATGATTTGATGCTGTTTGTGAATCATTTACGATATATCTATTTTTGGTGTCATATATATGCTCTGGAAATTACATTAATGAATGCGCTTCATTAGGTTGACGAACACACGACCTAGCCGTAAATTGCCAATTACCGCTCGCTGGCTACGCGTGCGAAAAATCCTACTTCCTGGCTGGGGGGACGTAAAATGTTGTAAGCATTTTGTCTAATACCTGCGATCTGAGAGTTTCATGCTTTACCCCAGGTAAGTAATGTACTAATACTTCAGGCTTCATTTCAAAAACAAAGTAATAATTAAAAATTAATAAGAGCAATAAGTTATGATCTCTCTACTCAAATTTCAATTAACATTATTTTAAGGAAAATTGATGGTCACGTTTTTGGAAGCCAATTTCAGTTTGTTTATTTGTTTCTCTTAACAAGTATGATTTTTATCTAAACCTTGTAAAAATATATTCCAATATAGAATATTAACAAGTAAGTGGAGGATACCCTAGAAAGCTTGTGGCGTTGCCACGTTGGACAGCAGTGACAATACGCTGAACATTGAACAAGGTACGGCGCGTAACTTGTTCAGCGTACTTTTGCATACCTAAAACTATGTAGTATTGTGTGATTGCCAAGTCGCAATAGTACATTACTGCAGACGCCGGGAAAGAAGGGCTTGCCGGGTGAGTAGGTATAGACGGCCGACCGTAGGGAGGCCGGATAGTGATACGAAGCCGGCAAGCCCTTTTCACGGCCAGGCATGTATAGTGCTTTTCTCAAACATATGCAATGAAATAAAACAATACACCACTCACAATACATTAATTTTCCCTCCAATCCCTCCATACTTAATGTTTTTTTTTACGAAAGTCGTAGTGAGTCGTAGTCGTAGATTGCCAAGTCGCAAATTTTATTTAGCATTACAATACAATACAATACAAATACTCTAGGCATTAGGTTCTGAACTAAAAATTCAAATTGAATGTCATTGTAAAAATAATATAATATCTAAGCCATATTATGCCCTACATGTTACCTACTGAAAATTCGGGGTTCTAGCTAAATCGGACTTCTTTGATAGTACGTAAAATAGAGCAGAGCCGTGTGCTGCCTTTATAAACGTGATTTCATAAAAAGCGTGGAAAGACACAGCAGGCTAATTTTCATATTATTATGATAATTTGTAAAGTAGAAGAATAATTGTATGCAAACTCGTGGTCTAAATGTGACTGCTGTTTGCATACGGGTGCTTTTTTAATTTGTTTGTCTCGTTTCTGCATTTTGTCGGCCTTCTGCGGTCTTGTTATGGAAATATTGTGAGCGCAGGTGCTTGTCATTTTTGTTTATTCATTTATATTTTCGTCGTGTGAGTTTCACCATCATCCTCCTAGCGTTATTCCCGGTCGTGCCCTAGAGGAGCTCGGGGTGCGCTTTGACACCTAATCCCGATATTTGGCATAGGCACTATTTTTACAAAAGCAACTGCCAGAACCTTCCAACCCAGAGGGAAAACTAGACCTTATTGGGATTAGACCGGTTTCGTCGCGATGTTTTCCTTCACCGAAAAGCTAACGGTAAATATTCCGTACATAAGTTCCGAAAAACTCATTGGTACGAGCCGGGATTCGAACCCACGACCGCTGCTTGACAGCCGCGCTTGAACCACTATGCTACCGTAGCTTATTAATAATTTGCAAGGTGTCCATAGAGCTGCCTTTTTTAGTTGAGTCAACTGTGCGTCATTTTGATGGGAAGGGATGGCTAGGTATCCTTCTAACCTTATTAAGTTAATTGTTGTTTTTCCTTTAGTGTATTTTTTGTTGATAAAGAATACCAATGATGTAATATAAAAAAGAGATAGGTTATCATCATCATCATCATCATATACGCTAAAAGACGTCCACTGCTGGACATAGGCCTCCCCCAAAAGGCCATAAGCTATAATAGGTTACAAGCGCTCCAAAAGTGGCACACTAAAATTGATTCAATGAACTTGCCTCAGTTTCGAGTCGTCAATTCGTGTTTTAGCTGTCAGATTTGGTGGCCATTTTAAACACAGAACTTCGTATAGACAACATATCTACATCTTTTTAGAATCGAAGAATATTTGTATCATTGTAACTTACTTACTTATTGAATAAAAACGATAGGAAATAAAATAAAAATCGCCATGAAAATTTTAAATCAGCCCATATAATGAAAATATTCACGTAGTCGTCTCTGTCTTCCACGGATGCAGTTAACTGCCCTATTCAATACGAGTCCAAATATACTTAGAACGTTCTGCGCCAGTATTTATTACAATGGATCGCATAAATGGCATCCGGTATGAAGATGAAGACCCGGGCTGTTAGTTCGCAAAATACTTTAAGGGACTTGAGATTATTTGACTTGGCAGAATCGCACATAAGTAATCCATTCAAAAAGGAACTCTACCGTCCAAGGCAGAAGATTGCAATTCCAATGACAGTTTTATAAAGAGTCAGCCACTCTTCTATAATAATCTCAACCATACTTGACTGGAAGGCGCGGCGTGGGTAGGACCCCACAAGGTAGACTGATGACCTGGTTAAGGTCGCGGGAGTTCGCTGGAGGCGGGTGGCGCAGAACCGGTTAATTTAGCACTATTTGGGGGAGGCCTATGTCCAGCAGTGGACGTCTTTCGGCTGATGTGATGATGATGATGATGATGATACTTGACCTGGTGATTTGGTGTCAAAATTATATTTTTTTCTCATATTCTGTCGGGCACGTCATATTTTGGTGCGCGACCCAAGGAAAAATAATTGGTACCTAATTTTTGAATGAGCGAGCGAAAGGAACGAAGTTCTTCGTTTGTTGCCAGGCTGTTCTCCTCTACAGGTTACATTACTCAACCGATTTTCGTGAAATTTTGTGAGCAGAGGGGTAATCACGTACCGTTTCAAACGCGCGTTAGAACAGTACAACTGTCATTTTCCATATAAAAATTGACATTTAGATCTACCTAACGTACGTATAATGCGTTACGTTATCGATCTGCAGGATGTGGATTGTTTTTGTCGATGTTTTTTTTTTAAGTTCTACAGCTCGCATAGCCACAAGTCTTGGTTGAGTGACAATTATATTTTCAATAAATAATATCCTAAGAATATTGTTCCTCATTTGATATAGCAAACGTGTTAAAATATGAAGAAAGACTATCAATTGTTGACTTGAAAAGTCACTGTACTGATATCCATACAAAATTTTAAATTTTTAGACCGACACATTGGCGCTTCCATTTTCAGCTCAGTAAAAAAAACAAGTAAAAATTTCGCTTGTATGTTTATACCACCGACCGTCTCTAACCCTCTTACAGCATGCGCCGAATAAACCGCTGTATGCAAATTCTCGTCGACTGTACATGCTTTTGTTTGTACTAAAGTGTCGCTTGTGTAAATAGCATGCTAATGCTGTGACTTCTGTGCTTGAGTGTATTGCATCGAATAAAAAACAATGTAGAAAACTAGCGTTTGTCCGTTCCCTTAAGCCGGAATTACATTACGAAATTAGTGGCATGAAATTAATTTCGTGACATTAGTTTTACCAACAGTTTCACGTGTAATTTATTAATTTCGTAATACATGCATTAATGTCGTGCATGCAAATTAGTTTCTTGCTCTGCGCGATTTTTTGGTGAAATTAGTGTCATGCAACTAGTTTCATAGTGTAAGCCGGAATTACATTACGAAATTAGTGGCATGAAATTAATTTCGTGACATTAGTTTTACCAACAGTTTCACGTGTAATTTATTAATTTCGTAATGCATGCATTAATGTCGTGCATGCAAATTAGTTTCGTGCTCTGCGCGATTTTTTGGTAAAATTAGTGTCATGCAACTAGTTTCATAGTGTAAAGCCGGAATTACATTTCGAAATTAGTGTCATGCATGTTGAAATAGCTGATGCTTATGGCGCCATGGCCACTGCGATACTGTTGTTTTCACGACACAATTATGTTACGAAATTACTTTCGCATATATCGAAACTACTTTCGTGAAACTGATGTCAACATGCATGACACTAATTTCGTAATGTAATTCCCGCTTTTAAATTAAGAGCAGACTACTATATAGTAGTAGAGTGTCAATTCCTATAAACTATTGTATAAGTACTTCGATACTTTCAAACGAGCATTAGAACTACTAAACTGTCATTTTGCCATAACCTAAAGCCTAAAGCCAACGTACGTACGTACGAAATTTTACGCAATTGACGCATTGATATCACATGAACGGCCCGCGAGCTGTGTCAGGGCGAGATAGACTATGAATCCGTCTCTTTCTAATTAGAGCGCTTAGAAAGAGACTTATAGTCTATATCGCCGCGACATGCTCGAGGGACGTCCAGCACGGCTATCACAAGACGGTGCGCGAGCTCTCTCGATTTTTCTCGCGCTATACCTCTCTTTCTAAGTTTTCTAATAAGAGAGAGAAGAATCGAGAGAGCTCGCGCGCCGTGTTATGATAGCCGTGCTGTGATAGCCATGCTGGTCGGGATTCCAGAATGCCGTTAAATGCGGGAGGCGCAAGACCGGTCAGGTCAGCAGATCTGTACAAGTACAGGGGGGTAATCACGTAACGTTCCGAACGCGCGTCTGACAGTTAAATCTCAATCTATCCGTCATTTTTCCATATAAAATTGACGTTTAAATCTTACAGACGTTCGTAAGAAAAGTTACGTGATCGACCCACAGATCTGCTGACCTACTGTACAGCTGCTTCGAAGGAAAACAAAAGACAATACAATTGGCTTACTACATTCCAAAAACAAAAGCCAAATCTACATTAGCCACTGAACAAGGCAATGAAACTTAGCTATGCATCGCAGTTTGTAAGCGAACGGGGCTGTGACAACGGTTTATGCAAATGTCCCGGATTTATGCTTCTTACGTCCGTGGCAAGAGGATGTGGGACCACTGTGACATAGCGGTTTTATTTTGGCTAAAGGAGTTTAGTTCGAGTTACTTAAATCTAGAATGAAATGCTTCGCATCATGTTTTTGACTTGTTTTTATTCGGCTGCCGCTAAAAAGACGGGTGCACTTTGTATTAAATAAATAATGATTTGTTGGATCGGTTTCCCAAACGCAAATTTCCTTTGTACCTAATTTTCTATTCGCATTTTTTCCCGAACGCGATTATTTTGGTAGCTCCTTTCCACTGCAGCTTACTTTCAGATTCGTGTTGATTCCGTATCGTATTTTATTGCGTCTCAATTGATCTTCCATGTAGATAACCCGTAGTAATAGCGAAACACTAGATAGATTAGGCTCGTTATCAATGCCCGAAGGGCAAACTGCACAGAAACCCCCTCTGCTGCTGCTGCCTCGCGCAGCGGGATTCCGACGAAACCGTTCAATTACGAAAAATATATTTCGTTGAAATACGAGCAAAAAATTCGCTACCATAAAATAGTGAGGAAGGTATTGACACTTAAATTCGGATTCTATTATGTTGTATGTACAGCTCTTTAATGGTTACGTAAATAATTTTAATCATCATATGTTATATACCAAATTTTCGTACGCCACACGGCACATCATAGCTGAACTGAATACTTATAACTGTCACCTATTTTTACCTATGTTTGACGAAATAAATGATTTGATTTGATTTGATTTGATATATTTTAACAGTGGGAAACTATGTGACTAGGGATATTGGAGAAAAAAAATGCTAGAAAGAAAAATGCGTTTGGGAAAGCAATCTAACAAATCTGGGTAGACGACAATAACATAATAAGAAAGAAAGAAAGAAAGAAAGATACATTTATTCACAAACACACAAAAATCTCAAAATCTTCTTTCTACCTGAAACAAGTATTTACGTAAGCACTAGTTTTTGCGGAAGTGACTGTCATTTGACCTACCAACCTAGGGGGAAGTAGATATTGTTAACTGAAGTTCTAAAACCTGTTTTTTTGTTTGTTGCAGGTTCCTGAATGTTAATACATCGTGTCTTTTGTAAGTAGTTATTATCCTTAACCCATTCCCGGCCCGTGACGACACGTATGCGTCCCTACGCCGTAGTCGCTTTCCGCTACATACGAGGAAAACCACGGGATCGGCTGCTAGCGTAGCGCGTAGCGATTCTGGGCACTGAATGTGTTAAGACAAATGTATTGTCCGTGAAAACAAGTTTTTAGAAAAAGGTAGGTATATACCTACATATTGGCAGGTTTTCTTACTGTTATTACAAGGATAAGAGAGTTAGTTAAGTTTGAGAGAGTGAAATGGTCTCAACCACTCAAACTTAATGACTATCATACTCATAACATCCAGGATGCAGCTAGCACCTCCAGCCAGTTAGTTATTTTTTATCGTCAAGATAAGCTGAGATTTCAAAATGGCGTGCCATTTTAACACGTTCGCTTACTGTCAGTGACAGTGCATGTCTTAGTACAAACGAAAGAAAAGATTACTCGAATACTATAGCAGTCCGCCAATATGTAGGTCCCAATCAACTATTTCTTGTTGTTATTCTGTCCCGTTAGCCAGGAGAAAAAATACAGATTTTCTTAGAAACATTGTTACAATACAGACTTCCGAAGTGTCTAGAACATGGCCCATACAGGGGTCGAACTTGACAAAAAACCTCACATTTGGTATTTTAAAACCTATAAGACGCAGGTTTCAAAAGTGACTCAGGAGACGTAACCATGGCCACTAGTGACAAAAAATAGTTGATTCACCCAGGTATTGATCATCGAATTCAAACTTTCGTAAGAAATGTTTAAAATACTACTTACTAATAAATCCACGGTTAAACTCAGTTATTAAATGTCAATACGGGCGACATGTCAAAATCAAAATCAAAATATTTTTATTTGCCAGAATATAATAATGGTGAAAGCATAATCTCATTATGCTAAAATTGTTCGGGCATATTCAACCTGCATGTAGGTGTGCAAATTATTATGTCATAAATTTATAACTGTTTATATTTAATATACAATAAATTCATTAAAATAAAAATTAAAATAACATAACAACAACAACCTACTAATATGTCAAAAATTCGTTTACGCTATAATAACATTGCTCCTGTAGCCATTTTGTCAATTTACTATTAAACAATACCTTATTTCGAATTGTTGGGTAGTTCTTCTTCAGGATTAGTGTTTTCGCGGCAATGTCGCTTGAATAGTTCGAAACATGTCGCCCGTGGTGACATTTCATACGTGAGTTTAACCATGGATTTGTTAGTAGGTATAGATCAAGAATGTACCTAAACTAAGCTTATTTGACCTTTAAATCATATAAACGTCCCTCTCACAAAATTAAGAGCTGTAAACAAATATTTCTCGACGGTTTTTCCAAGAATATATCAAGAAAAACGTCCATTACCAACCTGCGCTAGCAGCATCAAGAGGTCACACAACTTTCGACCATATGTCGCAAGTCGTAAAGTGCTTTATCCTCCGCCGTGTCGTAAAATATTATAATCGCGGGAGTTTTATAGAGGCAGTTGTATAAGAAAAAGCCCATTTAGAATGTTAGACGATTCGAGTTTGTTTATATACTTTGGATATGTAACTACTTACCTTGAGTTATTTGAAAAGTAAAGGTAAAATATTAGATTTCTTGAGAGTGGGTATTTACTGGGTTTATGTAGTTTCAACGTTTTTAACGAAGCGTATTCTACTATTATTTTTATACTTGCTGTAACTAGAAATTACAGTGCCATATAAAATGTATGGAACTACGACCTTGCTTATTTAACGTTTCAATTAACGATTTTTCTAATCTTATCTGGAAAAAAAAGAAAGAAGACATTTATTCACTACACAAAAGACACACAAAGACAGAGGGAGTAAACATACATTTCATTTCATTTCATTTATTTTTCATTAATCAATAGATACAAGATTGTTTTTTAATTACTTAAGACTAAAACGAACAGTAAATATCCTAATACATAACTCAATCAACCAAATAAATTAAAATACATTAGAACACAAACAGTCAAATTATTTAAAATATATTAAAAATAGGACGCATCATAATAAAAATTAGCTACATTTTCAGTCTTAATATCACTAAAATAAAAATTACAAGTAAAATATTTAAATTGCAAGTTCAATATAAAATTCAATGTCATTTTGTAAGTACAATCCCACCAAAAACATAAATGTAAAAAAGGAGAGCCAAGTTCAATACAAAAATTATGCTTGGCTGTGGGCTTCGCCGCAAAAAGAATGGAGATCTAAATGAGTTCCAAGTTATGCAAAATCCAAATAATGTATTTATAGGAACAAAATAACATTATGAACAAGTATTAAACTTATATATATATATATATATATACATATATATATTAATTTTGATAAAACACACAATAACCGAGCTGGATTCCAAATTTCATCCTTCTAGGTCATCTGGAAGTAGGTTAGGTTTAGGTACTATATGTCAGTCAATACTAAAATTTACGACTTTTTGACCTTCATATCTTTATAACCATTTGAGTTAGCTTCATGAAATTTGGTCTTCTAGGTGACCTTATGGATATAATTAAACATACGTAGTTTTATGTGTTTACGTTAAAGAGGTTTTGAGTTATAGAAGGGTCAAAAGTGGCACCAAATGGTTCGTGTAATGATACACTTGGCGGTGGCTAGCCAGTTCCTTTGCTTGAACTTGGCTTGACACGCTGCCGCGTGTCTAGATATCATTGACACATATTGAACGATCGATTGAGTGCATATCGATGGCAAAAAGCGAGAACGTAGTAACCGCCACTTGGTCAAAAAAATTTTTTTTGCATATTCGGAATCAGCGAATTTTTCTGCGTCGACTGGTCTGGGTCCCATGGCTCTACGACGCTTAGAAAAAACTGGACTACGTTGCAAAACGAATGTGTTTTTTTGACGATGCCCACATCTAATTGCTGTAAACACCCAAATAGTAGCGATTTTCTAAACGAGTACATTTACGCTAATTTTGTTTTTTCATAAATCAAAGGGTGTGCCGGTTACAGCGTTGCCGAAATTTTGTTCCGTGGCGGTTACAGCATTTATGCATGTAGTAAAAAAAATACGAACCAAGCTTACTGCCATTATCCTAAAATGAATTATCTATGATTGACGCTTACTACATTTCATTCGAAAATGAATTAACAGCAAGCTACAGTAACGACATTTTAAACACAACGTGAAGTGGGTAGTGCTTGAAGATACAGCAATAAAAATGTGCGCTCGCGGCGATGTGGCTCGTGAATACGACCTGTGATTTAGTCTATCGGCGATCGCCGGAGCGAGTCGGTGTGCGTAGTCTGTGTACTGTGTGTCCGTGAAGTGTTCTCGATAAGAACGTGCCCTGCTAAAGTATTATTTCCATTGGAATGCAATTTTTAGGTTCCTATTTTAATGTCAATTGATATTCTGCCTAAGAAAAATGACACCGAGTTTTTATTTAAATAAATAATAACAATTTTAATTTGTACGGTACCATAGTAATATAACGTCTAGTTATTTAAGTTAAATATTAATGGTTCAGTGAGATTAGTTCAAAGAAATATTTTTATAATTGAGGTGATAGTTGTGTTCAAACAATTGTTTAAGAATTATGTTGAAAACTTATATAATAAGTAATACTTACATTCAAAACATCTTTTATAGTTAGTGGGTTTAATAGATAGTGAGTTTTATATCGATAAAAGTTACTTAACAGACAATTTAATGCCAAAACTGAAGATAAAATGTAGAGAGTTTTAAAGTTTTCGCGGGAATATTAAACCTCATTACCTAATATACTACTCAAAAGAAAATAGGGGCCACTAAGTATTTTGATTGCTACGTGAAAAATATAGTAAACAGTAATGTATATTTATTAAAATAACATGTAACAAGGCTTTTGTTTTAACTTATGCTAATAACCATTTAATTGTGTAGTCAATTGTTTCACTTATTTCAATTAACATGAAATTAGTCCATTGTCAACAGCAAAAACTAAACTGAAACTCTTTGCAAAACAAAACAAAAACTGACACAAGCTGTTTTTTTTAATGGTTTAGTAACGGGTGTGTCCTCTCCTGTTTTCACACTCCCGGAGCCTTGAATGCATACTCTCGATTAAGTTTCTGATGTTTTCATTAGGTATCTCTTCCCACGCACGTTTCAGAGCATCCATAAGCTGTTGCTGGTTGTGAACCTCTTGCTCATGCTCCCTAACCCTTCGTTTTAATTGGTCCCACATATGCTCTATTGGATTTAAATGGGAGTCATCCAGTACAATCTGAGTGGCCCGAGCTGTGTGTGGGCGGGCATTGTCATGCATTAACCAGAACCCTGGCCCCACTCTCTGTGAGAATGGAATCACATGAGGCCTGATGACTTCATCGATGTACCGTTGTGCAGTTACTGTGCCTTGATTTAAGAAAACCAGCTCAGTTTTGCCTTGTAAGCTAATCCCAGCCCAAACCATCACACTAGGACCTCCAAAGCGGTCAATTTCCTTGATGCAGACATCGGAAAATCTCTCACCCTGTCGTCTCCATACTCTAATCCGCCGATCATCACTACAAAGCTTCACTTTACATTCATCTGTGAAGAGCACCATACCCCATTGATTCATGCTCCAATCTGAATGTTCGCGGCAAAAACTTAAACGATTTACACGTTGAACCCTAGATAAAGGAATTCGTACTACTCGACGTCTGGACCTTTGCTGGTCTTCATGCAGTCGATTACGTATCATTTGGTCACTAACACGAGTCCCCGTTGTCAACCGTAGGCGATTTTGTAACTTACGTGCCGTCACAGAGCGCTCTCGACGGGCACTCATCGGATGTAGCGATCCTCTTGTGCCGTAGTCGCTCGCACCCTGCCCGATCCAGGCCTTCTTGCAACACTGCCAGTCTCTTGGAACCGATCCCATTGCCATTTTGGATGGCTCGGCGAGAGAAACCCAACGAAAAAGCTACAGACCGCTGTGAATGACCTTCAGCAATCAATGTAACGGCTCTGGTGGCAGTAATGGTATCCACATGCCTTCGTAGACGTGGCATTATTAACAAAAGATGTTAAAAGAAGCAAAAGATGGACAGAAATAGTTTTTTAACAGAATAAAATTGTGATTCCATCTGAAAGGAATTTGACCTGAAACTCGTTTTTTTTATTTGCTTCAATTTCTGGCCAGCTGTAAGACTTAAACACCAGCATTAAAGAGGTTGGATACTGAAGGAGGCCGGACAGCATTAATTAGTCACTTATTAATTAGTTTACATCTAAAAATTTACTCAAAAACAGAAATATGTAAGTGGCCCTTATTTTCTTTTGAGTAGTATATTTAGTTTTAGCGGATAACAATATTATAGTCTGATTAACCCTAAGAATATTTATGTTTGTTTTTAGCACGATAAGTACAAGGTTGTGATTTTATAATATGAGAGATTTTATTAGCCTTTTGAAATGTTATAAGCAACGGAGGTTTTAAGTAACTTTCGTAATGTTTTTATACAGAGAAATTGAGACTAGATAGTATTTGATATGTTAAGACGGCAATTGTTGCTTCTGAGCTTTTAATTTGTAAGAAACCTGCATTTAAAATTTGGAAACATTTTAAAAAAGTATGTTGATAAAAGTTGATTAATACTTAAGTCGTTTTATTTTCACAGTTTCTTTTTGCCGATGGACACTTACCACATTTCAGTTAGTCCTATAAATAACGTAATGACATTTACGTCAAAATTATTGAATCTTAAAATAAATATGCATCTAGTTACAGCATTTATGCTTTATGGAAATAATACTCGTTTCACCATTTTAGTACATTTACTTCTGGCGTTTACAGCGTTTTCGCGTAACGAAAAAAAGAGTTCAATTGTCGTAACCGCCACTAAGTCGTAAACCAGTCTTTTTTGTTAAATCTTAAATATGCCAGTTGAAAGAAAACCATAAGTTATGAATTAGATCCAAATATCAAGCATTTTCGTTCATAAATGAAAGAGTTATGATTTTTTTTCTCGAAATCGAAAAGTTTTTTGGCTCTGGTGTAAAGTTTGCATTTTGGCGGTTACTACGTTCTCGCTTTTTGCCATCGATATGACATAAGGAACAGGACTAACGGAGTAGAAATCAGTGTTACATGTTTTAATTAGTCGATGTCGATGTCGTCGTAGATAAAATGTCCCTAAATTTATATTCAGATCAATACAAAGTACCTATGAAACGTTGCAAATTCCACTTCACCAAATTTGTGATTGTAAATACACTAGTTGTAATAGAAAATACCAAAATGACTACATGCGTGCGTTATAAATTCGAGGAGTTCCCTCAATTCCTCATGGTTCCGATCATCCAACTGAAGTATTGATAACAATGGGACCAACCTGGAAGCATATTCTTTCAAATAAAAAAAGAATTGTATTCGTACAACTCTTTTTTTTAGGGTTCCGTAGCCAAAATGGCAAAAACGGAACCCTTATAGTTTCGTCATGTCCGTCTGTCCGTCTGTCCGTCTGTCCGTCTGTCCGTCTGTCCGTATGTCACAGGCATTTTACTCGAAAACTATAAGGTGTATTAAAACAAAATTTTGAGGATAGGTGTATTTTGTTTGCCGCTACATAGTTTTGTAATTAAAATGACAAAAAAAATTTTTTTTAGGGGTGCACTCCATACATAAAACAAAAAGTCAAAATTTTTTTTTTCATTGTGACCCCCCGTGTGGCACATCAATCGATAGGCCTTTCAAAATAAATATAAGGTTTCTTTGCATTTTTTTTGATTAAGTGAATAGGGTCGGAGATAATCGCCCCGAAAGTCACTAAAATTCTGTCCCCCCCCCTCTAATTTTTGAACGGTGTATTTTAAAAATATGGAAAAATTCATGGACATAGGGCTTATTAATTTCATTCACCGAAAATTGTTTTGAACAAGATCAGTTCAGAGGTTTTCAAGATATTGCTGAAAAACTGCCTTTCTCAAAGAAAACGACGTAAGTGCCGTAAAATTTCTGTGACGATACGACCTTTTTAATAGGCACGGAACCCTTCGTTTTGCGTGGTCCGACACGCACTTGGCCGGTTTTTTATTCATAAATGACGGAGTTCTGAGAAAAAAAACTCACCGAATTGAGAACCTCCTCCTCTTTTTAAGTGGGTTAAAAATAAACGTAGTAAACATCAACACTTTTTTAACCAAAAAGTGGATTTGCCTAAAGAAAGGTACAAGATACTTAGCAATGTTGACCATTTTGAATTTAAAATAATAGAGTCGCTATTTGACCAAAGTATTGATTAAACATGGCCTTTTTATTTCGAAGCGTTTGTGGAACGTGGCTTATGTGGCTATACCATTGCTCTGTTGGACTGGTCTTAAGATAAATTGAGGTCTGGAAAAAGAATCCGCACTATACCCGTCTATCAAAACTCAAATGGAGAGCGACTCTAAATCGCAAACCTTTCTTCATAATACGAAATACTATTTATTTATTTATCATGACATAATCCGCCGGTCTCTTGCCAGCATCAATGTGCCTGCTCTTGAGCCGCCTGGCATTGTCAGAGATGATGGCAAAAGACCTGATGGTGTGTCTCTGGTTCCATGGAGGTTGGGACGGATGCTTGTGTGGGACGCTACATGTGTAGACACACTGGCACCGTCTCACCTCCAACGGACTACTTCTAAAGCGGGTGCAGCGGCGGAAAACGCCGAAAATCTGAAATGTAATAAATATAGAGGCCTCGGCAGAGAGTACGATTTTGTACCCTTTGGCGTCGAGACCCTCGGTCCGTGGGGTCCCAGTGCGCATAAGTTATTTGCAGAAATCGCGAAACGTCTGGTCGATGTAACTGGTGACCGAAGAGCTGGCGGCTTTCTCGCGCAACGCATCAGCATTGCAATTCAGCGAGGAAATGCCGCCAGCATCCTCGGTACAATGCCTCGAGGGCCTTTTTAGGGTTCCGTAGCCAAATTGGCAAAAACGGAACCCTTATAGTTTCGTCATGTCCGTCTGTCCGTCTGTCCGTCTGTCCGTCTGTCCGTCTGTCCGTCTGTCCGTATGTCACAGGCATTTTACTCGAAAACTATAAGGTGTATTTGAACAAAATTTTGAGGATAGGTGTATTTTGTTAGCCGCTACATAGTTTTGTAATTAAAATGACAAAAAAAAATTTTTTTAGGGGTGCACTCCATACATAAAACAAAAAGTCAAAATTTTTTTTTTCATTGTGACCCCCCGTGTGGTACATCAATCGATAGGCCTTTCAAAATAAATATAAGGTTTCTTAGCATTTTTTTTGATTAAGTGAATAGGGTCGGAGATAATCGCCCCGAAAGTCACTAAAATTCTGTCCCCCCCCCTCTAATTTTTGAACGGTGTATTTTAAAAATATGGAAAAATTCATGGACATAGGGCTTATTAATTTTATTCACCGAAAATTGTTTTTAACAAGATCGGTTCAGAGGTTTTCGAGATATTGCTGAAAAACTGCCTTCCTCAAAGAAAAGGACGTAAGTGCCGTAAAATTTCTGTGACGATACGACCTTTTTAATAGGCACGGAACCCTTCGTTTTGCGTGGTCCGACACGCACTTGGCCGGTTTTTTAGATTTAACTTAGTTTTAATTTATCTTAGTTAATGTTAATTATAATCTTGTAAGTATTTATTTATTTATTCTATTTTACATAGTAGCTTACAGCAGTCATCAAATCGGCTACAATGTTATATTATTTCATTTACTAACTTATTGCTACCTACTTAATTATTCATTTTAATTTATATTATACAAATGATTTGAATACATAAAACATACATTAATTATCATTATAAATTCTAGATAATTCTATGTCTCTCTATAACAATTTCATTACAATTGGGTTGTGTCCTCATGTTAAAATTGGTAGCGCAGTGTTGCTAAATTGATAGTAAACCTTCAAATAAATGCAATTAAGTATAAATTACGAAATATAATTAAAATCATAAAAAGATATGGCCCTTGAAAGTTTACAAAAAATATGCATTTTTTTATTGTCCAAAAGTAAATTTAAAGCTACCAATAGAATCCTTACGCTTTTATAGAAACAATAATGTATGACAACTATGGTCCTAACGCAGTATTTCGCAACCGAAACAGCAATTTACTTGATTTTCCATATAACGACTAGTACAAATATTACCCTGTGACGTCATGATTCAATGTTAATCAGTATGGAACGTTTTCGGCTACCGCCAGCGAGGTCCGTCTTTAACTCAATTTTTTGGGTATTTATGTTCTTTAATTGTACTTACTCCCATACAAACATTTGTTCCACACCAAAAACTGGTTCGAATGGCATCGTAAAAAAAATTAGGACACAAGCCTATTAACATTAATCTCTATATAATATATTTAAAGAAGTTAACACATTTCCTGCAAAATCTACTATCAAGAAAGGGCACCGTTTTTTATCACGACAATTTAGATGAAACCTTTTTTCTCATCACTTTCGTTTTATGGGCCGGTAAATAACGGGCAACATTAAGAAGATTTTAGCTAATTATATTGTATCAAGAGATAATTTGCGAGAGTAATGCTGTTCTATTGCAATTAATGTTCTAGTGACAGGCAGGGCTCTTTGTCTGATTTATTATACTTACTGTGGAGTAAATTCGTTAGACTTTTATCAAATAACAGATTTTATTAAGAGGCAACGCTGCCAGCCTTACTCCTGGATGTACGGAGCTCGCAACCAATTTCTTGGTTCAGGCCACACAGAAAGTACGTATCTTTAGTAATATAGGTTTAATTCAGTCACAAGTTTGTGTAGAGTTTTATCAAATAATTGTTATATAATGTAAAGGAACACATTATGATAACAGTGACATTTGAGAGCATTTTTAGAATAGTTTGAATCGATACCTACACTGCCGTGCAATACTTAAACAACAGTAAGTGCTACTTTTGCGATTTTTTGTTTTTTCTTGATCATGGACCACCGTGTCGAGACGCACACGTGTATATAGTCCACGTGCGATTATGACAATGGGAACATATAAAAATCGAAGCCTCCATGTGCAGTAAATTAGAAGAATTAAGTAAATTATTGAGATAAAACTAACTAAACTGCCGTAATAAAGTTGTCGGCTGTGAATTTTTAGATTTCACTGATTAAAATACAGTAAAGGTCTCATGTCAATCCTAAATTAACTAGTAAAGAGAAGTTAATATTTACGCCAAAAACTGTTTAAAATGCAGTACAATATAAATGTTCTAAAATATTTGTACTGTGTTTGAAATATTAAGGATTTTTTAGCACAATTACTAATTAAAATGCAGTAAAAATGCTCACTTACTGTGATTTAAACTGTCGTTTGGCTATTTTCAAATGTGTCCACTGCAATCGTGACGGCAATTTACTGTACATTAGGTTGAATATTGCTCTTCAGTTTTGTCTCCGACGCTGTGCGAGGCGGACTGGGCGCGTGTCACACTGGACTGCATACCTACTTTGCGTACGATTTTTATATATATTACCATTTTCATTATAACAATTGTTAGTTACATTGCTTTTAATGTATAGTGGACTTAATATTGTCTATCATTCTGACAATATTTTATTGAACTTGCTGAGGTTGTTAGTATGAAGCTATGAATGTACTCGTAGTTATCTATGTATGTTTATGTAAACTGAGAGATTTAAGTAGTTTTCAAGTGTCGTTTCAGTTAGATAGGTTAACTACATTGTAGGACAAAAGTTAGATAATATCGATACCATTGATAAAATGCGGTGCCGTCGATCGTCCTACAAGTTGTCAAACACGGTATAAGTATTATAGTTAACACATCTCCGACACACGCTGCTGCTTTCCAAGGATTGAATTTACGTATAGCTTGATTTTTGATGATAAATTTTAATATGAATGAACCTGTCCCATGACATAATTTCAGTTTTTAGGGTTCCGTACCAAAAAGGTAAAAACCTGTATGGTGCGATGGTGTCTGTCTGTCTGTCTGTCTGTTTATTTTATTGGTTGGACCCGGTCACTAACTAGTTTGTTATTAATTTGTTTATGTGTATACAAATATGTTGTGGGTAGACTTAAGATGTACAAATGTACCCGCAACGAAGATAAAGTGTGTTTAAAATTAAATAAAGACTTTTACTAGGTACATTCTATTTCTATTTGCAGAAAAATGAATACAAGATTGAAAAGAATATTGGCCATAAAAGATTAAGTGCCATGGAAAAAAGTCCAATTTTAATGATACTCGACGGGTTACTACTAATTACAACTACTTAGGGTAATTAATTTAATTTCTGATGTGTAATACATGTGCACTTTAATCATTGATGTGAATTACATTTTTTTATATACATATGTGCATTCTTTGTAAACATACCTTATTTGTACCACGACGTGTTGGTATCTCGAAGAACCCAATCAATATATATACTAAGTAAATTACAGTAAATTGTTATGAATACTGTACTTTAGCTTGCAATTAATTCAAGTAGCTACTAGTGTACGAGGGTTGTTTGCAGTAATCCGCTTTTTTACTGCACTTTATTCTGCATTTATTGTGTTTTTAGTTCTTTTCGGGAGTACAGTAAAACTATAAAAAATTGAAAAATAGCAATAGTTTATTCAATAATTGTTAAAATAAAAAAGTGTTCACTTATTCGTATTTCATGTATTCCATGCTATATTTTGACATTCAAGCATTTGTAAATAATCATCGAAAACACCAAAAAAAACATGTTTGAAAGGGTTTTTTGCGTTTTTCTCGAAACTCACTTTTTGCACTTACTGTTGTTTAAGTATTGCACGGCAGTACAACGATGTAATATAAAAAAAGAGGTAGATAGGTTATAAGCGCTCCTTAAATGGCACACTAAAATTGAACTTACCTCAGTTTCGAGTCGTCAATGGAAACGTTAGCTGTCAGATTCGGTGGCCATTTTTAAACACGGAATTTCGTATGGACAACATATCGTCGCTTGTAATATGAATTAACGTAACCGCCAAATGACGATTTTTCAGGAGAGGCAAAAAACTAATTTGAAAAATAGAAAAAGTTAATAACTTTTTACACACTTATCCTATTGTAATGATGTTTGTAGCAATTATCTTATATTTGCGAGATCTTTTTACTAATCGAGGTCTTAAAAAGACTGCTATTATAATTAAGAAAATAGCATGGCGGTTACGTTAATTTTTTTTCAAAAAAGTGGAGTTACATTAAGATTTATTTCAAAAAATTCAGAACAGGAAACACTGCTTTAAGGTAAGTCACAAAAAAGCTGCAAACCATTAAAGTAAGTAACATAGTTTTCAAAACGTGGACTTACGTTATAAGAAGATAATTTTAGTACTTTCAAACTTATTCACTTGTAATAACGTCCAAAATAGAATAAATTATTTTGTTTCAGTTAATGTTTGGCAGGGTAGTCAACTATAAGTAAAACAGGTTTATACGTACGAAACAGTTCTAATGTTAATATAAACGTTGTTTTAAAACCAATTCAAAGTCTCCCTCTCTCTCTCACTCTCTAAATGTGTGTGGAAATCTCTTTAAGTGTGTAATTTCCAGGCAAATATAACGTATTGTCGTCGGTAATGAATTAAGATGATTGATAAGGCCCGTCTTGTTTCAAAACCTTGTAAAATCGTTACGGCGAAGCAAATAATAATAAAAACACTCTTTAAATAACTGTTGGTTATTTATTTCAGAAACCAATTTAAAAACTGCAACGTCTTTTGCGTTGTAATGTAAATAAACCAAATTCATAAAAATGTAAGTGATGGGCCTTACTAGGAACCTAGTCGCCTAATAAAGCCCGTTATAAATTAATATAAATGTACCTACATTTAATCAAAAGGTAGAGTACCTTGTTTAGTACTAGTCGTGAAATATACTTGACAATGAAATCTAGGTACTTAATTAAGCCCAAAATTTATGCCACGGGCCTTCTTAGGCCTATCAAAATTAGAAATTGCTATGGAACGAAAATAACTTAAATTTAAATAGTTGTCATATTACATTGATTTAAACTTTGATGATTCTCACACATCGTTGTTACTGAACGGGACTAAATCGCGTATAATTAGGTAACTTATTTAAACCGAAAGTCCTTTCTACAAAACTACTGTCATTTTTATAGTAGGAAAATACGTGAAGTCATTAAAATCAGAAAACATCGCAATCTCAACTGGAATGACGGTTTGACATAATAAGTGTTGTGTTGGCCGGTTGACAACCCTAGTGTACAAGTGATTAATATAGACCAAGTGCGGGTAGTTCAGAAAACACTCTCTTGGGAGGATGGATGGATCATAAAAAAACTATATCGTAACTAACTACTATATACTGAACAAAAATTCAATCCTAAATATCTTAACGAGAACACGTTATAATATTCATTTCTTTAAAATTGGTTGTTTATTGAGATCTCTTAATTAGTAACTACATTTGTAATTTGTATAGCAGGTAATATATGTGTAGATCGAAACACAAATAGATAGAGACACAATACATGTAGTGCGCTTTCATAGAAAATTTTACTTGAGTTTAATGAAATCTCGTTTTCCACTTGTAGGTCAGTAAAAACCACGCACGTGACATAAAAATTGATTGCTTCAATTGTAATTTGTTTTATAAAACCTGTGATAATTACATTTGTGATTCAATCTAATGATTTTTAATTTATGAAGTTATTTTCGTTTAATTGCATTTTTTCGTTTTGATTACAAGAAGGCCCAAGGTCTACATTATGAGTTATTTTTATTTCTGTGTTAAATAGATTTAATTATAAAGAATATTTCAGGACTAGCACTAAACAAGGGTATTAATTAACAATGTTTTGAAATAAGGTACCGTACCTACCAGTACGTAATTAATTGCGTTTATTGTCAAGTGACAATGTAGTTTTTTTTTACCCGAGATCGATTCTAGCACACAAATGTATGGATTCGCTTTAACGCTTCAAATGGAAAGAAATAGACGGGAAGTTCCTAGTAAGTAAATTAACGTATACTCCAAGTCAGTTTAAAATAAATACACAAAATTTAATGTAACTGCCAAATTTTATGTAAATTTCCCGTATTTTGTATGGAACGTATGCCTGTTACATTAATATACATTCTATACAAAATACGGGAACTTTACCTACTGTTATATTTACAGTAAGTAAATACATACTTTGAAACCAATTTGATTGATTTTGGAATATTTATAGCTGTGATAAACTATAACCTAGTTTACAATAACACATTTTTGTTCCACCATCACCCACAAACTTGCTAGAAGCGGCACTGAAATGTAAATGCGCTGTGCCTGCCCCTTTTGGAAATATGTTGTGTCTTGCCATACAATATCAATTAAGTTTTAAAATTAAAAACCTCTGGTTTGGGTATATATTTGCAAGCGTTATCTTAAAAACCAAGCTTAGTCACATGTAATTTAAACACCTTTTTTTATTTTGATCTAACTTTAACGTTAGCGTAACAGACAATCAGTTATAATGTGCCACCAATTGAGTAATGCAAGAGTCATTTCGATACTCATCTGTATCAAAATGACTCTTACATTACTCAGTTTATTACTTGTCTTCAACTTTGGTCGATACATTAAATACGCAACACCATCACAGATCTGTCGTTACGTTAACCTGTTAATAAGAAAATAAAAAAAATGTGACATACATTAAAGAAAATACGGTAAAGTGAAAAAAATGGTGTTATTCTGGTTAACGTAATCGACATTTTTTTCAAGATATCGAAATTTTAATAACAGCTATCGACGGAGCATCAAATTTGCAGTCGAACTGTATATATAACTCAATTTCGGTATTTTGGCGGTTACGTTAATTCATATTACAGGCGACGATATCTTCCTCTTTTTTATATAACCTCATTGGATACCTATATAACTTCAGTTACGTTTGTGTTTGCATTTGTACTTTGTTCTTATCAACTGAATGCTTTTTTGCCGCCGTTGTAGTTTAAAAATCAGGGTCATCGGGTTTTTTATACCTCTAATAGCTGGACACAGGTTATGATGAGATGAGAGCAGCTCGACATAGATGAAATGATAGGGCAGGGACCGCTGTATGTACAAACACTTTAAACCTCAAAAAACTATGTTTAAAATCAAATAAAAAAAATCAAATCAAACATTTATTCGTAACGTAACATACATTATTAGGTACAAGACAAAAACACAAGAAAAAAGTGAATCGGTGCCGTGTCACGAAATGGGCCCAACTCAGCATGATGCTGGCTTTGCAGCCAGCGCTGGTCTTCCGTTAGGTCCATCCAGCGAGGGATTTTTAGGGTTCCGTACCTCAAAAGGAAAAAACGGAACCCTTATAGGATCACTTTGTTGTCCGTCTGTCTCTCAAGACCCTTTCTCTCGGAAAAGGTATCGAGTTGGAATTAAAACTATATACTTAGTTCTAATGTCCCTTGAAGCTGTGAAAAAATCGAAGTACTAAGTAAACGTAAAAAAAAGATACGGTGGTTTATGCCGCAAAAATACATATTTTGTCACTTTCAAGGGAACCAAAATTAATAGGGTACTTTACGTTGACCTAGAATTATGAAATTTAGCAAGTAATATCGCCTTATTATAATACAAGTACAGGGAAAAATCGGAAAACTATACATTTTTAATTTTGTACGGAACCCTCGGTGGGCGATTCCGACTCGCACTTATCCGGTTTTTTTTATACCACATTGGTAGCATTGTTGAAAAGTCACCATAGCCAATCGACGCTTGGAATTGCAGGGGTGTTTCACACACTGCTTTCTTTAAGGACTCCAATTTTTGTTTGTGAGACATATTTAATTGCTTATGACTTTTCTGTGTTTTGACGTTTTTCTATTTCTGTGAAAATTATCGGTGAGCGACAAACGTAATTAAGTTAAAAACAGAAACAAAATACATTTTCCTGTCGTCCCAAAATAACCGTCCAATTGTTTTTTGGATCTTACACCCACACTTCAGTTAGATAGTCAGTCCACAAATGTCGGAAAAGGACAACAATTACTTCTGCTCCAAAGAATATTGATGTGTTCACGAAAAAGACTTTTAATGAAAGCTGGGAAAGATTAAATTTCTCATTGGAATTGTTTAAGCAAATGGCAAGTGGGGGCATTCTGATTTCCGAAGCAATTTGGTCTTTGATTGAAATTTATTGTTGTTTCACTTCTAATTTATGCCGTTCGGTTTGTTTAGTTTGTTTACGACTGATACTGCTTGATACCAATAGCTTTTCCAATAAATGGATCCACTGAAAATCAGTTAATATTATATATTTATGAAATGAAAAAATCTGCGAAACATACACATTCTCACATGGGCAACCGTCATATCACAAATAGTAGTAGGTATTTACACAAACTGACTTAGGTATTCCTGAAATAAATTAATAAGGTACCTACCTACCAAGTCTTAAATAGACGATATAAAGCCATTGCCGTGAGGAAAAAACACTTTTTATTACCATAAAGGTACCAAATGTAGCTTTAAAACTTTTTTATGGAGACAAAAATCCCTTTTATTGTCCACATTAGTGTGACAAAGGAGTGAAATGTAGGCGGAGGAGAAATCACTTGGCTTTAAGTGATAAGGGAATTTCGCCTTATCGAGCTCGTGGCAGAACTCAAACTCGCTTAGCATTTCCTTGAGTGTCCGATAAAAGTATGTAAATATTTGGGTGCCTAAAAGCATTATACCAACAAAATAAATGTATGTACGACACAGAGTGGGGAAACAGCCTGCTCATAAATTGATCTTACTTAAAATAATCTAATGAAAGGTTTTTTTTAATTTTTTTTATTGGCCCTAGTCTCACCTGATAGTAAGCGACGACAGAGCCTAGGATGAAGCTCTCTGGTTCAGTAGTAACCTATTCACTCTTGTCTTGAAGGCATCTGGATCGTAGTTCTAAGGAAATACAGAAGAAGCGAGCAAATTCCATTCGTTAGCTTCATCTGTTTTATCTGGTTTTATTAATTTGGTATTAGAAAACACGGATGTGAAATTTATTAAAGCAAATAAAATAACAAGTTTACTCTAGGAAGTTTTATTGTGCGCGTGGCCGTTAGGCCCGATTATCTTAGTCTTTAAAACAATTCTACTTCGTGCAATTGAGCATACAAGTGTCATTTTGTACAGCATACATCCAGCACAAAGGCGAACTTTGCAAGCATGAGAAGTGAAAATCCCATTTTCCGCCACAGGCTTCATAAATTAGGGCCTTTTCCCACGGAACCTCCCATTTGCGGGTTCGATTTTCTACAGTAGTGCTACTGTGGTAACATTCACATGAGCATTCGGTTTGCAGGATCCAGGAAACCGAACCCGCAAAAAACGGTGCGTTTCCGTGGGAAAGGGCCCTTAGTTAACCAAGTAAGTGGACGGTTTCTAAATTACCTGCACTTAACGTATTTTTTTTATGTTTATAATGGAGAATTAATTTGATAATAATATTAAGCTATGAATATATTTTTCGAATTCTTTCCGATTATTTAAGTAAACAAATGTACCTATATAAATTGTATGTCCTTAGAAAGGATGTTTGACAGAAAAAAACTGTTCTTTGTTCAAGAGGAGATTTTTTCTTATTATATTTTTAAATACAAGTATCCGTTAGTGTAAAAAAATCGTATTAAATTACATTCTCCCCTCTTGCTCATTCATTCGATTAAGTGCCGGGTATAGCAAGAAAAACAGTGAGTCAGCCGTTTTTTGCGTGTTACCTAACATTTTTGCTCACATGCGTGAACGAGGTGCTCGTATGAATCGGAAATGTGTTTCTTGTACGCTCTGCCCATTTATCTTCGCTTTTGGTTTGTGGGATTCAGTGAGTTCGGATTAGGGTGAGTATCCACCACTGCGCGAGGTTGCGAGAGAAGAAATCAAACTAGCCCTGTAGTAAACACAATTATTTATATCACCTGCGGGTACTAAACGACGATATATTTAATTGATACAAATACTTAAATAGGGTCAATAGGCGCAAGCGCGCCCCTGGGGTAAGTGCGCCTTTCATTAACACAACATTATACATACTTGGTTCCCCATGGATGAACATCCATATGTAAGAGGGTTTTAGTTGTGTAATATCTGTAGATTTTGATATTTTTGATGAACGGCGCACTTACTCCGGTGGCACACTTACCCCTAGTTAGTTTTTTTAGTTTTACTGGGCATTTTCCGCAAGTCGACATCCAAATGCGCCTATTTTGCGTGAAACGGCAGGGTGGCGCTACTCTAACCACCCCAGCTCCTCTAAAAAGTTTAAGAGTGCCTTGGTATTACTGACTGCGTTCCATAGTGTGTCCGGAGACCCTAGGTGCTTTTTCCTGTATACTTCTACCTGCTTACAGTCCAGTAGAATGTATTTAGTCGTTTCATCTGCCTCCATGCACGCTCTGCACATGGGGCTGTCTGTGATACCTAAATTATAGAGGTGCCTGTTCAAAGTGTTGTGTCCGGTTATCATTCCTACTATCTTGCGTAGTTGGTTTCTGTGCGTCTTCATTAGTGCAGTTGTGAGTTTGTAGTCGCGCTTCGACAGAATCTCTTTGGTCTGTCTGCATGTGTCTATTTCCTCCCAGTATCTTTGGTGTAGGTCTTTGGTGTACACTTGCCCCTACTGACCATACATAGAAAACATCCATGACTCAGGAACAAATATTCATGCTCATCACACAAATATTTGCCCTTACCGGGATTCGAACCCAGGACCTCCAGATTCGTAGGCAGCGTCACTACTCACTAGGCTAACCGGTCGTCGATCTTATTAGTGGATATTTTCCTCGCACACCGCTCCGATATCTCTCACAAATCTCGCAGATACTCCTTTAGACATGCCATTTGGAGGTGACAGGTTTGCCATATAATTAGCAATGCACCGCGGAGAAGTTTCCAAAGTTGCGAAAATTCTAGTAAGAAAGTTCTCAGAACTTAAATTTTATAAACACTGAAAACATGTCAAAACCTCTCTGGATACATACATTACCGGCTGTTTAAATTTGCCTGCTTAAAGAATAATATAATTAATGATACCTCCATGAAAAATTCTCAGCAAAAACTTTCTAAAGGAAGGAAATTCTCATGTAAGTTTTCCGGAAATTTCTGATAACTTCCCTGATATTTTAAGAATGTTCTGCAACTTGTACATTGCTACATATAATACTTAAAAGTTTAAATGAACTGACAGCCATTCTATTTCCAAACTTAAGGCTGTTAAATAATAGTACTGATTTTTGAAAATTTGATGCCAGAAAGGAAAAATGTATAATCTTTCAGCATTTTACACTGTCGACTGAAAAAAGAGGTAGGTAGAAAGCCTATAATAAACAAATTAATAAATAAAATAAATATTAGGAGACAATCTTCCACAAATCGAACTAATCCCATAGTAAGCTCAATAAGGATCGTGTTATGGGAACTAGATGACTCTTACCGGGATTCGAACCCAGGACCGTCAGCTTCGTAGGCAGCGTGACAACCCACTAGGATATGTAATCAGACAGAGCTACAATTTCACGCATATTCATTTCAAAACTCTCCTCCACACACAAATGCATTCCACCTCGTAAACTTTCTAAACAAAACGTCTTTTTTACCCTCTTTTATATTGACAATACTAAAAAGTGTCTTTATGAATGTCATAGTAAAACGTAATTGAACTATTCAGTTTATGCTGATGAGTTCGTCGCGTTCTAGAGTAGAAGTCATCGGAGCAAACGAATGAGACGGGTGAATGGCAGGCCAGGGAATCGGTGGCGGAAAAATCTAGCAAATAAGTTTCTTATATAGAAAGATCTCGTGAATCTCACACATATTAATAGTAGATTGTGTAACAAGGGGCTACTATAACATAATAGTGTAAGGGGCGTAAAGGTGATAATAGTGCGAGGGGCTTAAGTGGAATATTGCTTACGAGAGTCTATCAGTATATTTTGATGACTCGGGTTTGCAATATTCTTACGCCCGTGTTACACACAATGTTTTTCATCACATTTGCGAGGAAATAAATAACTACAAAAGACAGAAATATCTAAGTTTCATACAGCCGCACCAATCAAAAATTGACAACTCTACTTCCAGATCAGTGCTAGTGGAGCGCGTAGCTTCAATATTTCAACCAATCACAGAGCAGTATTCTTGCGGGGCGGGGCGGCTTGGCCAACTAGATTTTTTTTTCAACCAATCACACAACCAGATTTGCTTAAGCCAATCAGAGGGTTCTATATTTTAAAACTAAATTTAACAGCCCGTGGGAGGTAAAACGGCTATAACTGCTCTGTACGCTCGCAAGTAATAACGCCATTGACGAGCAAGTGTGATGAAAATAAATATTTTCTCTATGACTACAATGTACAAGTAATTATACGAAGTTTAAACGTCATAAATCTGTGTGAATAAAAATTAGCCGCTTTTGCAGTCGCTGTGTTTTGTTTTCATTTGTCTCGCTCTTAATGAACGAGCGAGCGAAGCGAACGAAGTTCTCCGTTTCAGTTGGGCAAAAATTATTTCGCGTCCGGCGTCTGTCCGGCTATTCTCCTCTACAGGTCGCATTTCTCAACCGATTCTCGTGTTTTTTTTTTTTTAACTGGTGCCATACTTAATTTGAATTTTATTGTCGATTATGTTTTCCGTAAATAAAATTCTGAAAGAGTTCTATGGCTCCCAAAGCACTAGTAAAGTTGTAGTTGCTTTCACGAAGATAATCAATATTCTTTGAAAATCTGTTGATGGCTGCCTTACTAAAAAAAACCGGACAAGTGCGAGTCGGACTCGCCCACCGAGGGTTCCGTACAAAATTACAAATGTAATGTTTTCATATTTTTCCCTGTATTTGTAGTATAAGACGATATTACTTGCCAAATTTCATAGTTAGATGTTAGATTGGAGTATATGGTTTTAATTTCAACCTCCACGCACTCTCGAGATAAAGGGTCTTGACAGACAGACAGACAGAAGGGCAACAAAGTGATCCTATAAGGGTTCCGTTTTTTCCTTTTGAGGTACGGAACCCTAAAAAAGAAAGTCGCCAATTCTTTTATTGCTTCATTAGTAATGCCTGTGACATACAAAGTTTGATTCAACAGTAGGAATCTAGCCTCTTCTGTCGCTTTTGTTGGATGAACTTGTTAACCGAAAGGTTAAAGATCATACTTCGGAAGAAACTTTCTTCCAAACAATACGTGTACCCAATATTAATCAGCAAACTTGGCCGTGACATGAAGAAAACAACTTTGGAGAAAATATCCGGCAGTTCAGTATCTCTTTCATGCTACTAATATTATAAATGCGAAAGTTTGGATTCGCGGATACTCCAGGCAACGGTTTCGAAAAATATTAATTTATAATAGCGTTTTTTTTGTTTATTTCATTCTAAAACGTTATTCTAAGATGCTTTATTCAAGAATCCAACTTCCACCAGGTAGTAATTATATAGATTTAAATTAAACATTTTTTGTGTTTTTTTATTTTATTTATATTGAATTTTTTAAAGCAAATGTAAATGAACCTAAATAAAGATAAAAAATAATAATATTTATCCGGACTTTTTAGGAGCTAATTAAATAATGTTTTTTTTTGATGTTTTATTTTTTGTTGGATTTTGCCTCTAGGTAACTATTTAATTGATAATATAACCGGAAGTCGCGGCGTTGGTAGGCTGGTAAAGGTCGCGGGAGTCCGCACCAAAGTACTAATTAAGTAACCTTTTTTTTTTTTTTTTGTTTAGGGGGGGAAAATGCGTTACGCATACCACCCGGGTGCAGGGGGTGACCCGAGTGGTTATGTGGGACTCCCGTATAAGCTGATGAGACTCACGGTATACCCACTAAAAACCCCCCCACTTGCCGCCTCGCCGCCATGTGGCGAGGTCACGGGAACGCTTGCGCACACATCCGCGACCCCGCCGGCGGCAGCCACCCACAAGCGGCTCCCTCGCGGACGCCCGAAGGCCCTCCACGAGAGGCACGCCAGATGTTTTGGCGCGCCTGCCTCCTCCATCTCCACACGTTCAGTAGCGGACCCCCCTGAGTCCGCTACGAGGAGATCATGGGTGCGGGAAATTCCAGCACCCGGTGGCGGATCAGGTATGTGGTTCCGCCACCGACCACGCCTCGGCCGCAGAGGATAGGGAAAGCGGCGCACCGTAATACCGGCATTCCTCTTCCTCTGCGGCCCCACCAATGCCGCTTCCGCGGAACGGCCCCGCCAAGTTCGCAGGGGGTAGGGAGAGTGGCGCACCGTTATACCAACACGCCTCTCCCCCTGCGATCCCGCCTCGACCGCAGAAGATAAGGAGGTACTCCTTTTCTGCTGCGGTCCCTGCCCAACGCATCCTAAGCGGGCAATGCACAGCCCGCTAGGAGCGCTCTCCTCGGGCCAGCCAGCAGGCCCCACACAGGCCGGCCCTGGGTGCCTCTTAGCTTCGCCGTGGGTTGCAGTCCACGGTTACTAAGCCCCCCCGCCCCGACAAGGCGGGCACCCTCGAGGGGGACTAATTAAGTAACCTAGTGTAACGAAAATTTCTATGGCAATTGGGTAAAATAAAGAATAAAGACGCAAACAATAAATTACAAAATACGAGTAAGGTGATATTAAATTTCAAATTAAAAGCAAAAAATTAAAAATTAAATTCTCCGCCGAATTCGCGGGCGGAAGCTAGTAAGTCATAACCATGCCAAAAGCCATGACAATTTATGTTTTATGTAATGGTAACTTTTACCCGTGATTTTATAGGTATGGACTCCCATATTAACGTCTATACTGAATTGCATGATCTTTCAGGATAATTTATCCATCATACTTATCAAATAAAAGATTATAATTATGGTGTTGACTAATCAAAAACTGGCCAGTTTTTGACCGACAAAAGCCAAACTCTTTAATAATGATGGCGACAGAATAATCTCCAGGATAAAATGTATGCAATTTTTTAATTACTCAAGCCAATATTTAGACAATTTTGTGGACTCTCATCTTGTCCAAATACCGAATAGGTACTTATTTGAAAAATGTAGTTACATACATCAAAATAGATTGGAACAAGTAGGATATATCCTACAATTGTTTCGTCCGTGAAAAATGCTTCAACAAAAGAGTCGAAAAAATGGTTTCAGATGAGAAATATGCAAAATGAAAGAGCAGACCGGAAAACGGCAAATACAATTCCTTTAAAAATTATAAAATATATCCTGTTAAAATTAATCTGCTCGAATTTTAAATCAAAGTCAAATAAAGCGTCGAATAATGTAATTGTACAGTAATAAAGAGGAAAAGTCTTTGCGTTATAGTTTTAACTATGTACTCATCCGATTTCAGACAAATATACACCAGTGAATTCCTTATAAACTTTACGTCTGCCATCTTTGGAAGTTTTAGCCTGGCTTTTAACCGCCTGATCTGGGCGACGCAGACAAAGGCGGGTGTTTAGGCAAATTGCGTAACACGATGAGCGTCTATGTAAATTAATATAAATCCGCCAAAGGCGTTTCTTTTCTGGGAAGCGGGGCGAGGTGTCTAGTATAAGAACAGTAGGAATGCACAGATACTTAGAGCATACATAACTGGAGTAGCCTTTCAGTAACTTACCCCTCTGTAGAAAACCTTGCACAATGTGCAAAAAATCATAAAAAGACAATTTCACAATCGATCACAAAATCGCCTCGCAAGAGAACACTGATCATAAAATGCCCGCATGTTGCTTTAAGCACTTGATATTATAAACGTTCAACTACTTCAAGCTTTCAATATATAATTGGGTTTCAATATATTAAGATGCTCCCCCCGCCCCCGCTAAATTCAGCAGACATTTTTGTACGCAAATACGACATGAGGCTACTCCAGTTATGTATGCTCTAAGCAACTAACTAACTAGGCTGGCACGACAACCCAAAATGAATCTTGGCCTCCAACGTAAGAGCACTCCACTTTGCTCGATTCTGCGTAATGTCTTGCCAGCTACCGCCGGCTCCGAGTTCGCGCAGATCCGCTTCCACCGTATCATTCCAGCGATATTTGGGACGACCGATAGGTCGTCAACCAGCCGGTCGGCCCAAGTATGCTCTCTTCACCCATCGATCTTCTCCCATCCTCTCGTAGTGGCCAAGCTAGCGAAGACGCTTTGGTCTCACCTATGATGTTTGGTTCGGCTACCAAGTCTTCTATTTCGGCATTTTTAGGATCCTCCAACTCCCATCGTTCTTTTTGTCTCAAAAGAGACAAAATTTATCACTGTTTTTTATTTATTTGTACATCCCCCCTGTAATTCAGTGTAGTTGAGATTTTTTCATGTGGCCGACTTTTTTACAAAACTGTCATTGGAATTTGAATCTTCTAGTTTGGATGGTAGAGTTACTTTTTGGATGGACAGCTTTGATGCAATTATATAATCTCAAGTATACGAGTGCGGGTATACCAAGGGTGTTACGTGCCTATTGCCTAACCTTTAAATTTACACTAATGAGTGAAGATGCCCGATGCTGTAGTCCCTAGGGAAAACCACAGCAGTGAGCTAATACCAAGACTGGAGCATTCGATGGACGATATTTCTCAGTACAGTACCGTAATACGCGACCATTACGGTTCCAGGGTGTGAAGATAAATGTCCTGCTAACGACAAGCAGTGCGGGGCTAGAAAGCAGCCGTGGGCATCATGTCGAACAGGCCCCGTAGCATGGTTGGCCTTGTTACGCGATAGGTGATAGGATAGAGCGTGCGTCACTGGCTGACACCGTTCGATAGAACGAGACGACGCTCTTATCTTGTCACTTGTCGCGTGATAAAGCCAACCATGCTACGGCTCCTGTTCTTCGGAGCACAAACCATTTAAATACAAGCGTAAGAAGTGATAGAACAAGCACAAAGCGTCGAAGTCACACCGTGTTTTACACCATTGTGGTATAATTTGTTCCAGTTATAATTACGAAAAGTACTTAAAACCAACCATACATGAACATACCAATGAAACACTGACATCTAGTGTTTCATTGCTATGTTCCAGTAGAGTTGTAAAACAATTATGCATAAACAAATAGAACAAACAGTAGCAACTCCAGTACACGTGGTCAGTTTTGTGACGTCTCTTTTCTTTGCATATTTAGCAACAAAGCGAAGATGTAAAATCCCACCTTAAGTGCATTTTCGTTATTTTAACTGGAAAAAACTACATATTAAAAGTCCTGGTACGTTACTGTTATCAAACTACCGTCTCTCCACTAACACAGAGTGTTGTATGGTTTTGTTTTCCTAAGAGTTTACTCGCTGGAGACAAATAAGGCCCCTTATTTGCCGCGTCACAATTCACTTTGCATGTTAATCCAATTTCAGTTTCCGCTGCGTCACTTTCGCGTTCGTGTTTGTGAGTGACTGTGTCGCGTTTTGGATATATTCAAAGTCATGGTTGTTAAGTTATTTAAGTTAATTATGACCATGTCATTATGTAAGTTAGACTATTTGTACCTACTATTGTCCATTCAATTTTTTATCTAACATGTTGTGCATGGTAGTTATAGAAATGTAAATTATGTACTATTTCGATGGAACTATATATATGTATACATATTAATTTACATTTTGTTACCTTGCCTAATAAATAAATAAATAAATAAATAAATAAAAACAAAATTATCTTATTCGATAATATTATATATATATTGCCTGTAGCAGGCAATCATTATTTTCAAATGTGGGATAACCAGCGTTTTTGTAAACCTTAGAACAAAATTAGGTATTCCCTTCAGTAATCTATACAAATGTATGTATACTTCTATACGGTAAACGTCCTAGTCCTCGAATTGGCACTAGTGAATGACATCATCATCATCCTGGCCGATTTCGACCACGGCGACCGGAAAAACATAAGAATTCTGGCTAACTGGAGCGTCGTTCGTAAGCTCTTAGGAGTGACTGACGTAGCCTATCTTTGCAGAGAATGTGCGACCACATTCCCTGCAGGTCAGCACCGCTCCCGCAGAATTGTAGTGGATGGCCGCAGGTGGTCGAGCCTTCAACTCCTCGCGCTTAGCGTCGAGTTCGTTACACATAACACACAGTCAATATGTCAGTGAATGACATATCAGTATTATTATTACTAAACAATGGGATACATAACTTAATCTATTACATTTACCTACGCAACTGTTTTAACAGTTTGTCTGCAGGTAAGAATCTCTAGAATGCAATAATATTACCCAATATTTAATGCATAGTTAAGTTTTCTTTAGAGACTCTTACATGCAGACAAACTGTTAAAAAAGTTTGCAGGGAAATGTAATAGATTCAATTTTGTATCCTATTGTTTAGTAATAATAAATAAATAAAAAAGTGGAATCAAAAGATTTCTCAAAAACCAACTGCTTTAGTGCTCCCACGATTAAGAGGAACCCAACGACACCTCATGTGTCGAAATCTGTCAAACGATTTAGGCTGCAAGGCGTGCCAAAGAATAAGACGTACACACATACATACATATATACATACATATGTAGATATATACTTACGCTCGAAAAACATAACCCAAGAAGGGTAATCCTTTAGCAGTCGGCTAAAAATAAATGGCCGCTTTATGTCAAAGTGAATGGGGAAAAATCCTCTCATAGTTCGAATTGAACCCTATAATTATTGATGAGACATAAAGTACCCATGACACAACAGTGCTTCGTGTCCGTTAAAATTATAATATTATATGGAATGGGGTACAGTTTTAAAAAAGTTATTATATAAGTGAATAAAAAGTGATTAAGTAAATCAGATAATATGTTTGTCTACTCTCGAAATCCTGCTCCAAGCTTGGAAAGATCGCTTTTACGAATATTTTAAGAATCTCTATAATATATGTTGGTTTATCTCCGCTACCCAAAGGTTGTCTCGAACAGTTCGTTCCTAAGAAATGTAATGAAATATATTGTTATAACAATTGTTACAAATCGAGGTACAATATTAAGCGGTAAGACCGGTTGTTTTCCCTCTACTTTGAGCTTTGTTCTCTACTGTGTTATTTCTTAAGGTGTTAAGCGTGTCGTCAATACTGATACACATCAATATATGTATTGTAAGAATACCTAGTCCTGAAACTGATCAAATCCATATATATAAACCCTCAGAAAAAGCAAACATCACGTCACCACACCCTAAAACAAAACACGATCGCCCAAGTTCTTTGATGTGCCAGATATGGACCCAGGAAATAGTTAACCAACAGAGGTTCGCGATAGGCACAAGTTATGACGAGGGTCAGGAAGTTGTGGCGGAGATAATATCACGCGTTTTAGTTAGGTTAGCTGGCGACGTCACGGTACACGAATTCTGAGTACGGGCTGAAGAATTTTGCACTGTCGCTTTAACGTCATGTTCAAACTGTCATATGAAGTTCTGAAGTGACAAGGTACCTATCAAAGTGTTCAGCAGTTTACTGAGTTTGAATGTACAAGCAATTGAGTAATTGTGTACACTACTAGAGAGGAACATCTCAACTAGATTTTTTGTAACACCAGTTAGAGCCAATTGGGAATGGATGAATATTTTAGAAATGCCTGATTATTTTTTTGGTTATAGGAATAACCTTCCTTAGCACCAGAAAAAAGTTTCAGATTTTTCAGCTAGGTCAATTTTTTTTGAAAAATATAAACAGTTTCCTCACTTACGTTTTGGGTCAGTTACGGCACCTTCCTCGATCGGTCTCATATTACAAAAAAATATATGAAATATGTGTGGTAAACTGACACTGGCAATGATATTGACACTTGCAGCAGCTATATTGATCATTACCAGTGTCAGTTTACCACAGATATTGAAGATATTTTTTTGTAATATGAGACAGATCAAGGAAAGTGTCTATTTACCGTTCTTGATCCAAAACGTAAATGAAGAAACTGTTTACATTTTTCAAAAATAATTGTCGCAGCTGAAAAATATGAAACTTTTTTATGGTGCTAAGGAAGGTTATTCCTATCACCAAAAAAATAACCAGGCATTTCTAAAATTTTCATTCATTCCCCATTAGCCCTAACGCGTTCAGTCTGTGTCGGACGGCCGCGGCAGCTCGACGCATTGGAGTGTAAAATGTTACGTGAACAAAAAATCTAGTTGAGATGTCCTCTCTAGTATTCTACATAATTACTCAAAGGTACAAGCAAAGATTTTTGAACCGTAAAATGCTGGAACGTTGTCTATGTAAACCAAATTGGTTAAGAGTCCCCTACACGATCGACTCAAGACGACACTCCATACAAACGTAGTTTGGTTCTCAATTTAAAACGGTGTACAGGAGCCGTAGCATGGTTGGCCTTATCACGCGACAAGTGACATGATACGAGCGTCGTCTCGTTCTATCGAACGGTGTCAGCCAGTGACGCACGCTCTATCCTATCACCTATCGCGTGACAAGGCCAACCATGCTACGGCTCCTGGAATAACATTAAATATTTTTAACACAATGAGATCCACCATATACCTTTAGGATCAAAACTAGTTTCTGTTGCTATAAATTTATTACAATAGAAAATCAAGGCTATTAGAGACTGTACGAAAAACGTTCTACATGCTCTATTTTGTCGTGATAACGTCTTATAAATCGATGAACGCCGGCTGCACGCACGAAAGTGTGACTCATTGTCCCGTTCCGTTGACTGACATATCAATGCACAGCCCAAACCGCTGGTTCTAGAGATTCCAAATTTGGCACGTAGGTTCCTTATAAGGTCTTAAGGTGCACCAAGATAGGATTTTTCAAAATTCAATCCAAAGTTTGTATGGGGAAATAAGATTAGATCTACTATTTTATCGAAACTTTACAGAAGTATTCCTAACGATAAATGAGTAAATACGTGTTATGCAATTTTTCATTAATATTTTTTTATGACGTTATCACGTAAAATTATCGTCCGTAAACCGACTTTACAGACAACCATTTTTTTTCTATTTTAATTTCTAGCAACAGAAACTAGTTTCCGACCTAGATATGGCGGATGCTATTGTGTATACAAAGTTTCATATTATTCTAGCATGTTGTTTTAAAATGAGAAGCAAACTACGTTTGTATGGAGAGTCGAGCGTCCTAGCGACCCTTAAGGAGATGCTTGTCTTATAAACCACACACCTGGTAAGAGACACGTACTCGTAACGTTCGTTCACCCTACAGCCGCGAGTTCTTACTTAGTGCAACCAACCCCAATCCAATACTAATCGCGGTTTGATAATACATACTACATACGAAGAGTTAAAATAAACATCCCCATTACTAATTAACATCGAAAAAGTGCTGCAATTGGGAATGGATGAAAATTTCAGAAATGCCTGATTATTTTTTTGGTGATAGGAATAACCTTCCTTAGCACAAGAAAAAAGTTTCAGATTTTTCAGCTGCGTCTATTTTTTTCTAAATATAAACAGTTTCCTCACTTACGTTTTGGGTCAGTTAGTCTTCCTCGATCGGTCTCATATTACAAAAAAATATATTAAATATGGTAAACTGACACTGGGAATGATATTGACACTTGCAACAGCTATATTGGTCATTACCAGTGTCAGTTTACCACAGATATATAAGATAGTTTTTTGTAATATGAGACAGATCAAGGAAAGTGTCTATTTACCGTTCTTGACCCAAAACGTAACGGAAACTGTTTATATTTTTCAAAAATAATTGTCGCAGCTGAAAAATCTGAAACTTTTCTGGTGCTTAGGAAGGTTAATCCTATCACCAAAAAAATAATCAGGCATTTCTAAAATTTTCATCCATTCCCCATTTTTTAGAAAATGTATGTGTGCTTTTCAGCTTAAAGGAAAGAAAATCATGCTCCGAGCCAAATTCGAACCGGCAACCACAGGCATTCGCGGCCAGCGGCTCTCAACCAACTGAGCTATCGGATCAATCCGCCTCGGTCACTTAATTCTTCAATCAGTTCTCTCTTACAACGCCTTAGGGAGACATGTTGCGATTTTTGCATATTTTTTTGAATTCCTTTAATTACCCGACTGCGGAAGGATAGGAGGGTTATGTTAATTTATTTTCGTTAGCAGACTTTACTGCTTAATAAAAAATTAATATACTCGTACGTGTAATTCTAAAGCGTTACACTAAATATCTTTTCCCTACTCTAACATAGAGATACGTACGTCGTTTTTAGGGTTCCGGTACCAGGATCACTCGGTTGTCTGTCACAGCCGATTTGCTCCGAAACTACTCGACCGATTGAGTTGAAATTTGGTACACATATGTAAATTGGTGACCCAAAGATGGACGCGTTGGACTTGAAACTGGAAAATTTAAAAAAAAAGTTTCGCAAACTGTATTGTGTGACATATCAAATGAAATGAGTTGTTGTAAGCATCTCAGATATATTTTTTTGATAATTTTAGCAAAAATAGATTTGAAGTAATTTAGGAAAAAAGACGAAAATTGACCATTACCCCCCTTAGGTATCTCTGAAACTACTAACTAGGCTTAAAATTCTGAAAAAAAATATTGAAAATAGTTCCTTGCCTAAACATTACAGGAAAACCTATAAGAAGTTTGAGTATTCAAAGTAACGGGAAAATTCTCAATATTTTTGTGTATTATATACCCCTCACCGCGCGAGTTGAACTCGCACTTGTCTGGTTTTTTAGCACTACAGACTACTTTACTTACTGGTTTTTTAATCCGTCGATATACCTTCGTAAAAAGTTATCTCTACCTTATTTGAGCCGATAATGTTACTTATTTTGTGTATACATGTTATCGTTACATCCGAAGATCCTTAAGACAAAAGGCTTTGAAGCTCACCCAATCGACATGCCAAAGTAATATAACAGCACATGAGAGCCCTTTAAATCAACAACCGGGTAACAAACACTGTTAGGAAAAACATCCTCCCGTTATAGTTACTTACCTTGATAAAGGATGTGTTATTGGATGTCTTTGCAGATACGACCTTTTAACTTACCATGACTGTATGTCATGGTATGTATTTGTGTCCTTCAGTGCAAGTAAAGTAGATAAGAGCAATAAAAAGTTGGCCCTCCGTTTTTATTGGCAGGTTTTTGTTTTATTCATATTGTGGGGACGGTTTTATTAGCGTGTAATTAAGTAGGTACTTAGTTAATGGATGAAAGGGTAGGTGTAATTATATGCAAGAAAAATAAGAGTTAGACACAACCTGCTTTATTAACTTTTTAGATATGCAACGGCCAACTTGCCCAGTTACCCAATAGATGGCGCTGCCTGTTTTTAGGGTTCCGGACCAAAAAGGTAAAAACGGAACCCTTATGGTGCGACTCCGTCCGTCTGTCTGTCTGTCACAAAGTCAAATATCTCAGGAACTACTAATGCTATCGATTTGAAATTTGGAATAGTTGTAAATAAAGCTAATCCTCGTGTATGGAAAATGAAAAATTTTAATATATACTTTTAATTTGTATAAAAAAGGGCGAATAAGAGGGGGGTCAAAAATTCAAAGTCTAGTTAGTAGGCCAAGTGGGGTATCATATGAAAGGGCTTGAATTGTACATTCTAAAACAATTTTTCTTTTTTTTTCTACAATGGTAAAATTTTGATTTATAAAGAAAAATGTTGAAAAAAATACCATTCCCCCCCCTTATCTCCGAAGTTAACCAAGCAAAAAATTTGGAAATAATATATATTATTAATATTAACGTGAATATTACCGGAAAAGTATAACGATACCTCTATCTAGCGTAGTTTTTTTTTATTCTTCAAAAATCATATGTTAATTTTGTTTGTAATTTAATACTTCTGTGTTTAATTTTTTGCCTTCAAATTCCTATGAAAGTGTTCTGAAAGTACCTTCTAGCAAATAAAAAAAGAATTATCGAAATTAATTCACTTGATAAAGAATTATCGCTGAAAAACCAACATACAGTAAGGGAAATGTATTAACGTACCACCGTAGAACCCTATCGCAATAAGGTAACATACCGCTCGAGTTTGAGTTACGCGGCCGGTCAATTGCGACAGGGTTCTACGGTGGTACGTGAATACATTTCCCTTACTGTACATACCGAGTTCCTTGGTCGCGCAATTTAGTAACAAAATGCACCGATAAATGGCGCTGTAGGTACTCATGTCATGCTCATGACTTTACTATACTATGCGTTGTTTAGATTTTTCCAAAATTAATGGGTGGGGCAAGACGGGTGTGTTGTATGATATTTCGTACGGAACCCTCGGTGCGCGAGTCAGACTCGCACTTGACCGGTTTTATTTAGATCGCGCAAGCGTTTGTTCACCGTAGAATGTATAAGACTCTCAGGTGACATTGGTCTTAAATATTGGCAATTAGATGGGGCCTCTTCAGGGCCAAACTTGAGAAGAAAGGTAAGAAAAGAAAACATTGGTTCTTTAGTTATAAGGCACACGGCTAATTAGTTCATGATTCTTGTCTGCTTACACTGTGAGACGTTCACGTTCGGAGACCTGTTAAATCAGCCCGCAGTTTTATTTGCGCATTGAGTGCTCGCTATTCCTGTCGTGGGTCGGCACCCCTACGCAAATAAGTGTTATCTTATCTTCTTTTGTTATAGTTTTGTTCAGTACCTAATAAACCTTTTCTCCAAAATGGCCCGCAAAGTGTACATTAGTCGCTAAATATTGGAAGGTAAAGTGTATAGTTTCAGGTCAGATCAAAATTAAAAAATAAAAAACATTGCAGGCCGCCTGGAATGTTACATATAAATTCCTTTATTTGTCGAGTACCAAACTTTTTAAAAAGTTGAAACCGGCATATAAAAGACGGCACAGGTCGTATTCAGCTAATTCAACTCGTATTTTTCTGTTGCAAACGCGACGTTTTTCTATGTGTCTCAAATAGTTCGCGTTTTTCGGTGGAAAAATACACTTGCGATTCGGTTTAAAAAGAAAAACAGCGGGAAATTATTAATATTTTCACGTTGTGCAACGATATTTAAAGTTTATTATTTCCGCATTTTTGAGAAAAGCACTATATAAGCCTTAGCCGGAATGGCAATTGCAGGCTTCGTATTATATTTAAACGGACTCGCAAACTCGTCCGTTTAAACAAATACTCAGCCTGCAATTCCCAACTAACATTTGCGTAATAGCTAAGGGTATTATTATAACCTTAACCTTTATAAGTGAGTTATAATGTTCTCAGTTATAACTAATACTCTTATAAAGGCGTTAAGAAAAATAATTAATTCCTAAAGCATTATAAGAGTGTTACTCAAAGCAATTACACTTAAGATGTTAAAGCTTTAACCTGTTTTTAACACTTAAACACTTACAAGAGTCCTAGCTACAGGCAGAGACTTTATAACAGAATTAAGTCTCTTGTAAGAGTGTTGTAAGTCAATAAGCGTTATAGTTGAGTTAACTAACGCCTAAAGCTTTAAGGTAATTCGCCATTGTTTTGATGGACTCTAACCTACAAATAGATTAGGTTATTCAATATTTGACATCAAGATACTTCATTATTTATGTTACTCTTGCCATTATATGGATGCCACTTAATTTATCATGCCACTGGCCAAGAAACAAGAATAGAAAATGATAAAAACTTTAGATGTATATTTTAATGTTCATAAGTTTTATTAGAAATCTTTAATAAATCCTGGGCGCGTTAAAATTGAGATGGGAAACATGGTATACACTTACCGTAAAATCACAAGGGCAGATTGTTTTCACTTCATGTCACACACACTTCCAATTAATTCACTTTCAATTAATACGACTCCATAGCTGTCAAATATTAATACCTATACTAACTATCTGCGCCATTTTGTCGGAAGACTATATTTGTCTCATAATTTTATGGGTAAAGAAAAGAGTAAGATGCTCACTTTAAACTGCGTAAGAGCTAGACTCTTATAAGACTCTCAGCTAACACCTTAACCTGTAATTCGTGGGCCTCTTTCGTAGTTATAAGGGTTTTAGAGCACGCTGTAAGAACGTTTTTACAAGCATTCTTAACACCTTAACACTTGGCTGTAACCGATATAAGAATGATATAAGGGTTATTTTAACGCTAGTGTGCTAGTTGGGTTACCTCCTTCCCTACTTACTATTTTCGTTACATCAACGCCTTGTTTCGCTAAAGTTACGCTCCACTATCCCACGACACTCTACACTACGACATTTTGTCGCATCCACGCACGTGAAGTCTTAAGCCAGTTTCATACTTATGCGACGTGATGATCCCTGATGGGCTCTGACGCCTTAAACAACTGGAGCCATCACGTCAAACCGCGACAGATAAATGAAAATCGAATCGTACTAAATGTATCTAACCTACATCATTCTGTCTCGTCATGACACGTCATGTCAGGTCAGACTAATAATCTGGCTTAAAGAATCAGAACTAGCGTGCGCAACGAACATCAAGTGGGTACGTCAAGTCAAATATACTTCCTATGACGCAGGAAACTTACAAATACCGTTGACCTACTTAGAATTTGTTTAGCTAGAAAATTGGAAATTTTGGGACGTGTAAAGGCAAGGGTTGTAAACATTATCAATGTGTAACGGCCCGTCCTCACAATCAGTCGACTCATCGAAAAGCATTTTATGGTATGTGTCGAAAGGTTATTTTGCTTTCGCCACATTTCATTTCACTCACGCGTGATGTAAGTATATTTATTATTCTTCGGAGAGAACGGATTTTTACTTATTTTATAAGAGAAAAGGTTTTTTTTAAATAGAATTGCGTTGACCTTAATCTAAACTGATGGAAAGTAAAGACTAGGTTTATGTTATGATAGATCACGCTCACGCAGAAAATGCCTGCTCACCTTGAAGACCCAAAAATAAAGCCTATGCGATGCCTAAAGCTACATTCATACTAATTTGACGTGTCGTGTCGTTACACCGATAGCGGTTTCTTAAATTTAAAAAGGTAAGATTCACAAAGGTTGCCTGGAAGAGATCGCTCTTCAGCGATAAGGCCGCCTTTTGTCTACCTCTTTTTTTATTTTTATTTTATTAGCCTATTTTGTGTCCCACTGCAGGGCAAAGGCCTCCCCTTTTTTCCGCCACTCATGCCGGTCCTGTGCTAATGTTCGCCAATCTGTAAAAAACATATCAAAATCGTCCCGCCATCTCCTTTTCGGTCTGCCTCTACCTCGGAAGCCATCTTGTGGGGTCCATTCGGTGGCTAATTTGGCCCATCGCTCCACGTGCATCCGACAGACATGTCCAGCCCAGTCCCACTTAAGCTTCGCGGACTTGGCACCCACATCTAGGATGCCAGTTTTGGTACGCAGCTCCATGTTCCTGATGCGATCGATCCTACGAACTCCGAGTATACTGCGTTCCATTGCTCGCTGGCAAACCTTGAGTCGGGACTTTTGGGCTTCTGTTAGTGACCAAGTTTGGGCGCCATAGGTTAGGATTGTCTACCTCTATCTACATGTTATTGTATTGTTTCTCTCTGTAACTGCTTTGTTTGTGTGAGGTGTGCAATAAAGAGTATTTGTATTGTATTGTATTCACACTCATCTCACGCGCTCTAGCGCCAGAGCAGAGAGATTTTAAGTCAAGCATCAGAGCGCATCCTCTGATCACGTCAGTTAAGTATGAATCCGACAATCGATAGAAACCTCCTTTTTTAATTTTTTATATAATAATAGAATTACTCTTCATTATATGAAACTAATACAGAACATGAAACTTAAAAGGACAGCTTTACAACAAAGATTTTACCTAGCTAGCTTCTTTTCTAGTTCAATTCTTAAAGTCCCACACTGTGTCAATTAGCGTCGACACTTGAGCCGAATAAAGTAGTTCGTAGACTTAATCTTTTTAACAATTAGAATTTCAAATTGTAATATATTTCACGCTGCTCAAGTTGTTGTATCATAATTTAGTACCTAGTCGTTCTTTATAGGTTTAAGCATAAATTTATAATGCCACTAAAGTATGTTACCACGAAATACGTTATGTTTTATTACTTTTGGCTACGTTCCTTAGCACCCCATAACTTGCAGAACTTATGACACAGAATAAATAATATTATGCCTCTTGACGCATAATGCCCTAAATAGAAAGAAAGAAAGAAAGAAAGAAAATACATTTATTCAAAAACACACAGGACACACATATTATACAATAAAATAAACAAGAGAAACATATAAAACATGAAACAAAGTGTGTCTCTGCGGCAGTGAACCGGACACTGGCTCAGTATTATGCTGAGGTGTCAGACACCTACAGCGCTGAAATCAAGAAAATGTCCTAGACGCAGATTGACCTGAACGCATAATGTCTTAAACGCAGATTGACCTGAACGCATAATGTCCTAAACGCAGATCACACTTTGCAAATTGTACGTATATAATGAGTATGTATTAGGTAGTAAAAAAGTATTCGGTTCTGGCGTTTCGCCGGCCGCTGCCGCGGCACGCTCGCTTCGCTCGCTCGGCTCACGCGCTGTAGGGTCGCAGTTCCACCGACCACTCCTCCTCGCTTCGCTCGTCGTCGTACCTACACTGACCTGCCTTAGAGTCCCTCTGAAACTAAATAATTTGAACTAATAAACTTTAGCCTGTCAAATTTACTCCATTTTGCGTCTAGGACATTACACGTCTAAGGCATTTTCCGTCTAGGGAGTTTTGCTTCTAAGGCATTTTGCGTCTAGGACATTTCACGCCTAAGACATTTCACGTCTAGGGCGTTTTGCGTTCCTAAAATAGGGCATTATGCGTCGGGAGGATTTTGTCCAGTGTGAAATCGGATTTTAATTCGTGCAAAGTGAATGTTGTTTCTTTAACCCGGCGCGCATGAGGCAGGGTATGTCATACCCTGGTAGTATTAAAAAGTATTGGTATTTTCTAAATCTTCGACTGACGACACTAGCTCGCTCAGTAGCTGGAGGCAGGGGTGTGCGTAAGGGGATAATGGCGTGATCACAGTGTGGCGTGACACACTGGCCGGAATATTCGTGCACAAACCAGTCTCGGGTATGTCATACCCTGCCTCATTTTTGACGTATTTATTTTAAGTATACATTTTTAATAATTTTATGAAGTTTTTTTTATTATTCTTAATTCGTTTTTATGATTTTATTGTATAGGTTTGAGACGCGTTTATTTATTTTAGTTAATATTGTTTTATTATTTATGAACACTTAAATTCAAGAAAATCAACAAAAAAATATTTAAAGCTGTATCCGCCGGCAAATGGAAAAATAACTGGGTGAGCCTTCACTTAGACGTGTAAATGTATCTGGACGGTATGTCGGATACCAGGACTGTCCATACATAAGGATATAAAAACCAAACATTCCTGCAACGCTTGCGGGGCAAGCCCATATTGTTGGTAGCATGCAAAATTAAAAAATTCCGGATCTCAATGGTAGTAATTAGTCATATTTTTTACTTAAAAATCTTAATTACTCTATTTTAAGAAGAAAATCTCAGTATCTTTCAGTTTAAAGTTGATTTATATTTTAAAGAGCTATTTTTTTGTTTTATTGTTGATTTTTTTAAACCCCTAAATTTTTGTTCCTATAATTACATAGTATAAGAAAAACATGAATAAATAAAAATAATTTCATAATTAAAACTTTTTTTCGATTTAATTCCATTAACTAATTAATTATTTAACTATACATTATTAAGAAAATAAAATAACATTAATAATAACTATATTATGGGGCATTACATTTTGGGTATGTCATACCCTGCCACATGCTAGATGTAACTTTTTTTCACATCATGCTCGCCGGGTTAAATTAATATCAAAATTTTAAATAAAAATCGACTATGTGTTTTGTACAAAATTCATATATGACGTATTATTTCGGATTGGTCATATTTTTGGAGTACACGTAATTCCATATGGACGTATTTCTTTCGACCTATTTCAAGTATGTCAACTTTAATTTCAGTATCAATGTTCATGTGTATTAGATAAGAATATTTTAATAAGTCAAAGTCAAAGAATAGAATCCGCAACAGGCTTCGTCAGCAATACGTACTAAACTAACAAAAAGGACTGCCCCGGATCGTTGGTGGCCCGAAAGTTCCCATGACACTGGCGGCGTTGCCGCGCTGGATGGCCAAGGAAATCTGTTGAGTTTCAGTATGTAATTTACATTTTAGCATTATTCAGGCTGGACAGATTCGATCAATTTCAATTTTGAGTTGTCAATTTACCATTTAAGCTGAATGAAAGTAAATCGTTTTAGCGTGCTGTATATCAATGATTTCGATTTAGCTTGCTAATATAGGGTTGGGTTGGGAATATCCTTGAGAAGTGAAATTTCGTGTAAAGCACCCATTTACCATCAAAATACTTAATTGAAATAATTCAGTCGATTGAGAACCTCTACTGGTTGTTATTAGACAATCGATTTCAGTTTTATAGGAATAGCCCTGAACATTATTACTTCTTTCCACGAACACTGCAACATCAAACCCACACAGAGAATAGTTTTGTCTCAAAAAAGGTAAAACAAGTTACACCACTTTAAGTATTCTTGGAAAAATACCCATCTCGAAAAATTACTCCAAAACTTGTTTGCAGCTTTTCCCCAAACAACATTGTTCACTACTCAGTTCTGTTGTATCCACAGTACCTACTTCTACCTCGCAGTAAGTCAACTAACGCAATTTTTCGGTTGTGTAAAAAAAAACTTACCATCAGATTCTTATTTCTACTGGATCCGACACCCGACAGCAACAATTTCGCTTGTATGTATGCTGCGTATTCATTATATTTATGTACCTCTATATATATTTATGTAAACATGTTGTATAGGAGTACCGTTTCTATTTATTTGTTGCTTGAATTTCCCACAATCTTTTCCGCTTTGCCTTAAGTTTTGACTGGTAGAGAATGCCATATGGCATTAAGTCAAATTTTGGACAATAAATTTCTTTTGTGAAATAAAAATTAAATAAATAAACAGCGCTCAAACAGGACAACGAGCACCTTGAATCCCTTCTGTGTCAAGGAACATGAACTATCTCCTGTCGTGTGCTTTGAACCACGCAGAAACGGTGTCAGTTACTGTCCGTTATTCATATTTCAGACGCATTAAGGTGACCATACTTATCTGACGAGATGCTATCTGATGCGCCCTGACGCCTTGCACAAAAGGAACCGTCATGTCGGATCGCATCAGATGACTGGTCACGACACTTGTGACGTCTTGACGTCAGATAAGTGTCAATCCGGGATTATACTAGCCGTCATGTGGTGTAACATGGTGTTAAAATCAGGTGCATCTACTATAGACATCTATTTAATATCAGCTTTGCCCGCAAAAATTACTATCGGCACACTTTTTTCAGACGAGTCCCTAGTTTTTATAATAAGTATCTGATCGATATTGATCCTTTTCATAAATCATTGTTAAGTCTCAAAATGTTACTTAAATGTAAGTTATTATTCTAAATGTTACTTTTTTCTCTCTTTAAATTCGTACCATGTATACTTATACTTAACACCAAAATTACATGTGATTGTGTCTTTACTCATACACTGATACTGCGTCGTGGACCGGTATAAATCATATTCTTTTAAGCTTTTTGCTTTTTATGTCTTATGATTAGGTTGTTTTATTAACATAAGTATGATACATTAATGAACCTCCAGGTCTTTATGCTTTATGTTTGTTGATACTCTATGTGTACCCCATTTAATTTATTTATGTGACTGTTTATGTTTTAAACAATTAAAAAAATATAAAAAAACTCTCTTGCATAGTGCTTGAATCAAAGCATATCAAACTAATATTATAAATGCGAAATACACCCCAGTCTATATGCTTACTTACTGTTCGGGTAACATTTTTTACACTGTGACGTAACGGTGCAAACGTTGTTTCCACCACTGTTCCGTGAAATCATCCCTTTTCAAACGGGTTTATGAATGTACACACGTAGTATTTGCACAGGTTAAGTCCAAATGATATTTGTGAAGATTGTTCAAATTTCACATTAGATTTTAGAGAACAGGATGTCGTCTCGCTCATATTTAAAGTAGCCCAACTTGGTAAGTACATAGGTACCTCACAAACTTCCATGAAGATCTGAGGTGTAATCACGTAACGTTTTGAACGCGCGTTCGCAAGGGCGGCACTGGTGCGTTCCGTAGGAGATCCCAGAGCCGTCCGAAATGCGTCGAGGACCATCGGGGGGTTTTTGATCGGTGCGAGTCCGACATAACCTCCGCGCTGTCCCCGTGGCGTGGAGGTATCCATAACGGATTTTCCTCCCATATAAAAAAAGGTAGATCCAACTGTCATTTTTCCATATAAAAAGTGACATTTAGACCTACCTGACGCGCGTACCATGCGTTACGCGATCGACCCGCTGGCCGAAGGGTGTATGTACTTTTCAGAATATGTTATTGTGTTGTGTTATAAGAATATTTATATGTATGTTAGTTTGTAAGGTATTTGTAATTGCCTTGTTTCCTGACGCAAATCCTACTAATATTATGAATGCGAAAGTTTAGATGTTTGGATGTTTGTTACTCAATCACGCAAAAACGGCTGAACGGATTAACATGATGGTGTACATATATACATATATAGAACACTTTTTATTCCAGGAATCATCCCCTAAGGGGAAGAAATGGGGGGTGAAAGTTTGTATGGAGCTACGATATAAATGAGTTCCACGCGGACGAAGTCGCGGGCAGGAACTAGTATGTAAATAAATAAAAATTAACAGTGTTGATAACACTACTATTATCATTGAGCTAGTGAAATTAACGTTACATATACATATGTCTAACGAAGAGAACAGTAACGGCAAATCTATTCTTAAAACAAACCTTAAATCTTGCACACATAAGGTTCCTTATCATTTCAGATCCCTTACACGTTCCCCTGAAAGCGTGTGAATTGTCTTGAATGCAACACGCCATAAAATGTTGTAATTTTACGTGTTATAGTATTTGGACGGCCTCAAACTGACGGCATTTTATTTCCTATTGTGCCATGGCACATAAAAATCTGTTGCTGTAGATCATAACCCTGTAAAAGATTTTTGTACCTAATATCGAAGGAACGATCACTCGATTCATATGAGTGGATTGCAAAAAAATTTTACATAGTTAAGAGCTTTAATCTAATCTATTAAAGCATAGATTAGATTAAAGCTCTTAACTATGTACAATTTTTTTGCAATCCACTCATATATTTTTTACAATACTCCGTTTAACTAGCAAGGCGGTACATGTTCACGGCCCTCCTGACGGTATGTCAGGTCACTGCAGTTTATAGAAGCGTGCAAATCCAATAGGACTCATATATGCCCTTTTCCGACCCATTAAATAAAAATATACACAGTCCTTTCCTATAGAACCCCATTACGTAGGCTACCAATATGGATGAAAAAGGCTTACAAAATGACATTGTCTCATTCGTACTTACCATGCTAGAAAAGTAAGGTAAGTCGTTCCCCTGACTGCTAGTGACGTCAGCGCATCTATGTCATCAGCAAAAAAATTAAAAATTAATGGCGGACTGTTTAGTGTGTTGCCGATGTGAAAGTAAATTACCCGAGTAAATTGCATTACTTCACTTAGGTGCTTTCTATCAATATTTATGTGGAAAAACTTATTGTAACATTCACCTCAAATAAATTGTTACGCTGGCTAACATTTTTTAAAATATCAATCGTGCAATAAGTAAAATTCTTGTTTGTATGGAACATTTTCAATGGCAATAATTGTGAACTTTGCATAATGGGAACATTTTTGTGACGTCGGGAATGACTTACCTTGTTTAAGTCTACCATGGTACTTACTTAAAGATGAATTAATTTGTACCACCTAAATAGAAAAATTATGTCGGTTACAAAGTTATATTGTTGGGTAACCAATTTGGGCAAAAGCAACTCCGTAAAGGGAACTTCTGTAGAACAACTTAAATAGTCCACAAGGGTGCGTGTAAAAACCGACATAAAGATCGTGGGACAAGGTGTGGAATTTTTATAGAAATGGGCAAAATGTAGTGCCGAATTCCGGTGATACGTTTTATTGTAGCCTTACGGCCGTGGCATTATTTAACCCATTCCCGGCCCGTGACGACACATATGCGTCCCTACGCCGTAGTAGCTTTCCGCTACGTACGAGGAAAACCACCGGATCGGCTACGAGCGTAGCACGTAGCGATTCTGGGCACTGAATGTGGCTGGTAAAAGATCAAATATTTTTCAACTATTCTGCTTTCAAGCTTCTTGTTCTTCTGTCGTATTAGGCATGGCTGAAGGACGTGACGGCTGGGGGCTCTCTTCATCATCATTCTCCAAGTATTCGGTCTTGGGCTGTGCATGATACACCTGGGCCTAAAGGAAACTCTTCTAAGGCCACTTCCGCATTTGGAGGTGTGTTGAGCACACCCACATGCAGCACACCTTCAAACGCGGACATATTGACGCACAGCCTAAACCGCTGGTTCTAGAAATTCCAAATTTGGCATTAGGTTCATTATAAGGTCTAGGGGTGCACTAAGAAAGGTTTGTAGCCGTGGCGTTATTTAAACAAATGCTGGCTGTCTTGGGCTTGATGCATGATACACCTGTGGGTGTAAATGAAACTCTTCAGAGCCCACTTCTGCGTTTGGGTGTGGTGTCGGTGCGATTGTAGTCCAGATTCGTAACAGTGCACCCATATTTCATTGAGTGCTTCCTGATTGGCGCAGGATGCCCTGATGTAGTACTGGATGCGGAGTTTGTTTCATTTAAAATGACGAAAATGCACTTAACGTAGGACTTTACAACTTCATTATTTGCTAAATATGAAACGAAAAGTAAACAAAGGGACGTCACACAACTTTACTGACCGAAGCGTGACACGTGTACAGTCAAGGACATTGATTGTTGAGCCATTTAGGTTTTGAAATTTTGGTTTTTTGATAGTTAAACTTTGAGTGGTCCAGTATAAACTGAGCTCTAAATGGCTCAACTATTTGTTCTATTGTATATGCGTAAGTGCTTTACAACCCTGCTTGAAGTTAACAATTAAAAAATATATGTCCTTAATGGTTGGTTTGTTCTCGAGTCTTGGATGTTTAATATCTATTTAAGTACCTATAAATTAAAACTCATACAATAATCTACTTATACTAAACTAAGGATAAATAAACTAAAAATGAAATAAAATATTTACAAATAAAAAATTGGTTCAAGCTCGGAACCCGGGGGCCGGGTGCCCACAGAAGGCTGGCAGTATTGCCGCGCTGGATGGCGATACTGACGCGCTGTGCAAGGTACGCACCAGCCTTCTGGTCACCTGACGCGTCGACAAGACGCTTTGCCATTTGGTTGGTTGGTTTTAAGTACTTTCGTAATTTTAAGTAAAACTATACCACCTCGCTTCGGCGCAATACAATACTGACGCAAATGTAATACTGACTGTATACCGACCAGTAAAAAAATATGGTCCATATCAGCAATTTCTTAGTGAAGTAGAAAATACCGCTTACAGATTCCGCCCTGCGAAATGCGGAAAGCCTATGAATTATCTTGTAGAAACAAGCTTTTATTATTCCTTCAGATTAAGGGATCCTCAGACCACTAGTCTCAGAGTAATTTGTGCCTAGACCAGCCAAGACTAATTAAGAGGGAGCAAACAGAAAAGTTTTCTCGACGTTGCCGAAGGCTGCCCTAATTCTCTTTTTAGACATTAATCACAAAAAAACAAGCAATTTGCTACATTTCTAATGAAACAAAAGATAGGGTTGTCAGAAGGTTTATGTCAGAATAACATAACGATGCTATCGAAATCTAATTATGGAGCATAAAGAAATATTAATATATTTTTCGAAAGAACCGTAGAATATCACTAGTCGTTTTGAAACAGTAGAAAATTTTAAGTATATATTATAAGTTTGTAATTTAAGTTTTAAACAGCTCTTTTCATTACAATAATTATTTTGAGTTGGTAATTAGTGTCGATAAAATATTGAAGAACAAGATACATTTATTCGTCGTTTTATTTTAGAGCCTAAGCGCTTAAAAAGAACCGTCCAATCGAAAATTTAAAATGCCTACATTGCGAATAACATAATTCATAAATTGGTGAATATTCGACTAAACCCACCAACCATTTTTAATTTCACCCATTGCTCGCTACGTAATATTATTGCTACGAATCCGGTTGTTCATTATTTTACGACAAGATTCCAGAATATTCTATAGAAACTTAGCACCAAGCAATTGGACAGAAAATGGCGTCCTATTGTGAGTCCTAACCGAGATATAGCACTTGTACACAAAAGCGCTTTGAGTTAAGCCCGGATTCAATTCAATTTGAGTCTTAAGACCATGACAATATAATTTAGAATTGGTTTAGCTCGGATATAGGGTGGAATCTCTTTTGGATCTGCCAGGTTTCCGGGTATTCGATATTGTTTGTTCGTTGCCTGAAGTACCTACCTTAGCTTGAAAATATCTGTCACTATTATATTTTGTATTGTACCTACTTGTATTGCTTTTACGTCATTGATCATCCAACACGATTCTTAGGCAACTTTCGCATTTATCGTAAGGAATAAGTATGCGGTATTTTATACTTTATCGTTTAGTTGTCGTTTATTTGGTTAAGTAGTGACCCGGCCTACGAAGTCAGAGGTCCTGGGTTCGAATCCTGTTAAGGGCATTTATTTGTGTTGATTACGAATATTTGTTTCTGAGTCATGGATGTTTTCTATGTATGTAAGTATTTAGTTATCTACCTTTTTTTATGGGAGGAAAATCCGTTATGGATACCTCCACGCCACGGGGATAGCGCGGAGGTTATGTCGGACTCGCAACGACTAAAAACCCCCCGATGGTCCTCCTCGACGCATTTCGGACGGCTCTGGGATCTCCTACGGAACGCACCAGTGCCGCCCTATCGTCATGCCCCAGTGGTATCTACCTTTTTTTCCGATTGCAGCCCCCAACTGCAACCGTGTACCACCCCGAGGACCCCTTTTAGTCGCCTTGTACGACAGGCAGGGGATACCAGTTATCTACCTAAGTATGTTATATCGTCGTCTAACACCCATAGTGCAAGTTTTGCTTAGTTTGGGATTAGGTCGATTTGTGTATTATTCCGAAATATTTACTTTTCTGTATACTGTCAGTATTTATATCATTTGCGCAGTAGTAAATATTGCACGGACGCGGCGCGGTACGCAAGAAGTACCACATTCGTACCGCCCAAGTTCCGTGTATCGCGGAAATCAGCAGGAAGCTCTTCTACATTTTTTTATATGATATTTTAGAATGTTCGATAAAATTCAATAGTCAACTATTATTTTTATTTCATGAAAATAATATCGCTTCATGCAAAAAATAAACAACACGTGCGAGACACGTGCGAGTCGGACTCGCCCACCGAGGGTTCCGTTAAAATTACAAATGTATTATAGTTTTTAGATTTTTATCAAATTTCATAGTACTAGGTCAACGGAAAGTACCCTATAAATTTTGATTCCCTTGACAGTGTCGAAATATACGTAATGAAAATACCCTATTTAAATGTGCCGCGCAGTCAAGAATCTGTACTGACTTAACTGATAGTTGACACTGACAGCTGACAGCTTACTGACACCACACCCAGCTCGCATTTACAAATATCGCCATTTTTTTTTTAATGACGACTGAGGTAAAATTAATCCGCCAGCAATGCATCCCAATCTAAACTTCTCTTCACGTCTAAACAGCTGAACCGATTTGCATGAAATTTGGTATAACGATAGTTTGAGACCCGGGAAAGGACAAAGGATAGCTTATATCCCGGAAATCAGGCCCTAAGGGGGTAAAATGAGGGGTGAAAGTTTGTATGCAGCTACGATAAAAACGAGTTCCAGGCGGAACGAGTCGCGGGCAAATAGCAAAAATAGTAGTTTCAATTTTTTTTTTAAAGTTAAGCATCCTTTCAGTTGGTACATTAGGTAATTATCTTTTAGAGTGGCCAGTTAACCCGCTTATTGTTAATAGTTTCGAAGTTCAAACAGGAAAGTTTGAGTGTTCAGAACAGAGCCAATTAGAAATTTAATCGATTCATACAGCCTATTACAAAGGAAAAGTTTCTAAAGGTTAGATTAACGTTTTCGAAAACATTACACCAAGTTTCAGATAAATTTGTTCGGTTTTAACAACCTGTATTTACTCCAATTTTGTTTCATTCAAGGAAATATTTAATATTATATAGTTTGTACGGAACCCTGGGTGCGAGTCGCTTCACCGGTATTAAGTGCTGTTAAGCGAAACTCGGTGAATGAAAGTTATAAAACGATCCTTGTCATGTGGTTGCACAAAGTTTCACCTTCAAGACATGGCCCCCTTTAATTAATCCTATCCTACTAATATCATTAATGCGAAAGTTTGGATGTTTAGATGGTTAAGTGTTTTTAGGGTTCCGGTACCTCAAAAGGAAAAAACGGAACCCTTATAGGATCACTCGGTTGTCTGTCTGTCCGTCTGTCACAGCCAATTTGCTCCGAAACTACTGGACCGATTGTACAAGGGGGCCACTTTTGGGGGGTAAACTGGAAAATTAAAAAAAAAAAAGTTTCGCAAACTGTATTGTGTGACATATCAAATGAAAGGGATTGTTGTAATCTCAGATATTTTTTTTTTATAATTTTAGCAAAAATAGATTTGGAGTAATTTAGGAAATAAGACGAAAATTGACCATCCCCCTCCCCCCTTATCTCCGAAAATACTAGGCTTAAAATTCTGAAAAAAATATGGAAAATAGTTCCTTGCCTATTGATTACAGGAAAACCTATAAGAAGTTCGAGTATTCAAAGTAACGGGAAAATTCTCAATATTTTTGTGTATTTTGTATGGAGCGCCTAATGCTTAGAGAATAGGAATTTTACGAAACCCACACCACGCGAGTTGAACTCGCACTTATCCGGTTTTTTTACTCAATCACGCTTCAACGGCGTGGAGCCAAAATTTGGAGCAAAATTTCATCCAAATCGTCCACCGATTTGGATGAAATTTTGCACGAAGATAGTATAAAGCCTGTATTAAAATATAGAATAGTTTTTATCTCGGATCCACGCAGACAAATCCGCGGGCGGAAGCTAGTAAGTAAAATAAAATTAACTATTAAACAAAGACAGAAACATCTCGTTTTAATCCCGGCGCAGCAGGGATACCGCCAGTTTATTTTCATGAATAATGTTAAAAAACGCTGGCGTGCGAGAATTTTACTCTCCTTTATTATTTTAAGTGACTGGTTGGCGAAAGAACACAGATTTATTTCTAGGTATACTTTTCCTTGTTGTTCATTGTTATGGTTAAATAAATCCCATCAAAACATAAATGTGAAAGGCTGCCAAGTTATGGATTTTTATATTCGCTACTTCTTGAGAAAATTGGAAATTATTTGAAAAAGCCATTTAAAGGCTGAATGCGGATATTCCATAGCTGTGCTTATGTATCTTGTAAGAAAAAAAAATGTTGTGACATTGACAGTTATTTTCTATCTTGTCATTGCCAATGTCAAATGTCAAATTCCAGACTAGAAATCCCGAAAACCACGCGGTGGCTTTCGCCCTTCTTAGATCGTCTTATACTTAATCCCGATTACACTATCCGCTATCACTTCGGAGCCTGTCATCCGCTTAGCGGCATTTTGTTTGCCACTGCATAGAAGTCTGCACAGCATAGTTTTCTTGTAATTTATGAAATTTGGTTACGTGTCATCTTATAACGTGCAAAAATAGTTATTTACGTCACACCTGGCAGCAATTACCGCATGCTACGCGTGCTACTTACTACGTCGAAGGCGGAGGGCTTTTGATGACTCGAGTTTCCAATATTCTTACGCTCAATGTTTTTTTATTAGCGAAGAAAAAAATAACTACAAAAGACAGACAAATCTAAGTTTCATACAACCGCACCAATCAAAAATTGACAATATTGACAAGTTCAGTACCAGATCAGTGCTAGTGGAGCGCGCAGCTTCAATATTTCAACCAATCACGGAGCAGTATTCTTGCGGCGCTTGGCCAACTAGTTTTTTTTTAACCAATCACAGAGCAACTAAATTTGCTTAAGCCAATCAGATCACACAAAAGTTCATTACTCCCTAGGGAATACAAACTCGCCGTAACTCCCGCGAGAACTATTTAGGCCATTGTCCTTCTGTATACAGGCATAGAATAACACCATTTACGAGTAAGTGTGATGAAAACATACCTATTATTATTCTCTTAACAAAAAAACCGGGCAAGTACGAGTTCAACTCGCGTGGTGAGGGTTCCGTAAAATTGCTATGCTCTAAGCATCAGGCGCTCCATACAAAATACACAAAAATATTCAGAATTTTTCCGTTACTTTGAATACTCAAACTTCTTTTTAGGCAAGGAACTATTTTCCATATTTTTTCAGAATTTTAAGTCGCGTAGTTTCGGAGAAAAGGGGGCGGAGGGGCGAGGGGGGATGGGGGGGGGGGGTCAATTTTCGATGCTTACAACAACCCCTTTCATTTGACACGTCACACAATACAGTTTGCGAAACTTTTTTTTTGAATTTTCCAGTTTAGTCCCCAAAAGTGGCTCCCTTGTTCAGAATTCATTTATTTACTTTACGCGTCCATCTTTGGGTCACCAATTAACATATGTTTACCAAATTTCAGCTCAATCGGTCCAGTAGTTTCGGAGCAAATCGGCTGTGACAGACGGACAGACAGACGCACGAGTGATCCTATAAGGGTTCCATTTTTTTCTTTTGAGGTACGGAACCCTAAAATGGCACACGAATTTACCTGCTAATCGAATTCCCTTCGCGTAAGCCAATTTGATACGTTGGAATCTCGCACACGCCGTGTCAACGTGACAGCTACAATCTGTCATAATTCAGAATAAGAATAGCCCAGGTGAGCGAGGCAATTCCTTCGAGCTCGGGGAATCTACATATTCAATAAGTTGCACGTTTCCTGGTGCTACATCGCGGGTATGGCTTAGAAATATCGACGCAATGTCAACGTCCTATCAAAATTCCTATCACATAACAATCTTTCAACCTTCAATTGCTAGAAGTATCACATAAAACTATAAACAAGCGTGGGCAACATATTTTTTCTTTCTTATATTATGTGACTTTCATTCCTTGTTGCATTCGCCAATGTACACATTCCGCGTGATTTTTCATAACTCAGTGGAATGTTTTGTTTAACATTTTGGCCTGCATGGAATATTGTTATTTATATATTTATTTATTATTATTAAGCAATGGGATACAAAAACTTATCTATTACATTTCCCTGCAAAACTGTTTTAACAGTTTGTCTGCAGGTAGGAGTCTCATTATAGTACATAAACTATTTTGTATACATGTATTATATACTTACGAGTATTGCGTAATATTATTTCGTAAGTACGCACATAAAGCGTCGTGCTAAAACTTGGATGACATTTGCTTGTAGGCAATTGTCACTCAAGTGTTTGGAGTAAATACTTTTTCAAACCTTTTTTAAATATACTTTTATTTGGCTCGTGTCGAATGTCTTCGGGCAAGGTATTTAGTAGGTATGGAAGTCGTTTAGCTAACGTTCTATCTCCAAAGTAGTTACTTACGCGAGGTACTTCATACTTACCCGCAGACACCGACCTAGTGCCATGCTTGTGATCTATCGGTATTGGACTGCCATGGTTGTTTACTGCTAGTAGATATTTATGTTTTAAACTAATAGGAAGGATTTTACAAATTTTAAATAATCTTGAATAATCTCCCTTGCAACTATTTTTTGTTTTCCTATTTACTAGTAGTTTTAAAAATCTAATTTGTAATGCCTCCAGTTTATCTATGTAAGATTTAAATGTGAGTCCGTAACAGTCAAGGGCATAGCTCAATACAGAATTTACTATTGCAAAGTAAAGACATTTCAGTATGTTACTAGGAACTTTATAACTTAGATTGTATCTGCATTTCGTACAAAAAAGAAACAACTTAGAAAAGTTAAAAACCCCCGATATATTCATTTCAAAGTTCAATATCGCAAAAACAGCTGAACCGATTTTGATAAAACACTCGGGTTAAAATTATCTATTATACAAAAAAAAACCGCATTCAAATCGGTCCATCAGTTTGGGAGCTACGATACCACAGACATATAAATAAAATAAATAAATAAATATCGTGGGACAATTCACACCAATTGATCTAGTCTCAAACTAGACAAAGCCTGTACTATGGGACAACGGATAAACATACTTATATAGATAAATACATACTTAAATAGATATTAAACATCCAAGACTCGAGAACAAACATTCGTATTCATCATACAAATATCTGCCCCGACCGGGAATCGAACACAGATACACAAAACATACACAGATACACAGACTCGTTAAACTTATAACACCCCTCTCTTTGCGTCGGGGGGTTACAAAAAAAAATCCTTTAATAAGCTATCGGCGATTACTCGCCCAAGAAACGAACAAAAGATAATAGCTCAAGTGTAAATAAATTTATAGGTCATCGCTGGCGGTGTGAACAGCCAGCTATACACTATAAATATATAACTCTCGTTTTTATTTACACAAAAGCGATTATCTGTTGTTCGTTTCTTGAGCTAGAAAATAGCCGATAGCTCATAGCTTACTCGCTCGCGGTGGGACCAGTGCCTAATGAATGCAATCGTTAAAAAACCGGCCAAGTGCGTGTCGGACCACGCAAAACGAAGGGTTCCGTGCCTATTAAAAAGGTCGTATCGTCACAGAAATTTTACGGCACTTACGTCCTTTTTTTGAGGAAGGCAGTTTTTCAGCAATATCTCGAAAACCTCTGAACCGATCTTGTTCAAAACAATTTTCGGTGAATGAAATTAATAAGCCCTATGTCCATGAATTTTTCCATATTTTTAAAATACACCGTTCAAAAATTAGAGGGGGGGGGACAGAATTTTAGTGACTTTCGGGGCGATTATCTCCGACCCTATTCACTTAATCAAAAAAAATGCTAAGAAACCTTATATTTATTTTGAAAGGCCTATCGATTGATGTGCCACACGGGGGGTCACAAAGAAAAAAAAAAATTTGACTTTTAGTTTTATGTATGGAGTGCACACCTAAAAAAATTTTTTTTTGTCATTTTAATTACAAAACTATGTAGCGGCTAATAAAATACACCTATCCTCAAAATTTTATTCAAATACACCTTATAGTTTTCGAGTAAAATGCCTGTGACATACGGACAGACGGACAGACGGACAGACGGACATGACGAAACTATAAGGGTTCCGTTTTTGCCATTTTGGCTACGGAACCCTAAAAAGAACAAAATCAACTACGAACGTGCTTTTCACAGCAAGCAAGTGATCAGTTAGAAACCACTTTGCGGCTGTAACTGAGTCCCTCGTGAAGTGTCACCTAACTTGTCGCTTGTACATAAATAAGGCTTGTAACAAGCTTTTATTTAACTTGCACTGTTCTTATTATGTAAATATACAGGGTGAGCAATCCAAATGGGTCAGTATGGCGGTTTTGGAAACCATAACAGATAGCGAAATCTTGGCTTAGGAACCATGACGTTAATTTTAGTAAAAAGAAAAACTGCATTCATATACTTACAAAAATACGTGTACCTACTCGGCCCAGGAATCGAACCTGGACTTTTTGAAAAATTAAATTTCGTTATTTTCCTTTGAATATCGGTTATGTAGCTCTTAAATAGTAAATGTTACTAAGAAACATGATATCTAAAACTAATAAAATGCATTGTTTTTAAACAACGAAATTTAATTTTTCAAAAAGTCCAGGTTCGATTCCTGGGCCCAGTACACGTATTTTTGTAAGTATATGAATGCAGTTTTTCTTTTTACTAAAATCAACGTCATGGTTCCTAAGCCAAGATTTCGCTATCTGTTATGGTTTCCAAAACCGCCATACTGACCCATTTGGATTGCTCACCATGTATATAAGTATCTATGAGTGAGTTGTCTGTCAAAATTTGCAATCAATTTTTCAGTCACTTGCCGTTATCCGATTAAGCTGAAATGTTGGTTATTAGTAAAGTTTGGATGACAGTTCAATATTATGGTAACACTGTGCTGATCTGATGATGGAGACAGAAGGTGGACATGGGAATTCAGTATTTAAACGACGTAACCCCCTTGAGTTTGGGCTCGTTAGAATCGTCTCAATGCGTTATTTGATGCTGGTATACAGAAAAGTACGGCAATAAAAGTTTGTAGCAAAAATTATTTTTTTGACAGAAACGTATTTTTGCTGTTGTGTTCTTTGTTGTAATGTTGCTTAATCTCGGAATCGTCGCTGGTCTGCGGGCACCACTAAATCGTAGAAGATTAATGAAAGTTTAATAATTGTTTAATGGAAAATCCTAGGGTTGCATCATATACATGTAGCTTAAAAATCAATAAATTCACCCCTGTATTTCCAAAAGAGGTAGACAAAACCACATTCAATTTAATTAAATAGACTTAATGCGAGACTAGATTTATATCCCCTAAACTACATGAAATGTACATCAACGCTACGAGAAGCCCTTCAGAATATGTCCTTTGACGATACAGAGAAGTTATTTATCGCTCTAAATTAATTTTGTTCTATCTTTCATACCGCTCTTTGTTAAGCTCTTAATTATTTGTACTATTCAATAAGAATGACATTGTATTATATTTTCCATGTGAATAACATGTTCAATTATTCAATTGTTAGCTCTTTCTTGTCTGAAACACAGGGTATCCTAGCTCAGGCACGGGTTATTTTCATCTAATAGTAAGCTCCTAGTCTGTAGTAAATACTGATGTACATTATGTTTTATCAATAACAAATATAATTATTATTAATTTTCTGTGTCAATTCTAGCAATTTGTGATATTGCAGTGACCGTTTCTAGCGTATCGCCCAAAACACACCTCAATCCAATCCCGTAGTCGTCTTTCACACCAAGAGGATAAAATGAATTATCTTATCACCATTATTCGCTCATAACCCCGCCCTAACGCATGACTGATTAAGCCGCAAACTACCAGATATCCGGCAAAATCCTCTGCAATATGGCCCGTTAGTTCCGGAATAGAACAGAATAGAATAGATTTTTTTTTGTATAAAACCGGGTAGGTACAAAATAGGGATGATAATAATATTCGCATTCGCATTCGCATTCGCATCAACATTCGCATTCGCATCAAACGATGCGAATGTTTTGCGAATGCGAATATGATAATGTGCAACTCGGCCGCCTGCCGCCGAGACGCCCAATCGCGCCAACCCGTATTACGTGATTCAGTTTGACTAATAGAAAGCACTTTTACTTGGGTAGTGACTTGTGATTGCTTGATTAGTTTGGCTTGTTTTGTTTTGATACCTTTTTTTTTAGTGTACTTCCTTAATATTCGCATTCGCATTCGCACATTCGCATTCTAAATATTCGCATTCGCATTCGCGAATGTATTAGAACTGACATTCGCGACATCTCTAGTACAAAAGTATACAGAAACATGATATGGGTTCCAACAATTTTACCCTTTTCGGGCATCAATTTTAAATCTTAACCTACATATTATTTATACAAATTACTACATTGTAGAAAACCTTATCTATTAGAAACATTTTCAAACATCTTTTGAATTTATTTCCTTCTAGGCTTTGTATTTCTACAGGAAGATCCCACTGGGTCGAATTGTATCCGAAAGGGCCCTCAACAGGAAGATTGTTAAAAATGCGTATGGCTGATATGTACTTTTGTTATATATGGATGGACTCACTTTTGGGACGGTTATATTATATTAATCGCGGTGATTATGGACTGGATTCTATGGAACCGGTGTTGTGAGTAGCGTTTTAGGTACAGTATAAGTCAGCCCTTTGTATTTTAAAGGAGCCTTGCCCGGTTGTATTTTAAAGGGGCTCGTGGTCCGCTTTGGTATCTAATCCCAAGATTTGGCAACAGCACTATGTAGTTTAACGGAACCGACTGCTATTGTGATTTTCCGACCCAGAGGGAAAACAAGACCTTGTTGGGATTAGACCGGTTTGTTCACAATGTTTTCCGTCTCCTAAAAGCTACTTACCTAGTCAGGTGAGGGGTACGCGTGATGCCATTGCCCTGACTCTAGCCTGAATGCTGCCAACAGCCTGGCTCGGACGAAGAGTCGATCAGACTTTATGGCAGCGGCGGAAGCTAACGAGTCCCAAGCCCTTTGTATTTTTAGGCTTGATGGCAAAGTTAGACTCGATCCAGCTAGCCAGGTATTCCTATTCGCATATTTTTTTTTGCAAAACAAGAAAAATCGAAGTTTATACAAAACAATTTAACCTTACAAAGTTTAAAAAGCTGTTATGACGTCAGTTTTTTTTTCTCAATTCACTTTTTCGAAATTAAAATCAGATATTTTTTTTTATTTCCGGCTCGCAAGCTAAATAATTCATTCATTCACTGCTACGCTACGCTCGTAGCACTACGCCGTAGTCCGTAGCATCTTGATTTCCAAATGTAGATAAAAGCGCCCCTAGTGCATGACGTGTGTGTGTGTATTCTCCCCACGACGTAGTTATAACGAAGTGTCAGAACAAGCTTGCAACGCATTGATATCATGCTGGCATGGGAAGTGTCGAAGCGAATCGATCTCTAGAATATCAAAGCGGCCGGAAATTGTGTGTCGTACTTATTACGGAATACGGATATAAGCTAGCACGTACGCTCGCTTTGTTTGAGGAATGATACTGCTGATTTGTACGATGGCGGCATATAAGCACACGGTGCATGGTAGTTTACCGTGCGCTTATTTGCTAGAGTTAGTTAGTTTTACTGGGCATTTTTCGCAATTCGACATCCAAAGTGCCTATTTTGCGTGAAACGGCGGGGTAGCGCTAGCGCTACTCTAACCTATTTGCTAGAGTATTTTTCTTTCTCGTGTGGACTTGAGAATGGAAAGGGGATAGCAGGGAAAAACATTATGTTTTTGTGACATAACGCCTTCATCTCTTCGATTCCAATTTTTTTTTCCATTTTTTAATCTGCGATAAGTCACGACGACTATGAGCAGATGAGTTGACAGAGGTTGGCGATTGGCAAGGTAGGGCCATTGCCCTAGCTTCCCCTAGTCAGGCAGCACATTGGCTCTCTTGAGTCTCTTTATTATACAAATCCGATTTTTATTGTTATTATTCCTTTATTATTATTATTATACAAATTTGTTTTTCTTTATAAAATTATTGTTGTGTAAATATCACTAAACTAAATTTATTAATTATGTACCTATGTCCTATGCTTTTGTATCCAGTTTTGAACAGTGGATGTTATTTGTACTATAATTAAATAGCGATACACCTTCTTCTTCTTTGTATCCCATCTTAAAATATGTATGTGTTCTTGTTTATGTTTCAAATGGCTTTTTAATGTGTTTAACTTACCTGTGTTTTATGTCCCATCTTGCATATGGTGTTGCTCCTCCATTGGTTTGTGTGTGCTGTTTTGTAATTTTCTTAATTTACCTTCTATCTCTGTTGTTTTACTTTTACTTACTTTTAATTCTCATTGTTATGTTATAAAATTTATTGGGGTCTGCTTGTGGTACTCATGGCCGGTTTGGAGGCCATGCGTACCACAAGCACCGTGACACTTCACTTTGGGTCTCGCCGGAAGATCAGCGCCGGCTCGTGAGTCGGCATTATGCTAAGGCGAGACCTTTTCGTGACATTTGTGTTAATTTTGTTTTGTTTTATTTTAATTTTACTTTTTTTAACTGTCATGAATAAATGTTTTTCTTCTTCTTCTTCTTCTTTATTATGTTTGGCTTAAGAAGCATCTGTGATAAGGGGTTTGGATGAGATGCTAGTCGATCTTTGTAATAGTTAGCTGTGTATCGTTTTGCCTCTTCAAGCATGGTTGGGATTTCTAGATACTCGTGGATTTCTGAGTTGCGAGCGTACCAGGGCGCCGATGACAATACCTTTAGGATGTTGTATCCTTTGAATTCCAAATGGCCGATTATTTTCAACGTTCATCAAGTGAGTAAATTTTAAATTAGGACACTTAGATTTTAGCTTATTTTAGGCTGGTTAGTTTTCTACGTCAACGATTGTCATCTGATATTCTTTCAGATTCTACCAATAATGTTGAGTTGTCAAGTGTCCATTTGTGTTGAATGACAGTAAATCATACACTGAGTGCTTCATTATTTTCCGGTCCATATATGGAGGTTATTTTTAGAGCAGCCACCTCCTGTCCTCTATCTATTTAGAGCCTACCACACACGGCAGGGGCGTTCAGCCTTTGGTGACTTTTCATATATGTCAACATGTTGGAACTATATGTATCCATACATTTAGGTTACCATGTCCATAACTTAAGGACCCCTTGTAATGTAAAGCATTTATCTATTATCTCTTCATTTATTATTATTCATCTTAAGTTAGGTTTTTACAATATTAACATAAAAAGTAAAATATAAAACAATACATACAAAATATAAAAACCTAACCTAGGGTGCCGCCGGCAGCGAGGCGGGGCCTAAACTACCGGTGGTCAGGGCGACAGAGAGAGGAACCTCCTGACTATCCGCGCCGTGTCCAGGAGTACCGCCTTCTGTATCTGACCCAAGGGTCAAGACCCAGCCATCTAGCGAGAGTATCTTAAGGTGGCGGTCCAGTCTATTATTATTATTAGCATATTATTGTATTGTTTCTCTCTGTAACTGCTTTGTTTGTGTGAGGTGTTCAATAAAGATTGTATTGTATTTGTATTGTATTGTATTGTAAACTATTTTTTATAAAACATTTTATTTACTTATTTAAAGTTTATTGTAAAATTATATTTTGCCCCCGACTTTTTTTGCTCCCCTTTTCACCCTCTACTACCTCTACTACTCTTTCACCCTTCAACACTTTCTATGCCAAGAACCCGCCTAGCGGGCGCCTACGCCGTAGTAAATAATCTGCTACTATAAATAAACATTTAGAAATCGGCTAGCGAGTATGCCCATTCGGTTACAATGCGGCTGCCAAACGGCGGTCGTGGGTTCGAATCCCGTATGTGTTTTTAGGAACTTATGTACAGAATATCATTTGATATTTACCGTTAGCTTTTCGAAGAAGGAAAACCATCGAGAGGAAAACTGCATACATCTGTGAAAAAAATCAAAGATGTAAGTGAAGTCTCCAACCCGCACTGGGTCAGCGTGGGGACTACTGTCCATTTCCTCCTACGTTTGTAGGCTGATTTAGGTATAATACACTAGCTTCCGCCCGCGACTTCGTCTGCGTGAACCCGAGATAAAAACTATTCTTTATCTTTTAATCCAGACTATAAACTATCTTCGTGCAAAATTTCATCCAAATCGATTGAGCCGTTTAAGCGTGATACATCCAAACCTTTAAACATCTAAACATCCAAACTTTCGCATTTATAATATTAGAAGGAAGTAGGATTAGTAGGATGTATGTATCATCATCATCATCATCATCATCATCATCATCATATCAGCCCAAAGACGTCCACTGCTGAACATGGATGTATGTATATATCAGCCTATTGCAGTCCACTGCTGCCCCTATTCTGTAACTTATCTTAAGCTCACCTCAACTCTCACCCACAAATATATCTTGACACCGCGATGCGTAGTAACTAGGCGTAGGTAGAGGTCTAGTTCCGTTAGGCGTGACGCGTGGGGTGAGGCGCATGAGCGCGTAGCGAATAACAGCCCAGGAGCCGTAGCATGGTTGGCCTTATCACGCGACAAGTGACAAGATAAGAGCGTCGTCTCGTTCTATCGAACGGTGTCAGCCAGTGACGCACGCTCTATCCTATCACCTGTCGCGTGACAAAGCCAACCATGCTACGGGGCCTGAATCCTCCCCCAAGGCACCTTCGCCACAAGCAACATGACAAGTGCGGCTTGGCAAAAGTAGTGTTGAATGCCCTCCGGCTAGATGGACTAATGACTTGAAGAGGGTAGCTGATAGTGATTGAATGGCAAAAGCGTTAGAGCGGGTCTTGATTTAATTATTTATTATTACCATAAAATTTCCTTATTTTCGATATCATTTACATATCAATTTAGTAAATGAGCGATAATTATCTGTATCATTAATCCAGTGTACGATGAATAATTCATTCGTATGAGCTCACAATGGATTGGACAAAATGGCGGGCGAGACAATGTTTCCCTTCAATAACCGCAGTTTACGTGATCGGCATCGTAATGTATAAAGAATATACCGTGAACACAGTGTAGTCAAGAGAGTAGGCCGTATCTATGACCTATTCTCTTAACCAATAGGCCAATTTCATTTTCTTGAGAGATAGCATTGTACAGATTGTATTGACTCCCCCTTTTTTAATTACTTTCCACCTTTTATTTTATGTTCAAGAGCGGGATTAGAAAAAAAAAAGAATCTTTAGATAATCCCTAAATTAAAAACAAAAATATGTATGTAGGCATGCGCAGATCAACGCACTGGTTTGTCTATGTTATTCCAAACAGTTAATACGTGTTGGGATGTCCACCATTTTGGGTTAATGCCCCCAGCCCCGTAAGGACATCATTTTTACCCCATATTTTTTCACAAATGTTGCATGAGGATGTTATTATTTTGAAGTGATATGCTTACCAATTTACAAGCCTTTAGCTCATGGATTCAAGGAGTTCCCATGCAAAGATTAACCCCATTTTTTCGACCTAATTTTTATAATTTTTTAAGCCTTAGCCTGGCCGAAGATCCACTTGACGTTTTTGTGAAAGTTGCATATTAATCCATTCAATCATAGTGTAGTACTTAAATCCGCTATCAAATCAGTATTTAGACGAATCTAGTAACGTAGTTAAAATATTGTGAGCCAATTTCATAAGCTCATACGAATAACCCCTTTCAGGATATTGGAAATACGATCCAGCCCCAAAAAAATGTTACTCGTAATATGAATTTCAGGTGAAAACCCAGAGCAAATAACGTTGGCATTATGATTCAATCTGATATAATCCCGAACTGTAGGACCCTTAAAGCCCTTATCGAATGATATTTTTATAATTGGCATGAAGTACGAAAAATGGTTGCATGAAAAGGTTCAAGTGTACCTTTCTGAGAGCCTTCGAGAGGATGTCAAGATTAGGAAAGGCTGGCTTATTTGGGTTTTCTTACGCGATTACCTGAGGGATGATCTCGTAACTTTTCAAACGTTCTCTAGGACAATTCAACTGTCATTTTCCCATACAAGAAGACATTTATATCTTCCTGACGCGCGAACAATGCGTTACGTCATAATATACTCACGTGCTAACCAATTTCAAGAATAGATACGTAATGTGTTTTTAGTCTAATCGTCGCACAAATAAAGCTTTTATAATCGACCAAGTTTATACAATTAAATTAAGTAACGAGATTTAAACAACATCGTCAAGAATTTTTTTTCGAAAAAGAAAAGATTTCATTTCAAACGTAAGTACTGAATTTTCTCTTACTGAATAAAGTAGTTTTCTTAAGTGTTTTTGCGTGTAAAAGAAAAGAAACCCGAGTCAGTTCGTCTCGCCGATACAAAAAATATAGGTGAGTTTAAGTTATTATTTTCCATGGAATGAATCCCAAGGTAATAAGCAGACATGAAATATATTCCTGTTTCTAAAAAAAAGCACACGTTTTTGTACCGTTTTGCCTCAAATACATAATGCATGTGGATCCCTTAGGGAACCTTTTTCCTAGAATGTTTGTGATCTTGGTATGAAATTAATTCTACTGAATTAGAATAGAATAGAATAGAATATTTTATTTGTAGAAAATGGTTATTGATATTATTGAAATCGAATTGATTTCAATTTAAATTTTAATATCGCGCATGCGTGCGCAGTGATACTGTCAGAGCTATTTTCCAGCGTGTAAATGACAGTGTAACAAAAAAAAAAGTTTTTAGTGCAATATTGTAAATTGAACTCTAATGGTTTGGTTTTTATTAACACGTATAAGCTTTGTTTAAACAACACCCAAATGTCATTTCGTAATGATTGCTATCGATGTATACGAAGTTTTTTAGGGTTCCGATACCTCAAAAGGAAAAAACGGAACCCTTATAGGATCACTCGGTTGTCTGGCTCAGCCGATTTGCTCCGAAACTACTTTTTTTTTTTTTTTAAGACAAAAGAAATTACAGTTTATAGTTTTTATATAAACTCGCCAAACTGTGACGTTTGATGGCGAGAAACGCTCATGTTCTATACTAGAATAACCTATTTAATTATATCTAACATTTTCTATTTATACTTAACATTCTTATATGATATCTTTATGGTTTTACCCTGTGCTTGTGTACAATAAAGTGCTTACATCATGCATTTAACTTAACAACTGGACCGATATAGTAGAAATTTGGTACACATATGTAAATTGGTGACCCAACGATGGACGCGTAAAGTAAATTAATGAATTCTGAACAAGGGGGCCACTTTTGCGGGGTAAACTGGAAAATCAAAAAAAAAAGTTTCGCAAACTATATTGTGTGACATATCAAATGAAAGGGGTTGTTGTAAGCATGTCAGATATATTTTTTTTATAATTTTAGCAAAAACAGATTTGAAGTAATTTAGGAAAAAAGACGAAAATTGACCATTCCCCCTCCTTATTTCCGAAACTACTAGGACTAAAATTCTGAAAAAAAATGGAAAATACTTCCTTACCTAAAGATTATAGAAAAACCTATAAGAAGTTTGAGTCTTCAAAAACACTATGAAATTTAGATTATATACGGAACCCTCACCACGCGAGTTCAACTCGCACTTGTCCGGTTTTTCTTTTCTAATAGTAATAATCTTTACTTTACAAAATCAAATAAATATTTACAACAAGTATAAAATAGAACGAACAGTTGTATGTAGAGCGGGGTTAGGGGGCGATGTTGGGTAGAGCGGCCCCGTCGTTGAAGCCGAAAAAATGTTTTACGGATCTGAATCTGTGTCGAGTCCAGCGAATGCACATACTTGTGGCTCGGATTATGGATAGTATGATTTTTGACCTTAATCAGCCAATTATTTTATTGACGACTAATTCTAAACTTTTTCCAGCAAACTCGGTAAAATCATCATAGTTTTGAGGAAGCCTATAATCTGGAATTACTCCGTAGTAACCTTGTCTTGTCTTTCATCAGGGATAGTCATGTATGATACCAGCCCTGCTAGCATAACTTGACTCTCTACTCTACCCGCGCGCGTGATAGACTATCTGTCCTTTTTGACAGCATTAATAAGAAAGCGACGGACAATCTATCTCGAGCGCGAGTAGAGTCGAGAGTCAAGTTATGCTAGAAGGGCTGCTATTACATAATGTAAGCCGATACAACATTTTAGGTGCATATACGGGAAACTAATTTAAAACAGACCCAACATTCAAAATCAGATAAATGTGGGAAGTAATCGAATTCAGAGTCGGTCTATCGTCACGGATTTAGGACTGATAGAAGTGGTCGTAAAAGTTGACAAGATAAATTTGGACCTTTTTGCGATGCGAAGATTACGCTGGAGAAAGTACTCGCTTTATAAATATTCTTGTACATATATACTGAATGTTTTATATACCGATTTGAATTGGCCTAGGACAAATTAAACAATCTTTTGGTATAAACATGGCAATATCAAAATCATACATTAAAACAGCCGATTAAAGTAACGCCGAAGATAAAAAAGTGTAACTTTTAAATGCTTTAAGGTCCGGCCACACCGGTACTCTAAAAACGGTGACGGTACGGATACGGCCTACCTAGTATAAAGTTCCATATCAATAACGTCATATGTCACTGCGATTCCGTACCTTTATTCGGTATTTTTAAATGTCAATCTAGACGAAACAAAGACAACTGCAATACCTAATAGACAAAGCCGGTTTGCGTTAAGTATTCTTGTAGTGGAAGGCGCAGCGTGGGTAGGCCCCCCACAAGGTGGACTGATGACCTGGCAAAGGTCGCTGGAGTCCGCTGGATGCGGGTGGCGCAGGACCGGTCATTGTTGCACTCTTTGGGGGAGGCCTATGTTCAGCAGTGGACGTCTTTGGGCTGATATGATGATGATGATTCTTGTAGTTGTTTCTGAAAACAGTTAACAAAAACAAACTTAGCCATTTAAAATTAAAAAAAAAACAGTCGCAAAACCAAGTACATATAATACAAGTTTATATGTCAGTGGAATAACCCTGCTCTTCTATATCTATATTAAATTTCTATACTAATATGCATAATAAAGAGGAAAAGTTTGTGAGATTGTATAGCTTTGTAAGTTTGTATGTAATGGGTAATATATCCGGAACCGCTTATCCGATTTGAAATATTCTTTCACCTGCGTGTAGAATAGACTTTCTGGATAGTTATAAGCTGTATTTCATCCCGCGGGTTTGCATGCGTTCTTTGCAATACGCGGGCGAAGCCGCGGGGGCAGCTAGTAAGATATAAGGAGAAATCAGAAACCTGTTAGATGTGGTTTTAGTGGAGAACGGAGTGTATAAAGTAAACATAAAAAAAATTGTGGACAATCTTACACAAATCAACATAGTCCCAAACTAAGCAAAGCTTGTACTATGGGCACTAGACGACAGTAAACATACTAATATAGATAAGTAAATACTTAAATACATAGAAATCATCCATGACAAATATTCGTGCTCCACAAGTAAATGCCCTTACCGGGAAAAATAGAAAGATAAAAAACCTAATAGGACGATATATAAATCAAACACGATATCTGATGAAGAGATAAGTTAAGGGCAAGGGATATACACGGTGCCCGTGAGCATTGCGAGAGATTTTAATCACGAATTCCTGAGGCTATAAGGAGTAATAAATGTTATATGAAGCTAGGTCGAATTATGATTTTTAATTTTTTTCTTATTTTCATACACAATAATTGCTAATCTAGTAAAAACGTGTCTTTAGGACAAGCTGTCAAAGTAGATGGTTAAGTCTCGCAACGTCGCAATCATAAAGGTGTTTCATACTGGAGATTTCATTACAACATTTTTACACAAAAATGGAAATATCTCTAAAACCGAACCGAATTTTCTCGACGTTAATTAACATTTTTAATTTAAAATATAGTCAGGAATATCCTGTTAAAATCTCTCGCAATGCTCACGGGCACCGTTATATGGAGCACAAGGTTGAGATGGAATTACTTGAAAGGAATAAAAAGTTAAGGAAATCATAGAGGACAAACGGCCACCATTGCTACAATTAGCAATATCACCATTTTAAATTAAACCATCCAAAAATTTATTGATGTTTGGACTAATATAACGCATGAGAAAGTAACCAGGGCTTTAAACCAATTATCTAATATCTCTAGTATATCTCCCTTATTTGAACCGTAAAATATCTAGGTAATATTTCGCAATGTACAGAATAATAATAATAGACTCAATGTTGCTACACCGCAGACGGCCTGAACTAGGATACAAGGTCATATCTAGTTTAATTAATCCTTTGATCAACCACATTCGATGTTACGCACGCGTGACTTAGATTTAGTTAACGGATTTGTTTGTCCATACAAACGGGGAAGTTCAATGACAATGGTGTTCTATTCGAAAACTATTTGTGGTTATTAAATGCGATAAAATCGTATTTGTCTATTTGCGTGGATACACATTAATTTATCAACAACAAAAATTATTCGTTAGCATCTTTCAAACCTAATTTGGTTATATTCTTTAATTTAAGAGCTTCTTGTTTGTAATGGCGTTAAGACTAATAAACTAAGGCGTTAAAATTAAAAAAATCATTCATGGGTAATTGTGTAAGGTTTTATAACAAACTTCCAGGAAACTTAACTGAGTTATCTATTAATAAATTCAAGAACTAAGTATGTGAAGCGTAACTTATCTCGAAAGCACACAAGACTACATGAATGATAAAACTCCATGGAACTAATTTTGACTGAATTTTTAATCTATTATTTTTGTATTATTTTGTTTTTTGACATTAGATTGTTTTTCTAGAAATATTCTACTAGTATTTTTTATACAATTTTTGTATCATATATATTTTATTCTTTATGTCTAAAAATTACTCTAAAAAATTAACTAACGATTTGAAAGTGCTTGTTACTAGGCCTACTTGAATAAAGATCATTTTGAGTTTGAGTTTGAGTTTGAAGCTCTTAAAAAAAAAGAAGTGTTAAGTGTTAGTGAAAACTAATTTTGGTCTTTTCTAACACTTTGAAGTTTGTGGTCGTAAGAAAGAAGCAAATCCTTAATTAAAGAGTTGTAAAGTGACCAAGAGAATTCAAAAATTACACATTATATAAAATTATGCTTGTCTCCGGCAAGAACCATTCAACATCAGGGCGTTTTTGATAACTGAGCCAAAAAGTACCTACAAGGTTTTTTTTTTAATTCGAAACTTATTTTAATAACAAATTACTTTCTAAAACACGTCAATCAGGCACTTAAGGCCTAATGAAGTGCCTGCCTAAAATAAAGTAATGTAAATCCCATCATAATCTACAGAGCTAAGCATGTTTGATCAGAAAGGTCTGCCTGGTTACGCGATCGTTCTAGAAAGGGTATCGATCCGGACTAGACGAAAATTAGGACGTTGGCAACGTAACACTCAGAATTTTATGTTAGTTTACTCTGTGCAATATAGCCGTGTTGGTTACCTTGTATGTAATGCTCTAGTACCTATTTCAGCTGTTTCTTGTTATGTTACTTGCTAGCGTGTGCTTGCATTACAATGAAAATGAATGATGTTAAACGTGAGTCCGGTCGGTGAAAAAAATGTAAGTCCCCCTACTTACCTGTTAGCGCCATCTGGTTCCTATTTAGGGAAACTGTTTTTTATAAATAAAATGCAATGTGAAGGAAAGGGTATGCATGTGTGCGTCGTCGTTTGACCTCTAGTCGCAATTACATCTTTCTAACGGACACGTACACTGTTCGCTCGCATTATCGCAATTTTTCTACTCAAAATCCGTCTTCTCTTCGACAGGTGGCAAGATCGTATTCCTAACTTGAAGGTTCTGCGCCGGACTGGCATGGTGGGCATGGAATGTCTCCCCATAAAGAGCCAATTACGATGGTGTGGCCACCTTGTACGAATGCCAGCATCAAGACTGCCTAAAGCAGTCTTTTTATTCTGAATTAGCCACAGGCAAACGCAAATTTGGCGGACAATACCTGTTCTAAAGCGCCATCTGTCTACAACCAGCATATCCTGTGAGTCGTGGGAGCAGCTTGCTACTCGGAGATCGGACTGCATGAACGTACCCGGTACCGAAGAGTTTGACGCCAAACGCCAGTTTCGTAAAATCGACCCAAGCCCTCCTACCATTACACTTACAACTCAAGTGGAGATCTTTACTGTTTTTCATGTCACCGTAGCTTCAACACCAAGTTTGAATTTGCGAGTCCTTCTCGCGCCCATGCACGCAAATAATAAACAATTAAATAACTAATAATCGATTTGCCAGTATGTCGCCGTCGACGGCGAGTTCTGAAAGGACATCATAAGCAATAACTAATATAACTATGTATACATTATGAGTACTATGTATTTAGGTGTACGTTGTTCTTTAAAATTAATCTATTCAAAATACAACACCGGTGACTGATGATCATAGGAAAAAAAACTTGAATCAAGAAATTTATTCATTTATTCTTATAATTATTATTTATTATTGTTTTTTAGTTTGTTTTATTACATTTTATTTTTATTTTATTAGGACTAGTTCATTTTAAATGAAATAGAAATCTTCTTAAATAAAGATACTCTCGGCTTCATTCTAGATAGTGGAACACCTACCTAAAAAAAAAAATTATTCAAAATATTACCTTTAATTAAGTGTTTTCTTTTTCGTCTGATTGTACATTGCTATTTATAATACATCAAAACACTTGAAGCGCATAATATAGTCTATGCTTTATCACTTATACAACAATGGTGACATACAAGCGTGCGTCTAATGGTAAGCGGGAACCGTAACCTATATATTTAAACAGCATAGTTACTTTGAGACCGACAATTTGGCTTAATGTTCCATGCCCCCTGAGACCACCGAAAGCACGGTACATTTATAATTCAGCATTAATATTACATGATATAATATGACGTTTTATTTAGTTTACGGCCTTGGCTAATACCGCAATTAATCCCCGGGGAAAAGGACGACCAAGATGACAAACATGAGGACCGACATATTAATATACGTTAAACCCTTGCATGCAAGGAATATGGAATCGTATAGGGTTGTCAGTGATTGATTTGTGATACACGAAATGATGACTAATTAATAATAGGTTCATATTACTAGTTTAAAATTTTTTTTTTTTTTTTTCGGACAAAATACATATGATTATTAGTTAATTAATTACATAACACTTAAGCTATGTTAGTAAGGTATTATATTATATATTTTAATGTGAAATACAATTTTATTTTATATTTTACTATTCTAACGATAATTAAATTGAAATTGCACATAACATTATTTGGAAACAATTGAATGGTTTAATATAGATGTTAAATCGAAAAATTAATATATATGTTATTATTTGAATGTTAATTGATTGATTTAAATGTAAACGAATTTTAAGTACCTCCTAAGTCTTATTCGCTACCTATGGGCTGTATTCAGGATCCACGATGTTCAATTTTACCGTAACAGCTTTGTATGTACCATTAATTGCAATAAATAAACAAAAAAGTCATATTTATTTAGACCGAAACAAAACGTATTTTATCCAAACTAATATTGTAAATGCGAAAGTAACTCAGTCTGTCTCTTTGTTGCCTTTTCATGCTTCAACCGCCACCACGGTTGATAGAGATGAAATTTGGTATGAAGATAGTTTGAGACCCTAGTAAGAACATACCTAGGCAAGGTTTTTAACCAGAAAATCATCCCTTAAAGGGTTAAAAAGGGAAGTGAAAGTTTGATCAATGGCCACTAATTCTATTATCTGTTCTTTTATTTTCCATCTTTACATTAAAATTCCGACTAGTTCCATCATTTAGAACAGCTGATGGAACTAGTGGAAATAGACCGAAAGTTTCTATTGGACTGCAGTAATTAATGCTGAGCTTGTTAGATGTCTAACAGCATAATTGCTATTAGATTTGTACAGGCGTAGTGTTAATTAAATTAACGAGTATACGCTAACAAAGTTGCGAACAAAAGCTACTAAATTGGGGAAGTAGAGACACGAACATGTATATCATGTTACTCACCTGTTAAATGAAAGCAAACATTTACGAGTTGGTAAGTCAAATTAAAGGGAACATCTTCAAGGAATGTTTTCGTGTACGTAAAATAAAATCTTACGAATGTCATAATAACAGACATTCACATTTTGATACGTTTAATGGTGTTTTTATTGGGACTTGAAAGTGTGTCTCCTTGTTTAATATTTGCTACCAAGCAAGTAATTAAACATTTGTTCATCGGTATATGACGAGGTAACCCTTGTATGGACAACATATTGAACCCTAGCGTGAACCCTTGGGGGACTGACCTCAATAATATTTGTTCAGTGTTATACCCGCATGGCGCTTCAGGCTACTATTGAATAGTTAAGAAATCCAAGTTATCTAAAGTCTTTTTTACGCAGCAAGACAATCGATGGGTAACTTTGACATAAGTTGGCTTTACTTGTGAGATATGTACCCCATTTTTGGCCATGGGTACGAGAACTATGTGAATCGGGTTGAAGTATGTTGTGGGCGATGAACTGGCAACCTACAACGGCTAGCAGTGGCAGTGAGGATTAAATTTGTCTGCTTTGCCTATTTCTTTTAGGAATAGAAGCCTTTACGTATGTAGATTTTTATAACATTGTTACATACCAAAATCGTGAAGCATAAGTAATATATTTTTCTTTTAATTTTGTGCTTGGCTTCAGATTGCCATTTCAAGGGTAGCCATTGAGTTCTCAACAAATCACTCAACTGTTTGCTTTCTCTACGCTTTACAATATTTATAGTTTACAATTGGATTTTATAGTTATCGGCACTTCGTCTGTAAAAATAGCTGACCCAAATGTTATGCTAGGCCTACAACGGCGCCTTGAGGGACTGACCTCAATATATCAACTTGGAATTTTACTCACGTGCCTGTTAGACATGGAAGGGATTTTTGTTATATCGGATAGGATCGGGTGGGTGAGTAGATAAGTTTTGAATGATATTTCAATTCAAAAGGGTTAGATTGAGTTAGTGCGGCCAAGACTCAATTCGGTACAATTTATAGTTGAAGTTTTATTTTATTGGAAAGTTGTTGGACTACCTCACTTGGTTTTGGCAACCAGAGCTATCAAAGTTGAAGCCCCTTCCCCAAATGTATTTTGACTATTATAGTAGCCAAGCTAAGTAAAGGTGTCATTTCAAAATCGAATGAGCGATTAGTAAACTAATACGTAAAAAACCTAAATAATATATAGTTCATACTTTACATAAAATATTTAAAAAAATATTAGGTAAAGCTAATGCTTGATTGCTTTTATAGATTAAGATACTAATTTGTGAAAAAAACAAATTACCTATAAATTTAAGATACTTCAAAATTATTTTAAAATATTAGGTAGGTTGATTGCTTTTATAGATTCAGATAATTTTAAATAAGATTTTATAATGATAATAGATGAATTATTTAATAGCGATGACAGATAAAGGGAAATTATTTGTGAAGCATGAGTAAAAGTAAATAATCAATACAAATTATGATTTATATTATTTTCAAATTTACAATTATTATCATTAATGTATGTCATAAATCATTAATTAATTGAGTATTATATGACTATGCAATGCTTATTTATTAAACCTCTTCTAAAACATTTTAGTGCTAAAAATAGAAAAGGTCCGAATGCAGCCTTTTGATTAAAATGAACACTTAGGTTTATTAAAAATTCTCTGAGTTCAAAGCGAATTGAAAAAAAAATACATTTGTAATTTATACGTTGATTACTTAGTATGCATGTTCCCTACACGTTTTAAATAAAAAACACTGTGTAAATTTCATTAAAGGCACCCAGGCGACATATAAACAGTCTGGCGATAGCGAATTTGCATTAAGTAAAAGGTCCACACCGACTGTATGGTTTTGTAAATCTAAACCGCGGTGAGCGTCAATTTGAATTATTTTGTCCACAACAATAATATGTCCTGTGTCATGGTATCTTATTTATCACTCCGTTACTTTCCAATGCACTAGAACAAATACGAGATAATGCGAGATAAGCGAGAACAAACCCTAAAGCTCGGAGGTACGGTCGACATCGAAAATGTGTTTTAAGGCTTTTGCACCATTTTCCATCGTGATAAGGTGCAAAAGTGTACATTTGATGTTTATTAACAAAAGTATAACGTTATACTAGAAAATTAAACATCATACAAAAAGTAATAGATCCCCTGGATACCCAGGTACCTGGTGTAAAAGTGTCCATATGCTAGCGGTATTACCTTGCTGCAATGCCAACGATATGTGCTGGACCAGATACGAACCGAACCTGGGATCGCAATCTTGTTCTCGCAATCGCTGTCCTAACTTGATTGTAGATTGACTGTAGATTCGGTTTGGTAGTTAAAGAAAAGAAAAGCTGGCAAAAAAAAGTTTGTGACCATAACTTACTGAAGAAACTTACTTATTGTATAATTATGGATTATAATGACTTCGCACCACACCTATGCGGTAGATGCATACCCGGCTAATGTCTTAGTAGAAAAATGTTTGGAAGCTTAACAGCACAGCTGGTTCTGAGGGACCCATTATTCTCTTTATTATGTTAAATTGTGTATTTTAATTAGCGTTGTCTTTTAATTTCATTAACTAAAGTGTTTTTAATCCAGGGTTTGTTGTTATACTTTTGTTTTCTTTCCACCACTTCAATGTTATACAAATATACATTGTGTTGCACTCAGTAAATTGCGGTTGTGATGTTACAAAATCAACAAAGTAGATGGGATTTGCGTTGTTGATTTCACATGTTACCATTGGTTTGCTATTCACTGTCGTTTGTTTTGCAGTTAGCCTCTGACATACACAATGCACTGGTTGCTAGCTTTAATTGCCAAGTTATCTAGCTCTGTAGTTAACCAAAGCACAATTTAGCTTTAATGAAACACTGTTATGCTTCGTCAATTCAACGTGGAAAATACACCTATACCTTTGATACAAAGACCAAAAAACAAAGACAAATTAACCAAGAGTCGAACTCGCTGTTTCTGGATTCTAATTTACACAATGGACCGGGAATCCTAAGAGACCTAGTTCGATTCTTGGTCTTCTATCTATACCCCTATTCCATATATTGGCTAACCTAAATTGTTGTGTTTTTAATGGCCATTTGTGTACCTACCTCATAAGTGTTTTGGTTATAAACTGTTAACTTGTGTGTGTGAATAAATAAATTTATTTACGCCAATATTATTGTTCATGAGTTGTTCTTTCAGATTATGCAAATTTCGTCTCTAATTCTGGAATATTAGGGGTTATTGTTGTTTGAACAGCAAACTTCTTCGAATACGTAAAGCGATAATTATTATTAAACTAGCTTATGCCCGCGACTTTGTCTATTTTAATCCAGGCTATAAACTATCTTCATGCAAAATTTCATCCAAATCGGTTCAGCCGTTTAAGCGTGGTTGAGTAACAAATATCTAAACATCCAAATAATTTGGATACAGTCAACAAATCTATTAGTTTAGCACCATTGCATACATATTTGTTAATAGTTAGCTAATAGTTTTGCTGACTGTACTTAAGATTTCCTACCAATTTGTGTGTACTAGTAATAAAGGCTGATTTTACATATTTCAGTTGTTTTTCTTATGTAGTATTTTCCTCGCCTTAAAGTGAGGAAGTTATTTTACGTCTCATGTATTGCAACACTCGCTACTCTCAGGTTTCTATATTTGAACCACTCGCTTCGCTCAGGATTCTATTTTCGAACCATATAATTCATTCGCTAGCTCGTGTTTCAATTCCACACTTGCGGTTAAAATACAACTTTTCACCCTAGTATAACAAATAACTATCATTAATATCAGGCGGTTTACGGCACCACATTAAAGCCAAATCGCATCATTATATTTTATTGGTATTCGAAATTATTATTATTAATGAGTTTCGTTTTTTTTTTCTGTAAAACGTTTGTAAAGGAAAAGCTGGCTCGCCGAATATAACATACAACCTAATCTAACATATAACCACTAGGTAACATAAATATTAAACTGTCCTACCACGCATAGCTTTATATTTAATAACCCTATATTTCTCAGAACTTTTACTTCTACGGCTATATGTATGAAATACCCAGACGCTGTCAAGCGATTCACAATTATCATAACGACATTGATGTTTTATCCTCGTTGCTAACTTTTCAGACATCATTTATATCATTTGAACTAGCCCAAAACTTTCTAAATTTTGGAGCACCAAGGTGTCTCGTTCACCAAAGTTAAGATTCACGACCACTCCACGACCAACCGAACGGAGCAGCGCCGCGCCAAAATCGGTCCGGTTGGATATCCAAATGCCACCCCGCCATCCAAATGGAGCGGCCGTGAATATCAAAATTCATTGAAACATCAACGTCATGGGCAACCGTCCATTTGAATACCAAGAGAAATGTCACGCTATTGAATGTCGAAACAACACACACGAGTCACACAACAACGAAAAAGTGTGTGAATGTACATTAATCAAAATACAACGTAGGTACCTACATCCATTTGGCGCCAAAACAAACGGTGTGGCACCTAGGTGAGTCCAGTTTTAAACCATTTAAAAATTATTGAAGAGATTTATTTGAATACAAAATTCAGGGAGTTAGGTAAATAACGGCATAATGGTGCAGAAATAAATCGGATTGATAATATTATCGCTTTACGTATTCGAAGAAGTTTGCTGTTCAAACAACAATGGTCCCTAATATTCCGAAATTTGCATAATCTGAAAGAACAACTCATGAACAATAATATTGGCTTAGTAAAATTTGTACAGTTGGTGTCGGTACACAAAAAGTTACATAATAAGGACATTGATAAAAAAATCTTGAGTTTAGTTTTTAATTATTAAAAGCTGTCATTATCTCAAAATGTAAAAACCAACTTCCAACTATCACTGTTTAAAAAAAAACTAAAGACAAATATTTTAAAACCTTTCTTCCTTGTGACTTTCATAATTACGATGATATTTTAAGATATACCTAGACCAAAGTAACTTGATGTAATCAATTTTCAGCAAGTCTTCTTTCTAGCCTAATTGATCAACAATAAGTCAAGTTCAAATTCAACTCAAAAGAAACTTGATCCATAGCTAAAATAAATTAATTTACGCTTTCCAGGCTCCGTGTTTCTTTTCATTATCATCTATCTGTAGGTTTTCCCGTTTGCTTTCGCCTGCCTTAAGTTTTTCTTCATTGATCATCCCAATTTCGGGTCGAATTAGTGTTTCATTCGTCGCCGGTGAAAAATTGTTTCACTTGAACCAGACATCAAAATATCAAGTTTTTATGACTTCTAAATCCAATTTTTTTGCTTGCGGTTATTAGATTTTATTTTTACAAAGTCGAAACGACTTTGTAGGTGAAATGGGGATTTTAAATAATGTTGTTTAAATTGTATAGGTAATCTAATCGGTTTGACGATTGAGTAAAATTTGGTTAACCATTAAATTTAAAAATACTGAATTTTCGCAATTTATTCGGTTGCTAAGCTCTAGGATGATTACCAAATTCAATTTCACTTTTAAAAATAATAATAATCCTTTGTCTAAATACGAGTTGGTACATGCCAAGCGTTTTAAAGGCCCAGTATTAATAGTTGTTATCATACATTTTATTAAATTTTGCCGTATTTGAGTTAGTTAAAAGCAGGGTTAATCTTGGTTCCAAAAACAGTACTTAAATGTCTTTATTTTTAATGATTTCCGATTCTTAATTTGATTATATAATCTTTATAATAAATATAAAGGCATCAAAACAGAAGATATATCATTATTTTGAGATCCATTAAGCAACATATGGCGTTGTCTATCAAAAGATAACTTCATTTATAATTAAATCGAAATCAAAACAATTCTCTTTGCGAGACGGCGAATCAAAATTAATTTCTTTTGTGTCAATTCTTCAATTCAAAACTTTATTAAGTGGACCTTTTAGGCCTCCATATCTTGAATGAAATTTTGACAAATTGAAATTGAACATAATGATTTATTACTCTTTTGGTATTACACCGCTTAAACATTCCAGAAAGGAGATCAAAAGTAAATTAAGTTGTTTTAAATGACTGGCAATATCTTCCAAAATACAAATTTATATTTTCTACCCGTAATTTAATAAATCCTTACTAGTCATTCTTTTAAGTTGTATTTCCACATACATATATAAAATTATCTCCTGAGTTGAAGAGACTAAATCAGTTTGTGTGAGATTACTGTTGAAGCTCAATTTGGAAATAAAAATAATATTCTGAGCCAACTGAAGATCATAACACAGAATTATTAAATTAAGTATGCTTTTGTTTGTTTAACTGAGTATTATAAAAAAACAATAAGAATCGGTTCCAGATTGTATATAAACGTCTCTTTTTACGGAAAACAGTATATTATTCGTCGTTCATTTGATGAAAAAAAAAACCGTTTTCTTTTTCCTTATTAGTATTGTTTTCACTGATGTATTATTTTTTGTCGTTATTATATTATACAATTCTTTTTGAGCGATAATTTATAAATACCTCAATTGACTTGACTATTTTCCTGATTTTAGAAAAACTCGTATTTGTATATACATCACCAAAATTAGTACATGTGGTCATAAAATTAACTAATTATTAGTCCATTGAGCCCTATCAAGTCCTGATTTAACCATCTTTCATCTTTTTAAAATGGAATTTCAGAATCTTTTAACTTCCCAAATTATTTTCTCGGCACCAGACCTTTGTAAAATACTTTGCAAACAAACTGAAATAAGAACTTTCTTTTGAAGTTTTTTGAGCGTCCTGTCCGTTACCTTGTTAGGCTTTTGTACCAACACTCTGAATGTTGTTAATGTAATAAGCACTACTTTTTTGCTTATTTCGCTGAACCAACATTGCGCTCTAAGATAAGAGAATTTGGAGGGGAAAATCCTTCGTTAAATTACCTTAATTTAGGTTTGGACTTTTTGTGAATATTTTTTTTTGCATACAGTTACATACCATGGTAATTTGTTCCTTTCTTAGGTCCAAGAACACGATTGTTGTTATGATTTACAGAGATATGTAGATAAAGAAAACCAGTCAAATTTATGCTTACCAATTCTCATAAATAATCCATTCGATAGTTTTCTCGTGATACCTGGTAAACTAAACAGACAAAAATTCTAAAAACTGTTGAAGTATGTTCTGTCATCGATTCCAAGTGCCCTCAATTGGTTCAACTGAACAGCCCTGCATACGCATACACAGTCACTCTCAGACCACACTCACACACACACGCACACGTACTCATACTTACACACACTCACTCATACTCACATCACACACATTCTGAAATATCTCAACTTTCATACTACAAATATTATTTAATGCTTTACCTATATATGTGAGAATCTACCTAAATGCAATGATGTTTTATCGGATACAAGATAGAAGTAATTAACAATATTTTATAAACTATGCAAACGTCAATGTTGATTAATATATAGAGTACAGTATAAAATAAAAAAATCATACATACACAAGTATACTCAGTTGTACACTCAGGAAGAAGATAAAGAAGCTTATACACAAATTATTCTCTAACTACGGGGCGCTCAGTGCTAACGCGTTAACAAACACAAATAAAAGCCGACCTCAGCTCTGTGTACGTAGTTTGCGGAGTTTGAGGCTGTTGTTTTAGGCCATCGCATGTCACCTACGTGTCCGACGAAACCTTTTGTGTGTGGCACAATTTGTGAGAATTCAGGAAATTCTGACGTGACGAAAATGCAAGAGTTAATAATAATTCATGACTCAACTAGCTCTTTAGTGCAGTGTAATAATAGTCCCAATTTGTATAGGGAAAATTCCCCATATAAATTGAGATTTTTCGGGAATATTCTCTGAATTACACACACCTTAACAACACCTTAGAGAAGACCTTTTTTATTGTGAGAAAACAAGGTATTATTATATGAAAATGTGACGAAAATGCATTACGAGTAGTTATACATATTGCTAATTTGTTTGGGGAATATTCACAGCTAGAAAATATTCCCCTATTTTTCCCATAGAAATTTTCAACTTTAGGGAATATTCCCGGAAACAGCAAATCTCTAGTTCACCTGTATTCAAGTCTTATGGATTACTGAATTTTTGGATTATTGATTTGGATAAATAATATTATAATAATTTAACAATTTTTTTCAATTTATAGGCAATTTTTTTTTTATGAAATGTACCCAATGAAAAGAAGATGCAAGAAGAAACATAGCAATTAACGACTCTAAAAAGAAGTTTACATCTACTATCTAAACAATTTTAGAGAAAGAACTATTAAAACCCATCTACAATAAACAATAATTTCTCTCCAAAACGCTATCTCTCCGAATTACCCCACACCCCACATTATATGTTAATCAAGTCGCAAGTCCCATTCGAAATTAGTTGCCGCTCTTGGGAACAAACAATGGTCTCCCATTTACATGTTTCTGTGTGATACAAAGGCGACCTAACCAAGCTACCTGCTGAAGGACAGGCCTAATGAGTGGTCTTGGAAATTGTACAAAATGTTTTCGTTAGTAAAGATGAGTAGTGGTTTCGGATATTGTATAAAATGTATTCCGTTACCAGGAAATATACTAGAATCCGAAACAAGAAGACTTACAGCCTTGGCCAAAAGTATTGAGCACCCTACGTTTTCCTTTGTAACTTATGGATAAAGTATTCTTTTTCAATTTCATAAATAACGAAGACATAAAATATATATAAAAGTGTTTGTACATGTGCAAATCATTAATATACCAGGTGAGCAATCCAAATGGGTCAGTATGGCGGTTTTGGAAACCATAACAGATAGCGAAATCTTGGCTTAGGAACCATGACGTTGATTTTAGTAAAAAGAAAAACTGCATTCATATACTTACAAAAATACGTGTACTCGGCCCAGGAATCGAACCTGGACTTTTTGAAAAATTAAATTTCGTTGTTTAAAAACAATGCATTTTATTAGTTTTAGATATCATGTTTCTTAGTAACATTTACTATTTAAGAGCTACATAACCGATATTCAAAGGAAAATAACGAAATTTAATTTTTCAAAAAGTCCAGGTTCGATTCCTGGGCCGAGTAGGTACACGTATTTTTGTAAGTATATGAATGCAGTTTTTCTTTTTACTAAAATCAACGTCATGGTTCCTAAGCCAAGATTTCGCTATCTGTTATGGTTTCCAAAACCGCCATACTGACCCATTTGGATTGCTCACCCTGTATATCATTTTGAAATTGCTATTTGCGTGTGAAAACGATAACTGAAGCTAGAAAAAGTCGGGTTTAACAATAAATGTTTAATTGTATATATTTTTTTCACGAATTTCCCTTAACGTCAATAAATAATTATGACGATTATTTCCGACTGATACACAACTTTCTATTATAAAATATATAAATGCAACTTTTAAAGTTTCACTTTTGTATGAAAAACGCAAGGGTGCTCAACACTTTTGACCAATGCTGTATGTGCTTTTGGTAGTGGTATAAAGTTAGACCTTTTTAAATTGACATGACTGCTTTGACCACTGTCATTAGTCGGTAAACTGTATGTATCTGTAAGTTTCTCAATATGCAATTTTAAATAGAATGCATCGAACACAATCTTTTTTTTTTCAAGATACATGTTGCAACTTAGCAATAACACCTCCATATTGGCATCCTATGTGATTGCTTTTAATAACGGTTAAAAATAAAATCATACATAATTTATACGACAGATTGCTAAATTAAAAAAAAAAATACGCGTTTCTTGTAGCTCAGCCATGCACTTTTTCAATGATAATAAATGGAACATCAGTGCCACTTATTGTGAGATACAAAACCCCACCGACATTATTCATTGCTTGCCTTCAGCGTAGCTCGATGAGCAGCTACTAGAAAGTAAAAAACATTCACTTTATGTATCTGATTCGGAATTCAAATTACATATACCATTAATATCAAGATACCTTCACAAATTACACCATACGTAAAACATTGGCTGTAGGAAACATTAAATAAGGCAAATTACCTTTGAAGTTACTGCTCTGCAAATTTAATGATCTTCCTTTGGCCTATGCTTATGAGTATTATTTGATGTATACGTAATTGAATTGAACGTAAACCTAGTTCCCGAATATTGGAAACGCTTCTAATGTTATGATGGTAACTTAAAGTGTTAATTGAGTTGTAAAACTGGTTTTAAACGAAGGCAAATTGTCATCATCATCATCATCATCATATCAGCCGAAAGACGTCCACTGCTGGACATAGGCCTCCCCCAGAGAGTTCCAAATTGACCGGTCCTGCGCCACCCGCATCCAGCGGACTCCCGCAAATTGTAAAGGTACTAAATGTAACAACACTATTAGATAATTTAAGTGCCATGGCCACTAAAAATAATACCATATATGCAATATGCTTTATTTCAAAATAATTCTTGAAACTAGGGTATATTCAACTTGTTATTGTTTTTAAGTACTACTGTTCAGAGCAGAACAAAATATTGATTATTTCTATCACGTATGTTATTTGTCTATGATATAATTAAATATATAAGTTGTTGACAGTGAGTTCGATGGTTGTACGGAAGTTGTCTGAGTAGACATACATAATTTAATGAGTTGAAAGTGAGTGTTTTGCTATACATCGAAGGTGGAAAGATGATTTAGAACAACTACATGTAATATTTGAATACTAAAATCTGAACGAAGCGTTTTCAAAGTTTTTGTTCATTTTGACAATATAAAATTATATTCAAATGTCGCGACATCGTCGCCATCGTCGGTGAGAGTTCAGACTAGACAGAGGGCTATTATTCGCTACGCGCTCATGCGCCTCACCCCACGCGTGACGCCTAACGAAACTAGACCTCTACCTACGCTTAGTTACCACGCATCGCGGTGTCAAGATATATTTGTGGGTGAGCGTTGAGGTGAGCTTAAAACATGTTGCAGAATAGGGGGGCAGCATATCGAGCTAAGATTAGCGAGCGAACGAGACAGCATTTTTAGAGTTACCGTCGCCTCAAAAAGTTGATTTGATGGAGTGGACCAAACGAAAGAGCAGCGCTAGCTTAGCACGCACCGCGTTGAGTTGGGTTCACTGGTGACAAGGCTGTAAACATTGAAAAATGTTTATATTTTTTTTTGCTGAATTTTAGCTAACGCGTTGGCATACACAAATAAAATCTGACCTCAGCTCTGTGTAAGGTCGACGCCAAAAATACGTTTACACTATTCGCCTTATTGCAATGGAATAAGGTGCAAAACTGTAAACGTATTTTTGGCGTCGACTGTACGAGTACGTGTACGTACCTACCTAGTTTGTGGAACTTCCTGCTCATTTCAAGTTTATTAAGTACAGTCAAGTTTCAAAAATATCTACACATGTGTCTTATGTCAGTAATAATAAAGCCTGTGTACAGATATTTTTGAAAGGTTGTCTGTATAGATATTGGAGAACTCGACTGTACCTATCGGCTGGAATTAAGGATGTTACTACTGATTATAAATAAACTGTTCCTAGGGGGCATATAATGGCTCTTTGTAAATCATTCATTAAAGCATGCATTATGGAGACATAATTTTTTTAGAACTCCGTCAATCTAGCGCGTACTCCGCAAGAGCAATTCTAATAATATTGTCTATTCAACGAAACTCTAAAACCTTCACTAAAAAGCAATCGTTTGACACAAAGTCTCATAATTACCTTCGGTTATAAAATAAAAAGTAAGAATCCCGTCGAGCTGAGAAAAGCTCCGGGATTCAAAGTTAATGTCCTCCTTTTATTACCTAAGCGTCCACTTTTGGAACCAAATGTTTTCACCATTTTTTAAGGTTCCCTCTGACCTTATTATTAAGGTCCCTATCATCTGAAGAATGGAGGGTTGAAGCCATACGAAGGGTGTACCCTTGAATTGCCGACATACATTTCGTCGAATATTATTTCATCGGCAGCGTTTCAAGTATTTTCATTTCATCGACCAGTCATTGCGCCGAAGAATCGATACTACGACAGACATTTCATCTCATATTATTTCATCAACGTTTCAAGTATTTTCATTTCATCGACAGATATTTTAATCGATCGATGAAATGAAAATACAATTTCAAGGAATCATGAATGAAACCCTCGATTATTCCTCTTATCTATAGCTTCTCTCTCTCTTCGTATACGTCTACACGTATACGAATAGATAGAGAAGCTATAGATAAGTGGAATAATCAAGGGTTTTATTCATATTTTTGGGTGAACTAGGTATATTATGATTGGGACATAAAAATGTAAGAAATCTTTTACCTGGCATCTGAAGTCACTTTCATCTTCTTCGTCGTATCGAGGTTTCTCAAATAAGATATGCCCAGTGGACGGCGGTGTGCACAGCTCCGGCAGTTGCGGCAGTCATGTGGGGTACGCCATCTGGTGCGCCATGGTTTGTGGTGCTGTACGGCAAACACATTGGGTTGAGTGGCCAACTAGCATTCCCCATCTGAGCATGTCATTGAATATTGTATTCAAAAAAACTAATCGATATTTTTATGTTGTGTCATTATAGAAAAATGTTTAGGTTGGGTATGGAAATAAATAGGTATTCTTACAGAAAACCAACATGATTTAAGGTTAAATGTATGATTAATACAAATAAAGACATATCATATTATATCACAAAATACTTAAACAAAGTAATTTATTAGAGAGATTTTACATTATCTCAATTAAAGCGAAATGAAATTGAGCCAAGAACTTTTGGTTTGAGAGGATCGTCCTAGTTCAAAATGATTTCTGTTTCATTTAAGATAATGAATAACTTCATTCAAGTTATTATATACAAGATTTAGTTAATTTTCTCAAAAGGTTCTTTCAAGTTAACCAAACAAGGTATCACAAAGAGCCAATGAATTACAATAACTTCAATTTGACCTGAATATATTCTCGGATTGCCATCAAAAGCAGCTATTGTTCTCCTGTTTTGTTGCTTCGATTTGTTTTAAACCTCTACGGACAACCCAATTCTCCTCAAATGAATAGGCCTTTGAAATTCCGGAACTTCGTGCTAATGCCCAATAGCCCAGTTGTTTAAAAACCAAAGTACAATGGGGTAAAAACTTCGGTCTCCAAGGACAATCGCTTCAAGTAGGGGGTAAGTTAAGTGGATGTGCTGTAATATGAAAACTTGGGCAGTTAAGGGGAAAAGGCGGTAAAAACGGCTTTTACAAGCGTTGTAATGGTATCGGACATGATTAGAGATTATAGTTTATGTGGAAATGAAGCTGTTAGATTTCTTGTCTCGACCGTTATGTTTTTATTTTGGGAAGTTTTTCGATTTGGTAAATATACTTGTTTAACTAATTGCCTTTTGGACTTTTCAATTAAGTGACTTATTACCAGACATGAAGGTAGCATTTTTGGTGCAGCATGGTTGTGTTAACGGAGCTGATATAAACAATAACAATCAAAATTGTATTAAGCATTACGATTGAAATTGTATATACCAACATAGTTAACACAACTATGCTAGCTGCACCGAAAATGCTACATTATAAGGCTTATCGGTAGACATTTTCAATTTTGGAATTGCATATCTACAGACATATATAATGTTTTTGTTATGCAGAAGAGATGTATAAGAGCTATTTTTGGTCTCAAAGTGTTGGAATTCTGCAGGCCTTACTTTAGACATCCCAAAATTTTATCATCACTTCCTTGTATTTATATCTTTGGTGCATCCTTGTATGTATATCAACATGACCATTTATTTTAGCAAGTTAAAGAAATATGTGTTAATCCCATACGTTGACAATACCGCAATAAATTCTTAAAGGATCGGCAATGCGCATGTAATTGCAAGCGTCCATAGGCTACTATAACCACTTACCATCAGGTAGGCCGTAAGCTTGTTTGCCACCGACGTATGGTATTAAAAAAAACTATACGTTCCAGCAACAAATCTTTCATTAGTTGCAAAAAACGCATATTTAATGCGTATAAAAATTTATAATAGAAATTTAATTATATACCTGATTTTTATACAATTTAAAAAGGCTTTAAAAATGTCTGATAAGCAAATGCTTCTACAGTATTCAAGAATTCCTAGAATATATTTAAGATGATTTAATAATTTGCATGCCATTTAAAGTAGATTTTAGTGATACCTCTATTGTACCTGTTTGTGATCTTGACCTAAAATGGTGCAAATAAAGATTTAACTCATGAGGCAAGCTGACCAAGAATATTTGGCGGTAAATTGGTCATTTAAATGATTCATAAGCTATTATTCCACGTAATTTCAATTCAAACCTCGCCTAATCTGGGAAATCAGCTAAGTATAGTTAAGTGTTACAACTATTTTTGTTGCTAAATGTGAAAGGAAAACATAACAAAGAGACAAAATAATACTGACCGAATTGTGGCACGTGTATTGGAGTGGCTACTTTTTGTTTTATTGATTATTTATTTATATTATTTAATATAATTCATACAACAAATTAACGGTAAGTATACATTTTCTGTTTCGCCAAACTGAGGGCAGTTTGTCGGGGAATGTGCGCTCCTTTCTAACAATTGAACATCGCTATGTTATACCTATCCACTCACTAACTGACTTATTCTAATAAAATAACACTGAACTTAGTGTACAGTCGCCATCATATATATCAGAGCGGCGAAAGCGCTCACAAATATCTGAACACGTCTAATGCCTCGACAATAGAGACGTGTTCAGATATTTGTGAGCGCTTTCGCCGCTCCGATATATATCTGATGGCGACTGTACCATCGACGACACACTCAACCGACCATCCGTGAACCCTATTACAACGGCGTAAAGTTCACAAATAGTCAGTTAAGTGCGTTGCCGTTAGTACAGTCGCCATCAGATATATCGGAGCGGCGAAAGCGCTCACAAATATCTGAACACGTCTCTATTGTCGAGGCATTAGAGACGTGTTCAGATATTTGTGAGCGCTTTCGCCGCTCTGATATATCTGATGGTGACTGTACGTGAATTGTTTTACAACCCTAATGCTAATGGTTGGTTTTAGGTACTTTTCGTCATATAAAACAATTATTACCTTTTACATCTCTCAACAAAAAGTATCTTTATTAATTAATCTACCTAACGATGTTTATTGCCATGTGCATTATTTTCTTAGGTGTTTTCTTGGGTTTAAATTGAATTAACATTAACGTATATAAAGTTCTATCAGCTACATCTACTGACCTTTAAGTCGCACGGTCACTTTGTGTTACCTCTTTTTATTCCTTTCGACTTTCATCGGCTTATCCGTTTCCATTCTTTCTATTTCGTATCTTTATTGTCATATGCCAACCTAGATCCATTTAACCGATCAACCGCTGTAATTTATTTCACGAAATCCTTTTATAAAATTGTCAAATATAAAGGAGCCATTATTTTGTTCTTTCGCCCCACAAGATAAAGTTTTCAGTCGAAAGTGATGCTGAAAGTCGAATCAGTGATTAAAGTTGGGCTTGTTTCATATTTGAAAGCTTGGAATTACGAAGGCGATGTTTAATTACTTTTTGAAAGTTGGCAACATGGTTAAAATCTCGTTTGTCATCGTACTGGTGATTGGTACACATAAATTAATTAGTGGAAAATTTAACACAAATCACTAGTCCCATTAGTAATTTCAATATGGCTTGTCTTGTGGATCTGGGTCTTGCACAAATTCAGTTTATAGCCTGTATAAAGTGGACGTATTTGATATGATGATCATGACGATTAAAATATAGGATAGTTTTTATCCCGGGTCTACGCAGACGAAGTCGAGGGCGGATGTTAGTATTTAATAGAAAAAAAATACTAAAATAAATACCTACATAGAAAACACCCATGACTCAGAAATTCTGTATGAACGCATCCTAATACCTTATTCCATAATTATAATATTAGAATTTTAACACACAAGTTTTTCGAAAGAAACGTTTCATAGTTTACCTAGGATACCAAAATGTTTACTTATTTTGACTAAGAATTAAGTGCTTTTGAAACATAGCTTTTGTGTTTTATAACGCACAATTTTTCTAATCTTATACGGAATAGGGTACATAACCATTGAAGCAAGGGATTCTATTGTAGACAAGTAATATATACATGTACACAATACCTACACATACAAACTTAATATTCATAATTTTTTATAAGTATAAATGTTGGTGGATGTAATTACATTCTGGCCCACCCGATGTCGAATTCGGCACTCCTTATTTATAAGCTAGTAAGAATAGGTTTAAGTAGAAGATAATGTTATTTAATATGTATGGATGTATAAAGAACGACATCGTCACTCAGTGACAAAGCTCTTTAAATAAAGAAAATAAAACCGGACACGTGTGAGTTCAACTCGCGTGGTGAGGGTTCCGTAAAATATTGAGAATTTTCCCGTTACTTTGAATACTCAAACTTCTTATAGGTTTTCCTGTAATCTTTAGGCAAGGAACTATTTTCCATATTTTTTTCAGAACTGTAACAATCCGTATATTTTGAGGGTATTACTCCTATTAATACCAACCATTAAACCAACCATTCAATATTGAGGGTAGAAATGCGACGAGTAACACTGAGTGGGGAACGTCACGGATGGTTATAAAACAGGTCCATCCAGCTCGGAGCACTCACTTCGTGATCAGATTCAGGCTGGTACAGTCACATAGACTAAAAACTGTAATGTTCACGGATTTGTCATTTTGTACGAACGGTGTTATTTTGTAACGCGTGTTATTAAAGTGAAATTAAAAATTTGGTTATCCTTACAAAACGTGGTTTTCCTCATGTTCCCGCACTGAAGGTTTCATCTTCAGAAGTGCGATGAATACGCCCACAAAAGGTACGTTGTTTTTTTTTTCTTTTCTTTTAATGCATCTATGTCATACTAGATTTAAAGCTTAAACTGTATTTACCATAACGGAGATAGTCCGGAGGTTTATACGGTTAATCACACATGTTTAATTTGCCAGGTCACTCCTTGGAATTCGACATGTTTGATGATTGTATTCGTAACCTAATTTAAACTGTATTTACCGTAACGGAGATATTCCGGAGGTTTATATGGTTAATCACACATGTTTAATTTGCCAGGGCACTCCCTGGAATTGTACATGTTTGATGATTGTATTCGTAACCTAATTTAAACTGTATTTACCGTAACGGAGATATTCCGGAGGTTTATATGGTTAATCACACATGTTTAATTTGCCAGGGCACTCCCTGGAATTGTACATGTTTGATGATTGTATTCGTAACCTAATTTAAACTGTATTTACCGTAACGGAGATATTCCGGAGGTTTATATGGTTAATCACACGATGTTTAATTTGCCAGGGCACTCCCTGGAATTGTACATGTTTGATGATTGTAATCTTAAGTTAGTCTCAGCTGTATTTACCGTAACGGGGATAGTCCGGAGGTTTATATGGTTGATCACATATGTTTATCTTGCCAGGGCACTCCCTGGAGACGGGCATGTGTGATATCTAAATATATATAGAAGAAACTGACTGTCTGACTGATCTATCAATACACAGACCAAACCGCTGGTTCTAGAGTTTCCAAATTTGGCACGTAGGTTCCTTATAGGGTGCACTAAGAAAGGATTTGTCAAATTCAATCCCTAAGGGGGTGAAATGAGGGTCCAAAGTTGTATGGGGAAACAAAATTAGTTAGACTATTTCTTTCGAAACTTCACAGCAGTATTCCTAACGATAAATGATTAAACACGTGTTTCAAGTTTTCTGAGAATTCAACCCCTAAAAGGGGGGAATATGGTGACAAAGTCTGAAAATCAACATGGGTATCGATTTCTATGGTTTATTTTTCAAATCCAACGTGGGGGACGTGAAAATGGTTTTTTTGGGACGTTATTACGAAAATGGCATCGATTTTGAAATTTAATATTGTGGATATCTATCTTAATATGTAGTTATGTAGAGTCGATATGTAGTTATGTAGAGTCGATATGTAGTTATGTAGAGTCGATATGTAGTTATGTAGAGTCGATATGTAGTTATGTAGAGTCGATATGTAGTTATGTAGAGTCGATATGTAGTTATGTAGAGTCGATATGTAGTTATGTAGAGTCGATATGTAGTTATGTAGAGTCGATATGTAGTTATGTAGAGTCGATATGTAGTTATGTAGAGTCGATATGAAGTTATGTAGAGTCGATATGAAGTTATGTAGAGTCGATATGAAGTTATGTAGAGTCGATATGTAGTTATGTAGAGTCGATATGTTGTTATGTAGAGTCGATATGTAGTTATGTAGAGTCGATATGTAGTTATGTAGAGTCGATATGTAGTTGATATGTAGAGTCGATATGTAGTTGATATGTAGAGTCGATATGTAGTTGATATGTAGAGTCGATATGTAGTTGATATGTAGAGTCGATATGTAGTTGATATGTAGAGTCGATATGTAGTTGATATGTAGAGTCTATGTAGAGTCGATAATTATATAAAATAGACCGTTAAAATTAATTTTAGTACGCGGGCGAAGCCACGGGCAAAAGCTAATAACTTATTAGTGTTAGCTAATAGTGCCACAAGCGATTAATATTGCACTTGTTCATTTCTCAAGGTGACCTAATATAAATAAAATTACAATATTATTACCCACTTTAAATCTTTACAAGTATTTTATTTATTTATGCAAGCCAATTATGTACGAGTTTCAGAGATGGAGCCGGACAACGATTCGGACCATGAACGGAGTCGAAGCCGTGCTAGGAGTGTGATCTCGAGGCCTCAGCGGATGGCAGAACGGCGCCTGAGAACTCCGGAGCGAAATACGTCAAGGCGTAGCCGGTTGGACCAAGGCAGGTGTAGTGACCATCAGGTACGCCTACGTACCCGCAGTCGTAGTCCATTGCGGAGATTACGCGAAAAAGATGAAGAACTGGAGTTACAAAAACAACGCGTTGCAACCTTGTTGAGCCAGCTGGAGGACGAGAGAGCGAGTCGGCGTGAGAATGAGCGACGTGCCACATCCACTGGGAGACTTAACTTTTCCCAAGAGCGATCAAGGTATGACTCGGCATCAACTTTTTTCGGTGAATTACTTAAAATGATGAAAAATAGGCCCAATGAACGTGAAAGTTTTGCTACCATAAATAATGTTATTCCTGAGTTCGATCCCTTATCTAAAGAACAGACAATTAGCGTATGGTTGGATAAAGTAGACGAATGTGCTGTGATCTATGATTGGACCGATAGACAGGTTATACATTATGCATTACCTAAATTAGTGGGGCAGGCTAAAATCTGGTACCAGGGTCTACCATCTCTCAAACGTAGTTGGGTAGAATGGAAGAGATTGCTGAAGGAATCCTTTCCGTCCAATGAAAATTATGCAGAGCTTTTAAATGAAAATGCTTAAGAAACGAGCCTCTTTTGGAGACTCTTTAGAAATGTATTATTATGCTAAAATTAATTTGCTAAACCGCTGCAAAATTTTCGGGAGTAATGCTGTTGATTGCTTAGTTCAAGGAGTAGACGATAGAAATGTTAGAGTTGGAGCACAGGCAGCCAAATTCGAAAAACCAGAGCATGTTTTAGAATTTTTCAAGACTCTACGTGATAGCGGTGATAGAAGAGATGAACGTATCCCCAACTTTAACGCGAACTTTCGTACCAGTGGCATTGATCAGCCGAGTTCATCAAAACTAACTCAAAGTGCGTTTCAGTTAACTTGTTTTAATTGTAAACAAAAAGGGCACCCTAGCTTTAAATGTCCTAAACCATTACTGAAATGCACTCATTGTAACTTGATGGGGCATGCTGAAACCGACTGTCGGATGAAAAATGGTTGTCTGTAAAGTCGGCTTACGGACGATAATTTTACGTGATAACGTACAAGAAAACATTGATGAAAAATTGCATACTTTTATAAATTGAATTGGATTAATATCACTGCATGATCATTATTTTAAACTAAATTTTTAGATAAATTATCAGTTACAATGTTGATTACTCTTCTAGCGGTGAAAGTGACTAGGAATCTAGATAGATAAGCCGTCAGGGGGGGGGGGGATAGGTGGTCCAAAATTCACGTTCATTGATAACTCCTTATAACTACCTGCTTGTATACATTGAAATAATGTGGATTCCTAACTATTGATGCTTAGTCGTACAAAAAAAAAGAGTGTGAGTGTAATATCATTAGAGATGATATTACTCGAGCAGCGGTCATTAGAGATGAACCATGTCTTAATTAGCGAGTGATAATATAAAGCGATTGATGATATTACTCGATCAGCGGTCATTAGAGATGAACCATGTTTTAATTAGCGAGTGATAATATAAAGCGATTGATGATATTACTCGATCAGCGGTCATTAGAGATGAATCCTGTGTTAATTAGCGAGTGATAATATAAAGCCATTCCAAACCTTTGCTTAGTTACCAAAGTGATTTAATATATTTAGCTCCATAGTAAGTCTTAAATATTGCTAAATGAATGTATATTATATTGCATGACCATGTGTATAACATCTTAATTATACAAATACTAGTAAAATCAAGATAATTGTTGTTGATAGCTATACATCAAGACTATTGCTATTTGTCTGTGTGAGGTATGCAATAAAGAGTATTTGTATTGTATTGTATCAAGCAAATAATCAATGGGTCAATTCGAATCATTAAAATTAGAACGAGAGGACTCGTTGCGAGCAGGATGGCCGACTGTAACAATCCGTATATTTTGAGGGTATTACTCCTATTAATACCAACCATTAAACCAACCATTCAATATTGAGGGTAGAAATGCGACGAGTAACACTGAGTGGGGAACGTCACGGATGGTTATAAAACAGGTCCATCCAGCTCGGAGCACTCACTTCGTGATCAGATTCAGGCTGGTACAGTCACATAGACTAAAAACTGTAATGTTCACGGATTTGTCATTTTGTACGAACGGTGTTATTTTGTAACGCGTGTTATTAAAGTGAAATTAAAAATTTGGTTATCCTTACAAAACGTGGTTTTCCTCATGTTCCCGCACTGAAGGTTTCAGAACCAATTTTAAGTCTCGTAGTTTCGGAGATAAGGGGGGGAATGGTCAATTTTCGTCTTTTTTCCTAAATTACTTCAAATTTGTTTTTGCTAAAATTATAAAAAAAAAACTTTTTTTAATTTTCCAGTTTACCCCCCAAAAGTGCCCCCCTTGTCCAGAATTCATTAATTTATTTTACGCGTCTATCTTTGGGTCACCAATTTACATATGTGTACCAAATTTCAACTCAATCGGTCTAGTAGTTTCGGAGCAAATCGGCTATGACAGACGGACAGACAGACAACCGAGTGATCCTATAAGGGTTCCGTTTTTTTCCTTTTGAGATATCGGAACTCTAAAAATACCGTAACCTTAAGAATAACCGGCCAAACGAATTAATATTAAAGTGGAGGGGGTGACGCAAGGGGCTACTACAAACGCGCAGTACCTATAGCCCGTAATAGCAAAAAACTTATCCTACCTACTAAACAAATAGTAAACCTGCCTACTATTATAATACAAAAAAAAGTTTACAGAGCAGAAAGATACAAAATCCTGCACCACTAAAGTTTCTGTTTAGCTCAATGGTTGACTGGTAGAGAATGCCTAAAGACATTAAGTCCGCCAATTGTACTTTTATTTGTATATTTGTGCAATAAAGTTTAATTAAATAAATACACGTATTAAATGTCACTACGGGCGACATATTTCGAACTCATCAGGATGAGTGTTTTCGTGGCATGTCTCTTGAAGCTTTTGAATGTGTCTCAAAAAAGTTTAAACACGTATGTAACACTTGAAAAATAAATTTATAGACTTCATTAATGTAAACAAATCAAGCACTATTTAACGAACATCCATGACCCTAATGTAAACCAGCAATTTTGAGTTGCAAACTATGCTAATGAAAATTCTTGTTGTTACGGCAGCGGAGCACACATTTGGTGCGGTCTAACCTGCCACTCAGACCGTGATAGGTACCGGCATAAATTAAAGTTCAGAATTTAAACAACTGATAGAATCCACAGTGATGTTCAAAGCAAGTTTGGGTCGGCAGGATTTGGCTCTAATTCAAAATTTATATTTAAATTCAACGAAAACAAAATTGTGTCAAATGTGTTTCGAATATTTTTAATGTCCGTGTCAATATTATTGGCAGAGTACAAAGCGCGTGGAGGGGGTAGCCTAAACGATCACAGCGCTCGCTACGGCTAAAATTGTCATTTTTGTCGCTGACTTGATCTGTCAAATCCATATTGCAGTAAACATTTTCTAATCGTTTTTGAGATAAAAATATGGTCCTGGTAAGATGTGTTGTTGTGAATTGTAATAACACAAGATTTCATTAATATTTTTCACAATATTTACTTACTTCTTGTTTGACAGCGGTGACAATATTGTCCATGATGGCCGCCTGTCACGTGGCGCTGTCGTCGCGCTCGTTCCCAAAAACCCTGATATTTTTATTTCAAAGTTCAATATCTAAAAAACGGCTGAACCGATTTTGTTAAAACGTAGCCAAAAACACTCGGGTTAAAATTATCTATAACATAAAAACACCGCATTCAAATCGGTCCATCCGTTTGGGAGCTACGATACCACAGACACGTTAAACTTCACTCCCCTCTCTTTGGGTCGGGGTTTAAAAATAAATGTTGATGAGCATCTATAAAAGATGATTTAAGCAGCGACCATTAAAGTGCGGCACTTGCGTACGTGGCTTGTCAGGCCAATACGAGAGCGACAGTGACGCCAGCATATATAAATAATAATAATCGGTGTACTTCTTGCATTCCATTAAATTGTCAAAAGGGCCTCTACGTGTTGGCTCAGTTGGTACTTTGTAGGTACCTAGCCCCACGCACGCCTCCCAAAGGTCCGGGACATCATGTCCCGTGAGCGGGAAAGACATACATAATAATAATAAATATTAGGGGACATTCTTACACAAATCGAACTAGGCCTATAGTAAGCTCAATAAGGGTTGTGTTATAGGTACTAGACGACGATATATATAATAGATATAAATACTTAAATACATAGAAAACATCCAAGACTCAGAAACAAATATTCATGCTCATCACACAAATATTTGCCCTTACCGGGATTCGAACCCAGGACCTTCAGCTTCGTAGGCAGCGTCACTACCCACTAGGCTAACCGGTCGTCTATGATATATAAATGACATGTAATGTATTTATATGATATATATATGACATGTAAATGTCATATACAGCGCTGTTGGAGGTGCAGCAGCGCGCTGGTGTCTCAATGCTCGCTTGTGGGACAAGAGGTCAAACCAAGCGATATCGTGTAGTGTCACGCCTTCACACAGTGCCTTTCTCCAAAGGTCTCGGTCCTGGGATTGCTTTTCCCAGTTCATGGGGTCGATCTTGAAGGACAGCATGTCTCGTTTTGCGCTGTCCTTAAAACGTAACATAGGGCGTCCCACCGGTCGCTTAGCGTAAGCTACTTCACTCAGGAGAATTTTACGTGGCAAACGAGAGGGCTCCATCCTCCATTCGTGCCCGAGCCAGCGCAGACATCTTTGTTTTAGAATTGCTGCAATACTAGGTAAACGCACAACGCAGCACTCTCTCGTTTGTAATTCGATCCTTCCACGAGATGTTCAAAATTCGCCAAAGACAGCGCATGTGAAATGTTGTTTACTCTTTTGATATTGCCACATAAATCCGTCCGTTTGTTGTGTATGAGACACAGTTGAGGGGAATTGTTTAAAAGTGTTACCAATATGAGAAAAGGGTTAAATCGAGAGGATCGATCTAAGAAGGTACTTACTTATTTTTCTTATTCGCATAGCGTATAGGTACATAGTCAAAAATTCTAAGTCAACATTCAGGCTACATATTCGGCTTTAATTGTGTTGCTAAAAATATGTAATATCAATCGTTATATTCCCCATGTTTTATTCTAGTATTCTTCTTAAGACTTCGTGACATTTTCTATTACATAATTTAACTGGGGCGTTGGGGCGGAAAGGTTCTTGAGTGGCGACCACGTACCGGAAGGCGCAGCGTGGGTAGGCCCCCCCACAAGGTGGACTGATGACCTGGTATAGGTCGCTGGAGTCCGCTGGACGCGGTCGGCGCAGGACCGGTCATTGTGGCACTCTTTGGGGGAGGCCTATGTCCAGCAGTGGACGTCTTTGGGCTGATATGATGATGATGATGATAATGATGATGAATTTAACTGAAAAAAACCGGCCAAGTGCGTGTCGGACCATGCACAACGAAGGGTTCCCGTGCCTATTAAAAAGGTCGTATCGTCACAGAAATCTCACGGCACTTACGTCCTTTTCTATAGGGAATGCAGTTTTTCAGCAATATTTCGAAAACCTTTGAACCGATCTTATTCAAAATAATTTTTGGTGACAAGACCATGATTTTTTTAATATTTTTTAAATACAAATTGTTCAAAAATTAGAGTGCGGGACACAATTTTTGTGACTTTCGGGGCGATTATCTCCGACTCTATTCACATAATCAAAAAAATTACTGAGAAACCTTATATTTATTTTGAAAGGCCTATCGATTGATTTTTTTTTGACTCGCAGTATGGAGTGCACCCCTAAAAAAATATTTTTTTAGTTATTCCATTACAGAACTATGTAGCGGCTATCAAAATAGACCTTTTCTCAAAATTTCATTATTCGCAAAAAGGGGAAGAAAAGCGAACGTCAATAAACAGGTTTCATTCACGTAACATTTTCCCTATTCCACCTCTGATCTAACCCTGCCTTGGTCAGTCCAAAACTCTGAAATATGCGCCCAGTCCCTTGCAGGGCCTGACACACTCCATTACTGCCTGATTTATTACTACCACTAAAAGGGGTCCCTCAAGGAGCGATCCTTGGTCCCTTCTATGTATCACTTACATTAGTCGTATGGAAATTTTGCCTTGAAATATTATTTGCTTTGATCGTGTCGTATTTACGTTACATTGCTCGGTTATGTGTATTGATTTTACATTAGGGCTTTTTTCGCTCGCTCTGCCAAAGATAAGGGTGACAAGTAAATATTAGATGTTCAGTGTAGTGAGAGGTCTTTTTGATCTTTTGAATGTGTCCTTGTAGAGGTTTTTGAGTACGAAGCATTTAATGAAAAAACCAGACAAGTGCGAGTTCAACTCGCGTGGTGAGGGTTGTGTATAATACACAAAAATATTGAGAATTTTCCCGTTACTTTGAATACTCAAACTTCTTATAGGTTTTCCTGTAATCTTTAGGCAAGGAACTATTTTCCATATTTTTTTCAGAATTTTAAGCCTAGTAGTTTCGGAGATATGGACTGGTTAATTCGTCTCTTTTCCTAAATTACTTCAAATCTTCTTTTGCAAAAATTATAAAAAATATATATCTAAGATTCTTACAAGAACTCCTTTCATTTGATATGTCACACAATACAGTTTGCGAAACTTGTTTTTAAATTTTCTAGTTTACCCCCTTGTTCAGAATTCATTAATTTACTTTAAGCGTCCATCTTTGGGTCACCAATTTACATATTTTTACCAAATTTCAACTCAATCGGTCTAGTAGTCTCGGAGGAAATCGGCTGTGACAGACGTACAGACAGACGTACGAGTGATCCTATAAGGGTTCCGTTTTTTTTCCTTTTGAGGTTCGGAACCCTAAAAAGTAAAAGAAATGTATGTGTATTGTTTTTCAATATTTGATATTAGGTACCTGTTTATTAATCATCCAAAACAGCCAGTGAACAACTGCAGCTAGTGTAGAACAACACTCACAGGTGGCCAACAAAATGGCGCATAAACGCCAGTTCTTCAAAATCACACCACATTACCTTTAGTCCGAGAAGGGAAGATTGCGACGTCCTGCCGCACTGCAAAAGCATCAAGTACCTAGGCTTCCACTTGGATCGACGTCTAACATGGAAAGCTCACATAAAGCACACGCGTAAGCAGATGAACCTAAGGTACAAAAACCTGCATTGGCTTATAAGACTTAACTCAAATGGCATCCAGTTGTGGGGGATTTGCCAGTGACAGCAACATAATGTGTCTGCAAAGAGCACAAAACGCAATTCTACGCGTAATTACGAACGCACCTTGGTTTACTCGGAACGACGAAATACACGATTACCGCAACATGCCCACCATAAAGGACGAAATTGCAATGTACACAAGACGTTATATCGACCGCCTCGCAGGCCACCCAAATCCTTTGCCTACAAGATTACTAGACACGACACAAGCTGTGAAACGCCTAAAACGAAAGCACATTGTGTAGGGCTGCATAGTGGTTGAGCGAGGCGATAATCTCCTAAACACAATCATACAAACACACTCACCAAAACTGATAAATAGTCGTTATTGACTGATGGCAGTTCTATAAAGAGAGAGAAAAAAAACCGGACAAGTGCGAGTTCAACTCGCGTGGTGAGGGTTCCGTAAAATATTGAGAATTTTCCCGTTACTTTGAATACTCAAACTCCTTATAGGTTTTCCTGTAATCTTTAGGCAAGGAACTATTTTCCATATTTTTTTTTAAATTTTAAGCCTAGGAGTTTCGGAGATAAGGGGGGGAGATGGTCAAAATTAGTTTTTTTCCTAAATTAATTCAAATCAGTTTTTGCTAAAATTATAAAAAAAAATATATCTAAGATGCTTACAACCACCCCGTTCATTTGATATGTCACGAATATATACGAATGATCCTATAAGGGTTCCGTTTTTTTTCCATTTGAGGTACGGAACCCTAAAAAGGTGCCTGTTTATTGGCAACGGGCTGTGGTGTGACGTTTTTGTATATAAATTGACATTTATGTTAATTTTAGTAAGTTAAGTGGACCCGTTTCACAGTCTTTTAAAACCCCTGTTTTTGTTTCACTTCGTTTTTTTTCCAAAATACAATATACCTATATTACTATTACAAATGTTAGACTAAAACTCCCATTTTGATAGGACTTGTAGTTTTTTTTTTTTAAATCATCAAAGTTTGCTAATATCCGGGTCATGATATTTACATTTTTTTTTATTTCTTAAGAACAAGTCTACATACAAAAAAATTGATTGCACCACGTAAATCTCGGTATAATTCCCTAATGAAAACATTTTTTTCTTTTAAATACCTGAATTACTTTCCGAGATAATATTGTTTTTAAGCTTTTCAGTTTTAATTTTTTTTTCCAGTATTCCGCCGTATTAGATGAAGATATTTTAGTACACGATACCTCACGTGTAGCTTTATCTACAGTATTTAAATCACCATCTAATTCCGTGGAAAATAGAAGATACATATTTTAGAAGTTATACCCGGTTTTTTTGTAACTTGGGTTGTCACTTAGGGTGAATAACGTGAACATACATCCGGGTTCAATTTTTTTTGTTATGTGGCTACGTTGTGTGTTATGCTACACGTGACATGGGAAGGAGTCCACCCTCGTAAGGTGATTACCAAAACCTGTTGATTATTCAGTCCCAGATATTCACGATAGTGAAAATTTAATTTTAACTAATGAGATCTAACCAAAACTTTTCTTAACAGCCAGCATCCCTCCATTTCATCGACAATGTTTTTTATAAAACGCTTCGTTTAATATAACTTGAATTGAAAACTATATCATTTTGCTTATGTAATCCATTACTTTACATTGCAATCATATTTAAGTTAACCAACGAAAATCGAAGACTCAAACCCGTTTAATTATGGATACTTAGGGCATACTGATAGTCTCTGGAACTGGCCACTTATAAAAGGGAAATTAAAAAAACAATAATAAAATTTGAAAAAAGAACTCTTTGGCAATATGATACATTTCATCAACATCATGTGTAGTCTTATTTATCAGAATCCAGAATCTTTCAGTATGGCCCAGGTATTAATTCTGATGTACTTTTTTTGATAAAAAGGTTATACCTAAGAGAGTTATAAGTAAAAGGTCTTTGAAATTTTAATTGTTTATGGAAAATACAATTATTCTCTTAAATGAAACGTTTTATATCCCAATAAAAAAATTGGTATCCGGATATACGAAGTGGCAACCCTGACCTTTTTTTTCAAATATTCATATCTTCTATTTTCCACGGAATTAGATGGTGATTTAAATACTGTAGATAAAGCTACACGTGAGGTATCGTGTACTAAAATATCTTCATCTAATACGGCGGAATACTGGAAAAAAAAATTAAAACTGAAAAGCTTAAAAACAATATTATCTCGGAAAGTAATTCAGGTATTTAAAAGAAAAAAAATGTTTTCATTAGGGAATTATACCGAGATTTACGTGGTGCAATCAATTTTTATGTATGTAGACTTGTTCTTAAGAAATAAAAAAAAATGTAAATATCATGACCCGGATATTAGCAAACTTTGATGATTTAAAAAAAAAAACTACAAGTCCTATCAAAATGGGAGTTTTAGTCTAACATTTGTAATAGTAATATATATTGTATTTTGGAAAAAAAACGAAGTGAAACAAAAACAGGGGTTTTAAAAGACTGTGTTTGTCATGTCACGTTACGCGTATAATCATTATTTTAATAATTACTAAATTTATAAAACGCGTTTTCATCGTTTCTTAAATATAATATAGTCTACATTCAACACTAGCTATCGTGATTAATCTAAATTAATAATTAAATAAAGGGTGTCCCAAAACTTTGCTACACGCAAAGTTTCTATCACCTTAAATATTGAAGATAGAAAATTTTACTGAAAGAATACTGGTTTTGGGACATCCTGTATATATAATAATAATAAAATAATAAATTAGTTCCTTATTTAGGTATGAACCCATTACATTACATTAAAAATAAAAATATAAAATTAAACTAAACTTAAAAATTAACAGAACACTACAGAAAAGGTGTCGTTGTTTGTCGAATCGTTCACTCTCCCGACAAAGGACCAGTGTCTCTTACGCATAATAGCGTAGAAGTCGTCCCCTCTGTTCACGGCAAACAAAAATATAATAACATAATTTTACATGATTGTTGTTCAGCAAATTCGTATTTGTATCATGAATGAATTGCTGTCTTACCTTTAATGATAGCTACTTAATATCTGCTTTGAATTACCATAATACGTTTATAACTGTCATGAAACATGGACCAATGACCTTAAACGTCTATCATCATACTTAACAAAGGCAGTGCGTGCTACCTCTGCCATTTAATGTCAAATTTATTAGGTTACATTACGCGATGACTTTGCGTTACTCACGCGCGTCCCTTGATACCAAATCCGTCGTAAAAGAAGAAAAAATAGAAACACTTATCTTTCCTCCAAGCACTAATAATTTTTGTGAACACGTTCCAGAGCATTTTCTGCAAAGTTTTACTCCAACAGTTTTACCGAGAGTATTATGCGGGCAGCCAACTTGAGAGAGAATTATTGCATATAAGCAAGCTGTTCAAAGGAACTTTGTAAAATTATGGCCGAAGAATGTAATTTTAATATAAAATATTACTAAGAAAATAGGAAGAATTCTTTTTAAGTCCTGAAGACCCAAGAACATGCAGCTGGATAGTCGAAATTTTGATAATGTCCCAGGTTATTCACTAAAATGTAACAATTTGTTTGTGTACGATGAGAGAACATTTTTAGATTTATGAGTAAAATGAGGAACAAGCTTGCAAATTATTCGAGAAACATTTTGATGATGATGACTTAGAATCACGGAATTAATAACATTAATTTGTGATCTGTCTTCATTAGTGCCAAGTACACAGCGAGATTGTTTGGCTTCAAAGGAATTTCTGTGCAGGAGAAAGAATTTTTCATTAAACGGCCTCTCTTTATCACTTATAAAATGTACTTAACTACAGTAAAGAGTATAAGAGAATGTTTTAGTATACTAAATAATGAAGCTTAAATAATATTGTGTAGATTTTTTAGGGTTCCGTACCCAACGGGTAAAAATTACTAAGACTTCGCTGTCCGTGCGTCCGTCCGTCTGTCTGTCACCAGGCGTCTGTCTGTCTCAAGAACCGTGATAGCTAGAGAGTTGAAATTTTCACAGATTATGTATTTCTGTTGCCGGTATAACAACAAATACTAAAAAACCGGCCAAGTGCGAGTCGGACTGGGGCTCCCATACAACAGACATGATTTTTTTGCCGTTTTTATAGATAATGGTACGGAACCCTTCGTGCGCGAGTCCGACTCGCACTTGGCTGATTTTATTTTAACTTTGTCACACTTCTTAAGCCTGAATTAAATATATTTATAATGGTGTTTCCTTGAAATTTCTTAGTAATCATATAAATGCGATTTATTTATTATAATAATCAATAACGATCATAAGTGAGGGAAATAATCGCTACTCTTTTCTGGGTGGCGATTACTTCAGAGGGCGATTAATACAGAGGGTTCTTCATAACTATGACACGTAATGTCAACATTTTTTTCTTTTAATACTTATAAAAAATCGCTTTCATCTTGCCTCATCTATTTTGAATAGTGGCTTATGAAACTACTTTCTTCCTTCTTCTACATATATATATACTTATACTATATCTTTCGTCCAACTGGATTCGTGGAACTGGAGGATTTATGTATTTATTTATACCTCATTGCACAAATAGAAGGCTGGTGCGTACCTTGCACAGCGCGTCAGTATCCCCACCCCATCCAGTGCTGCCAGCCTTCTGGGCACCCTGCCCCTGGATTCCGTGCTTGAGCCAATTTTTTATTTCTAAATTTTTTATCTCGTTTTTTAGGGTTCCGATACCTCTAAAGGAAAAAACGGAACCCTTATAGGATCACTCGGTTGTCTGTCTGTCCGTCTGTCACAGCCGATTTGCTCCGAAACTACTGGACCGATTGAGTTGAAATTTGGTACACATATATAACCAAAGATGGACGCGTGAAGTAAATTAATGAATTCTGAACAAAGGGGCCACTTTTGGGGGGTAAACTGGAAAATTAAAAAAAAAGCTTCACAAACTGTATTGTGTGACATATTAAATGAAAGAAGTTACTGTCAGCATGTCAGATATATTTTTTTTTATAATTTTAGCAAATACAGATTTGGAGTAATATAGGAAAAAAGACGAACATTGACCATTCCCCCCCTTATCTCCGAAACTACTGGGATTAAAATTCAGAAAAAAAGGAAAATAGTTACTTGCCTAAAGATTACAGGAAAACCTATAAGAAGTTTGAGTATTCAAAAACACTTATGAAATTTAGATTATATACGGAACCCTCACCACGTGAGTTGAACTCGCACTTGTCCGGTTTTTTTAGTTTATTATATCCTCACTTTAATATACATATTTATACAAATAAAAGTTCAAATGGCAAACTGAAAGGCATTTATTGATATTGATGAAAATAATTAAATAACGGCGATTCCCAATTGCACATAAAACTTCACATTTTATTCGAGAAGTTTCATTGTCGTACCACAAAGTTACAACTATAACTGACATACCCCATCTTCCTATTGTTTTGTCAGAAATTTCAATAGCCTCAGCATATAATACCGCCGTTTCCAATATCGCCCTGCACGTTGGGACACCTAATTGATTCTGCACAATTAGATTTGGCCGTATTGTAATTAAAGAGCATACGTTTGAAGCTCGGGCTTGTAATAACCCTTGTTCTATTTGGCCTAAGTGGAGCATGCGAGCGTTCGAATTTATGTTTACACGTCTTAATTATAGGGTGTTTATTTGAATGGGAAGGGTATGTTAGTTTCAATGATAGTTACTGCGCAGTTTGTGGTGTGTGAATATGTTGTATAATAAATCATATCCACATACCGATTCACTGCCGCGAAGACACACACAATGTGTCAATTGTATTGTATGTTTACTCACTTTGTCTTTGTGTGTCTTTTGTGTAGTGAATAAATGTCTTCTTTCTTTCTTTCTATATTACCTGTGTTTATATACAGGGAGGTTTTCACTCGGTTTGTTAGTAAAGCATTTTTCAAACTAAAATTGATCATTAATTACTTGTTCAAATTATTTGTAAATAACTTTCTGGGTGGAGGCAAAATAGTGTATTGTAAAATCTAACAGTTCGTGTTAATTAATACAACAACTGAAAATAACTTTTGGTAATTAAATCTAGCGATCGCATTATGTGTGAAAAAATGTGTAGATTCCAACCTCAGTCGTGTGTTTTAAAATAATTAAAAAATAACTTTTTCTGTTTCAGATCTGTCAACGCTCAAAAGACTTTGCTTACGTAAGTTTTGCTGATGATTAAGTAAAATGTTTCTGTCAAATATTTAAGTTTTGGTACAAGATTTTATTGCTGACTGTGTTTTTTTTGCATAATCATTTATTTTATTTATTTAAGGAACAGTTACATCGGTATTACCTTTTTTTGTAGTTCTTGCATACTTAGTACAACGTAAGCAATTAGTGGTTATTTTTAAGAATGAAAGACAATGACTTTGTCTTAATTTTGTGCCTAGCACAAAGAGAAGTGAATTGGTTCTAGAAAAGGGATTTGTACGATACTTACATTATACCTATGCCATTTTTTTAATTTGTTCCATATACTGTAAAATACAAACGGTGCAAATTAAATACAAGGTTATACAAAGAAACGAATGACCTACTGTTCAGTATTTTTCAATTGAGTTCACGGCTTAAAGGAACTAGTAAAATCTTAACAACAACAAAATGCCATTTAACTTTTAAACTTCTTAGTCCAACAAGAACAGTTTAAACATAAAAAAGTTAGGTAAAGTCTCGTATAATCCGGTTTACAAGCTTTTATATTGTTTTGCTTAACCCGGGAGTCAGTCTGACCAATTTCGCAGTTTCAAAATAAAAAATCTATGTTACATTCAAACACATTGGGAAGCGAAATTTAATTCTAAAGCGACTTCCTATAGTTTGTCGGCGCGGATGCGGCCCGAGATCAGCAGGTCGATCTCGTAACGCATTGTTCGCGCGTCAGGTAGATTTGAATGTCACTTTTTATATGCAAAAATTACAGTTAAATTGTCCTATCTAGCGTTCAAAACGTTACGTGATTACGCCTCAGTAATAATCACCTAACATTCCTAGCGTTCGCTGGCGCCCCATACATTTTACGCCCGATTTCTAACGATCTTATATAAGGACTCGTGGCGTCCAACTTAATCTAATTTTTCACCTCAAAGAGTTAGTTCCTGGATCCGAAGATCCATGAATATATTCAGCAACTTCAAAGTCGCGTGAACTCTATTTTATGTAGCATAAGGACCTTTTTAGATAATCTGAAACAATCCCGCTTAGATTGTCAGTGAGAGGTTTATTCTTATTGAATACGACACTTGATAAGGGATTACTGGTTCCAATCCTGTCTTAGAAAATCCTATCTGCGGAAGAAGGAATAAAAAGTTTCTTTTTATTCCCGACTGTACTTTTCTGTATGCCGTCATTAACTACTCATTGAGACGATTCTAACGTGCACAAACCCAACGTGGTTAAGTCGGTAAAGTACTAAGTTCCCATGGCCACCTTCTGTCTCCCCCATCTGTGTCTGTGAGCTGTATCATCATCATCATCATATCAGCCCAAAGACGTCCACTGCTGAACATAGGCCTCCCCCAAAGAGTGCCACAATGACCGGTCCTGCGCCACCCGCATCCAGCGGACTCCAGCTGTATACTACTCTGAAAAAAAAACTGAAAGAAATTGAACCTGATACGGCTGTATAAATGGGACCTGTAGAGAAGAACAGCCGGACATACGAAATATACACTTGTAAATCGTCAACATCACAAACATCGTCATTTGCAGCAAAGGCAATAGTTTATAGCATTCCGAACTCCAATTATATGACTCCCTACCTAACTCTATCCGCCTTTAATTGGCTTTCTCAACTCTATCTAGTTCTGTCTTATGCATACTGATTCAAATCTAAGGGTCGTTTTGTCACTACATTTCGGTTCCTAATTTCCTATCTTGTTTCACTCGCTTTCTTCCTAGATATCAACTCAGAACTCGAAATGTGAGTGTCAGATTGACCTTTGAACGCGTTGACAGGATACTAGGTATCAACTTGAGATGCACAGCACATAAGCTGCTTCAATTTCACGCTCTAACATCTAATATATAAGGTCGTAAGTCCTTTGTAACGCTTTGGCTGTTACGCTGTTTCGTATTCGAATGTTATTTTCGAATTGGATGACATGGGATGGTTTTGGAATGCTCAAGCAGCAACCTACAACTCACCTCAGTATACCAGTATAATCACGGAGTTACTGTGTGTAGTTTATATGTATCGTGAGTTCAAGATATACTAGACGACGAATGACGAGAAGAGTGAGAGGTTGTGAATGGGATAGCTGTAACTGTTCGTAGACAGGGTTTTGATAGCTTGGGTTATGTGCATTCTGTATTATTGTAAGATCACGTTAGACTGAAAATAGTTGCAGAATGTTTTGGATGGTGTTGTGTAATCGTCCGCAGCGATACTAGTCCAGGCAATGAACTGACAACTTGTATGGAAAAAATGACAAATTTGGAAATAATTATAATAGCAAATTTTTTTAATCTAACGGATATATTATCAATTGAATAGTTACCTAGAGGCAAAATCCAACAAAAAATCAGACATCAAAAAAAAATTGGCTCCTAAAAAGTCCGGATAAATATTAATATTTTTTTTTATCTTTATTAAGGTTCATTTACATTTGCTTTAAAATACTCATACTAACACTAACACGTATCATGAACGCACTTACGTAACGTGCTGTTCTTATGTAATATTAATATGTAACTTTTCTCAAACATGCTCGGAAAGCGCCGCATTTTGTTTTGAAAAAGGAACATGCGAAGTGCCTGATTTTCGTCCGGCAAAATTTAAAAAGTTAAAACTTCCCTGCCTAGGAGTATTAATCCATACAAAACCTATTATTTCCCGCTGCGTTAAACTTTTAAAAATCCTGATAGCGCCATAGTAAATAGAGAAGACTAAGGAAAAATCTAGTTTTATGACTCACTCCTTCGCCGTACAGGCAAGCCGTCTCTGGAATTCACTCCCTCTCAACATCAGACAAGCCCCAAGCAAGTTTGCTTTCAAGCGGATGCTGCGTAAGCATCTGCTTAAACAAGAATTCGACTAAAATCCATCCACATAATGGTAGTATATATTGAATATGTAGTAGTATATCTTTTTGTATGTATCTTATATATTTTTATTTATGTATGTCTATATGTAGTGTATAATACATTTGTATTTTTTTCCTCTCTCCTCAAGTATAAGTATTCGTAACAGAAATTATCATACTTTTTTCTTTGCACCTGTTATAAGTCTCTGTTTAGCCCAATGGTTAGCTGGTAGAGAATGCCATCTGGCATTAAGCTCGCCATTTGTACATATATTTTTTGTATTTTGTGCAATAAAGTTTAAATAAATAAATAAATAAAAATCACATTCAGCCTAAGAAATTCACCCGTAAACCGCGCGGGTTTTCATGGTGATATTTATCTAAAGTCTCTTTATAGTTTATGGTCAGAAGAAAACTGTTGTTTCATAGTAACATTTACTGCAACTCAGGATCATATCTGGGGTGTTCACAGGTCACTTCGGCGTCAAGGATCTCTTGGCCAAGATGGGACTATCAAACAGTACTGACTGTAGAATGTGTGGCGAGGAGGATGAGACTATGGAACACTTATTGTGTGAATGTCATGCCCTTGCCAGACAAAGAATGAATCTCTTTGGTAACGGCTACCCGCAACCAAAGGAATTCAGGGTGCTCCCACTGCATCATCCGCTTTGTGGAAATGATGGAGCGAGCTTGGGAGTAGCTATAAAGGGGAGGGCAAATGCACAAAAGATCCCACTGGGTCGAAGTGTATCCGAAAGGGCCCTCAACTAGATAAGATAAGATAAGATAAAATAACATTTACTGCTTAAGACCTACACAATCCATATCTAAAATAGAAATAGTGTTGGTGTTATTTTTCAAAATGCATGTGGCCAGCCCATTCCTATTTCAGCTTGGCGGTCTTAACTCCAACGTTGGCAATACCGGTTTTCGTAAACTTTATTAAGATACAAATATAAACCATTCATGAAATGCATTTATATATTGACGACCGGTTAGCCTAGTAGGTAGTACGCTGCCTATAGAGCTGAAGGTCCTCGGTTTGAATCCCGGTAAGGGCAAATATTTGTGTGATGAGCATGAACATTTGTTCCTGATGTTTTCTATGTATTTAAGTATTTGTATCTATTAAATATATCGTCGTCTAGTACCCATAACACAAGCCTTATTGAGCTTACTATGGGTCTAGGTCGATTTGTGTAATATTGTCCTCTAATATTTATTTATTATTTATTTTATTTATATTTGAAACAGTTGTTTATTAACAATAATACTGCACGTTCATTTACTAAACGCCATTTTTTTCTTCATAGATGTACAGTCACCACTGACAAGATAACCATAAATTAGGTACTGTCTTAATCTTCAAATTGGACGTCGTAGGTATACAATACATTTCTAACTTTCCTTTCGTTGGGTGTATTTATTATCGTTATGTGACAAACGGGGTCGGTAAGTGTGCAGCGTCAGTGCGAGCGGGTAATTGTGTAACATATTTTCGGATGTCCATACGTTGGTCTGCTACAAGCACTGTTCGGGGAAACTAATGCCTGATGTCATATACGCCTATTAGTTTGACGCTTACGTTGTTACGCCTTGAGTCGTCGCATTTAGATTACCGCATCGTTTTTAATTGCGCCGAATACACTATATACTCCATTTTTTCAGTTCCGTTTTTATTAGGGTTCCGTAGCCAAAATGGCAAAAACGGAACCCTTATTATTTCGTCATGTCCGTCTGTCCGTCTGTCCGTATGTCACAGGCACTTTATATGAAAATTTATCGAAAGTTTTGTAATTTAATGAAGAAAAAAAATGTTTTAGGGGTGCACTCCATACATATAACTGCAAGTCAACTTTTTTTATTCTAAGCCCACGAGTGGCACATCAATTTAAAAAAAAACTTACACTACAAAATTATGAAAAACTTAATCTAAGTCTTCGCCAAACTGCATAACAGTGATATGTGAATAGATAGGCCTTTCAAAATAAATATAAGGTTTTTCAGCAATTTTTGATAAAAATAATGATTTTTACAATTCACGCAAGCACGAAATTGACCCCGGATTCCTTTAGGCAGTTGGCAAAAACGCTAGAAGGATGATGATACCGAATCTAGAAATTGAAACCAAATCACATGAAAGTTAAATTGATGAATTAAAATTCTTGAGATTCCTGAGAACGACATGGGATCTGAGCACGTCATGGCGTAAAGTAAGAAGCTAAAATACATATCCTATTCTGCTCTGTACTCATACAAAAACGTAAATAATTTTGGATAAGAAGATTAAAACAAAAACAGATTCCATTTTTTACTTTAAGCATTATTCATCACGAAATGAGCATGAAGTCTTTGAGTTCAGAGGCGAAACCACTTGGCTAAACAAAAAATTTCACGATAACAATGGCGCGGGGTAGTACTAAGACGGAAACCAGTTTTTTTAGCTCCCGGTAATCACGTAACGTTTTGAACGCGCGCTAGGTTAAATTAACTGTATTTTTTCCATATAAAAACTGACATTTAGATCTACCTGACGCGTGTACAATGCGTTACGTGATCGACCTGCTGAGAGGTCATTGCGTTTTTGAACGACCGTGAGGACAACTCAACTATCATTTTCCCATGCTCAAAATTACATTTATATCTACCTAGCATACGTACAAAACGTTACGTAATCGATCAGAGGGATAATCACACGACGCAACTTTTCAAAAGTACGTTAGGACAATTTAACTTTCATTTTCCTATACGAAAAGTGACATTTAGATCTACCTGAGAGGTTTTTTGTTTTTACTCGCTGTAACAGACGCCACACCCGTACCTAATAGGGCGAAGCAAGCGAGTGAAGATATAAATAAAATTTATCGATAATTCTGCCACAGAAACTTTTCTTCATATGCTTGTTATGGGGAATTTGCTAGAGGATTTAGATTTATTTCGCGATACATTTGGGTTGACCTGGAATGTGGACACATCCTTGTTTAGCTGAATGGCAGTTTTGGGTCATAGCAGCGGCTCACCCTGTGGGTCCGTGCTACAGAAAGTACGCTTTTGCGCTTTATGTCATTCGCTTATCAATTCGCTTGTTGCAACTTTTAAAAGGGGATTTGTTAAAAGTGGACCTTCTGTACGTAGTACTATTATTTATTCTGTGCTCATACAGAGATTTAGGTTCGCGTATCTTCTGTGGACATTACAAAAGTTGAGGGCTATAAAGCCTAATTTTGGGCTGGACTCTCCGCATAGAGGTCGTCTCCTCTTATATGATTTCATGCAATTACAACATTTTTTTTTATTTACACTGAAGCTCTTAACTATTGACCACAGGAAAGACAACTTTTGTTTTACTCATGTATGACCCGACCCTTATTATGGTTTTTTTGCCGAAAGAGAATGTACCTGAATTTGTTTCGCTCCTATACAGGGTGGGCCTTGTAACAGGAGCAAAACATTAAACGGTAGATTATTAAGCTTGTGAGGAATTGTTTCTAAGTGGTTTTAATTGAAAAAAAATTTGACTTTTTTTTTTCTTCAACTTAAGTTTACGTGCGCATTTTTACTCTTCTGGATTGATATAAGTAACTTTTTATATTAAAAACACTAAAAAAAAATTGAAAAAATCGCAAAAAATTCTTTTGAAAACAAAATGCAAAAACTATTATGACTCACTACATGATGTTACCTCAAAATCTGCATTGACTACTGTGCTATGATCTCGTGGTGCCAAGAAACATTACTCGGAGGTCATAACTTTATATAAATTTTCTTCGAGTTGAAAAAATTTGAAAAGAAATGGACAAAAGGGGTTACTACAGATGCTCTAAGGAAGCCTCCTTTTAAATATTTGCTCCTGTTACAAGGCCCACCCCGTATATTATATTTCTAACCTACATTAATTGGCATTGTATAAATACACACATTTTTTTTGTCTTTTTATGCATATTTGCAAAACGATTGTTTAGTACGTTATCAACGCGCAGTCGAAATATGCAGGCATTGTTTATTTTTGAAGTAAAAGTCGAGAAAAAATTTAGTTTCAATTCAATTGGAACACTAACATGCGACGTTTATGTTTACGAGCGTAAGGACAAATCGACAGTCAATTTCCCAGACAAAAAAAAAACATTGAGATTTACCTGACGTACGTACGAAGCGTTAGGCTATGGTCTCCTATTAATCACGCCGTACGTTGCGTCACAATGCTTACTATGGAGATGTACTGTTTTGGCCGACGACCACAACAGTACATTTCCATAGTAAGCATTGTGACGCAGCGTACGGCGTGATTTATAGGAGACCGTGGCCTTACGCAATTGACCAGACGGCCCCTATTTCAGCAACTTGACAATAGTTTCCTGCAAATGACGATTCGTCGTATATGGCTGGATTAGCAAGTAGTGATCGTCATTTGGGTAGATACACGCGTTATTGGTTTTGTGATATGTGAAACAGGCAGCCACAGATTACCTGTCATTGTTACGTGCATTGATATTGCATCGCTGCAAGAGTCGCTTACGCCGTAGGCGCCTTCCGCTTCTTATCGGGAAAACCACGGGATCGGCTACGAGCGTAGCGCGTAGCTATTCCTGGCAGTGTATGTGTTTTCAAGCATAAAAAGTACGGAAAACTATCCAAAAAAAAACTTTTTTTTTTACTTACATAATTTTATTTTCCTATAATCTATTTACAGTTATTATACATGGTTAATCTGGACTCCACTGCGGGAGTCCGCTGGATGCCGAGGGCCGGTCAATTTGGCACTCTTTGGGGGAGGCCTATGTCCAGCAGTGGACGTCTTTCGGCTGATATGATGATGATGATGAGGGTGCGCTGGCGCATTGTTTGCAATAAGCGGGCGAATACGCGTGAGAAAAACATAGCCATACTAAACTGCATTTTTTAACATCTGTATAACCTGTGTTTTAACAAATAAATACTTTGAACTTTTAATCTAAACTGTGTGCTATCATCGTATCTGGATGGGCAGTCCGCGAGCCACCATGCTCGCGGCGATCGTGACGAAGTTGGGCGAGCTGCGCACGCGACTCACGGCGCGCAGCAAGTCTGGCGCCGCTGTACGGGCTTCTGCTCCACTTTTATCAAGTTCACCCTTGCTCCGATTAGTTTTGCCAACGCTAGGCCATGGCACGGGTGCGTCGGAAGACACTTACAACGACACCAGCGTGCTCACCATCTTGTCCACTCCTAGATCGTAGCCTATATCACCCAGAGCATAATTTCAAATCTATTGACACCTCAATCATCAAAATCGGTTTAGTTTCTTAAACGCTACGGTGGAACACACGTTATTACAAAGAACGACTGCTAAAATTATATCCCCTCCTTTCGGCTCTCGGCTCCTGCGAAAACTAGCTGAATAGAATAGAATAGAATAGAATTATTTTATTTGCCAGAATACTTATAAATAAATATAGTACAGGGTGTTGAGGTACAGCAGTACAGTATTCAGTCTGTGAACGACATGCAAAAGTTATACATACAGGACTAAAATAATTATGTGATGCGTACAATACCACTATGATTAGATATATTTTTTTAATCAATTGCTTAGTAATGTCAATGTATTAATTTCAACAACACAAAAAAGAAAAACAATTACTAAAACCTACCTAAAGTACCCGAAGTTAAGTCTAAAAATTCTTTAATGCTATAAAAACAATTTTCCATTAGCCAATTAGTGATTTCTTTTACAAATTTTTTATAATCCATTCGTCTTATATCCGCTAGAAGGTTGTTATACACTACAATGCACATATTATACGCGTTATTGCTATAGATCGCAGCGCGGCAAGGAGGCTGGTACAGTAGATCCTTATATTGAGATCTCTGCTTACCTACAAAAGCATCGGCTGGAAATTCTATCATACCATCTTGCTCGGCTTCACTGTTAAAAACTTGACATTTTCTTAAGTTGAAAGGAATAGAATTTAATCTATCTGCTCAAGACTGAATGCAATCAGACCGGCTGGAATTCGATTCTGAGCCTGCTATAGAATATTCTGAGCTAGCAATAGACTGAGTATTCTGAGCCGGCAATAGACTGAGCGTTCGCTAGATTAGTTTTGCATTGTTGTGGGATTGCTAGACGTCAGGAACTGAATTGGTATTAAAAAGAAATCGTGTAAACGGATTCGAAAACGGAAAGTCTTGAGATATTTGCTTTAACTTCAAGCGTCACGCTTGACTTAAAAATACTAGTGACTCTGTGTGCTCTGGGTCTGCTTGAGGTTTCGTACCCAAAGGGTAAAAACGGGACCCTAATAGGTACTAAGACTCCGCTGTCCGTCCGTCTCTGCCTGTCTGTCCGTCTGTCACCAGGCTGTATCTCGTGAACCGTGACAGTTAGACAGTTGAAACATTCACGGATGATGTATATATGTTGCCACTATAACAATAAGTACTAAAAAGCAGAATAATATAAATATTTAAGGGGGCTCCCATACAACAAACGTGATTTTTTTGCTCGTTTTTAGGGTTCCGATACCTCAAAAGGAAAAAACGGAACCCTTATAGGATCACTCGGTTGTCTGTCTGTCCGTCTGTCACAGCCGATTTGCTCCAAAACTACTGGACCGATTGAATTGAAATTTGGTACACATATGTAAATTGGTGATCCAAAGATGGACGCGTAAAGTAAATTAATGAATTCTGATGAAGGGGGCCACTTTTGGGGGGTAAACTGGAAAATAAAAAAAAAAGTTTTGCAAACTGTATTGTGTGACATATCAAATGAAAGGGGCTGTTGTAAGCATGTCAGATATATTTTATTTATAATTTTAGCAAAAACAGATTTGAAGTAATTTAGGAACAATGACGAAAATTTACCATTCCCCCCCCCCCTTATCTCCGAAACTACTAGGATTAAAATTCTGAAAAAATATGGAAAATAGTTCCTTGCCTAAAGATTACAGGAAAACCTATAAAAAGTTTGAGTATTCAAAAACACTTATGAAATTTAGATTATATACGGTACCCTCACCACGCGAGTTGTACTCGCACTTGTCCAGTTTTTACAAATAATGATACGGAACCCTTCGTGCGCGAGTCCGACTCGCATTTAGCCGGTTTTTTTTCTAATTTATTCACTTAGTAACAACATATACCCAGAGCTAAGCATCGTGATTTTATCATGACCGAAAGTTCAGGCACTCTTGAACTTACCGTATTTGGACGTAGTTACGCGAAAACGTTCCAACCCACAGCGACCCCATTTTGAGATAAACGCAATTTTGTGTTTTAGCGGTACACTTTTTCCCTGTTATTATTTCAGGCAAATACTTATTGGTTTTACTGTGGAATGCCAAACTGGTTATTGAATGATATGCATATTTTTTGTAAATACATAATACAAGGGGCATATAAATAGGTAAAACGAGTTTGAAACGTTTTTGCTAAATTTAATTTTGTATGAACCTTGTTAAATAGCAATTATGCATAAACGTTCCAAAACGAATTTAAGTGTAGGTATTATTTATTTTTATAAATATGTAAAATAATAAATAACAATGAGGAACATAGTTACAAAAACAACAAAAAAAAATTGAAAATGTATTACAAAAAAAATAGGAGGTGATCTTTTGAGCTTAGAACCTATGCCAAAAATTAGCTGATATGGTTCCAAAAGTTATCAAAAACTTGAAACATTCAATTTTCATCATCGTATTCTATGATCTCGAAGTCCGGAACTCCACCAAACCCATCAACATCATCAGTAGCTTTTTCAGAACTTTGAAGCGTTCTATAAAATTGAAGGCAATCCTCAGGTATGTAGTGGTACATGGATTGTAAGTCCACTAATTATATATATATATATCAACGTACAACCCAAACCGATGGTTCTAGAGATTCTAAATTTGGCCCGTAGGTACCTTTATGGTGGATTAAGAAAGTATTTTCAAAATTCATCCCATAAGGGGTTGAAATGAGGGTCCAAACTTTGTATAAAACAAGATTAGTAAGACTATTTCATTCGAAACTTCAAAGGAGTATTCCTAACGATAAATGAGTAAACAAGTGTTTCAGGTTTTTTGAGAATTCGACCCCTAAAAGGGGGAAATGTGGTAACAATGTCTGAAAATCAACATGGGTATTGGTTCTATGGTTTATCGGGTCGCTGATTATGAAAGCAACAACGATTTTAAAATCCAACGTAGCGGACATGAAATACCATCTCCCCTGTTGGGGTGCGATGGGGTTGAAATGTCTAAATATCAATACGGGTGTCGTTTTTATGGTTTTTTGGGACGTCAATTATGAAAATGGCCTCGATTTTGAAATTTAATATTGTGTACATCTATCTAAATATATAAAAGACGAAACTGACTGACTGACATATCAACGTACAGCCCAAACCGATGGTTCTAGATATTCCAAATATGGCATGTAGGTTCCTCATAAGGTTTAAGGGTGGATTAAGAAAAGATTGCTCAAAATTTATCCCCTAAGGGGGTGAAATAAGGGTCCAAAGTTTGTATGGGGAAACAAGATTAGTAAGACTATTTCATTCGAAACTTCACAGGAGTATTCCTTACGATAATTGAGTAAACAAGTTTTTCGGTTTTTTTAAGAATTCAACCCCTAAAAGGGGGAAATGTGGTGACAATGTCTCAAAATCAACATGGGTATTGTTTCAATGGTTTATCGGGTCGCTGATTACGAAAACAACAACGATTTTAAAATCCAACGTGGCAGACGTGAAATATCATCTCCCCTGTTGGGGTACGATGGGGTTGAAACGTCTAAATATCAATATGGGTGTCGTTTTTATGGTATTTTGGGGCGTTCATTACGAAAATGGCATCGATTTATAAAAATGGAGGTTCTCAGTTTGACCCGTATGTTCCGATTGAATTACAATTTGGCACAAATACTTTCAATAATTTTCATGTCCACAATATTCAATTTCAAGAGCGATGCCATTTTCGTTATTAACGTCCCATATTGATATTTAGACATTTCAACCCCATTGCACCACAACACCCAGGACAACAACCAGGGGAGATGGTATTTCACGTCCGCCACGTTGGATTTTAAAAGCGTTGTTGTTTACATGATCAGCGACCCGATAAATCATACAATAATACCCATGTTGATTATCAGACTTTGTCACCACATTTCCCCCTTTCCACCCCCTAGGTTGTATACTCAAAAAACCTGTAACACTTGTTAACTCACTTATCGTTAGGAATAAATAGTCCTGTGAAGTTTCGAAAGAAATAGTCTAACTAATCTTGTTTCCCTATACAAAATTTGGACCCTCATTTCACCCACTTGGAGGATGAATTTTGAGAAATCATTTCTTAATCCACCCCTTAAACCTTATGAGTAACCTACGTGCCATATTTGGAATCTCTAGAACAATTGGTATGGACTGTACGTTGATATGTCAATCAGTCAGTCTCTTCTTTTATATATATTTAGATAGATGTGCACAATATTAAATTTCAAAATCGAGGCTATTTTCGTAAAATCGTTGTTGTTTTCGTAATCAGCAACCCGATAAAGCATGGAAACAATACTCACTTTGATTTTCAGACTATCACCACAGTTCCCCCTTTTACGGGTTGAATTCTCGAAAAACTTGAAACACGTGTTTACTATTTATCGTTAAAAATACTCCTGTGAAGTTTCGAATAAAATAGTCTAACTAATCTTGTTTCCCCATTCAAACTTCGGACCCCCATTTTACCCCATTAGGGGGTGAATTTTGAAAAATCCTTTCTTAGTGCACCCTTATACCTTATAAGAAACCTACGTGCCAAAATTGGAATCTCTAGAACCAACGGTTTGGGCTGTACGTTGATATGTCAGTCAGTAAATCAATTTCTTATTCTTTTATATCTTCCAAAAAGCCATAAAAACGACACTCATATTGATATCGAGACATTTCAACCCCATCACACCCCAACAGGAGAGATGGTATTGTAGGTCTACCACGTTTGATTTTAATATTATTGTTGTTGTTTTCGTAACGACAGCGACCCGATAAACCATAGAAACAACACCCATGTTGATTTTTCAAACTTTGTCACCACGGGTTAATACCGGGTAAATACCTGGTATTTACCCGTGGGTTTTTACCTACTACCCATCTCTAGTTGGTGCTGTCCTTTGATTGTTTTGACTAAATACATAAACTTAAATATACCATAGTTATTTATTTTGGTAAAAAATATTTTTTTATCTCGAACATATTTAATAGCAAAAATGGATCAAGTATGTGTGGATCGTTTATAGCAAAAAATTAGAAAATAATATATTATAATAAAACGTTCCAATTTATTTAGAACAGTCTTCGCAGCTTAAAAAAACAGTATGGAATAATCTAAAAGGTTTCAAATTACATGGAACATTTTTGCAGAAATAAAAAATGTATAAAGATTTTGCAAAAACGTTCCAACCCACATGGATCATTTAAGAAACAATTGAATGTGCTTTTTATGAATTTAGTATAATGTTCCAAGACAAGTGGAACATTATAACGATATGTTATTCTATTAAGAGTTTTTATAAATATGTTTCAGTATGCATGTAATGTTTTTACTTTATTTTGAGTACACGTCCTTGGCATAATGGTGGGTTGGAACATTTGGGTCAAACTTTATTGATGAAACTAACCTAAAAAATACTAGCAACTTTGTGTGCACATGATGTAATATGTCAAAAATAGTACCCTGGTTATGGTAACTCATTTTTGAGTGACTTGTGGGTTGGAACGTTTTCGCGTAACTACGTCCATTTAATGGTAACCTTTGATCAAAGTAATTTTAATCCACATCTTAACCAGTCACGTGTCTTCAAAGTGGTGTGGGCTTAGCGAATAAATTTTGAGAAATTCTCTAACTCAAGGCGAATACTTGTAATGAAATCAGATTACGCTTTCAAGGTCATGTAACAATAATCTCATTTGGAAGGTAAATTATTTTCTAAAATGTTTGGATTCTGTGAAATGAAAACGTTTTGTCTGAAAGCTAATTGAGAATTTTACTTAATTTAATATGTAACTGGTGACCGAAGAGCTGGCGGCTTTCTCGCGCAACGCATCAGCATTGCAATTCAGCGAGGAAATGCCGCCAGCATCCTCGGTACAATGCCTCGAGGGCCTTTTTTAGATTTAACTTAGTTTTAATTTATCTTAGTTAATGTTAATTATAATCTTGTATTCACTTTTAATAAAATAAAAATAAATTAATATGGAATTTTACTATAAATTTGTTATTTTTGTGAAAATAATGATATTTACTCTTTTTACGCTTTCCCACATTCTCTCATCAAAAATAGTTATCTGTAAAGTCGGTTTACGGACGATAATTTTACGTGATAACGTCTTGATGAAAAATTGCATAACACGTATTTTTTACTCATTTATCGTTAGAAATACTCCTGTGAAGTTTCGAATAAAATACTCGATCTAATCTTGTTTCTCAATACAAACTTTGGACCCCCATTTCACCCCCTTAGAGGGTGAATTTTGAAAAATCATTTCTTAGTGTAGTATTGTTCAATATTTTATTATTAATCTGAACGTTTCAATTTCTAGTAGGACAATAAACACCAGGTACCTACGTGCAAAATCAAAATAATTCTTGAACTCGTTTATTTCTTTTGACTTGTTTCTGAGCCTCAGTACAGGTGCGGAGCGGGCTAATAGGACCTTACGTGCCGGAATCTCTAGAACCAACGGTTTGGGCTGTGCGTTGATATGTCAGTCAGCGAAACAACGGAGTCACACTTTTTCGTGCGTGCAGCCGGCGTAAATCGATTTATAAGACGTTATCACGTCAAAAAAAAATTGCCTGGGTATTGTGATACTATTCAACTCATAAAACAAGCTAGGCAGCAGGGAAAGCGACAGTGGTTGAAGGCACAAGTTAACAAAAAAGTTGGCAAACAAATTGTAGCGTGTTTGTAACGGAGTTCTGAGTCACGACAGTACTGAAATTACTATCTTTGAAGTTAGACCACTCAAACACGTACGTTGAAAGAGAAATCTTTATGTAGCCCGTACGCCGAAGGAATATTCGCTTGAATTACCTGATACGATACCCTTTGTAGCTTTACGAAGACGAGTTTTATCGCGAATCCCTGTTTGTGACAGATGTAACTCGACAGAGAATTTTGCCTGGTTATAGAACGGATGCACGATGGGGACAGGACAGGCAAAAACAATATTTTATTAAATTACGAATGTAATTTATAGAATACGACTGCTATAAATGTCAGTCTGTCTTGTCCGTTCCGAGAGAATTACAACATTTTTACGTCACACCTGGTTATAATACAGTAGTTTGCACACGCTACGCGTGCTGAAAATCCCGATGTTGAAATGAGGGAAACGTTAAATTTTGTTTCCGCCTGGTATTAAAATGAAGAGTACGCCAGATCGGATATTTATTATTTTATTGCTCTGGACTTCTGTTTGGGCATCAAATAACTGCGATACGATTCATTCTTTGTTTTCCGCCCTAAAAGAGTAATTTACTATTTTAATCCTATGCGCATTGTTTTTGTGTAGCACAACACTAATAGATTCCAGCTGGACACAAACAGCCTGCCTACCTGGAGATCCTTAAACAGACTACGCTCCCAAGTCGGCCGTAGAAAGGAAAACTTAATAAAATGGGGTATCCTGAGCGGCTCAGACGCCCGGTGTGTGTGCGGGACGACTCCCCAAACTATGGCACATATGGCTGACTTGTCCGGCGTGCCCGCACACATGCTCCGGACAAGACCTCTGTGACGCGACAGATAGGGCTTTAGCCATTGCCAATTTTTGGTCCCGCACAATCTAAACCAAGGAAATAGGAAACCATCGACACGAGAAGAAGAAGAACACTAATATAGAAAGGAAGTGTTGGCGCAGATGCTGCGGGGCTAGCGCAACTGACGCCGCACCGCGACGCGAGTCGAGAAAGCTCAACCCCCTTTTTCTAATTTGTACGGTGCGAGTGAGATAGGGGACGCTTAGTCGCGCGAGAAGCGACTGAGCAGCAAGTTGTGCTAGACGTGCTGGTGATGGAAGCTCGACAACATAAATAAAATTTCAATCGATGAACAGTCAACTTGTTCTATAATGTTCCAAAGGCTCTGGTTACAAAAATAGTTTTGGCCGAAAGATAGATGCCCAAAAGTAGTATTATATTTAAGTCATCTCAGCTTCTTAAGACCAAAGTACAAACCATAGAGATGATTGCGTAACATTCTGAACGAGCATTGGGACAACTCAACTGACATATTCTCATACAAAAAAAGTGTTTTGATTTTAACATTTTAACACACAAGTGTGGTTCCAGCATGATATATTTTAAGGAGAATTATAAAGATATAATAAGGCAGGTATTCGTAACATGTCTTGAAAACCATGGTTTTAGGAACCAAAGAAGTATTATTTTATTGGACCAGCAACGGGAAGAAATTATAACAAAATACTGTCATCTTCTATTTATCTTACTTCTTTTACTTAATATGAACAGGATGGGCTCTGTAACAGGATCAAAAAATTTAACGGTAGACTATTAAGCTTGTGAGCAATTGTGTTATTGAAAAAAAAAACATTTTTTTTTTTTCTAAATTAGTTTATGTGTACGCAATTATTTATTTTAAAAACACTATTTAAAAAATACAATATCTTTTGAAAAGGCCGCCTGGTAAAGGTCGCGGGAGTCCGCTGGATGCGGGTGGCGCAGGACCGGTCACTTTGGCACTCTTTGGGGGAGGCCTATGTCCAGCAGTGGACGTCTTTCGGCTTATATGATGATGATGATGATCTTTTGAAAACAAAAATGTAAAAACTATTATGACTCACTACATGATGTTACCTCAAAATTTTCATTGACTACTGTGCTATGATCTCGTGGTACCAAGATACATACTTGGAGATCATAAGTGTGGACCAAAATTTCTCCTAATAAAAAAAAATGGACACAAGGAGTTACCTGCAGATGGGTCGTTCTTCTTTTCGACCGACAATAGCCTGTCCTTCGTCTTACTACGGCATCTCATTTGAGTAATGATTTTACGGTTTTATAATGTTCCAAAATGAACGTCCATATAATTTTATTAATTAGTATTATTTAATATTTTAGTTTCTCTAACTAGATTTTTTTTAAACGTATTTTTTTCGTAGAAGTCCGTGACAGACGTTTGTCGGTAAAAAAGAAGAACGACCCAGATGCTCTAAGGTTGCGTCCTTTTAAATATTTGCTCCTATAACAGGGCCTACCCTGTATAAATCCATATATATTTATTAAGAATGTTCGTTTTCAATTCCATAACGCACACACGCGTTTATCTAAGTAACTCTATCGACATATGAACTGACTTGAGAGCAATAATGAACTAACAAATATCTAGCCGCGCCTTTGACAGAAACTTTCCTGGCTTTTATCCAAAAGTCTGCAGTTGGTAAAAAGAAAACTCCGATGTGGGTTTAACTGAAGAAAAACTAGGTTAATTACATTGATGAACTAAATCAGGTCTTCCATTTAGTTTCTGAAGTCTTCATGGGTTTTTTGCTACGTTTCAAAGATAATCACAAAGATAATCTTTGAAATGTTGAAAGACCTAGTTTTCTCTTTGAACGAACTGAACTTAAATTGCTGCGTGATTTTTTGTTGAACCTTGTGTTTTCTAATAACTTAACGTCACTTGCTGATAAAGCGAAAATATATATTTTTCATTCTACTGCTCGGAAATGTGGCAAAAGATGGTCAGAATTCAGGCTTCAAAACTGTGGTTAGCTGGACGTCGCACGAACAGGCCTTCTGTGAATTCAAGCTGTCCAACGATATTTTTCGACGATTCGACCAATCACAAGGCGCAGCGCGACCGCACCTCACCGAGCCGCGCTCTTTTGTTCACAATTATTTGCAATTTCCTCGCAGTAGGCGTGAAAAGCACTCTAAGCAATAGATGGGCTCGTTTCCTTCGAGGTCCTCACTGCCAGCTTGGACCTCGAACTCCCTCGTTCATCTATTGCCTACTTTCTGGCCTCTACGACAATGTAGGTACTATAAGTCTTCTTTATCTAAATATTTTGATACATGCACATGTTGTTCCCAGGAACTCATCCAATTTCATTTACTTAGCCACTTTTCGTATCATCGTCATCATATCAGCCGAAAGACGTCCACTGCTGGACATATACCTCCCCCAAAGAGTGCCACAATGACCGGTCCTGCGCCACCCGCATCCAGCGGACTCCAGCGACCTTTATCATGTCATTAGTCCACCTTGTGCCTACCCACGCTGCGTCTTCCGGTACGTGGTCACCACTCGAGAACCTTTCCGCCCCAATGGCCACCGGTTCTACGTGCAATGTGCCCGCCCCGCCCACTGCCACTTAAGTTTAGCGATTCAGAGGGCTATATCGGTTACCTTGGTTCTGCTGCGAATAGCCTCATTTCTGATGCGATCACGCAGAGATACTCCCAGCATAGCCCTCTCCATTGCCCTTTGGGTGACTTTGAGCCTTCTTATGAGGCCCATAGTAAGCGACCACGTTTCCATGCCATACGTCATCACTGGCAACACTTCTCGTATAATGGGTATAGATCAATATAGGGTCCGCGACGGGCTTGGTACTCTAGGTACTATTCTGGAGTCGAAGGCGTCCATAACCAACGGTGTCCGCTTGTCATCAATCAGGAAGTCACAAGTCAAATAAGCATTTACAAATCGGGTTAAAAATAATTCGCATCTACGATGCAAAAAGGACTAATCATATAGAACAAATAACTGAAAAATGTAGATACTGCGTGGCATAACGCATGTATTAATTTTATGTATAGAACTCGTTATTCAACGATTAAAATACACAGATACGTTAAACTTATAATACCCCTCTTTGCGTCGGGGGTTAAAAATAAAGCATGGCTTTTTATAGTAGATCTACGCTACAAGGGGCTAAAATAAGCCATATGACCACGAGATGGATATTTTCCCGAGCGAAGCGAGGGGTAATATGGCTTTTAGACCCGAGGTATACACTCTACTTTTCACTTCGACTGCGAGAAAATAGTAAAACAAAGATTATCCATTCACAATAAATAACAAATTTCACTGCGAAGAGATTGTTCAATTTAGTGTTTTTTTCTTTTTTAATGATTTGGAATTAGGGACTATAAAACACCTGATGTTTGATTGGTCGATTTTAATATGTAGCTGTATTCTGGTTGGTTGATAGCAAAGAGAAATATTTTTTGAAAGAATAGTGATTGGTGGATTTAAATGATTTGGAATTAGGGACTAAAAAGCACCTGATAAGAAAGAAAGAAAGAAAGAAAGAAAATACATTTATTCACAAACACACAGGACACACATATTATACAATAAAGTAAACAAGAGAAACATAATATAAAACATGACTAACAACAAACATAACTGATGTTTGATTGGTCGATTTTAATATGTAGCTGTATGAGCTGTAGATATTGTGGTTGGTTGATAGCAAAGATAAATGTTTTTTGAAAGAGTTGTGATTGGTGGATTTAATATGGTGAAGCGTTTTGATTGGTCAAATTAAATGTGTTAAAAATCATAAATATGTATACATATTTTCCCTAGGGGCTAGATGTACTACTTTAGCCCCGCTTATTAAGCCTAATATGATGTTTTCGAGCATGAGATGTGAAAAATTTAGTGCCACAAGTTTTTGAGCAACCTGACTATCTATAGTATCAGTCACAAATGTTTTGAATATTTCGTGAAATGGTACCGTTTTAAAAATGGGCAATGAGAAAAATGGATCTTGGTTACTCAATCACGCAATTAAAAACAGCTTAACGGATTAATATTCATTTTGGCATAGATTTATGACATGGATTAAAACATAGAATGCTTTGTATTCCGAAAACCGTGATTCTCTATTGCGTTCAAGTTGTAACAAAATTAGGTCTTGAAGCTGTGTGTAATTCTAACATGAGCTCCGTCGAGCATTGCAATATCTAAATATAAAACTAGTAAGAGAAACTTGGAATTGATATATTACATAAATATATTATATAGATTAAATTACGATTACCTGCAATTATGACACAATATTGAATCCATTCATTGAATGGGCGCTAGAGTTCGACTGCCAACAAACTGTCCTGCAGTTTGGCAGAAGAAAATAATGTAAAGCAAGGGTTGTTTAATTGAATAAACTTTTTTTCATTTCATTTCATTTCGCGGGATCTTTACACAAATTGATCTAGTCCCAGATTAAGCTTGTGTTATCGGTACTAGGTGGCGATATACAAAGATTAAATAAATAAATTTTAGTGTAAATAAAATACAATTAACGGGTCCCTTTTTCTAAGACTTCGCTGTCCGTCCGTACGTCCGTCCGTCCGTCCGTCGGTCACCAGGCTGTATCTCATGAACCGTGATAGTTAGACAGTTGAAATTTTCACAGATGATTTCTGTTGCCGCTAAAAATACTAAAAAAATACGAGTCGGACTGGGGTTCCCATACAACAGACAATATTTTTTGCCGTTTTTACGTCACCCTTCGTGCGCGAGGCCGACTCGCACTTGGCCGGTTTTTTCCTTTACATCCTGTACATATATTATTATATTATCATCGGTTTTGTGGATACACCAACTTAAAATTGCAATACTTAATAGCCAAAAACAATGTCACAGTGTCATATCAAAGCACATACTTCATCTAAAGTATGTACTCTCTTAGTCTATCGAAGACCGCACTTTCAAGAATTCATTTCCCCTCTGGACATGAAATACGCAGATATCGGGAAACGAGACGGTATGGGAAATTGGGCTTTTGCCCCTGAACCTTCTTTTCCCCCGATCTGAACGGATAGGGTAAGATTTTGGAATATTATTGGACTTTTATCCGATATATTGGTCGGTAGAAAATGTTCATATCCGCGTTTTTCGCTTTAGGGGAACTCTTAAGGAATAAGGAAGCGGCGAAAGTTGATTTCGCGTTCATTGAACCTAACTAACGAAGTCAAAATGAAGTCGTAGAAAAAAATCAGTTAAGTGCGGTTCTGACTCGTGCATTTGTGAAGAAGTTCGTTTGTTAAGGATTTTTGATTTTTACGTAGGTGATAAATATTTAATATAACTGCAACTTAGAAAAGTTGAAAACCCCCCGATTTTTTCATTTCAAAGTTCAATATCTCAAAAACGGCCGATTTTCATGAAACATAGCTAAGGACACTCGGGTTAAAATTATCTATGACACAAAAAAAACCGCATTCAAATCTGTCCATCCCTTTGGGAGCTACGGTACCACAGATAGATACACAGACACGTTAAACTTATAACACCCCTCTCTTTGCGTCGGGGGTTAATAAATATTAATCTTAATCATACGTAGATAATATATAATTTATAATGTTGATACAGAGATACGAGTTGTTACATTTTTCCTTTAATATAAATATTAATCTTAATCATACGTATAGGTCATTAATAATTTGTAATGTTGTAGGTACTTAGTAAATTTTGAAGATAATGATATTTTTTACAACATTTTAAACATGAAAAATCTAAAATTTAACCACCTGCACTCACAAATATATACTTATCGGTAATTTTTCATGTTTCTGAAGATACGTTTTCTTTATTGGTAATGTTAGCATAATTTATTTTAACACGTTCATGGACAGTACGTCCACAGGCATAATTTGAGACCCTCGTGATACGGCACTACGGCTGTGGCCGGTGATCTTCACCGCGACAAATCTGGCACTCCGTCCACGGGCGACAAATTTTCATATGATTATAATGAAGGCGGACATGTTGTGCCGCTTTTGGTACATTACAATTTTTCCTAGTGTCGCAGCAAGATCTTAAAGGGCCACCTCAATTTTACATGAGGGTAATGACGCGTGCTGTGACACAATACGTCTGTAGACGTACGGCTGTGGCCGTGCTGCCACAAGAGGAGAGTTGGAGTTTGTAACAAATTACATACATACCTGGACGAAACAGCGGCGGCACAATATTTGCCTAAACAGTGATATGGCAGTACGTCCATGGCCGGACAAATCGGACAAAAGGACATGGTGCTGTGTCCGTGAACGTGTTAATAACAATTGTCAACCGTACCAATTTAAAATTTGATATCTAAATGTAGAAACATGCAACCTAACGAAGAATGACACTAAAGTTTCATAGTTCCTTTATCATAATACAATCTTGTCCAAGTTGCATATTTTCAACAACATTGTATTCATATTTGGTGTATAAAGTGTGTTGAAGTAGGTCGAAACACATTTGGCAAAGAATTCCCTTGGTAATGAGACAATTCATATTTAAATTCATGTTCTAATCTTGTATTATATTGTATTCTAGATGAGTTTCTTTGCTGAGACAAAGAAAAAGATACAATGTTAAAAGAGCACACGATCCGGCAGGATGGAATCGGTGTGCGGTATTTTGGACTTTACCGAGAGTTTACTGACACCGGCAGGTCGATTGCGTAAAGAGGTTTTGGCACCTACGTCAAGTAGATCTTAATGTAAATTTTAATGTCGGTGTCCAGGCAGTAAAACTTAGCGATACCCAAAATTAATGTAACACCCTGACAACTTACGTTTACTTATAAACAATTTGAATTTGTACAGTCAGTACTACATTTCAGTCATAATCAGTAGTCATATTGCGCGTGCACAGTGCCGCATGCAGTACCGCAATCGCACCGCATCGCTTCCGGACATTCCAGGCTAAACAAAGGTGTAAACAGGTAGCTTTTCGAACGAGCGTCAGGATAATTCAACTGTAATTTTTCAATACAAAAAGTGACATTTCGATCTAACTGACGCTTGTACAATGCGGCTACGTCATTAACTAACTGGATAACCTTAAAATGTAGGCCGCAGTAAAGAATCAGTACGGATTTTGTATTTCTAATTTATATAAATCTAATAAACAACAAATCGACACGTAGGTACCTACCCACATTGTTATTCATTAATTTCATAAACACACATCTCCGACTTACAGAGGTAGACTCCAGACGCCATGACATGGAAGAAATACGGACACAATTACAGAAAAATCGCAAAACAGAACACAAAAGAAAAAATAGTATTTTATACAATCGACACACAATGAGGGCTCTTAAAGTCGAGTACCGTGTTTAGGCCACGAAGCTTGCAGTGGCCTAAGTAAGGTACGAAATTTAAGAGCCAATTGTGTAACTATTCTATACAATACTTTTTATACGAGTCAACAAACAAACTTGGTATCTAATGAAAATCTAAGCCCTGCTGAAACGAAGTGCAAGTCAGAGGTCCGAAGGCTCAACGTCGTTGATGTCTTTTCTACTGTAGCCAACGTGACGTGCCAATGGTCAAATTTATTATAGTTCAGTAAAGGCGTCACGTGATTGGTCGAATGTATTTTAGTTGTCTAAACAGTTGTGATTTTTTTTTTCGGTAGGGTTGGGAGCTCCATAGAAAAAAAGTATGTGATTATAGTTTAGTGTACGAAGTCTTAATTCAATCATTAAAGTTGACTAGTATAAAAAAAATATTGTTGCATACATATTTGGTTACAAATGAATTTTTCAAGAGGATTATCGAAAACAATTTCAATGTTTTAATAGTTAAAACATTCTCTATACGAGTGTTTGATTTCGCCTGAAAAGGGTCCGCGTCCGAAATCCGAATCGCGCTGAAAGCGTTTTTCAATTTATTGTAAAGCGTAAACGATGTCACTGTAGAGCCCTTGAAAACTTTTGAAAAAGGCAATTTAATTTGTATTCATTTTTGTCGAGTGACGAGTTTAAATAAGGGTTGGGTCGCGGTGTCGGGACCGAAACTTTTATCAGTATTGGACTTCGTTCTATTCTCTCCGGTGGTTCATCCAAGCCAAACTCGACTCAATGATATACATATTAGAACCTACTACACCTCAATCAGATTGAAAGCCTAGTCGGTAGTGACGCTGCCTACGATGCTTTCTCATTTCAGATTTCATGTCTTCATTTTCATTTTCGTATTATTAGACAGCCTGATCAAAAATGATATTATAAACCAAAGAACGAAATAGAACGAAATGAAACCGGTATTTTTGTATGGTGAAAATACCGGTATCCGATCCCTGGCTGCAACTACACGTCATTGCTCTGAATATTTGACTTTGTCATCATATGTGACGACCTCTGTTGTAGCCTAGTTGGTAGTGACGCTGCCTACGAAGCCGGAAGTCCCGGGTTCGAATCCCGGTAAGGGCATTTATTTGTGTGATGAGAATATTTGTTCCAGAGTCATGGATGTTTCCTATGTATTTAAGTATTTTATTTATCGTCATAGTACAAGCTTTGCTTAGTTTGGGACTAGGTCTATTTTTGTATATAAGATGTCCACAAATATTATTATTATTAGATAAATATGATGTTAACGAACACATTTGTCAACCTTTCTTCGTTTATCTAGGTCATCTAGGATATCAAAGAGATTGAACAGTCCAAGTCAAAGATATGTTTACACTTTTAAACCTTGGTTCCATGGTAATAAGGCGACATATGTATATATATCTTTGACGTCGACTGAACTAGTTTTCCATTCCCGAGCTGAGTACAAGTATTTTTTTTTAAATGTATGAATGCCGATTTTCTTGTTACTTAAATCGATGACATTGTTCCTAAGAAGAGATCTTCGTATGTCTTATAGTTTCAGACTTTCCCATACTGACCGATCTAAATGTGCCACCCTGTATAAGAGAAAACAGAAGAGAAATGCTGTATACACATTTATTTATAAAAAGAAAAGAAAAGACAGAAAAAAAGACATTTATGCACTACACAAAAGACACACAGATATAAAGGGAGCAGACATACAATACAATTGACACATATTGTGTGTCTTCGCGGCAGTGAAACGGTCGCTGTCTCAGCATTGTGTATACTTATTTAATTATTTATTTATACGTATTATAGTGTTTCAAGACGAGAGTCATTGACCAGTGTGTGTTGCCAGTGATGACGTATGGCAGGCCGCATAAGAAGGCTCAAAGTCACCCAAAGGGCAATGGAGAGGGCTATGCTGGGAGTATCTCTGCGTGATCGCATCAGAAATGAGGCTATCCGCAGCAGAACCAAGGTAACCGATATAGCCCTCCGAATCGCTAAACTTAAGTGGCAGTGGGCACATTGCAAGTAGAACCGATGGCCGTTGGGGCGGAAAGGTTCTTGAGTGGCGACCACGTACCGGAAGGCGCAGCGTGGGTAGGTCCCCCACAAGGTGGACTGATGACCTGGTAAAGGTCGCTGGTGTCCGCTGGATGCGGGTGGCGCAGGACCGGTCATTGTGGCACTCTTTGGGGGAGGCCTATATCAAGCAGTGGACGTCTTTGGGCTGATATGATGATGATGATGATGATGACGTGTTATATTCATCTGTTTTGCTTTTCGTAATTTAAACTGTGTCTTCGCTGAAATGTCTGTTGCTTCACTTGGTGCTCTTTGTTATTTGTTTTCTTTTGTTTTTGTTTTGTACTGTTTAAAAGGATCCACTGCAAATCAGCGTTGTGGCAACTCATGTCTCGACACATGCTGAGTGGACTCCTTTTTGAGACTAACCTCAACAATGTATTACTTTTTTATTTAATTTTTCTCTAGTTCTAAGCAAGTTGTAATGTTGTGGTGCTGTATGAATCAAATAAATAAATAATAAATATTGTGGGACAATTCACACCAATTGATCTAGTCCCAAACTAGGCAAAGCCTGTACTATGGGTACTAGACAACGGATAAACATACTTATATAGATAAATACATACTTTAATATCTCGAGAACAAACATTCGTATTCATCATACAAATATCTGCCCCGACCGGGGATCGAACCCGGCACCTCAAGCTTCATAGTCAGGTTCTCTAACCACTAGGCTATTCGGTCATCATTCATTCATTCATTCATTCATTCAAGAGCATGGATAGAATAGGTAATCAATGATAAATGTTGTCATTACTCATTAGAGTGTCTTTTTATTTTCATTGTCCCCATTCTGCTGATTACGCTAACAAACCTACATAGCACTAGTTCGCTTTATTTCTGCTCAGACTCGTTTTATTTAAGCACGTCATTAACAGCATTTGGAAAAAGGGTTAATAGCGTGTAAACGCTAAGTACGCTCTGTTTTAGTGTTCCGCCCACAGATAACCTCCAATAGATAGAGCCTATAGGGCGACGTGCGGTCACCACGCATAAGTCTTGTAGCACTAATAACCACCCCCCAACCCCGCGCCATATTGTCAGTTTCGACCAAGTGCGCGATCTATACGTGCGTCAAACAACCAACAACTTAAATTTGATGTTGCGTTATAAAAATGACTTATTGCTGTGTGAAGTGGTGTGGAAAAACTCCCGAACGTCTAATTACAAAACCGACGGAATAACATTTCACAGGTAAGTTAAATTTATCATTATCATATAAATGTAAATTTCATTCTGTCACGCGGAGTTCATTTTACGCTGGTCCATAAAAAGTAGTGAAGTATGCATGTCCCTTTTCATCAAATGAATATGCCAATATACTGTTCCTTTCTGACGAAAGCACGTGACGCTCTAGTGATGGGCTAGTGACGCATTCGAATTTTACCGATTCAGATTCATTTAAGGAAACAATACATTAATTCATCCGGGCTTTCGTTTACTATTTTAATACGAAAATTCACTAAAGATTATATTTATATCCTTGTCATTTTATTGTCAAAATTCTTTTGTTAAAAAGTCTCATAAAATAGATAGTATTATATACGATATACGATGTAAGATTTAAACTGAGGGGCTACCCCTTCCCTCCCTGTCGCTCGAACTAGCAAGTGCGACAGAGACGGAGATACACGAACGAAGTTCGTTTTCGTTTCACGGTAGGCCCTCTGCATCAAGAAGGCGGCGTGGCGGACTTCAACCGTCTTACAAACTATGAGGTAGAGGGAGACGTAGTAAATTACTATCTCGCTCTATTTTATAGCTTCCAGAGCTTGTGAACAGAATATTATTGTAGTAGTAGTACCTACTGGAAGTTTTTTGTTTGGTTTAAGAGTAGGTATTATGTAGTTTTATTTTATTTATATTGGGTAATTTAGAGTATTGTAGAATAATATGTAGTGCCGAAGTTAGCTGTTGCTATTAAGTATAAATATAATGTAGAATGAAATAAAAAAGAATAATGAATACATAGTTAGTTACCATATTATTGAATCGTATGAAATAATACTTTGATATTATTTTTGCTTTCACATAAGACGGCGTCAGGTGAGCGAGATCTGCCGCCTGATTTCGGCCCGCGTAGATAGAAGCCGGAGGCATAGCGACCTGCAAAAGTCAATCCCTATCTCGCACTTTCTTATAAATTTTGTACCGCTCATGTTGTCCGCCGCGCTCGGACGTCTGGACGCGGCAATATACTACTATTAGTGCCACGAGCAGGCCAATGCCTAGAAAGAACCATTTCATATAAATACTCGATGTGATTTACGTACATTTTTATGTTACGTGGTGAGCAAAATAGTCAATGAACGAAACATGATAATAATATAACAGTGACGGCTGTTCAAAAAAATTAAACCATGTTAAAGGATACCTACGCCATGTAAAATAGTTTACTAACAATTAATTGCGGCAACGCTAAAAACCGTTAGCGACCAACGCGTCCCATCACTACGCTGCTGGCGCCATGATGTGACAAAGCGCGCTAATTTCGAAACAGCCAATCGCAGCGCCGTTACCGTCTTCCCCGCAACCCGCAGGTGTGGTGACCTTTGAATCGAACTAAATCACTCATAGGCTCTATCTATTGGAGGTTATCTGTGGTTCCGCCAAAATGGCTAGAAGAGACTTTATAGTTTCGTCATTTCCGTACTTTTGAACCTAGGACCGTCAGCTTTGAAGGCAGGGGTCGCTATCCATTAGCAAGGGGCTTCAAGCGTGTCCGAACCAAGGGCCAAAAATGATTTTGTTTTTAACGATATTTTTTTACGAGTATTAGATAAAAATTGTGCCACATACCATACCCATTAGACAAAAAATCAAGGCGATCCGTAAGCTGTCGGTGGGCAATGAAACCTCCGCGGGCCGCGGGTTGAAGACCCTTGCCCTAAATCGGTCGTCAAAATAAAATGACTCTATAATTTATAATTTACTTCATTAACCATTCAGTATTTTGTCTTATTTGAAGAGTTTCCTTGATTTTTTCAGAATCCCATCATCAGATTCTGACCTGATTACCACGAGACCACACACGAAAAACAAACTTTCAAATGAAAAAATATATTTTTAATCGGTCAAGGCGTCTTCGAGTTATCGGGGGACATACATTAAAAAAAATACGACGAATTGAGAACCTTCTTTTTTGAAATCGGTTCAAAAACATCAGAGTATCTCTTTGCATACATGTAGAAGGCCCGTTTTGTAAGTTAAGTATTTGTTTAGGCCAGTGGGTGACAATGACTAGAAGGACACTCACTTATCTAGAGGAAGGATAGTATAGCACTTAAAAAGATACAAACGTGAACTAGTTTTTGCCGTGAATTCGTCTCGCTCGTTCCTTGCTCTTCAGCAGTGAAAGAGTTATCTACGCCTGTACAATCCTTATAGCAAATACGCTTTAAAACTTCCCATAGTCACAGCATCAATTATCGCACTCGAATAGAAACTTCCTCTCCCCTTTTCACCTATTTGAGATTTTTTCCGGGATATTCTTTGTTCTATTCAGAATTTCAAACTATCTCCATGCTAAGTTTCATCTATATCAGTTCAGCGGTTTAAGCGTTATGAAAGACAGACAAACGGCTGCAAAAAAATCGCTTTTGGTTCATACAGAGATTGGGGTTCGCCTCGTTTCTCCACATTGCCAAACTTAAGGATTATAAAGCCTTATTTTTGGTTTCACTCTTAACCCGCATAAATGGCATCTCTTCTTATGATTTTATAAAATCACAATATTTTATATTGCATCGAAGCCCTTAACTGACCACAGTTAAGACAACTTTGGTTTTACTCAATCTGGCATGACCTATTTATAATAAGTAGTTTGGATTTATCTGAAACCCTCCATAAAAAAAAACTTAAATTCTTACTTAAGTTCCCTAAAATTCCTCGCAAACAGATTAAAATGACTAATTTACACTGCAGTTTCAACTTTAGATTTATATAATTAAGTTCCAAGTTCCTTTGCCATATCGCTGCCGTCGTTGTACTCATTTTGAATTCTGAACGCGTTCATTAGAGCGGACTAACGGGAATTAGTAACATTAACTTGAACTATAATGACGACGATGAATAAATAAGGATGCTCGGGAACTATAAGCTGTCGTCAGACTGAATATGTATTTAATTAAACTCAGCTTCTCTCTCCACGTGGACCATCAAAAGTAGAGAAAGGCAGTGCATTAATGCCTTTGAGATGTGGTTGCATGCGTTTGCTGCGAATACCATGAGGCGCATCAATCAGTTGATACTCTCGAAGCTCAAAATAGAGATACACCTGTCCACAATCTGTGACCCACTTTGGGCTACTTTGGACATATAATGAGAAGGGGTGACGAAAGTTTGGAACGATTAACCGTTGTGGTCCATCACCAGCACGATGGACTGATTGACTTAAAGACATGGATCTGTCTCAAGAATTCTACCATGTTGTGAGGAACGCGGTGGACTAGAATTGACGGAGGGAACACATTCGTGCTCGAACGCAAATCACCAACCATGATCATCAGTCATGATGGGCACTACTATGAAGAAGAGCTTCTCTCTCTTTAGTCGTTCCTTCGTCACTGAAGAAGGGCCTGATTTACCCACAGACTAATAAGGCTAGAGCCTTAGGGCGCAAGGACCAAGAGAGGGCGGCGGGCGCGGCGTTGAGTTGAGACTTAGATATTATATTAGCATATTCATAGTTAGCCTAGGGTGGTCAGAAATCTAAATTAGATAGTGATAAGAACGTGATCATCTGATGTATTTTTGGACAGAACGGCTTGCTTCCACCGGCTTCTATTAGTGGCCATCCCCACCACAGCGTCGTGATGTTTGTGATTTGTGATTACATGTGTTAATTTATTGAACGAGTGAGCGAAGCGAACGCAGTTCTCCGTTTCAGCTTGGGCAAAAATTATTTCGTATGTCACGTCTTTCCGGCTGTTCTCTTCTACAGGTCACATTCCTCAAACGAGTATTAATATGGTCATGAATAATACGCGGGTAAAAATTATTGGATTCTTCCAGAGCACCTTGTATAATCTGACATACAAAAGAAATTTAACGGTGTTGTTGTAGGTTTAAACATATTAGTAGACCTTTGTAACATGAATGTCAACGAAACAGATAAAAAAGGTTATACGCGTCTCAGAAAGTCTCACGCGTAGCTTGCATCTCAGGTGTCTCCCGGTCGTGTTTTTATAATATATACTTACATTTTTTTATACTTTATAATTTATTAAAAGTGAATACAAGATTATAATTAACATTAAATAAGATAAATTAAAACTAAGTTAAATCTAAAAAAGGCCCTCGAGGCATTGTACCGAGGATGCTGGCGGCATTTCCTCGCTGAATTGCAATGCTGATGCGTTGCGCGAGAAAGCCGCCAGCTCTTCGGTCACCAATACTTACATTAATTAAGCTCTGCAGACCTTTTCATACCTACCTACCTCCTCTACTACCTCACAGTTAAGGAGCCCTAAACATTATATTGGCATTTTAACAAAAAATATTATTGACAAAATTCTGAACAGCATCAACCTGTCAAAGAATATTCTTTAGTATTTGAGTTTGGCTTAGTGCTTCACAGATGCTTTTTTATTTTTCTCTCCTTTGATCACAGCATTTAAGCACCTAAACGCAGTATTCCTAACCAATCACAAACTCAGATACGTCCTTTTGCTTCCGTCTTTTATTTCCACAGAATTTCCTTGCTTATTTCGAGTCACTTGAAGACTAGTTCCAGTTAAGTCGGGGCTACTTTCATTTCACGCCCGTTCTTAGCGGAGTTAATCAAATTGGCCTGGCTTGGGTCTTTTAAGCAAGCTAGTTTATGGACTCGGTAGTTTAAAGTCTTATTCAGACTCTTGCTTTGATAGCGTGTTTAGAAGTTAATGGGTTATGTATGGGTAGAGAAATAAAATGGTCTATAAATATAGGAATAAAATTTAAGAAACTGCACATCCACTCTAAATGTGCAGTTTCTTATAATGGACAGCCAAATAACTGGCGTCTTCTCAAAGCTATCTAGTCATATGATTTGAATAGCTCAGCTTTCACATTTCAATCCAAATTTTTTTTGTACTGCGTTTAATTTTTAATTCCAATGCAAGCTAGCAGAAAATAATTGCTTGAGGATCCTATTACAATCCTTGGTAGGAGTCTGGCCCCGTAGCATGGTTGGCCTTGTCACGCGATAGGTGATAGGATAGAGCGTGCGTCACCGGCTGACACCATTCGATAGAACGAGACGACGCTCTTATCTTGTCACTTGTCGCGTGATAAGGCCAACCATGCTACGGCTCCGGATGTTCCAACATTACTGTATTACATACGTCTATACATACACGTATTAGAAAAGTCTTATAGGTAAAAGAGTTTTATAAAGGAGGCCTTCATCCAGAGATGGATGATCCCCATATAATCAACTATTACCTTTAAATTTAATTATATATTAATTACTATTAATAACAATTGCATGACTGTTTAAAAAAAATGTTAATAAACTAAGAGACATTGTAGACTATCTCAGTACTTAATATTGAATAATTATGAGTTTACTTATAGAATGCTAAATGTTTTATATACTAGGTATATTAAACACCAAAGATTAAATTATTAATATTAAAATTGTATAGATAATGCTTAAGTACATATGTAATGTAATATCAAATGTAACGTTAAGCAAAATAATAATAATAAATGAAGAATAATTGAAATAAATAAAGAAGAATAACAAACTGTAAAATATATACATGCATATACAAAAAAAGTATAATTATCAAAATCAAAATAACTAAAAATTAGATAAACTTACCATATAAATACGCATGAAATATTAGGTTGATCAATTATTAATATTTTAAATTAAGCATGTTATTTTTATAATGTTGGGAAATAAAGGCTATTTTTATTTTATTTTATTTTATTTATACAGACACGTATTAGAAAAGTCTTATAAAAGAGTAAAGTGAGCTTTCTCTTCAGTATTTCTTTCAGCTATGATTATCCCGGTACTTATCGACACTCAACGCCATTAATTCACTAGGCGGTGGTTTCGAGGGCGGTTACTTGACTCCCAGATAACACGCCACGCGTAGTCGACTTAACCTGTTATTGTGTTTAAGTTTTGTATATTATCATGGTATGTTAAGTCTAACAGTGTAACTTATTTATAAATATGAACCTTATTGTGATTTTCCACCGGCGTGGATTGACGAGACGAGGCGTGGCGTGAATTGAAATCGCGTTGACCCTTTTCCACTAAAAATATTTCAATTCATGCCGCGCCGCGCCTCGTCAATCCACGCCGGTGGAAAACCACCTACGGCAGTCTCGACGAATTAACAACTAAACACCTGTAGCAAGATGTTTGTTTCGGTTGCAGAGTTAATTTAATCTCTATTTCAGAAACAATACGGTTTATTTTTATACAAACAAATATTTCAATTCACGTCGCGCAAATTCTCGTCAATCCGTACTATTTCCACCGAAGATGCGCCGGGAGTGAATTGAAAATTGTTTCTGTTGCAGAGTTAATTTAATCTCTATTTCAGAAACAATACGGTTTATTTTTATACAAACAAATATTTCAAATAATTTATTGAATCAGGCGTTACTTTGCGGAAATTCATGATATATTACGAGAACAATATTCCTTTGCTATTCCGCTAAAAAACGTGCAGGTCGATCAGCGGAGATCAAATGCAACTATCACGTCACGCAAATTCTCGTCAATCCGTACTATTTCCACCGAAGATGCGCCGGGAGTGAATTGAAAATTCGCCATACAAATTTCAATTCACGCCGCGCCGCGCCTCGTCAATCCACGCCGGTGGAAAATCACCTTTATTGTCTTTTTTTTACGATGATGATGATCTGTACGACCGTTTTCGGCCATAGCGACCACTCCGACTTCTTTTGGCGCTCGTGCGCTCGAAGATGGCTTATGTAGCTTACCCTCGCGGCGAAATTCCGTGCGCATTGCGGGCACGTAAGTACCCCGTTCTGGTAGTTGTATGCTATGGCAGCAGGTGGGCGCCCCTTTAACTGGACGCGTTTATAGTCAAGATCAACTTTGCGCTGATCCTCGAACTCGCGAACTTGGATGTTCACTATCCTGCGCCATTCTGACCGCTGTGCTGCCAACACTCCCATTGAGAGGGCTCAATGTTGCATCTCTTCATATGTCGCTTTTGGACATCCTCTTTTTTTATACCTCGTCGTTGACAAATAAGCATACGGCACGCTTATGGTAAGCGGTTACCGTAGCCTATGGACGCTTGCAACTCCAGAGAACACTCCTTTCTTCTAGAACCCAGTATAATTCTAGTCTTTCGGGTAAGTTCAGCAGGCAGATCATTAATATTCCACAGCCGGTTCGTAGAAGGAATTTTGCTAATAAAAATAATTAAAATTGAGCTACACCTTCACCACATTAACTTAGCGCACGTGATACCTAGTCAAGCGAATTGAAATCAAAATGAAATACAGAAGGTGCATACCTTTAAACTGTTCTTATCTATTTTGAAGGTTCTGATACCTACAAGGGTTAAGTGGCCCGTTGTTTTCTCTACTCAGCGTTTGACCAGCTTATCAAATATTCGACGCTCTAAACAAGCTTACGTTTAAATTATTCTGTGCCCGTGTTTACCCTTTGATCTCTACAATCTATAAATACCCAAGAAAGTTTCAGGCAATTACAAATTGTGATTAGTTTGAAGGGATTTATGATTTTTTGATTTGGCACAGTTGATTAAAGATTTAACTTAAACTAAATTACGTTTTTCTTCTACAACATGGAAACGGATGGAGGGCATTAATTGGACTGAGAGAATAACAAATGAAGACGTGTTACGGAGGGTAAAAGAGAAAAGAACGATCTTGAACACCATCGATACTGAAAGAGTGAAAATAATTGGTCATTTGATACAGGCACATCTTTTTTAAATATTCATGAAATGAAAGATAGAAGGAAGGAGAGGCAGGAGAAGACCCCGGCGCAGTTATAGAAATAGAAATTTAAAATACTTCACCAACAAGAGGATAAGTTTTAAATTTGTAATTTGTATGTGTAATTATGGAAATACCTGCTGTTGAAATAAATGATTTGATTTGATTTGATTTGTGATCACCATTTCAATGAAACATATTACTTGTAAAAAATCCTAAGGTAAATCCGGTAAAGAAATTACAATTTAGAAGTAATAAACTTAACAGTACAATATAAATGTTAAACGGGTTTTCAAATGACATGGCGAAGTTTAGAATCTAAGAATCGTAATGCTATTTTTTTCGAATTGGCACAGTCGGTAGGATCAAGTAAATCTTATTTAAAATGTAAACAAAGCTATTTGTATCATGCAATCTACAATAAAAAACAGTCTTTAGGTAACAAATCACGTTTGCAAATTTTAAAATGTATCTGGACAAGCCATACTAGCCATAATACTATTTTTTTTTATGTGCAACAAACTCGTTATCTAAGAATTTCCTGTTATCATACAATTTAACTGTATTATTATGGTTTTAAAGACACCTACATAACATTAAAAGACAGGTTGACAGAGCGTATCTTGATTTCCGTAAGAGACAAACGAAGTTTTTAAAAATAATGGTCCCTTAATCACGACCATTGATTCCAATTTACGACAACATTCTGAAACTATCCTTTCAGTTTTCGTTGTGATGTCGCTTACACCCTGTATGTGTACGTGTTCACAATTTGTTGTTTTAGGCTGGCCTCACTCTAAACGGAATTCAGTCACGGAATCATAATCGGAATTACTCAAGAGCAAATGGAAATTTCTACCAAAGGGTGTACCTTTTTTTTCCTCTAGAATGGTCCAGATACTGAATGCAGTGACTGATTCCGACTGCGTGCGGCCTGTTTTACTGTCATGAATAAATATTATCTATCTTTCTTAAAGCTCGTAACAAAAACATTAACAACATGGGGTCTACCTTTCCCACATGTATTAACTTCAACTCAACATTATTCGGTACAAGTATTACCATATCAAAACACATTATCCTGTATATCATCAGCTAAAAACCTTGTTCAATGCATCCCGAAACCGTGACGAAGAAAACTAAACTCTACGGTGAACATAATAAGTTCATTTCCCAACAAAACCCTTCATAATACGCGAAGAGAGTTAACAACCTCACATATACCGAAACAAGCGTTATATTGTAACACATGAACTTCTTATGCAAATTGGACTCCAACTAAACCTGGACTATGTCACAGGCGTAATAAAGGCTATAATCGTTTGTCGTGTGGACTAAAGCTGTAATACAAGCTGTTGGATATTGGGTTTTGCGATGTGTGTTTTAAAGTTGATTTTTGTTTGCAGATGGTGAAGTAGCAGCTCGGGAGTGAGATTATGCGAAGGCACGGGAACTAGAGGGATGGCGCTTCTGTTAGGGGCCTTGGGCGTCCTGGCTCTAGTGGGGCGTACAGGTAAATATGGAATATTCTGAAATTTACTCAAATTAAGTTGCAAATTCACTGTGGCAAGGAACGAAGAAAATCGGGAAATTTCATACCCCCAGCGATTCAGAGTCAAAGTGTATTCTTCAATTTAGGCATAATATGTAATATTATTACTACTCCAGGCAAAATACGGTTTCGAAAAACATTAATTTATAATAGCGTTTTTTTTGTTTATATCATTCTAAAACATTATTCTAAGATGCTTTATTCAAGAATCCAACAAACTTTCCACCCGGAAGTAATTATATAGATTTAAATTAAACATTCATTGTCTTTTTGTCAAATGTAAATTAACCTAAATAAAGATAAAAAAATATTAATATTTATCCGGAATTTTTAGGAGCTAATTAAATATTGATTTTTTTGATGTCTGATTTTTTGTTGGACTTTGCCTCTAGGTAACTATTTAATTGATAATATATCCGTTACATTAAAAAAATTAGCTATTATAAATTATTTCCAAACATGTCATTCTTTCCATACAAGTTGTCAGTTCATTGCCTGGACTATACATGCACCTATGAATGTAGATAAACTACCACCGGTTCGGAAAGAAAACCTCTGCCTCGAGAAGAACCGTTTTTCCCTGTTCATAACCAATTACGAAATGGGAATATTTTTGTATCGCTTGGAAACCCAATTACATATTGAGAATTATTTATCTCAATTGGTAACTGGTCTCTATAACTGACCTATCATTAGTTGGCCAAGGAGCAAAATGTAACGTAAGTAATACATTCTGAAATACGTACTATGATGGTATTTGAATACTCACTTAAAAAATATGGTTTTTTAATTAAAACAAGTAAAAATATCAATACACAAGTAGCTCAAGGATAAATACGGTTTTGAAAAAACATGAATTTATGATGACCGGATTGCCTAGTGGGTAGTGATGCTGCCTACGAAGCTGAAGGTCCTGGGTTCGGATCCCAGTTAGGGCAACTTTGTGTGATGAGCATGAACAAGTTCCTGAGCCTTGGATGTTTTCTATGTATTTACTCGTAAGTATTTGTATCTATTAAATATATCGTCGTCTAGTACCCATAACACAAGTCTTTATTGAGCTTACTATGGGACTAGGTCGATTTGTGCAAGATTATCCTCTAATATTTATTTATTTATTGTTGCGATGTTTTTTATTTCATTTTAAAATGTAGGTACGTACTCATAATTATAATTGAAAAAGGTAGCAAGTAATTTATTAGTAATCTATAGGTAATATTATCCTATAAGATGTACAGTCAGCATCATAAACATGTATACACTTTTCAACCTTATGTCTAGGTAATAAGGTCATAGAATGTATACATGTTTATGATGCTGACCCAAGCCCTGCTCGGGTGCAAAACGGAAATAACGGGGAAAAAGAATGTGATATATATGTTTGCAACTGAATAATATATGTTTGTGTGCAACTGGAGAAAGTTAATTACCTACTTACTGACTGATTTTATTGTAGATTGTTAACCAAGGGCCGAAAGGCACCCATTTCTGACGAGATATTTTGCTGCTCAAACGAAGTGAGAGCAGCAATGGTTCGAATCAGAAATGGGTGACTTTCACGCGAGTTAAACACTCTACTTTTCATAAGGAAAGTAAAAAAAAACACAGACGGAAAAATTTACAGTTAGTTTTGTATTTATTATTAGTATTAGTTGAAGAGTGGCTGTTTACGTTTCTGCCTTAGCTCACATGCACAACGTCAAGTTAAAAAAGGTTTGTGGGTGTATTCCATTTGTCACCACCTCGTAGAGCCTAATGAATATTTTAGCTAAAATAAAAGTGATATACAACAAACTTATTTTATATTAAATATAAAATAAGTTTGTTGTATATTACTTTTATTTTAGCTAAAATATTCACTAGGCTCTACGACGTGGTGACAAATTTATTAAAATAAATTCCATGAACTAGTAAGAATAAAATTATTTCCCTTTGTCAGTGGCGGGGTAAGTATTGATATTTATTAGAATTAGTTCCCGCATAATGCTTATAAGGCGAGGACTAACTAATACACTACTTTTCTGCACTAGAGCAGAAACGTATCACTTTCTGCGCACTTTTTAGAACAACAACGACCCACTTTCAGAGCATGAGATATGAAATAGTTATTTACGATACAAGTGCAGAAAATAGTCGAAGGGAGTGTTTTAAATCGACACGAGTTGCGAATTACCTATTCGCACGTGTATCGTACAACGTTTTACAGTACATATGGCTCTTTAAAGTTTCAACATATGCACGGAAAGTGCTCATTCCTGCACTTGTGCGGGAAAGTAACACCATGTGTACTGTAAAATACTTATTTTACTTGTAACGTAGACAGCCGTTTAAAACCCCTATTTTAATCATCTCTCCGAAGCTAAACGTTCAGACGTACTGAAGTATATATTCCTTAGCTCGGTTATTGTGGCCGGTTTTAATTGCTCCAGTGGACTCGCGCGAGCACTAAACGCATCGAGGTCAAGTGTTCATGGACTGTTAAGTCGCGACTGTCGAGTGTCAGCTTGTAAACCGGCTGCCTCAAAATGTTTAGAGTACTTTTTTTATATGGCTCGAGGCAAATTACGGTCTCTACTACTCGTAAATGAGCATCGTTAGTGACGTCACGACGAAAAAACGGAACCCTTATAGGATCAGTTTGTTGTCCGTCAGTCTGTCTGTCTGTCTTCAAGACCCTTTATCTCAGGAACGCGTAGAGGTATCGAGTTAAAATTAAAACCATAATACTCAAGTCTACAATCCCTTGAAGCTGTGAAAAAATCAAACTTCTACATTGATGCAAAAAAAATACGGCCGTTTTTGCCGCAAAAAACGTATATTTTGACATTATCAAGGGAATCAAAATGTAAAGAGTACTTTCCGTTGATCTAGAACTACTGTAGCAATGTAATTTTAAAATTTTATAATACTCGGATACTGAAATGATAAGTATATTGTATACTGTTTTGAAAAAACGCCGAGTTTTTTACGCCGGTTCTTCTCGAGGCAGAGTAGCCGAGGCAAAATACGGTTTCGAAAAACATTAATTTATAATAGCGTTTTTTTTGTTTATTTCATTCTAAAACATTATTCTAAGATGCTTTATTCAAGAATCCAGCAAACCCGGAAGTAATTATATAGATTTAAATTAAACATTCATTGTCTTTTTTATTTTATTTATATTGAATATTTTAAAACTAATGTAAATGAACCTAAATAAAGATAAAAAAAATTATTAATATTTATCCGGACATTTTAGGAGCTAATTAAATATAAATTTTTTTGATGTCTGATTTTTTGTTGGATTTTGCCTCTAGGTAACAATTTAATTGATTATATATCCGTTACATTAAAAAAATTAGCTATTATAAATTATTTCCAAATATGTCATTTTTTCCTTACAAGTTGTCAGTTCATTGCCTGGACTAGAGGTTTTCTTTCCGAACCGGTGGTAGTGTATCGACATTCATAGGTGCATGTAATATGCCTAAATTGAAGAATAAATGACTTTGACTTTGACTATGAAATTTGGCAAGTATTATCGTCTTATACTACAAGTACAAGGAAAAGTCTGAAAACATACATTTGTAATTTTGTACGGAACTCTCGGTGGGCGAATCCAAATCGCACTTGTCCGGTTTTTTTTTCATATTTCATTGACAGTATGAGGTTACCATAATGTATTGTACATTTGTATAATATACTAGCTGCGCACGCGGCGCCGCTTGCGTAGGTACCTAAGTAGAAAGAACCCAGCGGGATAAAATATAGTCTACGTCTAAAGGTCTGAATTAGAATTTAGTGAAATAATTTTTGATTGGTCCTTAGTTATAGCCTATGTTAGCCAGGTAATAAAGCGATATCCAACTCACCCAGAGACAAGACATTGATATTTAGATCTACCCGACGCGCGTACAATGCGTTACGTGATCGACCAGAAGGTCTAATAAAAATATCCGCTATCGTCCGGAGTCCAGTATGACGACTCACACACAGACGCAGGAGTGATCATCTGAAACACGAACAGCCACCGGTCGATAGCTGGGGGTTAGGCTCCGGGAGTCCCACACTCCGATAAATGATCGATCGATTCGTCTTATGCTGGAGATTTGCAGTAAGGTGGTCTTCAATTTTTAATTTTTTATCGAAAAGTACAAAAATTTTAATTTAAAGAATCCACTGTGCGCTGACCACGTGACCTTGGCTGCGTGACGTCACGTGACGTTTCTCCTGTTTTGACTTGAGATGATAATGTAAAATGAATAAACAAGAATTGAACTCAAACCTGTAGTAAGTTCTTCAGCATAAGAAATTATAAATATTGAGTCGGGCACATATGGTTACAACACTAAGAATTTTTATTTTCCATGTTACATTCGGCAACAAAACCATATTACATTATGACAACTATTCCAAATTACAAATTGATAGCATTAGTAGTCCCGAGATATTTAAATTCGTGCTTTGTGACAGACAGACAGACAGACGGACGGACCGAGTCGCACATAAGTGTCCCGTTTTTATCTTTTTGATCCGGAACCCTAAAGATACGGATCATGAAAACATTACACTTTTTCTTGAACAGTCCGTAAAACAAACGACTACTTAAATAAATAAAATAAAAAGCCCATTTATTCCATAACCAACTTAACTAGTATACAAATTAAATAATATTCCATTAATTTACAGTTTTGGACCCCTCTCGGGTAAAGGCCTCCTCCAGTTTCTGCCATTTTTCCCTATCCTTCGCAGCTTGCTGGCAGTTTTTTTTAATTTTTTGTATGTCGTCCGTCCACCATGTATTTGGTCTCCCAAGTCGTCTCTTTCCTTTTGGTCCGGTCCATAGCGTAACAATTTTTGTCCATTTTTCTTCATGCATTCTCGCCACATGTCCGGCCCACTTCCATTTAGATTCTTCTTTTCTCTCAACGAGTACTTACTTATTTATTCAAAATCGAAGGCTAAGTAACCTCAGATAACTCCAAAAAGTAAACATTTATATAGGACACCGACCGTCCAAGACTCAGTTAAGACGACTTGGCGAACTGTTAAGGGAAGAGTTCTTGACATAGTTTAGTTCGGCGTCGGGCAAAACCAGACACACTAGAATGTCGAGAATGACAAATTTCCTCTGGTTCTCCCTCTCTTTTATATACCTAAATAACGGTATTAAGAAGTGATTTAGTAGCGCTATATTAACTTTTTCGTATTGTTATTTTATTACGGTAAGACAGGAGACATAAAGAATTTCTCCAAAAAAAATTGGTTGTCTATAAAGTCGGTTTACGGACGATAATCTTACGTGATAAGAAAACATTGTGCTGCATTTGTTTGTGCATCTAATCTTGTATCGTCATACAAACTTTGGACCCCCATTTCACCCCCTTTACAGGGTAAATTTTGAAAAATCCTTTTTATAGTGCACCCCTAGACCTTATAAGGAACCTATGCGTCAAATTTGGAATCTCTAGAAGTCTAACTAGTCTCTTGAGAAATCAAAAATTGACGAAATTGAAAACTTCACTTCCAGATCAGTGCGAGTGGAGCGCGCAGCTTCAATATTTCAACCAATCGCAGTGTAGTATAATTGCGGCGCTTGGCCAACTAGATTTTTTTCAACCAATCGCAGAGCAGAATTCTTGTGGCGCGCGGCCAACTAGATTAACTTAAACCAATCAAAATCAAAATCAAATCAAATCAACATTTATTCGTAACACAACACAACATAGGTACAATATTACAAGACAAAAACACAGACCACACACAAGATCATAACTTCCTAGGGAGTTATGATATTGTATAACTCCCACGGGGACAATTTAGGCCATTGTTCTTCTGTATACAGGCATGGAATAACTCTATTTACGAGCAAGTGTGATGAAAAATATATCATACTTATGCAAGTGGCTGAAAAATACTACTTACATATTTGTAATTCTTATACACGAAGAGTGCAAATTAAACAAAAGCCTGTTAAAAGATGACTGACACACTGATAAAACGAGAAAATCGAACACAAATCAACTGAAAAAACTTATAGCATAATGTCTTTGAAAGCTTAACCCTTAATAGGGCAGAGGTATTAATTTCTGAAAAAAAGAAATTAAGCAACTTTTTTAGACATTTACTGTAGCCATAATCAACATACTATCAAAAAAATTTTTTTCAGGAAATCATTTTCCCTGAAAAACAGGGTGGTAACTATTTGACCATTGCCTCATAATAGCATGTAGCACGTGGTAACTATTTTACCGCCGCCCCATCATGCTGCTTGAGGCAATACTATCCCCAGATTGATGATGTGTGGACATACCGTCTGTAGATGCACAATGAAAGCTTTTAAAGCACGGCGTGACACGTAGAGCTACTTTGCAATCTTTGCATTCGTCACACCGTACTCGCGGTCGATTTTGTTTTTTTTTCGTGCTGCAGAAACGGCACCTTGAGAATTTTTTTGGTCCTCGGGATAGTGTGGTAATGTATTTAGGCGGATTTCAGCCGGTACTCCAAATATTCCTCCTTTTTTAGGGTTTCGTACCTCAAAACGAAAAAAACGGAACCTTTATAAGATCACTTGGTGCGTCTATCTGTCCGTCTGTCACAGCCGATTTGCTCCGAAACTACTAGACCGATTGAGTTAAAATTTGGTAAACATATATAAATTGGTGACCCAAAGATGGACGCGTAAAGTAAATTAATGAATTCTGAAGAAATCGCCACTAGTGGTAAACTGGAAAATTAAAAAAAAAAGTTTCGCAAACTGTATTGTGTGACATATCAGATAAAAGCGGTTGTTGTAAGCATATATATTTTTTATAATTTTAGCAAAAACAGATTTGAAGTAATTTAGGAAAAAAGACAATAATTGACCACCCCCACTTATCTCCGAAACTACTAGGTTTAAAATTCTGAAAACAATATGGAAAATAGTTCCTTGTCTCAAGATTACAGGAAAACCTATAAGAAGTTTGAGTATTCAAAGCAACGGGAAAATTCTCAATATTTTTGTGTATTATGTACGGAACCCTCTCCACGCGAGTTTAACTCGCACTTGTCCGGTTTTGTTTATATACGCAGCTGCTGCAGACAGTTTCTTTTTGGTCGTGAATCCAGAAAACAAGAAAATAGAAAATAATTTTTTAAAATCGATCCGTCCTTTTTTGACGGTGCCGGGCAATGGTAAAATATTTACCACCAACCATGAACTGTCGTTCCAATAGGTGTGAATAGATATTCTAAACGGCTAACACGTAAATAACTTGGTAATATAGTGTATTACTACGTAAAACAATAAAAACCACCTACCGGAATCTTGCTTGAACAAATCGGCAACAAGTATTTATCGCACACGACAAAATTGATCGAAATTTAAATTTCCTGACAACCAGCCACAGACCTATGTTTTGACACTTCACAGTGTTGCCAACGTATTTTTTTTATGATAGACAGATTATGTATGCGTTCATAAACCTAACGGAATGACGTTTATGTCAAATAGTTTTTAATCTGTGTCCTCCAGAGCTAAGTGGTAAATATATGACCACTGCCTTATTAAGGGTGGTATTCTTATTTATGAACGTTAGTAAGCTTTTGTTACTTAAAATGGGTTTTCACTTTTGTCTTACAAACGAAAATGTGAAAATGATAGATTTCACAATATTAACAGACGTAAAATATAGGAATTAAATCTTTAGGTTTCATTTTTAAATAATATCTTTGGTTTTAAATTTTAAAACCTCAATACTGAATCGATCAATCTTACTTAAACAATATAAGGTTTTTATTTTAAATCTAAACTTTGATAAATCAACTGTCCTGATAGTAAAAAAAATGTATAAACAAATACCTAATGAAAAATTGCTTCGGTAGCCTAGTGGTTTAAGCATGCAGCTGCCAAATGGCACAATCGTTGGTTCGAATCTCGACTCGTAGGTACCTAGATCAACGTTCTGTAGCTTTAGTGTGAGTTTACAGTAAGTCGGAATACGCTAGCGACTATCGACAACAGTTAAAGATTTGTATGAAAACTCTATACACCGCCCCTGGCGGTCACTCACAGAACTAAAAATCTAATCGGTACCCCGAGTCCCATATAAGTATACTTTTCTCGCAACAGTTAACTCGATTGTTCGTATAGTTTAATAGATTTTTCAATATTCAGCCTTAAATTACAAGCATTTATCGTTTCAATTTAAATGCTAGCGTTTGTCGGTTATGACATTACAGAATACGCGCATGGCCAACGTCGAAAAATTCCCCAACGCCAAAGTTTAAAGACTTTAAAGGAATCTATACCTTAAGCTTAACGACATTAAGTATAATTTTAACAGTGTGCGATGATCCTCATCTAAGTCTGTCGACCCAATATGGCGGAACGTGTGCCAATTATTTGCATTTTTAAATACAAAATACGCGACAATCCGAATTTTGCGGATATAAGTTGTCGATTCAAAACCCTTATTTTTATAAGTTCTTTAATTTGAGATAGGTATCGATCGGATCTACGGTAAATCTTGACGAAATAATACGTTATCACGCACCATTTTGGAAGTGAAATAGTAAACTACAGATACTACGGTATTTTTCGATTCGAAATGTCAAATTTGTGACTCACGCTACCGTTTGGTAATACGATTCGAAAGTTTAGATTACGCATCGAAAACTAGACGCTAGCGAGTAACGTTTTGTAGTTGTTTTCGTAGTATATCGGCACCATGAGTACGGCGCATTTGACAGCTCGAACTTGCGAGAATCGAAATCTAGTCGAAGCGCGTTAGCTCGATATCGAGAGAAGTTTACTATTGTAAGTATTCTATAGGCTCTCATGGTAAGCGTACTGAGGGGTAATCACGTTACGTTTCGAACGTGCGTTAGGACAGTCCAACTGTCATTTTTCCATTGAACTAATTGACATTTAGATCTACCTAATGCGTTACGTGATCGACCTGCTGCAGGCTATACGCACTGTAGGTAGACCTAAATGTCAATTCTTAAATGGAAAAATGACAGTTAAATTGTCCTAACGCGCGTTCGAAAAGCTACGTGATTACCCCTCTGAACCTGGTAGGGTTACTACTTTATTTTGTTTCAAAATCGAACAATACGAAACAAATGGCAACACTTTTCCAATTTAGAATGGTGTAAATTTCATTAAATCATCAGTTCTTCTCGAGGCAGAGGTTTACTTTCCGAACCGGTGGTAGTTTATCGACATTCATAGGTGCATGTAATATGCCTAAATTGAAGAATAAATCACTTTGACTTTTGACTTTGAAACCGAAAGATGCCTTTTAATAGGCGTTTGGGTGACTAGGTATACTTCGGTGAAACCAAGAGGTCCTCAAATTCTTCAAGTATTTCGCATGCCGATACACCGACGTATTCATAGCCATAACTCAAACTGGAAACAATAGGGGCTTTTGCGGTGAACGCTCGGGGACAGAACGACATAACAAACTACAATTTTCCTTTGAGATACCTACTCTTTTGTTTTTTACACAATAGCTGCCTTTAACTCCCGCCTACGAAAGTATCCGTTCCCAAGCTATGTATTGTTTTAATATTAAACTTGGAATCTTGCAGCGTATTTATGAACCGGTTTTTTTCATTACGGAGAGCTGTTTTGCATGTAAAGTGCGTTGGGAAATTAACTGGTCTTTATATTCTTGTATAGTAAGCTTGAATAGGTGGACTGGGTTGGAAATTGAAGCATTGTGAGACTAGAATACGTTTGGAAATTTTCTGATTATTTTTCGTATTAATCGTACAAAAGGATAAGTGCTTGGACAATGTACGTCTTTTGAAATATAAGAAAATGCTTGTCCATTAAGAAATAAATTATGATCTTTACAATATCCATCTTTTTCGATATTTATCTTTCAATGAATTATCAGAATCCCTTGTGTTAGTGTCACAAATGAAACTTGGTAATTCGATTGTACAGTCAGCATCAAAAGTAACTACGCAATCGATGATTTCAAAAGCTCTTATTCCCTTTTAATAAAGACTTTTGACGCCGTCGTTTGCGTAGCTACTTTTGATGCTGACTGTACGGTGGATACAGTGACAATCTAATCATTTTGGCTATTATGTATGTGGTAACTAGAAAAACTTATACATTTACCTGAAACGCACAAAAATCAAAGTCAAACTCCATTTTCATATTTAAACGACAGCTGTTGTTAGATGAAAGATATCCTGGAAATCATCACCACATGTGACGAAATAGGAGGTGTTGTTATAGAAGTACACAAGGACAAAGTTGTGGGCAAAAATGGGATAAAACATAGCTTATTTCTTTCCCGGAGATCTTTTCCATATCATCATTATCTAAGCGTATCTTTCCGGTTGTATCCTAAAAGAACCCGTTGTCCTAACTTTTTTTTCGTGAGTTAGTGCTTTTACGCATCTCACCTGGCTGGGGAACCAAGACGGGTATGACGGACTCCCGGGAACCACACTTCCGCGACCCATTCATCATCATCATCATCATATCAGCCGAAAGACGTCCACTGCTGGACATAGGCCTCCCCCAAAGAGCGCCACAATGACCGGTCCTGCGCCACCCGCATCCAGCGGACTCCAGCGAACTTTACCAGGTCATCAGTCCACCTTGTGGGGGGCCTACCCATGCTGCGCCTTCCGGTGGTCGCCACTCGAGAACCTTTCCGCCCCAATGGCCATCGGTTCTACGTGCAATGTGCCCCGCCCACCCGCGGCCCGTTGTTCTAACCTAACCCCAAAATTTGACGTAGACGTTGGCCCTGGCGGGTAACTTTGGCCCTCACGAATTACTTTGTTCACCGCTTTCTTATGCATTGGTCACAATATGTCCTTGTGACCAAACATGTAGTTATATTGTATTTCTTTTATACCACCTATTTGTACCATGTTTAAGCGAATAAACGACTGATTACTGATTACTGAACAGGGTCACTGACTACTACCTGATCACGTTGTTACTTTTTTTATTTGATATTGCTATGCTTGCTTTTCATGTGGGCCAAAGTAACCCTCCATCAGGTCAAAGTAGCTCTTACGGTATTGGTGAAAGATTAAAACCGGTTTAATAAATTCATCTTACATTTCACAGGATGCACGGACAACGCAAATGGGGTGAACGCGGACAGCGTCCGAGAATTGGACTACACTGACGTCGACTTGGGGCTGACGCAGCGTGGACCGCACTTTGACGTGCCATATTCCAGAAACGTCACAGCCCTGGTTGGAAAAACGGCGCAGCTGAACTGCAGGGTGCATGACCTTGGGAACAGGACAGTAAGTTTCAGATGTTAATGTTGAATTTTTCTTAGTCGTCACACTCGTGGCAGAGTGGTGGTTGTCACATTAAGCACCAAAAACTTTTCGAACGAGCGTGACTACAACTTAATGCAACTCGCCTGATGAAGAGCCATCGCCGTAGAGCCTACGGACGCTTGCAACCCCAGGGGGAGGGAGATAAAAATGCGCAAAGCCGAGCCTTTAAAATGTTTACACGTCTGTCTTGAAGATCTTTACTGTACTTCTACGGGAGAACCTCGACAGCTCATTCTATAACCTGAAGGCAGGAAATTCCTCTGACATGGTACCGTACGCAACCTTCCAGATTCTAGGGTCATCATAGAGTGACGTTTCTTATTCATTGTACTCTTACGCAGGTCTCGTGGATACGTCATCGCGACATCCATCTCCTGACCTCCGGGAGGATGACCTACACCTCGGACCAGAGGTTCATCAGCGTGCACAATCCTCACACAGAAGACTGGATATTGAAAGTAAGAAAAATATCCTTTAAGAAATGTATTTTAACTTATTATTTAACTAGCTTCCGCCCGCAACTTCGCCTGCGTAGACCCGGAATAGAAAACCCCCTTAGATGTGTATTTTACCAAAACACAAAAATACATTTTTTTTTGTATTCTGATAAGGAATTTTTTCATAAAGTTTTAATTTTGTAGCTCGAAAAAAGAGTTTTTTCCATACAAATGCACCCCTATTTAACCCGCTTAGGGGTGGGTTTTTCGGAAACCCTAAAATTACTTTTCTTGTATTGTAATAAGGAGTCCATATCAAAAGTCCGTATCCATTCCAAAAAGCGTTTGGCAGGATTTTCTTTTTTAACTTGTGAAATGACCGAAATATATTTGTACTGTTTTCAAAAGATGATACCTCGCCGAATTTTTTACGCCGGTTCTTCTCGAGGCAGAGGTTTTCTTTCCGAACCGGTGGTAGTGTATCGACATTCATAGGTGCATGTAATATGCCTAAATTGAAGAATAAATCACTTTAACTTTTGAATATATCGTCATAAATAAGGACTTGGTGGCTGACTACAAACATACGAACTGACACACACAGTACACACTTTGAGAGCGCTCGCCAGAGTGAACTGACTTCTTCAAAAGTAACTTTCTCCTTAGGCACATAGAAACTGTATCAATAATCAATATTATTAAGATTATCGATGTCGTCATCTTGGACCACTAGTACACAGATATGAAATGGGAAATAATTTGGATAAAAAGATTATAAAATTCTAAAACTTTCGTTTTAAGTAATTGCATTCATGGGCGTAGCGAGGTACGGGCAGGGGCGCCCCTACCCCCCCCCCCCTTTCAAGTGTCCTTTTCCCATACACAAGTGATATTTCACCGCCTACGTTCGAACGCCAATATCTCTTAGCGTACCGTGTAATAGGACACGTGCCTCTTCTTCCCAGATCTTTCACTGTATGCTCTGTAAAGTTTTGGAATAAGTTACCGGTGCCCGTAAGACAATACCAATCCTTAGAGTCATTCAAGGCTGCTTTAAAGGTTACCCAACTCCTGACTATTTATATAAGGGTCAAAATCACCAAGCTGGCACATTTGGTTCCGACACCATTTTCCTTGAAATAATTGCGTCGCAGTTATCTTTTAACTATTGCATTCAGTTAATTTTATCTGAACCCTTCATTGTTTTCTGCAAAATGATGTTAAAGCTTTTTGTTTTCTCATGAAACTAGTAAAAAAGTCGTTCGTGAACGCGTCCCTATACGAAAAATAAAAGTTCATAAAATAATGAAATACTAATTTATAAATAAAATTTTCTATCGCGTTTGATACACTAAAACACGTTGGAGTATTACCATGGTATTACCCAACTAGCAAAATCTAGCCATATAATGGTTGCGACAAGGTACCAGATTCAGCATTTAAGCTCCTGACATTAGTCATATAAATAAACACGTGGTTTTTTTTTTAAACCGAACTGTTTTTTTGCAAATTTTATAGCCGGTTTAGGCTGCAGGGCGTGCCAAAGAATAAGACATGTTGATGTCCTCCCAGACGTATCCGTCGACGGCGACATCCTGACAAATCGATTCTTTGCGTAATTATTATTTATTTGCGTGCATGGGCGCGAGAATGACTCGCAAATCCAAACTTGGTTTTGAAGCTCCGGCGACATGTAAAACAATAAAGGTTTCCACTTGAATTGTAAGGGTAATGGTAGGAGGGCTTGGGCTGAGTTTTATGAATCTGGCGTTTGGCGTCAAGATCTTCGAGACGGGTACGTTCAAAGTTACTGAGCCCGGTGTTGACAGCAGTTCGCCAGTCCGATCTCCGAGTAGCAAGCTCCTCCCACGACTCACAGGTTATGCCAGTTGCGGACAGAAGGCGCTTCAGGACATCCCCGTACCGCAGGTATTGCCCGCCAACCTTGCGCTTGCCTGAGGCTAGTTCAGAATAAAAGACTGATTCAGGCAGTCTTGATGATGGCATTCGTACAAGGTGTCCACACCAACGTAATTGGCCCTTCATGAGGAGACATTCCATGCCAACCATGCCAGTCCGACGCAAAACTCCGAGTTTGGAACAACACGATCCTGCCACCTTAGTCGAAGAATTTCTCGGAGACATTTTAAATGAAAGGCGCTTGACATCTCCTTTGTATAGACACCAGGTTTCCGAGGCGTAGAGCAATAAAGGCAGAATGAATGCTTTATTACAATTATTACAGTATACAGTATACCTCATTACTTTTACTTTAATACGTTTTATTTTGGTTATACAAACTCTATAGAATCGATATATTGCCTATGGTAATATTGCCACTCACTATTCTGTCACACGCAACAAGTAAATTCATTCCTTCAGTAATTTTTTTCCTATGGTTGACATTGTCATTATTCTGAAACTTCATAGTTTTGTGATGTGTCAGGATTAACTTCATAGCGGCGGAGCACTGCAACGTGTGCGTTCTGTTGGTAATTACTATTATAGCACCATCTTTCTTTAACGGCCAGCTAGCCAAATTACCTAATAGATGGCGCTGCCTGTATTTTAGATCGCGCAAGCGTTTGTTCACCGTAGAATGTATAAGGCTCTCAGGTGACATTTGTTTGTCAGTTTACGTCATTTGTAATCACTCGGCTAGCTAGTTCAAGCTTTTTGTCTGCTTCCACATGTGGGACGTTCGGACACTTAACACTTGTTATATCAGCCAGTGGTCAATTTGCGCTAATTGTGCTTTCAAGTGAACGCTTCTGCCTTTGTGAGTCGTCGCTCGTACGTAGAAATAGGTGTTGCCTTGTTTTAGTTTGGTTCAGGAATAAACCTTTTCCGTAACTACAACTTCTTGTTTCGTACCGTAGAGAGTAACTTCAGACTCTCTACGGTCCCGCCACACTCTACACTATTATTTATTCTGTAGTTAAAATTCCCAACTAACTCTTTAAAATAACACTTGACCTGGCCATATCTCGCATTAATCCAACCTGGATCACTTTGGAAAGGTAACATCGAGATTTCACAAAATAGTACCTACCTGCCACTAGAAACTCAAAACTCAAACTCAAAATGATCTTTATTCAAGTAGGCCTAGTAACAAGCACTTTCAAATCGTCAGTTAATTTATTAGAGTAATTTTTAAACATAAAGAATAAAATATATATAATGAGAAAATTGTATAAAATATACTAGTAGAATGTTTCTAGAAAAACAAAATTTTACGAAAATAATAGATTAAAAATTCAGTCACAATTACTTCCATGGAGTTTTATCATTCATGTAGTCTTGTGTAATAAGCTTACGAGATAAGTTTACGCTTCACTTCAAATAATAATATAGCCCAAACACAAGAACCCATTACTCTAAAACATATTTGACATCCATATAAATCTCAATTTCAAACCATTCATGTTAAAAGGTTTAAAATGTCCCACATGCATGATCAATCTTATCCGCTCAAAAAAGTTGGACACAAACCATCCCAAACACGTCTACGTGAAATTCACAGTGGCCTAAGCGCCGTAATATGAACGCTGTTCTAACCTATAAGCTACTTGTAATAAGACGTGTTATTGCCTGTAGAACGTAGTAAAGCTAGTCGAGAACGTAGTAAAGATATAGATCTAGGACACGATAGTGGAAAACGGAATGTAGACTTAGGACAAATATTTGGGTCGAAGTTTATCTATTTAAACATAGGGACATTTGAATTAAGTCTAGGTGAAGGGCGCTTTAAGGACTTATAAGAGAAATGGTTGTCTGTGTGTTAGTGCTAGACCACTCTTGTACTTGGCAGTCCAGAGTCGGTACGGTATCAGTAAGGCTGTCCTTTGTCAGTGTCAAAACAGTACAGATTCTTCACCCCGCGCCTACATTTCGATTAATGTTTTCTGATTGGCGCAAGATGCGCGGAAGCGGGGCGGCACGAATGGAGTTTTGCTATAGTGCTGTTTTACAAAGTATAAGCATATTAGCAGTCTTGGCTATAAAAATTAGATCTTTTTACTTGTTGCAGAAGCTAAATCTGCCGCTTCTTTTACAACAAATGTAATAAATAACTTTAGTCAATTGAAACACTTTCTCTGATAAAAATATAAAGGTAGGTAACAGTTATAAACTCTTTTTGGCTCAATCTCTCTTTACCTTTTTACATGCTTTATATTAACATGACTTGTTCGTATGTAAGTATGTTGCCCGTCAAAATTTGCAATCCATTTTTCAGTCACTTGCCGTTATCCGATTGAGCTGAAATTTTTGGTTTAAGTTTAGTTGGGATGACAATTCAATATTATGGTATCATTGAGCTGATCTGATGATGGAGACAGAAGGTGGCCATGGGAATTCAGTACATAACCGACGTAACCCGTTGAGTTTGGGTTGCTTAAAAAGCTTGTACCAAATATGAAATTTTTGACAAAAACTTATTGCCTCAAAGAACCATTGCTTGTGCGTTTTTCTCGGCAAGAAAAAACATCCTCAAACCATCATTAGCTCCCGCACACACAGTTAATACCAGTTTCCCAATACTTCCAAGTACGCTACGTCCAAATAAATATTAACCTAGTTCTCGAACTACGACTAAGTTGTTCTTTTTCTTATTTAGATCAGATTCCCGCAGCGCCGCGACTCCGGCATCTACGAGTGCCAAGTGGGGACCACACCGCCCATCGGACACAGGATGTTCCTCTCCGTCGTTGGTGAGTTTATTTTTATCAATACTTTGTGGAGTTCCCGTCAGGAAAGTTTCCTTGTGCGCAAATACGAGTTGCTCCAGATGAGTGATCACGTAATTTTGCGAACGCACGTTAGGGAGAGCTACCGCGAGTGAATTATTCGCTAGAGGCGCTAGCGGCGCGTTGGGTGTTTGTGGGTGGATCTTGCGGGATTATTCATAATATCTAATTGACAACATTTCATTTTTTCATAGAGCGGCTCAAACTAAAAACCATTCAGAGATTTGGGGTTGCTGAGCAAATATAAGAAATAATGGATTTTTATATTCGCTAGTTCTTGAGAAAACTGGAAATTACTTTGAAGAAGCCACTGAAAGGCTGAATGCGGATATTCCATAGCTGTGCTTATGCATCTTGTAAGAAAAAAAAGTTGTGACATTGACAGTTATTTAACTCCTTCTATCTTGTCATTGTCAATGTCAAATGTCACTGTCACAGACACAGTATGCTATTTACTTTTTAATTCGATAAATTGACCACAGTACTAATCTTATATTCATCTTTTAAATGTACTTATGCCCTTTTCGAACGTGGTAGTTTAAAACACCCAAATTAAGGGGGTTTAACTAAAAATAAAATGAAAAGAAAAATACGTGTCTCCTAACTTTTCAAGTACTATTAGATGCCTAAACAAAATTAAGGAGTCAGAAAAATTAAGTGATGTTAATTGTCTTCTGTATAGGTACTTTGCATAACTAACATCAATTATGGCAAATATGAGTTACGAGTCACTGAATATCAGTGCTTTAAAAGCGCATCTAAGAAAAAGAGGTGCAAAATTAAATCGCAGGTAATAACAATAAGTATTACTATTTTAAATAATTGGTTTAGTCTTTTAAGTATGATTTAAATGTAAATTTACGCCCGTAATAACAAACTTTAACAGCAATACTTCTGGACCTGACACGCCAGTGGCGCCAACTGTTGAGCGCAAAAACGGTAGCGCTCATTGTCATTTTCCCATGCAAAAGGTAACATTTAGATCTACCTGGCCCCTATTTCACCAAATCGACAATTGTCGCTTGACAATGACAATTCGACTTACATGGCGGCGTCGACAGGTTAAGGTAGTTGATCGACAACTTATTGACCCAGCAATGTACATGGAATTGTCATTGTCAGATGACAATTGTCAAGATTGTGAAATAGGGCCCTGACGTACGTAAAATGCGTTACGGGATCGATCAGCTGAGCACATTGTATTAATAGAGAGGAAAAATAAGGCGGCGAGGTCTATAATGTAAACTAAAGTGCATCATTAAGATGTTCCCGTGTATTTATAATAGAATTGGAATCTGCAATCTTCCCCCTAGCATACGGTGGAAAGGGGATATATAATTTAGTAGTAGTAGTAAGACTCTTTATTTTACACAATATTTTAAAAAAGTAAAATTTACAGAAGGAAAATGCAAGAACGAAGACGAATTTATTCCTATTTTAATTCAACGAATAGCCATAATCCAGTTTTTTTTTGTCAGTGTTCAAATTCTTTTCACCCGTAAAAATATTTTAAAATTAATACAACGTGATGAAATTTTAAAGTCCAGTTGACTTATTAACATTTTGAAGCAAATAAAAAATTACAAATTACAAATATGCCGTAAGAGTAACTGGCAATTATTTTCCTTATTTAAAATAAAGTGAAGTCTCTAATAACACATAAATCAAAACTAAAACATGCAACAAAAAACGCACCTACTCTGAAAATAATATTTATTAATACATTTTCATGAAAATCCATTTAAATGTCGGTACTTATCTTTGATTGTAAATAGCTACCTACCAATATGTCGATATACCATTACTTATAACTTAATACACAAGATGTCAATGAGGTTGGAACAAAATCATCCAACGGTGTACATTGAACATAACAAACTCTATAACTTTTCCTTTCAAAATATTTGAATAATACGGATTTGAACATTCCGTCCCAATTTCAATACAAAGGACCGATGTAGTCATTCCAGTTTCAACCCTCTAGGGACCCGAATTGGTTATAGGGCCATAAACTAACTACTTGCACAAAAGCCATCAAACTTTTGACTCACGCAAGCAATTTTGGTACCTCATTCAACTAAGGTAAGATTTCAATTGGATTTACATCGAAAATTGAGGTTATTCTTAAATTGCACTTATTCGGTTTTATATTCATCATAAATAAATATAAACAAATATTAGGGGACATTCTTACACAAATCGAACTAGTACAGTAAGATCAATAAGGCTTGTTGTATAGGTGCTAGACGAGGGTATAATAGATTATATTTAAATACTTAAATATGTAGAAAACATCCAAGACACAGAAACAAACACGCATGCTCATCACACAAATATTTACCCTTACGGGGATTCAAACCCAGGACCTTCAGCTTTAAAGGAAGCGTCACTCACTACCCACTAGGCTAACTGAGAAGTCACTATGCTCAAAAAAACCACGAAAACTCCGGTCTCTGGTTGTGAATTAGAGCTCGGACAAGCCCGAGAGACCCGAGTTCTCAGGGCTAACGCGAGTCTTCTCAGTACTGCATAACAATAAACTTAAGGTCTCTGGTTGTGAATTAGAGCTCGGACAAGCCCGAGAGACCCGAGTTCTCAGGGCTAACGCGAGTCTTCTCAGTACTGCATAACAATAAACTTAAGGTCTCTGGTTGTGAATTAGAGCTCGGACAAGCCCGAGAGACCCGAGCTGTCAAGGCTAACGCGAGCCTTCTCAGTACTACATAACAATAAACTTAAGGTCTCTGGTTGTAAATTAGAGCTCGGACAAGCCCGAGAGACCCGAGTTGTCAGGGCTAAGGCGAGCCTTTTCAGTACTACATAACAATAAACTGAAGTTGTAATTTATGTGATCGTGATCGGAAAACGCTGTTTATACACTATGATATAAACTGTAACTTAAACATACTGATGCTGAATTAAAAATAAATGTGAATACACACATTGTACACTTACCTTTTGACGAACGGTTAGCCTAGTGAGTAGTGACTATGTCCTGCACTAAACTTGTTTCTTGTATCAAAACGCTGCCTATGAAGCCAAAGGTCCTGGGTTCAAATCCCGGTAAGGGCAAATATTAGTGTGATGGACATGAATATTTGTTTCTGAGTCTGGACGATTTCTATGTATTTAAGTATTTATACCCATGTTAATATTATAAATGCGAAAGTGGGTCTGTCTGTTACCTCTTCACGCTTAAACATAGAATAGTTTTAATCCCGAAAATAATCCTAGTGCAATTTAAAGTAATGACTTCGTCTGCGTGAACCAGGGATAAAACCTATCCTTTATTTTAATCCAGACTATTAACTATTTTTGTGCAAAATTTCATCCAAATCGTTTGACTCGTGTAAGCGTGATTGAGTAACAAACATCTGCACATCCAAACTTTCGCATTTATAATATTAGTAGAATTTAGTCAGACATTTGTGAATTAAACCATGACAAATGATAGTTATTGATATCTCAGGGTATTCGAATTTGAGTAAATCACTTGTTGTGATGAAATGACGGATTGTCAATTTCAAACATTTCGTGGAAGCAAGTGAGATATTCGAATTGTAGTCGAAATCGAGTAATCCAGAATCTAGGTCAGCGATTTATCTTCAGAAATATAAACACGTACTCGCTCCGCATCAGTGATGCCTCTATGCATTTACAATGTAACATTTGCGCAACACACGGTTACATATCGAAGGCCACACTTAGTATGCATTGTCAAATATACGTGATTGATGTACCTAGTAGCGTGGCCGTAGTTCTATTCCTGGGACTGCTGGTAAATCACCATACTAGAGTATTTATAGGATGGTAAAGCAGGACGTCAATCGAGACACGCAATATTCCTTTTTTTTATCATATTTAGTCATTTCTCGTATCATGTTTTGAGATTTAATAGAAGTGTGAAAGTATTAAGTAAAACAGAATCTTAGTTATCAGAGATTGTATTGCAGTTCATATAAAATTACAAAAAAAAGGAAAATTTGTTAGTCTGCTGCAGGGATCGGATACCGGTATTTTCTCCATACAAATTAAACCGGTATTATTTCGTTCTTTGGTTATAATATCATTTTTATCGGGCAGTCTAATAGTACGAATATGTTACCTAAATACACGATAGAGTCCTTCATTAAGAGCCTACAATTATTCAAAATATTTGACTGCTTCGGGGATTTTTGAAAAAACCGGTTCCGATCCCTGGTCTGCTGAGGATCAAATTGTAGATCGCGTCAAATGAGTCTCGTCTGGCAAGACAGAAAACTAAATCCAGTCTGTTTTATGAGAACAAAAGGAAATGACATGTCGACTTGGCCGCAATAATTATTGGACACAGAGAACAAAAAAAAAAAGAAACAATAGACGTGATCGCATATAACCCGTGGCAGGAATCGAACCTGCGCCTCCGTTTTCTTAAAGTTCCGCGTTAAAATAATACGCATCCAATGTATTGAAATGATTAGATTCTTTAGTAGTATATTACTGCAGACGACGGGAAAGAAAGGCTTGCCGGGTGGGTAGGTATAGACAGCCGATCGTCGGTACGAAGCCGGCAAGCCCTGCCAGGCATGTGTAGTGCTTTTCTCAAACAAATTCAATGAATTAAAAAATACACCCCTCAAAAATATAATTCAGCTGTTTAGCCTGTTCATGAACACAGACGCCATGTTTACCTTAAAATTAAAAAAAAAACTATCCGGCCTAGAATTTAAAATTTTGTATGAAATTCCTTTACAGTTCTCTCTATAGTTGTTCCACCCGTAACGTGATACTTGGAATACATAGATAACGAACATAATGACGACATTTCATTGCATGTTTGAGAAAAAGTATTTAAGAAATTAGAACTTCAAGAATTGGAAATACCTTGACTGCCTTGGACTGATTGTCTTCTTCATTTATTTCTTCAACAGAACCTCTGACGACAATCCTGGGTGGGCCAGACCTGTTCATCAACATGGGGAGCACCATCAACCTGACGTGTGTGGTGCAGCACTCCCCGGAGCCGCCGCCAGCCATCCGATGGACGCACAATGAAGAGGTTAGTTCTTGGTTAGATTTGCACCACCCCATTCCGATTGCGTATCGCGCCGCCACATCATCATCATATCAGCCGAAAGACGTCCACAGCTGGACATAGGCCTCCCCTAAAGAGTGCCAAATTTACCGGCCCTGCGCCATCCGCATCCAGCGGACTCCCGCGACCTTTACCAGGTCATCAGTTGTGGCCTACCCACACCGCGCCTTCCGGTACGTGGTCACCACTCGAGAACCTTTCCGCCCCATCGGCCGTCGGCTCTACGTGCAATGTGCCCCGCCCACTACTGTCAAAGTCAAAGTGATTTATTCTTCAATTTAGGCATATTACATGCACCTATGAAAGTCGATAAAGTTTAGCAATTCAGAGGGCTATATCGGTTAACTTGGTTCTGCTGCGGATAGCCTCATGGTTCAAATGACCATAAACAAGACCAAAAGCGAATTCTCTTTTCTTGTTTGTTGTTACTAAATTGGACAATCCTAGCAGGATATTATGATGTTAGGAACTACAATTTGTACAACTGTCCTCAGAAACTTGGCACCAGCCGAATGCGGCTACAGATAGTAAGTGAAGCAACTAACGACTTAATTCAACTGCTATAGCCTACCACAGTTTAGACAGCAAATAGAAAATATTATTACGCAGTGTCCTCTTCACTGTTAGCTTTTAACTATTGGTTAAGGAAAGTAGCTTGGCCAGATAATAGTTTTTAAAACGCTCTGAATAAATACATTTATGTAGGTACTCACCTATTTTTTATAGCCCAACATGTTAAAATATATATAGCCCTCCGAATCGCTAAACTTAAGTGGCAGTGGGCGGGGCACATTGCAAGTAGAACCGATGGCTGTTGGGGCAGAAAGGTTCTCCAGTGGCGACCACGTACCGGAAAGCGCGGCGTGGGTAGGCCCCCCACAAGGTGGGCTGATGACCTGGTAAAGATCGCGGGAGTCCGCTGGATGCGGGTGGCGCAGGACCGGTCAATTTGGCACTCTTTGGGGGAGGCCTACGTCCAGCAGTGGACGTCTTTCGGCTGATATGATGATGATGAACATGTCAAAATGAGTGCGCACGCGGAAATATCACACCAATATCAATACCTACGTTAATTTAAATAGACCTCCCATAATCCCTCCAAAAGTCAAGCAAACAATTGCGCATCGCTGGGAGTTCGAAATCCGAACGCTCCATTGAATAAACGTTTAACGTAGCGGAGTCTAGACTCAGTTCAGTTCTTTCACACACGAATATTATTAAACTAGTGGTTCGGTCAGCCGTAGAACTCGCAATTCAGATTTAAAAAAACCAAAAATATCTCAAATCTGAATCCACAAAAAACCTATAGAATCTGATCAAAAAAATCATGAGAATCGATTGAGAAGTGCAACCTGTAGAAGAGAACAGCTGGACAGTGGAACAGCGGGATATCCGGACATACGTAAGAATTTTGACCCAAGCTAAAACAGAGAACTTAGATTCTTGTCCACGACATACATGGTACAAAATTAAAACACAAAAAATACTTATAAAAACAATGAGCATCAGCTTAGAACTAAAGTTAAATACAAGTTAAATACAAAAACGATGTGTCGTGGCATAGAATAGGCGCTGGCTCAGCATAATGATGTGGCTGGCCACATCGCTGGTATGCTGCCAGGACCTTACATTTAAGCACTTCGTTTACTCTCTCTTTTTGTCCGACTATGGCAGAGCCGAAAGGAAGAGATAGATATGTTTTTAGCAGTCTAGGTTTGTATTTAGGTGTATTCCAACGTAGCGTTTAACACATTCGGGTCGTTCTTCTTTTTTACCGACAATGAACCGAGGTTTTTCTGTTTTTTTGGTTTTTGAACTATCGAAAATTGTGGTTTTGAAGTGCGATTTAAAAAAAAATGCATAGGTTTCTTCATTAGAACTAATTAAAGTGTCCTTTCTGGCCAATATAAATATTTATTTACGGTTGGTTTCTAAAAAAAACATGTGACAAAGTGGACTCTTTCAGTGGTGACCACATTTTGGTTTACCACTCTGTCACGGCATTCTACGAAAAAAAAAAACATTAAAAAAAAATGCTAGTTAGAGAAAGTGAAATATTAAATATCACTAATCATTAAAATAATATGGACGTTCATTCGAACATTATAAAACCGTAAACATCATTACACAAATGAGATGCCGTAATAAGACGAAGGACAGGCTATTGTCGGTCGAAAAGAAGAACGACCCATTCAGTGCCCAGAATCGCTACGCGCTACGCTCGTAGCCGATCCTGTGGTTTTCTTGTAGCGAAAAGCGACTACGGCGTAGGGGCGCATAATATGTGGGCCGATTTTGATGAATGACGTATCATTCGATTCGAAAAAATGCCTGTTGTTTTAAAAAAATCATTTTTTTCATTTAGTTTTCCGTAGTCGGGATACAGTTTTTTGAATTGTTTATGCTTGTTAACAAGTTAGCTTGGTACGGGTTTGAGCGGTGAATGTTTGTATTCGGAAGCAATGAACAAAATAAATAAACCTGTGCTTAACTTGTAACCAGTTAGAGTGTTAGTCAATATTAGATGAATAAGTGAATAAGTGTACTCGTAGGTAAGGAATAAAATTGAAGCCAACTATATCAATTGTTATATAATAGGTAACTAACTTAAGGAACGCGGGATGAACCGCGCGATCTTGCCAACTATTGCCTAAACCATCCAGGTTTTAAATAGTCGCTTTATGTGCAACACTATAACAACAAAATACAACAAAAAAATTGTATTAAATAAATTTAAAAAAAAATGTATTTTAGCAACTGATTGGTTGAGTCGGTCATCTTTTATTGTAGAAAAACATGCTATCGATTAATCGATTTATTCACATAGTTATAACAGTTAATCAACTATTTCTTGTTGTTATTCTGTCCCGTTAGCCATGAGACAAAATGGAGTTTCTTGGAAAAATTGTTACAATTTGGACTTCAAACATGCTTGAAAGAGGGTACAAAAAGGGGTTGAACGTGACAAGAAAACACCACATTTGGTGAATTTAAAATCCATGTATTATCCATAAAATCGGAGTTTTAAAAAGTGACCCAGAAGAAATATCCATGGCAACTAGTGACAGAAAGTTGATTCACCCATAAAGATAAAGGCATTCAATAGGGTTGTAGACTCAAACTTCGTTATTACTTCAAAAGAAATAAGCCAATAAAATATGCCTAATGACGCAAATCCCATTCAAATATCTCAAAAACTTACGAATCTACAACCGTTTTAATGTTGCTTGTTAGAGAGAAAAAACGCTCGGAGCCCGTGACGTCACGATCCTCGAGGGTCATTGTAAATTATAATCGTTTCATATGAAGGTACGTTTTGCGGAAAAGGGACAGAACATAACTCTTAAAACTCTGGACACTTAAATAACTTTGTGATTATTTAACCTCATGCGTTGCTTTTTTTCTCTTGACTTTTTTAATAATTTTTTGAGAAAATGCAAAATTATTGAATAATTTATTAAAGGTCAGTACTTTGTAGCCCGGCTAGCCGGCCAGGTAGGAATTAAAACGAATTGTTTATATACAATAAAATATAATAATAAAAGAAAGTAGAAATATGTACAGAATATGTAATATGTTCAGTCAGTACGGAGCATTCACTAGTTGATGGTCACTGGCCTGAATTGTAGACACGTGCGTAGTCAGCAAGGAAATAGTAGACCTTCAAGTAGCTGCGAGGCAGCGGCGCAGACGAAAGTATAATCAGCTGTCGAACAGCAGTCAGTAGCAGCCAGCGGTTTGGAGATTATCCAGGCATAAAGGGCTGCATAAGCAGCAGCCCTTGTATGTATAAACTATGTAATTATAATATTTACAAGCAGATGAAATATCGAAAACTGTACATAATAGAAATTATGAAGGTTTATGTTAAATATTACACATAAAATAGACTTTTTAAAGCGGAACGCGTAAGCTAGTTCAGAATTCTCCCAGGAAAAAACAAAACACGGTCGTGAGAAACTATCTTTTTCTTTATCACCGGCCAGTGCGCTAGCGGGCGCACGGCGAAGGTTTCGCGGTGTTACAACTTTTCGATGAACAAGCAGTAAACATAAAGAATTAGTAGATATAGTTTTAACAACTTCACAATTTGTTTTCTATCGGACTACCTACTTTACTGATTACACGATTTTTAATGCCGGGCACATGCCTCCTCTCATGGACGGAATGGGCACTTATAGTACTCACGTAGGCTCAGCGGGTTTGTATTGATAGGTATGTTTAATTAAGTTAAAATATTGTAGATCAATATTTCCAATCAAATAGCTACTACTTATAAAACAAGAAAGTTGAAACCTAATAGTTAATTGGTAATTGTACCATGAATCAAATTTTACCTATCGAATATTTAACTTATACAATTAGGTAACCGAGTCAGGTATTCAATTCCAAATGTTTGCGATACTATTTAACTTCTGAAACTCTAACATTCAAATTCCCTCGGCTCTATTCGAAAGCAAATAGCGAATTTAAAATTGAAAGTACGTATCTACAATCGGGCGAGGTTTTGTTGAATGGAGCGCTGAAACTTGGAATTTGGAATTGTGAAAAAAAGTTACATCAAGCATGTGGCAGGGTATGACATACCCAAAATTTAATGCCCCATAATGTAGTTGTTATTAATGTTATTTTATTTTCTTGATAATGTATAGTTAAATAATTAATTAGTTAATGGAATTAAATCGAAAAAAAGTTTTAATTATGAAATTATTTTTATTTATTCATGTTTTTTTTCGTATACCATGTAATTATAGGAACAAAAATTTAGGGGTTTAAAAAAATCAACAATAAAACAAAAAAATAACTCTTTAAAATATAAATCAACTTTAAACTGAAAGATACTAAGATTTTCTTCTTAAAATAGAGTAATTAAAATTTTTAAGTAAAAAATATGAGTAATTACTACCATTGAGATCCGGAAATTTTTCAATTTTGCATGCTACAAACATTATGGGCTTGCCACAAGCGATGCAGGAATGTTTGGTTTTTTTACATGTCTAGGTGTCTAGGTGTAGGCTCACCCAGTTATTTTTCCATTTGGCGGCGGATATAGCTTAGAATATTTTTTTGTTGATTTTCTTGAATTTAAGTGTTCATAAATAATAAAACAATATTAACTAAATAAGTAAACGCGTCTCAAACCTCTACAATAAAATCATAAAAAAGAATTAAGTGTAATGTGTTTTTGCGCTAAATGTACAGCTGGATTAAGCTTAGATGGAATTAAGGTACTGGACATATTATAAATTATGTGTTTTACCCACCAAGTCATGTCAATTTTGGCCAGATAATTATATCATTGGACACAATCGAAACTTCCTCATTTTAAAAGAACTTAGATCCGTTTACACCAAACAACGCTTTTTAGGGTTCCGTAGCCAAAATGGCAAAAACGGAACCCTTAAAGTTTCGTCATGTCCGTCTGTCCGTCTGTCCGTCTGTCCGTCTGTCCGTCTGTCCGTATGTCACAGGCATTTTACTCGAAAACTATAAGGTTTATTTGAATAAAATTTTGATGATAGGTGTATTTTGTTAGCCACTACATAGTTTTGTAATTAAAATTACTAAAATATATTTTTTTAGGGGTGCACTCCATACATAAAACTGAAAGTCAAAATTTTTTTTTCAATGTAAGCCCATGTGTGGCACATCAATCGATAGGCCTTTCAAAATAAATATAAGGTTTCTCAGCATTTTTTTTGATTAAGTGAATAGAGTCGGAGATAATCGTCCCGAAAGTCACTAAAATTCTGTCCCCCCCCTCTAATTTTTGAACCGTGCATTGTAAAAATATGAAAAAAATCATGGACGTAGGGCTTATTAAATTCTTTCAGCGAAAATTGTTTTGAACAAGATCGGTTCAAAGGTTTTCGAGATATTGCTGAAAAACTGGCTTCCTTAAAGAAAAGGACGTAAGCGCCGTAAGATTTCTGTGATGATACGACCTTTTTAATAGGCACGAACCCTTCGTTTTGCGTGGTCCGACACGCACTTGGCCGGTTTTTTTATTAGAATTTTGGTGTATGACTATAACTCAAAAAGGTAATAATTGCACCCCTTTTCATACATTTAGTTTATCTTTAGCTTGATCTATAAACGCACATCTCGGTCTTCCCCTGCCTCTCCTTGGGTGAAAATAGGACTGAGGATTTCTTATAATTGAATGTTCTATTTTTTATATGATAACTAATCTACTTCTTCATCTTGAGCCATAATGGAAACTAATTAAAACCTATTAGCTTGACCATAAAAAAATATCGACAGCCGAAAGTCTAACTCTGATGACGTGTCCTGCGCTAAACTTGTTTCTTGTATCAAAACGCTGCCTACGAAGCTGAAGGCCCTGGGTTCGAATCCAGGTAAGGGTAAATATTTGTGTGATGAGCATGAACATTTGTTCCTGAGTCTTGGATGTTTTCTATGTATTTAAGAATTTACATCCATTAAATATATCGTTGTCTAGTACCCACCGACAAGAGTAGTTAGTCCACCGACAAGAGCCCGGCTCTTAAGTTTATGATGATGATAAAGGAAATCAGCCCTGCTAGCATAACTTGACTCTCGACTCTACTCGCGCGCGAGATAGACTGTCCGGCACTTTCTGATTAATGCTGTCAAAACGTGACAGATAGTCTATCACGCGCGCGAGCAGAGTAGAGAGTCAAGTTATGCTAGCAGGGCTGAGCGACATTAGCTTACTCTCGGTGAAATACAAAATACCGCATACCGATTCCATCCCGCTAACAGCAGAAGTGGCTCAACACCAGTTAGAAAACTTTAGTAATGTTAGCATTGTATATTGCATTGTGCCATGCGACTTCACATTTAAGTAACGCACGCAATCACAAAATTGGCGTGCACGTTCGTGAAACTTACAGAGTTCTATTTACAAGGAAACTTGGCGATTTGAAACGCTGCCAGAATGAGCTGCTACCCGCGTCTGCCAGAAAATAAAATTGCCCGCTTGCCTTTGTTACAAATTGGAACTAATGCCCAAGTTTAAAGTCACCATCGTGATATTGGTTCCGATATTGAGTGTCAGAGACATGAGATATCTATTTTGATGTCTGAAACTGGGTTCCTTTTGATTTCTATAAAGTAAGATTGATTTTTATAAATCTAAACTGTATTATACATAGACGAAAAGTCTGAGATTTTGTAGCCTTGATAACATGTAATTTATAGTACATTGTTGTAGAGGCTAGAAAGTAAGCAATAGATGGACGAGTTAGTTCGAGAACCGACGCGTAGCGGAGGTTTCGGCCGAGGCTTGACATAGTGCTTTTCACGCCTACTGCAAGTAAATTGCAAATAATTATAATTTTAAATCAAAATTAAAGATCATAATATCAAACAGGTTTGCTTACCTCGCGCCCGGCGCGGAGGAGGAGTACAGGCGGCGCACGCCGGCGCGACCGCGCGCGGTGCCCTGTGGTTGGTCGATCGCTGTTCAAACTGTCCAACAATAACATTGTTTGACAGTTTGAAGTCATAGATGGCCTGTTCGTGCGACGTCCAACTAACCCCAGCTTTGACGCCTGAATTCTGACCATCTTTTGCCACATTTCCGAGCAGTGGCGTGAAAAGTATATAAGTTTATATGATTTGTGTAATCTCCGAAACGGCACTTATCTGATTTAAAAATTTCTTTCACCTGCGTATAGAGTGGAGTTTCTAGATGGATATAGACTATATTTTATCTAGCTGGTTTGCCTGTATTCTTTGCAATACGCGGGCGAAGCAGCGCAAGCAACTAGTAGTTTTATAAAGATGTGTTAGACCCAACGTCAGATCAAACATAAGGACTAACGGATCTTTATAAAACCGGGAATAAATCTATCAATTTTAATCTTGTTTAGAAAAGCTACGCTAGCACAGTCGTTCAACCGTCAGACGGTTGGCATACCAATGAGTTTCCGGAACATTATAGATTCGGAATATTTATTGATATTCAATTTATCATAAGCTTTTCGGCGCAGGAAAATGTTAGGAATATGCAATTTATCTGCAAAGAATTTCAAATTTGTGTTTGATGTCGCCAAACTCGCAGTGAGCTAGCGCGGCGACAACTGACCATTCCCTCTGATCCATAAGAGTCCTATGCTCAATAGGTAAGTTGATTCATCATCATCATCATCATATCAGCCGAAAGACGTCCACTGCTAGACATAGGCCTCCCCACGCTGCGCCTTCCGGTACGTGGTCGCCACTCGAGAACCTTTCCGCCCCAACCGCCATCGGTTCTAAGTGCAATGTGCCCCGCCCACTGCCACTTAAGTTTAGCACTTAAATTGATTATGATTAAACTTTCCCGATTCTCAAACATTACGAGTATTGTTACTAAACGGGACTTAATCGGGTAAAATTAACTTATTTATACGGAAATCCATGGTCAATGGTCGTCCCGTGACCATGTACATGGTACGTTGTGACACATTCAAAACGTCGTGAAACCTCAGAGAGGTAAATAAAGAAGTTAACACGTTCACGGACACAGCACCATTCTGAAAATTGTGTGATGTGGCACATAAAAAAATGATATTTTTTTGTTCTGCCATGGACGTATACTGCCACATCACTGTTTAGGCAAATATTGTGCCGCCACTGTTTCGTCTAGGTATGTATGTAATTTGTTACACACTGAAACTCTCCTCTTGTGGCAGCACGGCCACAGCCGTAACGTCTACAGACGTATCGTGTCACAGCACGCGTCATTCCCCTTATGTAAAATTGAGGTGGCCCTTTAAGCTTTTGCTGCGGCACTAGGAAAAATTGTAATGTACCTAAAGAGGCACAACATGTCCGCCTTCATTATAATCCTTTGAGATTTGTCGCGGTGAATATCACCGGCCACAGCCGTAGTGTCGTATCACGAGGGTCTCAATTTACGCCTGTGGCCGTACTGTCCGTGAACGTGTTAAATATATTTTTCTTCACTTTCAGCCTTTATTATTTGGTAGGGATTTCTTGAGGAGTTTGGAAGTTTTAGAAATATTACCTATTATATTGCTGTTGAGCCTTTATATTTTTGCGTTTCCATGTTAACCAAATCACTGTCTAAAGCTAAAAAATAAAGTTATCAGACTAACACTAAGTCGACATAATTGGGGAATCTACATCATTAGTGATTTCCAATAACGTAGCTACTTATTAGTAATTTAGCCTGTATATCAAAAGTTAGTGTAGTACCTATGTTATTAAATTGGTGTAGATGACATTGAACTTGTATCCTTTTAACATTGAATGTTCTTGAGATGTGTTCGACAGTTTCAATGTCAATAGTTCGGCCGATTTCAGTTTTACCTGTAATTTCAAAAGTTTTGGAAAAGCTACTTAATACCAGACTACTCAGTTACTTAAATAAATTTGAACTCCTCTCTAGCGCTCAGTACGGATTTAGACAGCACAAATCAACCGAAGATGCAATAACAGCCCTCACGTCCTTAGTAATAGATAAACTTGATACAAACAAAAAGTGCTTAGTCGTTTTCCTTGATCTGAAAAAAGCTTTTGACACTGTCTCTATTTCCATTCTTGTGCACAAATTAGAGATGAAAGGAATCAGGGGATTACCACTTCGCCTTTTTGAAGACTACTTGACTGGCAGGAAGCAGAAGGTTAAACTTGGTGACATTGTAAGTGACAATGAAGACGTACAATACGGAGTCCCCCAGGGAAGCGTCTTGGGCCCAAGTCTTTTCCTCGTATACATCAACGACCTTTGTGACATGACCATCCATAATGCAAAAAATTTTTCATACGCTGATGATACCGCAGTCTTCTTCACTGGTAATACCTGGAGTGAAGCTAAAACCAATGCTGAATTGGGTATGGCTCTAATCTCGAAATGGCTAAATAAAAATCTCCTGTCACTAAATACATCTGTTTCAGCATCAACAAAAGTACACAACCAGAATTTCGTGAACCCTTTATGTGGTGGACCTCTAATCGCATAACAACTATTGTCGATTGTTACGCATAAAGTTGATGCTCATATTTTTTTACTACTTATACTTTTATATTGACCACCCTTTGCTATAGTCCTTATGCGTTTTGCAGTTTATGCGTTTATACAGTATGGTTAAAATGTTTTATGAGCAACCAATTTATGTCCATTGTAAAGTATGCTTAAATAATTTTATGCGCATCAAATGTATGCGCATTACACAATATGTTCTTAAACATTATGATTAAAAACGTTATGCGCATAAATGTATGACTATTGACAGTTATGCGTAATGATGAGTATGACCCACGTATGCCTATCAAAAATATGACTTTAAACTTTATGCAACCCGACCCCTACCCCACGCAAGCATAAGGAAAACGACTGTCAGAGAGGAAAAGCGCCGTGATGAAGCTTGTTACGAGTACAAACACCAGAAATGATGACCACGCCCACTCCGTCAAGAGTGAAGACGAGAAAGAAGAAGAAAGAAAAAATAAATTTTAACGGCATTTCAGTTATAAGGTTAAACGAGCTTATGAATAAGGCCATAATATTTCTACCTCCTCAAAACAAATTGTTTCTTCGAAGAAATACTTGCAGTTTTATATTCATCTGAATTGATCTTTACGCTCTTGGAAAATATGTGCTCAGCGACTTGGAAAGCGATTTTCTCGTGTGTAGTCTCGTAAACATAGTACATTACACGTAGTAGTGCAATATGGCTTTTATCCACGCCATGCTACTGATATTCGTTATTTTTATCCGACTGCCGAAGGAAAGGAGGGTCATGTTTTTCGAGCGTATGTATGTGTGTATGTCTTACTCTTTGGCACGCCCTACAGCCTAAACCGTTTGACGGATTTCGACATATGAGGTGTTTCTGGATTCCTCCTAATCGTGGGAGTGACATAGGCTATAATATTTGTAAAAAAGCAGTTGGGTTTTTCGAAAATTCTTTTCATTTCACTTATTAGAATATGTTTGTAAGCTTAAAACATTTCCCTATGACGTTATGGACAAATTCTATTACGTTTCTTCGTTTATTTATTTCAAACGGAAATGTTGCACTAGTTTTACTTATTTCGACCATTAAGTAAGTGCTTTCCAAACATAGCAAAATTTACACTCATTTTTATGCGTTTGAAAATGGTTTTCCTTGATATAGCATGACGATCAACCCATGATATTTCTAATCTTATATCGAATAGGGTATACTTTTGCAGAAAATATTGACAACCATGTACGATGACTATCAATAATAACAGCTAATAAGCTGTCAGAAAAAATGGATCGCGTGTGTATGAATTTCTTTCGGTCGGCAGTAGGCATGTGTAACTAGTTACACCTTCCTGATCACTTTAAACTGGGATTTTATTGGTGTAAGTCTCCTGAATGTAGGATTTTGTTAAACTATTTTATCCACTTTTTGTATGTATCATTTTTTTAGCAATTTTCAAACTGCTAAGAAAAAAAACTTAGCAACAAGAAAATAGTGATATCACCTTACGACACAATACGATACTACTATTTATTACTATCCTACGTCCACCTAACACTCAAAATTAGAGTACGACGTAGCATTTTACTAAAAAGTCCTTTGTCCTCAGGAAATCAACTACGATTCGCCCCGCGGCGGCGTGTCGGTCATCACGGAGAAAGGCGAAACGACCACATCTCACCTGCTTGTGCAACGGGCAAAGGTGCCCGACACGGGGCGGTACACGTGCGCCCCGGCCAACGCCAATCCGAGATCCGTGCAAGTGCATGTTCTTAGTGGTAAGTATCTATGAGAAGGGCGACACAACTATGTGTTATCTGCTGGTACAGCGGGCAAAAGTGCCCGACACAGGGAGCTACTGCGCCCCGGTAAACGCCAACCCAAGATCCGTGCAAGTGCATGTACTTAGTGATCTAAGAAGGGCGAAACGACCACGTCTCACCTGCTAGTGCATAGGGCAAAGGTGCCCGACACGGGGCGGTACACGTGCGCCCCGGCCAACGCCAATCCGAGATCCGTGCAAGTGCATGTTCTTAGTGGTAAGTATCTATGAGAAGGGCGACACAACTATGTGTTATCTGCTGGTACAGCGGGCAAAAGTGCCCGACACAGGGAGCTACTGCGCCCCGGTAAACGCCAACCCAAGATCCGTGCAAGTGCATGTACTTAGTGATCTAAGAAGGGCGAAACGACCACGTCTCACCTGCTAGTGCAACGGGCAAAGGTGCCCGACACGGGGCGGTACACGTGCGCCCCGGCCAACGCCAACCCGAGATCCGTGCAAGTGCATGTTCTTAGTGGTAAGTATCTATGAGAAGGGCGACACAACAATGTGTTATCTGCTGGTACAGCGGGCAAAAGTGCCCGACACAGGGAGCTACTGCGCCCCGGTAAACGCCAACCCAAGATCCGTGCAAGTGCATGTACTTAGTGATCTAAGAAGGGCGAAACGACCACGTCTCACCTGCTAGTGCAACGGGCAAAGGTGCCCGACACGGGGCGGTACACGTGCGCCCCGGCCAACGCCAACCCGAGATCCGTGCAAGTGCATGTTCTTAGTGGTAAGTATCTATGAGAAGGGCGACACAACTATGTGTTATCTGCTGGTACAGCGGGCAAAAGTGCCCGACACAGGGAGCTACTGCGCCCCGGTAAACGCCAACCCAAGATCCTTGCAAGTGCATGTACTGAGTGATAAATCTGAGAAGGGCGAAACGACCACGTTTCACCACTGAAGCTGCAGGTAAAAATATCCGAGACAGGGCGACTCTGGCGTTCAGATCAATGCCTACCCGAGATCGATGCATGCATGAACTTAGTCGTATCTATGAGAAAGAAACAACCACGTTTCATCTGCTGGTTATTTCCCACCACAGGAAGCTACGCATGCGCTTCGGCCAACGCCAACCCGAGATCCGTGCAAGTGCTTGTACTTAGTGGTATTAAGGTATTAAGTCCAGATTCGAATACTTTGGCGCAACATGATGGGAGCCTACGTGTGAGCAGTGGACGGACTACGGCTGATGATGAAGTGTCCATGGGAAGGGCAAAACGAGAAGAATGACTCGTACTATGCCGTGCCAAGCCTTGACCGTGCCTAGACACGGCCAAAACTGTAATATTAAACTCGACTAAGTACTTACCTAAAGAGTCATATTCACATATTTCATCGCTTGATTTTATTGTTGACATTTGATTTCTGATCTCTCTGACTGCCTTCGTAAAATGGACACTACTTCTAGCGACAGCGGTTCGCCACACGTGATGGCAGCGAGCTGGAGCCGTAGCATGGCTGGCCTTATCACGCGACAAGTGACAAGATAAGAGCGTCGTCTCGTTCTATCGAACGGTGTCAGCCAGTGACGCACGCTCTATCCTATCACCTATCGCGTGACAAGGCCAACCATGCTACGGCTCCTGACCTCTCGCTTTTACTTATGGTCGCTGCCACCACCGCTGGAAGTCGTGGCCGTGCCCTGATTGCCGTGTATCTATTCAGTCATATTTGCATGTTGCATTCTACCCACATTGTAGCTCAGTAATAAACTTCATGAGCTATAAAAGTTTCACCATCTTACTAATGTAAGAAATTGTAAACTTCCAAATTGAGATATAAAACGTATGGCGGTTTTATGTAAACTGTTTCCCGTTTTACATATTATTTTGTCTTCAATTAGCTTTTTATCAACCCAAATTCAGATCCAAGATTAATAAACACATACTAATATCGAGTACGGCACTGCGGGCTTGCACATTGTTTTTATGTCGTCGACCCATTGATACATAAACTACATATGAAAATTCAAAAAAACACATCATGATAAACAAAATCAACTGTTTCTTGTTGTTATTCTATCTCGTTATTCAAGACACGAATTGACAGATTTTCTACATCATCATCATCATCATATCAGCCGAAAGACATCCACTGCTGGACATAGGCCTCCCCCAGAGAGTGCCAAATTGACCGGTCCTGCGCCACCGTCTTAGAATAATGAAAACCTGGTCTATGTTTCTGACATGCACATGATAAATGTCTTCTTTTCTTTTTCTTTTCTTTATATGGCTCATAAATAATAGTGTTAAAAATGTTAACACATCGTCACATTTGAAGGATTAAAAACCTTTAAAATAGTTTCATACAGTGACCCAGAAGAAGTAACATCGTGGCAATTAGCGACCGAAAGAAGTTGTGTCAGTTATTCGTTAGTTTATACTGCAATGGTGGTAAACTAGCATGCGGTCTGCCTGATGGTATGCAGAGTGCAGACATTACATACATATAACAGACTACAGCAATTAGTCGCGTCATTATGACTGTGGCCTTCTGTAAGTCGGAGGTACTTCCCTAGTTGGGCTTCTCCTAATATGCCCTATCTGTCTTCAAATTGGTTGCAGTTCTATAGTTGGGCTGCTCCTAATATCCTATCTGTCTCAAAATTGGTTGATTAGCGCATATTACACGTAATTTAAGTGGCTTATTTGTCCCCAGGAGAGCACCCAGCAGCCATGCAGCATGGCGGCCAGTTGCGTCTCCAATACCCGCTGTCAGCGGCCCTGCTGAGTATTATCGTCACACTCATGGGCTGCTAGTAACTGCTGGATGGATAGCCTGTAATACTTGCTGATATTTGGCTGTATATATAATACTCTCCTGACCGGTTTCGGCCACGGCGACTGCTTCAACTCTGGTGTTGATGTCGTTCATGTGCTCTGGTGTGGCTCACGTAGCCGATCTTATTTACGAAGACCCGAGTCCACAACGGGCACGTCAGCACACCACACCATTCACAAATTTATAGCTGACCGCCGCAGGTGGTCGGGCTTTCAGCTCGTCCGGTTTGAGATCAAGAGCCATACATCGACGGGATTCAAAGGAGGATGTTTTCATTTATACTGAAGATCTCCATTTCTGGCGGTTGGCTGCCTGATTTTTCCACTGCTGTGCAATGGATCAATTTCACAAGAAAAATTATTGTGGAGTGCGTCTATCTTTCTGGAACACCAGTCCATAGTGTAAGTTTGCTGACGCTGCGTTACTCGTAGGTACGCTGCTGAATTGTATACATGTACTATCGCCCAAGGGTACGGGTTCACACCTCTAGAATTATTTTCGAGCGTTCGCCAGGCATGTGCAGACGATTTTGAACAGAAAGTGTGAACCCGTACCTTGGGCGATAGTACCTGTCCATTTTTGAGAGATTTTTGCCTTTAAATGATGTGTCTCATTTACGTGATAATAATTATTTTTGTATTCTTTTAATATCGGTTTAGGTATTGTTTTTAAGTTAAGCCGTTATATTAAACTCATAGTTTTAGTTTAATAAGTTTAGTTAAATAATATAATAGTTATATGATGAACCACAACCACAGGCTACTTAGTAGATTGCAACTATTGTTTTATGAAATTTGAATGAGGAATTTCAGAAATTATGCGCACCATGTGACGGTACCAAGACCTCATTACAACAAGAAGTTCGAATATTGAACATCCGTCTTGTTGCGGCAGTCGTAATGCGATCATATCACAGGATTTGCTATGTTGGAAGCTAACAAATGAGAATGTATCAAGAACACAGTCTTGCTTTGGCTTGAGTTTGGACAACCTAAATTTCCCATCTAGTATGTAACTGCACACAAGGCCAATTATTAACTGCATGTTCATTTATTATATTCAATACAACCGGCTAAACACTAAAGATCGTATCTGCCCAGGATATCCAAAGCCGATACGTCTTTCACTAAGTTTCTCGTGAGCATACGATGTAGTCTCTTTGATCTCTGCGATCCTGGTACCAGCTAAGAAGTATTCTACATTTTGAACCTTACCGTGCAAATAATAGAGTTGAAAGAAACCTTATTTTTGGCTTACACTATTATAGACCTTAATGCATTGAAATAGTGTACTAATGGCCAGTACGTGTATCGCCAATGGTACCTCGCACTGAAGCTTCGATTATGAACAGCGATATAGAAATTGGCACGCTATATTGAGAGCATGACTGGAGCCCGATTCCAGATTCAAAGAGTCGCCGACATATGTATATCTTTCAAAATAGCATAAATTGTATGAATTAAGACAGTGAATCGCAGCCCTGAATTAATGGTGAATGATGTGGCCTATGAAATGATTTGTAATGAATGAATTACTTACATTCAATTTACAAAAGAAACAAAGAGAAAAGTATAAAGCCAAATATCAGTAAAGTGTTAAAATTAAGGCTCGCTTCACAATGAATGTAGTTTTTGGTCCAACCCATGGATATTGTGTAAAGTCGTATTTTTAAGACCGTTTTTGTCCAATTTGTCGAGGTTTCTGAGCTTTCTTGATGATAATTTTATTGTATGTCAAGTAAGATTGATCAGAAGTTGTATGTAAGAATGTATACTATAATAGTTTTTGTTTCGTTATATATATATAAAAAAATCTAAGCGTCGTCATTGCTTGTTACATCGTATCAACTCTGTATATATTTGTTCCAAAGCTTCAAATGTTTTCAGTTTCTTAATAAAACTAGTGTATAATTTAAACTGTTTAACGCATATAGAATCTTACATCATGTTTAACTAGGCTAAGTTACAATTTAAAAAGTAATGTTAGGTGTAAATATGGAAAAGAGCCTATTTGCACTGTTTTAGTAAAAATCTAGATGCGGGCACGACTTAGCAATGCAAAAAGGTTCTAAAATGTATGTAAAGCCACAGCGTATGTACAGAGCAGCTGACCTAGCATGATTGCGTTAAAATCAGACATAAAACATTCGTCCCACTTGCACCTACAACTACATACTTGTTAGTAAGAGACTGACTTTTAAATTTATTTATTAAAAAAAAAAGAAATTACATTTTATAGTTTTTATATAAACTCGCCAAACTGTGACGTTTGATGGCGAGAAACGCTCATGTTCTATACTAGAATAACCTATTTAATTATATCTAACATGTTCTAATGAGACAACAACTTATGTTATGCCTGATCGTAGTTAGACATGTAGACAAATCAAAATAAGTTAACAATCGGCATTTTTTACGAAAAAATAGAGCCTTCGAAATGTGGGATTAATATTTAGACAGGAACTGTCCATCTATCCAAAATGTAGGTACAATAAAGCAATAAGTAATTACATACAGCCTTGGTCAAAATGCCCATGCATTTTTCATACAATAGTCAAACTTTAAAAGGTGCATTTATATATTTTATAATAGAAAGTCGTGTATCTATCGGAAAAATTCGTCATATTTACTGACGTTAATGGAAATTCCGTGAAAAAAATATGCAATTAAACCTTTATTGTACAACCCGACTTTTTCTAGCTTTAGTTTTCACACAAATAGCAATTTCAAAATGATATATAACTGTTATAAGGGAATGTTGATTGACGCGATTTCAAAAGATATTGAGGGCCTCCAAAGGCGATTGAAGATCCGACAAATGCTTTTACTGACCCATTTTAAATTACCCTGTATACACAAAAAATATTAAAGCAGTAATTTAACTGAATCTCTAAGTTACACGATTTTCCGTTTGGATTTGGTGGCAACGCGTACAACTCATTTCGAGTTAATTGCGCCCGCAAATCCAAAGAGTTGATCACTCTTGGTCTCAGCTTAGCTTCTAAAATGTTTTATTATTATTATTGTGAGCCCGTAGTGTCCCACTGATGGGCAAAGGCCTCCCCCCACTTTTTCCAGTGCTCCCGATCCTGAGCAGTTATTTGGCCATTCTTTTAAAAAGGAGTCTAGCTCGTCTCTCCAGCGCCGACGAGGTCACCGCAACGTCACCGCAACGTCACCGTCTAAAAAAAACTAATTTTACAAACTCGGCTATGGTTGCGTAAAAACTATAATCATCTTCTGTGAATTTGTGACAGTACAAATATCATGATTAAAATGCGTGAAAGATACCTTTCAAAAGGTCCTTAGATGGGTTACTGACACTAGCTGTATTCGAACGGTAACCTTCAAAGTTTCACGATTACCGAATATTATGATATACAAACTGTCACTTTATCACATAGGGATAAAGTGCAAATGTGTAAACATATTGTAAGACGACAATTATTCAGTGACTTCGCTACGCCGCCTTGTAATCCCAAGATTTAAGTTGTAATACGCATGGTTTTAATTAATCCTTTGAACTTGTCTTTAATTGTATTTGAAATGAATTAAGGATTGATGTATTTAATTGCTGCTCTATACTGCTAGCCGAAAAAAACAAATATTGAAGATGGGAAGATTAGCTGTAAAAACATCGATAAAAAGTAAGAGTAGAAGACGTTGCTTCGGAATCGCAAAGACGCAGGTTCGACTCCCACCTTGGGCTACATTAGATATTTTTTGTACTTATTTGATCGACAAAATGTATTGACATAATACTGATTTCTACAAGGGCTTTCAGTTGACGAATTGTAATGCATCAACAATACGACCAGCAAACGTTATTATATTGCTATTTCAAATAAATATGTCATAAAATAAAGTGGCTTATTGTGAAAGGCTGGAGTACAATTTGATTAAAGATCATTATAATACTAATTATACTTTTGTTCTCAAATATTCACGCCACTGGTTTCAAGTTACAACATTTCTATCATTATTTTAATCGCTCTAGTTGTTCAACAAAGAAAAAACGTCACTAATAATTTACAAGTTTAGCGCAAAAGCTCATAAAACTCGAATGAAACATCACTTAAAATTTTAATTCCTCGAAGCGCTATGCACAACAATCTCTCGAATTATTCGTCGAGTCTTGATTGGTCTCAGTTGGCTCCTTCAACAACTTTCCCATTAACATTTAAAACCGTTTTCAGTCGGTGGAATTTCAACTGAATACAAGAGTATTCTGAAACTTCTTTGAAGTAAAATTAAAACTTTATTCTAACTTTATTTTTACCAATAATCGCGTATAATAAGTTGTCTTTCTGCTCGCCACCAAGCATGTTGTGACACATCCGAAACGGCGAGGCACCTCAAACATAATAATTTGATAAAAATAATATGTAAAAATTGTGAATCATCATCATCATCATATCAGCCAAAAGACGTCCACTGCTGGACATAGGCCTCCCCCATCCCCCATCCCAGAGGACTCCAGCGACCTTTACCAGGTCTCAGTCCACCTTGTGGGGGGCCTACCCATGCCGCGCCTTCCGGTACGTGGTCACCAATCGAGAACCTTTCCGCCCCAATGACCATCGGTTCTACGTGCAATGTGCCCCGCCCACTGCCACTTAAGTTTAGTGATTCGGAGGGCTATATCGGTTACCTTGGTTCTGCTGCGGATAGCCTCATTTCTGATGCGATCACGCAGATATAAGTACCCAGCATCATTGTGAATGATTAAATCAAATTGTAAATATTCTCACTTTTAATCAACGCTATATTATGACGTCTGTACTCATTACATAATTGCATACCTAAATTTATCATGAGCGTAAACAATTTTGTATAAGTTATAATTACAGTCGCGTTGCGTATGGTGAAAATCTGTCACAAAAATACGAAAGGATATAATGGTGGTGTCTGATATATTCGAGCCGATTACTATAAAAATAATGATTATCTGAAATCTTAACCGTACCACATTTGTCTTGTTTTTTGTAGAAGGACATTAACATTAATAAAATTAATAAAAAACTCAGCAACTGACATAGACGTTGTGGCTCGTTACAAAATGTGATTATGTATTTCGTTAAGATAACATGTGAAACATGTTACGATAAAATGCACAGTAATATGTAATATTATGTGTTATAGAAATATTGTAAATACATTTTCTTAATGATAAATTGTTCAGCGTAAAATCTCTTCAGGTCTCAAATAGATGTGGACCCTTAGATGTAAATTCAAACTTTTTTGTACTAAGGATCTAATTCTAACTATTGTAAAGAAATATTTATTTTATATTGCTTTTTCAGTGCATGCGCGAATAATATCGCTGGTATTTTATTTAAAAAGAGTTTTGACATCCTCCGTGACGAAATCGCTCACCAGTTAACACATTCACTTGCCAGGAACTTGCCCGGCAAAAAAAACGGGATCAGCTACAAGTGTAGCGCGTAGCGATTCTTGGCAGTCAATGTGTTAAGCTGCTACGGCGTAGCGCTACAAGCGTAGCATGGCGTTGAATGGGTTAAGATGATCATTATTCGATCTATGGTGGTGATGGTTGTAAATAAAACGATTGGTGCGACTTATGAAAACGTGAAACATATATGTTTTGTAGAGTGATGTAGATGTTCTATAAAAAATAGAAAACAATAACTGGAGTTCTTTTTTTTCTACGTTATCCAATAAAAACTGTATTATTTCTTTAATTTCAAGACTTTCTATTTTGAGTTCTGTATAATGGTCAGTGTTGTCAAACTCATGTGAAATTCATGAAAATATTGTAAATTATGTATTAAAGTTAACAGTGTCTTCATACAGTAGTTTGGATGACGGCAAACACATAAACATAGGTATCAATAACATGGTTAAGTAGCTTTTAGCAAACACAGCACTGTGCCCCTTTAAAACGTCTTTTACACGCAAATTCGAGTCTTACGTGGACAATCGTAGGTTTTTTTATTACATCCTTAATATACAGGGTGATTTCTAAATCATGCACAATAATACTGGTGTCCGATGCACTTAAGTATGGCGATTTAGAATATCTGGTTCTACTAGCAATCAAATACATTTAACATTAGTTTTAATCTTTAAAAGCATTTTCAGTCTCACTCACATTTTCTTTTGGTGACCCTTCTTAGAGGTATTGATTTTTCATTCATGTGCCAAGTCAACTGCATAAAAAAACCTGAAGGGTGACAATAATCTATGATGAAATGACATAGACATACATTTTTCATATTTTTGTCCTAATTATCATTCTAGGTAGCAGTTAGGTAGGTTAGGACTTGGAAAAAAAAATGTGCTCACGACTTAGACGACTTAGGAGTCACCCTGTATAGAAAATTCGGTTCAAAGTTATCATTTTATTTCGTAAATTATATGACCAGAGAATATGTTATAATTTTTTACACGATGCATCGAATAGCTAGCGCTGATTCCATCATTTGTATGAAGACAGACTACTGCTAATAATTATACTGTGGTAGTTTCCAAAGCACTTTTATTTGAAAGCATTTATAAATTTAAATATTGCTATTGTATTTAGTGAATAGAATAATAAATCGAGTTAAGAAAAGCGTTTCATTATGTGAAAAATGCTGTGTTTAAAACACCTGCTGAAAACAGCTATTTAAAACCAAAAAGGCTTAAGTGTGTGGGGGCAAGTATATGTACTTCCTTCTTTTATACACTCTAACAGAATCTAAGAATCAAAATGACTGAAGTCTCCTTTGGTAACCACGCCATTGTAAGCCTAATCGCTTGGGGGTTACGTTCTGGAATCGCCTAAACATTTACTAGCCCTCTAATCACAATGTAGCTTAGCTACGGTAATAACTCACGTGTACTTTTAATTTGCCGGCCGCTACGAACCTCCGTGCAATGTATGTGTAACTAGCACATTTGAAAATATACTCTTTGTGCTTTAGATAGGGTTTAAAATCGAATGTGGCAGCTAGCTCATAACAAATGCATATTGTAATAATGTGCAGTAGGAAATCTGTGAACAAGTGGAGTTTTTCTTGTGTACAGTTGAACCCAAGTTTAACTTTAATACCAAGTAAAGTTTTGCCATACCTGGGCTTTTCATTTAAAATTGTTTTGATTCTTGGGTCATTCTTAAGTTTATTGATTCTAATTAAAGACAAAAATGACCTGAATTTTCCATAAATGTTTTGGCGTCCACTATACACAAAGTGTATGAAAAAAGCTTAATTAGTGGAACAAAATTAGGGATTTTTTTTCTTTGTCAAAATCATTAATGAGTCCTTATTTATTACTAACTAAGAAGCCAAAATGGCATAATAATTGCATCATCGTTACAGATTTTTCGGCATAATGCAACGCTTTTGTATAGTTATTAAATATTTATAATAAAACCTAAATAAAGCTTAGATCATGTTGTTTAATTATTGATAAAAAAATGAATAAATTTTGTTTTGAATAATTAGTCTAAATTGATATGGTTGTGTAAATAATAGTACTAAGGCATTGTTTAAGAAATAAATATACGTATTGAACGTCAGAATAAATAAATTGTTTCATTTGATATTAAAAAAAACCTATTCTATTAAAGAAAGGTAAATGCATAACATTTTGAACGAGCGTTAGGATTCAACTGTCATAATCTTAAAATGAACTTTTAGATAATAGAATATAATAATAATATTATTTCTATACATTCTTACACAGATCGACCTAGTCCCAAACTAAGCAAAGCTTGTACTATGGGTACTATAGGGCTTGTACTAGACGATGATAAACATACTTAAATACATAGAAAACATCCATGACTCCGGAACAGATATTCGTAAAACACAAATAAATGCGCTTACCGAGATTTGAACCCCAGGACCTCTAGTTTCGTAGGCACCGTCACTACTAGGCTAAAGCGGTCGTCAGAATAGAAAAAAACTTAATTTCGCAAAAAAATAAAAGTATATGAACTCGTTATGTCTTCTTAAATAGATCACAACTAAATACAATAGCCTGTCATAAGTTGTTAAATCGTAATTACATGTAAGATACACAGTTCATAAACAGACGTAACAAACAGTGTGCTGTCAAACACGTGTCCACGCTCCGTAGTTGGCGTTATTATGGTTGCGGTTTTCTGAATCGTGGGGTAGTAAAATTAAAAGAATTAAAACCATTCGAAGTAAAATTACAACTAGCTAGTAAAAGATTTATTGAAACGTTGTTGTTTCGTAATTTTAAAGTGGAAATACACCACATTGGGTGCTTTCTAACAGGTGAAGAGCGTCTTATAGAATCGTTTATTCAATCTAATTACCTACATATTTATACACGTTAGGTACAAGTGTTGGCGACTGGCTGTGGTGCCACCTTTTTCATACGGAAATGTCACCTTTTTGTTTATATTGTTATTTTTCTATACTTCCCTTTGCTTGAAGTCAGTTGTCACTTTGCCTTGGTTACATATTGTCCTGTGTTATACTTTTCATTAAATATTACCTTATAAACTTATAATACGTTGTTTCCATCATTTCACACCCATATACAGTCCACTCTCATCCACTAGTTATCAACAAGCAATATGCGTTTATGTAGTAAACTATTGTTACTGCTAAACACTAAATGTGGCCAATCGCCATCCTACAGTTAGATTATCAAAAAATATTGGACACGTATTTTTTATTTTGTCAATCAAACAAAAAATAGTGAAGATATGTGCCCGTTAAAGTTCCGCCGTCATATAATGCTAAAAAGTGTACCTATTAATAATCTAAGTGACGGACTAAATTTTTATTTTAGGAAAGTATCTAATTTTATTGAGTCATTGACACAAAGAAAAATTTAAACTCGGATACTAGTATAGCGAGAATAAAACACGGTGTCTCTGTATTGCCTATTCAATTCAATAATCTATTAATAAAATATGAAAATTTACATATCAATTGCTTATTATACTATACTTAACTTATGTAATCTAGTTACATTAAGGTTACGTTAGAGATTTGGGAGACGAAGCTGAGTCAGCGAACCGGTAACGTTTTGGTGTTGAACCAATTTACTACAGGTTGTTTATACATGTTAGCTCTCTAAAAATGCGTCGACTGTTTTTTTTTTGTCACTCATATAATATAATAGTCTCTTCTACCTTACGGATAGCTTGGACTGCAATGCGAACTAAACAATCCATTCTGGAAGAGCTGCGCATAAAAGGTCGACTATCCACAACATGCCAAAACCATACCCTCATATGGACACCTCTCACGATGTTCTTCGGATAGCCAGGAGAGGATTATTATAGCTGTTAAAGTTGAGGGCCAGAGGTCTCGAGGCAGACCTGCCGCTTGATGGAACAAACAAAACACTGCCCTTGCAACTACATCTGCACGAGGTCATACTTAAACCGGGTGATAGGAGAATATGGAGAAGGTCATCAAGAATAGGACATGATGTCACTATCCTCAGCATTGAGGGAACGACTGATGAGGAGCGTTTTTCAAAAAAAGTGTACATTAACTTTTTTGTTTCAGAATTCAATTTTTTGGGTTTTTCTTACTCAGAATCGTTGATGCTATCGATCCTCACACAAGAAAAAAAGTGTTCCAAATATTCCATTCCAGATCGTCACATTTTTTTATGTAGTCTTTTTTTATTTATATGGTATGATATGGTAAAAACTTACATAGTAAAATCTGGGACAACTTTTTTCTTGTATAAGGATCGATATTTTCAACGATTCTGAGTAAGAAGAACCCAAAAAAATCGAATTCTGAAAAAAAAGTTACTGTACATTTTTTCAGAAAAACGCTTTGATACATATATTTACATCTAGCAAAAACCGTTTGATTATCATATGATTTCTTTTTTGTGGATTAGATGCATATACTTTTAACCACCTCTTAAACTATTTTCATCACCCTAGTCTACATTTACGTATTTTTTTTCTCTCAGCAAATAGTAGATTATTTTAAATTACGATTTTAAATGCATTCATAAATCATTGACATTAATGGTATATTTTTATGGCCCGCTAGATCAGAACGCCATTAACGAAAACCCCGTCGAAACTAAATGAAATTCGCGTTCTTACATGATATTCCGAATCCATTTAAAGGGGCTATAAAAGAAACGCCATGGAGATACTATTGCCAAGATTAACGACGTTCTCTCCCATTATTCTGTGACATTTCGGATTATCTATGTCCTATTTAAATGGGTCGCTCAGTATGATTACGACCTTACTTTATAGCTTTCTGAGACCTCATACAAAAATACGATCTGATTTGAACCAAGCGGTTAGTTAGGCTCGAACAACAAAAGATGTATTCCTTTAATTTTTGGTTACCAAGGCAGACCCAAGGTAACCGATAGAGCTCTCAAAATCGCTAAGTGGCAGTATACGCAGAACCGATTTTCGTTGAGGCGGAAAGGTTCTCGAGTGGCGACCACTCCCTCACATTATCTCTCATTACTTTGTGGGATCAGCAAATCGTAAATAACACGCTATTGACTCAAAACTAAATATATTTTCTAACCCACAATAATAACATACGTAAATAATATTTCATCATTTTGATAAGAAGAATTAAGCTGACAGAACCGCAACAAAACCTATATCGCGGCGTAGTGGCCAGAACGTCGATATGCAGGTTGAACGTGGGTTCATAGAGAGAGTACTGATGAGAGGCGCCACAACTTCATTACACACACCCTTAGAATCAATCCACCCATTAAGTACTACATTTCTATATCATTCGACTTATATGCAAAGTGATGCACGGACAGGCGCTCACTTCATTACATATAATCTCACTTCAAACGTTACGTAATCATCCTACACCCGAGAAATATGCAAAATAGTAATTCCAAAGCCACGAGGGAATAAAAGTAAGGTATACGAGTTCACATAATAATCGGACCATACATGAATTTTCTCTATAAGGTTCGAGTTATGGGCACTAGAATGGCGATATAAATACTTAAATACATAGAAAACAGACCAGACTAAGAGACTCCAGACAATAGATGGACGGACGGACGGACGGACAGCGGAGGCTTAGTAATAGGGTCGCGTTTTTACCCTTTGGGTACGGAGCCCTAAAGAGAGGTAGATAGGTTAAAAGCGCTCCAAAAATGGCACACTAAAATTGTGTCATTTCACACCACTTGCCTCAGTGTCGCATCGTCAATGAAAACGTTAGCTGTCACATTTGGTGGCCATTTTTATACACGGAATTTCGTATAGATAACATATCTATCTCTTTTTTATATTACATCATTGATATAGGTACGGTACATACATATCTAAAAATAAACTGAGTCTTCAATTAGTTTATCCTTACTGGGATTTGAAACTAAAACTATCAGCTTCTTCGTAGGCAGGTTCACTAACCACTATTAGGCTAAACCGATCGTCGATAACAAATTCCATATTGTAAGTTTGGACTAGTTTGGAGTGTAGTTCGATATTGACCAAACAGGACGCGGTCAAGACGGAAACTTAACTGGTCAAACGCTGTTTCTGTTAGTTTGTTTGTTTAGTTACTCACTTGAAACTATGAAATGGGAACCAAATGTCGGACTTTATGAAATTGCGTCCAGCCTTGGGTCTAAGTAAACCAAACGCTAATAAGAAATGTACTCGTAGTCTGAATAAAAATCTCTAAATTGTATGGAAACTTTATACCTGTCTGTTCAAATTAATCTATAGGTAGGTACTAAGGTACCTGAGTGGATATGAACCATCAGTCTTATGATACTTAGAACAAATTGTTCAAAAAAGCCAGCTTCGAAGAATGTTGTTGCCATCAAATTTTCTTGAATTTAAACTTTCAATTTTTTTTTGTTTAAGTTAAAACGAATAATTACACGGTAAAAAGATTCCCCGAAGAGTTCAAAATATGTCGGCCGCAGTGACTTTGAATACGTGAGTTTAACCGTGTAATTATTAGATTTATCTAATTTTCTTTTGCGAGGGAGACATGAAGGTGTCTCTTACAGGACAAGGTTTTCTAGAGTCAAGGCGTCTCCTTACTTTAGTGAATCCTATTTTGAGTTGTTGCATGTCAAAATCGGTGGATTTTCACGGATTGTCGAGGTATAGCTATAGGTGGATCGTCACAGAACGATCCGGATTCGAACCAATAAACCGTGTCAATATTCCTAATCTATCCAATTTATTTCTCTGCCCAGGGGATCAATTTGATTTCCCATTTTGCAATGAATTCGAATTTCAATCCTTACTAATTTCTAGGTAGATAAAGCATGTTTCATTGCAAAAACACATTTGAAATAAAATAAACACGGACATATAGCTTTATTAATGTAATAGGACATACAACAAAAACTTTAAAATATAATTTGCAGTATTTTACTCTACTTGACGACCGAATAGCCTAGTGGTTAGAGAACCTGACTATGAAGCTGGAGGACTATGATGAATACGAATGTTTGTTCTCGAGTCTTGGATGTTTAATATCTATTTAAGTATGTATTTATCTATATAAGTATGTTTATCCGTTGTCTAGTACCCATAAAACAGGCTTTGCCTAGTTTGGGACTAGATCAATTGGTGTGAATTGTCCCACGAATAATATATTTATTTATTTATTTATTGAACGAGCGAACGATTCTCCATTTCAGCTTGAGAAAAAAATCTTTCGTATGTCCGGCGTCTGTCCGGCTGTTCTCCTCTTAAGGTTGCATTTCTCAACCGATTCTCGTGAAATTTTGTGAGCATGTTCTATAATCAAACTTTTTTTTGAATAAATGAATGTTAGTTTATTCACTATAAACATAATGTTACAGGTACAGTTAAATAATTATATATAGTGTTACTAATATTATGCTTAGCCATAACGGCCATGTGAAAATTATTAGATACAATGAAAAAGTCCAAGTCATATAAAATTATACATAATTATGTCAAATCAAAGGAAATCAGTAGGAAATGAGTAGTTTAGTAGTTTGCCGATTTAGTATATCAAAATTAAATAATCATCTTTGAATAAAAGACAGGCTTGCGAGTTCTGTAGCCCACAGAGCAACTAGTAATAAAGACGTAATTACTGTGTTTTTTTTTACGTGTATGGAGTATAATCTTCGAAATAAAGTATTTCGGTTTTAAAAAAATATTTGTTATATGTAGAATGAATTCTTTGTACGAGTTCTTTGTAAATACGCGAGCCGACTGGTGTTTCATAGAATAGGTACAGGTCATACATATATTATGAACGTTTCCAAAGGTTCAAAAGTATCTGACAATAAAGTCGTGGTCACATACTTTTGATCACCGACATCACCGTATCCGTGCACATATTTTTCGCACTCGACTGTTTTGTGTTAGCGCGCGTCGAAGCGGGCTATCGTAACAGGTTTTCTTATGCAAATTATTTTAGCACGCAATCACACGACTATGCGCAGACGACGACGCGGGAAGAAGGTAGTTTTGTACTTAAGAAAGAAAGAAAGAAGACATTTATTCACTACACAAAAGACACACAGAGACAAAGGGAGTAAACATACAATACAATTGACACATTGTGTGCTTAACAGTTAACAGCGATGAGTTTGGGATTGAAGTTGCTGTCAGTTCACATAAACTTTGACGTATTTATATGGCAAAACTGTCAGCTCCAATCACGTTCTAATCGCGGTTTGATAACATACCTATGTAATTTATCAGATGACTGCATGCCAAAATGGCGTCTTACACTTCGGTCTTTGTATAATGCAAAATAAAATAATAATAACCAGACATAGAAGTTTTTGTGGCAAAGACGTCAATTAACTAGGGACTTCCTTCCGATATTAAATTTATCGATAACTCTTTAACCCGGCGCGCATGAGGCAGGGTATCTCATACCCTGGTAGTATTAAAAAGTATTGGTATTTTCTAAATCTTCGACTGACGACACTAGCTCGCTCAGTAGCTGGAGGCAGGGGTGTGCGAAAGGTGATAATGGCGTGATCACAGTGTGGCGTGACACACTGGCCAGAATATTCGTGCACAAACCTGTCTCGGGTATGTCATACCCTGCCTCATTTTGGACGTATTTATTTTAAGTATACATTTTTAATAATTTTAATAAGTTTTTTTTATTATTCTTAATTATTTTTTATGATTTTATTGTATAGGTTTGAGTCGCGTTTATTTATTTTAGTTAATATTGTTTTATTATTTATGAACACTTAAATTCAAGAAAATCAACAAAAAATTATTCTAAGTTATATCCGCTGGCAAATGGAAAAATAACTGGGTGAGCCTTCACCTAGACATGTAAATGTATCTGGACGGTATGTCGGATACCAGGACTGTCCATACATAAGGATATAAAAACCAAACATTCCTGCAACGCTTGCGACATGCCCATAATGTTTGTAGCATGCAAAATTGAAAAATTTCCGGATCTCAATGGTAGTAATTAGTCATATTTTTTTACTTAAAAAATTTAATTACTCTATTTTAAGAAGAAAATCTCAGTATCTTTCAGTTTAAAGTTGATTTATATTTTAAAGAGTTATTTTTTTGTTTTATTGTTGATTTTTTTAAACCCCAAAATTTTTGTTCTTATAATTACATAGTATAAGAAAAACATAAATAAATAAAAATAATTTCATAATTAAAACTTTTTTTCGATTTAATTCCATTAACTAATTAATTATTTAACTATACATTATCAAGAAAATAAAATAATATTAATTACGACTATATTATGGGGCATTCAATTTTGGGTATGTCATACCCTGCCACATGCTTGATGTAACTTTTTTTCACATCATGCTCGCCGGGTTAACTATTTGAAATACTTCGAAATCGAAGTGACATTTCATAGTAGGTAGATAATTATTACGTTCACCGGATAAAATTAAAATGATCTAAAATGATGATCACTACCCATCAATGTTATATGTAATTTAAGTAATTCGTAGACGTACTTTTTAGAGATCTTAAAATTCAACTAAAATTTTATTATTAACGTGCTTCTTACAAACTCCTTTTAATGCTATTCAACCGATTTCCATATAAAGTAAATTGAGACCCGTGCCTTGCAACAAAGGCCAGGTTTAGGTAAATTGTATGACATTGTGTGGCATAATAGTATACTCTGATATAATACCTACCCAGTTTTCGGAAAATTTAAACAAAATATAATTACCTATATACCTAATCTCATAGTCATAACTGTTATAAGAAAGTACAATTTATTGATAAATTAAATATCGTTGGGAAGTCCCTAGGACAATTTTATTCGTGCCACAAAAACTTCTGTCTGATAATAACGCATCAAAATTCAGCTACAATTACTTTTAATAAGGGCCACAATCAACTCAAAATCCCTCTAATTACGTTATTAATGAACAGATAGTTGGGATATAATAAACCGTTGCGGGTTAGAAAGCCCGTGGAACATTATGTTATTCTAAAAGAACATATGGACTAAAGTCAAGCCCTTTTCCTGTAAAGATATGCCTTTTGGGCTTTGGTAGGTTTGGGTACCCTTTATGCTAAAGCCGGTATTAATAGCACACTAGGAAGCAGTTTGGATGGCCGTGAGCATGGACCTTGGATCTGAGCGCGTCTAGGATGGACGTGGAAAAAAGGGGTGTGTCATCATCGGTATAACAAGTTTAGACATATTTTCACTGGATATATCAATGATGTAATATAAAAAAGAGGTAGATAGGTTATACGCGCTCGAAAAAAGCACACTAAAATTGAGACAATTGGCACAACTTGCCTCAGTTTCAAGTCGTCAATGGAAACGTTAGCTGTCAGATTTGTCAGACAACATATCTACCTACCTTTTTTATATTACATCATTGGGATATATCCAGTGAAAATATTTATACAACATTTTGTATAATATAATAGAATATAATTACTTAAGGGGCATAATAAACTTTTTATATAACAACAAAATACATAATTTCATGGAGTATAGTGTTCATTTCCGATTTTTTCCGACTTATTGTCACTCGCCTTTTTGACATTGTCTTCTCTCCGGCGATATTTGTTATTTGCAAATAATATTTCGTGAAAATGTCAGTTTTTATTCAATTCTCTTACTTTTGTCTGACACATGTTCGTAATTAGAAAACCGTAATGTTAGCTTTTGTCAAAGATGTTATCAATTCAAGGGCCCATTCAATAATACATTTAATTGTCTTCTTATCTTGAAACTTCACCACTATTATTGAACTGAAGTTTTCGACCTTATTGACGTTAATAATGTCATTAATAACGTTTCTGACCGACCGGTTAGCCTAGTGGGTAGTGACTGCCTACGTAGCTGAAGGTCCTGGGCTCTAATCCCGGTAAGGGCAAATAAGTGTGATGAGCATGAATATTTGTTTCTGAGTCTTGGGTGTTTTCTATGTATTTAAGTATTTGTATCTATTAAATATATCGTCGTCTAGTACCCATAACACAAGCCTTATTGAGCTTACTAATGGGACTAGTTCAATTTGTATAAGATTGTCCACTAATATTTATTTATTTATTTTATATTTATTGCACTGTGAATGTTCTAACAACATTTGAAGGAAATGGGTCCCATATTGAAGTTCGTGACTGCACTACCTCTCTAATCTTATACCTTTTGAGTCACGCAATCCTGAAACTACATGTGTCCTAATATGCAAGTTATTTTGGAATACCTATTGTTTGTATGTCCATAGGGTACCCTAAAATCACAAGCCACCATGCTAGCCCAACCCTTCATTTGCATATAGAATAAACTAACACCTGTATTAAGGGTTTGATTTACTTCTCTTTTATAATGTTCTCATAGTCATAGTTATAAATCATAAAGTTATACGAATGGGGCACTGGGGTAGTTTTAATCCTAGGCAGGCTTAACCATTGTCATGATTAATTAAACTATTGTGAGTCATAATAAGAGTTATTTTAACTATTAAATAGTTCTTCTAACAAATAAAAAAAGCTACGGTAGCCTAGTGGTTCAGATGGTCGATCACGTAACGCATTGTACGCGCGTCAAGTAGATTTAAATGTAAATTATTATAGGGAAAAATGACAGTTGGATCTACCTAACGCGCGTTCGGAACGTTACGTGATTACCCCCCAGGCATACGACTGTCAAGCGGCGGTCGTGGGTTCGAATCCCGGCTCGTACCAACGAGTTTTTCGGAACTTATGTACCGATTTTACCGGCAGCTTTTCGGTGATGGAAAACATCGTGAGGAAACCGGTCTAATCCCAATAAGGTCTAGTTTTCCCTCTGGGTTAGAAGGTCAGATGGCAGTCACTTTTGTTAAACTAGTGCCTATGCCAAATCTTGAGATTAGGTCTCAAAGCGGACCTCGGGCTCCTTTAGGATCTATACAATATATACACGGTGCCCGTGAGCATTGCGAGAGATTTTAATCACGAATTCCTGAGGCTATAAGGAGTAATAAATGTTATATGAAGCTAGGTCGAATTATGATTTTAAATTTTTTTCTTAAAATCATACACAATACTTGCTAATCTCGTAAAAACGTGTCTTTAGGGCGAGCTGTCAAAGTAGATGGTTAAGTCTCGCAACGTCGCAATCATAAAGGTGTTTCATACTGGAAATTTCATTACAACATTTGTACACAAAAATGGAAATATCTCTAAAACCGAACCGAATTTACTCGACGTTAATTAACATTTTTAACTTAAAATATAGTCAGGAATATCCTATGTATAGCAGAAGTCAGAATGCGGTCCGCAATTCTTTAAACGGAAATACGCTGAGGGCCTGGTCTATAACCGTGTTGGTTACTACGGTTCTATAACGAAGTTGCCACAATCAATTTGACGGGGTGCAAAGTTGGTAACTGTGCTTGACTTAATCGAGTACCTGGTTAGACAAATGGATGGATATTATTAAAACATTTCACATTAAAATATTAACGCTATAACCAGGTGTGGTGAATAATTACGGTGATTATAACCACTTCTACTAATTTATGACGGTCATGACATGCTAGTTTACGTGTTAAGTTAATTAAACATTTCTGTTAGTTAATGTGTAGTTTTTACAAGCTTTTATTTAAGTAGGTAAGTTTGTAAGTTGTTCTTTCTAACTTTCGTGAACATTTTTCAGCGAGTCGCCATCCAATTGAAATTTGGTATATTTATGTAAGTTCGATAACAACACCATATTATGGTACAGTCAAGAACTTTAATTGTTGAGCCATTTAGGTGTTTTGATAATAATGGTCAATTTTGGTTTTTTGACAGTTAAACTTGTGTCCTTTTGACAGTTAACTGACGATTTGAAAGTGCTTTTTACTAGGCCTACTTGAATGAAGATCATTTTGGGTTTGAGTTTGAGTTTGAGTTAAAAATATAGTTGAAGTGTTGTGTGGTTGTCGTTCTTGGGAAATTGTATACAATTCTACAATAAAATTCCAAAACACATTACCAAACTTACTGACTCTAAATTCAAATCTGTCGTAAAATGGACACTTATTTCAAAACCATATTATAAGATAAACGACTACATCATGGATAGGGATATTTGGCAGCGATAAAATGGCACTAGAAATCTGTCGTAAAATAAATAGGCTTTCTACTGTAGCAATGTAATTTTAAAATTTTATAATACTCTGATACTGAAATTAATTGTATACTGTTTTGAAAAAATGACACCTCGCCGAGTTTTTTACGCCGGTTCTTCTCGAGGCAGAGGTTTACTTTCCGAACCGGTGGTAGTTTATCGACATTCATAGGTGCATGTAATATGCCTAAATTGAAGAATAAATCACTTTGACTTTGACGTTTTAATCACCGGTTATACTTCTATGTGACGTCCGTCATATTGTTTTTTATTTGTCATACAAAAGGTAGCCTATTTCACTCAGAGTACCTATAATAAAATTACGAACAGATACTTTATTCATCAAAATCGGTTCAGTAGCTTAGAATCTACGATGGAACACACATAAATTCAAACATTATTTCTTCCTTTCGGCTCTGCCAAAGCAAGTTTCTTTTTTATAAAATTATAATTCTGCGAAACAAACATTTGATGAATCGTTTTGTCGATAAGGCAAGGTAAAACCGTAAAATGACACACCTATTTCTGGCCTGTCGTGTAAAAACAAACTTTTCAATCTACGATCCTGTAAAAGCATTTTTCTAAACGGGACTCAATAAGCCCACACTCCACCGGCAATATTTTCCGATAATATTTTACAGTTTTATTTTATTTAACCTGCCAATCTCTCGCGGAGGCTTTAAAGATAAATGTTGTGTTGCGTCCATTTTACGTGACAGGGGATCTAAGCTACACATTTTCGGCGCGGAAATATGTGGCTTTATGGGGGACTTTTTGGTTAGGTATGTCGTTATGCATAGGTATGCATTTAACTGAAAACGGGGGTGTACAGAAGGTGCGGGGTTGATTAAAACTGAAGTGGATAGGTATATTAAAAGACGAACTGAACTAATATGACTCTAATATGGAAAAACACAACTTAAAGGAACACAATGGGTAGATTAACAACTTAGGACGAAAATAACATTTTTGGGCACAAAAATAATATCAGTTAGCAGTACAAATGCTAGGCGCAGACTGCCTGCTCATTGTGGCGGAGCGCATAGTCCGATTGCGCCCCGCCACCCGCTCCCGCACTTGACTTGCCACTTCAACACGGCACAGCGCACGCGGTCGCGCAGGAACAGTATTATTATTAGTACAATTAAATCAACTTGGATAGGCGTGTTACCTAATTAACATTACCACCCCCCAGTTGGAGGCTTCAACCGATAAATGTACCGTCAGTAGGTAGCACGGCTATCCGAGCAACGGGACGACGCAGCGACCCAGTGGGCGTTCTTATGTCTACCACACGCACATGACCATCATTGCCCGGAAACACTTTTGATATCATGCCACGGGGCCACATATTACGTGGTTGTTTTCCGTCACAAAACACTACCACGTCACCGACCTTGACAGAGTCCGTCGCCGTGGCCCACTTTTGCCGTCTCTGAAGAGTGGGTAGGTATTCTCTGGTCCACCGTCTCCAGAACATTTCAGCCAGCCCGTTCGCCTTCTTCCACTGGCGGCGAGCGTCGACATCCGAGGGATCGTAGGTCGTCGAGCGTGTATCACCTGCCGCTGTGCCAAGTAGCAGATGATTGGGTGTAAGTACGACTGGTTCTTCAGGATCGGATGTGACATACGAGAGCGGGCGGCTGTTGACAACCAGCTCCGCTTCCAGAAGGATGGTGTGCAGCACTTCTTCGGACGGTGCTTGCTCCTTCAGCGTGGCATGGAGAGCATTCTTCACGGAGCGAACAAGCCGCTCCCAGACACCGCCCATGTGTGGCGCTGCAGGCGGGTTGAAGCGCCAGTCGATGCCCTTAGTTAAGGCCTCACCTTGAAGTCGTTGAGCGTTCAGGCCTCGCAGCGCGGCACGTAGCTCCTTATTCGCCCCAACGAAGTTCGTGCCGCAGTCGCTCAAAATCGTCGCAGGTTGCCCGCGGCGCGCTATTAAGCGGCGCAAGGCAAGTATCGCAGAGTCGCTGCTGAGCGATGCAGCCAACTCAAGATGCACGGCGCGTGTCGCGAGACATGTAAACAACACGCCCCAACGTTTCTCCCGGCGCCGTCCAATGGTGATCTGCATGGGACCGAAATAATCGATCCCGCAGTTGACAAACGCTCGCCGCGTTGTAGTAAGTCTGACAAGCGGCAAATCACCCATCTTCGGTGGATTGGGCCGCGCGCGTTGTACGCGGCAGTACTGGCAGCGCGCAACGACCGCCTTCACAGTCGGCCGAATGGAGGTCACCCAGAACCTCTCGCGTACGTTGTTGACGACTGTTTCGTGGTTGGCGTGCAGCGCACGGGCATGGTAGTGCTGCACTAGAAGTCGTGTGATGTGACAGCTACCATCGAGAATCACGGGGTGTCTTTCATCGAAAGACAACTCGGTAGATGCCCCAAGGCGTCCCCTGACACGGAGCAACTCGTCATCGTAGAGCATGGGGTCGAGTTTCAGCAAGCGGCTCGACTTAGACAGTGAGCGACCAGCTTGCAGCGCGGTCAATTCTTCAGGAAAGGAGCGCGCCTGAGACTGCCTTAGTAGAAGGCGCTCGGCCTCCTGCAACTTCTCCGCTGTAAGCTTGCTTACCCCCATCTTCTGTTTGAATCTGCACGCGCTTATGAAAATGAGTACGCGCGCAGTGACGTGCACGGCTCGTGTCCACGTGGAGTAGCGCGTCACGTTGATAAGAGGCTGGTTATCTTCAGCCGCCACCAGCACTCTCTCCAAGCGCTCCGGGTCGTCCGCGGGAGACTCCTCTCGGGTCCAGCTCGGCCACGGCACCTGTGGATTACAAAGAAAGGGGGGACCCGAAAGCCACATGTTTTTATTATTAGGCCAGTCCATCCTGGTCGCCTCGTCGGCAGGGTTGGACTCGGAAGGTACCCAGTGCCAGCTACTTCTCTTGCTCAAATTATCGATCTCCGCCAATCTATGTGAAACGTATTTTTGATAGTCCCTTGCGTCTGAGTTGATCCAGATAAGGACTGTTTTTGAATCAGTCCAGTGATAAAGGTTGGTGATAGCAAAGTCCACCTCAGATTTTATTGTCATTGCCAACCTGCATGCCAATACTGCCGCTTGTAACTCGAGACGCGGAATCGAGACTACCTTCACGGGCGCAACGCGTGCCTTACCGGCTACCATGCTACATACCCTATTCCCGTCACTATCAATGCCTACTAAAAATGCAACGGCAGCATACGCCTTTTCGCTGGCGTCTCCAAAAACATGCAGATCTACGTTCGCTGTCCGTTGCAGGCCGTACCACCGGGGTACAGCTACGCTTGATAGAGTTTTTAATTTATTCAGCCACTGAAACCAGGTAGTGGCTTCGGAGTCCTTGATGTACTCGTCCCATGCTATTCCCGACTGCCAAACACGTTGCATAAGGACTCGTGATTGTATAATACACGGATAAACTAGTCCAAGTGGGTCAAAAATACTCATTATAAATCTGAGGAACTCGCGCTTAGTGGGTTTGATTTGGCCATCAACTATTTCAGACGGTAACCGCTTAAATGATAAGTCAAACTTCATGCAGTCACTTGATGGACACCATATCATTCCTAGTGTGCGCTCGCTCTCAGACTTATCCAATTTGATTCTGCCCGGCACAACAGCTGGTAGCTTTGCACTCAATTCAGGTGAATTCGTCACCCACCCCCTGATATCAAAACCACCGGCTCGGTGAACATGGGTGACGTCAGCGATCAGCTGTTCCGCCGTATGCACAGAGTCCACACTATCCAAATAGTCATCTACATAGTGTTTGGTTTTTATAGCTTCCACTGCCGCGGGATGCGTGTCTTTGAACTCTTTTGCATTTTTGTTCAAGACATAAATGGCCGAAGTGGGAGAGGAGGCGGCGCCAAAGATCATCGAATTCATGACGTAAATTGAGGGATCCTTGTCCCTGTCTTGACCCCGCCATAAAAATAACTGTGCCCCCTGGTCGGCCTCACGGATTTTGACGCGCATGAACATGTCCGCAATGTCGGCGGTGAAAGCTATACGCCCGGATCTAAATTTAATTAGAGCACCCAACAAAGAATTCATTAAATCAGGCCCACTAAGTAGGTTACTGTTTAACGATACCCCCTGACAAGTGGCAGCAGCGTCATACACAAGGCGTAATTTTCCGGGCTTGTTGGGATTTAACACCCCAAAATGTGGAAGATACCAAACTGGGCTCGCTTTAATACCTGCAGTGACTTCGCGCGCGTATCCTGCGTCTAGCAACCGGTCTACCTGTTTTGTGTAAGCGTCCGCAAAACTAGGGTCCTGATCCATTTTTCGTTCGATCCCGGCTAGACGTCTGAACGCGTAATCGTAATTGTCAGGCATCTCAATGTTATCACGTGCCCACAACAAGCCCACTTCCCACTGCTGGGGGTTATCCGACACGCGGCGACATGTCTTATCTAATATTTCTAAAGCGCGTTCCGAATTAGAGTTTTTACGCAAAACATGTGAAATACCTATGGCTTCTAATTCGAATTGACCCTTCACTAACGCGTGTAAATCTTCAAGCGGCGCGGACATGCAGTTGGCGGAATCAACATCACTACCACCAACCCCCCCTAGCGGGCCATGGATGACCCAGCCTAAACGAGTAAGAGAAGCAACCGGACGACCGGATTTACCTTGTCGAATCTCCCTGCCGACGATGAGCTCCCAGTTGTCCTGCCCCAACAACAGCATTGGTTTCGCCTCCCTCATTTCGCTGCAACCCAGGTCCCGCAGGTGTGCGTTGTCCTCAAGCACTCGCGCCGGTAACGCTTGCGACGGTAAGTCAAAATTACGCAAAGTACGAACTGAAATATCATGACACACTCCGTTCGGTCCGCGCACTACGATTTTAACACTTCGCGAGGTGTTATCAGTTACAAAATGTCCGCCCGCAGTCTTTAACTTAAGTGGCTCTACGGGACCATCGACATCACTCGCGAGTTTATCGTCTAAAATCGACACGGACGCGCCATCGTCTAAGAGTGCGTACGAAGGTCGTTCGACACCAGAGTTTGTCACTAAAGTCACAGGTATCACTTTTAACAAAGCTCGCGCACGGCACCCTCCAATGTTTGTCACAGTTTCATATTTCACAGGCGCCGACGCCGACGCGGGCGTCGTAGCCGGCGGCGGCGGCATGTTAGGCGGTGGTCTCACTGCGGGCGCGGGCGGCGAAGCGTTCTGTGTCTCCTTATGTAGTAATTCATGGTGTGACCAATTACACATACTACAACGTTTAGCGCGGCAGAACCTACTCGAGTGAGTCTTCACAATGCACTTGAAACAAAGTCTGTTTTGTTTGATCAAGTCCCAACGTTCATCAATAGGAAGACTTTTGAACTGACTACACTCACTTAACTTATGGTCTGCGTTACACTTAGCACACACATTTTTATTAGAATTGTCAGTCTTAGTAACAGCAGTTACTGTCTCAACCTGTGTATGTACACGGTGTCTCTGTCCGCTCGCTCGCACTGGCACCACACCCTTGTTCTTATCGCGTCGGAGAGCGCCGTGCGTTGACGCACATTCCGCACTTAAGCTAATCGGTGTGTAATACGACGATGCGCGTGAGAGTTGGCTGAGAAAATCGACTAACATGTTTAGGTTTGGCGATACTCGTAAATCAACACCACTTTTATTGTCCAAGCGCAGCGCGTATTCTCCGTACTGCGCGCGTTGATAAGGAGTTAATTTGTTTAACAATTCGCTTACTAATTGTGGATTATTTAGATATCCGTCCGCGCGTATACTTTTTAACACGGATACGCAATTTCGCACTGTTGTGGTAAATTTACGTATCTCGGGTCCATTTTCGGTAACTGTAGGTAAATCACGCACTTTCTTGATTGCACACTCTAGAAGGCGATTAGGGTGTCCAAACTCGTCCTCGAGCGCCCTTAGGACCTCCTCAGGGTCGGAGGATGTTCTCAGCAGGTCCGCGACGGCAGCCTTTGCCTCTCCAACGAGCGCCATCCTGAGGCGCGCCATGTTCTCGAATGGCTTGAAGTTGTAAACTTCAGTGGTACTCCGGTAGGCCTTCTCGAAGCAGAGCCAGTCCGCGGCGTTACCGTCGTATAGCGGTATCTCGTGCACCTGTCGCGGTACTCCTCTCGCCTGTCCTAGCTTGCCGATGGCCTCCGCTAGCCGATCCATATCTGTTAGAGCCTGGCTCTTCGGCTGCGGCGGCGGCTCGGCGGGCATGTGCGGCAAGTCTGGGACGGGCGCGCTGGGGGCGGCGGGCGCGTCGCTGAGCCAGCGCGCTACGCGCGCTGAGGCACCGCTCGCGACGCTCGCCGGCGCGTCGTCCTCTTCCTCTTCCTGTGCTGCCAACTCTGCCATCTCGAGTGCAAGCTTCTTCTTTATGAGGCTCTCCTTGAGCTTAGCCACCTCGAGCTCCGCCTCATATTCAGCGCGCATCCGTAGCGCTTCGCGCCCGGCTTGGCTGAGTCTCGACGTGTGGCTGGCATTGCTCCGCGCTCTCACAGTGCGCTCTGTAACCGGCGTACCCATCTCCAACGGCAGTAGTTTCTCTCCGTGGTTACTAAGACCACCTACCGTGGGGGCATCAGCGAGTTGTTGAGGCGGCGTCGACTGTAATCCGGAGCACGACGGAGTATTTATACCCGAATCTGCGCGTACTTCGGCCTTTTTCATCTCTGCTTTCGTTGCACTACGTGTCCTTGGTTTCTGATTACTGTCACTCATAATGACTACCAAATCACTTCATCCGGCTCGAAGGACCAAAAATTGTACAGAAGGTGCGGGGTTGATTAAAACTGAAGTGGATAGGTATATTAAAAGACGAACTGAACTAATATGACTCTAATATGGAAAAACACAACTTAAAGGAACACAATGGGTAGATTAACAACTTAGGACGAAAATAACATTTTTGGGCACAAAAATAATATCAGTTAGCAGTACAAATGCTAGGCGCAGACTGCCTGCTCATTGTGGCGGAGCGCATAGTCCGATTGCGCCCCGCCACCCGCTCCCGCACTTGACTTGCCACTTCAACACGGCACAGCGCACGCGGTCGCGCAGGAACAGTATTATTATTAGTACAATTAAATCAACTTGGATAGGCGTGTTACCTAATTAACAGGGGGTGTGTGACAAAGTTCTTATTGGCATCATGTTCGCTAAGCCAGAAATTATCAAGTTCGAATCTTGCTACTGGCAACTAATTTTTAATTTTTTCCCTGTAATTTGAAATTTGAAATTGTGAGCGAGGCACATTGCACGTAGAACCGATGGCCATTGGGGCGGAAAGGTTCTCGAGTGGCGACCACGTACCGGAAGGCGCAGCGTGGGTAGGCCCCCCACAAGGTGGACTGATGACCTGGTAAATGTCGCTGGAGTCCGCTGGATGCGGGTGGCGCAGGGCCGGTCATTGTGGCACTATGTCCAGAAGTGGATTTCTTTCGGCTGATATGATGATGATGATTTTCGTCAGCAGACGTTACGTAACTAACAAAATAGATCAAACATTACAATAATTTAAATTATCTCAAACAAACATGAACCCTTTAACGACAAAATGATTCCGTCTAAAAAAGTACCTTCCTTGCGGCTGAAAGGCCGAAAAGGGTGACTAGGACCGCAAATCCAAGGAGGATATAATGGGACCGATAATCCGATTTGGGCTGAATAATCGAAGAGTAGTTTGTTTAGAGTGGAAAGTTGAATGATTTATAATGTATACGCGGGGAGGTGCCTTTAGTGGTGGAGTTACAAAGTTATTTGCATGCGTGATGGAATGGGATTTGAATAATATAAATAAACGAGCTAAGCGCACTAAGATCGCCTTCAGCTTGGGCCGAAATTATTTCATACGTCCGGATGTCCAGATGTCCGGCTGTTCTTCTCTAGAGGTCGCATTCCTCAACCAATTCTCGTGAAATGTTGTGATCGGGTTCATTTATTATATACAAACTACTAAGTCTACACTAGCCAGTATAATATTATGAGCACTAATTTTTGCACCGAGAACGGCAAGGGGCGCTAATTTTAGAATTGGGTATTTGTGGTGTATTTGTAATTTTGGCTCTTTGTTATAATTGTATAATCGTCTCTTTGTAACTTGTTAATGTACAAACTACTTGTCGATTCAGTTTACGGATGCCGGTTAATGTACTTACGGCCCAATAATCGGCGTCCACTATATCTCTGTCTCTTTTTAACTCATGCAAAAAGAGGGAGAGAAAATAGATGGACGCGGATTATCGGGCTGTACATGAAACCGGCACCAGTTTACGAAATAAATACAACTTAGAAAAGTTGGAATACCCCCGATTTTTTTCATTTCAAAGTCTAATATCTCAAAAACGGCTGAACCGATTTTGAAGAAACGTAACTAAGAACCGTCTCAATCACGTCAGCTTTGGGACAAAAAAAACTGCATTGCAATCGGTCCATTCATTTAGGAGCTACGATGTCTCAACAGACACACAGACACGTCAAACTTATAACACCCCTCTTTTTGCGTCGGGGGTTAAAAAAAGACATACTCGCGAGTTAAACAGTTCACAGAGCCACTTTTTGTTTACACTATCAACTCGAAAGGCATTCTCGTGCTTGAGATGACGTTTGTTCCCATTGGGGACGTATACACGGTGGGTATATAGGAGTAAAAAACACAGTTTTTTTTTTTTTTTTAATTCAGCTCGCAATGTATCGGTAACAAAGCCAAGAACATGACAGTAACATTTGAAACTAGTGAGTCGATCACGTAACATTTCTTACGCGCGTTTGGTAGATTTAACTGTCATTTTTCCATATAAAGTGACATTTAGATCTACCTGACGCACGTACAATGCGTTACGTGATTGACCCCTAGCTCTGTATCTCTGATTCGTCAATGAATTTAAAAGATATTATACTTTTCATAGGTTGCCTGAATCAGCGGGCGTAGCATGGTTGCCGTTTCATCACTTGTCGTCTTGATAAGACATCCATCACTCTTGCACTCGCATACTTGTCGGAGGGTGACGGGTGTATTATCCACAGCGATAAGTAAAATGGCAACCATGAATTCATTTTCGGACATTTATTTATATAAGTACGTATCTTATACGTAATCATAAAATATCTAGTATTCTTTTTATTGGTTGCCCATATAATTGCCAAACAAAATTTATACAGCAAAGAAAACAATAACTGACGAATAGTTCGGGAGATATTCCCTTACATAACTACAATAATTATATACACACTCACATACTTCACTCGTACATTAATTATTCATATAGATTAATTATTCACAAACTAATCAATGGCTTTAGATTATTCAGATCACGAAAGTTTAATCAGTAAAGCTTTGTCGAAGTTTTAATTGTTCAACTATGCGATAATTAGTTAGACAGACATTCGCTAAGGTCAAATCGTTCGGAGAATATATATTGTGGGCTCGTTTAACCCGACAGATTTTGGGCATGTATTTTTAGGTACTAAGGATAAAATAAGGTTCCTTAATTCCAAAAAGAAAAACATGTTTAGGGTTTCGGTACCTCAAAAGGAAAAAAACGGAACCCTTATAGGATCACTCAGTTGTCTGTCTGTCCGTCTGTCACAGCCGATTTGCTCCGAAACTACTGGGCCGATTGAGTTGAAATTAAATAGACATATGTAAATTGGTGACCCAAAGATGGACGCGTAAAGTAAACTAATGAATTCTGAACAAGGGGGCCACTTTTGGGGGGTAAACTGGAAATTAAAAAAAAAAGTTTCGCAAACTGTATTGTGTGACATATCAAATGAAAGGGGTTGTTGTAAGCATCTTAGATTTTTTTTTATAATTTTATCTAAAATAGATTTGAAGTAATTTAGGAAATAAGACGAAATTTGACCATTCCCCCCTTATCTAAAGATTACAGGAAAACCTATAAGAAGTTTGAGTATTCCAAGTAACGGGAAAATTCTCAATATTTTTGTGTATTTTGTAAGGAGCGCCTAATGCTTAGAGAATAGGAATTTTTCACCACGCAAGTTGAACTCGCACTTGTCCGGTTTTTTTAATTTATGATTTTGTTGTAGTTAAAACATGAAGTACTAAATTGTATGAACACAAATCATCTAAAACGATCTACCAATGGTATTTTTTCGAGTAATTAGATACTTTGATTACATTAGTCGGTTGTAATGCCACAATCGTAAGTACATAAATGGAAGTGAGTGTACTGTGGCGAAGTTGAAACAAATGTAAATCGTACAGTCAGCATCAAAAGTAGCTACGCTAACGAAGGCGTCAAAAGTCTTTATTAAAAGGGAATAAGAGCTTTTGACGTCTTCGATTGCGCAGTTACTTTTGATGCTGACTGTACCATACTTTTTTCTGAATAAATAAATAAAATAAAAAAAGAGCTTATTGGACGAGCGAGCGAAGCGTTCCATCCATCCGAGTCCATCTCAAAAGTCTATAACACCTTTCACTTCTTCAAATCACTGCTTGCTTGCTGGAAATGAAAATTGAATTGAATGTCTTCCGCCTTTCCTATATCAGCACGTGAAAGAAATAAGAGATGATTTTAATTTTTTGCCAAACATTATTGAAAGCGGGGAGGTTGGATCTTTCAACGTACAGGCAACAAAGTCAAAGTCAAAGTGATTTATTCTTCAATTTAGGCATATTACATGCACCTATGAATGTCGATAAACTACTGCCGGTTCGGAAAGAAAACCTCTGGCTCGAGAAGAACCGGCGTAAAAAACTCGGCGAGGTGTCATTCTTAGGGTTCCGTAAAAACGGGACCCTATTACTAAGACTTCGCTGTCCGTCCGTCCGTCCGTCTGTCTGTCACCAGGCTGTATCTCAAGAACCGTGATAGCTAGAGAGTTAAAATTTTCACAGATTATGTATTACTGTTGCCGCTATAACAACAAATACAAAAAAAACCGGCCAAGTGCGAGTCAGACTGGGGCTCCCATACAACAGACATGATTTTTTTGCCGTTTTTATAGATAATGGTACGGAACCCTTCGTGCGCGAGTCAGACTCGCACTTGGCCGTTTTTTCAAAACAGTATACAATATATCATTTCAGTATCAGAGTATTATAAAATTTTAAAATTACATTGCTACAGTAGAAAGCCTATTTATTTTGCGATAGATTTCTAGTGCAGGATTTAACCGCTGTCAAATATCCCTATCCATGATGTAATCGGTTATCTTATAATATGCTTTTGAAATAAGTGTCAGTTTTACGTCAGATTTGAATTTAGAGTCGGTAAGTTCGGTAACATTAGATATTGTATTTTTATTGGACAGAATCACGAGTTCTTCCAACTTATACCCACTTTTATCAAATTCTTACGAACAACTAAAAATGCTCATGAAACTTGCCTTGCAGTGCGGGATCTACTCACTTATTCTGCACGTCACTGTTAAGTCTCATCTTAAGTTCAATTTGTACACTGCATGTATAAAATGTGAAAAATAAAAATTGGCCCAATACGGTCCCACATATCGTGTGGGTCACCTACGGGTCGGGAGCGGTCCCAGCCGCGGCTAATGCGCCGCAAGGGTTATTTTTCCCCCAAAATTAGGTCGGCCTTTCATCGGAATTTCAGGTTCGAACAAATATAATAAAATGTGCAAGTCACCGTCGCTCCTGTTCGCCAATTCACTGTTAACGTATTTACACTTGCGGTGGTGGAAATTATGACGTATGCTTTTTTGGTTGGCGTTTCAAGGGCGCATGCTGTACAGTGTGCGTTTAATTTTAAAGTTAAGGCGAGTTGATATGCAAAATGTTTGTATTAGAAGCGCTAAAAAAGCCGGAAAAAAATCATGAAAAATCTATCAGGTAAACGTAACGTTATAGCACTCGACGTTGCACTAGTAAGGTAGAAGTACTAGTGCCCGACCTGTCAACAGAAAATACTTATTTGAATCACGATATTATGCTCATTTAAGATGTATTAAACAGTTTCATACGGTTTGGGAGACGAGGTATTTACTCAAGTTACTGATATGGAATTCGTTTCATATGGTGATCTTATAAAAAATCCTGATAATATAAGAATTAGGTAATCAATCCGATGTCATTTCAGTACAAATGTCATGAATGACAGACTGACATTTATTGGGACTGGAAGGTTTAACTCATTGTCCCAATTGATGGCAGCTGGTTTTAACAAATATGTTCATAACTTATAAATAAGTTATTTGTCTTGAAATTGTGATAAGAAATATTGAAGTCACTAACATTTAGTAACTTAAAAATGATGTAGTGATCAATCTTAGTTTAATATAGTAGTAGCTAGTTAAATTATATTCGTCGAGTACTAGTACCGCGTCGGGCAATAGGTACTTCTACCTTATATGACATGTGTACTTTTTGTCAAAGTGACATGGCTTAAATTCGAATGAGTTAAAATCCTCCTAGTTCGAATTTAACACATATTTCTTTGGCCAAATGTACCCTTGCCACTTTCTTCCTTTCTTTCTTTCAAGTCACATAACGTCGAGAACTAGGACGTTTTTTGTATCTTATTCTTGGCAAATATAGTAGGCATTACTAATCTGTCGAACAAACAAGATTACGTTTCTTGTTCTTCAATATTTCAGTATTAATCTGACCTTTTGAATTCCTAACACGGAAGTGCGGTCATTGTGGCACTCTTTGGAGGAGGCTTATGTCCAGCAGCGGACGTCTTTCGACTGATATGATGATGATGATGATGATGGAGTGCAAAAGTGTAAACATATGACATATGATATGTTGATGTGGGTTCAAAGCGGTATATCAATAAGGCTTGTGTTTAAACGCCTACCAAATACACTAAACACCTACCAAATACACACATCAGAATAATTTTACGTTGAGTCTATATATCTTTTTGCTTCCCAAAATGGATTTTTTGTTCAACAAATATTGTTTCCATAAAACATCAACATTAACCCGGCGCGCATGAGGCAGGGTATCTCATACCCTGGTAGTATTAAAAAGTATTGGTATTTTCTAAATATTTGACTGACGACACTAGCTCGCTCAGTAGCTGGAGGCAGGGGTGTGCGAAAGGGGATAATGGCGTGATCACAGTGTGGCGTGACACACTGGCCGGAATATTCGTGCACAAACCAGTCTCGGGTATGTCATACCCTGCCTCATTTTTGACGTATTTATTTTAAGTATAAATTTTTAATAATTTTATTAAGTTTTTTTTATTATTCTTAATTCTTTTTTATGATTTTATTGTATAGGTTTGAGACGCGTTTATTTATTTTAGTTAATATTGTTTTATTATTTATGAATACTTAAATTCAAGAAAATCAACAAAAAATTATTCAAAGCTATATCCGCTGGCAAATGGAAAAATAACTGGGTGAGCCTTCACCTAGACATGTAAATGTATCTGGACGGTACGTCGGATACCAGGACTGTCCATACATAAGGATATAAAAACCAAACATTCCTGCAACGGCTTGCGGCAAGCCCATAATGTTTGTAGCATGCAAAATTAAAAAAAAAACCGGATCTCAATGATAGTAATTAGTCATATTTTTTACTTAAAAATTTTAATTACTCTATTTTAAGAAGAAAATCTCAGTATCTTTCAGTTTAAAGTTGATTTATATTATAAAAAGTTATTTTTATTGTTTTATTGTTGATTTTTTTAAACCCCTAAATTTTTGTTCCTATAATTACATAGTATAAGAAAAACATGAATAAATAAAAATAATTTCATAATTAAAACTTTTTTCGATTTAATTCCATTAACTAATTAATTATTTAACTTTACATTATCACGAACATAAAATTACATTAATAACAACTATATTATGGGGCATTAAATTTTGGGTATGTCATACCCTGCCACATGCTTGGTGTAACTTTTTTTCACATCATGCTCGCCGGGTTAATACCAAAAACTGCAGTCTACTACTCTAAGGCAAGTCTGTTCTGGCGCTTCGCCGGCCGCTGCCGCGGCACGCTCGCTTCGCTCGCTCGGCTCGCGCCCTGCCCGTTGTGGGGTCACAGTTCTTCCTAACACTCCTCCTCGCTTCGCTCGTCGTCGTACCTACACCTACCTGCCTTAGAGTAGTAGACAGCAGTTTTTGGTATTAATGTTGATGTTTTATGGAAACAATATTTGGTGAGCAAAAAATCCATTTTGGGAAGCAAAAAGATATGTTGGTGAGCATTAAAATAGTAGCGTATCAATAAGTAAGCAGCAGTGTTAACTGGCAGTCAGAGTCAGTAGGTACAGATTATTTACTGCGCGCTTACTTTACAAATAGTGCTTCCTGAAAGGCGCGACACGCGGAAGCGGACTATGATACTACTGTGCAAATGTACTTGTGACAGCATGATGTTAATGACCAGTGATCGGTTTTTTGGATTCGACACGGGGTGAACGACCTCAATCATTATGTTAGTATGTATATGCCCCGGGAATCCGGGCTTTATGTTGTTAGAAAAGGCAAAAAAAAACAATTAGAGTAAGCCACAGTTGTCGTAAAAGATAATCTCAGAAACAAGTCGATGAAATGAAAATTGAACCATAAATCATAGTGTGCGAACTTAACGTGGATACTTATTTATTGGATCGCCTTTAAGCTATAAGATCTATGTAGGTATTTGCACTTATACGATAACCTGTGACCTAATATTATAGTATAAATTATACAGATAATACCTATTTGTTTATGCAATCCTTAGAAGCATATAATTAGAACTGAAATCCACAGAAAATATTGAAATGTCAATGTCAAGATTTTGAAGTATTTTTTCCATCATGACAGATATATGGACGTAGTTACGCGAAAACGTTCCAACCCACAGCGACCCCATTTTGAGATAAACGCAATTTTGTGTTTTAGCGGTACACTTTTTCCCTGTTATTATTTCAGGAAAATACTATTGGTTTTACTGTGGAATGCCAAACTGGTTATTGAATGATATGCATATTTCTTGTAAATACATAATACAAGGGGCATATAAATAGGTAAAACGAGTTTGAAACGTTTTTGCTAAATTTAATTTTGTATGAACTTTGTTAAATAGCAATTATGCATAAACGTTCCAAAACGAATTTAAGTGTATTTTTTTAATATATCTAAAATAAATATGTAAAATAATAAATAACAATGAGGAACATACAAAAACAACAAAAAAAAATTGAATACAAAAAAAATAGGACGTGATCTTTTGAGCTTAGAGCCTATGCCAAAAATTAGCTGATATGGTTCCAAAAGTTATCAAAAACTTATATTAAACATTCAATTTTCATCATCGTATTCTATGATCTCGAAGTCCGGAACTCCACCAAACCCATCAACATCATCAGTAGCTTCTTCAGAACTTTGAAGCGTTCTATAAAATTGAAGGCAATCCTCAGGTATGTAGTGGTACATGTATTGTAAGTCCACTAATTATATATATATATATATATATATATATATATATATATATATATAATTACGTACAACCCAAACCGATGGTTCTAGAGATTCTAAATTTGGCTCGTAGGTACCTTATACGGTTTTATGGTGGATTAAGAAAGTATTTTCAAAATTCATCCCATAAGGGGTTGAAATGAGGGTCCAAACTTTGTATAAAACAAGATTAGTAAGACTATTTCATTCGAAACTTCAAAGGAGTATTCCTAACGATAAAAGAGTAAACAAGTGTTTCAGGTTTTTTGAGAATTCGACCCCTAAAAGGGGGAAATGTGGTAACAATGTCTGAAAATCAACATGGGTATTGTTTCTATGGTTTATCGGGTCGCTGGTTATGAAAACAACAACGATTTCAAAATCCAACGTAGCGGACATGAAATACCATCTCCCCTGTTGGGGTGCGATGGGGTTGAAATGTCTAAATATCAATATGGGTGTCGTTTTTATGGTTTTTTGGGACGTCAAATATGAAAATGGCCTCGATTTTGAAATTTAATATTGTGTACATCTATCTAAATATATAAAAGAAGAAACTGACTGACTGACTGACATATCAACGTACAGCCCAAACCGATGGTTCTAGATATTCCAAATATGGCACGTAGGTTTCTCATAAGGTTTAAGGGTGGATTAAGAAAGGATTGCTCAAAATTCATCCCCTAAGGGGGTGAAATAAGGGTCAAAAGTTTGTATGGGGAAACAAGATTAGTAAGACTATTTCATTCGAAACTTCACAGGAGTATTCCTTACGATAATTGAGTAAACAAGTTTTCCGGTTTTTTAAGAATTCAACCCCTAAAAGGGGGAAATGTGGTGACAATGTCTCAAAACCAACATGGGTATTGTTTCAATGGTTTATCGGGTCGCTGATTACGAAAACAACAACGATTTTAAAATCCAACGTGGCAGACGTGAAACATCATCTCCCCTGTTGGGGTACGATGGGGTTGAAACGTCTAAATATCAATATGGGTGTCGTTTTTATGGTATTTTGGGACGTTCATTACGAAAATGGCATCGATTTATAAAAATGAAGGTTCTCAGTTTGACCCGTATGTTCCGATTGAATTACAATTTGGCACAAATACTTTCAATAATTTTCATGTCCACAATATTCAATTTCAAGAGCGATGCCATTTTCGTTATTAACGTCCCAAAAAAATCACAAAAAAGATACCCATATTGATATTTAGACATTTCAACCCCATTGCACTCCAACACCCAGGACAACAACCAGGGGAGATGGTACTTCACGTCCGCCACGTTGGATTTTAAAAGCGTTGTTGTTTACATGATCAGCGACCCGATAAATCATACAATAATACCCATGTTGACTATCAGACTTTGTCACCACATTTCCCCCTTTTAAGGGTTGAATACTCAAAAAACACTTGTTAACTCACTTATCGTTAGGGATATTCCTGTGAAGTTTCGAAAGAAATAGTCTAACTAATCTTGTTTCCCTATACAAACTTTGGACCCTCATTTCACCCCCTTGGAGGATGAATTTTGAGAAATCATTTCTTAATCCACCCCTAAACCTTATAAGTAACCTACGTGCCATATTTGGAATCTCTAGAACAATTGGTTTGGACTGTACGTTGATATGTCAATCAGTCAGTCTCTTCTTTTATATATATTTAGATAGATGTGCACAATATTAAATTTCGAAATCAAGGCTATTTTCGTAATTAACGTCCCAAAAAAACCATCAAAAGTCACCTATATTGATATTTAGACATTTCAACCCCATCGCACCCCAACGGAGTATAAAGTATTTCACTTCTGCCACGTTCGATTTTAAAATCGTTGTTGTTTTCGTAATCAGCAACCCGATAAAGCATGGAAACAATACTCACTTTGATTTTCAGACTATCACCACAGTTTCCCCTTTTACGGGTTGAATTCTCGAAAAACCTGAAACATATGTTTACTATTTATCGTTAAAAATACTCCTGTGAAGTTTCGAATAAAATAGTCTAACTAATCTTGTTTCCCCATTCAAACTTCGGACCCCCATTTAACCCCCTTAGGGGGTGAATTTTGAAAAATCCTTTCATAGTGCACCCTTATACCTTATAAGAAACCTACGTGCCAAAATTGGAATCTCTAGAACCAACGGTTTGGGCTGTACGTTGATATGTCAGTCAGTAAATCAATTTCTTATTCTTTTGTATCTTCCAAAAAGCCATAAAAACGACACTCATATTGATATCGAGACATTTCAACCCCATCACACCCCAACAGGAGAGATGGTATTGCAGGTCTACCACGTTTGATTTTAATATTATTGTTATTGTTTTCGTAATCAGCGACGAGAGCGACCCGATAAACCATAGAAACAACAACACCCATGTTGATTTTTCAAACTTTGTCACCATATTTCCCCCTTTTAGGAGTTAATTCTCCAAAACCCTAAAACACGTGTTTACTCTTTTATCGTGGGTTTTTACCCACTACCCATCTCTAGTTGGTGTTGTCCTTTGATTGTTTTGACTAAATACATAAACTTAAATATACCATAGTTATTTATTTTGGTAAAAAATATTTTTTCCTCTCGAACATACTTAATAGCAAAAATGGATCAAGTATATGTGGATCGTTTATAGCAAAAAATTGGAAAATAATATATTATAATAAAACGTTCCAATTTATTTAGAACAGTCTTCGCAGCTTAAAAAAACAGTATGGAATAATCTAAAAGGTTTCAAATTACATGGAACATTTTTGCAGAAATATCAAATGTATATAGATTTTGCAAAAACGTTCCAACCCACATGGATCATTTAAGAAACAATTGAATGTGCGTTTTATGAATTTAGTATAATGTTCCAAGACAAGTGGAACATTATAACGATATGTTATTCTATTAAGAGTTTTTAACAATATGTTTCAGTATGCATGTAATGTTTTTACTTTATTTTGAGTACACGTCCTTGGCATAATGGTGGGTTGGAACATTTGGGTCAAACTTTATTAATGAAACTAACCTAAAAAATACTAGCATCTTTGTGTGCACATGATGTAATATGTCAAAAATAGTACCCTGGTTATGGTAACTCATTTTCGAGTGACTTGTGGGTTGGAACGTTTTCGCGTAACTACGTCCATATAAGCTAATACTTTGTGGAGGGAGAATCCAAATAACCGATCACTGTTTATGACATTTAAGTAAGGACATCTAGGGGACAACAGCTCTCGGTAAGTACAAGATACCGTATTACACTGACTCCATTCAGCTAAAGGCGGAAACGGACTAAATCACGGTCATAATGATATTTTCGACGTGATAACGTCTTATAAATCGATGAACGCCGGCTGCACGCACGAAAAAGTGTGACTCATTGTCCCGTTTCGTTGACTGGCATATCAACGCACAGCCCAAACCGCTGGTTCTAGAGATTCCAAATTTGGCACGTAGGTTTCTTATAAGGTCTAGGGGTGCACTAAGAAAAGATTTTTTAAAATTTACCCTCTAAGGGGGTAAAATTGGGGTCCAAAGTTTGTATTGGGAAACAAGATTAGATCGACTATTTTATTCGAAACTTCACAGTTGCATTCCTAACGATAAATGAGTACGTGTTATGCAATATCACGTAAAATTATCGTCCGTAAACCGACTTTACAGACAACTATTTTTTTTATATAGAAAACTTTTCGTGAGTGATATTAAAATATTATGAAACGGGTCATGGTATTTTAATACGTTAAATAATTTACTTTAAAAGCAAAGTTTTCAACGACTTCCATTCAGTACTTCGCCTTATTTGAAGATTTTACTCGATTTCTTCAGAATCCCATCATCAGATCTTGACCTCACGGTAGAGGTCGCTACGAGCCTCTCCAAGGCGTAATTAGAAGAGTGAAGCGATAGAAGGATTTGTCACCACGAGTGGATCCCACGATAGCTTAGTTAGTTTTGAGCAATGTACGGAGTGCAGAGGTTGCAGGTTCAAATGCCGCTAGGCTAGAGGGACCATGACCTTGGAACTACCAGAGGCCCTAGCACGATTGGTTTTATCGTCACATTTTACGTGACGTTTCAGTACATTTTCGCCGTAAAACGTGACGATAAAACCTATCGTGCCAGATGGGCTGGGAAGGATACCATTTCAAACATAAAAAAACCGGCCAAGTGCGAGTCGGACTCGCGCACGAAGGGTTCAGTACCATTATCTATAAAAACGGCAAAAAAATCATGTCTGTTGTATGGGAGCCCCAGTCCGACTCGCACTTGGCCGGTTTTTTAGTATTTGTTGTTATAGCGGCAACAGAAATACATAATCTGTGAAAATTTCAACTCTCTAGCTATCACGGTTCTTGAGATACAGCCTGGTGACAGACAGACGGACGGACAGCGAAGTCTTAGTAATAGGGTCCCTTTTTCACCCTTTGGGTACGGAACTCTAAAAAAACCAAATCATAACGTACGTAAAAAATAAAAGATTCCAACGAATTGGGAGCGTTCTCCTATTTATGTTCGTTAAAAATACGTACTTAGAGACGAGTAGCTGAAAATCCCATTCTGTACCCTATTATTCCACTTTTAATTGCTTGCAGACAACAAAACGCTACATTTCTTTTTCAGTCCACAAAATTAAGCCATTCCCTTAACAGTTAAGGGGAGAGTGCCATAAATTTAATAACCGTAACCGGTAAACCGGTAAAATAACGTTCGCGGTCGGTAACCGTAATCTTAATGGCGTCGGCTAAACGGTACTAAGTAAGCGTAATTAAATATAATTGCTATTTAAGCCTAATGATTAGTGGCAAGATTAGGTGTGGAAAATGTTAGAACCTGCATGTAAACTATATGTATACTGGCTGTATAAAAGCTGTAATATATTATTGTTGTATTGTCGTAGATGACGGTTACAAGGTACCAAACAATTCAGCTGTACTCACAATACGTATTCACGGATTAAACTCTACTTTTACTCTACTAAAGTGGTTTTCCTCTATCATGGTAGCAGAGCGTGGTTTTAGTTTATAGTAATAGTTAGTAATATATTGTGCGTTGATTGCGTGTAGAAAATAAGAGAGTGCGACTACTCTTGGATGATGAAATAAAAATGCCGAGATATTACGTGTTTATTCTTGTAATTCCAATTTGCAAGCACTTAATACATAAATCGAGGATAGGGGTAGAGGAAACATTATATCGTGACGTCAGGTGACGTTACCTTCTATCCGGCATTGCTATTGGCCGCAATATATGTGACGCGATATGTAGGTACGGTTCCGATGATCGTCAATAGATGTCGATATGGGTATCGTCCGGAACAGTAGATAGGTATATTATGTTTTAGTATATTATCAAGTCAAATATTTAAGGGAGAAAAATGAGAGTTCTTCTCGAGGCAGAGGTTTACTTTCCGAACCGGTGGTAGTTTATCGACATTCATAGGTGCATGTAATATGCCTAAATTGAAGAATAAATCACTTTGACTTTGACTTTGACTTTGAGTAGAAGGAACATGATTAGTCACTTTATAAGACATGACGCTTTTAAAAATAACACCATTGAAGGCTCGGTTTAAGGCAAGCGAGGAATGGATAGGCTACCGAGAATAAGCAACATGAAACAAGTCAAGAACAAATTCTTGTACTTTTTTGGTACAAACTTTACCTTTTTTAGGATTCCGTACCTCAAAAGGAAAAAACGGAACCCTTATAGGATCACTCGTGCGTCTGCCTGTCCGTTTGTCACAGCCGATTTGCTCCGAAACTACTGGACCGATTGAGTTGAAATTTGGTACACATATGTAAATTGGTGACCCAAAGATGGTTAAAGCTAAAGTAAATTAATGAATTCTAACAAGGGGGCCACTTTTGGGAGGTCAACTGGAAAATTTAAAAAAAAAGTTTCGCAAAGGGGTTGTTGTTAGCATGTCAGATATTTTTTTAATAATTTTAGCAAAACTATGAAGTAATTTAGGAAATAAGACGAAATTTGACAGTCCCCCCCCCCCTTATCTCCGAAACTACTAGGCTTAAAATTCTGAAAAAATATGGAAAATAGTTCCTTGCCTAAAAATTACAGAAAAACCTATAAGAAGTTTGAGTATTCAAAGTAACGGGAAATTTTTCAATATTTTTGTGTATTTTGTATGGAGCGCCTAACGCTTTGAGAATAGGAATCTTACGGAACCCTCACCATGCGAGTTGAACTCACTCAATCGACTACTCGTTGAGAGGGTTCCGACGAGCCCAAACCCGAAGGGTTAGTTTTGTAGTTCAGCATTTCCTAATGACCATCAAAAGGTACATTATATCAATATCATCAATAAATTTGAGCCCAATTGGACGTCAAAAGGAGGTCGCTAATAGTTTAGCTTCCACTTTGACCCAAACTATATATAGGTACTTACATAGTAAGAGCCATGTTTCTTGAAGCCTAATCTCAATACATCAGCAGCGCCGAATTGGGTCTCAGTTCATAAAGTAATCTCCAGGGCAGATAATGTTTGAATGTTAAAGTTTACGCTCCGCCCGTGCCCGGCACACCGTAATAAATAAATCGAGTTAAGTACACGAAGGTCGATAATCTGGTGGAAAGGACCGACTTAAAACGCGTAAGGCGCAGAGCATAGATTAAAAACAGTAGGAATTTACCTTAGGGCTCACTTCGTGCAAGGCAGCGGCAGCGTGACGCCATACGTGAGAGTGAGAGATCGGAGTACAGCTTCTTGCACTTACGTATGGCGCAGCGCACGCTGCGGATTATATAATCTGTGGCGTTACGCAGTGAGCGTCTATTGTGTCACGATTTTAACGCATACGCTGAAGCGTGATCTGCATTAAAAATCGTAAAGTATAGAAGTATCATGTATTTTTTGTGAAACACGTAAACATACATACAAGAGAAAATGCATTACAAATGCCCACCGTAAGTGACTTGTAAGAACGTCTCTCAGCATACGAGCATTATTGCATGCGGTTTGGAAGTTTGAAGTCAATGAAAATGTGTCTATAATACTGTAAAATTATATACATATGAAATGAATACAAGATATAACTATAAACTTAAACTAGCTGATTTAAATGTCGTCCAATCGAGGAAAGAGCCTGACTTCCACCGCATAGGGAATCCTAGTGTCCCCTCCAACCTTAGCATAACTACAAAAAATACGAGAAATTACATATAAGTTAAATTATAAATAGCCTAAGGTTCAATTATAATAAATTATTATTATTATATACCAACTTATTTACTATTTTAATTAAAAGAACAAGGATCATAAAAACAAACAATAAAACAACAACTTAACCTACAAAGACAAAAAAAGACTATAAATTAGAACTTAAAGATAAAAAAATTGGCCCAAATCGCTGTCAGAGGGTAGTGTGCCCAGAAGGCTGGCAGCATTGCCACGCTGGATGGCAATGCTCACTCTTTGAGCAAAATATAGGCCAGCCCTTTGGCTTATTATTATTATGTATCTCCTATTTAAATTCACGGGGTGAACCCCGGTTGTTTGGGAGGCGTGCGTGGAGAAGTGGAGATACAGATCCAACACGTAGAGGCCCTTTGGAGATGAAGTTTAATGTCATGTAGTACACCGGCTAGAACCTATTCACGGGTACATGCGTTAGAGCTATTGTAGGCGAAATGGAATAGAAAATTGTGTCTATAGTGATGATATTTGATTATTATCATAATGATACAATGCGTGGAAGCGAGCGTGCAAAATATTAATAACACTATAGAATACAAAATTTGATTGTTAGATTAACCTCATTGTCATTTAAAGCTATAATAACATTCACGTGCATCAAATACCTCAACGTTTCGTAATTTCTGATTGAATGGAAAATACACTGACGCGGAATGAGAAACTTTGCGTCTCAACTCTACGCAAGTGCTAATTTTGAATTGACTTACTGTTACAGCACTTTACACTGTGTCAAAAGTTAAATAGCTACAGAGGACATATCCACGCAACCCTGGATCCTACATGCCTTAATGGTGAAGTTTTCAGGGTACCTTATTACTTTAATAAGACCATTATACAGCCTGTTAAACAACTAACACTACGTAAGTTAGGTAGGTACTTAAAGCGGTGGCAAGCTGGCGTTTTGCTCTGAAAAGAATCTTTTGTTCGCCTTACAAGAGAATATATTAAAGAAAGGCTGACAGAAATGTTGAGGTTGCGTAGAATTCTTGTAGGAAGCAGGAGCATTATTAAACCGAGATTTTATTTAGAAAAGATTCTCGGTGTGAAGTGCCTTGTTGCCTAAAGCATTTAACACGTTCACAGATTTAAGAGGGCGTTAACGTGCTCACTAGCGCCACTGGTAAATAATTGAGATTATTTAAATTTTGGACAGAAAGAAGAACAAACGAAGAGATTCTAAATTTGATAGGAGAAAAAAGATGTCTACTAAAAACTATTGAAAACAGAAGGGGAAATATGTTGGGGCACCTGATACGACATGACAATTACATAAAAACTATAATTGAAAGAAAAATTGAAGGAAGGAGAGGCAGAGGAAGGCCAAGACGTGCGTTTATGGACCAAGCTAAAGAGAAAGTTAATGTAATGTCGTATCAGGAGCTCAAACCAGTGGCAGAAAGAAGAACAGAATGGCGATTACTCCACCGACAAGACTGGCTCTTAAATTTATGATGATGATTTAAATTTAACGATAGATATTAAAAAAGGAGGCCACTACACACTGTATTTTGTATTTAAGTACCTTGTGAATACATCAAACTAGTTTTAATGTTGCTTGATTCGTCAAAATTTGTCGTCCAAAGTTTTTAGCCGTTTTCCTTTTGAGTTCATATTTTTGAACAACTTCATTCTTTTTCAACTGCCTTACAATGATGTTACAGAATTTATAATACAAAATTTTCAAATTCCTTACTTGATGTTTTTCTTATTTTTTCGCAACTGTATTAAAAAACGTCGTTTGATACACGTGCGGGAATGTCATTTTTAACTTAACTCGTCCCGAGTCTTGCCACTCGCCTTCTACGGCTTGTGGCAAGATATCTCGATACTCGTGACGTAATGTAATGATATACTTTCCGCACTAGCATCGAAATGTACTATTTCCAAATCGATTCGAAGATTCCGACGAATAGAGAACTTTCTCCTCTTTTGAAGTCCGTTAAAAACATTAATATCCCTTTCGTTGGGCAGTCGTTTAATAAATAAATAAGTTACTCAATCTCACATACGATACATTTTTCTTATGAAGCGTGCATGATAGCTAATAAATATTTTGGCGAAGGCCGCATATAACAAAGAAGAAGATAATCAAAGCAGCAAAAACGTCACACGCACGGACGCACGCCGGTTATATACAGCTGTATTATTATATTTCGATCACGATTCTTATAAGTGTTGGGCCACAAAATCTTCAGATACATAACAACTATTGGTACAATATTTGCTACAGAAAACAGTAGGTACCTACCTATACCTGGAGCCGTAGCATGGTTGCCTTTAGGACCATAAAGTTGAATTCCCATTCCCAAAGTTGTTGTAACCATTACACGTTATGTCGATTGTATATTTTGGCAGTGTACTTTTGTGCCACAGGATCATTATGGTTGTGAGAACATTATAGGGATTTGTTCGTCAGCCGAACTATGGAAAATTTGTATTTTTCGATTGTTCGGTGGCGATACGACCGGACCAAGTACAGTGTACAGATGTACAACCAACCAAAACAGTATCGCCACCGAACAATAGAAAAAATAAATTTTCACAGTCCGGCTGGCCGGACTACACAACACCACGGTTAAGAAGGGGATAAAGACGGTAGGATGGAGCGATTGTGTTACACGCATACTGAATGACAAAATCTACGCAAATAATTTTTTTGCAAATTCAACTTGTTGCAATTCAACATTTTGGGAGTTCAACTTATTGCAAATTCAACTTATTGCAAATTCAACTTATTGCAAATTCCAACTTTTTGCCAATTCAACATTTTAGGATTCAACATAGTGCAATTTCAACATTATGAGATCCAACGTTCTGGGAAATTCAACATTTCGAGATTTCAACTTTATGGGAATTCAACTTTATGGTCCTAAAGGCATGGTTGGCCTTATCACGCGACAAGTGACAAGATAAGAGCGTCGTCTCGATCTATCGAACGGTGTCAGCCAGTGACGCACGCTCTATCTTATCACCTATCGCGTGACAAGGCCAACCCTACGGGGCCAATGCTCAAATGCTTTTGTTACCGATTAGAACAACACTACGTCGCGGTGTGGCTGGCGCGCATGGCATTCAAGTGGAAGAAGAAAAACATCCGTCAAATCTTTGACATGTCAACGACAAGAGAATACTATAATTTAATTCACTCATTATAAACTACAAATAAATACATTTACCTATCTTTGAACTGTGCGCTGTTTTGTACTGCCATGGCTAGCGTACAGTTTTCTTTTGACCCTGTTTATCTGATACTCTCTGCCCGCGCATCCAAATTGCTAAACTTAAGTGGCAGTGGGCGGGGCACATTGCACGAAGAACCAATGGCCGTTGGGGCGGAAAGGTTCTCGAGTGGTGACCACGTACCGGAAGGCGCGGCGTCGGCAGGCACAAGGTGGACTGATGACCTGGTAAAGGTCGCGGAAGTCCGCTGGATGCGGGTGGCGCAGGACCGGTCAATTTGGCACTCTCTAGGGGAGGCTTATGTCCAGCAGTGGACGTCTTTCGGCTGAATGATGATGATGATGATCTGCCTGCGCGGTTTGCGTATCTTATCTTATCTAGAAGAGGGTCCTTTTGGAAACACTTCGAACTTCTTGCATCTTCTTCTTGATTCTTGGCATCTTTTGTGCATATGTCCTCTCCTTTATACCTCCCAAGATTCCCACAAAACGGATGATGAAGCTCAGCGGAAGCACCTTGTATTTTTTGGGTGCGGATAGCCGTTACCAAAGTGATTCATTCTGTCTGGCAAGGGCATGTGAAGGGTTCACGTATAAGAAAGAGCGCAAGTAAATCCGCGGCATAAAATATGGCTTATTTGAATTCAGGTCCCGTCTTTACACTGGCTGTATTTGAAATCCTTGAGATTTAAATTATTATTTTACACGGGTCTAACGCGATATTTATTTACCTTTATGTCTGTCTGACGTTTCGACACGGGTCGCACCGCGCGGTCATGGTCGCAGATGACTGTCGTCCCAGCAAGTTGTCAAAGGAGATATGGGTGCACAATATTTCACTACCCTCCAAAAGTCTATAAAAATATGGAGGGTACACCCGAAAAAAGTTCACAACTTAGCGCAAAAAAAAGAAAAAAAAAACCCGGCCAAGTGCGTGTCGGACCACGCAAAACGAAGGGTTCCGTGCCTATTAAGAAGGTCGTATCGTCACAGAAATCTTACGGCACTTACGTCCTTTTCTTTAAGGAAGGCAGTTTTTCAGAAATATCTCGAAAAGTTTTGAACCGATCTTGTTCAAAATAATTTTCGGTGAAAGAATTTAATGTCCATGATTTTTTTCATATTTTTAAATTACACCGTTCCAAAATTAGTGGGGGGGACAGAATTTTATTGACTTTCGGGGCGATATTTTCGACTCTATTCACTAAATCAAAAAAAATGTTGAGATATCTAATATTTATTTTGAAAGGCCTATCGATTGATGTGCCACACAAAAAAAATTGACTTTCAGTTTTATGTATGAAGCACCCCTAAAAAAATGTTTTTATTTATTTTAATTACAAAACTATGTAGCGGCTAACAAAACACACCTATCCTCGAAATTTTATTCAAATATACCTTATACTTTTCGAGTAAAATGCCTGTGACATACGGACAGACGGACATCACGAAACTATAAGTTTCGTTTTTGCCATTTTGGCTACGGAACCCTAAAAAACAGAAAGTGTACAAAGCAAGACAGTTTAAAATGTTATATCCTGGAGACTACCCCGTACATACAAACTTACAAACCAACACTGCAATCGTTTTTGATGACATCCGACAATCTTGCTGGGGATCTGAAATTGATGTTTCCCTATTTAATTTGCGATGATATGTAATACAATATAACAGGCATAACTATTGAAATTGTACTGTGTATTGTTTTCTGTGGCGCACACCCAACCCTCACGTATATTCCATAAGTTACAGCCCTTATCCAACCATATTTGATACAGAACTATTAACTATGCCGCGGTTGGACTTAATCGCCGCCCGCCATACAACTTTGATTGAATTAAACTAAGAAAACCGTTTTGGAGGAAACTATTTCTATTCCCTTGAACTTGACTGCTCACCTAAAAGGTCTTTGCTGACGGTGGGGTCTCAAGTGCGCCCTTTCCTAACATAATGGTCGGGGCTGGAGATGGCTGAGATGCACATCATGCTCCTGAATGGGTGCTGCTTGTGGAGTCCGGTCAGTTCATGTTTGCAAGGACGACAAGTTACTTCATTTCAGTGTTCAGCGGAATTGACATGAGAGACTTTACTCTGTCCTCATTTGATTATGTAAATTTAGTTATTTAATTTCTCATCATAATTTCGTTTAAATGGAGGGATGGTCCTTATTCTATGTCAATACGACTTTATAATCATTTGCCACACGAAATAAAAAACGAGAAAAACAATAAAAATATTCATCAAAAAGCTAAAAAAATATTTGATAGAAAAAATATTTTACACTGTTCGTGAATATCTAAACCCACCATAATTCTTGTTTATAGATATTCATTATGCGGGTCTCTGTCTAGTCAAAATGTTTACAATTATATCCAATAAAATTATTTAATACCTAATTATTTTAATACTTTTTAACAATTGTTAAGTGGTAAAAAAAAAATATATATATATAATTATATATATATAATTTTTTTTTACCACTTTACATAGTAAAATAATTTATTTTAATATAAGTTGCTATGTAATATACTGTATACTTAGCATTAAGTTGCAGATGTTTATGTACATGGTTGCAAATAAACGAATTGAATTGAATTGAAATGTGTTTGGCGCACTTTTCTGGCAAGTTTTCTCAGTGCATGTGGAATTTCGGAAGTGAGCGATTGCAAAATCTATATTATTTTTTCGCGTCTCGCCGCCTATTCATAAAGCGGCAATGGGGAATGGATGAAAATTTTAGAAATGCCTGATTATTTTTTTGGTGATAGGAATAACCTTCCTTAGCACCAGAAAAAGTTTCAGATTTTTCAGCTGCGACAATTTTTTTTTTAATATAAACAGTTTCCTCATTTACGTTTTGGGTCAAGAACGGTAAATAGACACTTTCCTTGATCTGTCTCATATTACAAAAAACTATCTTAAATATCTGTGGTAAACTGACACTGGTAATGATCAATTATAGCTGCTGCAAGTGTCAATATCATTGCCAGTGTCAGTTTACCACACATATATATATTTTTTTTGTAATATGAGACCGATCGAGGAAGTTGCCGTAATTGACCCAAAACGTAAGTGAGGAAACTGTATATATTTTTCAAACAAAATGGACGATTCAAGAATTTTCATCCATTCCCAATTATTGCCCGAGACGCGTGCGGAAAATAACACTTTCTGGTCAAGGGGAGACATAGAACGATGCACTCACCACGGGCGATAGTGAAAAAAAGTCTCAGATCGCGTTTTCATCAGATACCTGCGATCTGAGATATTATTTGTTTTACCGCTCTAGGCCAGTAACGTAGGTACTATCGCAGATTACGACAAATTATTTTTTTCACAGTTTATCCTAGCTAAGTGAACTACCAAACAAAATTGACGCCATCTTGTATGAACGAGCGTTCTCCAAAGCAGCTATATCGTGTTTCGACCGGGCCAGAACAAATTTCCTCTACGAAATAGGTTTTGAACTACACTCGGTGATTTACCTATTTAATTAAGTTCAGTCGTACGCCATTATTGTTTAAGTTGCCATTGAGTTCGTGGACCTTTTAGTGAAGATTCATCGCGAGACTTATTTATTATTCTGTGGTGTCCCGAAGGTCACGCTATTGAATTGGGAGTGGATGGAAATTTTAGAAATGCCTGATTCTTTTTTTGGTGATAGGAATAACCTTCCTTAACACCAAAAAAACAAATCAGATTTTTCAGCTGCGTCACTTATTTTTGAAAAATATAAACAGTTTTCCCGTACAGGGGGTAATCACGTAACGTTCCGAACGCGCGTCTGACAGTTAAATCTCAATCTAACTGTCATTTTTCCATATAAAATTGACGTTTAAATCTTGCAGACGTTCGTAAGAAAAGTTACGTGATCGACCCACAGGACAGGGCCCGTACAGTCAACCAATTTGATTTCTGGGTATCTTATCACAGTGATAATGATATGAGATCTCTAGGGGCTTTCATATTGATTTTCACTGTGACAAGGTACAAAGTGGCCCAGAAATCAAATCCGATGACCGTACATTACGATTTTTTTTGGCGTGGCGTTAGAACTACCGTAGATTTATGGCTAATAATTAAAATTATACCTCAAACGGGTAGTAATATAACTATCCGTATATTAACCGAACAAGTGTATCCCGTGATTCACGAGGTAGCACGAAACTTCCCATATCCTTGATGAAGTTACGCTCATTACTGAGAATCCGTATACTCGGTCAAGTACGTGTACGACGGGTTACCAGCAGGCGGGCTCGAGTTATACGGCAGGATATAATTGGATGCCCTAAAACCGTTTTCCGGGTAGGTTGGTTTGTTTTATTTTCGTCGTCGTCGTTTTGGGTGAGGCAATGTGAATTCTAATCAAAGTGAAAATTTCAAAAAAATTAACGTTACGACCGATATTTGAACCCACGCCTCTGCATAACGTGCAGCTCGTGTATTTAGAAAATAAATAAATAAAATATTATAAATATTACGGGACAATTTTACACAAATCGAATTAACCCCATAGTAATATCAATAAGGCTTGTGTTATGGGTACTATACGATGATATATTTAATAAACAGTGTTACGATTTAAACTATGCCATTTTTTATTTGTTGTAGTTGTTTATGAGTTTGTTTTAGTTTATTTAATTATTTTATAACGTTACCTTATGTTGTATGTGATGTAAATTTAAATTTTGCGCAAATGCCGCCAGCATTCCCCTTACAATGCCTCGACGGCCTTTTTTAGATTTAACTTAGTTTTAATTTAGTCAATGTACATTATCAACTTTTATAAAAATATACTACTAAAAATAAAAGGTTTAATTCTTAACAACACTCTACACAAACTTATTAAGCGTTCTTAAGTAAAATAATAATATTTATAACGAAATATAACTAAGCTAAACCAATATTAGAAACTAAACCTATAAAAAGTAAATGCCGGAGGTTCCCGTCGTTGGCTATGGTGCCTAGAAGGCTGGCTGCAGCGTTACCTCTTTGGATTACTCTAATCCTTTGGCCAAAATAGCTGCCAGCCCTCTGGCCACCGGATGGTTGAATGAGCTGCTCTGAAAGTTCCTTATATAGGGCCTTCACTCCCGGTCTCCACGGCCCCAGGGTTTCCACTCCAAACGGCGCAAACATGTAGCCCTCGCCGAGGACAGCCATATTTGCGCCGCTGTTGCTGCTCTGCCGTGCTGGCCGCAGCTCCGACTTTAGAGGAGGTCGCCTGGAGATGGGACGGGCTAGCGTATAAATAAAATATATAGCTAAGTAAAGCTAATGGAAGTTGGGGCTTAGTTTGTATTAAGTCACAAGACCATTTGCGATAACAGGGACCTAACTTACTACCGAATTCGACAGACTACTCAGTAAGTTCGAACTGTATTTGGACGCTTCAATATTGAAGTTGGATCAATTTCTAGTCGGTTCTAGACATTCTAGTCTTTGTTGTTATAATGGACGAACAGAGGAATAAGACTACTTATGCCTGTTTGATAGAATATAATGGAATAAGCACTTGTTCGTGACAATAACTGAATAAGGTCAGAGGTAAGCATTAAAAAATAAGTCTTTGGCTTTTGAAAGTCTCTGTTTGGCCCTATGGTTGACTGGTAGAGAATGCCTTGAGGCACCCGCCTTTTGTACTAATTAGTTTTGTGCAATGAATTTTAAATAAATACAACAAAAAAACAATACTATTTGTTTACATTGGGACTTTTACCTTACTGAACGTTCTCTGTTTCAGCTTGGACAAGCATTATTTCGTATTTCCGGCTGTTCTACTCTACAGGTCGCAACTCTGAACCGATTTACGTGAAAGTTTATAAGTAGGTTCAATAATTATACAATTATTTCCTTGTGTATTCAGTTCTTGAAAAAAAAATTATAAGCTAGAGAGTTTCGGCGCTCACAGAACTACTAGTTTAGGTAGTTAGCCACAAAATGTTTGCACACAAAGCATGCGTAGCGTGATGGCTAGCGCTGATCTTCCAATAGGACCGTCACACATAGGGGCAGAATGCCGATTTAGGCGGCCATAAATCGATTTCTAAAAATGTAGCCTAGATAAGAAATAATCACTTCCCGATAAGGTTGAATAACCATAGAATGATAAACTACCCCCTCCCTAACCCTTACAGCAGTGCCTGCACTGCCATGCCAGTCGAAAGTAAGTTGATCGTCGCTCCCAGTGCACGCACATCTTATCGGCATTCTTAAAAACAGGTTACATTTAAAAAATTGTGGAGTTTTTTTAGTGTCTATTTTGAAGAAAGTTGTGATGGATCCTAGTTCTACAGGTAAGAGAGTAATATAAAACATTAAATTTATGTGAATATTTTGAATATCTATTATTATTTCCCGAGGTAGAAATAAGTCTTCTAAAATTGTTGTAAAAAACCACGTTTTTGATTTATAAAAAGATTTTTGTTATACATCATGGCACGTCCGGGCCATAATACGAGTAATTTCATAAAATAGAGTAACTGTACTAGATAATTACATTAACTTTGACTGCGATTTTTTGCGAAAATGCGTTTTAGAGGCCATTAAATACCACGATGCAAAACCACGTGTTATTTTGTTTTTTTTTTACTTTTGTGTTTACAATAGTTTTGATTTGTTTTAGGATCGGAAGGAGTTGCAGATGCAAAATTAGTGACCCGTAGGTTCCTATTTGATAAAATGCAGACAAAAAAATCTTGCAAATTTTGAATTGAAACTAAAATATCTTGAGACGTATATTTTATCGCAAGAAAACTATTGTGAGGAACAGAACAAGGATATAAAGCATAAATTGTATTTTTTAAAGTCAGACTTTAAGAAGAAATGGGTAGAGTCAAATAGGAAGAGCGATATTTTCTTAAAAAAACACGATGCATGGTTACAAGGAACCTTCGAAATACCAAGAATAAAACAAGGATCATCAGGCCGACCAGCAAAGATATTCGAAGAATCCAGTGAAAGGAGCAAGCGAAGAAAAACAGAAGAACTCCGTACTTCTGTTGATACAGAAGTGTTAATATGTGCTACCCGTATCCGCATCCGGGTTATTATCGGAAGAAGCAGCCAAAGCGCGCAATAAGCACTTTAGGAAATATAGACAAGATTTTTATTATCTATGAATACACAATCTCACAATTTTAATGCGACATTCATATGTCACTTACTTTCATATTTGCTTATATTAAAAGTTTTCATAATTGTCTCGTAACTATCATTTTTTTTTCTTTGTCAGTTATAAAAATGTCGTATTTACACTAAACGATTATTAATATACCGTTAAACTATTGAAAAATAAAACACTACTAAGAACAATGTTGTTTTCACTGACTTTTGACTGGACTATAGAAAAAAACGGGCACCTACCGAGATAAGCTGTTTACTATTTTCAACTGTTTTTAAGTAGGAGAATAATATTCTAAAGGTTCGATAGCGGGATCGGTAACGGTTTTCTTATAATAAGATACCTATTCTTCAGTTTCATACAAAAAAACAGATATTATTTTTTCTGCTTTAAATAAGCCTTATTTTGAAAAATATATATAACATTTTTTATTCCTTACAACATTTGCAGCCAAAAAGTATTTTTTAAATAGGTTTTAAAAAAAAATGTGTATGTCCATTTTTTTGTCATTTCGATCCACTGTGCTACTACTCTCTTGGAATTATAATTACAACCAAATCACGAGTTTGAGTACATAAATGCGATAAAATAATTTTGGCCGCCTAAATCGGCATTTTGCCCCTATGTGCGTCATTTCACGGTGCACACAAGAGAAAAACAAGTGCGTGTCGGACCACGCAAAACGAAGGGTTCCGTGCCTATTAAAAAGGTCGTATCGTCATAGAAATCTTACGGCACTTACGTCCTTTTCTTTGAGGAAGGCAGTTTTTCAGCATATCTCGGAAACCTTTCATCCGATCTTGTTCAAAACAATTTTCGGTGAATGAACTTAATAAGCGCTGTGTCCATGAATTTTTTCATATTTTTAAAATACACCGTTCATAAATTAGAGGGGGGGGGACAGAATTTTAGTGACTTTCGGGGCGATTATCTCTGACTGTATTAACTTAATCAAAAAAATTTCCCTTATATTTATTTTGAAAGACCTATCGATTTATGTGCCACACGTGGGCTCACAATGAAAAAAAAAATTTTGACTTTTAGTTTTATGTATGGAGTACACCCCTAAAAAAATTTTTTTAGTAATTTTAATTACAAAACTTTGTAGCGGCTAACAAAATACACCTATCCTCAAAATTTTATTCAAATACACCTTATAGTTTTCGAGTAAAATGCCTGTGACATACGGACAGACGGACAGACGGACAGACGGACAGACGGACAGACGGACAGACGGACAGACGGACAGACGGACAGACGGACATGACGAAACTATAAGGGTTCCTGTGAGCGACAGTCCAAAAGATCGCCTCATATTGCATATGAGAGTGTAGTAACGATGTTAAGTTGTGGTAAAGTGAGCCCTATGGCCACAAATATCTAAGAGAAATAAATGAGTTATGAAACATATGTCTTTTAATAACCTGGTTAGGTAGGTAGGGCACCCATTGTATTATGTAAACGGCAATACACCTTAGTATGAGCCATAGTTAACTATCATATCAAGAAAAGATAGAAATGGCTTCACCATAGTGCAAGGCACAAATAACAATTAATTCCAGTAAAGTCACTCCGAGGAGAGACGCCCTAATTTAAGGGAGAGACCTCAAAAAGAGGCAGTAAAATGTAGAAGCATCGAGACAGTATCTGGACCAAGTCCACTAAGGCGCCACTAAGGCAGCACGCTCATAATGTGAACTGTACTCGAATCAAATACAACTTGTACCTAAATGGTAAAAATATTAATTAATTGTTATTTAATTAGAATCAGTACATAGCTAGGGGCCATGTACCCAAATGTCATGTGCCTAAGTACATAAACACCGGAGATATAGAGAAAATTGTAACGCCATTTCCCAAGCGACTATATCTCGGTACATTACCGTAAAGACGCCCTAGAGGCCAAGAGCGAGACGGATCTCCTGATTGGTCAATAATCTTCATACTAATTTCGATAATGTAAATTCATTCGCGCAATCGCGATTATGGAAATTCGCGCTCTGGGCCATAGCGGCATAACCGTACGGGGTACGGCGAAGGTCAAAGTACCAAATTAGAGGTCATGAAAATACCTAACTATTTGAATTAAGTGTCTGAGTGTGGGAACTCATGTTAAATAGTTATAAGACGTAATTACCCATTTGAATTGTAAAGTTAACAAGTAATTAAGGGTAATTAACTCCTATTTTGTAGTTATGTTCCGAATGTTTACGGACGCTATTTTTATATGTACTAGGAGTGTTCTTGTGTTTTTATGTACCGTTATTTTATCTAATAAGATTAATCCTGTTGGGAGAGAGGTTAATTAGATAGCCGAATTAGGCAAAAAAGGCGCGGCCTTGTTTTTAAGTAATGCGTAATTGTCATTAATTGGCTTAGAAAAGCAAAATGAACCTGGTCAGGCAGCCCACTAGCTGCGGGTTTGAAACCGTATATAAGCCGGCCAGGATTCAGTGTAAATTTGTGTTCGCTCGACCCAAGTTTCTCCAAGTGTTTTAAGTCTACAAGTATCCAGTTCTACAAGTTCCAGTTCTACAAGTTCCAGTTTTACAAGTTCCAGTCAGTTTATTTTCAAGTGTTTTTTCAAGTTTAAATTCAGTTTTTTCTCAGTCTTAACTTCATTCTTCGCCTTTGCAAGTCCGCCCACACAAATCGACCATTATAACAGACGTGTATCTGTTGGTCGCTCGGGTCCTTCGATCCGGATTATATGTGTCTGGGGGTCGTTGACCAGCAAGGACAGCGTGTAATCCGGTTGTTCGGCGCGTTCGTCGTTGACAACGTTAGCCAATTTTTAGGTTTGTCTGGGGGTCGTTGACCAGCAAGGACAAGTGTGTAATGGGGGCACACGAATGGACGTCGCAGGCCGCCGGCCGCGAGTCCACGGGGCATAAGGCCCGAAGGGGGAAGCACCCGAGGCGAGGGCGCCTAGAGGCCGCAAGCGGTTGCAGCGCCCCATCATCAGGACTGCACAGGGCAGTCCTAGTCGAGTGCAGCAGCAACAGCGCGGAGGTGAAGATCGACAGGAGCAGCTTCAGATCCCTCAACATCTTCGGGGCCCACTGCCGGGCCCCGACTCCAGAGCGGACACCACCGAGGGATCTGGAGAGCAGCACGGCGGAGCAATTGGGGCGGGAAATCGCCGCCATTTCCCGAGAAAGGGAAGAGATGGAGCAGAAGATGGACGAGATGAAGAAAAGGTGGAACGAGAGACTGTTCGAGATAAAGACGAGACTGCGCCAGGGCATCTCAGAGGTAACAAGACAGGAAGAGTTGCTGGATCCAAGAGGACCGAGACCAGCAGACGCACCGCGCATCCCGTTCGAGGGGCCGGTGCCCACTTTTAACGCGACACACGCAGCGGCAGCGTGGGGGTCGCGAAGCGAGGAGAGCTCCGCCGTGCCAACCGCCATCACCACAGCAGATGAAACCGGAGGCGACCACGCCGCAGCCGCCTCCAGTATCTTGACCCCCGGACCAGTGGGGTCAATCGATACCACAGCGCGCAACAGCGCCGCACTCGCCACGCCCGCTGGGGTGGCCCCGACGGCGACGAGTAAGAAATCGGCGTGGGCAGCATGGCGCAAGAGTCGCATGCAGCACCCGCCGACTCCGCCGTCCAGCAAGCTGCGACCAGCAGCCACAAGGACCGTAATAGCACGGCCCTCCACCGCCTTGATCGAAGCCGCCTGCAAGAAGGCGAGAGAGAAAAAGAAGGAGAACCTATCGCTCAAGATATCGATACCGATCAAGGTGGTGGACCAAGATCGGGAAAACGTTTACATCCGGCCCGTCCGATACTTGGAGACGCAGGAGACGTCTCCACACAGGACGGGGAGCTGGTGGCTATGAAAAGCCAAAGTGAAATAAAAATAGTTTAAAGACAGTGAGTGAACAAGATAGTGAAACGTGAGTGCAACAGTGCCGAAATAAAAAACATTAAGTGGTAAGTACTGTCGCTCAACCCTTGCACCAATGGTATGAGTCTGCGACTCATACCGGGCGGGGTATTGTGAGCGACAGTCCAAAAGATCGCCTCATATTGCATATGAGAGTGTAGTAACGATGTTAAGTTGTGGTAAAGTGAGCCCTATGGCCACAAATATCTAAGAGAAATAAATGAGTTATGAAACATATGTCTTTTAATAACCTGGTTAGGTAGGTAGGGCACCCATTGTATTATGTAAACGGCAATACACCTTAGTATGAGCCATAGTTAACTATCATATCAAGAAAAGATAGAAATGGCTTCACCATAGTGCAAGGCACAAATAACAATTAATTCCAGTAAAGTCACTCCGAGGAGAGACGCCCTAATTTAAGGGAGAGACCTCAAAAAAAGGCAGTAAAATGTAGAAGCATCGAGACAGTATCTGGACCAAGTCCACTAAGGCGCCACTAAGGCAGCACGCTCATAATGTGAACTGTACTCGAATCAAATACAACTTGTACCTAAATGGTAAAAATATTAATTAATTGTTATTTAATTAGAATCAGTACATAGCTAGGGGCCATGTACCCAAATGTCATGTGCCTAAGTACATAAACACCGGAGATATAGAGAAAATTGTAACGCCATTTCCCAAGCGACTATATCTCGGTACATTACCGTAAAGACGCCCTAGAGGCCAAGAGCGAGACGGATCTCCTGATTGGTCAATAATCTTCATACTAATTTCGATAATGTAAATTCATTCGCGCAATCGCGATTATGGAAATTCGCGCTCTGGGCCATAGCGGCATAACCGTACGGGGTACGGCGAAGGTCAAAGTACCAAATTAGAGGTCATGAAAATACCTAACTATTTGAATTAAGTGTCTGAGTGTGGGAACTCATGTTAAATAGTTATAAGACGTAATTACCCATTTGAATTGTAAAGTTAACAAGTAATTAAGGGTAATTAACTCCTATTTTGTAGTTATGTTCCGAATGTTTACGGACGCTATTTTTATATGTACTAGGAGTGTTCTTGTGTTTTTATGTACCGTTATTTTATCTAATAAGATTAATCCTGTTGGGAGAGAGGTTAATTAGATAGCCGAATTAGGCAAAAAAGGCGCGGCCTTGTTTTTAAGTAATGCGTAATTGTCATTAATTGGCTTAGAAAAGCAAAATGAACCTGGTCAGGCAGCCCACTAGCTGCGGGTTTGAAACCGTATATAAGCCGGCCAGGATTCAGTGTAAATTTGTGTTCGCTCAGCCCCACAAGTGGGAGCTCCTAGTAATAAGAGGAAAGTAGGGAAATTGTGATAGGGAAAGTATTAATCAGTAGTTTGTGTCTCTCTCTCTTTTTAATTATACCATTCATTCAAGTTCAAAACAAGTATTATTTCATCTTCACCCCTTCCTTCAACAGTGCAGCTTAGTCTGCGGGATTAGTGCTCCCCTAGAGCACCTGCGCTATCGAAGCGTGTTCGGCCGTCTAGAAGCGCGCTGGTGCGGTTCACCCGCCGCGCCTTCTAGGTGCCCATTGTCAGGGGACTGTAAGGTCGCGAAGGTCGAGCTCTGACCTATCGCGCGTTGACCCCGTCGACGCTACGCGTCGTGCACAGGTTCCGTTTTTGCCATTTTGGCTACGGAACCCTAAAAAAACACTACTCCATTCAGTTTTTTGGAGCCTTAGGCTGGAAACAGTGCTCGACCGACGGTCAGCGTGTATGCTCGGTCGGGCGTAGCTATCGCTGTAGAAAGCATACTGTGCGTTTAGACCGATGCTCACCGTCAGCGCGTATGCGGCCATAGTAAAACACGCGCGACCGACCATACGCGCAGACGTCGGTCGAGCACTGTTTCCAGCCTTAGAGTATATGTGCAGAGGAGCTATACGCGTGTCAATATAAAGAACGGAAGGAAAATAAAGGAACTTCTATGCAGCTATATTGAACTGCAGGCCCCGTAGCATGGTTGGCCTTGTCACGCGATAGGTGATAGGATAGAGCGTGCGTCACTGGCTGACACCGTTCGATAGAACGAGACGACGCTCTTATCTTGTCACTTGTCGCGTGATAAGGCCAACCATGCTACGGCTCCAGGTCTTAAAATGGTTGACCGTTTACCATTAAACTACCTGTACTTCATTTGGGCGGGAAATGATTTATTTGCTGCAACCTCATACTGAGTTGCGTAAATTAATAAAAACCGGACAAGTGTGAGTGGGACTCGCCCACCGAGGGTTCCGCACAAAATTACAAATGTATAGTTTTCAGGTTTTTCCCTGTACTTGTAGTTTAAGACAATATCACTTGTCACATAGTTCTAGGTCAACAGAAAGTACCCTATAAATTTTAATTCCCTTGAGTGACGAATTGAACTTTCTTGCGGCATAAATGGCCATAATTTTTTTTACGTTAAAAGTTTGATTTTTTCACAGCTTCAATGAACTGTAGACTTGAGTATATGCTTTTAATTTCAACTCTACACCTCCAAGCTTTTTCGAGATAAAGGGTCTTGACACAGACAGACGGACAACAGAGTGATCCTATAAGGATTCCTTTTTTTTAAGGATTCCTTTTTTTTTCAACGAATGATATATACCCATCTGGCTCGGTTGTGGTATTATTATTACCATAGCTCCTCTGTTAGATATCTCGCACCCTTAGAATGAAACCGACCGAACTCAAAAAAAAAAACAAATTGAGTTAGCAACACATATCGACTCAGAATTACATATTGCATCAAAATGTGTTGCTAACTCATTTTTATTTATTTTTTGAGTTCGGTCGGTTTCATTCTAACTATACTCTAAGGTTGGAGCGTTCACGAATGCCAAGTTTAACTATTCAGAGCGCGCAACGACACTACAATCAACTTGGAATGAAATAAATCCCTCACACTCAACCCCCGGGCTCCTGGCGCAAAAATAATTGACAAGTAATAAACACAGTTCACTGCTTATTAACACGAGACCTAGCCCCCTAGCCACTTGACGCGCTACTGGCACGGTCGAGCTACTCGGCCGAGTGCACTTGGACAGCTCTATCGTTAAATTCTTCCCTCGCGGAGGTAATTTCCTGTTGGAACCAGTGTACGGTCCATTTAGAAGGGAACTATCACACCGTAGTGTAAACTGTCCATGAAAGAGTATATTATAATAAACAAAATATATATATATATATCCTCTAGTTGCCCAACATTGTGTACGGTCAAGGACTTTAATTGTGGAGCCATTTCATCATCATCATATCAGCCGAAAGACGTCCACTGCTGGACATAGGCCTCCCCCAGAGAGTTCCAAATTGACCGGTCCTGCGCCACCCGCATCCAGCGGACTCCCGCGACCTTTACCAGGTCATCAGTCCACCTTGTGGGGGGCCTACCCACGCCGCGCCTTCCGGTACGTGGTCGCCACTCGAGAACCTTTCCGCCCCAACGGCCATCGGTTCTACGTGCAATGTGCCCCGCCCACTGCCACTTAAGTTTAGGCCATTTAGGTGTCAACTAATTTTGGTTTTTTAGTAGTTTCGCTATGAAGTGTCCAGTATAAAGTGAGCTCTAAATGGCTCAACAATTAAAGTTCATGACTGTACAAGACAAATTGACAATGAGAATCAATTGTAAGAAACTAGAGATTATGTTTTGTTTTCAAATCGAACGAAACAAAAGAATCGCACAACTCTATCCCAATTAGATTTGGTTTAATTCCATTGAAGCCTAGGTTAAATTAGAGAAGCTGTAAGCATTTTTTTAGTAAGCGGCGATGAAATTGCAATAGAGAGATCTCTCACGGACCAAAGTCCAATGATAGTTCTTTGGATGTTATATTTATGCAACTGATTTAAGAAACTTCGATAGCGCGATGCAGAACACGTCAGATTTGACAGCTGACAGGAGTGACGCCACATCAGTCCCCCTTCGAGACAGAGGGGTCATCCACGGCGTATGAAGAGTGCAGCTTACCAGTGCTCAGAGCCAGCGTCGCAAGCGAGTGCTCAGGGCAAGGGTGGGAGGGAGTGTGAGTAAGAGAGAGACCATGGTCGGAGTCGAAGGTCACCAATGTTGAAGACACGGAGTAGAGAGATCTCTCAGATACCGAAATCCATTGAGAGTTGTTTGAATGTTATGCAACTGATTTCAGAAAGTTCGATAGAGCGATGCAGAACACGACGCCTCATCAGCCCCCCTTCGGGACGGAGGGGTCAGCGACGACGTATGAAGAGTGCAGCTTGCCAGTGCTCAGAGAGCCTGGCTTGCTGAGAGTCGGGCGTCAGTCAGGATCTTCAGAGTTGCGCTTATGAGGGCGTTAACGTGCTTCCAAACACTGTGATTATTTTAATTTAACGATACATATTTAAAAAGAAAGCCACTACACATTGTATTTTGTATTTAAGTACCTTTTGAATACATCAAACTAGTTTTTATGTTGCTGGATTCGTCGATCTATGAACTCAAAAGAAAAACGGCCGTTTTAACTTTGGACATTCTCAATAAAGTAATTATTTGAAGTAGGTAATTATTTACACAGAATCAATGCATAATCTATTATCTCTTCTTTTGTATAAAAAATACGCCTCGCCTTCCCACTCTTCAGAAAAGGCACCAAGAATTGAACTCTTTCACTGCCAAAACTCCGCCAAGCAGGCGTCTACGCCGTAGCCGCTTTCCACCTACTTAGCAGGAAAACCACGCGATCGGCTACGAGCGTTGCGTAGCGCGTAGCGATTCTTGGTAGAGAATTCGTAAATAAATGTAAAACTACGAGTATTCTCCATACTCGTTAGTGGAATTTTAATAATTTTCCATTTCCCAGCCAAACAAAACGTCAAAGAATTTAATATTGTTCCGTTGGTATTCCTGTAATTTCATTGTGAGACTAAAATTTTAAGCATTATATTTTACACACTAGGTAATGCAGTGTTCATTATTTATTAGATCACATAAAAGAGCAGCTAAAATCTGTTGTGAAAACTTTGTCTGTACTCCAGGCAAAATACGGTTTCGAAAAACATTAATTTATAATAGCATTTTTTTTTGTTTATGTTATATTCTAAGATGCTTTATTCAAGAATCCAACAAACTTTCCATCCGGAAGTAGATATATAGATTTAAATTAAGCATGTATTGTCTTTTTTGTTTCATTTATATTTAATATTTTAAAGCAAATGTAAATGAACCAAAATAAAGAATAAAACATTTATTAATATTTATTCCGACTTTTCAGGAGCTAATTTTTTTTTTTTTGATGTCTTATAATTTTTTTGTTGGATTTTGCCTCTAGGTAACTATTTAATTGATAATATATCCGTTACAATAAGAAAAACTGCTATTATAAATTATTTCCAAATTTAACATTTTTTCCATACAAGTTGTCAGTTCATTGCCTGGACTACTGGTCTGTCTATTTTAACGCATATATCACTTAACCGATATATGTGAAATTTGGTATGAAGATAGTTTAGGACCCTGGGAAGGATGTAGTAAGTAACAGTTTTTATTCCGTAAATAATCCCTTAAACCAGGGGTCAGCAACAGGCAGCCCGCGGACCGCATGCGGGCCCGCAAACCCTTGCTTGCGCCCCGTGAGCCTCCCTGGCTGTTTTGTATGTAAAGGTCGTTTAATTCACAATTTTGAAATTGCCTGATAAAGTCACCAATAATTAAGAAGTGCGGCCCGCGTATTTTTTTTTACCTTCTATGTGGCCTATGGTTTCTAAAAGGTTGCCAACCCGGGGCCTTAAAGGGGTGAAAAGGGGAGTGCAAGTTTCTATAAGAGTGTAATAATATGATTCACTGCTACTGGAGCAATGGACCATGGCGATAGACACAAGCAAAATTTTATCCCGTTGCTTTGCGATAGTGTTTTGTAATACGCGAGCATAGTCGCGCGGTTCTCTACAAGATAATAAATTGACCCCGCTGTTCTGTAACTTGTTTTAAGTTCACCTCCAACGCTGATCCACAAATATATCTTGACACCGCGATGCGTAGTAACTAAGCGTAGGTAGAGGTCTAGTTTCGTTAGGTGTGACGCATGGAGTGAGGCGCATGAGCCCGTAGCGAATAACAGCTCAGAGGGCTGATCACGTAACGTTTCGAACGCGCGTCAGGACAACTTAAATATCATTTTCCAATACAAAAAGTGATATTTAGATCTACCTGACGTGCCAACCAACTGGTCTAACGTGCTTCAATGCCTGTTATGAGACAGTAGTCTAAGGAATATTGTCCATCAGATATATTCCAAGCTGTGTCTTGACACTTGACTTTGACGTCTATTTGGCAAGCACGAGGTTAACAAGCCAAGATTCATGAAAACACCATGACATATCTTTAGTGGATATTTGCGCTTACAGTTCGGTGAAAGCAGCATCTCTCGCACCCCTAATCCCCAGGGATGTGCTGGGCTGTTATTTCACGATCGAGCTTATCATCCCTGAAGCATAAAACCGAAGAACGTCGATCTTGAGTTCCAGACTAACATTAACTTTAACATCAATATTTTGAAAGCGATCAAAATATTATTTTACGAAAGATGTGTACGCAATTATAATAAGTGTTTCGTGGGACCAATTTTGGTACGGAATACTAAAAATTGAGTTAGCTTTTCTACAAATATTGAAATGTCTGTCATAGGATTTTTTATTCCTCCGATTATCTGGCTTAATTTTAGTCCCCTAAATCGTTTATCCTTATATATCAAACCGAAATTATCTCAGGCCCTACTATCTTATGTTTAATTAATGCTTTTAAAGCCTTGTTTAAAGCACAAATTACACTCAAATCCGGATTAAAACATCGTATCTTTCAACTTGATAACAAAGGAATACGGACTTTATCATCTTTGTGTAAAGACTCCAAATTAAACGTCGTTGTATGTAAGATAATTATGTAAAGAGTTAAGGTGTCAACCCTACGTCAGGATTATTAAAGGCAGCGGAACCACGGCCACACTTAATATGGTTCTCTTTTGGAAATCTCTTGGAATTGTGGCATTTAGTAAGTGCACTTATGTATGTAACTATTTGAGATGACTACTTCACAATGATTTTAATTACATATCTTTAAAAGCCAAACAAATTAGAACATTTTAAGACATGAATTGGAAAGTTGTGAGATTTGTCAAGGATAATCAGTACAGAGGGCAGTAATAGTGGGGGAGTTGCAGTGTGTATGCACTTTTGTCTCAGCTTGGCACGATTGTTTTTTGGGTCTAACTAAGTTGATTTAGCGTCCTAGCCGCGCGACCAACCTCTGGCTAGTACCGAAAAAGAAGGGGGGGAAGGACCACCTCCCGAAGTCCGGTCTGTGCTATATTTTTTCTTATTTTTTCCCCCCCTCTTTTTGGGTAGGTAGGTACCAGCCAGAAGTTGAGGACGCTAAATCAGCTAAGTTTGACCCAAGGAACAATCGTGACAATAACGATGTGTAATCGTTTAGACGCATAAGACCACAAACGCAAAACACCAACTGTACGCAAAATTCCTAACTTGCAGAATACCAAATTATCAAAACACCAACTTAGAATAATGCCAACATGCGCGGAACACAATAAGTCAAAGTCAAAGTCAAAGTGATTTATTCTTCAATTTAGGCATATTACATGCACCTATGAATGTCGATAAACTACCACCGGTTCGGAAAGAAAACCTCTGCCTCGAGAAGAACCGGCGTAAAAAACTCGGCGAGGTGTCATTTTTTCAAAACAGTATACAATATATCATTTTAGTATCAGAGTATTATAAAATTTTAAAATTACATTGCTACAGTAGAAAGCCTATTTATTTTACGACAGATTTCTAGTGCAGGATTTTATCGCTGCCAAATATTCCTATCCATGATATAGTCGTTTATCTTATAATATGCTTTTGAAATAAGTGTCCGTTTTACGACAGATTTGAATTTAGAGTCAGTAAGTTCGGTAATGTGTTTTGGAATTTTATTGTAGAATTTTATTAAATTTCCCAAGAACGACTTAATAATCGTACATGAACTTAAACGGGGACGTAATTAACAAAAATCGAATCCTCTTAAGGCCGTGGACTGAACGCCAGCGGGCAGCGGGCGACGAGCGCCAGTTAAACATTTGATCGAGTTCAATCTATGAACGCACGAGCGTTGCCCGTGGCCTCAGAGTAAAAAATGGTTGTCTATAAAGTCGGTTTACGGACGATAATTTTACATGATAATGGTTTAAGAAAACATTGATGAAAAATTGCACAACACGTATTTTCTCATTTATCGTTAGGAATACTCCTGTGAAGTTTCGAATAAAATAGTCGATCTAATCTTGTTTCCCCATACACACTTTTGACCCCCATTTCACCCCCTTAGAGGGTGAATTTTAAAAATCTTTTCTTAGTGCATCCCTAGACTTTATAAGGAACCTAAATTTGGAATCACTAGAACCAGCGGTTTGGGCTGTGCGTTGATATGTCTGTCAACGGAACGGGCAATGAGTCACACTTTATCGTGCGTGCAGCCGGCGTTCATCGATTTATAAGACGTTATCACGACAAAAAGGATTAATAGAATAACTCGTAAGAATCGTTAATTTTTCATCAGAGTAAAAAAAGAACATTCACTTTGTGGATAATTAATTATACGAGAGAATATTCAGCGGATATTCCACAATGTTCAGCGTTGTTAAAATTAAAAAGACGAATACTATCTAGTCACATCAAAAATTCCTCTTTTGCATCTAACTATGAAATCATCTTACTATTTCAAGAGCGAGTTTCAGCAAAAGGAATTGTGTTCCGCCTGTCTTCTCATATTTAACAGTGTTGCACTTTGTATGTATGTAATGTTTCACTTAAATTTGCACTTTGAATCTTGTGCTGGAGAGTAACTTCATTCCTTTATTTTGAGCTCTGTTCGGGTGAAAGCAGAGAAAATACGGAGAAAACGAATTTTCCCAGACATGAGACCTAGCTAGATCGGTTTCTCGCCCCCGTAAACCCCAAATGTCATCGAAATCATTAGAGCCGTTTCCGAGAACGTGATTTAAATATACCGGGTGGAAAAATCGAATGCAACATGGATGGCAACTACCTTAAATTATTGTAAATAGCACATTCTGTGTAAAGGAAACATTCCTTTGTTTTTAAAAACAATAAATTCTGCATTTAAGGATTTATGAAAAATCGCTTGCCTCAGTCGGGACTCGAACCGGTCAAATGTGACCGCCGCCCCGAAACTCACTAAAATTCTGTCCCCCCCCCCTCTAATTTATGAACGGTGTATTTTAAAAATATGGAAAAATTCATGGACATAGGGCTTATTAATTTCATTCACCAAAAATTGTTTTGAACAAGATCGGTTCAGAGGTTTTCGAGATATTGCTGAAAAACTGCCTTCCTCAAAGAAAAGTACGTAAGTGCCGTAAAATTTCTGTGACGATACGACCTTTTTAATAGGCACGGAACCCTTCGTTTTGCGTAGTCCGACACGCACTTGGCCGGTTTTATTTAATACACCGAATCTTTCCTAAAAAAAATCTTTCCTTTTGGTCGATTGCCTAACGTTTTGTACGTTCATTAGGTTAATTTAAATATCAGTTGAAAAAGGAAAAAGATAGTTGAGTTGTCCCAGCGCTCGTTCGAAAAGTTTAACAGTTACCTCTCTGAAATACAGCGACAACTCAATCTGATCCAATTTTGCAGGAGGCACAAAAACTCTATCCTAAAAATGGAGGTTTGGGTTTGCGAGGTTTTCTAGTTGCTATTTAAAAGTAAAGGTATTTTTTTATCGATAAAGTTGGCGTTCGCTATATAAATGTAAACGGTTTTTCAGAGGTTTTAGGAGTTTTGCTATTACATGCGTTCAGAATTTAACTTTATCCTCCTGACGACCAGAAACTAAAATTTTGGAATATTTTCCCGAAACTTTCAGGGTTTGTTGCATATGTACTGAATATGTGTGGAAAATACCTAAAAAAAATCCTGAGACGGAAAATCTTGATTTTCCTTATGTACTGTATACAGCACATGTGGTGGCTATTCATATGTACTTTTCATAGGACATAGGTTTTATGTTCTACGTGGAGTACTGCAGAAGCCAACACACATGTACTTCATACAGGACGTAAGGATGAAGTTAAGATGGAAATGCTTAAAACATACGAATAAAACACACTTTTAGTCAAAGAAGTAATATTTTTATAAAGTATTAAAAAAAGAACAAAATTAAGTCTTCTTAACAAAATAATATAATCATAAACACTTCAAAACAACTTTTATAGTCACGAGATATAAGTTTTACTTATTGTGTTTAAATTTAACTCAGACGTAATAAACTTTCTCTTAAACAATAATCAACATCTAAATTTACACCCCTTTATGGTGTTTTTAATAAGTACGAGATCAAAATTTCAGTTTAAAGTAACATAACCTAATAATTATTTCTTATTTTTATAATAGGTACGAGATCAAGTATGTTGGTAACCTATTTAATCGTAAATAATCAGCCTATTAATTAGGAACTTATTCTTCATCATTTTCATGGAAACTTAGGAAGGAGTTTCTGTTTGGAACAAAGCACAAGTATACTTCACACTTTTTGCAAAATACAGTGGTCTTTTTATCGCAAAACTTATTTCTGCATCGTGATTGTTTTGGTCCATAGTCAGGCATATGGGCAGCTCTTTGCTGCCGTCGTTCCTTTGTTGGGACGGGTTTTATCAAGATCTTGCGTTTTTTGTGCTTTGGCGCCAGTTCTTCTATCGCATCTGGATCACTCTCGCTGTCACTTTCAAAATCATTGTCTTCGACCATTTTGATTCCCAAATTGAGTTTAAAATCGCGAAACTTCATTATTTGGCTGTGTTTCGTGCCTTTTTCTAATTCCGTGGCGCGGTACTGAAACCAGGAGTTGACAGCAGCCAAGTCAAACATATGTGCAATTACTCTAATAGTCCACTTCGTTGTTCGGCTTCGTGATGGTCCAATGGAAAGCATCCTATCTGCCAAGTCCACACCTCCCATATTTTGATTGTATTCTCTTATAACCTCTGGCCTCTTTACCCTTTCGTACAGCTTTTTCTTTTTTGACCATCTTTCACAATCATCTTCATTACTGTTACCATACAAGGTAGACATCATCATCACTGGTTTGTTGTCTAACCACATAGTTAATGCCAGGTTGCCATCATCTCTTACTTTCACGACGCTGGAACCACGAGGCATTTTTTTAAATTCTTTTTCGTCAATCAACTTGGCATCTTTTGGTAATCTTCCTCTCTGAATGGTGCCTGTTGCGTGAAATCCTCTATTGATCAGCTCATCGCACAACTTCTCTGAGGTGAAATACCGATCAAAGAAGAGAGAATGTCCAGGGACCAAGGTTCGGGTTAGATATAAAATTGCAGCTGCGCCTAAACCAAATCCTTGCCCGGTTAAGTCTGTAAAAGTATTCTCTCCTTGGTAAATAACCATGTCGCATACAATGCCTTGTGGTGACGCAAGAACAAACACTTTAAGTCCCACGGGATTAGGCTTGTTTGGGCAATATTGTCGCATGTTGCACCGCCCGGAAAATGGAATGATCATTTCGTCTATGCACATATCTTGTGGCCGATTTTGCTGATGACAGCCGTTTAGAACGGAATCAAATAATGGTTTCACTTTCCAGATTTTTTCTTTTTTTTCGTCGGGTGTAACATCGGCATCATAAACACACTTCAGTTGCGTTCTAATAGAGTAAAACCTGGTTCGAGTCATGGCTGAGGCAATCACATTTACTCTCCATTTTGCAGACCAATACATGTTAATTTGAGGATATTGAAGTGCTGACATAATAAAGTTGATTCCCAAAAAAACTTTGAGTTCTTTGACTGTAAGACCAAGTGTTTTTCCTTTTAGCAAAATATGAGTCCTATTTGTACAATCGACCATTGTTGTCAACAGGTCATCATTAATATACTGATCATAATACGAATGCCACTCCCAGCTCATGACATCTTTAATTAAGTATGCTGGCTGCATCAACTCTCTTTTCTCAGGCTCAAAAACGTCTGCGGACCATTTATCCTGCTCATTCTCATTATTCTCCTCATTGTCAGTGAGCACGCAACTGCGTAAAGTTGTCAATGACCGTCCTCTGGCTCGACGACTTCCCCGACCACGTCTTGATCCTCTACCGCGTCCGCGACCGCGTGTACGAGGGATCGCAGAACCATCAGATAATGCTGGCGAAGGAACTGTATAATCCATGTTCATGGTATCTGCTATGGCATCATCGGAGTCCGTGCTGTCTGTATCAGAATCGTTCTCAGGAACTTTTTCAGGATCGAGATGTGGAGGAAGGTAAGCCGGATCATCATCTGAATCGTCGCCGGAAAATTCGAACTCAGAGTCGTTTAGTAATTCGACGATGTTTGCATCGTTCATCACTGTAAAAAACCAAAAAAAAACCATGAGTAATGCAACGTTCTATGGAAAAGACATAGGAAGTCAATACTATTCAACTTTTGTTAACGACGGTAGTCCTATGCAGAGGACATAAAACATTTAAAGGTTACACTTGTCTTAATTTTGAGAATTTCACAAAAATATGAGTTACAAACTATTAATTATTATTGTTTTAGTAAATTTAAACATCACTATAATGGTTTCTATCAAAAGTAGATAAGATGAACATGGATATACTTACCTCGGCGCGAGCGCATGGCTGACCGACCCCCTTCCGACGCCATTTTTAACAAAATGACAGCTGTCAGTGGGGTTCAAGGAGACGAAATGTTTCCTTAGGAGTTAGTAGAGGGCGGCAAAATAGAATCGTAGTGTTGGTATTAAACGAAAAAGTGGCGGATTTTTTTAAATTTTATGTCCTATGAGAAGCACGGCAGTCGTCAGGAGGCTATAAAGGTGTCAAAACAAGTCGAAAAAATGGAGTAATAAGGTTTGCGACTTTAGCCGACACCCGAGAGAGTCAGGGATATTAATATACGTACACAAATAAGGACATAAATATCTGTACACGCCTTTATGACATTGACAATAGAGTCCTGTACAGATTTTTATGTAATTATACTAGGTACTCAATCCAGGAGTTGATGACTGACATTGTATGACATTAAGTACTTGATCAGTTATATGCAAACATATTGTAATACTCAGGCCTCCATTAGAAATGTATTGTTTTCACTTTCATGTGGCTTGGATAATACTCTTCTTTGTTACTTAATTATCTTAAGCTTTCTTACGAGTATATTGTTGAAAAGAACACACATGCTTTATTCGTTATATTAGTTTTAAGGAAGTCTGTCTCAGCGTGATCGCATCAGAAATGAGGCTATCCGCAGCAGAACCAAGGTAACCGATATAGCCCTCCGAATTGCAAAACTTAAGTGGCAGTGGGCGGGGCACATTGCACGTAGAACCGATGGCCATTGGGGCAGAAAGGTTCTCGAGTGGCGACCACGTACCGGAAGGCGCGGCGTGGGTAGGCCCCCCACAAGGTGGACTGATGACCTGGTAAAGGTCGCGGGAGTCCGCTGGATGCGGGTGGCGCAGGACCGGTCAATTTGGCACTCTCTGGGGGAGGCCTGTGTCCAGCAGTGGACGTCTTTCAGCTGATATGATGAAGTCTATCAAATCTTTGACAAGTTTATTTATAATTACAATTAATCAATATTTCACTCAACGACCTTCGAAATAAATGTACTAAATAATAAAATTCCTGCCAATATTATATTTTATGACGTTATTGCATACAAATTTAAAATCAAAATTGAATTTCGTTTGTACTTTGCAATGCCCTACTGGGGTATCAGTGCCTCTTACTTTGCAACCAACATCTAGTATCTGATTATCCATGAAAAAAGTGAATAAAAAAACCTACCCCTGATTGAACCTTCGAAGAGCAGCCTCGGAAATTATTAGTTTCTGAGGCTGCTCTGCTTACTCTGGGACAGTAAACAGTCCCATCCGCATTATTTGACAAAAGGGACATATCCCTCTTTCACATCTCGGTCTTTCTGAATCAGAAAGGCCAAGACATCAAAGTGGAGATATACATTATGTTTAATATTAAGGGTGGAATACCGGCCTTGCTGCCTAAAATAATAACCATATTTCCAGTTCTGATTAAACCAAGATGAATTTCATCTAGGAATACATTTTTTGGTCATCGCATTGCATCATAGGTTATTTTTTAACCCCCGACATGGTTATATATGGAGGTGGCATTGTATAGCTCCGAAACGAATGGACCGATTTTAATGCGGTTTTTTTTGTCCAAAAGCTGACGTAATCGAGATGGTTCTTAGCTATGTTTCAACAAAATTGATTTATCCGTTTTAGAGATATTGAAGTTTGAAATGAAAATGTCGGGGGTTTTTCAACTTTCTACGTTATTGTTATTTATGTACTAAGTAGTAAAGTCTGCTAACAAAATGTATTAATTTTAAAGTAAAAAAAAATATGCTCCGAGCCGAATTCGACCGGCGACCACAAGCATACAGTCATGGCCCGTCGTTATAAACCAACCGAGCTATCGGAACAATCCGTCTCGATCACTAAATCTTTCAATCAGCTTCCTCTTACAACGCCTTAGTTGTAACGACATCAACCTATCTGCATCATAGGTACTCACATTGTAATGTGTTCTGCGAGCTTGCTTCCACGTTATTTCAGGCAGCAAGGCCGGTATTCCATCAGTAATATTAGACAGAATGTATATCTCCACTTTGATGTCTTGGCCTTTCTAATTCAGAAAAACCAAGATGTGAAAGAGGGACATGTCCCTTTTGTCAAATAATGCGGATGGGACTGTTTACTGTCCCAGAGTACAGTCAGGGGTATATTTATTTTCATTTATTTCATTCATAATCAGCAGAGCTTGCTTCCACGTGCGCTGAGCTAACGTGTCAAACGCATTTAAACACAAATTGGATGCGAAAACAATAAAATTGAACCCACTTTCAAACACTCTTCGTCTTCAAAACTTCTCTACAACTTTCCGTAAACCTGCGGACTGACGTATAGCAACAGCTTTCAGGCCCTAGAATTAATAGAGGCGCAATAAATCAGCAAAGTTGGGACAGCAGGGATGATGCGGGCGTATCGACGGGCCGGGCGACCGATACTGCCAGATACGCTAAAGCCGACGACGGGAAATATTGTGCGATTTTAGAATCAAGGAAAAAGACGAAAAGAAAAGAAGGTGGTTGAAAAGAAGGCCTACAATAGGCTTGTGTCCTAATTTTTTTTTACGATGCCATTCGAACCAGTTTTTGGTGTGGAACAAATGTTTGTATGGGAGTAAGTACAATTAAAGAACATAAATACCCAAAAAATTTGAGTTAAAGACGGACCTCGCTGGCGGTAGCCGAAAACGTTCCATACTGATTAACATTGAATCATGCATGACGTCACAGGGTAATATTTGTACTAGTCGTTATATGGAAAATCAAGTAAATTGCTGTTTCGGTTGCGAAATACTGCGTTTAGGACCATAGTTGTCATACAATATTGTTTCTATAAAAGCGTAAGGATTCTATTGGTAGCTTTAAATTTACTTTTGGACAATAAAAAAAATGCATATTTTTTGTATACTTTCAAGGGCCATTATCTTTTTATGATTTTAATTATATTTCGTAATTTATACTTAATTGCATTTATTTGAAGGTTTACTATCAATTTAGCAACACTGCGCTATCAATTTTAACATGAGGACACAACACAATTTAACTGAGTCGGCCTGCGGCATTTAACCGAGACCTACTTTGTATTTTTAGGGTTCCGGTACATCAAAAGGAAAAAACGGAACCCTTATAGGATCACTCGGTCTGTCTGTCCGTCTGTCGCAGCTGATTTGCTCCCAAACTACTAGACCGATTGAGTTGAAATTTGGTACACATATGTAATTTGGTGACCCAAAGATGAACGCGTAAAGTAAATTAATGAATTCTGAACGAGGGGGCCACTTTTGGGGGGTAAACTGGAAAATTTTAAAAAAAGTTTCGTAAACTGTATTATGTGACATATCAAATGAAAGGGGTTGTTGTAAGCATCTCAGATATATTTTTCTTATATTTTAGCAAAAACAGATTTGAAGTAATTTAGAAACAAAATTGACCCCCCCCCCCCCCCCTTATCTCCGAACCTACTAGGCTTAAAAAATATTGAAAATAGTTCCTTGCCTAAAGATTACAGGAAAACCTATAAGAAGTTTGAGTATTCAAAGTAACGGGAAAATTCTCAATATTTTTGTGTATTTTGTATGGAGCGCCTAATGCTTAGAGAATAGGAATTTTACGGAACCCTCACCACGCGAGTTGAACTCGCACTTGTCCGGTTTTTTTTGTCATGAAATACATAGACCTAATCTAATCTGCATACAGATTATACATACCCAACTCAAATCAACCGTAATTTATTACAACAAAGCTTGCTTTGAAATACTGTATCACACAATACAGTATTTCTTCGTCAATATTGTCCATTACCCAATATACGCACGAGTACAGTCATAGAACGAAACACTCAATTTCGAACTCTAACGACAATGTAACAAAGTCGAAACCAGGGTATTTTTCGGTGAGTATACATCTACGTGTAGCCCGAAGCTTCGTGTGGCACAGCCTTAAGCGCCTCTTTTAACGAGAAAACTATTTCTATTGCCTTGCCTGTGATTGGCGTGTATATGTAGTTTTAGGGCTCTTCACATAAAACAGCCTTCTTGCTTTGGAGTGAGTTCGTTTATACACTATCTTCCATGGATTTTGTAATAAAACGTATCTGTTAATGACGCAATCCGTGAATGGTGTCAGCTTCTGTTGACAAAATATTTCTGTTTCTTAAGCAAAGTTGGGTGTTTTGATGTCCTAAATAAATGAACCATAGTGTTATCTTTAATTGAATACAGAACTTCAAAATACATTACTGATTTGAAAACAAATATTTATTTCAGGAACATAATAATAAGGCATATATTATAAGATAAACGACTACATCATGGATAGGGATATTTGGCAGCGATAAAATCCTGCACTAGAAATCTGTCGTAAAATAAATAGGCTTTCTACTGTAGCAATGTAATTTTAAAATTTTATAATACTTTGATACTGAAATGATATATTTTATACTGTTTTGAAAAAATGACACCTCGCCGAGTTTTTTACGCCGGTTCTTCTCGAGGCAGAGGTTTACTTTCCGAACCGGTGGTAGTTTATCGACATTCATAGGTGCATGTAATATGCCTAAATTGAAGAATAAATCACTTTGACTTTGACTTTGACATCTTGGATTACATGAGGGATGATCGGCAGTCATTGAATCCTCCATGACTCGTAAATATATCGCAAAAAAATGGTATTCTATATTTAAATACTGTAGCATTGTACTTTTGTAATACTAAGATATTGTAATGTTATATTTTTATAACCTACCTATAATAATAAAATATTATTCTGTAGTTTCATATTAGATCTTCATCAGATAGTTGATTTATTTTTATATAGCTGCATGTATTTCAATAATGAAAACCAACTCCAGCTTTTATTTTATTAGCCCCCGCCAACCAAAATTAACGGTTAATATTTGAAAATCTGCTTAATTATAATCGACAGAAGTTGGACGATGATCAACAAATGCCAGTGTAAACAACTGTGTCAATATGACCGTAAGAAATGTAAACAATTTTAATTAAAATACCATTGTGTGTGTATCTGATCCATGTCAAGAAGAAATAATTGGGGGGATTCTGACGCTTTTGACACCGTCAAGCATAATGAAATAAAAAAATATATTACAGCTATTTAGCATGTTCATGAATACAGACGCCATGTTTGCATTAAAATTAAAAAAAAATACTTCCCGGCCTAGGCCTTAAATTTTGTATGAAATTCATTTACAGTTCTCTCGGTTTGTTCCGCCCGAAACGTGATACTTTGAAGCCTGTTATAACGCACGTAATGACGAATTTTATTGCATGTTTGAGAATAAGACATTTTTCAACTCAGTTATCCGTTTGCGCCCTAATTTTTGTTCGAGTCAAGTGCCCCCTACTTACAAAATTAGTTGGCTAAACGGCTACTACTGGGAATGTGAAAAAATTCTTGGCAGTAGTACATATAATGAATTTTAAAGGAAAACTATCACGGCTAAAAACTATCGACCAAATTAATATGTACTTGGAAAGGCCAACTTTCGTAGAAATTCGGCCGTCGCAACCGCAACATTTAGTTGGCACATGCGTGTCGATGGAACAAAGACAGACAGGCAAATACGGGACCCTACTTACTTGCTTCCATCAAAATAAGGCTAACTGCACCTGTGAACCTATAGAAAAAGTTAAATTTATCACTTATCTCGGAATGAAAGTAGATGAACATTTCTCCTGGTCATATCATGTCAATTTTATTTATGAAAAACTTAGAGTTTTATTAGGTAAATTTTATCATTTAAGATTTAGAGTTCCTATTAGCACACTAAGATGTTTGTATATGTCATTGGTAGACTCCATACTGAGTTATGCTCTCGACAGCTTTGGACTCACAACAAAGTCCAATATAGGTAAATCAGAAGCCATTCAAATTAGATTTTTAAAATTACTTGTCAACGAAAAAATCAAACTCAAATGTAAAGGTAACTATCGACAACTCTTTAAAATCTGTAGAATATTACCGGTAAGCATGAAACATAAGTATCTACTTGCTACTAATAACCATGGCTGTCTGGAACATAACCCAGAGTATATTTCATTAAAACCAATCGATCCTAGTATTATATACCTATAATACCAAGGCTATGGCGACTGGTAAACTATTTGTTTCTAGGATAAATAATTACTATGGCGACAGAACCCTCAAAAAGCGTATCCCATACCTACACAATAGTTTGCCCGAAGCCATTAGATGTGAAAAAATAAGAATAAATTCAAGAGACTATTAAAAAAGCATTACCTAGATCTACTCATATAATACCCTGTGAGCTTAGTATATAACTGATTTATGGATAGTATATTACACTTTTATTTATGTTTATGTCTTACCTAGAGACTGCCGATCCCACAGTCAAACTGTTACTACAGTTTTTTGGGACAATGTTTAAATTTAAGTATTAAGTAATTGTTCTTAATAAATAAATAAAAAATAATAAAAAATACACCGGTTATTTTTTCGTGCAACAGAGGCAACATTGTTACCTATAACCAACGCAAGTCGGACCAACTGATGCCGAGTAGTGCTGCAGTGCCTATTGTCGTTGCGTGTGGACCCGCAATAACAGCGGCACGCAAAATCAAGGCTACACACTAACATGCACTTAAGTAAAAGGGCCACTTCCCTCTTTGGACCACGGAAACGGTCGTGTGTTCGGCTCCTGGCGGAAACCACCTCAATTTGCAGGACCCGCTGGTTTGCGGTTCGGACGTTCACTGCAGAGTACGAACGGTCAGTGGGTTTGCTTTATTTATTAATAAGACAGGATCACCATCATGCTACTAATATTATAAATAGTTTTTTCTCAAACATGCAATGAAATGTCGTCCTTACGTGCGTTATAACAGGCTTCAAAGTATCACGTTTCGGGCGGAACAACTCGAGAGAACTGTAAAGGAATTTCATACAAAATTGAAGGCCTAGGCCGGGAAGTCATTTATTTTTATTTTAATGTTAACATGGCGTCTGTGTTCATCAACAGGCTAAACAGCTGATTTATATTTTTTCTTCTTTCCTGGTGTCTGCAGTAATGTACTATAATCCCGGGTCCGTGCAGATGAAGTGTGGTTTATACCAAGGTACAAAAAACTAATAATATTATTTATATTGGGTTTTGTTAATATATAATGAAGCCATAGCTGCAGTGCATATGAAGCATGTGTTTAGAGTTGATTATATTTGCTTGAGCATTTTTGAAGCAGGTAATTTTTAAAGCTTTATGGTTTTGCCAGATAATCATGGCGTAACTCCAGGCGATAAAAAAATAGCTTTCCAAATTAAAATAAAGTAAAATAAAAACAATGTCAAAAGCGTAGTCAAAAACGGGTTAGTACAGTCGGGGGAGAGCACGGTGGTGTTATGATGGAAGACTTAATAATACAGGTCTTTAGCCGATTTCGAACATATTTCTGCTTTGTAGCGGAAATCGCACGTAGATGCATGACTCATATACAAGTCATTGGCCGTGAATGAGTTAAACTTGTTTATTTTACTAATTAGTGAAAGGTACAAGAGTTGCGTGGCCTTGAAGCTAAACTTCAAGGGCGACTTGACTGCTTGACGTCTTCGATATTCTGCTATTTAAAACCTACCGGATATAATTAATCAAAATATACATCGTTTTGTATAACCCGCATTGTAGACATTTAACATAAAACGTCTGTAGTTGGATTTGTTTTTGTAGCACTCGCTCCTTTACAAAAATTCAAAGTGATACTCATCATCATAATCATCACATCAGTTGAAAGACGTTCACTGCTGAAAGAGTGCCACAATGACCGGTGCTGGGCTACCCGCATCCAGCGGACTCCCGCCACCTTAACGAGGTCATCATTCCTAGTTTTTAAGTTTTGGAGCTAACCGATCTATCTGTGGCTTACTACGCTGTAGCATCAGTGGTTCTAGCGGTTTAGAACTTCGGTGGAAACTAATATTTCGACTGATGTTTTGACTCATCTATCTACTGCGCACTAAACACAAAAGTTTACAGAAACGACTATTTTGCCCACGATTTCGTCTACGTAATGTGTAGTACAAAAAAAATCGACTCAAACATTATTCTGGTTTTAATGTGCAATATCTCTGAAACTAATACTAAATACTAAATAAAAAATGTTGCTTGTGTCGATTTTTTGTCCGTAAGTTTAGTTAGCCGAAAGACGTCAACAGCTGGACATAGGCCTCCCTCAAAGAGTGCCAAAGTGACCGGTCCTGCGCCACCCGCATCCAGCGGATTCCCGACGTCTTTCGGCTGATATGATGATGATGATGAATACTAGTTAATAATACTACATATCATCTCCTCCTAAGCGATATTCGTATCGCGCTTTGGCACCTAAACCTAAGATTTGGCATAGGCACTAGTTTTACGGGTCATCCGGGATTAGACCGGTTTCCTCACGATGTTTGCCTTCACCGAAAAGCCACTGTTTATTATCAAATAATATTTCGTTAATAAGTTTTTGAAAAACACGCACTCAACTCGCAGAACTTTGACCCGCGATTTCTCGAAATTTCTTCGATATTGGTTTTTTGAGATGTCGCCGTATAGCTAGTCACTAGGCGTGATATTAAATTTACCGTTAGCTTTTCGGTAAAGGAAAGACATCGTGATACCTGCCCTGCATACAACAGCAAAGAAATTCATAGGTGTATGTGAAGTGCTTAACCCGCACTGGGCCAGCGTGGAGCGTGGGAACTGCTGCCCGCTCCCTCTCAATCATGAGAGGAGGCCTGTGCCCAGCAGTGGGACGTTTATGTATACCGATTAATGTTTTTTTTTTTTATCAAAACAAAACCTATTGCCAACTGTTAATGTACATTTACTAGTAAAATACTATAAACTTTAAGCGTCGTTGACCGTTCATAAATACCGAGTACCAAATGTTTGTTACCAACTTACGTATTTCACGCAGAATCAACACCGTGTCAAACCACCCTACAAATGCGTATTCAAATCACAACTTGGCAATAAAAAAAATGTTAGTTTGACAAGGGTGCTGCCGCTGTCTGAACTTTCTGATTTATCGTCGGGAATTTCACGTCTGGCGTACTAACGCAGTTATGGCATGCGGAATACTGATTGAAGCGTACATGGCCTAGGGTTATGTAAACATAACATGTTCAGCGCTGTTACGAATATGTTTTCTTAGCGAAAGGAATGAAAGAAATTCACTGACCAAAGACAATATTATTGACATTTTATTATTTTAATTTTGTTTTTTTTTTCTGACTTAATAATAATCTAGGATGCCCTAGAGATAAATTATTTTTATTTTTATTTCTGTTTTATAGTCCTTGCACGTTTGACATTTCTTTGTATTCACTTATTTGACATGAAATTGTTATGTATTGACATAATGACATTACACTAGGAGACCATATTTTTAATTTTCTAGTTTCTGACATTTTATTATATTTTGACATTATTATTAAGATAAATATTGTTTTAAAATTGCTAACTATTTCTATTGAATGTACCTGACGAGCTTTCTGTAAATTCATTTTATTTATATAACTACAAAGACAATTTGTAAAATTAAATGTCAATATTTAAGAAGCAATAAATGATTCTAATCTAATCTAATCTGAAACTGGCGGGAAATGACGCTTAAGGTTCTGACATACTTGAGCATTCACAATGTAACAGAAAATCAAGCATTCGCGTTTTTATTAGGGTTCTTTACCCAGAGGGTAAAAACGGGATCCTATATTACTAAGACTTCGCTATCCGTCCGTTTGTCTGTCTGTCAGTCTGTCCGTCTGTCACCAGGCTGTATCTCATGAACGTGTTAGTTAGACAGTTGAAATTTTCACAGATGATGTATTTATGTTGCCGCTATTTATTAATTAATTAATTAAATGATTTACATAATAGGCTTACAGTAAAACCAAAGCGCCTATAATGTTAGGACTTAAAAATAAACAGGTACAAGTCACACACATTATACAAACACATAAAAAATAGCACTAACTAAATATAGTACACAAAGCACTTATTTTAGTACGCAGGCTCTGCCAATTTTACTCACATATTTCAATGGATAATTTATCTTTAAAAACAAGACTTTTAATTCAGTTACGTTTCTAAATTGTTATCCTAATCGCATGACGATGACCGCTTCATCATCATCATCATCATATCAGCCGAAAGACGTCCACTGCTGGACATAGGCCTCCCCCAGAGAGTTCCAAATTGAGTGGCGACCACGTACCGGAAGGCGCGGCGTGGGTAGGCCCCCCCACAAGGTGGACTGATGACCTGGTAAAGGTCGCGGGAGTCCGCTGGATGCGGGTGGCGCAGGACCGGTCAATTTGGACGATGAACGCTTATCCTTATCTTATTTGAAATAAGGTATAATTTTGTTTATAAAAATAGGTACCTAAGCAAGTAATCTAAACTTATAAAAAAGGTAAAGGTGACTTTGTAGGTTTGCATAGGTAGGTACATTGTCAATAAATCTTTGAAGCACAGATCGTGATGCGATCTGTAAAATGTTACTATTGACATTGTGCCTGGGGCGGACCATTGAAACTTTGATAGATGAAGCAAATACATGATACATAATTTCGATACGATCGAAATAATAATAGATTCAAATTGCCATGAAAACCGGGACGTAGCTTAGGTAACGCTAAGATTAAAATAGCTTTTTCGATTTACGCAAAAATAGCGAAGCGATAACCTCACTAGAATACAAAACGATCCAATCTTGGTATTAATATAATTTCTCAAGGCGTCGGCAGGTCGTTGCAAATTAAAAGGCTCTTTTTAATTACAGGTCCAATTAATGCCATTCCTTTGTGGCGTTCGAACAAGCGTTGTGATATTTTACACTGCTGAGGTCAAGTAGATTTTAACTGGTTTCTAATGCCTTTTGCTTGTCTATTGTGTACCGCAATGTACGAACAGTAAGGGAAATGTATTCACGTACCACCGTAGAACCCTGTCGCAATTGACAGACTGTCGTCACACAAACTCGAGTGGTATGTCACCTTATTGCGATAGGGTTCTACGGTGGTACGTTAATACATTCCCCTTACTGTACAATCAAAAACTTTAATTGTTGAGCCGTTTAGGTGTCAACTAATTTTGTTTTTTTATAGTTAAGCTATGAAGTGTCCAGTACAAAGTGAGCTTTAAATGGCTCAACAATTAAAGTCCGTGAATGTACGTCAGAGGGATGATCATGTAACGTTTCGAACGTAGGTACGTAGGACAACTCCACTGTCATTTTTCCGTACTAAAAAAGACATTAAGATCTACCTGACGCGCGTATAAAGCGTTACGTGATCGACCTGCTGGTATATATAAATGTCGTTTTTGTATGGGAAAATTACACTTAATGTACGTAACGACGTGTGGCAGCGTGAATCGCGTGCTGTAAAGCTGTCAATTTTTCAAAAGTTCAAATTAGGATATAATGATATTTGTAACCATCAAATCATCCCCTAAGGGAGTGAAATGGGGGCATTGATTATTTGTATGGAGGTACTATTTATATATTTATTTATTTGTACGGGATATTCTGTTGGTGTCCCGTAAAATAAAATAAATAAAATAGTCCATAATTTAAAGGTTTACTTTTACTTGGGTTCACCTACCTATAACCTGCACCTATACATGCACGGCATGCACCCCAATTACAGGTGAACACAATTCGCAAATATAATAATCACGCATAATGTAAGCTAGTTAAAAGGAGAGAACCAAAAAATTAAAATAGCTCTTTATTAATCTAATAGGTACCTACTATATAAACGAGTTCCAAAAGTTAAATTATTTTAATTGATGTTGTACCTCGTATTTTTGTACAAAGGCGCGCAGGCCACTTTTCAACGGTACGTATTTACATAAAGTGGCCTCTATTGGGCCATAAGAAATTACGGAAATACAGTACAAGATAGCGTTGTACCGATACTTTTAAAGGAGTGCGCTAATAACAAAAAATGAGTGACCATACTTTTGTCATTTTGAGGAAACCGCTATCGGTTTTTTGTTTAATATCCTTGAGTTGTATGCTGAAAGCATTTTCTAGCATAAACTTTCTTGCTAGATTATTCTAGCTGCCGTACTTTTAGACTGTAGATTTTATGCTGCAAAGTTTTTTTCGTAGATAGATCTCTAGATGCGACAGAAAACTGATTCGTGTAACTAAGTCCAAGTGTTTTTCTTCAAACGTTGCAAGAACCAATATACATAGAAACTTTTTGTCTCGTCTCGCCTTTTTAGAAAAAAGCCTTTCGAAAGTCTACATCTGAAAAACTATTCATAACTGACCTGCGCTAGCCTGTGGCCTATTTTATAACTTACCTGCGCCAGCCTGGGCCTATTTATAACTGACCTGCGCTAGCCTGTAACCTATTTTATAACTTGCCTGCGCTAGCCTGTGGCCTATTTTGTTAAGCTACGGCATACAGACTCAGAAATGTATGTTCAATTGTCATGATCAGCTGTCAATCGTCAAGTCGCGAGGATGAGTCCTTGCAATTTTCACAGCATTTGGAATGTAGTATAAGAGCAGACCTATTTGAAATTAAGAAGATTTAATCGAGTATACAGCAACATAGAATACTAATAGGTATATTCACGGCCACAGGTCATCCATAAGTAAAAACAATGATTTCAGTGAAAAACCTATTTAATCAAAGTTGCCCCCCGAATCAAAGTAACCCCATACCATATCTTATACACCTAAATTATAACGGGACACAGGCCTTGAACTGTTTTCTAATTTGAAATAAGCTCTCAAAACTTGTGACCATTAATTATAACAAGCACAGGCCCATTTTTTATGCTCATATCACGTTCCAGTAAAAAAACATCACATTTAAGTGCTATTTTTGCTTAAAAGCCTAACGAGGGACAAAGTAAACAAGCAATTCAGTTAAATTAACGTTCTTCAACATTCGCAGCTTCAAACGCCAACATTTAAAATAATACCTAATCCTAGTTGTTAATTTCTCCACAAAATTACTTTGTAGTTGTTAAGAGTGTAAGATTTATTTAAACGTTTGGTGAACGCAATTAATTAATTAATTAAATTTAATAGAAGCCAAAGCTTTGATAATATTCTTGATAGTTTGCGAACTTATTTAGATTCCCACAAATTGAAAGTTGCGTGGTATTAAGTCCTTAAATTAATAATATTAATAATTCTAAAACCTTTTCTGTGGCGCTCCTTAAAATCGAACTGGAAATCGCAGACCGATGGGTTACATCAGCTTTGAGACTAGTAAAAGCAAAAAGAACATCTACTCGTTTATTTGTCTTGACAGTAATAAGCAGGTATTGGAACCTTCGCTCCTTCGTCCACTTGACTTTTAATTAGTCTGGTTGGTATCTAATTTGAAATCGGAAACTTTTCTGTAATAGGCATGATGACTCATGTTAAAATTGATACCATAGTGGTGCTAAATGGATAGTAAACCATCAAATTCTTGTAAGAAAGTATAAATTAAAAACTATAGTTAATATATTAAAAATTAAGAAAAAAAAACATTTTTTTAAATCTAAAAGTGTAAATTTAAAGCTACCAATAGAATCCTTACGCTTTTATAGAAACAAAATTGTACGACAACTATGGACCTAAACGCGACAAAAACAGCAATTTATTTTTTGGGATACCGCCAGCGAAGTCAATCTTTGTCACAATTTTTTTGGTTTGGTTATTTATGTTCTTTAATTGTAGTTGCTCCAATACAAACATTTGTTCCTCTCCAAAAACTGGTTCGAATGGCATCGTGAAAAAATCTTAGTCGGCCTATTACGAGTATGAGTCAGGTGTGTACTAATTGCGTGAGTAAATATATTTCCATTTGGTGACTGACGTTATTACATATGAAAGAGGAAGAAATTTCTTGTATAATATTTTGTATTGAGTGTTGAACTCTCGTTACTCAGGACCATGCGGCGGAAAAAACACTTATCCTGAAGAAAAACTTCCGAAAGGTCCAAAACATGTTTCCACTAGTAAATACGTTTTAACGTTACTACTAGCATAATTATTGCTTGATTAATGGTAAAATATACCGTAAATTTCAGTTGCAATGTATTTTATACATAAATCGAGTAGTTAGGTATAGAGATTATCTGCAAGATATAAACTTACACCATAAATATAATTAGTTTCCTCTATGCTTACACACATTACTGATTTATAATATTACTTAGTATAAATGTAGTTAAAAGTTGAAGATGATAGCCTATATTATTTAAAAACATTGTTGAAAGTTCTACTGTTACGTTAATAACTTTGAGTTTGAGCTGAAACTAATTCAAATGTAATTAAATAACTCGGATACGCGAATAGTTGAGAATTTAAAGTTTTTAATTTGTTGAAATTATATTAAGGAGTCATTTCGGAGCATGCGAATCAAATTTTATTTTGATTTTAATATGTTTCACCCGCAAATTCTGATACGTTGTCCTACTAATTCCTACTTCCTACTAATACAGCGCGCTGTGACTTTCATAAGAACATTTATTTTAACACGTTCGTTGCCAAGCCGAAAATGCAGAACTTATATGGATGGCCAAAAAAAAAAAAAAAAATTGGTAATACCCTTCCCTAGTGGCCAAAGGAAAAATCAGAAGCCAATACGCAACGGCCGCAATTTTGTGGCTCGGACAATTTTGTATGCGATCATCACACGAACTCGCGTGAGCGGCCACTACGTATACAGCCGCTTCACGCGAGTTCGCGTGAAATGGCAACCAACGTGTTAAGGGCTAAAAGTATAAGCCCGTTTAAAAAAAACTTCTTTTTTTTTCATAAAAATTAATTCGGCCCGCAATGTATTGGTAACAAAGCTAACAACTGACAGTAACTAGCTCTGCCTCTCTGAAACGTCAAGTGAATGTTAGCAGTACATTGCTGCTCGAGAAAATTTTAAAAATTAATAACTCTCCATTAGAAAAGGTAATTGTTATATTTTTTCGATAAAACGGTTCACAGCACTGAAAGTTATCGTTCCTTAAAATAAATGTTCTTATGAAAGTCACACGCTGTATTATAAATGTGAAAGTTTGGAGTGGACAAGAACGACTCAACAGATTTAGATAAAATTTGGCATAAAGATAGTTTGTTACCTAGATTAAAAAATTAGATTGTTTTTATTAAAAAACAACCCGTAAATGTACGAAAGCCAATATGGGAGTTCGGGAGAGGGGCAGTGCTAATATGTTCATTTTTGGGGCTTGATGTGCTTCATCACTGAAGCGAGTGCGAAACACATTGAAAAGCTATTGAGACGTAAACTAATTTTGATTCGATTTCTCCCGTTTATTTCTGCGTTTTATTAATATCATAGTCGAGAAACTTGCTATCGTATTTTCCAGGGACAAAGTGCGATGAAAACCTACTCCGATCCATAAGGACGTATATTAATATAACTTTAATGTATATATACGTCTTTTTGGACGGACAAAGTAGAATAATAAAATAAACGCCGTGCCAGCAACGCACGCCTTCTAGATAAAGAAAAATAGGGTGGCCATGATTAAAAGCATGGTCCTACGGCGTAAGAATATTTTGTATTATATATATCTGCAATAATTTACCAGAAAGCCTTAAGTCGTCAGAAGGGGCACAATTTAAAAGGAATCTGAAGGACTGGCTGTTATGCAAATGTTTCTATGACCTAAATGAATATTTCGTGTAATTATGAATGCCTATTGTTACATATCCGTTTTTATTGAATTCAAATTTTATCCTATCATTATTTTGTACGTCCGAAATGGGCAAGCTGTTGATACAAATTATTTTATAACATGTTATCACAATGTACACAGTTTTGACAATAAATATATCTTATCTTATCTTATATATTGTGTCCCACTGCTGGGAAAAGCAGTCTGTGCTAGTACTTATTTGCCAATCCATATAAAGCGTGTGGGTAAGTGACACAAAGAGAGCTTACAACGCCCTCCGCGTTTAATACAATAACGCCTTCAGGGTGCTGCTGCGGCTGCCGCGATACTGCAGCGCCTCGGGCATGTTCGCGGAGGCGCGCGTGGACTGTTTTTACATCATGCGCAAGAGGGTGGCCTCGGCGGCGCCCTGCTGGCGGTCGTCGCCGACCGTATTGACGGTCCATCTATGAGACACTTGCAGTCATTGCATGCACCAGTGTCTCATATCATTTAATTATTTATTATGTTACTTACACTTAATTTAATTTAACTTTATAATATTATTATTTCATGTTTTTAGACCCTTATGTGTTATGGGCATACGTCGGACTCCAGCGGGCATTTTCGTGGCATGTCAGAATAATAGGTAAGGTTCGCAAATCAATCAATTCACTTTCGAGTATTTGTACTTAGTATTTGGTACCTAGTATTTATAATGTGAATTTATAATAAAAAATATCATAGAAACTAACTGCGTTATTTATAAACGAACTTGGACTACACATAGGTAAGTCAAAATGGCGAAAAAGTTCGTTTGGCTTTATCCGTCACTCAGACAACTGCAGCTGTGAGAAAGGAACAAAACACAAAATGAGTTAACTGGGCAATGTCAAGTTCTATGAACACGGCTCTAAGGCTGTACGTTAGTTAGGTGTTTTTTTTTTTTAATCCTTTAAATTTGTAATAAAAATAAGATTGAATAGTCTGTGTTATATTTGATTTAATTTGATTAGACGGCACTCTACCAACAAATATAAGTATGAACAACAGTCATAATGACGCATGTCAGTTATTTATTTGTTTTTAAGTGGCCACTAGTGGGCTATCAGTCATCACTTCAAAGAGTATTTACACATAAAGATGAATAAATGATAACGGGTAACTAATTTAATTAACTATGTTACAAACTCTAGGTACATTATAATACTCGTAAGTTAAGATTTTTTTGTAAACCTTACCTTGCCCTCAAACTTCCCCCTATAGTCCGACGTATGGTTATGGGGCCAAAAACATGAAATAAATGAAATTGATTGATTGATAAATGTATCAAGGTCGTCCCGCCACTCGTTATCGCTATAGGCCTGCACGTTTTTTGGTGGAATAGCAAAAAAATATTGTTCCTGTAACATAAAATCCTTTTTTGTCTTTTTTGTAAAATCCTTCTCCTTGTGTTTTACTAGCAAGCGTGTACTTGCAAGAGGGACGAATATTTGTCCGTCGTCAACGCGATCATGCTAGATAGGCTGGAAAACATTTCACCATATTATAGTTTTTCTAAGTCTAAACTGACATCACTGAGGCGTTTTGACAAATCACAAAAAACCCTTTCGTCCAGTACTAATAATTTAGACATGTAAAATTACTGCTTCATTTCACTTATTGAATAACAATCATCATCATCATCATCATCATATCAGCCGAAAGACGTCCAATGCTGGACATAGGCCTCCCCTAAAGAGTGCCACAATGACCGTTCCTGCGCCACCCGCATCCAGCGGACTCCAGCGACCTTTACCAGGTCATCAGTCCACCTTGTGCGGGGCCTACCCACGCTGCGCCTTCCGGTACGTGGTCGCCACTCGAGAACCTTTCCGCCCCAATGGCCATCAGTTCAACGTGCAATGTGCCCCGCCCACTGCCACTTAAGTTTAGCGATTCGGAGGGCTATATCGGTTACCTTGGTTCTGCTGCGGATAGCCTCATTTCTGATGCGATCACGCAGAGATACTCCCTTAAAGTAATAAATAATAAAAGTAATAAAATAATAACAATCACTTAAATTTATTTCATGTGTATACCTAGATATTTTTCTAGCAGGAACAACATTTGTTTAGTGCTTGCCACAATAAAAATATCGACAATCCTGTTATCGATAAGTACATACTACTTCAACGACAATACGTACATACAACCACAGACATATATTGGCTATCTACCTAGACGCCGCGTGCACCTACACTGTAACCTTATACAGAGACAAAGTTTTTTTTTGGGACCAAAAATGGGTTTGGGAAAAACTACATGTTGACATTCTGCGTCGATTTTAAAGACAATTTCGGTGTGTGTGTGTGTGTGTGTGTTATAAAGTAAAGTAGGTGATAATTAATTCAGTGACACGAAGAAAGAAAGTTACGAAAGTATTGCAAATTGTTTTCTGAAGTATGTAAAATGTATGGGCATGGCTACACGCTCTCCCTTCTCCACATTTGGGTACTCTACTGGACAATGACTCGTTGCGGGTGGCCGTGGCTCTTCGCCTGGGCTGCGATGTTTGTGAACCTCATGTATGCATCTGCGGCGCTATGGTGGAGAGCAACGGTCATCATGCTCTGAGTTGTTGTCGGTGCGCAGGAAGGTTCCCACGTCACCATGCCCTAAACGACATTGTTCGGAGGGCACTTGTGTCGGCGAATGTGCCTTGTGTGCTGGAGCCTCCAGGCCTTAACCGATCTGACGGTAAAAGGCCGGATGGTTTGACCTTGGTGCCCTGGCACAAAGGTAAGAGCCTGCTCTGGGACGCCACGTGTGTAAGTACTTTTGCTGCTTCGCACATTAGTCGCACCATGCGGGCGCCTGGAGCTGCGGCTGAGCTGGCGGCGGTGCGGAAGCGGGACAAGTACTCAGTGCTTGCAAGTTACTTATTTGTTCCGCTTGCCGTGGAGACGACTGGGTGTTGGTGCGCAGAGGCCAAGACCTTTTTTACTGAAGTGGGTCGTCGTCTGCAGGAAAGAGGACTGGATCCCCGCTCTGGGTCCTTTCTGGTGCAAAGGTTAGCCATAGCTGTTCAGCGCGGCAATGCGGCTAGCGTAATGGGCACCTTTGCACCAGGAGGGACGCGGGGCGGGTTGTTTGATACTTAGTTTTAAGTTTAGTTTAATTAGTTGTAATTATTGTAAATTGGTTTTTTGTACTTCTATTTATTTTTTGTTGTATTACTTGTGTTTAGTATGTAAAATATAAATAAATTGATAGTTTTATCATCAATATTATTATCAATTTTTTAACGCACCCTATTACCCTATATATATTTGTATTTATTTACCTCTATGACGTTGAAGTGGTACTTATCGATAACAGGACTGTCGATGTTTTTATTTGTCAATCACTTACAATAAGTCGTTCGTGCTAGAAAAATATCTAGGTATATTCATGTGTGTAAAGCCTTTTTCAAAATGAATTCTCGCAAGCAAAACCCGATTCCAATTATATTTCTGGAATGAATCCTCTGTGATGGAGTCGAACGAAAATGAGACTCGCCTGATAGTGTCCCGCGTTTCCGGAACTGATGGCCACAGTACTATCAAAATTATGTGTGTTACAGCGCAGTGACTCAAAGGAAGATAAAAATAATTCCGCATCGGTGAGCTCTTCACATCATACTGTAAGGGACCCTTCATACTGGATTTCATTTTTAGGGTTCCGTAGCCAAAACAGAACCCTTATAGTTTCGTCATGTCCGTCTGTCCGTCTGTCCGTATGTCACAGGCATTTTACTCGAAAACTATAAGGTATATTTGAATAAAATTTTGAGGATAGGTGTATTTTGTTAGCCGCTACATAGTTTTGTAATGAAAATTACTAAAAAAAATGTTTTAGGGGTGCACTCCATACATAACATTAAAAGTCAATTTTTTTTTTCATCATGAGCTCACTTGTGGCACATGAATCGATAGGCCTTTTAAAATAAATATAAGGTTTCTCGGCAATTTTTTTGATTAAGTGAATACAGTCAGAGATAATCGCCCAGAAAGTCACTAAAATTCTGTCCCCCCTCTAATTTTTGAACGGTGTATTTTAAAAATATGAAAAAAATAATGGACACAAGACTTATTAAGTTCATTCACCGAAAATTGTTTTGAATAAGGTCGGATGAAAGGTTTTCGAGATATTGCTGAAAAGCTGCCTCCCTCAAAGAAAAAGACGTAAGTGCCGTAAGATTTCTATGACGATAGGACCTTTTTAATAGGCACGGAACCCTTCGTTTTGCGTGGTCTGACACGCACTTGGCCGGTTTTTACTAGCTTTAATTGCATTTGTTAGACGTTTACCTGAAAAGTGTAAATTCCTTGTAGCATATTACCGATTCGCATTTCTTGCCTGGATCGTATATTTTTATATAGCCGATATTGTTAGTAGCATTTTACCTCGATCGTTTATTATGCTGTATTTTTTTACCTCGATAGTCTATTTTTATACAAGCAAATATTTTGCAACGCATTTTACCTCGATCGCGTATTTTGCTCTAGATTTTTGCTTTGAACGTTTATTTCGTTATAAGTCATTATTTTTAGTCGCATTTAACCTCATCTGAGTGTATCAAAGGAGTTTACTAGTTCAGATAGTATCGAGGAAATAACACTGTGAAATAAAACTACACCGAAGAAACGCGTTTGAGAAATAAAACTACAGAGGTAATGCAAACAATAAATAACGCGTTAAATAATACCGCGTTGCAAAAAAATAAAAATCGAGGTAAAATGCGATTAAGACACTGCATGAAAAATAATACATTGCGAATTTTTATATGTCATGTGAACAGCGATGAGAAAAATGCTTAAAGTACCATTTTAGAATTTTTTGCTATCGAAGTGAAATGCGAATCGGTAATACGCTACAAGGAATTTACGTTTTTGAGGTAAACGTAATAAATAGCAATTGCGCTGGTTTGTATGCAAGTTGTCCTTACTTTGCAATTTTCAGCCACTTGTCAGTATCCGATTGAACTCAAATTTGGTATACTGTGTCTTAACTCGCCGAGTACAGTTGGCATAATAAAAGCCGGTATTTAAAATCAAATTATTTACAGAAACTTATTATATTTAGCAGTTTCATTTTGACCGATGTTGAAGTTGTTACTGATTTCTATTTCTTTTGTTTGGAATTTGTAAAATAATGAAGATTCATACATACAATGGAATACAACGTTGAAAATTAGTGTAAGGTGTAGTCAAGTGTAGAAATATGGGTACTATACAACTTAGGTACTCATAATATGTCCTATCGCTCTTATGTCAGTGGATTAATGTTTCGGTACATATTTATGAGAGGTGAGGTGAGGTGGGTGAGGTTTTTATTTATTGATACATATTTTTGCACTTGATTGTACCTACTAACTACTTAGTTCCTTCATCATCATCATCATCACATCAGCCGAAAGAGTGACAAATTGACCGGTCCTGCGCCACCCGCATCCAGCGGACACCCGCGACCTTTACCAGGTCATCAGTCCACCTTGTTCCTTAGTTCCTTGGTAAAATATAAATAAAGAAAAGAGTAAAGAAAAGAAGACATTTATTCACTACACAAAAGACACACAGAGACAAAGGAGTAGACATACAATACAATTGACACATATTGTGTGTCTTCGCGGCAGTGAAACGGTCGCTGTCTCAGCATTGTGCCGAGGTGTCAGACAGACACCTGCAGCGCTGGTTTTCAGACAGCACCGCAAGTGGCCCACGGAACGTACCAATATTAAATTTAAATTCATTTTAATCTGATTCTCAAAATTTCTCGCTCTTAAACTCTCAGTTATGCGTTATCGCAAGATATTTTCATGTCATAAATTGACAATATATCAAAAGCGCGTTCCCGAAGGCCCCCTTAAATTAATTCAGAGCGGTGTAGAATCACCCTAAGAAATTATTTGATGCCCCATGTAAACTCGTTCAAACACTCGTAAAATGGATCGGAACTCCCAATTTTATTGCTTCAATGCTTGATTTATATCGAATGTCACCGACGAAGAATCAATAACGGGCGTAACTCTTGTATTATATTTCCTGCTTCCTATTTTTACAATAAACCTTTATTTACTTCACCTGTTATGTAATATAACTGTATACACGGTGCCCGTGAGCATTGCGAGAGATTTTAACAGGATATTCCTGACTATATTTTAAGTTAAAAAGTGTTAATTAACGTCGAGTAAATTCGGTTCGGTTTTAGAGATATTTCCATTTTTGTGTAAAAGTGTTGTAATGAAATCTCCAGTATGAAACACCTTTAGGATTGCGACGTTGCGAGACTTAACCATTTACTTTGACAGCTTGTCCTAAAGACACGTTTTTACTAGATTAGCAATTATTGTGTATGAAAATAAGAAAAAATTAAAAATCATAATTCGACCTAGCTTCATATAACATTTATTACTCCTTATAGCCTCAGGAATTCGTGATTAAAATCTCTCGCAATGCTCACGGGCACCGTGTATTGTTACATAACAATGAAGTTGATTCTTGCATGTCGAATTTCACTCACTTCATTCTTAGTCGTGTCGATTTGAAACTTTACTAAACGAGCGAGCGAAGCGAACGAAATTGTCCTTTTCAGCTTGGGCCAAACTTCTTTCGTATGTCCGGATGTCCCGCTGTCCCGCTGTTCTCCTCTACAGGTCGCACTTTTCAACCGATTCTCGTGAAATTTTGAGACCAGGTTCGTTAATTAGGTACTTTCCAAGGTAAAAATATACAATTGTATTTGGTCCGTCAGTTAGATTATCAAAAAATATTGGACACGTATTTTTTTGTTTGTCAATTAAACAAAAAATGTCGAAGATATCCCGTTAAAGTTCCGCGTGACGTCACACTATGGCAAAAAGTGTACCATAATGTGACGTCAAAAGGTGGAACTTTTCAATTATTAATAGTATCTATATACCCTGGAGTTATATCTGGAATGGCAACCTAATTTAATGGACATATTCGACTCTAAAAAAGTCACGATCGCGTGGCCAACCTTTTAAGCCGCGTATCCACTCCAGCCTCGGGCCGAGCGGCTGCCTCGGCCCGAGGCAGAGCAAGTGGAGACGCTGCCTCAACCTGAGGCACGCCGCGCCACGAGGCAAATTCTCTGCCGCGGCTCGAGCCGTATCTTGTCGGTTTTTTGGCGCGCTCAAAGGTGCCTCAGTCCGAGGCATGCGCTTAGTGGAGACGGGTGTGTTGGCCTCAGGTCGCAATCGAAGTTGTGGATCAAGTCGAGGAGACACGCCTCAACTTGAGCCGCAACGTGCCTCGAGCCTTACCTCAGAGTGAGCGGCCTCGGTTTGCCTCAAGTCGAGGCTGCTCGACCTGAGGCTGCTTAAGTGGATACCCGGATATTGATAGATTTCTTCGTATTAGTTTGTTTATATAAGTGAGAACCTGTAATTGACTATATAGTTTTAATATTGTTGTATATAAACATGTTGCTTTGTTGGTTTTCCATGTTATAAATAAATAATGAAAATTATATATCAAACCAATAGTTACGTCGTTTCAAACTGACCTGCTATTTTTATCACGTCATTGGCAAACAAACGTACGGCTCACCTAATGGTAAGCGGTCACGGTAGCCTATGAACGCTTGCAACTCCAGGGGTGTCACATGCGCATTGCCGATGCTATGTTTTATTTTTACTGCGGTCAATTACAATCTCCACTCATGAATAATGTAGTAATGTAACGTCCCCAACCTTTAAAATACGCTCTGCTTTGATATGTATCGAAAGATCACCAATTCAATACGATCGCTTCTAGACATACGACGTTAAATTTGAGACACATACTGCTCTCAAACATTATTGATTTTGTAATGCAATGTTCTGTGATATTTTTGAATCAACCAACTATAAGTACCTATAACAGAACTTTAATTATCTGAAATGGTAAAAACGTTCATTTATAATGATGTAAAATAATTGGTATACTATTTCTCAGTCTTAATTGGTAAGGTAGAAGTGCTAGTGCCCGACATGTCAACAGAAAATACTTATTTGTATCACGATATTATGCTCATTTAAGATGTATTAAACAGTTTCATACGGTTCGGGTGACGAGGTATTTACTCAAGTTACTGATATGGAATTCGTTTCATATGGTGATCTTATAAAAAATCCTGATAATATAAGTATTAGGTAATCAATCCGAATGTACGAGTAAATGGCAGGCGGTTATGCTGGCAGTCCCAATAGATGTCATTTCAGTACAAATGTCATGAATGACAGACTGACATTTATTCTGACTTGAAGGTTTAACTCATTATCCCAATTGATGGCAGCTGGTTTTAACAAATATGTTCATAACTTATAAATAAGTTATTTGTCTTGCAATTGTGATAAGAAATATTGAAGTCACATAAGGTAACTTAAAAATGATGTCGTGATCAATCTTAGTTTATTATTCGCTAGTTAAATTATATTCGTCCAGTACTAGTACCGCGTCGGGCACGAGTACTTCTACCTTACAACCAGCAAATCTCCAAAAAATGGTTGGCAAACTTTGAGGGACAACTTAAATAGGTAGGTACGCGTAATTTACATCTATAGTTTTACATTAATACCTTAAAAGAACGCTAATTAAACTAGTAGAGTAGAGACGCAATTTCAAAAGCGTTCATGTAATTATTAATACAAACGGCGACGCCAATAATAATTTTTTGTTCAATGCTGGAGACTTTTGGTGATAGCTGGCCAGACTAAGCGTATGATATCCCTTTGTCCGTCGGTGTTGCTAGCAGCCTACGAAAACAAAAGAAAGAACAGCAGAGCAAATAAAAACACAACAAAGAAAACGAAACCCAAATAAAGAAACGAGGGGAAAATAAATGGTCATGACATACATCAATGCTTGAGTCTTCAGTAAATACTCGTAGTCAATATCTTTAAGTGGTCTAGGGAGGGAGTAATTATTATATGTATATCGTGTACCGTCGCTAGTGCAGAAAATAATGAAAGGAAAGTACTTATTTTCAGATAGCCACAACTCCCGCCATATCTACTAATTATTGCCATAATCATGTAAAAGAATGGTTGTATGTAAAGTCGGTTTACAGATGATAATTTTACATGATAACGTCATAAGAAAACATTGATGAAAAATTGTATAACACATTTACTCATTTATCGTTAGGAATACTCCTGTTTCGAATAAAATAGTCGATCTAATTTTGTTTCCCCATACAAACTTTGGACCCCCATTTCAGAGGGTGAATTTTGAAAAATCCTTTTTTAGTGCATCCTTACCTTATAAGGAACCTACGTGCCAAGTTTGGAATCTCTAGAACCAGCAGTTTGGGCTGTCCGTTGATATGTCAGTCAACGCAACGGGACAATGAGTTACACTTTTTCGTGCATGCAGCCGGCGTTCATCGATTTATAAGACGTTAACACGTCAAAAACAGTCAAGTGCATGTCTGAATCGCGCATCAAGGATTCCGTACAAACTGTTATATAAACCATAACACGACCCCATTCATTTTGGTAAAATCTTACCTGCGCATAGTACAAGTTGCGTAGGTACACGACGTAGCGTCATCTATGGGTACATTGTGTCACTAATAAAACTGTCAAACATTTTCAGGTATATTTTTTACTTAGAGCATACATAACTGGAGTAGCCTTATGTCGTATTTGCGTACAAAAATGCCGAATTTTGCGGGGGCGGGGGGAGCATCATAGGGTATTGAAACTCAATTGTACATTGAAGCTTGAAGTGGTTGAGCGCTTATAATGTCATGTTCTGTAAAGCAACATGCGGGCATTTTTATGATCAGTGTTCTCTTGCGAGGCGATTTTGAGAATGACCATTAATCGATTGTGAAATTGTCTTTGAATGATTTTTTGCACATTGTGCAAGGTTTTCTACAGAGGGGTAAGTTACTCAAAGGGTAGTTCAGTTACGTATGCTCTAATATTTTTTATCACGTGAACTGATTTCGATTTTCTGATAAAGACGGAGGCCAATGAAGGAACAATAAAACATTATTACTATTTGATATTTATTATATGCAATCGGGAATTTTTATTATTGTACGCGAACTCAAGCGCACGTACTCGTATTCAGAGGCATCTTGCGATGCGTTGCAAACAGCAAACACGATAAGACCGTGCCAAATGTGCTCGTATCGCGAAGTTTGTACTTTATAGATGTAGTTGGCGTTCGCTGCTTCATAACGAAAGGCGAGCAAATAGCACGGAAACTATTGCATACGGCTAATGACTTTATTGCTTGCTAGCTGCACGCGCGGCTTTTCCCGCGTATAACGAAAATCGGAAGCAGTGTGATAAAATATAGCTTCTGCCCACGGCTTCTTCCGCGTGTAACTCGTTTGTATCGTAGCGTATTTATACTTTCACCCCATTTCACCCCCTTAAGTGATGATTCCCGGGATAAAAAGTATTCAATATATTCATCCAGACCATACACTATATGGGAGTCCGCTGGATGCGGGTGGCGCGGGACCGGTCAATTTGGCACTCTTTAGGGGGGCCTATGTCCAGCAGTGGACGTCTTTCGGCTGATATGATGATGATAATGATGATACACTATAATTTTGGTATATATGTATACCAAAATTCATCTTAATCCGTTTAGCCGTTTTTGCGTGATTGAGTAACAAACATCTAAACATCCAATCTTTCGCGTTTACAATATCAGTAGGATATTCATCCAGTCTAGCTAGCATGGTCACATTTATGTCAGACATACAGCATTTGTCCGTAATAAGCAAAGTATGTTAGTGCGAGAAACCACATTATGGAAATACGAAGTACTGTACTGTCCGGTTGGGGCAGATATTTGTATGATGAATACGAATGTTTGTTCTCGAGTCTTGGATGTTTAATATCTATTTAAGTATGAATTTATCTATATAAGTATGTTTATCCGTTGTCTAGTACCCATAGTACAGGCTTTGCCTAGTTTGGGACTAGATCAATTGGTGTGAATTGTCCCACGATATTTATTTATTATTATTACTGTACAACGATCAACAGAAAAACTGTTCCGACAGTTTTGTGAGACCATGGTTGAACGAGCGATCGAAAATTCTTTCTTATGTCCGAATTTCCGGCTGTCCCGCTGTCCAGCTGTCCAGCTGTTCTCCTCTGCAGATCGCATTTCTCTCACTTCATGAAGATCTCGAAACTCGTGAAGTTTTGTATGCAGATTCAATAAAATTACGTAAAAAAATGACGATTCAATTTTTAGAAATTATAAAAATAATAAAACGGGCAGATTGAGGTCTGTCACACAAACAACCCTTTTTGGAGGTACCATAGATACCGACTTACCCATTCGAGACCACGCATTGCTACGTGTGCTACGCCGTAGCGCGTAGCAGCGGTTTTCTGCTCTGCCTGTAGCCGAAATCGCACGTAGAGGCACGACACATATGTTGAGTCACTGGCCTTGAATGGACACATTCAGTGCGCGCTTCGCTCGTAGCTGACGTTTTCCTTGTATGTAGCGAAAAGCGACTACGGCGTAGGGAAGCATACGTGTCGTGACGGGCCGGGAATGGGTTAAACGGTAGACCAATAAAATCGAAACACTGCCCTTTTATAAGTTACTACTGTGGTGGCAAATAAGCGTACGGCCGTACGTAAGCAGTAACCGACCGCAGCCTATGGACGCTTGCCTCTCGAGGAGTGTCACCAGCGCGTTGCCAACCCTAAATGTGTACTACCCAACTATGATCATATCCAGTAAGCATCATAAAACGTCACATATAAGACCCCGTATTCCGCCGTATTTCCATAATATTGCATTAAGTTAAACTACGAACCGTATCTTTTCATGAAACCACTATTGTGCTGTTGATAAATTGCACAAGACATATTCATTCAACTGTAGCCAAGTTTGAACTCGCGACTCTGGTCGTAAGTCTACGAGATAGTCATCTAACTCTCATTTTCAAAACGTCGTAAGTGCCTGGTGATTTGTAGTAAGATACGACGTTTTGTGCGAAACGATGCGCACTTGGAATAGAATACACAAATTAAAATAAATCGTCCGGCGTAGCGCTTCCGTAGCAGCTACGCTCGTAGGTTGTTCAACTTTGATTTGCTTTTTGTTGTTAAATTAGTTTCCTGAAGGGACTATTTGGCGTTGTGTTAGAATCGATTTGTATTTGTCGCTCAGGCTGGCTTTTGTCGTCCTGGGTTATCCCAATTGACAACATTTAATTATTTCAAGTGTGCCATTTTGTGATTTACTCGTAGTTCACTAGAAAAATGTTTTTTTAAGGGACACGTGTTTTTTCTTATTTCTCCCTGAATTGTAATTTTCATTCAGAAATATCAAATTGAAAAGTAGCGAATTCCAAGAGGTCGTAAGTAAATGATGACGTCAATATTACGGCACTGTATGGCAGCTTGCACATCTTTCATATGACAGACATAGTATTGACGTCACACACGGTTTAAAACACGTTTATACAATGTCGCGATTTTCTTAAAACGAGTGCGAAAAATAATCTGAAAACTACATTATTACGTTCAGGTAACATAATTACCGTAATGGTTTTAGATTAAGGCATTATTACGCATTTTTTTATTTTTTTTATTAAAAGTACAAAACAATTAACAATGTTATGTTACTCGCCAAACTGCGATAACAGTTTGTTGGCGAGACCGCGCTCATTTTAACTAGTGTTAAGTACCTACGTTAAAACTATGTTAGGTATGCTATGTGAACTACATATAATCTTAAACACTAACTTACACACTAAACATGACAATGCCTGAACACTTCACCCCTGCACTCAAAGTGCTATACTTTACAATTATTTATTTGTTTAATTATTTTTAACTGCAAGTATTCTTTTTTACATAGGTAAAGTATTTATGTAATTTTTCTAAAAATGTCTTTTTTATCTATTTTTTTATTCAACTTTGCTGCACTTTTTTTCTTCTCTTAACCAATCAGTCTCGTTATATATTTTGATATCATAAATATATTAGCTTTTTTACCATAGTAGTTTTTAGCAGAATTCTGTTTATATTTCTTTGCCCTTACATTTTAGTTTTATATTTATTTTGCGTTAAAACCTTATACTCATTATTAAAATAGTTTTCTACAGCTATCATATATTTTTAAAATGTTGTCAATTGCACCCTAAATGAGCCTACCTAATCCCAAATAAGTATGCCCAATTCAGTTCAACCGGATACCAAGTGGCTGAAAAAATGCACATTTTGAAGGACAACACTATGGCTCGGTTTTATCGAAGCGCTCTAAACAACCTAAACGAGCCCGTGGTCCGCTTCGGCACCTTATCCCAAGATTTGGCGTAGGCATTAGTCTTACTAGTAGTAATACAATTAGTCATCATCATCATTATCAGCGTGTAATCGCCCACTGCTGAGCATAAGCCTCTCTTCGAGTACGCCACTTCTTCGTACTAGACAACACACCTAAATTAGTATTAAATTCAAATGGAACATTTTGTTGTGAAATCCGGTTTACGTCAACTCATCTAGCAGTGGGCGAGTCACCGTCTGCCATAGATAAATAGTGGGACAGTTTTATTAGGCAGGCGTTCGATGCTTCATCCAATAGCCCAGCCACTAGTACATCATTTTCACCCAATAACCCGTTTCATTTAGATTCCATCAACCATCAACAGTCCCTATTCAGCCCAGCGGGTGTTGTCTCTGTGTGCGTCCCGTGACACGGGCAGGGACAGCATCCGCTCGGTGTACTCCTTGCATTTCATCAAATTGTCAATACGTGTTCTCTCAGTTGGTACTTTGTAGGTACCTAGCTCCACGCACGCCTCCCAGAGGTCCGGGACACCATTGTCCCGTGAGCGGAAACATAATAAATAATAAATATTATTATCGAACAATCTTACACAAATTGAACTAGTCCCATAGTTACCTCAATAAGGCTTTTGTTATGGGTACTAGACGACGATATATTTAACAGATATAAATACTTAAATACATAGAAAACGTCCAAGATACAGTAACAAATATTCATGCTCATCACATAAATATTTGCCCTTACAGGGATTCGTACCCAGGACATTCAGCTTTGTAGGCAGCGTCACTACCCACTAGGCTAACCGTTCGTCCAAAATTCGTCTAAAGGTCGCCGTGTTATGGCCGTACCTTTTTCTAAAATAAACATTTTTACGTTAAATATCAGATAAGTATTTAAATTCCAATTTGGTCGAATCCTGCTACAGTGGAATACAGTTGATTACAGTTTAATTATTCAACGCGTAAACCAACGGTAATAAAAATATTTATTAAAAGTGAATACAAGATTATAATTAACATTAACTAAGATAAATTAAAACTAAGTTAAATCTAAAAAACCGGCCAAGTGCGTGTCGGACCACGCAAAACGAAGGGTTCCGTGCCTATTAAAAAGGTCGTATCGTCACAGAAATTTTACGGCACTTACGTCCTTTTCTTTGAGGAAGGCAGTTTTTCAGCAATATCTCGAAAACCTCTGAACCGATCTTGTTCAAAACAATTTTCGGTGAATGAAATTAATAAGCCCTATGTCCATGAATTTTTCCATATTTTTAAAATACACCGTTCAAAAATTAGAGGGGGGGGGACAGAATTTTAGTGACTTTCGGGGTGATTATCTCCGACCCTATTCACTTAATCAAAAAAAATGCTAAGAAACCTTATATTTATTTTGAAAGGCCTATCGATTGATGTGCCACACGGGGGGTCACAATGAAAAAAAAAATGTTGACTTTTAGTTTTATGTATGGAGAGCACCCCTAAAAAAATTTTTTTTTGTCATTTTAATTACAAAACTATGTAGCGGCTAACAAAATACACCTATTCTCAAAATTTTATTCAAATACACCCTATAGTTTTCGAGTAAAATGCCTGTGACATACGGACAGACGGACAGACGGACAGACGGACAGACGGACAGACGGACAGACGGACATGACGAAACTATAAGGGTTCCGTTTTTGCCATTTTGGCTACGGAACCCTAAAAAGGCCCTCGAGGCATTGTACCGAGGATGCTGGCGGCATTTCCTCGCTGAATTGCAATGCTGATGCGTTGCACGAGAAAGCCGCCAGCTCTTCGGTCACCAGTTACATCGACAAGCGTTTCGCGATTTCTGCAAATGACTTATGCGCACTGGGACCCCATGGACCGAGGGTCTCGACGCCAAAGGGTACAAAGTCGTACTCTCTGCCGAGGCCTCTATATTTACCAACGGTTTAGATTCACAAGATTCTAGTTTATGTTACAACAGTTAGTAAGCCTTCAAAGGCCGGTTGTATCGACGGTTACTTCTACTATAACTACGTCCGAGTACCCATCTGTCACTATTTATTATGAGGCCAAGTAGCACCGTGCAGTTTACCTTTTGTAATACGGGTTATCCGATTAGTGTATCAGGTAACAGTATTGAGATATTCAATCAGATCTAAACTTGGGCTTCGGACATGATTGGAAAAGTTATTATTCTGCAAATGGTTCGTGGATCCAACAGGCTTTAAGTAATTGTTTTTGTCTTAATAAAAATTGATTGTTCCAGTAAACTTTACACACTTTTTATACACTTCAGAATATTAATGTCGTCGCCTGTGTACCTATTATTCATAACTCATGTCCATTCTGAATGTCTATTTTATATACTGGTGATGTATTTTATTGGATCTGTGTTTTCGGGGATGGCTATAAACTGGCATCTCTTACAGACTCTTCATCTTTATAATCGAACAAACGAGCGAAGCGAACGAAAAATTTTGTGAGCAGGTTCTCAATCCATTTTTTGTCCATACAAACTTGCGAAATTAAAAAAATAAGTTACACTGGCTCGCAAGAGTTCTTCAGCTTCAAGTACTATATTAGTATGGAAGTAAAATCATAAAGTGTACTTCTGTTAACCTGCATTTCGTAAGGTACAGGTTCGAATATATGTTATAAATTGGTAAGTCTTCTAATAGTGCCAACAGCATCCTGAGCATGGTCGCGAATAGGCTGGACCCGTACTTGAACCATTGCTGTCAGCTTCACGTGCTGTGATGTGTGTAGGTAGGTCTAAATAGCACTATGGACCCATACTTAGTTAATAAAATCTTATAACTAACACTAATATAAGTTCAAATTGTCCACTAACACAATGATTGAAAAATAAACAATATTTATTATTATTATGCTAGCGGACCCGGTTGTAACGAAAGTTATTTTTGTTGAAGCTGTAGCTTTGGTGTACCAAGCACTCGCCATCTGTCTCTATTTATCTGTGGCGAGGCCCGGTGGGACCGTACATTTAACCCGGGGATATTTTCTTCGTATTTGGGGACACTAATTAAAATTCGCTATACGAACGCATTTTAGACCATTCAAATGGTATTTTTGGAGAATCGTTTGGTATAATTAATAATTTAGGTCCTAAATTATAATAAAAATTCATAATAATTTAGGCGATACATAATAGTTTATGTTATGTTTCGCCATTTCTAATTTAAGACACCATGCGGCACATGAAGTTTTGAAATCATAATATGAAAGAGTGTGTATAATGTATTCACGTTCTCGAAATCGGCTCTAAAGACTTTGTGAGAGTTGGGATACGAGGAGTTTACAGGGGCAAAAAACCGATCTAGATAGCTCTCATATCTGGGGAAAATCGTTTTCTCCCTATTTTCTATATCCTCACCCGAGCTCCGGTCGCCCAGGTACTGTGTATTATCTTTATCCACGTGTCAAGCTAATAAGTCAGAAAGAGCAAGAAGACGTGTTGAAACGCGACTTCACCAAATTTTGCTCCAAGATAACAGCTTCAAACTCTTAATTTTCTTGGCATCTTTTCAGGGGTCGTTAGTGACGAGGTTATAAATCACTGTTTACCGTCGACGACCAAACTGGTTATAAAATTGTGAAGAAGAAAAATCCGCTTTGCTATTTTTCTATGTCAACCAAGTTGTCGAGCATAACGAAAGCATGCTGATATTTTTAAGCTGAAACAGCAAAAGAGCTTCTTTTTTGGAAGAATGCGTTGAACGTTCAAGATTGCGACCGGAGGGGTGATCACGTAACTTTTCTAACGCACGTTAGGACAACTCAACTGTCCTTTTCCCATACAAAAAATTACATTTAGATCTACCCGATCCACTTGCGGCTGCGCCTGTCTGTGTCACACAAAATGCGACTAACACACTCGTGCTTTTCGTTAGAGCAGGATTTGAATTTTCTAGCTCGTTCGTTTTATGGTTCCCTATTGGATTGCATATTTTTTTTGACATATTAGTGTTACGCATAATTGTTTTCGCCGAATTAACGATAAGCCCAATCATATTAAAGCATACATTTTTATGCGTAAAATGAATAACCACAGTAAGCATAATCATCAGAAAGACTAGTAGTAGATAGCATAAATACAAAAAGTCATAATAATGATTTGGCATCACTACAATAGGCATAACAGTTTTGTCCTAAAAAATGGTTTGACATGACATGATTTTTGTACTTACCTAAATATTGCATGAAATGACATGATTTTTAAAAGGCGCATTAAAAAAAAACCTATCACAAGAAGACTAAGTTGGGAGCTACGCTGCGCTTTGCTCCCGCCTTAGCCTTTTTAACCTAATAACATTAGAGTAGGTTTTGTTTTAGAAGATTTTACTCGCTTGCCCTGAAAAGTAGCCTGAACAGAGAATACCAGCTACCTGTAGTAAGTAGATAGGTAGGTAGGTTTCTACCTACCTGGAGTGGCGCCTGCCTGCCTGTCATTTGGTCTGTAGTCGCGAGTCATTAAATTATGGTTAATAAAACATATAACAAATAATTAATAGCCCAAACAATAATATGCATGATGTGTATTAAGTCGAAAACCAATTAGTCCAACTGTAATTATACTAAAAGCGTAATATGCGAAACATTTAGTAGGCCAAAATATTACTATGCGACGGTACTATTATGCCAATACAAATTATGCCAAATCAATTATGCGAAACTATAATAGTCTAAAAATAATTATGCCAACGAAGGGAATCCCTATTTTTTTTTAGATAGAATTCCTTATTTAATAAGAACTATTATTGTAAACTTTTCAGTATACAGGTATTCATATCAGTTTGTTGATTTTGCTCTTGTGTGCAGTGTCGTAACAATTTCTCTCCCAATATTTTCCTTAGGGTGCGCGAAAGTGACGATGTTAAGCCATCAGTCAATGTCCGTGCTACCGGCCCCTTGATTCATGACCGCCCCGCCTAACTTCGCCGGTTGCATATTGATACAACCCTTCTTTCAAGGGCTTCCCTAAACTTATGCAAGCCTTGCGCTTACTTGCTTTCGAAAAGTTATTATGACGTTAAATTGTATAAGAACGCTTGGCAGTTTTAGAAGCGATCCGCTGGATGGCGTTCGGCATGCATCTCTCCGTGACTGATTTTGTTTATCAATATAATTATATTCGTAATACTCTTTTGATATATCTGTGGGTTCTCGAGTGGCGACTACGTACCGGAAGGCGCAGCGTGGGTAGGCTTCCCACAAGGTGGACTGATGACCTGGTAAAGGCCGCTGGAGTCCGCTGGATGCGGGTGGCGCAGGACCGGTCATTGTGGCACTCTTTGGGGGAGGTCTATGTCCAGCAGTGGACGTCTTTGGGCTGATATGATGATGATGATGATGATATCTGGGGTTGTCTTCACGTCGTTTAAATAACATTGACATTGCAAATGTAAGATTTACTGTCATTCGGCAACCGGTTTAACCTAGTGGGTAGGCATATAGGTATGTCTAGTACCCATAACACAAGCCTTACTTTGTGTAAAATTGTTTCCGAATATTTATCAGCATCACCATCATCATTTTCAACCTGTAATCGCCCACTGCTGACCACAAGCCTCTTCGAGTACGTCACTTATCCCGGTCCCATACTACACTGAAAAAAATGTCACTTTGGGGTAATCTTAAAATATCGAGATGTCCGTCTAAATTAGGGGCGTTGTCTTAAAATAAGGAGATATCATGTCAATATTACGCTATAATTGAAATGTTTTAGGACGTAATAGAATTGTTTGGGTAGATAATAAAATATTACGATACTTGTCATAGTAAAAATCGTCACTTTCATCGTACTTTTTGGTGATGTCAGTATGCTCCCTACTTTTAGTGAATTCATCTTAATTTACGGTGAACAGTTTTCTCAGTGTAAATTCATCCAGGAATGATCCAACATTTACAAAATTACTTAAGCTCTATTGATCTAGCCTTATTTTGCTAACCACCGGGGTAGTAAGTCAGATTAATTTCAGATTGTTTCCCAATATTAATATTGTACACACACACACACACACACACACACACACACACACACACACACACACATACACACACACATATATATACATGATAGTCTGTAGTTGCCGAGCATGTTATAACGTACCTATACGTTCTTTTCAATTGACTGTATTTCGGTGGATGTCTATAATTGGCTTTGTTTTTAGCTATTAAGTATTGTATTATTTTCCTGTAATGCTGTTGATGCCCGAAATAAATAAAATAAATAATTATAAATTATTTATTTCCGGGAATCAACTAAACACCCACGTTTATAGGAAATTACTGTGACTCCCACACCAATCAATATGTAGACTGTGGCCACCATTAAACCGCCACTCGCAATATTGCGCTGCGATCCATCTTTATTTGTCTCTGAGCCCGTGATCTATCGGTACCACTGGTAACATTATTAGTTGTGTCCATAGTTAGCTGGAAGTATCTTACAAATTGATGGAAACTTTAGCTTAGTTGGCATGGTATTTAAAACCAACCATTACCGACATCTATTGTTTATTGTATGTTTATCGTCGTCTAGTACCCATAGTACAAGCTTTGCTTAGTTTGGGACTAGGTCGATTTGTGTGATTGTCCGCAAATAATTGATAGCATAGAACATACAATAAGATTATATTTATAATTATATTTATTTATTTATTTTAATTGTTATTGAAGAAAACGTAAGGTTGTAAAAGAGTAACGCATAAACAACAATACAAGCATGTAGACTCTCTAATACACGTGTCAAACTTCGGTCTGTTTTATGAAAAGAAAAGAAAAAAACATTTATTCGTGACAAAACACATAAAAACAAACTGTATAGACACAATACACACAAACACATTTGCCACGAAATGGACGTCTCTTTGTTATTTTTTCATTTCACATTTAACAGCAAAATAAGTTGAAAAATCCCACGTAAAGTGCATTTTCATAATTTTAACTGGAACAAACTTATATAGGCAGTACCGCGTACTACTCGTAAGCTGGGTTCGAATGCCGGAAAGGGCAAACATTTGTGTGATGCACATGCAAAGCCTACCGCCTTATTTTTTGTCACGTTTGTATCACGAAATTAAAAATTTTGGGTTTGATAAGCACGGTGCCCCGTGGTACCAATGGAACCTCAGCCTGCAGCAGGACATGATCTCTCTATCTTAGCACTACACTAAACTTCTTCTGTATCTTAGCATTTTAAATGGGTAACGAAAATTACTCATATAAAAATTATAAAAAAAAAACAATTTTTTTCTAAACTTTCAAGGTATGTTTATTTTTATTTATTTTATTTATTTAGGGCATCAACAGCATTACAGGAAAATAGTTAATTTATACTTTATTATAATAATTTGATGGGTTATTATCCATTTAGCAACACTGCGATATCAATTTTAACATGAGTCTACCCATAATGCTAGAGTCTTTGCAAGAGATAACCGGCTACCAACCGCTCCCCAAAGTATCCATTCCAGTTACTTAATTTATATCCGTAGCTCTTCCCGAAGTTTTCCTCTGTTTTGGCGGTCCGTAGATATGCGCCACAGCGTTCAGAGGCACTTAATCTCGGCGATTCCTATTGATGTATTTATTAACGGCTTGTCTCATTATTTGCTTGGGCGCTTGAGAAACTGGTTAAAAGCCGAATTTGGAGAATAAATTCTAAATCCTTCATGTTTCAGCTTGCCGCTCCCCCGAATTTTATACGCTATTCTTCTGAATAAATGTGAAGGTCAACAATATCCAAAAAAAACATGTAAAAAAATAGGCCAAATCTTGAAAACCTTGCACTGTAAAAAGTTGTGAGATAATTTCGTAGAGCCAAGTCATTATTAGTCTTTATTTGCTTGCTTAATAAAATGTTGTGACTGCCGTGCCCCCAGGTCAACACATGTTCTTTTTATTTACATAGAGTTATAGCATAAATCGATTGTAACGTGTTTTACCGACAAACGTTTCATAGAATGAATTTACTCAGATTTCATTTCATGAAAAACATATGTTGTATAAGTGAACAACTGACAATACAACTAATCCTCTCCAATCGCTCCAATTTTTAAGCAATCATATTTGCGAAACACAAATTAAATTGTAAATCGGACCCCAAAGATGAAAAATACTCGTAATAAAAGGATAATTTTGTAAAATTTTCCCATAACCTAATAAAACGAATATGCCCTTGTTCCCAGTTTATTTACGTCAAGTTTAAATAGAACACCTGTTTCAAATGGGTATGAAACAAGACGCAACTTGCAGGTTCTGCCAGGAGACAGAGGAGACAGCAATGCACATTCTCTGCTCCTGCGGACCACTCATGCAAAAAAGAAGTACCTACCTAGGGCGGCACATCATGCACCCAGAAGAGGTACAACATATCACCGCCCAAAGAATCTGGAATTTCTTGGAGGCAACGGGTCTTAACGGTGAACTATAAACAAGAAAGGGCTGCCACAATAGATCATTCACTGGTCGAAGCGGCACATTAAAGGCCCACAAACATCAAATAATAATAAATAGAATTCAGCAAATGCATATCAAACATAAAACATTCTCTGATGGCCAGTTCAACAGTGAGTCTTAACCGTCATTACTTTTTGTCATTCTTTTAATTCGCAAAAAACAGCGAAAGCCCTTAGTTCAAGTCTCGGCGACACTGAATAGTCCAAATACCCGAAATAATTCCGGTCAGGAAAGAATACAAAAAGGCGGTCTACGAGTGTGTTACGCCAGGACGTTGCGAATAAAGCGTTAAAAATTATTCAAAGTACAGTCGACGAAATTGAATGTTTAGCACTTTTGGACCTGAACGTCATTAAAATAGAAGAATCCTTCCAGAAGAATTCTCAACGCGCTGAGGCCCTATTGATTTGAAGATTTGTTGTGTCGGTAGCTAGAAACGAACGCGGGTTCCTCACTCTCAACACAACACATACTCGGGAGCACTGGCGACCACCAGAAACACAACATCACGTACAGTAAGGGAAATGTATTCACGTACCACCGTAGAACCCTATCGCAATAAGGTGACATATCACTCGGCTTTGAGTGACGGCGGCCTGTCAATTGCGACAGCGTTCTAATACGGTAGTACCTGAATGTATTTCCCTTACTGTACCTACAGAACAAGTAGTGACGTCATATTGGCTTGGTTAGGTGGTCTAGGGGGTGTTCATTTCACGATAAAATGCTATAGGATACATGTAAAGAATAACTGACTACATTTTCCTGTGCTCGACTATTAGGCACCTTCTGCTGACACACAAAATAAAACATTGTCTCGTAAGTAATATGGAGCACTTATCTAAGCTATACCATTTCATCGGCAGACCTAAAATATTCAGAACACCAAAAAGCCTTACACCACATTTGCCTTCGCGACTTATGATAACGACGTCCAAATCCACTAAAAAAACACTCTTTACACCTCCTAAATGCCTACAAACATAGAAACAACCGTATTATCTTCAATTTCAAACCTTACTTATATTGGAATAAGTATCATATGTATCGCAAATCGATTGGTAACTTCTTTATGATTTACAAGTTTAGAGAAAACTTTGGATTTGAGGAATTGATTCGTATTTTTATAAGGTTAAGGTTGATATGGGATGTTTTAATAACTTTGGCGACTTGTTTGACAATGGTAGCAATTCATGAATGTATGCATGAGTAGATTTTGAATAGTTCGCGATGTATTCAGTGGAAATGTCCGAGGTTTTTTTTTTCATGAATATTTGTATCAGTGATTTATGTTATTTTACTCTAGATGATTGCGTTTTTTCAGGCCATATTGTAATTGTCTGTTTCTCTTTATAAATAATGTACGGAGAGCGCTTTTGGCCAGTGTAAATACTGTTCTACATTTTTTTTATTTATTGCAAACGGTTTTCTTAACACATACTACGTTAATAAGAAAGGTGGGGAAAAAATAAAATCTAACTCAGTGCCTACACATATTGATTTGACTAAAAAATGGTTGTCTGTAAAGTCGTTTTACGGACGATTATTTTACGTGATAACGTCATAAGAAATCAGTCGATCTAATCTTGTTTCCCCATACAAACTTTGCATCCCCATTTCACCCCCTTAGAGGGTGAATTTTGAAAAATCCTTTCTTAGTGCACGCTAGACTTTACAAGGAACCTACGTGCCAAATTTGGAATCTCTAGAACCAGCGGTTTGGGCTGCGCGTTGATATGTCAGTCAGGAACGGGCCAATGAGTCACACTTTGTCGTGCGTGCAGCCAGCGTAATGGTTCTTCGATTCATAAGACGTTATCACGTCAAAAGTTCGAACAGTACTACATTTCCTTGGCTCTTAGTAACATTTTGATCTCATGCAAGTCTGGAACGGACGAACTGTCTCTGCTCCTGTCAGTTGCAATGTTGGCGACAGTGTAAAATTTCGGTGTGTCTGGATTCTTTAGTTGGTCCGACCATCTAGTTGGTGGGCCTCTGGGTCTTTTCCCCTCTGTGTTTCAAATGATGACTAGCTTTTTGAGGCTGTCGTCTCCCCGTCTCATCATGTGTCCAAAGTAGCTGAAGCACATGCTGATAACATGTTGTCGAAAGACGCTCTTTTTAACCGACTTCAAAATAAAGGGGAAGATTCTCAATTCGGTTGTTTTTAGGGTTCCGTAGCCAAAATGGCAAAAACGGAACCCTTATAGTTTCGTCATGTCCGTCTGTCCGTCTGTCCGTCTGTCCGTATGTCACAGGCATTTTACTCGAAAACTATAAGGTGTATTTGAATAAAATTTTGAGGATAGGTGTATTTTGTTAGCCGCTACATAGTTTTGTAATTAAAATGAAAAAAAATATTTTTTTAGGGGTGCACTCCAGTCCATACATAAAACTAAAAGTCAAAAAAAATTTTTTCATTGTGACCCCCCTTGTGGCACGATCGATAGGCCTTTCAAAATAAATGTAAGGTTTCTTAGCATTTTTTTTGATGAAGTGAATAGGGTCGGAGATAATCGCCCCGAAAGTCACTAAAATTCTGTCCCCCCCCTCAAAATTTTGAACGGTGTATTTTAAAAATATGGAAAAATTTATGGACATAGGGCTTATTAATTTCATTCACCGAAAATTGTTTTGAACAAGATCGGTTCTGAGGTTTTCGAGATATTGCTGAAAAACTGCCTGCCTCAAAGAAAAGGCCGTAAGTGCCGTAAAATTTCTGTGACGATACGACCTTTTTAATAGCCACGGAACCCTTCGTTTTGCGTGGTCCGACACGCACTTGGCCGGTTTTTATTTTATTGTTTGTTACCTCAGAACTCCGTCATTTATGAACCGATTAATACATTTCTTTTTTTATTTGAAATTATATGCATCCAGATTAGTCCCATTGTTATCAAAACTTCAGATGTAGTGGGAGGCATGTAAGTAGCGACAACTACCTAGAAGACTCAGACTTCTTAACAAATTCCTTTCCTTTTGAATAAATTAACAGATGTCCGTCGCTAAACTGCCTAACTTTCTTTCCTTTTTAATAACTTACAAAAGAGGGAACTGATTAAACGATTAGGTGACCGTAACGGATTGTTCCGTTAGCTCAGTTGGTTAGTAGCGGCGGGCCTTGTACAGTCACCATCAAAAGTAACTACGCAATCGAAGACGTCAAAAGCTCTTATTCCCTTTTAATAAAGACTTTTGACGTCTTCGTTTGCGTAGCTACTTTTGATGCTGACTGCACGCCTGTGGGCGCTGGTTCGAATCCAGCTCGGAGCATTACATTATATTTTGATTTTTTCCTGTAATTTGAAGTTAATGTACATCAGTACTCATCATTTACTTCCTCCGCTGCTGTCACTCGCTATTACATAATACGCGACATGTATGGCGAGGCGAACTCCCACTTCACCCGACATCGCTAAGTGACACTTGTCTTAGTGACTTTTGCCCCCCATTCCCTCAGCTATTTGTGATTAACTTTCATGCCTATCAACCACACGTCACGGCTACCTTTCATGCTGTTTCAATCTGTAAGCAACAAAGTTGACCGCAAACTAGTGTTAGGTTTCCGTATTTTATTTTAGAAAGAAAATAGTTAAAAATGTTTAAATCAATAGGGTTTGTTGATCGTGTTAACTCATTTTAACTATTTAAAATCGCATTTTGTAAATTGGTAACTCCTAATTCGTAAAAATGGCAACACTCGGATACCTTGATTGGTATATATTGTGGCGCGAAAATGAAGCGGTTCTCTGATTGGGTTACGACACTGACGTCGTGTGATGTCGTGAGCCAATCAGGGAGCTGGATTTTCCCTCCATAACGGTGAGTTTCTTGGCCAGGAGTAGGTGCCCAGGCGGGCATTCTGATGCTGATCGTCAACAGTGTAACGTTGCATCATTGAGTCTTAAAAGTTTAGAAGTGTATTTTAAATTATAATAAAATGATTAAGAGTCGTCGGAGTTTTCTTCAAGTGCTGCTGCCTCCTGATTGTCCTGTTTATACTAGTTTATTTTCCAAACCTCGACGCAAACTATTTATTGATTTATTTGGTCCGGCCACACCGTGGGTGCTCAAAAAATGGTGACGGTATGGATACGGCCTACCTAGTATGAACTTCTATGTCAGTAACGCCATTATGTCACTGCGATTCCGTACCGTAACCGTATTTTGGGGCGGTGTGGTCGAACCTTTAACATGTGTAAGTATCTGTGTGTATTTGAGGCATCATAGCAAACTATTAGGAATTAAGGTCTCAAAAATTGGGAAGTTTGCCTTAACTGTCGATTCATATATTATATTTTATATTAAAGGGCACTTTGTCCCAAGATTTGGGTACCTATACATTAGTTTTACGAAAGCAACTATATATTACCATCCTTTTGGTCGATCACGTAACGCATTGTGCGCGTATCAGGTAGATCTAAATGTCACTTTTTGTATGGGAAAATGACAGTTTCTTGTTTATTTATTTATTTATTTAAACTGTATTGCACAGTAAAAAGTTACAAATACTGCCATAAGGAATTCTCTACCAGTCAACCTTAAGACCAAATAGAAAATAATCATATCTGGTGCGGGATATGAGAACAACCCAGAAATAATGAAAACTGACAAATTACTGGTGTGTTATTTAAGTATATAATTGTATTATTTACATACTTACGTTTTATGATTTAATATATATATATATATCACCAATACCACCAATATATGGCAAGGCGTGGCACAGGACCGGTCAGAGTGGCAGAAGCTGGGGGAGGCCTTTACTTGAATTCAAGACAAATTATCTTGAAGTAGACGTTCAAGATAATTTGTCTTGAATTCAATTTAAAACTAAAGTTAATGTTTTATTCAGAACATGAAACCAATGCCGTGGTCTACAACAAAAAAAAAACAATTAAGCTTGTCATAAATAAGAATTGAAACACTAATTATCGTTTGTTGGCTCTAATTTTGCATAAAATCAATTGGAACGAAACCTGTCCTTTTATTTCCGTTGCTCCAATACAGTAGTTGTCATTGCCAGTAGTGTCCGCAGCTTCAGCACTTATCTTGTGATAGTCTGACGTCCGAGAACCACCGATGCTGCATGGTCGAGTCTGCAATGGTCCACGCCTACTGGACGAGGCGTTCGCTGTCAAGAGTTCTGGTTATACTCGTAGATGTACCTCTCGTACCACACTGAAACATTAATTTCAAACGCGTAGCAAATATTTTCAATCGCTATATGGTTTCAAAGTACTTGTTGTAAGCTTGATACGAAAAAGGATGAAATTCACTTAATTTAATTATTTTCTAAATTCAATGCGCAAGTAATTAGATTTTCACAAAGCTATCAATATCAAATGACTACACTAATGTACCACAAATTTGTAATCAGGATTTCACGATAACTTTTAAAGAGAACGTAAGAAAAATACTACTGTTAACGGAAACTCGTCGTATCTAGTTTCATCACAGCAAAAACAATAAAAATGGTTTGACCTCACCGAATTTATGAGCACGTGGTTCAAATTAAGCAACGTGTGACATAATACTAGTCGCTATGGCTAGTTGTTCAGTAGACAGCTCTGATCATCTCCAAATAAGCGAAGTCATCATTCTTTCTCTTCATTAAAATCGGTCCACGTCATTCAGGTGATGGTTTGATTGCCTCCAATAAATGTTCGCAGCAAATGTTCATCCACACGTGGGTCATCGCTCTGAGTCCGATTTAATCCCACTTCTGATGTAGAAACAGGAACGGTGGGTCATGGTCGGTGGTCGGGGGAGCGAAGAGCGGATAACTGGGCGTTTTCTTGGGTATCGGACATAGCGATAAGCTACCGATCACGTTGTGGAATGAAATACGTTGAAATACGATCACTCAACTTTATTTGCCATTACACTTTTAGTTAGTCTTCAAATACACACTATTAGATGATAAACACTGGCTATAATCTACCGTGGACATAATATCGCTTTGGCTATATGAAATGGCTTCATGGAAACAGACAAGTCGCCTGGCAAGAATGATGAAGAAAGTTGACCCGACCACGACTCCAAGCAAAGTGTGACCAAACTGTAACTGTACTGTACTGTACTGTACTGTACTGTACTGTACTGTAACTGTACTGTAAATGTGTCTAAACTGTAGTGTCACTGTGTCGTCCCCGGGAAAATCCTCCAATTTATAGACCGATTCCCACCAAGAGCCATGTCCAAGCGAGGGGGAAAGTTGCTTAGCCAATCAGAGCAGAGCCATCACCCCATCGCCTGCGTTTCCAGTTAACCAACGTTACAATATTAATCAAGAACCAATCAGATTAAAGAATCAACGGAACTGCCATACAGGTTAGCCAACTTAAATCAAAATAAAGTTGCCATTAAAATAAAGATTCGATTATAAGAATAAGAAATTGCCAGTAACAAAATTGAACGAATGGCGACAAATGTTAAGTGGTGTCGCCGCCTGTTGACAACTATTGAAATTAAACTAATTGTTGACATACGGATACCCGACTATGAGTAAAAAGAAGAAAAATCATTGTGAACTGATGGCGTTGCCTTCACACTCCGACATATATATACAAGTGTACGCGAAAGGTAGGTCTAAATGTCAATTTAATATGGAAAAATGACAGTCGGATCTACCTAACAAGCGTTCGAAACGTTACGTGATCACCCCCTGCTACTAAAAACTATGAGGAGTCTTAGTCTCAAAAGTTTTCCAAAAGATATTTACGCAACTTGCGCTTGAATGAGAACTTACTTGCTGACGTATCTATGCTAATGGGGAGAGCATTCCACAGATAGCCTGCACAGTGAATGAACTGGACATTGAATTGGACCGGTGATGGAGAACAGAGAGGACAAGTTTACAGGAGGAGCGAAGTTCGCAGCCAGTTACAAATGTAATTTTTTATACTCGTCGACTTTAATGTTTGAATTAAGACTGTACGAAGTCTTAATTCAAACATCAAACTAAAACCACAATACTTTTTTATGGAGCTCCTAACTCTACTATAATAATTATTAGACAACGCTTTAGACAACTATAATAAATTCGACCAATCACGTGGTGCCTTTACTAAACTATAATGAAGTTGACCAATAGGACGTCGCGTTGATTCCAATACAAAATACACCAACGACGCGGCGCACCTCTGACTTGCACTTCGTTTCAGCAGGGCTTAGATATTTTTCATTAGATACCAAGTAATTAATTATTTTTGTTGACTCGTATAAAAAGTATTGTAACACGGTACTCAACTTTAAGAGCCATTATTTTGTGACGATTATATCGATGGCTGAGCGGTCAAACCCGATAAATCGCGTAATAGGTTTTTTGAAAATAGAACCATGTGTAACAAATGTTCAGTTCTTATTTCAAAAAGCAATCATCTCTATTTATCGGGTGTGACCGCTCAGCCCTCGATATAAAATACTATTAGAATTTAAATATTGGGGAGCAGCTGGGTCATTTAAAATGGAATAAAAAGTGGTCAACTTTTAAGGGGGGGCTCGCGAATGTAAAGCCATTGAAGTGGTCTTCGATAAGCAGATACGTGTTCGTATTTACGTAGACCGAAAATAAACTGCAGTTGTTAGTGTCCAGTAGTCTTTATGTCACATTGGTGAAGCACATCACTATAATCGGATAGACGAGAGACTGGATGAGTAGAGTTTTTGTGCTAATCGGTAGAAAATGTTTAAATCTGTAAAGCGATCTCAGGGTGTTAGTAACCCTGCAACAAACGTCAGAAACCTTGGGGCTGAATGAACGCTATACAAACGATCGACAGCCCGCCTGTATCCAGCCAGGCGTCCCTTCTCAAAATCAACGTCAGAAATCTGGGGTCCCCATGTTTAGTAGATCAGGTTCGGTTCCCTCACGATGATTTCCTTCACCGATTCGTTCACAAGTTAAAAAAACCAGTTCTAGCAGCCGGAATTTGAACCCACAACCTCCGGACTACAAGTCACGAGTGTTACCACTCGACTACAGCGACAGAATATTTTATATCGAAGCCACAAGATTCTTGAACGTTTATATACCACACTTTTGTGATTCCAATATCGATTTCTGCAATCCTCTACCATTGTCCTCATTTCACTTTGACCGCATGCCAAATAGCGCTGGTTCCGTCGAACTATCAAAGCCTATGCAACACAAAAGGATAAGATAAACTTGCAGTTTCCTAACAAAAATATTTCACCTGCAAACTGCTAACAAACATACAAACAAATTCTCGGTCCAATGCGATTTGTTCTATTCAGCGGGCCTGGGTTGTTGCCAAGAGAGCTTTTAGTTACAAAGTGACTTAAGACCTTAGGTTTAAGCGGTGAGTACAGTCGTTTTGTGTAGCGGGTCAACTCTCAGACGCCTGCACTTTACACTTAACGTTTCATTTAGTTTAAACATTAGTGAACACATTGAGATTATAACTTTGATACAGAAATCAAGCAAGTTGGTTTACACTGAGCCATAAAGTGGCATTTACCTCCACTACGCGTGCGGAAAGTCTCGCTTCCTAGTCTGGGGAGATGAAATTATGTTGTACTCACCACGGCCGGTAGTAAACGAAACCTCTGATCGAAAAATCATCTATCTTCCTAGGGTTATTCCCGGTTGTGCCCCAAAGGGCAATGGAGAGGGCTATGTTAGGAGTTTCTCTGCGTGATCGCATCAGAAATGAGGCTATCCGCAGCAGAACCAAGGTAGCCGATATAGCCCTCCGAATTGCTAAACTTAAGTGGCAGTGAGCGGAGCACATTGCACGTAGAACCGATGGCCGTTGGGGCGGAAAGGTTCTCGAGTGGCGACCACGTACCGGAAGGCGCGGCGTGGGTAAGCCCCCAACAAGGTGGACTGATGACCTGGTAAAGGTCGCGGGAGTCCGCTGGAGGCGGGTGGCGCAGGACCGGTCAAGTTGGAACTCTTTAGGGGTGGCCTATGTCCAGCAGTGGACGTCTTTCGGCTGATATGATGATGATGATGATGATGTGCCCTAAAGAGCCCGGGGCTTAGCACCTAATCCGTTTCTGTTTCCGAGTCCCACCCCGCTCGCATATCACTCCCTACTTGAACGCCGCCGGTCTGCTGATCATGCCTACACGCAGGCGGCTTCGCCTCGCCTCTCTTCTCTTTGGCATAGTGCGATCTGGGGTCCCAACATATTTGCTGAGTAGACTTGTATGGTGGTGGTATGGTGGTGTATGGTGGACGCTTAGGTGATTCTGGTGCCAAACCATCGAACCGTGGCAATCCGAGGTAGCATTAGGTTCGCGGCGTCCAAGTGTTATGGAATGGAATGGAAAAAAAGTAGTGTTTTATTACCCAGGAAAGTACCCAATTGTCTTCATATAATATTCGAATATTTTTATATGTCACACTTTATCTGTAAATAATCATTGGTAGACTAAAGAACTCGTCATATTATATATGAATAAATGTTACTTCTTAACACAGAGCAGATGTTACTGCTTAATACCAAATTATTTTAGGGTGGCGCATCGTTGCTGTCGATTTCTCAACATAATTTGAGACGTTGGTTCCTTAACGAAGCCTGAGTCTTCTAGGTAGATGTCGCTACACACGTAAGGCGTTGTCATTGGTAACTGATTGAAAAATTTGGTGGCCGAGACGAGACGGATTGTTCCGATAGCGCAGTTAGTAACTAGTACTCTGTCAATCTAAAGTTAAATATAGATATTGAAATAAATAATATAAATCCTCTTTTAACCGCCATCCCGACAAACGATGATCACGTAATTCCGTAATCCCATATCATAACATAACCTACTATAAAGCAAAGAAGCACAAAAATAAATTTGCGAACTCAATTTCATCCCTCGAAGGTACTATTCCTTTGAAGATTTCCCTTAAACTTTAAGGCCCCAACTTTCAAATAGGAATTAACGTAATTTCCTCCATCGTCCGCCCTAATTCGCCCTTTTGTGTGAAAAAAGGTCTCAATTGTTAGACAACTCGTTTGATTCTGGGCAAAATAAGAAAGGTTAGAATTCTTGCCATGAGAACAAAGATTTGTGATTGAACAAAGTTAGGGACGCGAGATTTTTGTGTTTTTGTACAAGAGTTGGTAAATTGGAGGGTAACTAAGAGGTTCACACATCGATTCAGTTTTTGATTGGTTGTGGATCTGACACAGCTTCAGAGATTAAACAGAGACAAATATTTCTCATTAGGAGGCTCTTACGTTCTGACATTTTAAAATGTGTAATATGAACTTGGATTATGTCGTTTAATATATTGTTTGCATTGGAAAAGCATTGTCATGCGATATACATTTTATGCATGCAAAATTTCAGCTCAATCGGAAACTGGTTATTTAACTTGCAAGATTTCATTACAGACACCGGGTCAGGTGAAAGTAAATAAAATCTTGTAAAAAACAACTTTTTTTCTTACACAACGTAGCCTTTGTCACACGAAGCATAATTACCCATTCAATTGACATACATTTATTTATATCGGTTCAGGATCTTAAACACACGTAAATACAAACATAGATTGCTAAAAACTCATATCTTCCTTTTGGCTCTCGTCGGGTAAAAAAAAGATGACTACAGCTTCAGACAAATTGTGAAAAGCCTTTATCTCAGTGCCCGGTAACCCAAATCGGCCTGTCATTAGCTGCCCCCATTAATAAGGAATCGCTTTGCTCTTGCACATAAATCTCCCTATCTAACTGTTACCGGATATCCAGAGTGCATCCGTGGTAACGGAGCAACCATCTATTACTGAAGAGATATTTAAGGAACTATTCTATTCTCATCACTTTTTGCTAGACTACGACAGAACCGAAAAGAAGGGCCGAATAGCAGTCTATGTTTAATGTATATTTACGTGTGTAATGTTACACCGTAGCGTTTAAGATACTGAACCGATTTTGATGAATACCTATCAATCGATCCGAAATTATCCCGCGGGTGACATTTGACTAACTTTTGTTTTATCAGTAATTTTTTTGTAGTTGGGTTACAGTTTTTTGAACTTTTTATGCTTGTGGATCAAGGTTTAGATTTGGTTCCTAGTTAAGCCCAGCTTGGTTTACGACGTTCAGTGCCAACAATTTTGCTACACTCGTAGCAAAATACACACGTAGTTTTTCTGATTTGAAGAGAAAAGCGCGTACAAGCCGTGCGCGCTAGCGGGTTCCTGGCTTTGTAGTGTGAGTTATAAAAAACCGAACAAGTGCGAGTTCAACTCGCGTGGTGAGGGTTCCGTATATAATCTAAATTTCATAAGTGTTTTTGAATACTCAAACTTCTTATAGGTTTTCCTGTAATCTTTAGGCAAGGAACTATTTTTCATATTTTCTTCAGAATTTTAATCCTAGGAGTTTCGGAGATAAGGGGGGGAATGGTCAATTTTCGTCTTTTTTCCTAAATTACTTCAAATCTGTTTTTGCTAAAATTATAAAATAATAATATCTGACATGCTTACAACAATCCCTTTCATTTGATATGTCACACAATACAGTTTGCGAAACTTTTTTTTTATTTTCCAGTTTACCCCCAATAGTGGTTGTTTAGAATTCATTAATTTACTTTCCGCGTCCATCTTTGGGTCACCAATTTACATATGTGTACCAAATTTCAACTCAATCGGTCCAGTAGTTTCGGAGCAAATCGGCTGTGACAGACGGACAGACAGACAACCGAGTGATCCTATAAGGGTTCCGTTTTTTCCTTTTTAGGTATCGGAATCCTAAAATAGGTCACAATTTTTCTTTCATTACCTACTATCGAATGGAAAAGAATTTTTATAGCTGAATTAGTCTCGTTTTTTTTAACGGACGGTACTTCATCATAATTCGTCTGTTAAACGCCGATTGTATAACAAAATTGTTAGTTGGCGTGTCAAATATAGTTTCCGCAACCCGCCCATAAAGTTGAAATGATTACAAAGTTTAATTCGATAAATAATTTAAAAAGTTCAACCAATCAAAAGTTGCGAGTTCAATCGTTACGTGACCGCCTTAATAATGAGCTTTTCAAAATCAGAATGATACACATCATCATCATCATCATCATATCAGCCGAAAGACGTCCACTGCTGGACATAGGCCTCCCCCAGAGAGTTCCAAATTGACCGGTCCTGCGCCACCCGCATCCAGCGGACTCCCGCGACCTTTACCAGGTCATCAGTCCACCTTGTGGGGGGCCTACCCACGCCGCGCCTTCCGGTACGTGGTCGCCACTCGAGAACCTTTCCGCCCCAACGGCCATCGGTTCTACGTGCAATGTGCCCCGCCCACTGCCACTTAAGTTTAGCAATTCGGATACACATCTAAGTGGGACTATTTCCCCTTCTATCAAATACCGCTGATAGCTAATTGCGTAACTTTTCGAACAAGCGTCATAGTAAACTAACCTTTTTTTTGTCGACGTAGAGGGAATGCTTTTACGCGGTTATTGCGACTCGCCCTTATGAGGGAATATCCATGAAACCACTGTGAGGCCTTAACCCCCACTTCCGTTTAGGGGGGACATCATGGGATAGCTAACGTTCTACTACGATGCCCCCCGAGCGTAACCTAACCTATCTTTTTTTTTTGACGACGCAGAGGGAATGCATTTACGCATCTGAGGGATCCAGGGAAGGCTCAGGGGGTATGTGGGACTCGTCCTTATGAGGGAATACCCACGAAACCACTCTGAGGCATTAACTCTCACTGCCGTTTAAGGAGGACATCATGGGATCGCTAGCATTCTACCACGATGCCCCCTGGGCGTTCATCATATCAGCGGAAAGACGTCCACTGCCGGACATAGGCCTCCCCAAGAGTGCCAAAGTGACCGATCCTACGCCACCCACATCCAGCGGACACCCGCGACCTGGGCGTTACCTAACTTTTTTTTTTAGGTGGGAAAATGCGTTACGCATACCACCCGAGTGCAAGAAGTGACCGGAGTGGTTATGTGGGACTCCCGTATGGGCTAATGAAACCCACGGTGTACCCACTAAAAACCCTCCCACTTGCCGCCACGCCGCTTTGTGGCGAGGTTACGGGAACGCTTGCGCACACATCCACGACCCCGCCGGCGGCAGCCACCCACAAGCAGCTCCTTCGCAGATGCCTGAGGGCCCTCCACGAGAGGCACGCCAGATGTTTCGGCGCGCCTGCCTCCTCGATCTCCACCAGTTTAGGAGATCATGGGTGCAGGAAATTCCATCACCCGGTGGCGGACCAGGTCTGTGGTTCCGCCACCGACCACGTCTCGGCCGCAGAGGATAGGGAAAGCGGCGCACCGTAATACCAGCATTCCTCTTCCTCTGCGGTCCTACCAATGCCGTTTCAGCGGAATGGCCCCGCCAAATTCGCAGGGGGTAGGGAGAGTGGCGCACCGTAATACCAACACGCCTCTCCCCCTACGATCCCGCCTCGGCCGCAGAAGATAAGGAGGTACTCTTCTACTGCGGTCCCTCCCCAACGCATCCTAAGCGGGCTTAGGCAAGCCCGCTAGGAGCGCCCTACTCGGGCCAGCCGGTGGCCCACACAGGCCGGCCCTGGTGCCTCTTAGCTTCGCCGTGGGTGACCAGTCCACGGTTACTAAGCCCCCCCGCCCCGACAAGGCGGGCACCCTCGAGGGGGGGTGTTACCTAACCTAAAGTAACTGACACCTTTTCATAAAATAAATGAAATATAGAATTACCTAACGTACAAAACATCACGCAATCGACCAGCCAACACGTCCAGAAACTTAACTGGCGAAAATACTTCATGTGCATTCCCGTATCGGTATTTACAAGATTTTTGCATAGACGCCAGCCGGGATACGCTCGGAATGGAGACTCATTCGGAGTCCATCTTGGATTCCGAGCCGTGGTCCCAAGTTGTGAGTGGAAAGCGGAACGGTCACTCTTTAATATTGTTTGCAATTGGCTCAGCCATGCCACCACAGATACATTTGAAACCGCCTTAACTGATCGCAGTGGAGTATAGGAGCCACGCGTGGTCGCGCCAGAGATTTTTTTCCAGGCTCGCCCTATCTATACTAATATTATAAAAATCAAAAGTCCGTGAGAATAGGACAGAATGTCACGATCCTCAGCATTAAGGTAACATCATCAGGATGAAAGTTTGTTCGTTAAACTATTGAGTGCAATGTTTAAAAAAGTTCCTAATCATATTATATAAAGCCAGGATTTTTTTAGGAAAATAAATTCGTTTCAAAATACTTCTCATTCATTAAATAGATGGATGAAATTTGTGGCTACATATTTGTATCTTCTACTAATACCGATTTGTAACTAATCTAGCTTAGCTTTGGTTTTAATTTTAGCGACTTATTACATCTTTCGCTTGTAAAAAAGCAAGCTGTTACAATTTTGTTACCTCCTTCGGACCTTATATTGTATTAATATTTTAAATCTTTCAGTGCACACTTAGTTAAAAATTATAGTGTAGATCTATGTATTATGCCGTATTTATATGTTATTATGTCTGTAATTTGTTTTTGTGAGCCTTGTAATAAATAAATAAACATTCTTTTTTTGGGACATAGTGTAATGTGAGCTCCCGTCATGAAGTGTTTATCGATATATGGGTGTTCCTTTACGCTGGTACACTCAAACAGTATTTTTGAGCTATACAGTTACGAATTCATTCTTTGCCTGTAATATTACGGTCGACCTTACTTCTTGACTTACTTTCATGATGCTAGGCTGACGTAAACTCCTCTGTAGGGTTCTACAAGGGTTCCACTTAAAAAAAAACATCTTTTGATTCACATCATCATATCAGCCGAAAGACGGCCAATGCTGAAAATAGGCCTCTCCCAAAGAGTGCCACAATGACCGATCCTGCACCAGCCGCATGCAGTGGACTCCCCTCTTCAAAAATCCCAACCTTAACCCATCCAGCACTTTTAACATCCGAACCGTGTCGCGTTTTATGCTTTGTATTTTTCATCCCGTTGTGCTACTGTTTTATATTTTAAAAAAATCAGATTTATTACATTAATTATTTATTTATTATGTGTCTACTATCTAATAGTATGCTGTGTTGCGTTCCGTGGAACACTTACGGTGCTGTCTGAAAACCAGCGCTGTAGGTGTCTGTCTGACACCTCGGCACAATGCTGAGACAGCGACCGTTTCACTGCCGCGAAGGCACACACAATGTGTCAATTGTATTGTATGTCTACTCCCTTTATCTCTGTGTGTCTTTTGTGTAGTGAATAAATGTCATCTTTCTTTCTTTCTCTTTTAATTGCGCTACATCAATTAGTAGTGCCTAACTCACCTCTTAAGCTTTAAACCACGCATTTCGGTATGTGTATCTGAAGATAGGCAATATTGAATAATCATGTGAGTTTGTGTTACCTGATTAGTCCAGTTAATTTAACGAATAATTAATTAATGAAGAATCCTTTATGATTTGATGCCCCGAATGTGGTTTAACAGAAAATATTTTTTGATTTATTGTAACTCAGACACTATGAGTACCTAACTGGCTATATATTGTAAGGTAATATTTTACTCTTCGCAAAATTTGGCTTGCTAGTAAAAACTAGACAAGTCAAGTCTTGAGCACCAATTTCCTGCTTTATGTAAATAATTCGAGTGTTCAAATTTAAGAAGTTATACTTTTTTATAGCAAACATTGTTATAGTAGAAAACATAATAAATTGTGTGTTTCTTAAGAATACATTTAATTTTAGGATTATCTACTGAACTTGGCACCCATTTCGATCTCAATTCTTTTGTCGGCGAAGTTGACAACCACGCATATTCTTAATAATTGAACTTGTCTCCCATTTTCACATTTATGTTTTTGTTGGGATAATTGTATAATCACGCCCATTTTCCGGACGGGTAGGCAGAGATCACGGATTTCTACTTGATCTTTACAAACCTTTCTTGATTCACTCACTTTCATGACATTCTTAATACAAATGCTCGTCGGTTTTTTTTGAGCGAGACTGCGCTCAATTTATGTTTATACAAACATTTATCTATGCTATGCCTATATAATTATATTATTGACTATTCTAGCCATATGCAAACAAGTGTTACTAATTGCAAAAGATAACTACTTACTACTGATATGCTATCTGACTGAACTATATTCTAATACGGCTTGTGCGTAGTATGCAGATACGAGAATTATAAATATATATTAATAGAACTTTTAAGTTTTAACTTAAAAGAGCCAAGACTAGGGTAACTTTTCTAACATTTTTTTTAATCTACGTTTTAATTCCGTTAAACTACATTTATGGTATTCTTGCCCTGACTTTTCTTTAGAATTTCTTCGAATTGGTTTCTCCCGCACTTGCGGTGCGATAGAGCGCTCTCTATGATGGCAGCCTTTTAGAAATATTTCTGGGAATATAAATATTTTCTACAGTGCACCAATAACCATAGTTATGTTACTGTGAAAATGAAATTAAATTGTTAGTTGCAAATAGGCCCCGAAATTGGAAACGGTTAAAGTTTCGATCAAATATTCGCCCGAGGCAATACGTCTTACTTGACATGTTATTGATCGCTTCTAACTCGTTCTAAGTGATCCAAAGTTATTTATTTACTTGCTTACTTAAGCCGTTGGTTACGCTTTGTAACTTTGGAATTAATAAATGAATCAATATCTAGTAGGTACTATTTTCCATATTAATACATACATAATGGGAAATATAGGAAGTTTTGTAAGACATACAAAAATACTTCATAAAAATAGACTTTTATATTATACTCCTAGTATTTTTTTAATTAATGTTCGTAGTGAATTGATGCTTCCTATTGATAGGAAGTAGGAATTCACTATAAACATTAATTAAAAATTCAACCTTATTAACAAACAAACAAAACGTTTCCGAGGGATTTTCAACCGTTTCACGCATCATTATAATCCTCATAGAGTTTTCACGTTATTGGCACCTTATACCAAGATTTGGCATAGGCACTAGTTTTACGGAAACGACTGCCATCTGACCTTGCAACCCACAAAACTAGACCTTATTGGGATTAGAACGGTTTCCTCAATCGTTTCACTCATTCCAAACAAAATTACTAATTTTCCAGTAACGTTGTTTATATGATGTCTTATGTCTTATGAACATAAGAATAACAGGTAAACTGTAATTTATACACATACGGATTCGCGGGCATAAGCTAGTCTAAATAAGCATATAAAAGAAGAAACCGACTGACTGACTGACTGACATATCAAACAGCCCAAACTGCTGGTTCTAGAGATTCCAAATTTGGTAGTTAGGTTCCTTATAAGTTCTAGGGGTGCACTACGAAAGGATTTTTTTTTAAATTCACCCCCTAAGGAGGTAAAATTGGGATCCAAAGTTTGTATGGGGTAACAAGATTGGTTAGACTATTTTATTCGAAACTTCACAGGCGTATTCCTATAAAGATAAATGAGAAAACAAGTGTTTCAGGTTTTTTGACGGACGTGAAAATACCATCTCCCCTGTTGGGGTGCGATGGGGGTTGAAATGTCTAAATATCAATATGGGTGTCGTTTTTATGTTTTTTTGGGACGTTAATTACGAAAATGGCATCGATTTTGAAATTTAACATACACACACATTATGACAATTCTTGAAAGTATTTGTGTCAAATTGCAATTCTGTCGGAACATACGGGTCAAACTGAGAATCTCATTTTTTGTAGACGGTTAAAGAAGCTAGTATGAACATAAGAATAACAGGTAAACTATAATTTTTACGCATACGGATTGCGGGCATAAGCCAGTTAAACATAAAACTTGAAAGTCTGAGCACCTAATAAAATCCAAGTTCAGGTTAAGACGAGAGGTCTTATAATAAAATCTGTCCGCGTTCTGTTATCCTATTTTATGGACCCTAGTCCCATTTAAAGCTGGCCTTTCTATTCACCGAATAGTTAGTGTCAATAAGCCAACGCCGTAAAATTGAAAAATGTGGGTGTTTATTGGGCTTATCTTTTTAATATTGCCCAGCTTAGAGGTATTCCGCATTTACATTTTGTATTTTAAGCCGTATTGGGCCGGGTTAGGTTTGGGTATCTTAAGGTGACGTAGTTTCGTGGTCTTCCGTCCCTCTCACTGAGCATAAGCGTGAGCGAGATGGAAGTGCGTCTTCGGAAGAGCAGGTATCATGTTTTTTTTTTTTTGTGCAGTTAAATAAATATAAAAAGTTATAGCAGAGTTCCCTCAAACATGATATTGCCGATTTTTAGAACCAATTTTAATATGTTTAGCTTTTGTGCATAATAAGTTAAAAAAAAATTAAGTGTATTTTAGACCTATGTTCGTGATTTTTTTCTATCGAGCAAAAGTCAAAAACTCAGGATTCGAATAAATGTAGTCCCTCGAAAAAGGCCTCAAGATTGCTAATTAAATTCAGGGCAGCCGTATTATGATCCAAACAAGCGTTACGACTTTTTAAAAAATCATTTTCTGAACCTACGTCGCTTTAAAGTACCTAATTAAACAGGAGGCGCCTTTGGTGCATCGAAAAAGGCGTCTCCCTATTTTTAATACTCTAAGGGCCTAAGACTCTAAAACTGGTGTCTATGTTAGCTGTAGAACTTCGAATTCTTCCGCCGGCGAACTCCGGTGAACTTCGCCTTTTTTTGAATTTCGAAAAACCGAATCGACGAATTCAGTTTAAGTTAGGTATGACAGAATTTAGAAGGGTTATTCCCATTGTAAAACTGCCAAGAAAAGACAGGTGTGGGTGTGAGACCCGAAGTAAATGTGTTCGAGGACAGTGATAACCCTAAGTACCCCCCCTTAGTGCATTTGCGTACCTACTACATTATAAATGTATTTTAATCACGAATAAAATTCCAAATTCAATAAAATTAGAATCCCGAAATGTATTATTTAAGCGCAAATTAGAAATGTTATTAATTGATAAATGTTATTACTCGGTCAAGGATATTCTTAATGATGATAGTTTATAAATATATGTAAAATGTAATCTAATGTAATTAAATGTTTAGTTTTTAAGTATTATTGTGTGCCCTTACAGGGCGTCATGGTCTGACTTGTAAATATCTTAACATCCTAATTATTATGTACATGACATGACTATACAATTATCAAATATACAAATATACAAATATACTATCCAGTGTCCGGAAAACTAACTACGACACGTGTATCACATGTAAAACGAGATACTTACACTCTATAATGTAATGCAATGGTGAAATGCTTTGTTGATACGACAAAGAGTAACGGGCCAGTAAAACATTGGTACTTTGTGATATAAGCAAATATCAAAACACATCATCAGAAAAAAAAATCTTACAACTTTGCCAACGCTTATTAACATTTATTCGAGAATGTTCGACTACCAATTCTCAAATAAATGGAAATAAACTCAGAATTAGATATGTATCTAATTCTGAGTTAATTCTATCCGACTGTGGAACTCTCTCCCTCTTGACATCAGACAAGCAAAATCTATCGGCAACCTCAAATCCCTTCTTAAAGAACATTATTTGTCTCTCCCCTAACCCTGATTGTATTTTTGGCTGACTGTTTATGTATCATTATATTTGTGTTTGTGTTATTTGTATATATGTATGATTGTGTGTGTATGTTTATATATAGAGGTATTTATGTACGTTTATTTTTATAATTTCTTGATTTTTGATTGATAATAATCTCTGCACCACCTACTGCATAATCTAGTTTTATCTCTTTCTCCGATACCCAAAGGTTGTCTGGAAGAGATCGCTCTTCAGCGATAAGACCGCCTGTTGTCTACCTCTACCTACATGTTATTGTATTGTTTCTCTATGTAACTGCTTTGTTTGTGTGAGGTGTGCAATAAAGAGTATTTGTATTGTTTGTATTTGTATCTTTCAAATAAGGTATATATAATGTAACAAATATTAATATGCATTAAACTGGGAGCCGAACACACTTAACTACTTATGTGCAGGATTTTACGCTACATGCACACGGTAATAAGAAGTATATTCGCGTGTACATCAAAATGAGCATGGTTCTCAGGTACAAAATTATCAGTGAAATCGTACAACAGGGACTTTACTGGCGTTTTCACAAAACAAACAAAACTCAGCGTGAGATATACGTCCCCTTGGCGAGCGAGAGTTTAACGCTTAAAACTGGAGTATTATATTATCAACATGTTCCGACTCATCTCACCTGAAATAATATCTTGACCCCGAGATCCTTAACAACTACTCTCGACTCTGGACAGACTTACACTGGTTTCACATCTGGGTAAATTGTCAGTAAGAGATTTTAATAACAGCTGGAAATGCTATCCGAAAGGATACAGGTACTAATCCTACAAATATTATAAATGCGAAAGTTTAGATGTTTGTTACTCAATCACGCTTAAATGGCTCAACCATTTGGATGAAATTTTGCACGAAGATAGTTTATAGCCTGGATTAAAATATAGGATATATTTTATCCCGGATCCACGCAGACGAAGCCGCGGACGTAAGCTACTTGTAAATAAATAAGAAAATAGACTGGTCGCTAAGTCAGATAGTTCACAACTGTGTACAGTCATGGACTTTAATTGTTGAACCATTTACGTGTCAACTAATTTTGGTTTTTAATAGGTAAGCTATGAATATCCAGTAAAATGGCTCAACGATTAAAGTCCGTGACTACAGGGATGTTAATTGACATATACATATTTAGACACAACAGTTTGTCCATCATGGGCATCATACTAATCCTACTAATATTAATAAATGCGAAAGCTTGGATGTTTGGATGTTTAGATGTGTGTTGCTCAATCACACTTCACGTTCGCTGCCAAAAATGCTACGCGCTACGCTCGTAGCCGATTCCGTGGTTTCCCTCGTATGTAGCGGAAAGCGTCTACGGCGTAGGCACCCGATATCGGGTACCCGGCACTGAATGTGTAATCGGTTGAGCGATTTGAATGAAATTTTGCACAAAGATAGTTTATAAGGGCCTACCGCGAAACGAAATTCGTTTTCGTTCGTGTATCTCCGTCTCTGTCGCACTTAGCCTGGATTACAATAGAGAATAGTTTTATCCCGGGTCCACGCAGTATATAATATGAAAAACAAAGAAGAGAGTATTTCTAATATTAAGTACATTCACTTAATTAATAACGGCACGTCTGTGAAAAACGTATTCATGCCATAAAAGGTATTTTAAACCAACGCTTCAGAGCACTTTTAAACTCTTTACCTACGAGTGATTTTAAATCGACAGGTAGGTAAGTTATTGAAAACTCGCACGGCGGCAATGAAGGCACTTTTTTGCATGAATTTATTGTGAACTCTTAATTTCTCTTTAACAATTTGACGAAGTGCAGATATTTTTGTAAAATTCACTCGAACCAAGAGAAAAACAATCTTAGCTCTTATCATTGGCTTCATTCGAGATATAGTCCAGGCAATGAACTGACATCTTGTATAGAAAAAATGACAAATTAGGAAATAATTTATAATAGCTTTTTTTTAATGTAACGGATATATTATCAATTAAATAGTTACCTAGACGGAAAATCCAACAAAAAATCAGACATCAAAAAAAAATTTGCTCCTAAAAGTCCGGATAAATATTAATATATTTTTTTTATCTTTATTTAAGTTCATTTACATTTGCTTTAGAACATTCAATATAAATAAAATAAAAAAGACAATGAATGTTTAATTTAAATCTATATAATTACTTCCGGACGAAAAGTTTGTTGGATTCTTGAATAAAGCATCTTAGAATAACGTTTTAGAATGAAATAAACAAAAAAAAGGCTATTATAAATTAATGTTTTTCGAAACCGTATTTTGCCTGGAGTTATTAGTTCTTCGATATAAGATTGGTTTAAGAATATAATTACCTCGATACAAGTATGTATTTTTTCTTTCCAGTAAGCTCAATCAGGATATTTGTACTATACTAGGTATTGGTACTAGACTACGAGTTAATAGATGAGTTACTTAATAGAAAAAAATATTCATACACATTTTACAAATAATTGCCCTTACCGGAATTCAAACCCGAGATCGTCTTATCAGTGGCTGAATCACTACCCAGTAGTACAGTACAAAAGTCGAAAAAAGACCTCGTATAAAATCGACAAGATGCTGTCTTTATTCCCTTAAAAGTGAAAAACATGCAAGCTTTAAAGCACATTTAACTGAAAGCTCCAGGAGATCGTATTTCCAGCGGAAGCGATGACAAAGCCCTGAGTTTACTAAAACACGTGTACGGAATGCGAGACCGTGTAAAGCGCTCGAAAATCTGATTTGTAATCACCGTTTCGGAAGACGGGAATTCTGTACTCGTACTGTCTATGCATTTTATTCCTATAAGTACCCTATTTCATATAAGTAAGACTAGAAACACACATGCACATAGAACCAATGGCCATTGGGGCGGAAAGGTTCTCGAGTGGCGACCACGTACCGGAAGGCGCAGCGTGGGTAGCCCCCCCCCCCCCCCCCCCCCCCGCCCGTTTTTAGGGTTCCGTAGCCAAAATGGCAAAAACGGAACCCTTATAGTTTCGTCATGTCCGTCTGTCCGTCTGTCCGTCTGTCCGTATGTCACAGGCATTTTACTCGAAAACTATAAGGTGTATTTGATTAAAATTTTGAGGATAGGTGTATTTTGTTAGCCGCTACATACTTTTGTAATTAAAATGACAAAAAAAAATTTTTTTAGGGGTGCACTCCATACATAAAACTAAAATTCAAATTTTTTTTTTTCATTGTGACCCTCTGTGTGGCACATCAATCGATAGGCCTTTCAAAATAAATATAAGGTTTCTTAGCATTTTTTTTGATTAAGTGAATAGGGCCGGAGATAATCGCCCCGAAAGTCACTTAAATTCTGTCCCCCCCCTCTAATTTTTGAACGGTGTATTTTAAAAATATGGAAAAATTCATGGACATAGGGCTTATTAATTTCATTCACCGAAAATTGTTTTGAACAAGATCGGTTCAGAGGTTTTCGAGATATTGCTGAAAAACTGCCTTCCTCAAAGAAAAGGACGTAAGTGCCGTAAAATTTCTGTGACGATACGACCTTTTTAATAGGCACGGAAACCTTCGTTTTGCGTGGTCCGACGTTTTTTTACTAAACTAGGCCAAGCATTTTTATCATTTAAATGGTCCTCGACAGTATAGTATCCCTTTTTTAGTAAAGAGGATTTTACATATTTCTTCAGGAGTCGTAGCATGGTTGGCCTTATCACGCGACAAGTGACAAGATAGGGGCGTCGTCTCGTTCTATCGAACGGTGTCAGCTAGTGACGCACGCTCTATCCTACCACCTATCGCGTGACAAGGCCAACCATGCTACGGGGCCTGAGCAGGTAAAGACAACTCAAGTGCTTCAATGGGTAATTTATTATAACATAGTATGCATTGACCTATAAATGACTTATATACTTTACGCACACGGAATTTAGTAATTGCAATTTTATGTTTATATCTGCAACTGTTAATTTTTTTAAAGGAACCTATATTTTTAAGCGCATAAATAATGCATTCGTAAATATACTGAGAGGCTACTGTCAGTATATTTATCTCTTTAAACAAGTCTCTTAGTGACTCTCGCGAGCCCATCTTATAAATTGAACGAATAGCCCTTTTTTGTAAGACAAAAATTGTATGTATATCTGCTGCCTTTCCCCACAGTAAAATTCCATATGTCAATCGGTGTGATTTTAAGAAAAACCATTTCTAAACGAAAAACATTTATTATTGTCATATCTGAAAAGCTCTTAATGATCGAAATAATAATAAAGTTATGCTAATGTTCTATGAAATGAGGTATAGATCACGTATAGATATTTGTTTTATCATTTCATAAAGGTTTAGGGGGTTAAAAACGTTATCACTCTCGCGCCGCTTATCGGCACTTCACAATCCTCGAAAATCAGTACGGTGTGAATGAATGCACACAATACACGACCAGTGCCGCACACTCAGCAACTTGCGGGGCTCTAAGCAAGCCTGCGGGAGCTCTTTGTGTTTTGTTCACCTTAACAGGTCGCATTTCATTCGCTAGGATTCACTTTTCAAACAACCCATAGTCGTAAAGGTGCATTCAAGTGCAAAAAAATTGGTAAACAAGTTGTTCAGACATATTGTTCTCTAGCCGGCTTACTATAAGATATTTCTCCTCTTTAGTAGAATTCATCTCATTCGAGATAGCAACTAAGCTGCATTTCTTTTGTTTCATTCGATATTACAACAAACGAAACTCTTTAAATATTTTTCTGTTTCTGTTTCTTTATATAGTTGACTAGTTTCCGCCCGCGACTTCGTCTGCGTCGACCCGGAGTAGAAACTACATTATCCTATATTTTAATCCAGGTTATAAACTATCTTCATGTAAAATTTAAGCGTGATTGAGTAACAAACATCCAAACATCTAAACATCCAAACATTTGCATTTATAATATTAGTAGGTTAGTAGGATGTACTAAGCTATATCACAATTCAAAGACCCCTATTTTACCAGATCAAAACTTGGGCAAAGTAGAACTTGACAAATGGCTCGAACTTTCTCCAATAAGTCGCATTCAATAGATGCAACCACTCTAGTGGTCGCAGTATCGCTCTGTCGTGTATGGAAGTATATTTAAGGAAAATTGTTCACTTTAATCATACATTTATGACAGGATAGGGTAACGTTTTCCCAGTTGTATCCTAGGAGCCCAGAGTCCGCTTTGGCACCTAATCTCAAAAAAAAAATCCGCAAAAGTTTTGAGAAATTGACTGCCATCTGGCTTTCCAACCCAGAGGGAAAACAAGACCTTGTTTGGGACAAGATGGGTTTCCTCACGATGTTTTCCTTCACCAAAAACCTACCGTTGAATATCAAACAACACGCGTTCCGATATTGGACCTGTTTTTGTACTAAAATATTAATTTTTAGGGGGTTCCGTACCTCGCTTATTGGTATGGAGACATTTCCTATTTTCTGAAAAAAAATCCTTTTATTAATTCCTTAGTTATCACCTAAATTTCGCAGTCACCCAAAAGGCTATGCTGTGAGTTTATCTCTGTGATCGCATCAGAAATGAGGCTGTCCGCAGCAGACATAAGGTTTAATTTCCTTAGTTCTTAGAAATTGGCTATCACCAAAATTTAAAAATCGCCCAAAGGGCAATGAAGAGGACTATGCTGGGACTTTCTCTGCGTGATCGCATCAGAAATGAGGCTATCCGCAGCAGAAACCTCCAAACACGTACAATCTATGGCCGTTGGGGCGGAAATGTTCTCGAGTGGCGACCGCTTACCAGAGACGCAGCGTAGACCGGTCAATTTGGCATTCTTTGGAGGAGGCTTATGTCCAGCAGTGGACGTCTTTCAGCTGATATGATATGATGGTGATGATGGTTGTCACCAAAGGAGATGCGTTTGAATGTAGATCAACCCTGAAAGTGTATTCTCTGGTCTTCATGTTGCAGTTTGTTGAGAACTAACTAGCGTAAAGTCTAACTAAATTTTCCTGTGGGAAGTTAAAGAACCGACGCTTCGTATTCATCTCTTTGACGAAGTTTCTTGAAGTCTGCATTGAGTTTAATATTAATAATTTCAAAAACTGTATTTTATGAAAAGCCATGATTAAAACTTATCTGACGGAATCAAATTGTTGCTTATGAGATGTTTATTTTTTTTATTTATTCGTTTTATAGGTATTAATTTATAGCAGTGCAGAATATATTATGATTGAAATGTTTTTTATAATTTTTCGTGAAAAATGATTGGCCTCATAATACTCTTCATTAATGCTTGGAGGACGAAAATACATTTTCGGAAAGAATTATCATGCATTTGAACAAAATGTAACAAACATACAAAACTTTTCGACATTCCTATCGCATTTAAATATAAATATTTATAAAAGACAAAGTCTTTTATAGGTATAGTCAGAAATCTGTAAAAACAAGTCCCTTTTAAACAAATAGTTTTAATGCAAGAAAAGATAACTTCAGAAGCCATAATATAATGCTTTAACCTTGTCTATTAGAAGTATGGGTGAATTGTAATTTTTAATACATAGCCTGTGTGTAACGGCAAATTACCCATACGTTTTATATGGGTAACTTTTGTTAAACAATGGAAAAAAAATTAAAACATAGATTAGATTAAGAGCTTTAACTATGTATATTTTTTTTGAAATCGACCCTTATTATTTCCTGGAACAAGATCTGCACGGCTATCACAAGACGGCGCGCGAGCTCTCTCGATTTTTCTCGCACTATACCTCTCTTTCTAAGTATTCTAATAAGAGAGAGACGGATAGTGCGAGAAAAATCGAGAGAGCTCGCGCGCCGTCTTGTGATAGCCGTGCTGTATGACAGAGTCGTTCTCCAAATCAATATCTCTACGAAACAAACCCGTTGATTATCCAAAAGTGAGTGAGTCACATAAAACAACTAATCTGCCTAAAAATCGTTCCACAAGGGACTCTTGATTAAAACGCCAACGCAGCACCTCAGGAATTTGCGCCATTCACTCATTTATTCACAATAGCACCAAAAGAAAAAGGTCAAAAGTATACACGAATTTCACACAAAAACGCCTTTTCCTGAAACAGGGGTGGACCTTGTAGGCCCTATGCTCCCAGATGAATTGTATTACGGATTCAGCCTGAGTCGGGAGTCGTTTATTTTCCACTCGGTTGCAAATGGCCGAGGAGGAAGGACTGTCTTAATTGTGTGGGGCCTCTACGTTGGTAAATAAGTAAACGTGTGAAAATAGGAATGTATTAACTTGGTGTTGTTTAACGAGAAGCTGGGAAATTGGAGTCAGTGGCAAAGGTCAGGTCAATGTTCCATGTGTTTATTTTATACGGCGCTGAACTATACTACTCTAAAACTTACCATTGGCAGTACTTATAGTTTACTCAATTTGGCACTCACTAGGGGAGGCCTATGTCCAGCAGTGAACGTCTTTCGGCTGATATGACGATGATGATAGTTTACTGAATAAAAGCTTGTACCAAAAAAGAAATTGTTGACAGACACTTATTTTACATATCGACGAAAGATTGTCCAAAGAAATCCAATGGTTGTACGTTGTGCCAAGTATTGGCATATTATTATGACTTATTGGCCTCGAATGGGTTAATATGGAAGGTCTTTAGTTATAAAACGGAATAACTAATGCAATTAGAGGTTTGACTTGCCCCATTAACTCTGCTTTCAGCGATATTAAAGCGGCAACTGCAGCTCCCAGCGCTACACTATTTCTTAAACAGCGCAATTTTGGAACAAAAGGCAGCATTTGTTGGGATAAAATAGTGCACTTTTGGGACAGTTCACAGAAACGTTATCACAGATGAACTAGTTATGCTCTAGTGTATATCGGTATGAGGGCCCAACGGGATCTTTTGTGTAATTGCCTCGTCCTTTGTGCCTACTCCAAAGCTCGCGCTTCAATATTTCCACAAACTGAATTATGGGGCTCAGCGGGAATACTTTGCAATTTTTTATTTTGGTTCTGGGTAATCATTGCTAAAATCTTTAATTTTTTATATATCTCTAGTTGAATTTTGATTTACAATCGTACCACTCTGATGGCCTGTTGACGCGTCAAGCTTGCTTTCCAACCATTTGGATAATCCACGGACCTCAAAACTATCTTTCATAGACAGATTTTGGCATAGCGCTTCTCCATTTGGATTCTTGGAGCTGTCGCAGAGCGGTTTCAAAGATGACCTCTCATCGACAACACCCTAACACAGCTGACATTAAACGTATGAAGTATATTTATCCGCATTATTACCGAGAAACAATTACTATCAACTTATAACGTCATACCACATTTTAGATGATATAAAAGCTTGTCGCGAGATTTACCTGAATATTATACGAGTACCTAAATCTCACGACAAGCTTTTATATCATCTAAAATGTGTTATGACGTTATAAGTTGATAGTAAAAGTTTTAAAGGAAAAGTTTATTTTATTCTTTTTAGCGCATTTAAATAAAAGCTTATTTTTTAATAAATTTTTTACTTTTCATTAGGTAATTTTTTAGTTTTTAGTCATCGCTGGACAGGTTTCTCAGTATTTTGTCCGCCATATTGGATTTAGAGTGACGCCAAATTATTTTTCGAGTTATTCTCAGCAAGCCCTTTCATTTGATACCCATATTGTAGGAGTGCATTAAAAATAACTAGCCCGCCATCTTGGGTGTTCCGCGATGTTGGATTTTTTTGCCGACTGTACTTGTTTTTTGCACGATCATCAACTGCTTATTGAGAGGATTGTAACGAGGCCAAACACGACGGGTTTATCCTGTGTAATTAAGGAGTTCCTACGGCCACCTTCCGTCTCCATCATCAGACCAGGTTTATGATACCATGTTATTGCATTGTCATCCGACTTACATAATTGTACAAAATTTCAACTTCATTGGACTCCGGGAAGTTGGTCAAATTTAACTTGCAAGATTTAATTACATAGTTACATACAGGTCGACCTAATAAAAGCTTGTTAAAAAGAAAAACCGGCCAAGTGCGTGTCGGACCACGCAAAACGAAGGGTTCCGTGCCTATTAAAAAGGTCGTATCGTCACAGAAATTTTACGGCACTTACGTCCTTTTCTTTGAGGAAGGCGGTTTTTCAGCAATATCTCGAAAACCTCTGAACCGATCTTGTTCAAAACAATTTTCGGTGAATGAAATTAATAAGCCCTATGTCCATGAATTTTTCCATATTTATAAAATAAACCGTTCAAAAATTAGAGGGGGGGAGACAGAATTTTAGTGACTTTCGGGGCGATTATCTCCGACCCTAGTCACTTAATCAAAAAAAATGCAAAGAAACCTTATATTTATTTTGAAAGGCCTATCGATTGATGTGCCACACGGGGGGTCACAATGAAAACAAAAATTTTGACTTTTTGTTTTATGTATGGAGTGCACCCCTAAATAATTTTTTTTTTGTCATTTTAATTACAAAACTATGTAGCGGCTAACAAAATACACCTATCCTCAAAATTTTATTCAAATACACCTTATAGTTTTCGAGTAAAATGCCTGTGACATACGGACAGACGGACAGACGGACAGACGGACAGACGGACAGACGGACAGACGGACATGACGAAACTATAAGGGTTCCGTTTTTGCCATTTTGGCTACGGAACCCTAAAAACCGTTGACCGTCAATTTTATACTAAAATAAGTTAAGTATTGATGTAGCTGCGCCCCGCGCGCTATACGTACTCCCGCGCCGTTACCGGCCCACGAAAATTAGCTTCGCACTGATAAACCCTTTCTGCACTCGTTAAAACCATTTCCCTGTAGATTTTCAAACTATTTCCACGTTTATTTTTGTGTTCTCCATTGTGGCACGGTCACGTAAGATGCCTATCTGCATTGAGTGCTTTCATTTGGTTGTAAACTTGGTTTTGTGGTGCATTCAAACGCCACTGTATTTATTTATTTAATCTTTATTGTACAAAAGAAGAACTTATCTTTCAAAAGGAACTTATCGTTATTGCCGTATGCATTTTCTATTAGTCAATCTTTGGGCAAAGTAGACAGATTGTGGGAGAACTTCAATATTTGTAACCTACCTTACGTTTGATTGAATTTTACACTAAGTGTGGGTTGTACCAGACCGTCTGTGATGAAAGTGGTGTTCGTTACTATCTGAATGTATGAAATTATATATTGATATTGATATTGATATTTATTTATCTCATAATACATTGCATACATTGCATTATAAACTAAATTAATGACCATTAATACTATGATTAATACTATTATACTATGATCGTCAAGGCAAGGGTACAGTTTATGAGTTTTAACATACACCGTATGAACTCCTCAGCCTTTCGGCTTCATGAATTCATCCATGCAGTATATTGTATTTTCTAAGAGTAATTTCTTTAATTGGGACTGGAATACCAATACACTGACCACGTATTTTAATCCCTTCGGTAATTTTTCATATAGGATAGGCCCTATCACTTCGGGGTCTTTGGCACACAACGCTAGCCTTTTTCGAATATTTTATGAGCCGATGTGTGTGCATTTCGAGTGTTGAAGTTATGAACTTCATCGGCTCGTTTAAATGTTTTCAAATTTCGTTTGACATGCATCACTATGTCATGTATGTACGATGCGCATACATATAAATTAAAATAAGATAATTAAATCATTCGTAATATTTTTTCGTATCATGAATAAATGAGTATGAGTATGGACAAATTTGACAAGTTTCTATGGAATGATAGCTGCCGGTGCCATATTTAACGTTGATCGTCTGTAATCGTAATTTGGTGCCACCTGCTCTAAATATGTTTGCCAATAAACGAACTTTTCGTTGCTTGTTTCCTTTATGTTTTTGTGGCAATACAATTTTATTGTGGGGTACATTCTTTATCTTTTTGTGGCAATTGTACCTATTACGATTTTATTGTGGGGTACAATGATGTAATATAAAAAAGAGGTAGATAGGTTATACGTGCTCGAAAAATGGCACACTAAAGTTGAGTCAATTGGCACAACTTGCCTCAGTTTCGGATCGTCGATGGAAACGATAGCCGTCAGATTTGGTGGCCATTTTTAAACACGGAATTTCGTATAGACAACTATTAGCTGCCAAATGACGTCATCGGGCCTATTTAACAGCTTGTGCCAGGTGCGCCAGGTGGCGTGATGTTGACAAAAGTAGGGATGGGGGCGATCACTACCTATAGCGCAGCCGGCGTATCGTCCGATGGCAGTTCTGTTGCGACTCTCGAAGCGAGTGGACGTGCTCTCGATTGTTACCAAATGTTCTGTCGTAGATTTTGGTTCATTTTAAATTCATTTAAGGAATTATTGTATTTTTCTATGATTAAATTGTTTGAGCCATGCAAAATCTTTTAATTCATCAGTAAATAGTTAAAACAACATATATCTACCCTTTTTTATATTACATCATTGGTGGAGTATATTCTAAGCATTCAATCAACTCTGTCACTATAGTCATCACCACCCGGCTAAGGACTTGTTCAAAGAACATAAAATACTAACACTACCGTGCGTCTTCATATTGGAGGCCTGCAAATACGTAAGGGCTAATATGGACCAATACACTACCCGTGGACAAAATAACGGTAGAAACACACGTGGGCAAAATCTCCTGCTCGTCCCGTTTCGCAGACTCGCAAAAACACGAAAGTCACTCGGTGTCATTGGTGCGAAGATATACAACACGCTCCCAACTGAAATAGTTAACTCGGCAAGCGATGTAATATTTATCAATAGGATAAAAACTCTATTAATTGACCAAGCATGCTATAGCATCGATGAATTTATTTTAAGAAATAAAACGATAAAATTATTGAATCTATGTAAAAAATTGACTTGTAAAATGTTATACCTACTTTTACCAATAAATATATGAATATGAATATGAATATGTCTGTACAAAATAAAAAGAAAATGTAGATCCCAAAGTAATACACGGCAAGCAAATATTGACACAATATCAACAGAAATGGGTTTAATGCATGACGCAGGTTTAGTTAATAAGGGAATAATACATTTTACGTATTTAATGATGTGGTCTTGAAAACAACAGTCAGTTTATAATTTCCCGGTCTATTTTCCTATAAACTGGACCAAGAAATAAAATGTAATTTCCGCAGTACAAACCGCTGGTTTAAAGTATCCTCCGGCTAATCCGATGAAAGCGGGTTCATTTTCAAAAGGTACACCATAAATCCAGCCTCGAAAAGGCAGGCAATTTTTTCACCGACGGTCCGTGATAAGTGAAACAATACTACAGCAGCTCTGACATGATAGTGGACGTTCTTAAGTTGGCCATTCATGACTTATCTTATCTTATCTTATCTATCCCCTTTATAGCTACTCCCAAGCTCGCTACATCATTTCCACAAAGCGGATGATGCAGCTCAGTGGGAGCACTCTGAATTCCTTTGGTCGCGGGTAGCCGTTACCAAAGAGATTCATTCTTTGTCTGGCAAGGGCATGACATTCACACAGTAAGTGTTCCATAGTCTCATCCTCCTCGCCACACATTCTACAGTCTGTACTGTTTGATAGTCCCCATCTTGGCCAAGAGATCCTTGACGCCGTAGTGACCTGTGAACACCCCAGATATAATCCTGAGTTGCTTCCTGCTGGATTTCCAGAGTTTTTTGGTGACTACTACAGCAAGCATGGCCATTTATGACTACTACAGCAAGCAAAATGGAGCAGCACCGTGACAAAATCGGTCAATGAATGTCAAGCGTTTAAAGTTTGGTAGCGCGGCCCGTTGCGTATCAAAACTGAGCGCGACACATTCATCATCATCATTAATCATTTATTAATTCATGAACAATATTACAATTAACGCGCACTTCGAATGGAACGATCGAGTATGTCAAAATTCAACCTTCCAACATCAATGTCAATATCCAATTGGACGCGGTCATCGTCGCCGAGGCAAATGGCGCGCTAGTCAAGTAACAGCTACGTGGTGCGGCCGTAATCAAAATAATACTATTATGTCTATCCATTTGGCTTCGACGCAAACGGTGCGGCGCCGCGCCTAAATAAATAACCAGCTTTAGTTAGTCACGTCTGCTAGAATTTAATTTAGTTGTTTGGTTGTAAAATATCGAAACAGTGCGTTTATAACGCACACATCTAAACATAATAGGCTTGTGTCCTAATTTTTTTTTACGATGCCATTCGAACCAATTTTTGGTGTGGAACAAATGTTTGTATGGGAGTAAGTACAATTAAAGAACATAAATACCTCGCTGGCGGTAGCCGAAAACGTTCCATACTGATTAACATTGAATCATGACGTCACAGGGTAATATTTGTACTAGTCGTTATATGGAAAATCAAGTAAATTGCTGTTTCGGTTGCGAAATACTGCGTTTAGGACCATAGTTGTCATACAATATTGTTTCTATAAAAGCGTAAGGATTCTATTGGTAGCTTTAAATTTACTTTTGGACAATAAAAAAATGCATATTTTTTGTAAACTTTCAAGGGCCATATCTTTTTATGATTTTAATTATATTTCGTAATTTATACTTAATTGCATTTATTTGATGGTTTACTATCAATTTAGCAACACTGCGCTATCAATTTTAACATGAGGACACAACCCAATTATAAAGAGGAAAACCTAGCGATTAAAGGTGGACTTCCGACCAGCGCGGCTCCGGCGTCAATAACGCAGCGACAGTGACGCTGCGCTCGAACGTTCCCTCATACATTTCCGTACTGAAATAGAAATAAATAGAATTAGAAATATTTATTTGCTATTAAATGTGGTATACAAATGGTGTTACATGATAAATTATAGAGCAATACACATTTAGACTTTAAAAAGCCATGCAAATTGAAATTGTATTAAAATTAAGATGCAGAACATTCTTATTATTATTATTATTTTTTAATTAACATGGATTTATTAGTATTATTACAGTCTTTTTAATTATGAAAATGTCAATTATTACATAAAAAGTCATTCAGTGTGTAGTAACACTTGTCAACAAGAAAAGAGAATAGTTTTTTTTTAAAGTCTTAATTGGTAGTTTTTTAAACTCATCGGGCAGTTGGTTAAATATTTTAATGCACATTACGTAACAACTTTGACTTTTCATGGCTGTATGCATATTAGAGAGTACTAGCCTGTATAGTACTATCGCTCTATCGCCGCATCACTGTTGCTGCGTTAGTGACGCCGGAGCCGCGCCGGTCGGAAGTCCACCTTAAGCTTTGTGAAAGTGTAGCTTTGTCAGTCTGTATGTAGGGGGTAAACTCCGAACTACTCATCCGATTTCAAAAACTTCCCTGGGTTTAACTGTGCCTACTGTTGTTATTATGTCTATCACCGCTGGATAACACTGTCCAGATATGACTCCCGGCACGCAACGCTGCTTGTTTATCGTCCAAAAACGGCTTGTTCCACTACACACCACTATATACACCCCAAGCAAAAAGTCACATTTTTTATTCTGCAAATAAGGCACGAGAGCACTTTTACACATAGAAAAATCATACAAAAATAATCATTTTTAAATTACAGACTAACAAAATATAATCATAGGTAACTACTGTTTTTTGTAAGGAATATGAAATGAAATTAAATTAAATATAGATAGGACCAAAAAGGCCTCTTAATTGGTCCATAATGGTCCAAATTCAATGCAATGATTTTTTTTAGTGAAAAGCTTCGAAAGACCGTTCATTGGTATAATATTCTGGAAATTAATATATTTTAATATGTGACTGTGTTTCTTTGTATTCATATGTTTAATATGTTTTATGTATTTATTATCACAAGCAATTTTAACTAATAATTATCGTCGTAATTTCCTTGTTTTGTAATGTAATTTCTATATATCCTAGATTGTGAAGAGAATTAGAGAATCAGTTTACCTACTCCTCCTTTTTTTTAATTTTTAATTTTGTAAATTGTTCGTTGTGAGGTACCGGGTTAGAATCTTAGAATAGGACCCCTTTTCTTTGCGAGGGTGTTTTTAGAAATAAAAAATAGATATTTTGAAAACAAGACAGGCTCGCCAGTTCTAAAAGTTGGATAATAAAGCGAAAAATAAATTTACTTATGCGTTTACAAGCTTTGCCTTGGAGAATTAATAAAGTAACGTGTTTTTTGCCTCTGACTGTACTATTAGGCACGCAATGCCTGTTTATCGTATAAATGGCTTGTTCCGCACCGAACCGCTGTACCAACCCATCGCGAATACAAATTGATTCTTAACACATCGAATCCTGCTCCACTGCACAGTTGAAAATCAACCTTGTTTTGTTAACCATAAGGTATACATTCGAATATCGCAGCATGAAATATGTGCCTTAAAAAGGACGTAGGCAATATATGAGTAACGTGCATTTGTGAGTTAAGAGTATTGGGATTGCTTATTCTGTGGCGATAGATAAGTGCGTGTTTCGTGGAAAGTTTCTGAGCTGAATTTTTTTTATTTTTATTATTATTTATTATTATTAAGTAATGGGATACAAAAACTTATCTAATACATTTCCCTGCAAAACTGTTTTAACAGTAACTGTTTTGACAGTTTGTCTGCAGGTAGGAGTCTCATTATAGTACATAAACTATAGTACATAAAGCGTCGTGCTAAGACTTGGATGACATTTGCTTGTAGGCAATTGTCACTCAAGTGTTTGGAGTAAATACTTTTTCAAACCTTTTTTAAATATACTTTTATTTGGCTCGTGTCGAATGTAGAAGGTTGTTCACAATTAACATTTTTGTCGATTTGATGTAGGTATACAAGTATGGTTAAATGTAAAATGATAGGTATACTCACCTAGGTCGGTAAAACAAAGATTTTCTGAGGTCGCTGGCACTTGACGCCCGAGCCAAAAGCAAATGAATATCACCGCCCGTTATGAGTACAAACTTTTGCGAGGCGAAAGCGGGATTTTCGCATGCGTAGCGGGCGGCAACGGCCACTTTATGACCCGGTGTGTACCCATTTTATTTTTTAATTTATTTCATAGTCACAACAGACCTGTACGGCAGTGTGTCCAGCCTAGCTTGAAGAAAAAGCTAAGTGATGACAGTGACTTTTTTCAAAATAAAAGTAAAACATTTATTTTAGAAATAGGAATATCGTAGGTTTTCCTGCTCAATTTTCGATGGGTTAAGGTTTAATTGGATGGATTTAAAAGACAGTTTGGAACATTAACAGGGAAATTATAACCCTGTTAGAATGTGTCCACGTCTTGACAGGGTTTTATTACTATTATATTTCCAAGCCCACGAACGATTATTGTGCATGTTATGATGGTAATTGAACTTGATCTGTTAATTAGTTACCTACTCACACCTTTAACCCTTAAGCGGTTAACGGCAAAATATTTGCCGTCATAGATGAAACACAAACGATTGTATTCTGACCGATTTACGGTTCAAATTTGGATCAATATAGAGTTGTCAAATAGAGTCCAAGGATTAAAAGTATAAATAATATTCTATTTCAGCCTGAAGGAGCCACTTAACCCGGCGCGCATGAGGCAGGGTATCTCATACCCTGTTAGTATTAAAAAGTATTGGTATTTTCTAAATCTTCGACTGACGACACTAGCTCGCTCAGTAGCTGGAGGCAGGGGCGTACGAAAGGGGATAATGGCGTGATGACGGTGTGGCGTGACACACTGGCCTGAATATTCGTGCACAAACCAGTCTCGGGTATGTCATACCCTGCCTCATTTTTGACGTATTTATTTTAAGTATACATTTTTAATAATTTTATTAAGTTTTTTTATTATTCTTAATTTTTTTTAATGATTTTATTGTATAGGTTTGAGACGCGTTTATTTATTTTAGTTCATATTGTTTTATTATTTATGAACACTTAAATTCAAGAAAATCAACAAAAAATATTCAAAGCTATATCCACCGGCAAATGGAAAAATAACTGGGTGAGCCTTCACCTAGACATGTAAATGTATCTGGACGGTATGTCGGATACCAGGACTGTCCATACATAAGGATATAAAAACCAAACATTCCTGCAACGCTTGCGGCAAGCCCATAATGTTTGTAGCATGCAAAATTGAAAAATTTCCGGATCTCAATGATAGTAATTAGTCATATTTTTAACTTAAAAATTTTAATTACTCTATTTTAAGAAGAAAATCCCAGTATCTTTCAGTTTAAGGTTGATTTATATTTAAAAGAGTTAATTTTTTTGTTTTATTGTTGATTTTTTTAAACCCCAAAATTTTTGTTTCTATAATTACATAGTATAAGAAAAACATGAATAAATAAAAATAATTACATAATTAAAACTTTTTTCGATTTAATTCCATTAACTAATTAATTATTTAACTATACATTATCAAGAAAATAAAATAACATTAATAACAACTATATTATGGGGCATTAAATTTTGGGTATGTCATACCCTGCCACATGCTTGATGTAACTTTTTTTCACATCATGCTCGCCGGGTTAAATATGTCCTGTTTTTATTCTGTCCCGTTAGCCAGGAGACAAAATAAATGAGTTTAGTAAACAAAATGTTACTAAAGTTTAACTAAAGTAGAAAACGGCTCATAAAAAAAGGTTTAACGTGTCAACAAAACCATACATCCTTAAATTTATACAATCACGGTTTAAAAAGTGTGACATAAAAAAGTGGATCCACCCATTTACATAAATACTTAAATAAAACAGACAAAATTCAATATCGATTGAACTTACTTTTGATTTAATTCAATTAATGAACCTACGTATAATATCACTTAGAAAATAAAATTATTAATTTAAAATAAATCAAAGTAGGTACAACAAATAAACTAATGGTAGTAAGGGGAATAAAGCTGGTTGCCCACCGCAATACTGTCGCCTTCCGCAGATTGTAATTAAGAATAAAAATTGCTTGGCCACAAAGCAATTACGAAGTGCCTTTCAGTGATAAGAAACCAGTGACAAACTGTCAAACATTTTTTTTATACTATCACAGTGGTGGCGAACAAGCGTAAGGCCTGCCTGGTGGCGTGCAGACATTGTGTTGACAGCTAGTGAAAAATGCTGGTCCCTCACTCATAACAGAAAACGCATCATATGGAGCTCAGGCGTATAATAGTAGATTGTACAACAAGTGCATAAAACGAGCCACGTCACCCGGTGGCTCAGGTGGATAGTTAAGTCAAGGGATAAAATGGCTCATTTATGCCCGAGTTATACACACTGTTTTTTATTTCGATTGCGAGAAAATAACAAATATTTGCAAAATTTCATAAAATAATAGTTTCTTCACTTTTTAAAGTTTTTATGTTTTATTTCAGACACTTGATATTAGACTTAGGTACTTCATACTGCGAAGTCATTTAATGGTTAGATATGTACGTTTTTAGGGTTCCGTACCCAACGGGTAAAAACGGGACAAATACTAAAAAACCGGCCAAGTGCGAGTCGGACTGGGGCTCCCATACAACAGACATGATTTTTTGCCGTTTTTATAGATAACTAGCTTTTGCCCGCGGCTTCGCCCGCATACTAAGAGTAATGTTAACCGTCTACAAAAAAGGTGCATCTCAGTTTCAGTCTTTTATATATTTATATCGACTCTACATAGACTCTGTGCATATCGAACATAGACTCTACATATCAAATCTACATATCGACTCTGCATATCGACTATAAATATCGAATCTACATATCAACTCTACATATCGACTACATATCGACTCTACATATCTGGACCCTCATATAAAATTTCACCCCTTCTTTTAAGGGGTTGGGTGCAGATTTCCAAAAAAAAATGATGCACGATTTTTTTGTTAGTCACAAATAGTCCGCATACCAATTTTTAGCTTTCTACCTTGAAAATTGCGGAATGCTCTATACAAACTTCCACCTTCCATTTTGGGGAAGTGGGGGGTTAGAAAGAGACAAAAAGTAGCCTATGTCACTCTCCATCCCTTCAACTATCTCCACTTAAAAAATCACATCAATTCGACGCCCCGTTTTGCCTTGAAAGACGGACAAACAAACAAACAAACAAACAAACACATACACTTTCCCATTTATAATATTAGTATGGATGGTACGGAACACTTGGCCGGTTTTTAAATAATAATGACTTCTATTTTATCTCGTTTTATTAATTAAGTAATAGAAAACACGGATGTGAAAATGAAAGCAAATCAAATAAAATAACAAGTTTATTCTACGAAGTTTTATTGTGCGTATGGCTGTCAAGCCCGATTATCTTTGTCTTTAAAACAAATTAAGTTTGTGCACGAGAGCATTAAAGTGTCATTTTATGCAGCATACATCCAGCACAGAGGCGAACTGTGCAAGCATGAGAACTGAAGACGTATTTTGATGTAATGACATAATAACAAAGGGAAAAAAGACACCAGCATCACATTGTATTGTATGTTGTGTGTGTGTGTTGTACCTAATGTTGGCTCTCAAGCTAGCAACTTGTTGAGCTGGGTCCATTTCGTGGAATAATCTGTGTTATTTTAATTTATTTCTTTTATTTTCTGTATTGTTTGTCAGGAATAAATGTTTGAGTTTGAGTATAGGAAAATCAGATGCAAGTCGGAAAGGGTTAATATCTGAAATCCTACCCTAATATAAATCTGCATCTAAATAAATAAATATCGTGGGACAATTCACACCAATTGATCTAGTCCCAAACTAGGCAAAGCCTGTACTATGGATACTAGACAACGGATAAACATACTTATATAGATAAATACATACTCAAATAGATATTAAACATCCAAGACTCGAGAACAAACATTCGTATTCATCATACAAATATCTGCCCCGACCGGGAATTGAACCCGGGACCTCAAGCTTCATAGTCAGGTTCACTAACCACTAGGCTATTCTCTATCTATTTTCTTATCGTCACACTTGGCCATAAAAATAACCGAACATGTCGCTCACTGGTTCAGTATAATAGCTTATGTGCTCTAAGAATACTTATTGAATGAATGAATGAATGAAAGCATTTATTTCGAGTTACACAAGACTCATACAGTAAAAGTTTAAAAAGCACCTAGATCAAAATTAATATTAATATTAATACAGATAGGCACTGTTGGAGACATGCATTTCACAACAGCGCCTTATATACGGAGAATCATGGATAGGGATATTTGGCAGCGATAAAATCCTGCACTAGAAACCTGTCGTAAAATAAATAGGCTTTCTACTGTAGCAATGTAATTTTAAAATTTTATAATACTCTGATACTGATATGATATATTATATACTGTTTTGAAAAAATGACACCTCGCCGAGTTTTTTACGCCGGTTCTTCTCGAGGCAGAGGTTTGCTTTCCGAACCGGTGGTAGTTTATCGACATTCATATGTGCATGTAATATGCCTAAATTGAAGAATAAATCACTTTGACTTTGACTTTGAATCAAATCTGCCTTCTATTAAACGCAGGATGGGGTTGGGGCTGGCCCGCGCCCGGCGCACCAGGGATGCGCACCGCTTGCGCATAGTTGCGTAGTTATTGTACGGAAATCCATTTCAAGCATCGGGTTTTATTTTAAATCAATCCCTGGCCACATTTTCGCTCGTCCATAAGTAATACGCCGTACCATTTTGTATCATTGCATATTCGAGGATCGAGCTCAAAAGAGCGTCATTTCCACCCGCGTAGGGTCAGCCGTGATGAATGATACATCCATTTCATTGTCCCCTTCGCTAGGATACACTGGCGCACAGATTAATAACAGTAGACGTAGGCATTTAAGTTTATTTATTTAACATTGCACGATGAACCAATGGTCGTTGGGGCGGAAAGGTACTCGAGTGGCGACCACGTAACGCAGCGTGGGTAGACCACACAATGCGGACTAATAGCCTGGTAAATATCGCAGGAGTCCGTAGATTATGAACGCAGAGCCAATTCAATTCAACATTTATTCATGAACAATACAATCATTGTGTTTGAAATTTGTACATACACTTAATAATAGAAGTAAATACTTACCTATTTAGCATGACTGCATTTGTAAGAAACCTTATATTTTAGGAAGAGCGAGCGGAATCTCCTGATACAGGTACTCGAATACCTACTAGGAGGTTTCAACCTTTGTATATGTATAAATTATTAAATACTATAACTAGGATCACGTAGATCATTTTGACCGATATTTAGCAAAAACTATTTTTTTAATCTTGTGCAAATATTTCTTCAATACTATAGAAGCACCCCCTCAAATGTTTTCAATTGTTGACCGATTGCTTTGGCACTCTTTGGGGAGACTTATGTTCAGCAGTGGACGTTTTTCGGTTGCTATAATGATGTCCCTTTAACGAATAGTTATGGGCCGTCACAAAACAGAACGTCGACGTCAAACGCAAACGTTTCGTAACATTAAACGTCACTTTTGTTGACATTAAACTACAACTTCTATTGACCCTGTAAAACATTTATTTAACACGGTACTCTTGACCTAATCTCTCTGTCGGATAAAAATGTTGATTCACCTAGGTGTCGTATACCTCCGCACAACATCCTTTTTAACCCCCGACGCAAAGAGAGGGGTGTTATAAGTTTAACGTGTCTGTGTATCTGTGTATCTGTCTGTGGTATCGTAGCTCCCAAACAGATAGACCGATTTGAATGCGGTTTTTTTTGTGTCATAGATAATTTTAACCTGAGTGTTCTTAGTTACGTTTTAACAAAATCGGTTAAGCCGTTTTTGTGATATTGAACTTTGAAATGAAAATGTCGGGGGTTTTTCATCTTTTCTAAGTTGTAATTATTTTCTCAAAAATTATATTTAAAACACGTACTAAATTCATGATACTTCTGCCAAAGAATGGAAAATTATATTTATAATGTTGTACTGCTGTTTTAAAAAATGATACTGTGGTTAAAAGAATTGGATGACGCCCAGATATTCATACAGAGAGCGTATGGTTTATATAAAATTAAACAACATTTGTGTGTTTACCATTAATTTGGAACATGGTGAGACTTTACCGAAAGCTTGGACTTTTTACTATTCAAATTTTATTAATTCTTTACTCTCTACTCCAGCTGTTCTCATTTACAGGTCGCATTACTCAACTGATTCCAGGGGAATTTGGTAAGCAGGTTCATTAATTATATAGTTTTTTTTTCGTTGAATCAGTTTATGGCAATTAAAAAAAACAGACTCCCGAGTTTTACAGCTCACAGAGCTACGAGTTTATTAAGTGATGATATTCGTTTTGATGTACATATATTGTATGTGATATACAATGTTCGTTATTAATACGCATGTTATGATTATTATTTAAAAGGCTTATATTTGTGTCTATATAAAACTGATGTCGGCTTTATACGACCGACCTGAATGCATGGCTGCAATTTGGACTTTCGGGGAAGAAAACAAGCATTTTTGGTCCCCGAAGTTAGAACAAGGAGATAAATAGTACATTTCGATCTAGTGCGGAAAGTATGTCATTACGTCACGAGTACCGAGATATCCAGACTCGGGACGAGTGAAGAATGCCATTTCCGCACGTGTATCGAACGACGTTTTTTAATACTGTTGCGCAAAAACAAGAAAAACAACAAGTAAGGAATTTGAAACTTTTATATTATTAATTCTGTAACATCATTGTAATACAGTTGAAAAATAATGAAGTTGTTCAAAAACCTTTTTTTTTACGACATCTATGTTATTAATTTTTTACTGACATAATAATTAATAGTACTATTTGTACAAAGTAAAAAGCACTAGTTAGCGAAAACCAACTTTCCGCACGCTAAACAGCTGTATTAAAAATACAAATACGATAAATTTATAATAAGTGCATTACGCAAAGTATTTTTGTAAGTTTATTATACATACATTTGTAATCAAGAAATCTATTACTTTTATTATATTGAATTTTACAATTGATATGACTAAAATGAATAAGTGCCCCCTTAATTTATTAAGTGATTTACCTACCAATTTCTTGTTCTCACTACCTTATCCTGCACCAAACAAACGTTTCTTTTTGGCCCAGTCGTAGACTGGCAGAGAATGGCATTAAGTCCGCCATTTGTACCTTTTTTGGTGAATGACTTTTGACGACCGGTTAGCCTAGTGGGACGTACGCTGCCTACGAAGCTGAAGGTCCTGGGTTCGAATCCCGATAAGGGCAAATATTTGTGTGATGGGCATGAATATTTGTTTCTGAGTCTTGGATGTTTTCTATATGTATTTCAGTATTTATAATTATTAAATATATCGTCTAGTACCCATAACACAAGCCTTATATTGAGTTTACTATGGGACTAGTTCGATTTATATAAGTTTGTCCACTAATATTTATTTATTATTTATTTGTCAATTAGACATATTTAACTGCACCGAAGACTCATTAAAAAGTGCCTTTAGGACGAATAATTTGTAATAAGTAGTAATACATTTTTGTCCTTGGAATGTTATAGTTATAATTAAAGCAACTTTACAGTATAAAATATAATACATCTGTACGTAGTTAACAAATACTGTAGGTATTCAAGTTTCAAGCATAATATTATATACTGTTTAAGAACCTTTTTCACCTCGTTTTTTATTGGTTTGTAGTACTTTTATTTTTGTAGTTTCAGAATAGAACTTTATTAGTAATGTAAAAGCAATACAGCAACTGTTTTTGTATGAGGACAAACATCCCAGTGCTCGACACTGGCCCATTTTCATTAACACTTTAACTTTTAGTAAATCAATTACATTGAACTTTATATGTCAACTATTGAGCACTATAAGGTTTCGAGCATAGGAATTTTTGGCTTACATATCTATACTTATAAGTTTTTGAATTATATTGAAAACTATAGGTCTGTTTAGTATTAAGATAGCCTGTACAAATATCGTGGGCGTGGGTGGTGGGTGGTGGGCGGGGCACATTGCACGTAGAACCGATGGCCGTTGGGGCGGAAAGGTTCTCGAGTGGCGACCACGTACCGGAAGGCGCGGCGTGGGTAGGCCCCCCACAAGGTGGACTGATGACCTGGTAAAGGTCGCGGGAGTCCGCTGGATGCGGGTGGCGCAGGACCGGTCAATATGGAACTCTCTGGGGGAGGCCTATGTCCAGCAGTGGACGTCTTTCGGCTGATATGATGATGATGATGATGATGTACAAATATCTATGTATGACTGTTTGTTTCATAATAAATAAATAAATAAAGTATAAATAAATAAAATAGTAGTGAGAATCAGGTTCTTGGCAGCAGCGAAAGTATGAAAAAGTTTAGGCAGATTAAAGATCCTTGTTGGCCGTGTGGGCACCCTACCGGTTTTCGTGACACCCTGGCGCGTCGCGGTCTTCCTACATATTGCATAAGCGAAAGTGAAATTATGTCTGAAATCCAAAAAATATATACCTCAGTTAGAATGCCATGGACTACGGATGTTCCAAGTGCGGAGTTTCCAAAAAGTTGAAAAAGTTTTCGGAAATTTCTAGAAAGTTTTACAAGAAATAAAGGATATTTGAGCGTTTTTCAAAAAAACTGTACATGAACTTTTTTTTTCAGATTGCGTTTTTTTTGGTTTTTCTTACTCAGAATCATTCATTTTTTCTTGTATGAGGATCGATAGTATCAACGATTCTGAGTAAGAAAAACCCAAAAAAATCGAATTCTGAAAAGAAGTTAATGTACACTTTTTTTTAAAAACGCTCATTTGCATTTTGGAAATGGCAAGTTTTAATTCCCATACAAAAATAAGTGAAATTTCCAAAATTTTTCTATGTTAAAAATTAGAAAAAAATCGCAATTTAGGAAACTTTCGTCGGCACATCAGTATAATGAACAGATCGTGGCGTTGAGCGACAATACGACACATTTTACATAGGTATAGTAAGTTGTAGAAACAAAAATACCCAATATTTTTTTGCTTTTTAGTGCACTTTTTGTTTGAAGTCGGTTTTAGGTATTTCTTATACTATCGTTAGCAAAATGTATTTTCCTGGAACTCGCCATCATGGTCAAACATGAATAAATATCGCAGTTCAACATGAAAAGTATAACAAGCTTCTGTCAAAAAAAAATTGTACAAGCTTTTATTGCTGACTGTACTTTTCTGTATATCGTCATCAACTACTCATTGAGAAGATTCTAACGAGCCCAAACTCGATGAGGTTGTGTCGTTTAATTGCGATGGCAACCTTCCAGCTCCATCATCAGATCAGCACCATGTCATCATAATATTATATTGTCACGCGTTTTACACATGCATGCAAAATTTCAGCTCAATCGGCTACCGGAAAGTGGACCAAATTTAATTTGCAAGATTTGATGACAAACATCGGGACAGGTGAAACTATAAATAAACCCTTATAATAAAAAGCAGGATTTTATTTAAATTTGGTTAAATTATCATCATCATCATATCAGCCATAAGACATCCGCTGCTGGACAAATACCTCCCCCAAAGAGGGCTGCAATGACCGGTTCGGCACCACCCTGCATCCAGCGGATTCCCGCGACCTTTACAACGGCTGTTATTCGCTACGCGCTCATGCGCCTCACCCCACGCGTCACGCCTAACGAAACTAGACCTCTACCTACGCTAGTTGCTACGAATCGCGGCGTCAAGATATATTTGTGGGTGAGAGTTGAGGTGAGCTTCAAACAAGTTACAGAATAGGGGATAGGGGGGCAGGTCATCGATCTTCAGTCCACCTTCTGGATGGTATACCCACGCTGCGCCTGCCGGTACGTGGTAGCCACTCGAGAACCTTTCCGCCCCAACAGCCATCGGTTCTACGGTCGATGTGGCCCGCCCACTGCCACTTAAGTGTCATTTGGGGGGCTATATCGGTGTGTTTAAATAATACTCGTAATATTTTGTATTTAGTACAATTGTGTCGCTTAACTTCAAACTCAGATAAATCCATTCGACCCTCTCTGCAAATATCTACCCTATTACCTTTTCATAATACCAAAATCGCATGATCTGAGAGATGGATTTACCTGAGTTTGAATTTAAGCTCAATTAGTAGGTACCTACCGAGAGTGATTCTACAACCACTTTACTAAATATTTCGAAACTTAGATATCACACATTCCCATTATCAAATTATATCATCTGTTACATTATTTAGGATTTTACTATCTTCGTAGTTCAGACAAATGTGGTTATATATGTACGTCGACGTAGCCCCGGGCTATGGACATATAAAACATATGGACATGCAAATGCACCGCGAATGCATAAAAAATATATATGTCATTGATTTTTATTGTAAGAATTTTTAACAATTGTTCCCGTTGCGCCTGTTGTGCGCTCAGGAATTGCGTCAATTGTTCGGCGTCCACATCGTCGCTAATGAAATAAACTCAATTTAAGATCATAACACGTTTATATCGTTTGTTTACAATAAAAATCAATGACATAATGATGTGTCTAAATTTACTTTTTAAGTCAAGACAAAGGATGGAGGTTGGTTATATTACAGGTATGTCTAGTTTTTAGGGTTCCGTAGTCATCAAGGAACCCGTATAGTTTCGCCATGTCCTTCTGTCCTTCCATCTGCGGCTTAGCTCACTGACCTTTACCTACTACCAGAAAATTGTACCTAATTCGGCATGGGTATATAAATCAATCACGCCAACAAAATGGTAGAAATAAATCTTAAATATGTTTATGGGGTACTTCCGTACATGTTAATGTGTACATGTAATTTTTTTGGGGTTTCGTTCAAAAATTATAGGTCATTCAAAACCATTTTTCAATTCAGGGGCCCGAGTAATAGTCAACTAACTTAAAAAATATACTTGTTTACTGTAATGTACGTTTAGTTAGCGCGCATACAAATTTGTATTATTTTTGCATATAATTTTTTATCATGAAATAAATAGTCTAATTTTATCTAAGCATCATTTGCTCTTATTTGTTAATCTCAGAAACTGACCAAATTTCAGGATTTTTATAAAAACAATCCAAACCTAACCTACAGATTTTTGCAAATAAGCCTAATTGAGGCTTCAGAAAGAAAAAATCAATTAAAGTTTATATGTTGAATAAATACAAATATTAAATTGTATTTAAACTGTATTGTACTATATTTTGACTCTTTGTGTTATACTTAAATTTGAAATAAAGATTAAATAAAGCATATATATATATATATCCTGAAAATGTTACGGATCCAGAGAATATCACTTTTATGGCAAATTATGATAACGGCAAACACTGGCGCATGCTTTACTTATACCCACATTACACGGAAAGCCCATTTGGGGGATATGTGGGACTCTCTCCTCCCGCCGCCATCCGAGGAGCATACCCACTAAAAACACACCGGCGTCACCTGCATTACCGTTTAGGGGCGCGATGGGATCGCGAACATTCCACCACGACGCCCCCCGATCGAAGGTATCCCTGGCTAAATATCTTACTAAATGCCAATTCACTCCTAGTTCATACAACACAAGTCGTTGGTCGGTTGGTTGGGGGGTCCATTAACCGTTTACTCAGCTTTGTGTGAATAATACACACTAATAGCATTAATATACTATATCTCCGGCCATTCCGGTGTAAAGGAGAATTTCATTAGCGACATCGTTCACAGAGGGTTCTAATTGGAACTAATTTTTGGGGTTCTGTACACAAAGGGTAAATAGAGCCATATATACCTACTCGTATCTAGTAACATAAACCTCGCTGAAACCTCACTGAGATTTTTTACGCCGGTTCTTCTCGAGGCATAGGTTTTCTTTCCGAACCGGTGGTAGTTTATCGGCATTCATATGCATGTACTTTGCCTAAATTGAAGAATAAATAACTTTGACTTTGAAATTCTCATGGGCAGGTGGAGTCACCCTGGAGGGCAGAGTAAAAAACACCCATGTCAGAGGATCGTTTAAAGTAGCACCAGTAAGCGAGAAAATGTCCGAAAAACGTCTCCGCTGGTATGGTCACGTAATGCGGAGGCCAGACACGCACATGGTCAAGGTGGCGTTGGGCCTAGACACCAAAAAGAAAGGACCCGGAAGACCCCCAACTTGGTCGACGAAGATCTGAACGATCATAACCTGACTGAAGCCACAGCGCTAAACAGACCCATCTACAGAAGGATGACCAGAAGGGCCGACCCCAAATAGAGATGGGAGAAGGTCACGAAAGAAGAAGAAGACTTTGAAATTCTCATAAAATATTGCCAGTTCTGGTAAAAGGGGTAGGTCGAGCAAATTACTTTAATTTTTCAGTCTTTTCTAACAATTGAATACTTTTCTATTTTTTCATAAATATTTTTAGAGAGGATCAATATATCTGGTACAGGACCAGCCTGCTGAGACCCAGAGTACGCTTTTATGTTTTTAAATTAAGAACCTTTTGGCATTCCGTTTAAGTTAAAAATTCATTTTGAGATACAAAATATAGTACTTAGAGGAGATTAGCAAAGCAAAAAGCCAACATAAATTGAGTCAAATTAAACATCGCTAGCGCCGCAAAACGGCTCGTATTTAGTAATGTACACAAAATTATGACGTGACAAGTTCCTATTTCCGTACTAACCTTATAGAAAAATAAGTATATTGCTGTTTTAGTCGTGAAATACTGGTTGCCAACGGAATAGACCCACAACACACTTCAGTAAGAAACGGGAATGATGCTATTTTTGCCAAATTAGAAGGTGAAAATTACAGTCGATATGTCCCAACGCTCGTTCAGAAAGTATTATGGCGTATTCAGATTTCAGATTTTTAATTTCACCACATTTTAATGTAGTACTTTAATCTGCTCATCTTGTTAACTTTTCGCAACTTTTATGTCAATTCACTTTCGAGATGGCTAGGACAGGCTAGGTCAGTGTATTTTTCTTCTGAACTGTATGTTCTGGGACGGGTTTTTTTTGATAAAAATGGTGATTATTTGGTGAAAAAGAAAATTCTTGAAGTACCGTATTAATGACGAGAGATTTCTAGATTAAAATTTTAAAATATACACATTTTTATTATTGTTAAATCGATATCAGCCCATTAAGAAATTAATTCCAATTTTAACAAAAAACTAATCCATAATGAATTTAAGATTCTGAAGATAATGAATGCTCCATTTTCTCGCTAAAGGTCTAAGTGAACGAGCACTCATTATTACATAGATTTTTAATTATCTAAGTGCAAAGCTTTTTACAAAGACTAAGTTAATGTACTAAGAGGTATATTTGACGTGACGTACTGATATCATTTTGATTCGTATTTAAGGGTAAAGTTTGGTGGCGCTTTTTATACAAACGTGTATAAAAGTAAAAACAATTTCGATTACTATTATTAACTTATATCATATCAGAAACCTCGTACTATAATAATTTCGTGAAAAATATAAATAGGAGTTCCGATGAGCCTGAGAAATTATTCCAGCTCTACGCCATATTTCTCGTGCCCCCAGCCATATACGTCATAAACAAAAAGTTTATTCCAACTCTAGATACAAGTTAGAGGCAGATGTGCCACACTCAAGGAGGAGGATTCAAAGTACACCGTTCCATGTCCGTGCCACAGAATAAATAACAGTAACAAACCTCCGAATCGCTAAAGTTATGCGGCAGTGACCGTGACATTGCACGTAGCACCGATGGCCGTTGGAGCGAAAAGGTTTTCAAGTGGCGACCACGTACCGAAAGGCGCAGTGGGTATACCCCCTAAAAGGTGGACTGATGGCCTGGTTAAGATTTTGAAGAAAGTCATGGGCGTACCATTATTATGTCGTCGAAGAGACTTGGCTGTCGAGCGACTTGTGTTCCAGAGACGAGCGGAGGGCAACAGACGGCGAGGCAGGTCACCGATGAGAGACAGACCAGATTAAACTGCACTATCCATATCCCATTAGTGTTTAAGACCCGAGTGGTTGGAATAGCACCACCCCATTTCTTTCCTTGGGCGCCGTAATACCGCATTTACATTCAGGGAAGTGGACAGGACGGGTGTAATACCGCATTTTGCACCCGTCCTGCCCACTTCCGTGCCCATATCTCTGCTCGCTGCTACTCTGACTCCTCGCAACAATTCAGCTGAGCTCTCAAATGGCATTCTTCATAGATAATGCTAGGTTTCAGGCACTTCGCTACTGCAGCTGTTGCAAGACCTATTGTGTACCGATGAGAGACAGACCAGATTAAACTGCAGAGGATGCATCACTACACGCAATAAAGAAGGCAACTGTCAGAGAGGAATGACGCCGTGTTGTGAAGTTTACTGCCAACGTCTGAAATGACTGTCAAGAGTGAAAACGACGAAGAAGAAGATGCCTGCGCGTTATTATCCTTAGCGACCAAGTGTGATGAAACAATATTTGATCGGAACTGGTTACGCAGCTACGAAAGTGTTTTGCACTTAGAGCATACATAACTGGAGTAGCCATTCAGTAACTTACTCGTCTGTAAAAAACCTTGCACAATGTGCAAAAAATCATAGAAAGACAATTTCACAATCGATCACAAATTCGCCTCGCAAGAGAACCACTGATCATAAAAATGCCCGCATGTTGATTTAAGCACGTGATATTATAAACATTCAAGCTTTTAATATATAATTGAGTGTCAATATCCTATTAAGATGCTCCCCCCGCCCCCGCAAAATACAGCAGACTTTTTTGTACGCAAATACGACATAAGGCTACTCCAGGAGCCGTAGCATGGTTGGCCTTATCACGCTACAAGTGATAGGATAGAGTGTGCGTCACTGGCACACCGTTCGATAGAACGAGACGACGCTCTTATCTTGTCACTTGTCGCGTGATAAGGGCAACCATGCTATGACTCCAGTTATGTATGCTCTAAGGTTTTGCCTATGTCGAGGAGGGCCGCATCTGTCTGTGAACTAAATCTACAGTACCAACTTAGCACCGTCGTGCATGAAGTAATAATTTAATGCTCCGCTAGATTGTTTTGTTTGTCTGCCGGTTTTTGTTTGTGTTTGGATACTTGGTAATTGAGTTAGAATTTACATCGTGTGCTTAGTACGATACAGTGCTAATGCGGTCTTGAATAACTTTGCATGTAGAAATAGGACTGTTATAAGCAGAGTCCGGACTTATTGTGGCACTTTTGAGCTGTCACAGAGACTTCTCATTCATCGAATTCGTAATATCTATATTCAAGTATTTTTACAATGTTTTTAGGGTTCCGTACCTCAAAAGGGAAAAAAACGGATCCCTTATAGGATCACACGTGCGTCTGTCTGTCCATCTAGCCGATTTGCTCCGAAACTACTATACCGATTGAGTTGAAATTCGGTAAACATATGTAAATTGGTGACCCAAAGATGGACGCGTAAAGTAAATTAATGAATTCTGAACAAGGGGGCCACTTTTGGGGGGTAAACTGGAAAATTAAAAAAAAAAGTTTCGCAAACTGTATTGTGTGACATATCAAATGAAAGGGGTTGTTGTAAGCATCACAGACATATTTGTTTTATAATTTTAGCAAAAACAGATTTGAAGTAATTTAGGAAAAACGACGAAAATTGACCATTCCCCCGCCCTTACTCGTATCTCTGAAACTACTAGGCTTAAAATTCTGAAAACAATATATGGAAAATTGTTCCTTGCCTATAGATTACAGGAAAACCTACAAGAAGTTTGAGTATTCAAAGTAACGGGTCTCAATATTTTACGGGACCCTCACCACGCGAGTTGAACTCGCACTTTTTTCATGTGTGACTGTAGTGAGTGATGCGTGTACGTAGAATGGAAATTCTAGATAGTTATAAGTTATATTTGATCCTGCGGGTTTGATTGCGATACGCCGAAGCCCCGTAGGCAGCTAGTTAGGCATATAGTGCAACACTCGGGTCGTGGAACTATCTCCCTGCTGAGGTTTTCTGAGGGACTACAGTAGGTATACTCGTAGTGTTATTCAGGAAAAGAGGTATACATTTTAACGTGATAACGTCTTATAAATCGATGAACATCGGCAGCACGCACGAAAAAGTGTGACTCATTGTCCCGTTCCGTTCGTTGACTGACTGACAACGCACAGCCCAAACCGCTGGTTATAAAGATTTCAAATTTGGCACGTAGGTTCCTTATAAGGTTTACGGGTGTACTAAGAAAGGATTTTTCATAATTCACCCTCTAAGAGGGTGAAATGGGGGTCTAAAGTATGTATGGGGAAACAAGATTAGATGCACAAACAGCACAATGTTTTCTTATGACTTTATCACGTAAAATTATCCGTAAGCCGACTTTATAGACAACCAATTTTTTTAAAGGGTCGGCCATGTGCTTGTGACGTCCATAGGCTACGGTGACCGCTCACCTTCAAACGATCCGTACGCTTTTTTGCCACCGACGTGGTATAAATACATGGAAAACATTCAATATTCAGAAACAAATACTTCATAATTCTCGGTCATCACACAAATATTTGATACTATCTGCCCGCGCGGCTTCACCCGCGTATTAAAAAGAATGCATGTAAACCCGTGGGATAAAATATAGCCTTTAACCATCCAGAAAGTCCATTCTACACGCAGGTGAAAGAATTTTTGAAATCGGATAAGCTGTTCAGGACATTACCCCACTATTATCACACTACTTCATCATATCACCCGAAAGACGTCCACTGCTGAACATAGGCCTCCCCCAGAGAGTTCCAAATTGACCGGTCCTGCGCCACCCGCATCCAGCGGACTCCCGCGACCTTTACCAGGTCATCAGTCCACCTTGTGGGGGGCCTACCCACGCTGCGCCTTCCGGAACCTTTCCGCCCCAACGGCAATCGGTTCTACGTGCAATGTGCCCCGCCCACTGCCACTTAAGTTTAGCGATTTGGAGGGCTATATCGGTTACCTTGGTTCTGCTGCGGATAGCCTCATTTCTGATGCGATCACGCAGAGATACCTACTCCCATCCCAGCATAGCCCTCTCCATTGCCCTTTGGGTGTGACTTTGAGCTTTCTTATGAGGCCCATAGTAAGCGACCACATTTCCGTGCCATACGTCATCACTGGCAACACACACTGGTCAAAGACTAAATAAACCCTATGACCGTCAATTAAATTAAATGATTTAATTTTAAAAAGAAACTCTTTATCGCATCATAATGCTTCCAACGCACTTGTCTCAGGAGTGTCATTGACAATGGGCAAAAGAGAAATACCTATACGCCACGGAGTTTAATATCATTTTTATCCCGCCACGGGAATTTCCCGTGGGACGGGACGTAATGAGTACGGTGGTCTGCTTGAAGTCGTTGGGGTTACGGTAATTTTAATTTACGACTTTTTTTGACTTTATTCGACACGCGGTAGAAGAGTGTTAAGATATTTTTATTTCACACCGAAAATATCGCATAGAGTAATTGCCATTCAAATGAGGGATCAAAATTGTACTTTCCTCCCCGAATCCTGCTATTCAGAAAAGAGTCATTCTTGCCCTCAAATGAGGCATTTAATTTCCATTTTGCTCATAGAAGTTGCGAAAAGCAGTATGTGTGGTGTGACTCGGTAGAAAAAATATTTTCGAATTGGACGTACAGTCAGCAGCAGAAGTAGCTAAGCGGGCAGGGTGTTCAAAATAACCTACACACGCTCTTAATTTCTTAAGAATAAAGTCGTGTGCAGGTCATTTTGAACACCCGGCCCGCTTAGCTACTTCTGCTGCTGACTGTACAACTTCCCGTGTGCTAATTCTGACTGAATATCTTTAAAACAGTTGAACTGTTATTAACACCCAACGAAAAAGAGGGGTGTTATAAGGTTTAACATATATGCTTATGTGTATCTGTATGTCTGTGTAGATACACAGAAGCCACATAACACATATACACCGACACGTGACCTCGTGAATAAAAAAAAATCTTACATAATACAAAATTGGAGCTATCTATACAAATCCAATTTATGAATCGGCTAGTTCTTGGCTCTGAATACCTCTTTTTTATCCTTACATAGTTTCCATTGTTATTTTACAATATTAATCTTTATTTTACAATGCAGACTGTAAGCATTTTAATTTAATACTAGAATTAGTCGAGCCATATCACTCAGACAGATCAAAATAGTTTCAGAGAAGAGCCATTGTCCCAGACAGTCGGGATTTACTTCGGTAGCTTCGTATTCTTGCGAGTAAAAAGCTAAAAAGTGGACAAAGCGCGCTCATACGTACAGAAGATCCTCTGTCTTACAAATAAAATATTCAAGTAATTGTATATTTTAAATAAACATATCAGCGTCTATTAATATAAGCTTTCCAGAGCTTACTATGGGGCTGGTTCGAATGAATTAAAAACTGTACGCGATAAAATCTGGGCGTACTCGCTGGTCGGACGTTGCATTGTACGCGTGTCAGGTAGATTTAAATGTCAATTTTTGTATGGGATAATGACAGTTAAACTGTCCTAACGCGCGTTCGAACCGTTACGTGATTACCCCTCAGATCTAGTATATTTTTCCCCAACTGCTTACAAAAAACAGCATTTTATTTAAATAATCAGTAGGTATAATACTATAAAATAAAATAAAAATCATATCAAAAATTTTTTTTTGCAGAACAAATTCTGACAATGGTCATTCACTTTCTATTACAATATCATTATCGTATTTACATTATAACAAGGTGTTTTATATTGTTTCTTAATAAGCAGTTGGTAGAAAAATATACTAGATCAGGTATGCCCAGATTTTATCGCGTACAGTCATTATTGTAATCCCCCAATATTTATTTAATTATTTGAGTGCGTAGGATACTTACCTACATTGGAAAGTTATAACTAGAATGTACAGTAAGGGAAATGTATTCACGTACCACCGTAGAACCCTGTCGCAATTGACAGGCCGACGTCACTCAAACTCAAGTGGTATGTCACCTTATTACTATATGGTTCTACGAAACATAACCAAATTCACTGTGCTGTACCTACAGACATAAATGTGATACAAGGAACTTATTGCCTCGTCTAAGTTAGAATACAAATAGCCACAAAACCGAGTCCTAAATAGAAAATTGAATAGCACTAGAGAACTAAGAAGTTTTCCGTCTACTTGCGGCGCTAAATCTAACTCACGGAACCACCACGGAACGTAAGCGCATTCTGGACTAAGTGTACAGCAATTTGGCCTTTATTGTGTGGTAGGTCGGCTTAATGTCGTATAAGGCGGGCAACACAGATTATCGTGCGAGTTGTATGTCGGTTGGAGCCAGGAAGTTGGAGATTGAAATGAGATTAGGATTTCTTGGACGACATTGCACATTTTACTTGGAATACTATTTTTATTTGGAATACTAAAGAACCATAATGTTATTTTTATGATCTGCCTGCCAATTGTCAACTCTTTAAATTGCAAAAACGTTTAGAAACTGCCTTTTGTGCACGACGCCCCGTCCTCGGCGCGCGGGACCTGCGCGCTGTAGCGTCACTCGATGCGCAGCGCGTTGGACTTTTTCGGTTCAAAATCAACACCATACTATAATATCAAGTGGACGGTGGCAAAGTAGCATGATCGGACTATTTTTCTGCTTGCTGTGGATGCGGCGTCGCAGCGCATAGCATGCTCGGCCCAGGCGCGTGCAAAGTGCGCTGTCGAGCGCAAAACCGAGAAGTTTAGTGGTTGGAACTTGTTGGATTTTTGTGCACCCGCGCGGATATTCAAACTGGTTGGGTGACTGTTTAGACTGATACGTAAAAAGCAGGTTTTCTCTGTATTGAGTGCTCGTCGGTATTGCGTAAACCACAGACACAATCTTTTAACAGTGTTATTGACAGCTATTTCGAGTAGCTGTTCATTCGGCGCTATGACCACTACGGTCAACATAAACGCTTCTGATTCATCGAGGGCGCCTGGTAGGTAGTTAAGCAATATAATATTGTGAACACTTACACAGGAGCCCTGCGGAACGTCAAAAACTCTGATTTGAAGTACCTAGCAACTAATGAACGACGACGACGATCTCGAGAGGCAACGACGGGCCATTGCTATGCGAAGCAATATGTTGGCACGTCGGTTCGCTCACTGCTCTGACCAAGTCAAAATTACTCTGTTTGGGGCCTACTGCCAGGCGTTCTATACTAGCCACTTGTGGTACCATTACACGAAGCGGTCGTTCAACAGACTCAGAGTACAGTACAACAACGCGTTTCGTGTGATGTTACGGCTACCGTGGCGGTGTAGCGCGTCTGGTATGTTTGCCGTGAACAGAGTGGACGACTTCTACGCTATTAAGCGTAAGAGACACTGGTCCTTTGTCGGGAGAGTGAGCGAATCGACAAACAGTATTGTAAAGGTAGTGTGCACGACATGCTACCTAATGAGTAAGGTGTCTACGACTCCTTTTCTGTAGTGTTTTGTTAATTTTTAAGTTTAATTTAATTTAATATTTTTAATCTTATAATGTAATGTAATGGGTTAATACCTAAATAAAGAACTAATTTATTTATTATTATTATTTATTTATTAATGAAACTAGTGTCAAAAGGTGGTTCTGAGATCGTTAAAGAATCGACAGAAGTCCTAAAATATTTTAGGCCCACATATAGCGGTTTTTTTCTGTTATAATCAACGCATTTTGCTCTCAAAAAGCAGTTCATGCTGTAAAGTGGAAATGTTCATACATAACATAGTGGCTTGGCGAAGTACAAAATTGAGGTCGGTTTAAACTTTATTTTTAAAGTAAATTATGCATAATGCATCATTGGATCAAAAAAGTTGCAAACAACCTCCCCTATAGGTACCCCTTCACAGGAATACATGGATTATGGTTGAGATTTGGCCGTAATTTTATAAAACACTCATTGAAATTAGAATCTTTTACCTTAGACGGTAGAGTTGCTTTTTGAATGGACCACTTTGATACAATTCGGCCAACTGAAATAATCTCACCTCGGTTCTGCTGCGGAAAGCCTAATTTCTGATGCGATCACGCAGAGATACTCCCAGCATAGCCCTCTCCATTGCCCTTTGGGTTTGCCGATATAGCCCTCCGAATCGCTAAACTTAAGTGGCAGTGGGCGCCACATTGCACTTAGAACCGATGGCTATTGGGGCGGAAAGGTTCTCGAGTGGCGACCACGTACCGGAAGGCGCAGCGTGGGTAGGTGAACTGATGACCTGGTACAGGTCGCTGGAGTCCGCTGGATGCGGGTGGCGCAGGACCGGTCATTGTGGCAATCTTTGGGGGAGGCCTATGTCCAGCAGTGGACGTCTTTCGGCTGATATGATGATGATGAAATAATCTCAAGTACACTAATAACCCTGTGTACAACTTCCGAGCAACTCCTCATTATCGCTTGTATCTCAATCGCTTTCTTCCTGGCTCCACGACTATCCTATGCATGGCAAGCGCGATTTTTATCTCCAACAATTTACATGCACTGGCAAACGTCCCGCAGCCCGGCTCGTGGTAATGCGTTTTTTAAACGCTAAATTATTTTTTAAAGCTGCGGCCGTGATAAACTCGGAGACATGTTTGATTTACGTTCATTTTTACTGACTTTAAACGTGAGGTTTAGTAATGTACAGCGGTATGTCACTGACAATGGGATGGGCCTAGGCCAGGAGCCGTAGCATGGTTGGGCTTATCACGCGACAAGTGACAAGATACGAGCGTCGTCTCGTTCTATCGAACGGTGTCAGCCAGTGACGCACGCTCTATCCTATCACCTATCGCATGACAAGGCCAACCATGCTACGGTTCCTGGAAGTGGGATTTTTCGTAAACAGCGGGTGCTAATTGCAGCTTTAGGGCCATCAGGTTAGACGAAGGTAAAACGCAATCTCATTTTTAATTTAAAAAAAGTGAATTAAAAATTAACTTATATCATAACTAACAACCCGCCATGGCCTCGCAATTTTTTTTAACAAAAAGTAAATAGTCAAATTCAGTCCAGACAGTATCACTAAAGCAGGCCAAGTGCGAGTCGGACTAGCGCACGAAGGATTCCGTACCGTTATCTATAAAAACGAGCAAAGGTTTGGTGTATGGGAGAACATTTATTGTCTTAACTATCACGGCTCATGAGATACGGCCTGGTGACAGACGGACAGACAGACAGTCTTAGTAATAGGGTCCCGTTTTTACCCTTTGGGTACGGAACCCTAAAATGACATTAATTCGGCATTAGAATCACTACACTGTCAATAGTACCTAATGGCATTTCTTGAAATAGTATCAGTATATAATTCATTTGTTGTGAGCGTGCCAAGCTTATAAGCACCGAAGAGTGTACTTTTCGGCAGTCGGCAGTTTCGAGGCTGGTTAATAGGCATGATGACTCATGTTAAAATTGATAACATAGTGTTGCTAAATGGATAGTAAACCATCAAATTATTGTAATAAAGTGCAGATTAAAAAATATAATTAATGTCATAAAAAGATATGAACCTTGAAACTTTAGTATTTTTTTTATTGTAAGTGCAAGTAATTGCAAGTGTAAATTTAAAGCTACCAATAGAATCCTTACGCTTTTATACAAACAAAATTGTATGACAACTATCATCACATGGACCTAAACGCAGTATTTCGCGACCGAAACAGCAATTTGCTTGCTTTTCCGTAGAACGGTTAGTACCTACCCATAGCATTGTGATTGTGACATGCGTGACGTTTTCAATCAATTAGTATGAAGCGTTTGGAATCCCGCCAGCGAGGTCAATCTTTGTCACAATTTTTTGAGTATTTATGTTCTTTAATTGTAGTTGCTCCCATACAAACATTTGTTCCTGTCCAAAAACTGGTTCGAATGGCAACGTGAAAAAATCTTAGTCATCATACCTATTGACTACCAGAAAATGCACGTCTTATTGTGTTATATAAGTTGTGTATATTTGCATGTTAGTTTGTAAGATATTTGTAAATATTGGCCTTGTTGCCTGATGCAAATAAATATATGAGTAAATAAATCATTACTGATCGTGTCTGGGCCGCAATACCCACCGGCATACTTACGTTATAAAAAACTGGCCAAGTGCGTATTCGCTGAATATGGTATCAGTCCACGCAAAACAAAGGGTTCCAGGAGCTGTAGCATGGTTGGCCTTATCACGCGACAAGTGACAAGATAAGAGCGTCGTCAGTGCTACCTAACTGCGCCGTGGGAACTCAGAATTATACCTAAACTTTGCGCGCCGCATTCGGTACATCCGCCAGTGGGTTGACGCACGCGCTCACGGCCGGACGCTGCTTACGCGTACAAGAAAAGTTATTCACCAATTCTTTAAAAATGAGTTCGTAATGTTTTTTACGGAACACCTAATACCTATTTCAAATACTTACGTAATACATTTTTAAGGCCTGCTTGAGTTTCGGTAATTTTGTATAGGTACCTACCCCGAGCCTACGACAAGTTTAGGTACTCCGCCACTCCGTTGTTTGTATTGATTTCATGTTTATATTTATCCCTGTCTAGCAGCAATTAGTATAATAGTTTACTTAGTAAGATTTGCGGGGTGCATGCATTGCACGGCCTAAGAAAGGGCGTAAACATCGTCGTTGCTATGGGGACTTATAACCTTTTAGAAGTGCTTGGAATGCACTCGCGAGGATGAAACACAATCTAATCAGAATATTTTAAAACAACTTATGCCTAGTGACTAATTCCAAGTTTGCAATGCTACTTTTAAACTATTATACAATATGTCGTTATTTATATACCTACTTACGTTATAAATAACGAAGATAGGAAGGTACCTACCTACCTACCAAACTTTATTTCGTACTGTCGTCGGGATAAACCTACTAACTTAAAAAAATTCCCTACACAACAAGTTTTGTTTTGTTAAACCTATGTGGTAGGTAGCTGGTAAATTAATAGGTACCTACATTCAGACTGTCGTAACCATAGACAGGGTGAGAGATACTTGACATTACATTTTATTTAACATGCTGCGTTGATATGCCTGTATGTAGGTATGTAGCTATGGAGTTCAGATACAGGCAGAATCTCCGGAAATACAAGTCTTTTGAAAAATGAATATTGAAAAACGATAACAATTAAATTAATCTAATCAGTGAAGTGCATGGAATGTGTGGTTCTGCACGAATAATAAAACGTCCTAGCCGACACAATGTTTTTTTTTAATACTACGACGGTGGCAAACAGACACCGTAGCCTTTGGACGATTGCGATTCCAGAAGAATCACAAGCGCGTTGCCGACCCTTTATTAATTTGAGAATTTGTTGTGACAGCTGAACGGAGATTTTTATTTTTTTTATTTAGGTTCACCAACTAATTGTTAACATCAGTACATTCATGATTTCATTCATTTTGCATTGTAAAGATAGATGTCACAATCACTTATAGGTAAACACCACATGCGTTATAATTTATACAAAAACCTTAGAATTTAAAATATAAAGTACCTAGGTTCTTAAAAAAAACTTGTATTTTTATTAAAACGTTACGACGTCTGTTACGTAGATACATACAGCAGGGCAATTGCGTAACTCTTCATACGCGTGCCCGTGCATATCACCTACCAGACTGCCAAAATATAATTGTCATGCCATAAATCTCAACTTTAACATTAAAATTGACATGTAAGTATCTGAGTAACGAACGTGTGATGTTCTAATAAAACTACAATAAATTTAAACTATCGTTAAGGTGCGTACGAATTAGAGCAGCCTCTGGTTGAGGCACGCACGGTTCACCTATTTTGCTCAACGCGCTCACGCGCTAAACATTTAGAGAAGGATAAAAATTCGTGCAACATTACATCAAGGTGAAGCAATTGTAGTTGGTTACACATCATTATAAAAAATATTTCAAAGAATAAACCGTTTTTTATTTCACTCAACTATTAATTATAACTTCATTTCTAAGCGGTGTCAACCCTAGCGTCTATTGGCCGGGGAGTGCGGGCAACGACCGGTGCGTTCAAGGTTGCTCCATTGTTAAATTTAGTAGGCATGGAAAGCAGTAGGTATGCGCGTTTTTATTCAGAGTCGAGTATCTGTTCGTTAGAACTATTATATAATCTGTGGCGTCGTCTCGTTCTATCGAACGGTGTCAGCCAGTGACGCACGCTCTATCCTATCGCGTGACAAGGCCAACCATGCTGGGCCTGGTCTATTAAAATAGTCGTATCGTCACAAATAAAAATAAAATCGGCACTTACGTCTTTTTCTACAGGGAAGGCAGCTTTTCAGCAATACCTATCTCGAAAACCTTTGAACCGATCTTGTTAAAAAAAAATACGGTGAAAGAATTTAACAAGCCCATGATTTTTTACATATTTTTAAAATACATCGTTCATAAATTAGAGGGGGACACAATTTTAGTGACTTTCTTGGCGATTATATTCGACTCTATTCACTTAATCAAAAAAAATGCTGAAAAACCTTATATTTATTTTGAAAGGCCTAACACGTGGGCTTACAATGTTGGCTTGGCTTTTTTTGTACTTGAAGTTTCATGTATGGAGTGCACCCCTAAAATATTTTTTTAGTCATTTAATTGCAAAACTATGTAGCGGCTAACAAAATACACCTAACCTCAAAATTTTATTCAAATACACCGTATGGTTCTCGTGTAAAATGCCTGCATACGGACAGACGGCCATGCCGAAATGTATAAGGGTTCCATTTTTGCCATTTTGGCTACGGAACCCTAAAAACGTTACCAAACATCTCTTTTTATGGCTTTAAGGTAATAAGTTTTATCAGTTTTCGTCTGAAATTAACTAAAATCCAGTGGTTACTAATGAAGGAATCCATTAAAATAATCGCTGAAAGTTTTCATAAAAATAAAGTTTAGTTTAGTCGGCGACAACTCGAGAGCGGTAAAAAATGGCCAAGTCCGAGCATTGGCGACGGGTTCCGCGAATTGTTTTTTTTTATTTTATTTAAATATAAATTCATACAAATATCATTCATTAAGACGACGGGTAAGGCAAGGCATTCTTCATACAAACGTTGTGCAAGTTTTTTTTCGTCGGTTTCGGCACTACAGAATATTCGTTTTTTTTGCTTGTTCATATTGAATTTACGCAGCACATGATGTTAAAATTTTGTTAGATATAAAAATAATGAAAATTAAAAAAATATAAAAAAGTATAAAAATAAAAAATAATAACATCAGTGAATAGCTAACAGAAAAATAAGTATACTGACCTAAAAATTATATTTATAGCCCAAACACAAACGAAGAAAAACTTGCACAAAATTTGTATGGAGAAGGCTTGCCCTACCCGTCCCCTTAAATAAAACGATTTGAACCGATTTTATCGCGTATATTTATTTTAACTTTATTGCACAAACAAAATAAGTAAAAAAGGTGGACTTAATGCCACAAGGCATTCTCTACCAGTCAACCGTAGGGCCAAACAGAAACTTTCTAAGGTGGGTGCAGCGAAAAGAAAATCACGAAAAGATAATTATAATGAATGAATGATAATTTATTCGCTGAATATGGTCACATTAACTGGTATATAAACAATGCTTAGTAGGTATCTAACATATTCTACCGGAAACCGGTGTACGAATTTTATACAATAATCATTAATTAAATAGTCATAGTGTATGCAAATGTTGAATAAATGTATAATATGTTAATATTTTTATTTGGTATTTAATATCTTTTATTATTATATAAAATTAATGGAATTTTAATTATTTTTTATCTATTATAAAGTCAATTAAATTTGGAATACTTAATATCTATTAAATCTACATGTACTTTTTTGTTAGGAACTCCTTGGTAGTATAGATACATTGTTCAGTCAGCCACACTTTGAACGTTTTACAGAACTGTCTAACTGGTAAAATGCTTATTTGTAGTGTTATATAATCATCTCAGTACTAATATCAGCATAGCAAAAACAAGGAAACATCTGGATTACTAGTGCAAAGCGGGGGCGGGTCGCTAGTACGTAGATAACAGTCCTCGCAGCCTAATTGCAGATAACTTCATTTATTTCATTCCACGGTGTGCTAAGATGTAAAATGGCGGCTGAACAGTTGAACAACGTAACTCAATTGATACTTCAGAAACTTAGTTCCAAAGTTCACGGAACCCAGAATCTCGTGAAATTAAAACATAAATCCGTCAGTGTACTCAGTAACCGCGGGGAGATTAAGCTGAAACCGCACGAAATAATTAAGAGGAGTTTTCCACCGCTTGAGGTATTAAACGGCAAGTTTTTCGACTGCTTGACAACTTGCAATCGGACTTGGCTGTCTGCAAAGTAACCATTTTGTGTTTATGTCTGCTGCGGTTGTGGAGATTTTATTAACCGACTCAAAAAAAGGTTCTCAATTCATCGGAATCTTTTTTTAGGGTTCCATACCTGAAAAGGAAAAAATGGAACCCTTATAGGATCACTCGTAGAGTCTGTCCGTCTGTCACAGCCGATTTGCTCCGAAACTACTGGACCGATTGAGTTGAAATTTGGTACATATACATATATATAAATCTTTAGCATTGTGAAAACTCTAACGCCCAGGTATCTGTACGAAAAGCTAAATTTTTCTCAACGGCCGGTCAGGGATGCTACCTTTCTTATATATCCACGGTAACGTACAACTGCTTTCCGTGGCAGTTTTAAATATTCTGCCACAAAGTGCTGGAATAATATACCGCCACCTATCAGAAATTCACCATCAGTTCCCTCCTTTAAAGTTAAATACAAAAAGCATATTTTAAATTTGCAAAAATCATGTTGATCTAGGTACCAATTTCATAAAAAACTTCCGACTATGACTGTCAGCATATATAATTTTAATGGTTAGTTAAATTTAATAATAATATAACCCACCCAAAATAGTATGTAAGCCTGTGTTTTCTTTTTAGATCTTGTATATTGCAATGTAGTTTTAGTGTATTGGATCTCCTCAAACTATGTCTAATGTTATTTATCATTTAGCTAATTTCTATTACTATAAGTTATGTTTGCCGCGTATTGGAGCGTTCTCTTGGAAGGGTATCCACGGAAGACCAGCGTCAAGGTACTCACAAGGTACCTTGACATAAAGCTGAGTGGAGGCCATTTCAATGACGATTTAAAATGTTCACTACTGTTTCTTTTCCTATGTATTAGCCTAAGTTTTAAAACGTCATGAATAAACTTATTTTCTTCTTTCTTCTTCTAAATTAGTGACTCAAAGATGGACGCGTAAAGTAAATTAATGAATTCTGAACAAGGGGGCCACTTTTGGGGGGTAAACTGGAAAATTAAAAAAAAATCGCAAACTGTATTGTGTGACATATCAAATGAAACGGGTGGTTGTAAGCATCTCAGATATATATTTTTTATAATTTTAGCAATACCAGATTTGAAGTAATTTAGGAAAAAAGACTTTCGGATATACTTTCAAACAAAAAAATAATTTTCCAAATCGGTCGAGGCGTCTTCGAGCAATCGAGGAACATACTAAAAAACCGGACAAGTGCGAGTTCAACTCGCGTGGTGAGGGTTCCGTAAAATATTTAGAATTTTCCCGTTACTTTGAATACTCAAACTTCTTATAGGTTTTCCTGTAATCTTTAGGCAAGTAACTATATTTCATATCTTTTTCAGAACTTTAAGCCTAGTAGTTTCGGAGATAAGGGGCGGGGGGAATGGTCAATTTTCGCCTTTTTTCCTAAATTACTTCAAATCTGTTTTCGCTAAAATTATAAAAAAATATATATCTGAGATGCTTACAACAACCCCTTTCATTTGATATGTCATACAATACAATTTGCGAAACTTTTTTTATTAATTTTCCCCCAAAAGTGGCCTCCCTGTTCTGAATTTAATAATTTACTTTACGCGTTCACCTTTGGGTCACCAATTTAGATAATATGTGTACCACAACTCAATCGGTCCAGTAGTTTCGGAGCAAATCGGCTGTGACAGACGAACAGACAGACGCACGAGTGATCCTATAAGGGTTCCGTTTTTGTCCTTTTGAGGTACGGAACCCTAAAAATAATTAGAGTACCTACTAAGTCACTAATCTAATTATCTCAGTAACAGTATAGCCTTATTGAATTAGCAGCTCCAGCTAAAGCCAGCGCTAGGAATGAGAAAAATAGAATGATACATAATCCCTGCAAAAGCTAGCACGCTTACCAAGAGAAAGAATTCTCTGTTTTAAATTAAATATATCCAAGATCGTTGAGTTCTGATTAACTTAGGTATGAAATTAATTTGTTTTATTATTTAACGTAATACAAAAGAAATGGAATCTAGAGTCATATCGTGGTCATTTATGTGGCTTCAATGTTCTCATACTTTTGCGTATGTATTCGAGGTCAGTAAATACGTTAGAAGGACCCCGAGGAATTCCCTATAGGTAATTCTTATTCTGCTAGATGAAATCCAGGAGTGGCCGTCCCCGCATACAGACTCCAGAAGACTAGCAACTAGCAAGTGTATTGGTGTAATGGGTGCCAAAATCTACAATAAAATACCAGAGCTAATCAGAACTTTAAACACCGAATATAGCTTTAAAAACGAATTTAAAGCGTATGCGCTACACGGGCTTACTTTACTTTATGAAGGAGTTCCTAGATGAATAAATACCTACGTCAAGCCGAAGCCAAACTCATAATTAGAAATATAAAATTACGACCGGTTAGCCTAATGGGTAGTGACGCTGCCTACGAAGCTGAAGGTCCTGGGTTCGAATCCCGGTAAGGGCAAATATTTGTGTGATGAGCATGAACATTTGTTCCTGAATCTTGGGTGTTTGCTATGTATTTAAGTATTTGTATCTATTTAAATATATTGTCATCTAGAACCTACCCATAACACAAACTTTATTGAATTTACTATGGGACTAGGTCGATTTGTGTAAGATTGTCTTCTAACATTTATTTATTTAAAATGAATTTTACCTATTATATTATTTTAATTAATTCTTAGTTTTTTCATTGCACGTAGAACCGATGGCCGTTGGGGCGGCAAGGTTCTCGAGTGGCGACCACGTACCGGAAGGCGCGGCGTGGGTAGGCCCCCCACAAGGTGGACTGATGACCTGGTAAAGGTCGCAGGAGGCCGCTGGATGCGGGTGGCGCAGGACCGGTCAATTAGGCACTCTCTTGGGGAGGCCTATGTCCAGCAGTGGACGTCTTTCGGCTGATATGATGAATTTATTCTTAGGACATTTCAACCGAATATAATCAATTTTATAAAATGAAGTTGACGACCGGTTAGCCTAGTGGGTAGTAACGCTGCCTATGAAGCTGAAGGTCCTGGGTTCGAATCCCGGTAAGGGCTAATATTTGTGCGATGAGCATGAACATTTGTTCCTGAGTCTTAGATGTTTTCTAAGTATTTATGTCTATTAAATATATCGTCGTCTTGTACCCATAACACAAGCCTTATTGAGCTTACTATGGGACTAGGTCGATTTGTGTGAGATTGTCCTCTAAAAAAAAAAAAAGTTGTCTTGGTGTGTAGTTGACTATGTGTGATTAGTACACGTACAGACATAACATAACATTCGCATACTCATTCTTCAGTTTCAGTTCGCCATTCTGCATCGCAATTGATTTCTATTTGATCTCCGCGCTCGCTTTGACGCGTCTAGCTAAAGCTGGGTTTCCACTGAAGCGGAGCTATGCAGAATGAATCCATTAAATCAAAGCGAAGATAAGATGTGGATTTCAATTTGATTGGTTAGTTCTGCACGTCTTCACTACGCTCCGTTTCAGAGGCCTAACATGTCAGAACAATCCTTCAAAACGCATTGATGACATACCATGTAACCAGGCCAAAGAAATGAGATATTTCAACTGTACTGTTTGCTAATAAGCGACAGTGAAGTTACTTCAACAATAATAGATTGAGGTAGGATCTTTGAAGTCGTCAACAACAAGGTTTAATTGGCAACAGTAGAACGCATCGTTAGCACATACCTTATTGGAATTCGTTGCAGAAAATTGTTATACAAATCAGGAATATTCCTTCGACGGATAATTCATCGCTAATAAATGAGAATATTGGTGTATACAAACAAACAGCCTCTCACCCCAAACGCATTTCTTCTCCGTTCCGTCGTGGGTAAAAATTACATGGAAATTTTTAGGACTGTGACGGAGAAGGGTGGGGGGGACGGAGTTGAAACCACCCGGATGATACTCGACTATTTTATTTAGGTTAGGTACTTAGGCGATACTAAACCTTAGCGTATCCCAACAGGGTGGAAGTGCGCCTATATGGGCCAGTAACGTAATACTAGTCTTAGGACACCAATACGTCCCAACTGAGGTGGGAGCGCTTAGCGTGCCTGGATCTAGTCCCTACTGGAAGTACAATTAAATCAAGGTTCTGCTTTGGAGGTCATGAATCTACAGGAAACAAACGATAGCGCCATCTAACTCGATGGCAGCGCCATCTATTGAGGAGCGGCGCAATCCGTAGCATCTCCATAGTAAATTATGTTGCGCGCAGGCGGTGAGCTAGCGTCATCTATGTCGGCTCTTCCTCGCTAGAGGGCGCGAAGTGTCCTCGTATTTGATATTGGTGTTACAGGACTCCATTTAAATGCATTTTAGTTTTTCCATCACTTGGGTAAATGTCTTAATGTTTTGAACCACTCAAATGAGTTCATGTACCAATACAAGCAAAGCAGAGAGACGAATTAGGTTTCTCTGGGATGGCCTGAGGGGTACGCGCGTTAGGACAATAGTTTAACTTCATTTTTCCATATAAAATTTGACATTTAGATCTACCTAACGTACGTACAATGCGTTAAGTGATTGACCTGCTGGGCCAGTATGTCATATCCGATATTTAAGTGTACCGTGGATAAAACACCGGCCTACATTTTTTTTTGAATCATTTGATATAGCTTTTTGTGTCAAAAGAATATCTTGTTAACTAATTCCGCAACTTACATCCACAATCAGCAATCCCAAAAACAAAACAACAATTCCAAACACTTTTTACGCCAGGGAAGTTCCTACAATAGTCCTAAACAAAACATCCTTATTTACCGCTCAAGAGTTAGAAAATTCGGCGTTTCCGCCTACCCTGTCTCCAAATAAAAACCCCCGAGATCTTTTGAATTCGCTCTCTATAAAATACCCCTTTTTTGTTCATCTCAAACCGTCCGGTTAATCTCCTTTGAAATTCTCGACTCAAAACAATTCTTCATTGTTGATTGCTTCCCTTCCTTTGTTTCCTTAAAGACGACCGCATTAATCATAACAGCGGTGAATATTATTCGGTGTTTTGGAAAAAGTAGGACGAATCAGTAACTTGGTGTCAGAAGTTGGTTGCCGGCCAAGTATCTGAAGCTAATTAAGTTACCACATAACGCCGCACGGATACTTCAACTCATCTTTGCACGTTCAAGCTCACGCACACATACAGCCGATGTGTGCGTGAGCTTGTAACTATTCTTCTCACATAAATCAACTACATAGTCGAAAAGATAACATTAGTGCAATACAATAAAAAATATCGTTTACTGTTCACCAAAATAAAACTACACAAAGAGAAAAACAACACTTAAATTAAACGACCGAATAGCCTAGTGGTTAGAGAACCTGACTATGAAGCATGAGGTCCCGGGTTCGATCCCCGGTCGGGGCAGATATTTGTATGATGAATATGTTGTTGCAGATGTTTGTTCTCGAGTCTTGGATGTTTAATATCTATTTAAGTACGTATTTATCTATATAAGTATGTTTATCCGTTGTCTAGTACCCATAGTACAGGCTTTGCCTAGTTTGGGACTAGATCAATTGGTGTGAATTGTCCCAATATATATATATATATATGAACAGTGGTACAACAGGCGTTTCTATTGCTAAAAAGCGATCTCTTCCAGACCTTTGGATACTCAGTGGAAACGACGAAAAAACATTTTATCTACACACATTTTTGACGATTTACTTTATTAACAACAACAAGTAACTTGCATGCCACATCCTTGGCATGACTGTCAAAATTGGCCTTACTGCTCCACGCGCAATAGCCATCGTTGGGCACTTCAATTATCGACGATATTGATTAATTACTGTGCGGTGAGCTTATCGAGGAGAATGGGTAGCTGCAGATAGGACGGTCGCTTTGAGGCGGGTTTAGCACATTTGCTGTGCACCACGTCCCCAAGAAACACTGTATGAGAGAGAAACCATATTATGCGTGGGCACTGGTCACTTACTACGGGCCTCATAAGAAAACTCAAAATCACGCAAAGGGCAATGGAGACTTGGAGAGAACTATGCTGGGAGTTTCTCTGCGAATTTTTCATTTCATTTCAAACCATTACTTCACGTCATTTATATAAAACTTATTTTGTAGTGAACCTTCTGAAGTTGTTTCTCTCATTCTACTTCTACTAGCATTTATCACGGTTGCTCAATCAAAAGGGTCATCAGCATCATCATCATATCAGCCGAAAGACGTCCACTGCTGGACATAGGCCTCCCCTTGAAAGTGCCAAATTGACCGGTCCTGCGCCACCCGCATCCAGCGGCCTCCTGCGACCTTTACCGGGTCATCAGTCCACCTTGTGGGGGGCCTACCCACGCCGCGCCTTCCGGTACGTGGTCGCCACTCGAGAACCTTTCCGCCCCAACGGCCATCGGTTCTACGTGCAATGTGCCCCGCCCACTGCCACTTAAGTTTAGCAATCCGGAGGGCTATATCAAAACGGTAATTTAACACTTTCACGGTCAGGAACTGACTAGCGGGCGCCTACGCCGTAGTCGATTTCCGCGACATACGAGGAAAACCGCGAGATCGCATAGCAATTCCTGGCAATGAATGTATTAAACCTTATTGGGATTAGACTGGTTTCCTCACGATGTTTTCCTTCGCCGACAATCTACTGTTAAATACTTAATCCTCTGGCGCAACGAACCGAAGTATGTCATTGCCTCCAATACAAGTGCACGCCACTGATCCGAATCTTGAGTGGTTTCTCGCCAATCGCCAGCTTGGAGCTACCGAAGATCTTCAGATATTTCGTACCTACGTAAGTTTTCTTGAAATACCCACTGGTATGAGCCGGTACGAACCCAACAACCTCTAGATTTTAAGTCACGTGCCTTATCGGAACCGTACTTTCTGAAGTAATTTCTCTATGTCCCGCAAATGACGGACAATGGCCGTCGCGTTTAATTGTTCGGAATGTTCATCGAATTGATGTATTACCTTTAACGAGGATCCGGCAGTTTGTTTTGAATTTGTACAATTATTGAATAGAAATTAATTCACAGGATATTAGTGGGTTAACAACAGGCTTTCCAAACTGGGGCTGAATTTTTTTATCCATCCCATCTCGATATTAGAATGGATTTTGTAATCACACACATACTTCAATGGTGAATATTATCTACCAGAGATGTGCGGAGATATATTTTCATATAATTCCTTTGGGTACATGTCTACAGATTCCCAATTCTACAGATTCTCATGTCTACAGATTTTCAATTCTACAGATTCTCATGTCTACAGATTTTCAATTCTACAGATTCTCATCTCTACAGATTCCCAATTCTACAGATTCTCATGTCTACAGATTCCCAATTCTACAGATTCTCATGTCTACAGATACGATAACCAACCAGTAACTATTAATCTAGAGAAATAGGTTTTATCTCTTCGGAAAAAAGGTACAAGCTCCAATAAATGTTCTAATTCTAAACACATGATCACACTTGTATGTGTCTATATTTTGCGATAGTTAGACTAGAATTGGGAGTCTGTAGAATCAAAAATATGTAGAACTGGAAATCTGTAGGATTGGGAATCCGTAGAATTGGGAATCTGTAGAATTGGGAATCTGTAGAATTGGGAATCTGTAGAATTGGGAATCTGTAGAATTGGGAATCTGTTGAATTGGGAATCCGTAGAATTGGGAATCTGTAGAATTGAGAATCTGTAGCATTGGAAATCTGTAGAATTGGGAACAAACCATATAATTGACATTTCGCATGCTTGACAGTTAGGTGGCAAATGTATATCATTAAGTACCAATTTTTTGGGTATTTATGTTCTTTAATTGTAGCTGTTCGAATGGCATCGTGAAAAAATCTTAGTCAGCCTGCCTATTGCCGCTTCTGAAATAGTTAATTAATTATAAGGTACCTGAGTAAACGTCCTATTCGCCGACGGTGCGCTAAATTGTATGACATGGGCTATTTATGTCAAAGTGCATGGCTTCAATCCGAATGAAGAATTCTCTTAGTTCGAATTTAACCCATATTGCTTTGACAAAAGTGCCCATGTCATTCACTGGTGCACCGTCGAGGACAGAGATGTTTACCTTACCTATATTATAATTACACGGTTGTTTATCAACATACCTACATAGTTAATATATTACACAATATTTCCCAATGAATGCAAATGCCCATTAAATTAAGTATTTCGGTCGGTTGCACTCGCATCCAAACCCATAATTGGATGTCATTAAACACGGTAAATGGCAACCAAATTCTCTAAACATAGTAATAGAACTGATAATTATTTTTTATAATTAGCAACACTATTTTTACAAGCATTATATAACTTGACCTGTTCGTATGTAAGTAAGTTGTCCGTCAAAATTTGCACCTCAATTTTGAAGCAGATATCTATAACCGATTGAGCTGAAATTTTTGGTCAAGGTATAGTTTGCATGACAATTCAATGTTATGGTACCATCGAGCTGATCTGATGATGAACGTCAGCAGGTGGCCATGGGAATTCAGTACTTAATCGACGTAAGCCCGTTGAGTTTGGGCTCATTAGAATTGTCTCAATGGGTAGTTGATGACGGTATACAGAAAAGTAGATTCGGCAATAAAAGCTTGTACAAAACAGATTTTTTTTGACAGAAACTTATTATTAGCTAACTAGCTGCCGCGAGGCTTTGCCCATGTATTGCATAGAACGCAGGCAAATCCGCGGCAAAAAGTATAGCCTATATCATCCAGGAAGCACTTTCTACACGCAGGTGAAAGATTTTTGAAATCGGACACCTAAACGGTTCCGGAGATAACACATTATAGAAACTAACGTACTTACAAAGCTACAATTTCGCAGACATTTCCACTTTATCGAACTGAGTGTGCGAAGCGAACGAAGTTCAATGCTTCAACTTGGGCCGAAAATTTTTTTTTAGTTTGTCCGGTGTCCGGTGTCTGTCCGGCTGTTCTCCTCTACAGGTCGCGTTTCTCAACCAATTCTCGTGAAATTTTGTGAGCAGGTTTTTTAATTATATACAGGGTGTGGCCCGTAATAGGAGTAATAAATGAAACGGTAGATTATTAAGCTTGTGAGCAATTGTTTCTAAGTGGTTTTAATTGAAAAAAATAAATTTTTTTGGTTTTTTTTTCTTCAACTTAAGTTTTAGTGTACTTTTTTACTCTTATGGAGTGATTAACTTTTTATTTTAAAAACAGCAAAAAAAATTTAAAAAAATTGAAAATATCACAATATCTTTTGAAAACAAAAATGCAAAAACTATTATGACTCACTACATGATGTTACCTCAAAATCTGCATTGACTACTGTGCTATGATCTCGTGGTGCCAAGATACATTACTCGGAGGTCATAACTTTAGATCAATTTTTCTCCGACTAAAAAAAATTGAAAAGAAATGGACAAAAGGGGTTACTTTAGATGCTGCAAGGAAGCCTCCTTTTAATTTATTGCTCCTATTACGGGCCACACCCGGTAGAATTTTCGTCGTGACACTTTTTCGTAATACATTTTTTTTTTAATAATCCAGGCTCATTTGATCTACAGCTCACCGAGCCACTACTAATATTAGTATAGATGAAAGCGATGTATGTATGGTTGTATGTCTGTTCATGTAATTCCCGCTTGCTCTCGCACACCTCCGAGGTGTAGTTTGCAGCAACTTGTTTGCAGCAAAGTTTCATACTACCAACGGTCGGTGCCGACCAAGGTCGCTCGGTCGGAGGGGTTGTCGACCGTCTAGCAGACCCTTTAAAATGGGGGTGGGACACTTGGCGAGGAGAAATGATGGAAGGACAAAACGGGTTACTGATTGGTGACCAAGGTCATCGAAACCACCAGCCCGATCGACCGATGATATCTGCCGAACAGGAAGCAACCTGTGAATGAGATTAGCACAGGACCGAGGAAAGTGGCGAAATAAACATTTTGAGAACGTGTCTATATTTTTTAATTAAACCGTTAGTACAAAATAAAGAGGGAAAATAAATTTCATTTCCGTCCATAAACAAAGGCCAAAGCAAATACAAGCACGAAATATAAAAGTCAATTTCGGACCGTCTGCCTCCTAAATAAGCATTGTATAAAGAAAACAATTAAATGGAAGCGCCCTTATTGTGCTTTATAATTAACCTAAGAGAAGGAATGTACTACGCGTACGTAACAATAGACAGTCTGTCTGTGCGTCGCTAAGAATACATTTACTATTAATTACACACTGGTGGGTGGAGTAGCGAACTAACTACTATCTTGTTCCCAACCAAAGTGACGACTGAGGCCATAAAGAAAGACAATGAAAGACAATGCAAAAGAGATAACGCGAGCCTATGGTTTTAAGGCCTCAGTCGTCACTTTGGTTGGGAACAAGGTAGAACAGAAAGTGGAATCAACATTAAAATAGATGTGCCATTAAAGCAGGATTAAAGATTTTACTGCGTTATTTACATTCTCTACCAGTCAACACTCATTCAGTCAGTTGGTCAGGCATTCTTGGTTTTACCGCCCTAGGTGAGTAATTTACTATTATAATAACACATAACATAACTGACCTAAGTTGATAAAAACGATAGAGAATAGGAGAGCGAAAATGATTGATCATATTATACAACATGACCCTTTTATAAATAACATCATAGAAGGCAAGCGAGGATGGGAAAGACCAATGATAAGTTAGATAATAAATAATGAATAAATATTAGAGGACAATCTTACACAAATCGCCCTAGCCCCATAGTAAGCTCAATAAGGCTTGTGTTATGGGTACTAGACGACGATATAATTATTAGATAAAAATACTTAAATACATAGAGAACATCCAAGACTCAGTAACAAATGCTCATGCTCATCACACAAATATTTGCCCTTACCGGGATTCGAACCCAAGACCTTCAGCTTCGCAGGCAGCGTCACTACCCACTAGGCTAACCAGTTACATGAAACAAATGAAAGAAATAGTAGCAGTCACGACGTATAAGGAGGTCAAAGAGGCGGCCCTAGACAGAGTCAGATGGAGGGAGCTACACCGACAAGAGTCTAACTCTTAAATTTATGGTGACCTAAGTTGGTCAAACTCATCGTCCGTGAGTCACAACTACAAATAGGCGGGTCGTGGCGCCGGCTGGATCATCTCATTCCATCTCAAATACTCCCGATATATTGCCACTAATTAAGAAATGCTCTAAGGATGCTCGTAAACATTCAAAATAAAGTGGAATCAACATTAAAATGGATGTGCCATTAAAGCAGGATTAAAGATTTTACTGCGCTATTTAAGTTGGGTTTTAAGCTGATCGGTTTATTTGTCTTTGTTTATAATGACACAATAGGGTACGTTAATAATAATATGTTTCCGTCAGTTTTATTAGGCAGGCTTCCGAGGTCTCATCCAATAGCCCCACCATTACTCCATCACTCACCTGCAGCGAAACTGTTGGGGTTTGACGACGGAGCAGCCATTCCCAGCTCTAACTAAACTTCACCTGACCGTGCATTGCAGGGATATGAATTATTGTTTTTATTATTTTGTTTTAGTACCTATATTATGTTAATAAATGATTTTGAACTGTTTTAGTCCATCACTTTAACCCAATAAACCGTTTCGTTTAGATTTCAACAGTCTCTATTCACCCCAGCGGGTGCTGTCTCTGTGTCTGTCCCTTGACACTGGCAGGGACAACATCCGCTCGGTGTACTCCTTTCATTTCATTAAAACTTCAAAAGGGCATCTACGTGTTGTCTCAGTTGGTATTTGTAGGGACCTGGCTCCACGCACGCCCCCCAAATATCCAGGATACCAGTGTTCCGTGAGCGGGAAAGTTTCTGTCAAAAAAATAATTTTCGGTACAAGTTCTTTGACGGCTTTCCTTTTTTTTGTACAGTAATCCGCAACTCGTTGAAAGGGTTGGTGACTTAAAACCCGACGGGTTTATCTAGAGTAGTTTATGAGCTACCATCGTGGAGACCGATGAGATCAGAGCTACTATTCTGAACGCTTCCTCTCACCACGCCTCAAAAGAAACCAGTGTGAACCAGACCTCTGGTTACGCTGTAACATCTCATGGCAGCTCGGTGGTGCCTCAATATTGCGAATGATGTGTTGACAGTATTAATGTTATTTGAATCGCATAGAACTCGTTCTTATGTAAAAAGGTAAAAAAAAAAAACAATAAAAAAGGTAGCCTCATTCATCAAAATTGGTTAATTAGCTTAAATGCTACGGTGGAACACACGTAAATACAGACATAGACTGCTAAAATCATATTTATCCTTCGTTTCGGCTATGTCGGACGTTATCATTCTTATAACGTCTCGTCTTTGTCACATAGCAATAGCAACCAAACACACAAAACCGATAAAGTCACAGAACGGACAGCTCACGGCAAACGCACACGTACCGTCACAAAACTGACAGGTTACAGGCGATTTAAATCTACCTAAATATGAAACCTAACCACACATCTGGAAATGAAAATGCCCACACCGTGTATGCCCACGTGTAAGCAGAATTTTTCGACCCATTCTTTTAAAATTGACTGTTTGCAAAATGGACCGAATCTTTTTTTCTCAAAACAAACAGCCAAGTAAAATTGGTTTCGTGTAACAAGTTCTCACCACAAAAAAAACCATAATAACGCGGTTCCCTAAGAGATTTATTGTGTTTCTGAAAACTTAACTCCATTCTTTAAATTTGCCGAGTCTTTTTGGTAAAAAAGTGCCTTGTACCTACTATCCGTTCCTTTGTTGATAATAAAAAAATATTATCTCAACGGTTGCTTTATTAAATAACGTTTTTTATCTTGTCAGTCGTGTCGTAAGAATGAAGGAAGGTCAAGATATAAAAAAATACTGAGTTATTAGCTGTTGTCTGTGACTTGTGTAGTTAGGGAGTGGTGTCGCAGAGATGTGCTGTTCCCGTCAGTGTTTCCATTCTCAATTTGTTTGGGGAATATTTCCGAGTTGGGAATATTCCCCATGAAAATTGACAATATTTATCCCCGGAAACATTACCAAATTCTTTTAAAGTTAGCAATCAATTTAAATTAGCTGTGAATTATGAATGCCTATCTCGTCGCTACACAATTAGTGTTCCAAGTTCCCGATATGTCAAACTAGTTTTAGCCCGTGACTTAGTTCGCGTGTATTCCCTTAGTTATATTAATACTACGCCTGTTCAGAATCCAATAGCAAATATGTTACGAGTATCAGACTTATCAAAGGCGCACCGTCAAATTATCGCACTGCTGCAACTGTTATAGGAACTTCTAGTTCTACTTATTGACGACCGGTTAACCTAGTGGGTAGTGACGCTGCCTACGAAGCTTAAGGTCCTGGGTTCAAATCCCGGTAAGGGTGTGTTGAGCATGAATATTTGTTTCTGAATCTTGAATGTTTTCTATGTATTTATATACATTTTAATATTGAAAATATTTATTAAAAGTGAATACAAGATTATAATTAACATTAACTAAGATAAATTAAATCTAAAAAAGGCCCTCGAGGCATTGTACCGAGGATGCTGGCGGCATTTCCTCGCTGAATTGCAATGCTGATGCGTTGCGCGAGAAAGCCGCCAGCTCTTCGGTCACCAGTTACATCGACCAGACGTTTCGCGATTTCTGCAAATAACTTATGCCCACTGGGACCCCACGGACCGAGGGTCTCGACGCCAAAGGGGACAAAGTCGTACTCTCTGCCGAGGCCTCTATATTTGTTACATTTCAGATTTTCGGCGTTTTCCGCCGCTGCACCCGCTTTAGAAGTACCTATAGTCCGTTGGAGGTGAGACGGTGCCAGTGTGTCTACACATGTAGCGTCCCACACAAGCATCCGACCCAACCTCCATGGAACCAGAGACACACCATCAGATCTTTTGCCATCATCACTGACAATGCCAGGCGGCTCAAGAAGAGCAGGCACATTGATGCTGGCAAGAGACCGGCGGATTATGTCATTAAGTGTCGCATGTCTTAAAAAGCAGCCTGCACTTTTTTGACAACAAAAAATTTATATACATTATATATATCATCGTCTAGTACCTACAACACAAGCCTTATTAAGCCTAGTTCGATTTGTGTAAGAATGTCTCCTAATATTTATTAATTTATTCCTTTTCACCCCTTTAAGGAATAATATCCGGAGTAAATCTATCCTATGTTCTTTGCAGGATCTTTTATTTTACGTTTTATGCGCGAAATGGTAACAGACAGACAAAGTTACTTTCGTATTTCTACTACTAACATGGAATTCTCCGTTTTCTTCTCATGCACGGCAGTAAGACTGCAACAAATGTAAATTCGATTTCAACCCAATACGTTTAAAACAATAGACCACAGTATTCAATGACATTGTAGCTAGACTTCAGGAAACTCGTTTACGAAAGTATATTATAGTGGAGCGGGCAACCCCAAACTAGGTTAGGCTGCCCTCGGTCCAAGAGGAAGTTTAATATTGAAGAGCATTCTCAAAGCAAAGTAAAATAGTATCCTTCTGGAAAAAACGGACAAGTGCGAGTTCAACTCGCGTGGTGAGGGTTTCGTAAAATATTAAGAATTTTCCCGTCACTTTGAATACTCAAACTTCCTATAGGAGGAAAACCTCCTGTAATATTTAGGCAAGGAACTATTTTCTATTTTTTTTTTTCAGAATTTAAGCCTAGTAGTTTCGGAGATAAGTTAGGGGGAATGGTCAAAATTCGTATTTTTTCCCAAAATACTTCAAATTTGTTTTTGCTTAAATTATACAAAATATATATCTTAGATGCTTACAACAACCCCTTTCATTTGATATGTCACACAATACAGTTTGCGCAACTTTATTTTTAATTTTCCAGTTTACCCTCCAAAAGTGGCCCCCTTGTTAAGAATTCATTAATTTACTTTACGCGTCCATTTTTGGGTCACCAATTTACATATGTGTACCAAATTTCAACTCAATCGGTTCTGTAGTTTCGGAGCAAATCGGCTGTGACAGACGGACAGGCAGACGCACGAGTGATCCTATAAGGGTTCCGTTTTTTTCCTTTTGAGGTACGGAACCCTAAAAACTAATACGTTATTAAAACTACTAATATTACTAGTGGATCTATGAGCAGTAGAACTCGCGAGCTTGTCTTTTTTTAAGTTTGTTTTTTCGAAAAAGTGTCTTGAAATAAAAATTCTTGATAATTGTAATGTGTTTAAAGTTTAACGGTAACTTTATATTTTACTGCAACATAGACGCATATTGCTTGTATCTTGTATCGGCGCAACCAAACGTGTATAAATAGATAGATATTTAATGAAATAAAGGCTTCTATTAGACACGTCACCCGCTACTAATTGGCCACGTGCTACACCTATCCCATATTTGTGCAATAGTAAATCATTAATTGGCATGAAATCTATTCAAGTAAAAAAAGCTACACTACCTCAGTACACAGATGTACACGATATAAACAGATCTACCCTCTCTACCTAGCCCTATACAACCGAGAAATCGTGATTTGCCAAGTCAAAAATGAACTTTAATGACAATTGTCAAAAAATTGACAATTCAGTGTAACAATCCTGCACGATAGTATAGAGTCGGTTGTAAAGGGCTAGAAGAAATTTCGACGGAGGAATGCTCAAGCACCTTCAAAAATAAATTCAAAAATGGTTACATACCGCTAGGCTAAAGTGACTCTATCTCTATTGGACAAATTTTGGTACGGAACACCAAAAAATGGATAAACCCTTTTTGTAACCGACTGTATAAAATGCGAAAAGACGTTCTCGGCGTAGTATTTTATTGGTGCTTCGAGGTCAGCTTCGATGGAGCACGGTCACTGCGGACGGACATTTTGGCCGTCCTAGAAATCTGCACCCTTTCTGGAAACGTCCGGAAATGCCCTGGATTCTGTTCCCTATATTCTTTGCCGATTCCAGGATAAAATAATCTTTACAGTACACATGGTGTTACTTTTCCGCACGAGTGCGGAAATGAGCACTTCCCGTGCATATGTTGAAACTTTAAAGAGCCATATGTACTGTAAAACGTTGTACGATACACGTGTAAATAGGTAATTCGCAACTCGTGTCGACTTAAAACACTCCCTTCGGTCGTGTTTTAATTTATCGCCACTCGTTGCGAATTTCCTATTTTCTGCACTTGTATCGTAAATAACTATTTTAATACAGTTGCTATAAAAGTGCTACTTTACTTAGCTGTTTAGCGTGCGGAAAGTTGGTTTTCGCGCACTAGTGCTTTTCACTTTTCCTTGTACAAATTATAACATTAATTATTATGTCAATAAGAAATAAATAAGATAAAACTGTATTAAACTGTAGTATTTAAACTGTATTAAACTTCTTTTTTTTCAACTGTATTACAATGATGTTACAGAATGAATAATATAAAAGTTTCAAATTCCTTACTTGTTGTTTTTCTTATTTGTTCGCAACTGTATTAAAAAACGTCGTTCGATACACGTGCGGAAATGTCATTCTCAATGACGTAAAGACATACTTTCCGCACTAGCATCGAAATGTACTATAATCTAATATGCAGAAAAAAAACTACATTCAATGTTTCTTTAAATTCTCTCAAATGTAGCGAAAATTTTTAGGCAAAAAAAAATTTCTTGATGCGAGAGAATCTTGAAGACGATTTCTGTTTCATTCAAGATATTGGTGGTCCGCCAAATTAATTTCATGTCTTCCTAAGGTAATCTTGTAAGTAGGTCCTGAAACTGAATAAAACCACACTTCAATCCCATTATTTACCTCACACGGTGAAATGACGAACCCGGTAAAAATAACCATCCGTATAGTAAACTCAAATAATGTAAATTACCGGTTTATATATACGGGGCATTTGTCAGTCCGTCCACTTTATTAGTGCCACAGAGATTTAGTGCCCTTTGCCGGCTATTTTAGAATGTTGTTTCAGTGTGGAACATTGTATTGCGTCGGAGAACTTTAGAACTTAATCATGTCGTAAATTAAAATGTTCAAGTGTGTAAATGTATTTGTATCGGACATACAGGAAATTATACCATATCAATCGTACTAATTACGGCGAAAAAAGTGTTGTAATTAGAATGATCTAGTGCACAGATAGTAAAGTTACAATTTCACTGTCAAAAAAATGTAATTAGTACGATTGTGAACTAGGGTATCAAATTGTCATTAGTGTTTAGATTTAGAAGACTCAAGGCGTTAAAGACTAGCGTTATGTAGTACTGAAAAGACTCGTATTAGCCCTGAATTTCTAATGCTTTAACCCTTTGAGAACTAATGACGGCTGTGGACGCGAACGAAAACTCGTGCCACTGAAGCCACGGACGGACGGCCATATGATAATATTGATAAATATTGTCATTTTGACATGACATTTATTCATATTTTGTCTGGCTATTGTTGTGTTTTGGCCACGGTTGGGCACCGTTTTGTATCGCACCCTCGCTGTCAAAAGGTTCAGGCTCGGCCGCACTCTAACTCACGACAAAAATTATCATTATTTTAGTTATGAAAATGCCTGGGCTCAAAAAATCTCGTTTTCAGTTTTAGCTATGTACCACATCCTCACTCATAAGTACAACAGAACAGTAACATGTACAGTTACAGTAACATGGGTGTTACAATCAACCCAACAGTGAAACCAGCCGGCTTCTCATTGCCTAGAAAAGAATGGTGCCAGCTGAACAGGTTGAGAACTGGCTGCGGACGCTCACGTGCATTCCTATACAAATGCGGTTGGATAGAGTCTCCGAGGTGCGATTGTGGAGCCGCGGTGCAAGACATTGAGCATATCATCAAGACCTGCCCGCTCAGTAAATACGACGGTAATCCGGCAGACTTGTTCACCCTCGACAGTGACTAAATCCTATGGATGCAAAATTTGAAAATTATTTTATAGTAAACGACTGATTATATTACTGCCATACGATTAAATAAACTTATAAGTAATTGCACTTACTGTATTTTTAACGGTATTTATCATAAATGAAACCTCAACAATTATTATCATCACATCCTAATTCACTTTTGAAAACAAATTGACACTAATCCGAACATCAGTCCATGCTTTTTTAAGGCATAAGTCTGTATGAATAACTTAGAAAATTGCGTGTGACACAAAAAATATTTAAGACATTCCGTATTTCAAGGATAAAGAATTTGAGAATAATGTTTTCCTGTTTATCAATATTTCCCGCGGTTATTTGTTTGAGGTAAAGGTTCTTATTCAAAGCCTTTAAAGTGTGCCATTCCCGGGATTTTATGTTGAGGTAAAAAAATATATTGGTAAAGAATGATAAATAAAAATATCTGTTAGATTCACGTAAGATGAGACAACGTTTAGGCAATTTCCTGGTGTGTCGGTGCGGAGGCTGTACGATATCAGTAAGTTATCAGCTATAGAGTACACCGCGCCTATATTTAAATAAGTACCTGACTGGCGCGGTAATACCGCACGGTAAAATAAAATTTTAGAGCAAGTGACATCTTCATGTGGAGGTGTTGAATCGAATTACGATGAGGTCAAATTGGTTCGATATTTGGAATACAAATTATGATACCGATGTATTTTGCGTTCTCTTTTTATTTTAATTCATATTTTAATGTTCAATCCATGCAATGTTAATATCTAGGTACTATTTCTTGTTGTTGTTCGGTCCCGTTAGCAAGTAGCAAAAATTATAGAGTTTCTCGGAATTATTGTTACGAAATGGACTTCTTAATGGCCCATATGGGATTAATTAAAACCATGCATTTGGGGGATTCAAACTTAGAAAGAAGCGATTTATTAAAGTGACCCTGGAGACTTGCAAGCAGCAACAGAGAAAAGTTGATTGAATCAAAATAATAAAATTGTCTTTCAAACATATGTGATTTGTTTCTGAATAAATACTATCTACCTATTTTATGTTGAGACTTAAAGCTCAGAGTGCGTGAAAGCAAGAAATCGCAACACATGGAGCATGTTACATGTGAAATGTTACAATTTACAATTGACCCCGGCGCTCCAAAATACAGAAGCTATTTCGTGCAACCGTAATATTGCCACCATACTGCCACAATACTGTGGCTATCGCTGATAATTATCTTTTACGATTATTGGCAGTTCGGCTCGATATTCGAATTAATTTTAATATTCCAGCCTGCTTTAAATCCGGCAGATAAAAATGGCGGACAGCGACATTGTTGTTTGTGACATCGCCGAATTCGGGTATATTTCCACCCCAACCAATAACAAAAACTCCATTGCTCCTCGTAGATAACCAAGATTGATAACTGGTAATGTACTTATGAAGAAAAAAATATTCTTAGCTAATCCGGTTACTAAACAGGTTCTTTTCCTCGTAGAAAACCGTGATTTTATTTGGTTTTCTACGAAGAATAAAATTTGTATGTTGTAGGTACTTTTATCAGAGTTGGTATTTAATTTTGAGTTTATCTAAACGCTCATAAGACAACTAAAAAGTGGGTTGGAGACTCCTTTTGGGATTATAGACCAAAAAAAATTATCTACAAAAATGCATCAAAAATGTGTACAATGACATTATAAAAACTAAATGTACCTAAATTATATTTTTTTACCTTCGGTCACATAATACAGCTAAATTGAAAAATGCAGTGGCTATGCTCAAATGGGAATACTTTTTATTGCATTTCATTGCAAAAATCCTTGAATTACGAATTTTTTGAGAAAAATAGAAGGTAACAACAATCCACAAAAGTAGCAATGTCACGAATTATAATTAAAACCTGTCGAATCGCGGCCCAGTATGCGTCGCTCTAATTGTCTTGTTTCCGTGCTTCTCAGTAACGGCGGATACATCAAGGTTTATGTGAATTGTGTGTTTTCAAATGGCAACCTAATTAAGGCCAGATAAGGTTCAAGTTTGTATAGCGTAATTTTTGGATCAGAATATTGTTGAAACAGCCCATGAGATAAGTATTGGCTATAAAATCTTTTGGGTTCGGAAATCAGGGATATGTGGGAACGTGTCTTTACTGTATGACGTTGCGTATAAAACTTATTCTGATTATTTTGTGTATTTCTAAACGATGGGTCGTACAGATACACAGTTACGTATCGCATTCCACATGAATATATATTGATGATTGTGAGTCTTCTGAAATCGCCAGCGTTTAAAGGCTACGGTGCCTGTTTAGCATCAGGCAGATCGTATGCTTGTTTGCCACCGCTGTAGTATCAACTGTACCAATGTGATTAAATGTGTAGTTTAGTTTCTTTTCATTACGCATTAATTTTAGTGTAATGTTATGTTAACGCGTTTAATTAAAACATAAATAAATAATTAAAATTAGTCAATCACTTTGAAATCTCTCACTCTCTTTTCAGATCTATTACAAAGAAAGAAAAGATTACACCCGATGGTACTCAAACCATCACACATGTTCAAAGATCAAATTACATAAATATATGGCCTACTGTTTCGTTTGAATTGATTGAAACCTTTGCTTATTATGCCACCTATATACAGGGAGTGTTTGAAAGGTGATGTTTCAGAACTTTCGTGTGGGCAATACACTTCCACTTTTCATATGTCAAGCATAAATGTAGTCCTGATGATTCATACTAACGCGCTCTACCACCCCAACACGATCTACGATGACCGCTACCGTCAAGCGAGCCGTATGCTTGTTTGCCTACGATATGGTATAGAAAATACTCAATAATAATGATCACATTTAATTTATTACTTTTATTTCAATTTGAGTCTATGGTGCAAATAAACACAACGATTTACAAAAGTAGATATGAGTACAAACATAGATTTATCCGTTTCAAGTCCAGTGAAACTTTCGAGTAGATTTGAGTTAATTTAACTGCTTCTGTGACTTAAAATTTAGGTTCCATTTCCACCATTGAAACAAAAGTATTGTAAGGCACATTTTTGAAAATCGAACAGTGCTCGATAAAAAAGCGCCGCGCTTTAAAACCGCTTTCCTATGAATAAATACATGGTTATCAATTTTGTGTCATTAAACGTTTTTTTAATGCCCGTTGGCAGCGATAAAATCCTACGCTAGAAATCTATCGCAAAATAAAAAGGCTTTCTACTGTAGCAATGTAATTTTAAAATTTTATAATACCTACTCTTATACTGAAATAATATATTGTATACTGTTTTGAAAAAATGACACCTCGCCGAGTTTTTTACGCCGGTTCTTCTCGAGACAGATGTTTTCTTTCCGAACCGGTGGTAGGTTAATGACATTCATAGGTGCATGTTATATTCCTAAATTGAAGAATAAATCACTTTGACTTTGTTGAAAAACACTCGTGGCCTAACTTTCAACTATTTCAAGTAGCAAACGCGCAACGCGCAACACACATTGAACTGCGAAGTGACAATCAAAAATAGGTTTTCAGTGGGTGCTGTAATTAATTTACCAAGAATCTTATTAACATTCTATTCCTCAGGGATTCACGAAGTTCCATTTTAAAGTTATACGGCCGAATGCACTCCAGTCCAATAATAGACACGCATCATTCACTGTCTTTGGGACAGACGGACAGACAAAGTTTCCCTAATTAGGGATACAATAAACACAGCATTGAGGAAGAATTTGGTTAAGCGCGAGTGAGATTTTTGGTCAAGGTTCAGTATAATTTAGATTATTTGATTCGGCCGAATTGCATGAAATTAGTTCATTCAAATAGCGACGCATAAAGCATTTTCACATCGTCCAAAAAAAAAAAAAAGGTACCGTTCAAGGTAGATGATTCCAATAGGGTAGTATAGACAGTAAACCATCAAATTGTAATAAAGTATAAATTACGAAACATAATTAAAATCATAAAAATATTTTTTTCTTGTCTAAGAATAAAATTGAAAGCTACCAATACGCAGTATTTCGTGACCGAAACAGCAATGCACTTGATTTTCCATACAACGATCAGTAGAAATATCAAACCGTGACGTCATACTTCAATGCCAATCAGTATGATGTGTTTGGCCTGCCGCCAGCGAGGTCCGTCTCTAACTATTTTTTTTTGAAATTTGTGTTTTTTAATTGTAGTTGCTCCCATGCAAAAATTTGTTCCTCTCCAAAAACTGGTACGAATGGCATCGTAAAAAAATCTAAGGACACAAAAAAGTAGGACACTAGAAAAGTTGAAAAACTTCCGATTTATTCATTTCAAAGTTCAATATCTCAAAAACGGCTCAACCGATTTTGTTGAAACGCAGCTAGGAACCATCTCGATCACGTCAGCTTTCGGAAAAAAAAACGTATTAAAATCGGTCCATTAGACGAATCCAATATTTCTTTGGACTTTCTGGATAGTTACAGGCTATATTATATCCCACGGGTTTGCCTGCGTTCTTTGCAATACGCGGGCGAAGCCGCGCGGTCAGCTAGTTCATAATAAAGCGTAAAACGACACACGTGGTAGTGACATCCATGGCTGTGACTGTGCACACACACAGACAGAATAGCTTAACTGAGCGTTTTTCAAAAAAACTGTACCTACATGAACTTTGTTTTTTAGTTTTTTTTTTTTTTGGTTTTTTTTACTCAGAATCGTTGATACTATCGATCCTCATACAGGAAAAAAAGTGTACCAGGTTTTACTATGTAAGTTTTTTCTTCCAGTGCGTCACGACCATATAAATAAAATAAGACTGCATACAAAAGTGTGACGATCTGGAATGGAATATTTTGGACACTTTTTTTCTTGTATGATATACATAAAAAACCCAAAAAAATCGAATTCTGAAAAAAAAGTTTATGTACACTTTTTTTGAAAAACCCTCAACAGCGAGTATTTAAGGAGGAACCCCAATAAAATCAATTAGTCCCCGCCACAGCAGTTACGGCTAGTCGCACGCGCATACCTCGAACGTAATTTATCGACGCGACGACAGCTTGTTCGAATAACATCTTAAAATAAGTAAGCTATTGTTGAATTTATTGGTCGTGGATAAATTGCGTCAAGCGAAACACGGGGTTAATCGTAAAGTTTTCAAACTCCACATGAACTTTTTTTTATATAATGACGGTAGCCAACAAGCATAGTTTGATAATAGTAAGCTGAGACCGTAGACTTTGCATGCTTGCCTTTACCTTTCCGCCCCAATGGCCATCGGTTCTACGTGCAATGTGCCACCCGTGCACTGCCACTTAAGTCAAAATTCCGGCAATTTTTTTTTTAAATTTGAAAAACTGAATCGGCAAAGAAATCCATATAATTATTGAACCTGCCCACAAAATTTCACGATAATCGGATGGAGAACAGCCGGACGGACGCCGGACATACGAAAGAATTTTGGCCAAAGCTGAAACGGAGAACTTCTCGCTTCGCTCGCTCGTTAGAAGAGCTTGTAAGATGATGATGATTCGTATATAGACCTCCCCTAGATACCTTTTTTTTTGACGGAGTGGAAATTCACTTACGCATCCCCCAGCCTGGGGAAGCTATATATATAAAAAAAAAATATAAAAAAAAAGAAATTACATTTTATAGTTTTTATATAAACTCGCCAAACTGTAACGTTGGTTGGCGAGAAACGCTCATGTTCTATAGTAGAATAACCTATTTAATTATATTATCTAACATTTTCTATTTATACTTAACATTCTTATATGTACAATAAAGTGCTTACGCCATGCATTTAACTTAACAACAAACAACTAAGCATGCTCGTAGGTAAGTAGCCTAGTAACCTTATAGTTTTATTTTAGCTGACTAGTCGACATATAGAGAGGGTATGTGGGACTCTCACCCTCCAGCCAACTCTATTTAACCCATTCCCATATATGCGTCCCTACGCCGTAGTCGCTTTCCGCTACATACGAGGAAATCGGCTACGAGCGTAGTGCGTAGCGATTCTGGGCACTGAATGTGTTAAAGAGACGGGGGAGGGAGTCTAGCCTCTAAAACCACTCCATTGTTTCCGTCTCTGCCGTTAATGGGAACGCCATGGGATCTTGAGCATGTCACCACGCCGTCCCCCGGCGGTCTCCCCAAGATACCTGCGAAATTCCTAGTAAATACCAATTCACAAATGCAGGTACTTACAGGATATGAAATGTCACGTCTACAACTCTACACCTAACCAAATTATTTACTCAAACCACGACACGCTCAAGATATATGAGCAACATTCGTCTCACTGACAAACAACTAATGTGTTCAAACCGTGCCAGGCAAATTTGACCGTTAACCGATGCGGTTAGAGCCGCATTTGATTTGAAACGACGCAAAGTTTGTTGGTATAATGTCTCGTGTAATAATCATTCAATATCATGATATATAGATAGTGAACAGTACAGTCACTACACGAGTGCACGAAGTAGGCAGCCACGAGGGATTAATGGCGGCGTCTGGTGAAGCAAGTCACCACCTTAGAGCACACATAACTGGAGTAGCCTTATGTCGTATTTGCGTACAAAAAAGTCTGCCAAATTTTGCGGGGGTTATATTAAAAGCTTGACTAGGTTGAACGTTTATAATATCAAGTACTTACAGCAACATGCGGGCATTTTTATGATCAGCATGTGTTCTCTTGCGAGGCGATTTTGTGAATGATCATTAATCGATTGTGACTTTGTCTTTGTATGATTTTTTGCACATTGTGCAAGGTTTTCTACAGAGGGGTAAGTTACTGAAAGGCTACTCCAGTTATGTATGCTCTAAGATCACCACCAACTTTACATAACTTTTGTTATCCAAACCGTTATACTCCGTGAAGGAATGTAACGACACAAATTGTAAAATTGATTTATTGTATTGATTAGCATTATGTTATTATTTGTGTTGTTTTTGTTTCTTTACGATTTTGTCATTTTACCGTTGTACATAAATTTTTTTGAAATGTGTCCAGTTTCAGTTTCAGTTTCTTTATTGGTAAAAATCAATTTTATTTATTTATTTTATATATAATTTATTTATTTATATACATTACACATTTATAAATTGGACAGAACAATGTATAAAATATTCAGGAGCAATACCTAGGTACAATTAATAACAACATTTAAGATGCTGACTCGTGTTAAAATTGATAACATATAATTATGATCATGCCACTTTCTGATGATATTATGTGGCTCTGAACCATATTATAAATTTTGGGGGTAATGATATTGAGTGACTTTCGGCACTTGGCTAGTCGTAAACCTATTGACAACTAACAAAATTACTTAAGTACCTAGTTATTTATTATGACATTTCACATTGCTTAGGATATCCTTATTATGTATACAAGTTTATTGGCATTTTTATTTTATTTTTGACTTTCACTTGTGACATTTTCTATTGTTTTTAAATTATCAAATTACTATGGGTATTGACGATCTTTTATTGAATCCATCTTATTTTTGATCAACAGTCAACTTTTGATCTAAATTTTATTTAAGTCGTTGAGCAACATCCATCACCGGCATCGGTGCCAACCGTCGTCATACTCTTGACAGAACAGTCGTGGAATAATATGTTATTTTCTACATAATATTTAATATCTATATATAATGGAAATAAATGAATTTATCGATCTATCTATCTATCATGATATATGTTTATTTTTTCATTATATTTGGTCTCTGTACAGTCGAGTTCTCCAATATCTATACTGACAACCTTTCAAAAATATCTACATATGCGCCTTATATCAGTAATAATAAAGCCTGTGTACAGATATTTTTGAAAGGTTGTCTGTATAGATATTGGAGAACTCGACTGTACTCCTACGTTGAATTTACACGAAACAAAAATAATTAATAAAATAATTGGTTTCGTTAAGTGTAAAATAAAATGGGTTGCGTTCGCAACAACGACCACGAAGAAAAAAGTTACTAGGTATACGAGAACCGCCCCGACTGGCATTAAAACTTTAACATGAAATTAATAAAATATTATATTACGACTTAAAACCAAGAATACTTACATTCAATAGTTGTGTAAAATAAAATGCATGAACAGTCAAGAAAAAAATTAAAGTAAAAGAGATTAATACGACCAACCTGCATTATATGAGTGGCCATTGCCCTTCACCTTGGATGTGGTTAATCTGGAGTCTACAACGTACCTACCGATGTAATTGATACTTTTTAGTCAATAAACTGTCAACAATATTCTTACCGTGTACACAGCTTCATCCCACGCGACAAATTATTACCCCACGCAGAAAACTTTCATTAGGGCAAAAAGGGTAGGCATATTGGTAAATTCATAAACTTAATTAAAAATTTCAGAGGGGAAATCAGGCTTAGAGTGAAATTAGACTTCCAGGCATAACTTTGGTAACTTTAAGTACTTATGACAGAATATGAGACTGATTGTAAGGCACGTGACTTTAATCTTGCATCGTATCACTTACGTTTAAAAAAACAATACAAGTGCGAGTTCAATTCGCGTGCTGAGGCTTCCGTAAAATAGCTATGCTCTAAGCATAAGGCGCTTCATACAAAATACACAAAAATATTTAGAATTTTCTCGTTACTTTGAATACTCAAACTTCTTATACATTTTCTTGTAATCATAATCATAATGATCTTTATTCAAGTAGGCCTAGTAACAAGCACTTTCAAATCGTCAGTTAATTGTTTAGAGTAATTTTTAAACATAAAGATTAAAATATATATGATATAAAAATTGTATAAAAAATACTAGTAGAATATTTCTAGAAAAACAATCTAATGTCAAAAAACAAAATATTACGAAAATAATAGATTAAAAATTCAGTCAAAATTAGTTCCATGGAGTTTTATCATTCATGTAGTCTTGTGTGCTATAATAAGCTTTCGAGATAAATTTACGCTTCACATAGTTCTTGAATTTATTAATAAATAACTCAGTTAAGTTTCCTGGAAGTTTGTTATAAAACCTCACATAATTTCCCATGAATGATTTTTTTAATTTTTTGGAGCCGAGTGGTGGGCACCGCGAGCTTATGCTTATTTCTAGTATTTAAGTAATAATTTATTGACACTATAAAATTACATGTCAAGTAACCCCTATGTGGTAACATTTAAACAACAACATAATGATTATAGTCTCATCCAGAATTAGCCCGCATTAGCGCCCTCCCTCATATGTCTGTCACAGCACAAGACTACATGAATGATAAAACTCCATGGAACTAATTTTGACAGAATTTTTAATCTATTATTTTCGTAATATTTTGTTTTTTGACATTAGATTGTTTTTCTAGAAATATTCTACTAGTATTTTTTATACAATTTTTATAACATATATATTTTATTCTTTATGTTTAAAAATTAATCTAAAAAATTAACTGACGATTTGAAAGTGCTTGTTACTAGGCCTACTTGAATAAAGATCATTTTGAGTTTGACAGCCTTTCCAGCGTCTCCAGCAGGAAGGAGGTTAGGCTTATTGGTCTAAAGGATTTTGGGTCCGTGTAGTCTCCATTACCTGGTTTCGGTATGAAGATGACCTTGACTTCCCTCCACTGTTTAGGCACGAACATGTGCGCTAGACAGGCGCCCAGGACGATGGTGCGCCAAACATGTGTGCCCTCTTAACGTTGACACTTGACAATTCAGCCGTTATCCATTAAGTAGGTACCATTCCTCCTGTTGGCTCGCAAACAAAATAGGGCTGAATGATTAAAGTTAATACATCACTGTCGGTGCGTGGCTGCCTCTGATGGATTATGTTCCCAAACTGTTTTTATTCCCCAAAGTATGGCTGGCAAGAGTCAGAATTGTCACTTTTCAAAATAAACGTTCGGACAAATAATATGAATAATGTCAATTCGAAATTCCTCGACATGGAAACATTGCCGAGCCCGAATAATGCTAAAACTTAATTACGTCCTAATAGTAAAATTAACATACTTGATATAGGTCGAAATAAATACGTCTATATGGAATTCAATTCAAATTGGCATTGCACGGTCATTTTGGCACTCTTGAGGGGAGGCCTATGTTCAGCAGTGGACGTCTTTCGGCTGATATGATGATGATGATAATGATGATATGGAATTACGTAAACTCCAAAAATATGACCAATACAAAATATATTACCGTAACGTACCGTATTATGTTTGACTTGTAATTTCTATTATCAATAAAGTATGAGTATGAGTATGAGTATGAGTATGAACTTTGTACAAATTAGTCAATTTTCATATTTACTTTTGACATAATTTTAATTGAGACAACATTCACTTTGCACATATTTAAATATAAACCTATTTCATACTGGAAAAACATCTATATGGGCTAGATTGATTTTGAACAAGAATATAATCATAAAAAGTATAAACACAAGTTACCTACATTATGTATGTGAATAATATATTCACCAAATTCACTTTTGATGGTAATACTTTTGGTCCAATTTGAAAATGGTCATTTGCGAATGACAGTAAATCATTTCTACTAAACGTTGTAAATAGCATAACGCATTGTCCGTACGTTGTAAAAACTAAACTATATTTTAATCCAGGCTATAAACTATCTTCGTGCAAAATTTCATCCAAATCGGTAGAGTCGATTAAGCGTGATTGAGTAACAAACATCTAAACATCCTAACTTTCGCATTTATAATATTATATTATAGTAGGACTACAATGATGGTTTACTATCCATTTAGCAACACTACCTTATTGGCTGAAAATAAAGGATAATCATATTTAATATACTGAGTGAACTAGCTTGTCACCGCACGAGTGTGTCCGTGGACATATGGAATAAAAAGTTATGCATCGATGCATGGTACTTGCCTAACAAGTTTTATTACGAAATTGTAGTTTGCTGACCGCGTTTCTCGGTGTAAGGAAGATTTCCGAAGTAAGTAAATTAAATAAATGATTTTAGCGACATATCAGAATCAGAATGTGTTTATTCGTAAAACAAATATACTGCGAATCACTATGTTTTGCGAGGTAGGCGTACGAACGAACATGTTTATAATATTATCAATTATCATGCATAGCTTTGTAACATAGCATGCATTAATTATTTGAACAAAATAAACCAATTTTCAATAATTGGGTCATTGTCAGTCCAAAAAACAAAAATCATCTTTTCGGTGGTCAATAGTTAAGGGCTTATGTTTGTATATTATATGTTTTTATCGCATATAATTTTAGAAGAGGCGACGCCGTTTATGCGGACTCAGGGTTCAAACAAAAATTAGGCTTTATGGCCCTTAACATTGTCCACCGAAGAGACGCGAACTTAAATCTGAAAACGACCCAATTACGTCTATCAATACTCTCAGTTTGAAGTCAGCGTCATTCAAAAATGTATGGACATTATAATATAATAGCATTTTTTTAAAATAATAATTTAAATGTTTCCTTACATTGTGCAGTGTTCAATTCCTTAATAGGGTTCGGAATTTTATTATATACGTATTTACTATACATTAAGTACAGTCGGAAAAGACCTCGTTTTTTTAGGGTTCCGTAGCCAAAATGGCAAAAACGGAACCCTTATAGTTTCGTCATGTCCGTCTGTCCGTTGTCCGTATGTCACAGGCATTTTACTCGAAAACTATAAGGTGTATTTGAATAAAATTTTGTTAACCGCTACATAGTTTTGTAATTAAAATGACTAAAAAATTTTTTTTATGGGTGCACTCCATACAAAAAAAACCGGCCAAGTGCGTGTCGGACCACGCAAAATGAAGGGTTCCGTGCCTATTGAAAAGGTCGTATCGACACAGAAATTTTACGGCACTTACGTCCTTTTCTTTGAGGAAGGCAGTTTTTCAGCAATATCTCGAAAACCTCTGAACCGATCTTGTTCAAAACAATTTTCGGTGAATGAAATTAATAAGCTCTATGTCCATGAATTTTTCCATATTTTTAAAATACACCGTTCAAAAATTAGAGGGGGGGGACAGAATTTTAGTGACTTTCGGGGCGATTATCTCCGACCCTATTCACTTAATCAAAAAAGTTGCTAAGAAACCTTATGTTTATTTTGAAAGGCCTATCGATTGATGTGCCACACGGGGAGTCACAATGAAATTTTTTTTTTTGACTTTTAATTTTATGTATGGAGTGCACCCCTAAAAAAATTTTTTTTTGTCATTTTAATTACAAAACTATATAGCGGCTAACAAAATACACCTATCCTCAAAATTTTATTCAAATACACCTTATAGTTTTTGAGTAAAATGCCTGTGACATACGGACAGACGGACAGACGGACAGACGGACAGACGGACAGACGGACAGACGGACAGACGGACATGACGAAACTATAAGGGTTCCGTTTTTGCCATTTTGGCTACGGAACCCTAAAAAACATTATAAGCCCACGTGTGGCACATTAATCGATAGGCCTTTCAAAATAAATTTAAGGTTTTTTAGCAATTTGTTTGATTAAGTGAATAGACTTGGAGATAATCGCCTCGAAAGTCACTAAAATTCTGCCCCCCCTCTAATTTTTGAACAGTGTCTTTTAAAAATATGAAAAAAAAACATGGACATAGGGCTTATTAAATTCTTTCACCGAAAATTATTTTGAACAAGATCGGTTTAAAGGTTTTCGAGATATTGCTGAAAAACTGCCTTCCTTAAAGAAAAGGACGTAAGTGCCGTAAAATTTCTGTGATGATACGACCTTTTTAATAGACCAGGAACCTGTCGTTTGGCTGTCCGACACGCACTTGGCCGGTTTTTTTTTTAGTCAAAAGCCAGTTCAAAATCTAATGTTTTGGCTAGATTTGAATGGACAAATCCCGTTTTATTCCGTTTCTTGATCAAAAGAATACTCAAAGTGAATATTGTTTTTAAAAAGCGACCTAATAAAGTTGCAAACCACCGGGGGATATGGACGAAGCAATTTTGAAATACTTTTCGGAGTCAGCAATTCAGTCGTCGAAAACTACGTGAATACCAAACTTTTCGCTTTATTCCGGGCGCCTGTTGCACCGTCTCGAATGGTGCCACGCTGCGCCAATGCCTGGGCGCTAAGGATCGCCAGGACGCTCATCATCATCATCATCATATCAGCCCAAAGACGTCCACTGCTGAACATAGGCCTCCCCCAAAGAGTGCCACAATGACCGGTCCCGCGCCACCCGCATCCAGCGGACTCCAGCGACCTTTACCAGGTCATCAGTCCACCTTGTGGGGGCCTACCCACGCTGCGCCTTCCGGTACGTGGTCGCCACTTAAGAACCTTTCCGCCCCAACGGCCATCGGTTCTACGTGCAATATGCCCCGCCCACTGCCACTTAAGTTTAGCGATTCGGAGGGCTATATCGGTTACCTTGGTTCTGCTGCGGATAGCCTCATTTCTGATGCGATCACGCAGAGATACTCCCAGCATAGCCCTCTCCATTGCCCTTTGGGTGACTTTGAGCCTTCTTATGAGACCCATAGTAAGCGACCACGTTTCCGTGCCATATGTCATCACTGGCAACACACACTCCAGGACGCTCGACTCTCCATAATTTTCTTGTTTTTACTTATATTTCTATTATAATTTATAGCAACAGAAACTAGTTTCCCACCTAGATATAGCGGATTCCATTGTGTATAAAATGTTTCATGTTGTACTTTGAAGAAGTAGATCTTGGGATTCGTGATGCTGTGAGAAATGACACTCGTAGTCCACAAGACATGCACAATTAAACTTATAAGGTGATAGGTACAAAGGTGTTAGATCACAGTTTGTTCTATGTTTTGGGCACGAGCAGCCCGTTGAACGGTCGTTTGCTTACTGCCGGCTGTGCCGCCCTCCCTTCTCCGCGCCCCGCACCATGTATGCGCCGGCGACGGCCGACGCCTCCCGATGATTCTCGAACAAGGACGAGGCGTAGACACATGTTATTCCAGTATGCCGTTTTAAAATGAGAACGTGCCGGGGACTCATAAATGGGCGCATCCAAATGGATATAGGTAATATTTTGACTACATTCACTCGCGCGTCACGTACCAGTCACTTCCTCGATGTCGTGCGTGTTGTTTTGACAAATGGACGCGTCCAAATGGATGGACGTTGATGTTCCAAAACTTTGACATACACGAGTTTCACGTTTTTTGAACGTCATTTGAACGGCGCGTTGGCTCATCTAGCTCCGTTTGGGTATCCAACGGCCCGCACCGACTATTTTTAAGCGCTAGTTTTGACATTCATGGACTTATTTTGGCGTGGATAGCCACTGCGATGCGCCAACATGCCATCCGAATGGAACAATCGTGAATATCAACCTATAGTGCGTCAGTTGTTGTCAAAATAATACACATGCATAGAGGGGTAAACACGTAACGTTTCAAACACGCGTTAGGACAACCCAACTGTCATTTTTCCATATAAAAATTGACAGTTAAAACTACCTAACGTACGTACAATGTTACGTGATCGACCCGCAGGACCACGTGACAGCTACAGCACGCTAACGCACGTAAATGTAGTCAAAATATTACGTCCATCCATTTTGACGCATCCATTTGTCGCAGTGACGAACGGCGTGGCGCAACAAGAGCTGTGCGAGGTAGCAAAGCGGTGTGCGAGGAAAACAAGCAATACCATTGCTAAGCCTCGCTCACGCATCTCTTCCTATTGGTGGATTTTTTCTCGCAAACCGCTCCGCTTCCTCGCACAGCACTGGTAGATACTCATGCTTACGCGTCGGTGTAACAGCTATCCGCCTTAAAGCTCGATTCGCGAGTCAATTTCCCTGAGCCGAGTCGCGAGCCATCCGTCGATTATATTTACATTTCAGGGCGCCGTTATACCGCGCGGAATTACCTTTCTGATACAAGTATGTTGATACTTTATACAATTTTCGACGGATACAGGGTTTAGGAGAGGTATTTTAAATATTGTATTTAGGTACAGCTTAATGAAGACATTATAATAATACTCTGTACTCCCGCGCTTTGTACATATTTACAAACATGAAAAAAGTCCACTACCCGTCCACTATTGTATTAACTGTGTTGGAAGGCAAAAATGGCAAACAAAGGTAAATATATATCACGTTAGACACGTCAATAATCTTTCTAAAAATGTTATATCTTAACAGTAATATTAAGTTAATTAAATATTTACTTGATTAAATACATTTTTAGGGTTCCGTTCCTCAAAAGAAAAAACCGGCCAAGTGCGTGTCGGACCACGCAAAACGAAGGGTTCCGTGCCTATTAAAAAGGTCGTATCGTCATGGAAATCTTACGGCACTTAAGTCCTTTTCTTTGAGGAAGGCAGTTTTTCAGCAATATCTCGGAAACCTTTCATCCGATCTTGTTCAAAACAATTTTCGGTGAATGATCTTAATAAGCGCTGTGTCCATGAATTTTTTCATATTTTTAAAATACACCGTTCAAAAATTAGAGGGGGGGGGACAGAATTTTAGTGACTTTCGGGGCGATTATCTCTGACTGTATTCACTTAATCAAAAAAATTCCCGACAAACCTTACATTTATTTTGAAAGGCCTATCGATTCATGTGCCACACGTGGGCTCACGATGAAAAAAAATTTTTTGACTTTTAGTTTTATGTATGGAGTACACCCCTAACAAAATTTTTTTTTATAATTTCAATTACAAAACTTTGTAGCGGCTAACAATATACACCTATCCTCAAAATTTTATTCAAATACACCTTATAGTTTTCAAGTAAAATGGCTGTGACATACGGACAGACGGACAGACGGACAGACGGACATGACGAAACTATAAGGGTTCCGTTTTTGCCATTTTGGCTACGGAACCCTAAAAAAGGAACCCTTATAGGATCACTCGTGCGTCTGTCTGTCCGTCTGTCACAGCCGATTTGCTCCGAAGCTACTGGACCGATTGAGTTGAAATTTGGTCCACATATGTAAATTGGTGACCCAAAGATGGACGCGTAAAGTTTTTGTTGTTATGGGGGGTAAACTGGAAAATTAAAAAAAAAAGTTTCGCAAACTGTATTGCGTGACATTTAAAATGGAAGGGGTTGTTGTAAGCATCTCAGATGGTTCTCTAAATCATCTCCGAAAATTTTATGTACGAATATCACATCGCAACTAATTTTTCGCATAATGTCATTTCGCCGAATGATCATATTCCAATTGAATTTTATGGAATTGTTTAATTTCCCAACTAAATCTTTGGCAATTCTATCTTTGGGCTCCGTTTTTAATAGGAACTTTTTGAAATACATATTTTCATGTGGTTTATGGTTTAGTCGGTATAATATAAATTTAGTTAATTAATAATTACCAAATGTGTTTTTTGACGACGAAGACGTTTTTGTTTATGCTGCACAAACAAAGACAAACGTTTTTAGGATGTAATGTTTGAGTTGTTGATCGAGTATGGAAATGAACATGGTATTAATCTGGTGCCTAAAGTATGCGTGTTAGACTTTGAAAAAGCTGCCATACAGAGTATTCGAGCGAATTTTGAAGGAATTACAAGGATGTAACTTTCACTTGGGGCAAATTTTATACAGGTAGGTTTTTGTTTTTTAATTACAGAGCTTACACAGGTTTTTATTATTTATTTATGAACAATAAGAAGTCGATTCTAAGCAATAAGTGAGGTTTCATAGAACCGACTTTTGACCGATGAGGGGCCGCGATGCCGAGGGAATAAAAAAAACAGTCGGTTCTGGCGCTTCGCCGGCCGCTGCCGCGGCACGCTCGCTTCGCTCGCTCGGCTCGCGTGCTGTAGGGACGCAGTTGAACCTAACACTCCTCCTCGCTTCGCTCGTCGTCGCACCTAACTGGACTCTGTGAAATGTTTTTTTTAACGATAGCTAGTACTATTTTTTTTTTTTTTTTACCAAATGAGCTTCATATTTGTCTAAGGCAAGTACAAGAGCAGTCATAGTTTTAAAGATCCGGTTTTAGTGTGTATCTTTTACTTCGTTTTAGTAAAAAGTTGCCTCATATATGAAAAGGGCACTGTTACACTGACGAAACATTATTCGTTTAATAGTTGTTAGGCCTAGTGAAAGATTTGACAAATGATCAGTATGCCAAAAATATTGAGTCATTACAATAATCCGCTTTATAATAATTCTGCCAAATGGAACGTTGTCATACAAAAATTTGCTAATAGTTGGTTGTCAAAGTGAACCACCGGCGAAATGTTGGTTGGCAAATGAAATTCGGACAAAAAAAGTTCGGAGAAAAGGCAGAACACCATCTCAGATATATATATTTTATAATTTTAGCAAAATCGGATTTGAAGTAATTTAGGAAAAAAGACGAAAATTTACCATTCCCCTCCCCCCTTATCTCCGAAACTACTAGGCTTAAAATTCTAAAAAAAATATGGGAAATAGTTCCTTGCCTAAAAATTAAAGGAAAACCTATAAGAAGTTTGAGTATTCAAAGTAACGGGAAAATTCTCAATATTTTACGGAACCCTCACCACGCGAGTTGAACTCGCACTTGTCCGGGTTTTAAATATGTTTGTGATTATTTAGGACATAAGAATTCTCGTTAATTATTTTAGTAATTTATGTTAGTCGTGTAGGAATTGCAAAAAAGAGCAACATAATATAGCCGAGGCATAATACGGTTTCGAAAAACATACATTTATAATAGCTTTTTTTTTGTTTATTTCATTCTACAACATTATTCCAAGATGCTTTATTCAAGAATCCACCAAACTTTCCACCCGGAAGTAATTATATAGATTTAAATTAAACATTCATTGTCTTTTTTATTTTATTTATATTGAATATTTTAAAGTAAATGTAAATGAACCTAAATAAAGATAAAAAAATATTAATATTTATCCGGACTTTTTAGGAGCTAATTAAATATTGATTTTTTTGATGTCTGATTTTTTTGTTGGATTTTGCCTCTAGGTAAAATTGATAATATATCCGTTACATTAAAAAAATTAGCTATTATAAATTATTTCCAAATATGTCATTTTTTCCATACAAGTTGTCAGTTCATTGCCTGGACTATTATTTCTTATTCCAGTGATAAATATGATGACTAAATTAATTTCTTTATTACTCGCTAATACTACAATTCACACGCCTACAACGGTCATTTTTACATTAAAATAATCTTGCTCATAGTACCACGTCACGATAGCAAAAAATTGTAATCCTATAAATGAGAAAATCAGAGTGCTCTATGTCAACGTCAACGTTCAAGCCATTCTCGGCTATATTTTATAAGTTATAAGGAGTGTCAATCTCTTCCAAATTAAAATAGCTTTGGTCACAGCTCTCAGCCCTCAGGTACAGACATTGGATAGGTTATAGTGAAAATACTCGTGATTCGTACCGTTTTAGGGCAGCGAAGAATTACCTACTGACTTTCTGGGGTTCCCGATACAAATTAGTTACTGTAAAAACATACATTTGGTGTAAGCTTTTATTGCGACTGTACTTTTTTGCTTAGTCATAACTATACCCGTTAAATACCCATTTAAGGAACCCTCATATGAGCCCAGACATGTCGGATTTATCCTACTCATATTATAAATGCGAAAGTTTGGATGTTTGTTACTTAATCACGCTTAAACGGCTCAACCGATTTGGATGAAATTTTGATAACTTATAGACTAAGATAGTTTATAGCCTGGATTAAAACTTAGGATAGCTTTTATCCCGTGCCTACGTAGGCGAAGTCGCGGGCGAAAGCTAGTCTTGTATAATGGAATCCATAATTAGGGAACTAAACTCACAGGTGAAAATACACAAATATGGCCATAGTTTGGGGTTACTGCAGATTCTCTACAGAAGCGTCTTTTCCCTGTATATCTCATCCCAATATTTTTAAGTTCATAGCTATCTACTACGGAACCATAAGGTTATAACTTCAACTCGCTTGCCCGAGAAAACTAAGTTGACGTTGTCGGTGGAGTACTTTCGTTGTGAACTAAACTTTCCCAACAGGGAGTTTAAACCATTACTTTTCAATTTCAACCTTGTTAAAGGACAACTAAAGTCTATTTTAGAGAAACGATAAACAAAACCGTAAGTTGTTCGGTACAGTCAAGTCAGAAAGTGCATTAAAGTGCAAACAGCGAAACAATCGCATCTGCCGTGACCGCGGTTGTGAAATAAAATGGCCAAGAGGGAGTGAGATTGACTTAAAAGGGGTTCCGTTTCTTTTTTTTAGGAATCCGTAGCCAACGAACGGGACGGAGTTTCGTCATGTCCGTTCCGTATGTCAATAAAACCTTGAGCATATGTGTATTTTGTCAGCCGCTACATAGTTCTCTTTTTTAGGGTTGCACTCCACACATGTAACTGCATATTTAAAAAAAAAACATTATAAGCCCAACATCAATCGTCATCATCAATTTTTTTTTGATTAAGTGAATAGAGTCAATTTTTGAATGGTGTATTATAAAAAATATAAAAAAACAAAGCCTACTGTCAGACGTTCTACACATGGGTCGTTCTTCTTTTTTACCTACAATATATCGTCATTTTTCTGTTTTTTGCGTTTTTTAACTATTGATAATCATGGTTTTAATGTTTGATTTTAATAAACGTTGCATGTATCTTTTATTTGGACTAATTGATGATTCTTTCCGTGGCGATAATGTTTTTTTCTTTATGGTAGTTTTTCAGGCAATATTGTGACAGAGTGGCCGTTTTCAGCAGAGACCACATTTCGGATTACCACTCTGTCACGCGATTCTATGATAAACAAACTTATAAAAAAATAACTGAATAGAGAAAGTGAAAGACTATTTAGTACTAATAGATGAATAAATGTATAGACGTACATTCAAACACTAAAACATTAATAACCAATACTCTAACTAATGACGTATGGTAAAATGAGGACAAGCAATTGTAGGTAAAAAAGAAGAATGACCCCGTGCAGTCTGCGGGTGAGATTTACACAGAGCATATAACGCATTGCGTGTTCAATACAACAACATCCTTAGGATGCTGTTGAAGCTGCCGAAGCACTGCAGCGCATCCGGGATGTTCGCTGAGGCGCGAACGGATGACTTTTGCCATTTAGGTAGGCGGGTGCGCGGCAGCGGCAACGGCCTGCTAAGGCCAAGTCTCCCATAAAAAAAATGTATTTATTTCAGACCAATGTTTGCCCATATTTTGTTAGTAAGTAAAACTTAAATCTAAGATTAACTTAAATAACTATCTTAGGTGCTAAACTTAAATGCAGAGAGGAACAGTATACCTTATCAGGGCACTGTCCCATCTGTCAGCCACGACGGTCAGGATACTGTGGCGGCTGCCGCGCACTCTGCGGAGCGTCGCGGCGCAGCGCTTGCGCCAGTGTCGCGTGGAACCCGTCCTCGTGCGCGTCCGCAAACATGCCCGACGCACTGTAGTACCGAGGCAGCCGCAACGGTTCTCTAAATCATCTCCGAAAATTTTATGTACGAATATCACATCGCAACCAATTTTTCGCATAATGTCATTTCGCCGAATGATCATGTTCCAATTGAATTTTATGGAATTGTTTCATTTCCCAACTAAATGTTTGGCAATTCTATCTTTGGGCTCGGTTTTTAATTGGAACTTTTTGAAATACATATTTTCATGTGGTTTATGGTTTAGTCGGTATAATATACATTTAGTTAATTAATAATTACCAAATGTGTTTTTTGATGACGAAGACGTTTCCGCTATGTTTTTGTTTATGCACCAACAAAGACAAACGTTCTTAGGATGTAATGTTTGAGTTGTTGATCGAGTATGGAAATGAACATGGTATTAATCTGGTGCCAATAGTATGCGTGTTAGACTTTGAAAAAGCTGTCATACAGACTATTCGAGCGAATTTTGAAGGAATTACTATACAAGGAAGGATGTAACTTTCACTTGGGGCAAATTTTATACAGGTAGGTTTTTGTTTTTTAATTACAGAGCTTACACAGGTTTTTTTATTAATATTTATGAACAATAAAAAGTCGATTCTAAGCAATAAGTGAGGTTTCATAGAACCGACTTTTGACCGATGGGGGGCCGCGATGCCGAGGGAATAAAAAAAAACAGTCGGTTCTGGCGCTTCGCCGGCCGCTGCCGCGGCACGCTCGCTTCGCTCGCTCGGCTCGCGCGCTGTAGGGACACAGTTGAACCTAACACTCCTCCTCGCTTCGCTCGTCGTCGCACCTAACTGGACTCTGTGAAATGTTTTTTTAACGATAGATAGTACTATTTTGTTTTTTTTTTAACAAATGAGCATCATATTTGTCTAAGGTAAGTACAAGAGCAGTCATAGTTTTAAAGATCCGGTTTTAGTGTGTATCTTTTACTTCGTTTAAGTAAAAAGTTGCCTCATATATGAAAAGGGCACTGTTACACTGACGAAACATTATTCGTTTAATAGTTGTTAGGCCTAGTGAAAGATTTGACAAATGATCAGTATGCCAAAAGTATTGAGTCATTACAATAATCCGCTTTATAATAATTCTGCCAAATGGAACGTTGTCATATAAAAATTTGCTAATAGTTGGTTGTCAAAGTGAATCATCGGCGAAATGTTGGTTGGCAAATGAAATTCGGACAAAAAAAGTTCGGAGAAAAGGCAGAACACCAGCCGCAACAGTACCTTGAACGTGTCATTATACTGTACGCGCATGCCACTGGTAGCCCGTTGCGTGTACCTAGTACAGAAGCTGCAGGTGTACAGTGATGTACAGAACGCTCGAAATAATGTTATTTTCACTTGGGCTGTACACCGGCTGAACCTGCGAGCTGTCATATTGGCCCCGGCGGCCAAGGCCATCCGCTCCCTCTCAATATCAGTGTCATCACGAAAATCGTCGGTTACCAAGTGCCCAAGGTATTTAAATGGCACCGTACGCTGCGTCACAAATTGTGGTTTTTAATTAAACAAAATTCGAATATACCTTGTACCTAATATGTTATTATGTGCACGGAGGCTGAATACTGGGACCAATCAATATGTACACTCAATGTAAACTGTATTCTTAGCAAATAAACTTTTGAATTTGAATTTGTATGCGCTGTGTTGACAGTAAAGGATCTGCATTTGAAAAAAAAATGTTTTCTCAGGTTAAAAAAAATGTCTCTAACCTGTCGATCCTCAAATCAATAAAGGGTTGGCAACGGGCTTGAATGCTGCCTTGCATCAGGCAGGCAAATGTATCATTGTAGCTACCGTTGGTTGTGGTATTAATAGTATTTTATACAATCGTAACACAATGAGGGCTCTTAAAGTCGAAGCCTCGTGGCCTAAGTAAGGTACGAGAATTCAAGAGCTAATTGTGTAACTATTGTATACAATACTTTTTATACGAATCAACAGAAATAATTAAACAAACTTGGTATCTAATGAAAATCTAAGCCCTGCTGAAACGTGCAAGTCAGAGGTGCCGGCAGCTCAATGTCAAATTTATTAAAAGTAATAATTTTATTGAAAGTAAATACAAGATTATTATTAATATTATTAACAGTAACTAAGATAAATTAAAACTAAGTTAAATCTAAAAAAGACCCTCCAGGCATTGTACCGAGGATGCTGGCTGAATTGCAATGCTGATGCGTTGCGCGAGAAAGCCGCCAGCTCTTCGGTCACCAGTTACATCGACCAGACGTTTCGCGATTTCTGCAAATAACTTATGCGCACTGGGACCCCACGGACCGAGGGTCTCGACGCCAAAGGGTACAAAGTCGTACTCTCTGCCGAGGCCTCTATATTTATTATAGTTCAGTAAAGGCGCCACGTGATTGGTGGAATTTATTTTAGTTGTTTAAACAGTTCTGAAATATTTTTTCAGTTGAGTTGGGAGCTCCATTGAAAAAAGTATGTGGTTATAGTTTAGTGTACGAAATCTTAATTCAAACATTAAAGTCGACGAGTATAAAATCAATATTTTGCTACGTGATGTCAAACGTTTCATGATTGATTGAACATTCTATAGTACTTGATTCGAGTGATTTACTCGAATAGATACTTACTTGTATTATTATTATATTATGTTGCTAACAATTATGTTTACCTCTCTGATACGGAAACGTGACCACAATGATCGATGAGAGATGGATTAATCCAATCCTGTTTTAACGCATGTAAAATGAAAATTACGAAACCCTAAAAATATGAAAGGTTTTTTTATGTATTGACTTTAGTCACGCTCGTGAAATAATTTGGTGCAAAACGTGACTTTTGCGTTTGCTGTAAATCGGTTTTAAGTTTTAAACTTTATCAGGAGTAAATATTGTCTTTTAGGGTTTAAAACGGATATAGTTTCGTCATGTCACAGGCTAGTAGATATTAAAATAAAAATTTGAGGATAGGTGTATTTATTAGCCGCTACATAGTTTTGTAATTAAAATAACTAAAAAAAATATTTAGGGGTGCACTCCATACATACAACTGAGTCAATTTTTTTCATTGTAAGCCCAGGTGTGGCACATCAATCGATAGGCCTTTCAAAATAAATATAAGGTTTCTCAGCACTTTTTTTTATTAAGTGAATAGAGTCAGAGATAATCGCCCCGAAAGTCACTAAAATTGTGTGTCCCCCCCTCTAATTTTTGAATAGTTTTTTGTTTATTAGTTTTGACAGGATTTATCCTAAATATGAAATGAATTTCCATTTTCGTTTCACAAGTTTAATGGTCAGATTTAATTTTACATCAATTTCAAGCATTAAATATTAAACTTCAGATAACAGTTTGGTAGGTAACATAAATCGCTATATTTTTCTTATCCACACAATCAATAATACGGGAAATAACATGAGCTATATGATAGAGTGTGATGCCATTATTTAAGTTTTCTTACTGTCTGTGGTACCTACCTACATGTTATTGTATTGTTTCTCTCTGTAACTGCTTTGTTTGTATGAGGTGTGCATTAAAGAGTATTTGTATTGTATTGTACAGTCACCAGCAATAATATCTGTCATAACAAAGCCGATAATACCTGACACGCCCTAACGGCCCTAGAAGTACAATCGTATCAGATATTTATGCGCCCTTTATATAGTAGAACATAATATTAATACCTAATAAAAAAAATGCATTTTAAGTTTTTTTTAGATTAAGATTTTTTTTATTTATAATTTACTTTATTTATCCCGCTCTGGGTCCTTTCTGGTGCAAAGGTTAGCCATAGCTGTTCAGCGCGGCAATGCGGCTAGCGTGATGGGCACCTTTGCACCAGGAGGGACGCGGGGCGGGTTGTTTGATACTTAGTTTTTTGTACATGCTCTGTGTTATAATGAATAAATGATATTAATCTTCATTTATAATAATTTAGTTATTTTTTTAGAGTGGGTTTTGATTTCTGGTGACTACATGCATGAGTTTTGTTATTTGAGTCTTTCTATAAAAGTTTGTACCTAACCTTATTTCTAGCCAAGTTAGTGTGTGTTTGTGCTCTCCAAAGCTGAGGAGTAGTCACGTAACGTTTCGAACGCGCGTTAAGACAATTTAACTGTCATTTTTCCATATAAAAAGTGTCATTTAGATCTACCTGACGCGCGTACAATGCGTTACGTGATTGACACCCTGGTGACAAACGAGGAAATTTAAAAATATGCCTTTAATTGACATAATTAATCAGTCCAAACCTTTCTAGAAACGCACATTTATTCTATGGCAGTATTTCTGTGAATGGAAATATCGTCAAAGGCACATCAGTACATCATGTCCTCACTACAGCAAAAAATGACACAAAATAATCACGTCACCCGATTGTTCACGGGTTGTAAATTTTAAGTGTCAACTGGACATTTTTCCGGCGCGAGTCATGTACGACTAATTCTGTCAACAATTACAGCAGGAATTTTTGATTCGAATGGCGGCAATGTGAAAAATGGCCGCGTACGCGACTGTCCTCTACAACAGATTCGCAAAGAGCAGTAGTCTAAGTCCGATGCTTTGTTGATGTCGACTCCGATGGCTTGGACACCTTCAAAGATTGCCAGTAGACCAGGTGGTGAAGAGAGCCTACCTAGAATGGCCAAGCAGTCGAAGACCCGGTTCGGCAGAAATATCAGGAGGCTATCCGCAGCAGATCCAGGGTAACCGATATAGCCCTCCGAATTGCTAAACTTAAGTGGCAGTGGGCGGGGCACATTGCACATAGAACCGATGGCCGTTGGGGCGGAAAGGTTCTCGAGTGGCGACCACGTACCCGAAAGCGGGGCGTGGATAAGCCCCCCAGAAATTGGACTGATGACCTGGTAAAGGCCGCGGGAGTCCGCTGGATGCGGGTGGCGCAGGACCGGTCAATTTGGCACTCTTTAGGGGAGGCTGATATGATGATGATGATGATGATGATGAGGGTGCGCTAGCGCATTCTTTGCAATAAGCGGGCAAATACGCGCGAGCAGCTAGTTAGATTTTATAAACTAAATCTAAAGTTATCTACATCAGTTACGTGAAAAAAACCTATTATGGCTACTTGCACTCGCTCCTCACCTACGGAGTTGGGATCTGGGGTGATGCTGCAGAGCGAGGAAGGGCGTTAAAGCTGCAAAAACGAGCCATTCGCATCGTGGCCAGTGCTGCCCTCTGGGATAGCTCAGCCAGAAATCTGTTCATGGAATACAAAATAACCCTACCTAGTTTTTTTACTCGAAATTTCTAAATAAGTAGGAAAAAATCATGAACATCTTTCCACATAATTATGCTGACGTTCACCACCGCAAGACCAGGCGGCGTCATGACTTGCGACCGCCTCCGACTCGACTGGCCAAGTCGAAAAAGTTCTTGCAAACCATTGGTCAAAAAGTGAACAATACAAAAATAAAAATCATTTATTTCAGACCTTACTTTTGATCCATACATTTTTGTTCGTACATTTTAAATCTTACGAACTAAGTAACAAAAATAAATAAAAAATAAGTAAAGAAAAATGTGAGCTATTCAGAAAGCGAAGAGGTCTTGTCTATTACGCTCTCCCAATAGCCAGCTCAACTGTGCAACCCAAGACTTGGTAATCGGGCAGTCCAACCTCTCGGCCACCACCCTGCGAAGACCGTTGCTACTGTCGCGCACTTGCCTCAGCATGGACGCGACAATAGCGTACCAATTAACATAAAAAAACTATTCTACTGATAAATCGTTCATAGTTAAATTGAAAACAAACCTGATTTCTAACGCGTTATACGCCGTTGATGATTTCTTCAAATCGTCCAGTAGATGATGCCTCATCGCTTGGCCAAATCGAAACACCTACATTACAAATAAACCTACTTGTTATTGACTATGCTAACTACAAAAAAAAAGTGTAAGTATAATTATCTCATGCATGACATTCCATAACACACGTCGTGTAAAATACTTGTACTTTTTCAATGAATTGATAAAAATTGATTGAATTGAATTATATTTAAGACCTTAATTACTGATTTTAATTTTACTGTTTGTAGTAGGTACGGTACGGTAGCTTATCATCTGGTGGGCCGTATGGTTGTTTGCCACCGTCGTGGTATTAAAAAAACATAACCCAGGCTTTTTGTCGCGCAGCCGGATAAAATGTTCAACTTCTGTGTATTTATTAACACTAGCACCACGCTGTGAACTCGATAAATTCTCGTGACGTCACATAAAACATTAACGCCCGACACACACGCCGATTCCATCTCTATTACAACGGGGGAAGTCATAAATTACCGTGCACTACAGTGCCAGCAGAACAAAAGATGGATCCATCACTGACCTATGTAATATTTTGACTTAACAGTTACGTGAAAAATCTGACGATCCGAAAAATCGTATTTTTTTAAACATTTAGCCTGAGGCCTTTGTAAAGGCGTCCTCATGTTCAGTGGAATGTTTACCATTCGAAATTGGAACAGAGTTCAACCTTTATAGTAGTGTAGCAAAGTCCTTCATCCTCAATTATTTAAAAAGACAACCAATTTAAAAGTCCAGGAATATTTTGCTATAAATCGACCAAGAACTTCACACAAGAATGGTCCATTCTTAAACTAGGTAATGCATAGCGAACTTTTAACGCACAGATTTTCTTGCGAAACGAAGAAAGCAATTGCTCGCCAGTGAAATAGATAAAATATTTTCCACGCCAATATTTGAACCCAGGACTGCTAGCTTCCTCCCGAAGCCCGACAAGGTTAACCGCATCGCCCCAAAAACCTAACTTCCATCGAATGTGTGCGTTAAACCATAACAAAAAACAAAAATACCCAAATCTCCTATCACCGTTTCCTTGTCATTCCAAATTCAACCCAATAAGCGTCTCCTAAGGTTTAAATTAGAGTAACGAATCAGCTAAGATAAGAGATGTGTAAAGTGGTGGAGTGAACATCGACCTTCGTCAAGAGCCGTCAACTTCCATTCTGAGTCTCATGCGAAATTACGTTGATTATCTACCGTGATAGCGGTTCTGACTATGGGTTCATAGAGTGATTTTCCTTCATTATTACACAGGCGTTTAATAATAATAATACAGGAAATGGGTACTTTCCTCATGTTAAAATGTATTACGCAGTGTTGCAGATATATTCCTCCGAATCGCTTAACTTAAGTGGCAGTGGGCGGGGCACATTGCACGTAGAACCGATAGCCGTTGGGGCGGAAAGGTTCTCGAGTGGCGACCACGTACCGGAAGGCACGGCGCGGGTAGGTCCCCCACAAGGTGGACTGATGACCTGGTAAAGGTCGCGGGAGTCCGCTGGATGCGGGTGGCGCAGGACCGGTCACTTTGGCCTATGTCCGCCAGTGGACGTCTTTCGGCTCATATGATGATAATGATGATGAGGTAGTGTTGCTATAAGTTGCCATTTACTCTACAATAAAGTGTAAATCAAGTACAGTCAGCATCATAAACATGTATACAATTTTGGACCTTATGTCTAAGTAATGAGGTCATAGAATGTATACATGTTTATGATGCTGACTGTACAAAATATAATTAATTATCATAAAAAGTTATTAGTCATGAAAGTTTATAAAGAAACTAACAACGAGAGCAAATCTTAGTATACCAATAGAATCTTTACACTTTAATAAAAAAATTACAACTACATAATAGAATAACATGAAACTTTGTATTCACAATGGGATGCCGCCATATCCAAGAAATTCGGAAATTAGTTTCTGTTGCTATGAATTATAAAACAAAAAACAGCGAATTAAAAGTTTTTCAGAAAAAAATGTCCAATCGCTTTATTTTTTTCTATTATAATTTATAGAAACATCATATATTTTTATGGACAGTCGACTCTTAAGATCTCGGTAGACTGAGTTATTTTATTATACCTTAATACATACCAGAAATAGACCAAATTCCGCATCAACTAACCTATTATAAATAATTAATTATTGTAAAAAATATTTGCAAATGTCGCCACATAGCATAATTTTGTCAATTTATGTAACCTCAGAGCACTAAATTTAATTATACAGCGGTTTCCCCGTGATGATGCATTTAATTTGTAAACCACAAAACCAATTTTGGCACCATCTTTTGTTATTGCCTGTTCTATTCGATTACCTAATTAATTTTTAAACTGTAATTTACCCGAGTTGACACCTTCGCTTTACGAGTAGGTTCGTTAATTTTGTTAATCAACTGCGAAATTAATATTTCATCCGCAGTTATGCGGAAATCGTTTGAGAAAAACTTTCGGTTCTATTTATACTCGTAATTTGATGTCGCCCAGGTTTTCTTAATTGTCGGCATACTCATCATCATTATCATATCACCGAAAGACGTGCACTGCTGGACATAGGCCTTCCCCAAAGAGTGCCACAATGACCGGTCCTGCGCCACCCGCATCCAGCGGACTACCGCGACCGTTTACCAGTTCATCATATTTAGAGATGCATCGAATATTCGGTAATTATACCGAATATTATTATTAATTGACGACCGGTTAGCCTAGTGGGTAGTGACGCTGCCTACGAAGCTGAAGGTCCTGGGTTCGAATCCCGGTAAGGGCAAATATTTGTGTGTTGAGCACGAATATTTGTTTCTGAGTCTTGGATGTTTTCTATGTATTTAAGTATTTATATCTATTATATATATCGTCGTCTAGTACCTGTAACACAAGCCTTATTGAGCTTACTATAGGCCTAGCTCGATTTGTGTAAGAATGTCCCATAATATTTATTTATTTATTTTTATTCGGTATTCGGCATATTCGGCATATTTTTCAATATTCGTTATTCGGCCGAACTATTCGGTTCAACTGACGAATATTTACCGAATAATTTTAGAGGTGTTTGTCTGTAAGGTGCAAAATTTAATTTAGTCATTGCCATGTGAAATTATTATTCTGTAACGGATTCTTATTGAACTAACTTTATTGTAAATATTGCACATAAAAAATCAACAAGAATTTAACCACGGCTGATGGTCATTACGTTGAACCGGTTTTACCGAAAATTCGGCCGAATATTCGTATTCGGTAAAACCCATGTTCGGCGCATCACTACGTAATTCTACTCTATTCTATTTTACAGCATTGCATACCTTGCTGACGCATCTCTTCCCATTGGTGGATTTTTCCTCGCACACCACACCTGTCGCCAAGCCACTTCTGATCACTCTCGTGGCCGCGAATGAGTACCTATAGCACTCTAGCTTAGGTGAATGTATTAGCACATATGCATCTATAAACATACTCTAACAACTTGCGGAATCCTTTATATATCTGACATATGGGCTGCCGCCTGGTGCGTACCAGCTCCATATGAGGTGTGGGGACCGTTGTCCCCGAGAATGTCCTCCAACCTCCCCTTATAGACATCCCTTACCACACAACTGATACTGTTCCAATCCACACGCTACTGATCCAGTTATAATTACCCGGGTGCACCCCTGATTGATACTGATATGGACTGAGGCTGAGACTACCGAACCTGAGACGCTGTTGTTACACTTGTTACTAATCCTCTAACACTAAAGAACGACGCGCGACACTTGCAATTTGGCAACTAGTTAGGGGCTGCTTGGGAACAAAGGAATCACGTGCACTAACCTTCAAAATCTGGGCAATCTTTTCTCCAACGGCAGCGGTCCTCTTTCCAGACTAAGAACCGTGTTATCGCATGTCCGTGATCTGTAGGAAAACCATATTCATATACATGATAAACCGTCACGCCTCTCAAAGAGAATAAGACATGTAGCCGCACATAAATACATCACATCATAAACAGTCATCGTCCGACCTGTGTAAATGATACCAAATCATAACAATATCATAGGATGCATCGAAAGTGATTATGGAAAGAGCTCACCCAGGTTTTCCTCCAAATTTAACACTACAAATCTGCACGTAACTGTTCGTTCACAATCTAGCTGTCAGGAACTCAAACTCCTCGCCTACCCGTCCATTATAAACATGATTTCTTGTAGGTGTTGCTACATGAAATAAATCGGCTGTTTGAGACATCATTATTAACATCGTCATAAATGTAAGTATACTATCGTGAATCATGACTATTCACGACAACACCGCTACCTCGCACTGCTCTAATGAAAAGAACGCGGCAAAATGTAAATTTCATATAAAACCAGTACGTTAAGCCCAATATAGCTCCTGAAAATGTCTTTATCTGCGAAGCACATTACTTCCCATGAATTATGCAGAACCGCAGGCTAATCTTTGGATCAGAGCGGTTTTTAATACCTACCCGAGTCTGTCTCAAATACCTAATCGCGTTTGTGGGACACAAATTTTATTTTAAACGAATGTTTTTCAGGTATTCTAGTGTGGGTTGGGAAAAAAATATTTAAATGCCCGTTTTCATTCATTTAATTATTTATTTTACTGCGTGCGGGATTATAAGGTAACCGATATAGCCCTCCGAATTGCTAAACTTAAGTGGCAGTGGGCGGGGCACATTGCACGTAGAACCGATGGCCGTTGGGGCGGAAAGGTTCTCGAGTGGCGACCACGTACCGGAAGGCGCGGCGCGGGTAGGCCCCCCACAAGGTGGACTGATGACCTGATAAAGGTCGCGGGAGTCCGCTGGATGCGGGTGGCGCAGGACCGGTCAATTTGGAACTCTCTGGGGGAGGCCTATGTCCAGCAGTGGACGTCTTTCGGCTGATATGATGATGATGATGATGATGATGTGCCGGATTATGGGGTTTGGTCTTTTACACTCTCTTTTACTTCTCTTTATCTTACCTACCTATGATGAGACCTTATCAGAGGGGTAAACACGTAACGTTTCGAACGTGCGTTAGGACCATTCAACTGTCATTATCCCATACAAAAATTGACATTTAGATCTACCTGACGCGCGTACAATGCGTTACGTAATCGACCAGTAGAATTACATAGATATAATATTATGAGTAGTATTCGTTAAAACTTTTCGGTAATTACCGGTTGTAATTATAACCAACATAGGGATGTACAAAAAGGCATGAAATGTTGTTGAGCGAGCGAGCGAAAGCGAACGAAGTTCTCCGTTTCAGCTTGGTCAAAAATTGTTTCACATGCCCAGATATCCGGCTGTCCGCCTGTTCTCCTGTACAGCCCCTCAATTCTGTAACTGTTTTTAAGCTCACCTCAACGCTCACTCACAAATATATCTTGACGCGGCGATTCGTAGTAACTAATCATAGGTAGAGGTCTATTTTCGTTAGGCATGACGCGTGGGGCGAGGCGCATGAGCGCGTAGCGAATAACAGCCCTGGTCGCATATCTCAACCGAGTCTCATAAAATTTTGTGAGAACATTCGATTTTTTTTTAAACAGACTGCAGACAGGATCACTCCCTTCCACTCAAATGGTAAAAGGTCCAAAATCTAGGCTAAATCGGTTGTCAAGCAATGCTTTGAATATTACATTGAACTGTGTCCTACATTTTCCGCCAAAACAAATCGTTTAATGAATAAAGCATTTCCTTTTCACGACATAATTTAGAAAACATCGGCACACCCCGAGCTATTTATCATAAAACTCTTACAACGTAATCGAGCCAAGTTTACGAGTGCCCTAAGATATTTACACCCCTGCCTAAATAAAGATCATCGCAAGCTATAAAGATACTGGTGCAGCATGAGAGATTGCTTAATTTAACAGGTTAGCTTGTATTTAAAAAAAAATAGTAGAAGCAGTCATCATCATCATCATCATATCAGCCGAAAGACGTCCACTGCTGGACATAGGCCTCCCCTAAAAAGAGCCAAATTAACCGGTTCTGCGCCACCCGCATCCAGCGGACTCCCGCGACCTTTACCAGGTCATCAGTCCACCTTGTGGGGGGCATACCCACGCCGCGCCTTCCGGTACGTGGTCGCCACATGAGAACCTTTCCGCCCCAACAGCTATATTGTTAGAAGCAGTGCCACTAGTACATTATAAAGACTACCTTACAATGCTGTGTGTCTTTAAAATTGTTTGCCTGCTGTAGGTTCACTAAACAGAGGATTATTATTTAAATTAATTTATTTTATTATCAGTTGCTACGCCTTAACAGGGCCCTTGTACTGTACTTAGCATTAAGTTGCATGTGTTTATTGTATATACTATAAACCCACCCCCTAAAATGCGTTCAGAAACTGGCATTAATGACCAGCATTATAAGAATAAGATTTATAAAAATAAATAACTTGTCTCTGCCGTAGGTAATTTTGTAAGTATTTTAATTAAGATATCGATATTGATAAAGTAATGACTTTTAAATTTCGAAGCGTGGCCCCAGAGGTCAGAGCAAATCATGACCAACTCGATTTTGTTTTGGACATCTAGTTGGTCACGATTTGAAATCTAGTCGGCCATGGCGGTGCAATGGCGGTTATTCTAATGGTGGTTCCCGAACACATCATTGAGGATTTATGATATGTGTACATAAAGTAGAATAGAATAGAATAAGTTTATTTCTCCGAATATAGTACATTTTTTGGTATATTTTGTGGTTTTACACATGTCTGTTTCACATTTATCCTGCCGACATCGGCTTAGAAATATTATTGAATTAAAGTAGATCATTCAAATTATAAAGACGTAACAATTAATTAAATACAACATACAATACGATAAATTAATGGACAAACAATAATAAAAAAAAAATCGTTTATAGAATAGAAACAAATGTCAAGCAGCCAATTGAATAATTTCCTGTCTAATTGAATATTTGGTAAACATTTCATGTCATTTGGGACATTATTGTACACTTTTATTGCCATAATATAAGCATTCTTACTTACTTGTAAAAACTTAAACGTGCATGATAAAAAAAAAAAAAAAAAAAAAAAAAAAAAAAAAAAAAAAAAAAAAAAAAAAAACAGAGTAGGTATAGTAAATTTATACTATAAAATAATTAATAATAAATTGAAAATGTGCATGCAAAATTATTATATTAAATGTGGAAATGATAAACTGTATTGGTAATTAGCAAGAAATAAAAGGCTTTTTTATTTTTATTTTTATTTTATTTTAATATAAGCATTCTTACTAAACATTCTAAGTTTCTGTCTAGGCTCATAATCCTGCATGATCCCATACTAAATAAATAAATAAATATTAATAAATAAATAAATAAATAATTGAACTATTTGTAATTAAATTATAATGAATGTATGTAATTACTAACACTAGAATTAAGTTTTTATGTACGCTACTAACAAATATGGACAAGTATCCGAAATAAATGATTATTATTATTATTATTATTATTATAAAGCTTGTGCGGATATCTACCATTGGTTTTGTTTAGGACAACGTCATGCAGAGGAAACATGTGTGGATTTTTTCTAACAAATTTAGTTATCTCGTATATGTATAAGCAAGGCAAGGGGAGAACTTTTAGCTCCTTAAATATTGGTCGACAATGGGCCAAATAATGGGCTCCATAGGCGGCTCGGACACATTTTTTTGCGGGGTGCCCTTTGTTTCCCATAATTTTGTTGTTCCGAATTTCGATGGTCAGAAGTTGATATCCATAAAATTTATAGACATACATATCAGTAGTCATAATTTTTGTTAAGTATAACGCTTAATAGTTCTAATATCAATGACCCATAATATTAAATCCTATAATCTCAAAAGTCATAAAATTGATGACTATAATGTTTAAAGGTCTATAGATAATTATTCAGAAATGTTGTAAGGCATTTATTTCGACGTACTAATGGTTGTTATTCATATCGTATTAATGCCTAAAGTTAATTATGTCTAAGAAACCAAATCTATAACATCCATAGGTATATAGATAATTACTCAGAAATATTTCTAGACATAATAAAACTACTACCTACCTACCTATCAAAATAAGCATAAAACGTCAAATAAACTTTTCTCTGAGATCAACCAATGCCAAGATAGTGGTATATAAAGTTAAAGTTTATTAAAGAACAACAGGAACTGGGACTTAGTGGCAAAACCGACTCGGATCGCGGATAGGTTAGAAGACGGAAGCGGGAGCTGTGCTCCCGCTTTCGTCTTCGAGGTTATTTTTTTTATAAAAGAGCGGAAACACTTGTTTGCAAAAAATATTATACTTTTGCAACACAAACATTGTAATTTTTATCCTACGCACTACTTAAATTGGGATATAAATCGTATGTCATTGCAATATTTATGGATAAGTATTTTTAAAAAATCTATACTGACTGGTACAACCACTTGGATAGGTTCTTTAGTTCAAGAACAACAATTTATTTAGAACAAGAATTTTATACCTTCTTATAATTATTGCGAGCGTTTTTATTGACTGTAATATTATGGAGTCTGACACCACCCTCACATTAAATGTTATGACTAACTAACCACGTGACTACCCATCATTATGACCTGCGAAAAAAGACTTTACAACAATTATAATAAGCAAGTTTATTGCCTTCAATAATATGAAATGGCATACCATCTGGACATTGAATGTTATGACTAACCAATTTTATGACTAACAATAATGATGACTTGCAAAAATCGGAACTCCAATTTATATTGTATAATTTTATGACTTTCGATAATATGACTTATAACAATTATGTTGGGTAACGGTATGGACTGAAAAAATCGGAACTTAAATTTTATGGGAACCAATAGAGACCCTTTTTTGCGACTAACACTTGGAAATGTATTCACTTGCGGGAAATGTATTCACATACCTTTTTCGCCCTTCTCACTATGACAATAAGGCATAAAAAGATACGTGAATACATTTACCTTACTGTACTTGGATTTTATTGCAGCGCTGCTGTCGGCTTGTTATAACGGCCGTGAATGGCCAGCTTTACATATCAGAAGAGAATTTGCCTGCTGCTACGGCTAAGATCCCTGAAATGTTGTCTCTTCCCGCGCCTTATTGTCTCTGCCGCCTTTAAAATACTACGTCATTATCGCATCCATAAAGAAATTTAAAGATCGTTCAATCCCCTGAGAAGCGTCGCACTCTCAGGAGTCCTGAGCAACAGCTCTGTCCTCCTGTCCTGAGTCAGGACAGGAAGACAGAGCTGTTATTCGCTACGCGCTCATGCGCCTCACCCCACGCGTCACACCTAACGAAACTAGACCTCTACCTACGCTTAGTTACTACGAATCGCGTCTAGGTCTAGTTTCGTTAGGCGTGACGCGTGGGGTGAGGCGCATGAGCGCGTAGCGAACAGCCCAGGAGTCAATGCTATGGACAAATCACAAAAGAGTAGGTTACGTCATCAGCGCTGTAGGTGTCTGACACTTCAGCATAATGCTGAGCCAGTGTCCGGTTCACTGCCGCAGAGACACACTTTGTTTCATGTTTTATATGTGTCTCTTGTTGATTTTATTGTTTAATATGTGTGTCCTGTGTGTTTGTGAATAAATGTATCTTTCTTTCTTTCTTATAGGCGCTCGACCATGTGCGCTACACGTGCAAGAAAGGCCACGCTCCGATCTTTCGTTCCCACGTGTGGCGTGCCGCTGCCGCTGCCGCTGGAAGTCTTGGCCAAACCAATAAGAAGTGAGACGCATTGTCGAGGATTAAACCATCCATAATGTACACAATACATCTTCAGTACACGTAACCCAGCTTCAATAATAGCATACTCGCACGTTAAACTCCAAGACAATGCAATTACTTGCCAACGTATTAGTTTAAATTGAATCGTGCGCAACTGTGTTGTTTATGGGGCCGTCTGGTCTTAATTTGGTGTGGTAACGGTTTAATAATGTTTCTTGTTGTCTACTGGGTCTTGTACTGATATCTATACTTGAACTACGAGTTGGTAAACCTACAATAAGACATTAAATATACCTTTTCCTGCCGATTCCTTCTCATCCATCCCAGCAGTGAGACGTACAATATATATATTTTATTATTTATTTATTTTAATATACATTTTAGTCAGTTGCTTGGAGATGTAAATAGTGCCCATGGTCAAAAAGTTAAGTAAGAGACGTGAATGGTCTCTAAACGTTAAAAAGGAAGAGTACCTAGTTTCGGAGATTAGCCCTACATACATTTCAAAGACAAAAGTCAAAGTTATTTATTCTTCAATTTAGGCATATTACCTATGTCATCTAAGAATATCGATAAACTATTACCGGTTCGGATAGAACTGTGCCTCGAGAAAAACCGGCATAAGAAAATCGGCGAGGTATATTTTTCAAAACAGTATGTATGTATCTACCTAGTATGAATCTAATATCCCTTATGTACGTAGGAATACAGTAAAATAATAAATGGATGTAGCCCGCAACAAATCGGTAAATTGTCCGGTGTATAAAGGACGGGACGTCGACACGGTAAGTCTATTCAATCCCCAGTCTAGACTGTAATCGAATACTTTCTTATTTCATTTAATGATATTGATCTTTGTAACAATATACATATCGACAGTGGAGACGGAAAACCCGAGCTCAATCCTCGGTTCAGATGATATCTTATTGATCTCTATTGACGTAATGTTTTTCGAAAAATCTCACCTAAATATCGAATACAGAATACAGCCCTTAGTGTTGGGCATGATAGAGATCAAGCCGAATGATGATCTCGTTCGTTTACCATCGATTGTAAAAAAAAACAAAAAGTGTTACTACCCTATTTATGAAAGTGTAATGCATAATTATGGTGATTTTACTCATTAAAAATATTTAAGTATTTGCTTGATTAAGTACGTACGTGAAAGGGAACGCTTAAAAACTGCTCTGACTTGACAGTTTAAGTCAAGGACTGCTGGATTTATTAATAATATATGTTTATTATAAATATTACACGTCATCATTCTTAAATGAATTCTTAAAACGATTTTTCCCGGACATGAGACCTAGCTAGATCGATTTGTCAGCCCCGCAAACCCGTATACGCAAATTTTATGTAAATCGTTAGAGCCGTTTTCGAGAATGTCATTACAGATATATTCAAATATTGCTCGTTTAATAGTATAGGATATTCTTTTACGTGATAACGTCTTATACATTGAAGAACGCCGGCTGCACGCACGAAGTGTGACGCATTGTCCCGTTCCTGACTGACATATCTAGGGGTGCACTAAGAAAGAATTTTTCAAAATTCACCCTCTAAGGGGATGAAATGGGGGGGTGCCCTTTGTTTCCCATAATTTTGTTGTTCCGAATTTCGATGGTCAGAAGTTGATATCCATAAAATTTATAGACATACATATCAGTAGTCATAATTTTTGTTAAGTATAACGCTTAATAGTTCTAATATCAATGACCTATAATATTAAATGCTATAATCTCAAAAGTCATAAAATTGATGACTATAATGTTTAAAGGTCTATAGATAATTATTCAGAAATGTTTCAAGGCATTTATTTCAACGTACTAATGGTTGTTATTCATATCGTATTAATGCCTAAAGTTAATTATGTCTAAGAAACCAAATCTATAACATCCATAGGTATATAGTTAATTACTCAGAAACATTTCTAGACATAATAAAACTACTATCAAACCTATCAAAATAAGCATAAAACGTCAAAAAAACTTTTCTCTGAGATCAACCAATGCCAAGATAGTGGTGTATAAAGTTAAAGTTTTTCAAAGAACAACAGGAACAGGGACTTAGTGGCAAAACCGACTCGGATCGCGGATAGGTTAGAAGACGGAAGCGGGAGCTGAGCTCCCGCTTTCGTCTTCGAGGTTATTTTTTTTATAAAAGAGCGGAAACACTTGTTTGCAAAAAATATTATAATTTTGCAACACAAACATTGTAATTTTTATCCTACGCACTACTTAAATTGGAATATAAATCGTATGTCATTGCAATATTTATAGATTAGTATTTTTTTTAAATCTATACTGACTCGTACAATCACTTGGATAGATTCTTTAGTTCAAGAACAACAATTTATTTTGAACACGAATTTTATACCTTCTTATAATTATTGCGAGTGTTTTTATTGACTGTAATATTATGAAGTCTGACACCACCCTCACATTAAATGTTATGACTAACTAACCGCGTGACTACCCATCATTATGACCTGCGAAAAAAGACTTTACAACAATTATAATAAGCAAGTTTATTGCCTTCAATAATATGAAATGGCATACCATCTGGACATTGAATGTTATGACTAACCAATTTTATGACTAACAATAATGATGACTTGCAAAAATCGGAACTCCAATTTATATTGTATAATTTTATGACTTTCGACAATATGACTTATGACAATTATGTTGGGTAACGGTATGGACTGAAAAAATCGGAACTTAAATTTTATGGGAACCAATAGAGACCCGAAATGGGGGCCCAAAGTTTCTATGGGGAAACAAGTTTAGATCGACTGTTTTTTTTACGTTATCACATAAAATCATCGTCCGTAACCCGACTTTACAGACAACCATTTTTTTATTTTATTACAAAAAACAACTTAACGGTAAGTATACATTTCCTGTTTCGCCAAACTGCGCGCAGTTTTTAATAGGATAATACCCCTGATATATTATTGTATTCATCTCCAACCGACATGATAGCACTAGAACCGGTACTGGCTTCCAGCCCAATTTGATACGAAAGCCCAATTTAATTCACTCGTAGTTTCCAGTGGTAATCCTCGCTCAGCCCACAAAGTCCGGCATTAGCATAATTCATGGGACCATAGATCAGAGAAAAATCCCCTTTAACAAGTGCTCTTGGTAACGAACTGCCCTCGCGGGGCTTGGACATGGGGAAGGATAGAAGCCGAGTAGCTTACTGTAGTTTTTAATTTAATAACTGGTTTAAATATATGTTTTTAATTTAATAAAAGATTACTTAAGCCTAAATGAATGTACATATATAACTTTTTTTTTATATTATGTTTAATTTCGGGTTAATTTTAAGACCAAATGTTGCAAGCCGAAGAAGGCATAGCATGTGGAACTGGAAGCTTTTATCACCAATGTACCTGGCCCCGTAGCATGGTTGGCCTTATCACGCGACAAGTGAGAAGATAAGAGCGTCGTCTCGTTCTATCGAACGGTGTCAGCCAGTGACGCACGCTCTATCCTATCACCTATCGCGTGACAAGGCCAACTATGCTACGGCTCCTGTATATAACTCATCCATGTTCAGCAATAAATAATTTCATTTCATTTCAAAAAATCTATGGCAATTAACAATTCAATTCATGTATTCGTTGCATCCATGGTATTACAAGATTCCAAGTTACATATTACAGTGCGACATGGGCCCTGCTAGGGCAAAGCAACAGCAGCTTATTTTAAACTTAACCCAAAATCAATATTAAATTAGCATTTGGCTATAATATATATTAAAATTATAGGTAAACAACAACAATATCATTATTACGCGTAATATGTACATTTTGGTCTTAATTCGAAGAGTCTAAATCTTCTATAAATTCCTTAACAGTATTAAAGCATTTAGATATTTAAAAAATCTTTAGCTTTTTGATGAATGCGTGGTATTTTTCTTCTTTAGATATATGTTATTAGGTATTTTGTTGTATATCTTAAGAAGTTAAAAAAAACTGTAACCCGACTACGAAACAGTAACTGAAAAAAAATGGTTTAATACAAAAGGTCACCCGGAGCATAGTTTCGAATCGATTGATACGCTTTACGTTGATGCCATGATGCATTCGTGCTGATATGGTAATAGTCAAAGTCAAAGTCAAAGTTAATTAATCTTCAATTTAGGCATATTACATGCACCTATGAATGTCGATAAACTACCACCGGTTCGGAAAGAAAACCTCTGCCTCGAGAAGAACCGGCGTAAAAACTCGGCGTGGTGTAATTTTTTCAAAACAGTATACAATATATCATGTCAGTATCAGAGTATTATAAAATTTTAAAATTATATTGCTACAGTAGAAAGCCTATTTATTTTGCGATAGATTTCTAGTGCAGGATTTTATCGCTGCAATGTCTTCTCCACACAATGACCTCAGTGGCGTCGCAAAACAGCCGGAAATCGGAAAAGTCCGGACCGGACATTACCACAGTTTCGTCCGGCCAGTATGTAAAACGCCCTTGTTTTGTGCACATTCATATTCATATTACCATTTTAAACACATTCCCGCGTTCACTCGTTAAAAAACCACTTGTCACATTTATTCGAAAATAAAACTAAAACTTACCACAAATTTTTCACTTGGGGCCACCATTATTCTTTTAGCGACCACCTAATTTCATGTGCCGCTTAGCGACCAGTTAGATGAGTTGATGAACATAAATAGTTATTTGTGTCACAAGGGAGCAAAATAGTATATTTACGGCGAGGGCGGTGTATTGAATCCTGAATGTAGCAAGGGATCCTACAATAGAATCCTGAGCGTAGCGAGGGATTCTAACGTAGGATCCTGAGCGTAGTGAGGGATTCAAGTGTTAACGCCCAAGACGAAAATAATTTTGCTCCTGAGTGACACATGTAACTTTTCACACCGATTATGAGGAAAATTGAAATAAAATGCTCTAAAAATAATTAAATAACTTTTACAATAACATTATAGTTTTGATTTCAGTAAAACGTATAGTTTATTGTGACAGTTTTTTCAAATATTACGAAAAATTCACAAGTTTTAATATGTAAATGTACCTATAACGTTGCTAAAGTTAAAACTTGAAATATGTTCGTTTTTAATCGATTACGATGAAATTACAATCGATTATTTTCTTAAGATCTGTGTTCAATTGGCACATTGCGTAAATGCTACATGCCAATGAATAAATTAAAAAACCGGCCAAGTGCGTGTCGGACCACGCAAAACGAAGGGTTCCGTGCCTATTAAAAAGGTCGTATCGTCACAGAAATTTTACGGCACTTACGTCCTTTTCTTTGAGGAAGGCAGTTTTTCAGCAATATCTCGAAAACCTCTGAACCGATCTTGTTCAAAACAATTTTCGGTGAATGAAATTAATAAGCCCTATGTCCATGAATTATTCCATATTTTTAAAATACTCCGTTCAAAAATTAGAGGGGGGGGGACAGAATTTTAGTGACTTTCGGGGCGATTATCTCCGACCCTATTCACTTAATCAAAAAAAAATGCTAAAAAACCTTATATTTATTTTGAAAGGCCTATCGATTGATGTGCCACACGGGGGGTAACAATGAAAAATTTTTTTTTGACATTAAGTTTTATGTATAGAGTGCACCCCTAAAAAATTTTTTTTTTATCATTTTAATTACAAAACTATGTAGCGGCTAACAAAATACACCTATCCTCAAAATTTTATTCAAATACACCATATAGTTTTCGAGTAAAATGCCTGTGACATACGGACAGACGGACAGACGGACAGACGGACAGACGGACAGACGGACAGACGGACAGACGGACAGACGGACAGACGGACAGACGGACATGACGAAACTATAAGGGTTCCGTTTTTGCCATTTTGGCTACGGAACCCTAAAAAGTAGCTTGAACAGAAAAGTGGCATTTTGCTCCCTCTCGTCGGGGACCAAAACTTACTTTTCTGAATGAGAGGTGTGAAAAGGATATTTTCTCGTTTTGTTCTCGTTTGAGTCTTCAAATCATGACATCCCGCTCTATCGCACAGCACGTTGCGTTTTGTGTGACATTGACAGTGACATCAACTATATACTATAGTTATACAATAGGTTACACTTAACTCAGCGGGGGCAGAACGGTAAGATAACGGTGCGTTAAGTGTTGAGTTAGAGGACTATCTACATATCACCGGTGGTATCAGACGTGTGCGAAAGAAATTGCACCTCTGAGGTGTATTACAGCCGAGTTTAGCGGGAGTGTCAAGGGTGACAAACCTACTACCATGATATAAATTACCTACCTACCTGAGTACAGCGATCGAAAAAACCATAGAAGTCTTAACTAGCGCCGAAAAGTGGCCCCACATAAAGGATACACATTGCCATTATGCGTACGTATGCAGAGTCAAGACGAGAGTCTTCTTTGGACAGTGATGACATAGGTATGGCACTGAAACGTGGTCGCTTACTATGGGCGTCATAAGAAGGCTCAAAGTCACCCAAAGGGCAATGGAGAGGGCTATGCTGGGAGTATCTCTGCGTGATCGCATCAGAAATGAGACTCCGCAGAACCAAGGTAATCGATATAGCCCTCCGAATCGCTAAACTTAAGTGGCAGTGGGCGGGGCACATTGCACGTAGAACCGATGGCCGTTGGGGCGGAAAGGTTCTCGAGTGGCGACCACGTACCGCGGGAGTCCGCTGGATGCGGGTGGCGAAGGACCGTTCACTTTGGCACTCTTTGGGGGAGGCCTTTGTCCAGCAGTGGACGTCTTTCGGCTGATATGATGGTGATGATGATGATGCAGACTTGGGGATGGGGTGTCAAAAGGATGCCAAGCAGCCGTTTAGTTCGAACATGCGCACGCATGCGCTTACCGGGATTTGGGCACGTGTTTGCTTTATTCCAGTTAAAATGGCGAGAATATACTTAATGTGGGATTTCACAACTTCTATTGCTGCTAAATATGAAAGACAAAGGTAACAGAGACCGATTCACTGCCGCGAAGACACACAATATGTGTCAATTGTATTGTATGTCTACTCCTTTTATCTCTGTGTTTCTTTTGTGTTGTGAATAAATGTCTTCTTTTCTTTGAGACGTCATAAAACTGACCAAAGTGTGGCACGTGTACGTACTGGAGTTGCTACTTTTTATTCTATTGTTTATGCATAATTGTTTTACAACCCTACTTGAAGATAACAATTAAACAATCGATGTCGGTAATGGTTAGTTTTAAGAACTTTTCGTCATCTTAACTGGAACAAACTATATACATATGAAAAAATACATATAACTATTGTAATAACCTCAACATAATACCACTTTATTCTAAAATCTCGACCGTCCTAACTCCAACGAAATCCAAAAGGTTTTTATCAGGGTCGGTAAAATCAGATTAACCCTGCAGCCGCAAAATTTACTGATAATTGGGGGGCCCTAACCGCCGTGCTACTTAAGGGTTAAAACCCTTCAGATTGTGCCCTAATGCGATTAAATAACCGACTTTGAAGAAGTTAATGGTTTTTCATGCATTTCATTTAACATAGCCAATAATCATTTTCTTTTCAAGTAGAAAAATCAGACCATCCGAAATAATCCGAATGCGAAGATAGCTTGATTAGGTGACGGCTAATGGTGAATTCAAAGAAAAGCAAGATTCTGGTTTAGGTTATAATTGTGAGCTTACAGAAGATATCGGTAGGAAACAACTTAGAAAAGTTGAAAACCCCCGATTTTTTCATTTCAAAGTTCAATATCTCAATAACGACTAAACCGATTTTGATAAAACATAGCTAAGAATACTTTGGTTAAAATTATCTATGACACGAAAAAACCGCATTCAAATCGGTCTATCCGTTTGGGAGCTACGCCACAGACAGATACACAGATACACAGACACGTTAAACTTATAACACCCCTCTCTTTGCGTCGGGGGTTTTTCTTTTTATATAGGTAAACAAACAGTCACTACAAGGAAATCTTAATATTAATTGTCCTTATACATAAATACAATATGTGTGACCAACACCGTTCACCACATATTACTTTTCTTCATTAACATCATTCGGAGTAAGTAGTATTAAAGGGAATTGATAGTGTTAATATTACATTTTACATGAGTAGCGAAAACATCAATAACTTCGCTGAGTTAAACTAAATAAACAATATCGAAATTGTATGTATTTCTATTATTTGTTTTTTGTATGAACTAATACTAGAGCTAAATATGTCTATTTGATTAAAATGATCATTGTAATTTTAAACGATTCTGCGCAGAGAAGCGCGCTCACCGGCGTTGGTGCGGCAGAAGCTTGTCACAAACAGTCGGTGAGGGCGCGCCTCTCGCTGAATTATTACATTGATTATAGTTACATCTAAGCGGGGCGCTCCTGCAATATTCCGCAGTGTCTCAAGACGAGAGTCTTTGACCAGTGTGTAAGTGATGACGTATGGCACGGAAACGCGCAACTAACAGAAGACCCGAAAGAGGGGCTAAACCAAACAGACCTTAGAATTTTCACAGACGGGTCAAAAACGAATACGGGAACGGGATGTGGAGTGTTCTCGGAAGATTTAAACATACACATATCCAAACCACTGGGTGAACAAAACACGGTATTCCAGGCGGAGTGTGTAGGGATAATTGAAGCCTGCAATGCCATAAAGAAACGACAAGTCGAGGACACAAACATACGAATACTCTCAGACAGTAAATCGGTACTACAAGCACTGAGTAGTGACAACATCACATCTAGCTTGATATACGAATGCCACCAAAAACTCACAGAGGTGTGTGCAGATACAAACAAAGTTACTATACAATGGATCAAGGGGCACAGTGGCTCAAGAGGAAACGATGGAGCGGATGAACTGGCCAGGAAAGGGTCAGAGACAACGGCATACGGACCGGAGCCAATCTTGCCCCTGCCACAAAGCTACATATCGTCGCTTGTAATATGAATTAACGTAACCGCCAAATGACGATTTTTCAGGAGAGGCATAAAACTAATTTGAAAAATAGAAAAAGTTAATAACTTTTTACACACTTGTCCTATTGTAATGATGTTTGTAGCAATTATCTTATATTTGCGAGATCTTTTTACTAATCGAGGTCTTAAAAAGACTGCTATTATAATTAAGAAAATAGCATGGCGCTTACGTTAATTTTTTTTCAAAAAAGTGGAGTTACATTAAGATTTATTTCAAAAAATTCAGAACAGGAAACACTGCTTTAAGGTAAGTCACAAAAAAGCTGCAAACCATTAAAGTAAGTAACATAGTTTTCAAAACGTGGACTTACGTTATAAGAAGATAATTTTAGTACTTTCAAACTTATTCACTTGTATTAACGTCCAAAATAGAATAAATTATTTTGTTTTAGTTAATGTTTGGCAGGGTAGTCAACTATAAGTAAAACAGGTTTATACGTACGAAACAGTTCTAATGTTAATATAAACGTTGTTTTAAAACAAATTCAAAGTCTCCCTCTCTCTCTCACTCTCTAAATGTGTGTGGAAATCTCTTTAAGTGTGTAATTTCCAGGCAAATAGTACGCATTGTCGTCGGTAATGAATTAAGATGATTGGTAAGGCCCGTCTTGTTTCAAAACCTTGTAAAATCGTTACGGCGAAGCAAATAATAATAAAAAAAACTCTTAAAATAACTGTTGATTATTTATTTCAGAAACCAATTTAAAAACTGCAACGTATTTTGCGTTGTAATGTAAATAAACCAAATTCATAAAAATATCAGTGATGGGCCTTACTAGGAACCTAGTCGCCTAATAAAGCCCGTTATAAATTAATATAAATGTACCTACATTTAATCAAAAGGTAGAGTACCTTGTTTAGTACTAGTCGTGAAATATACTTGACAATGAAATCTAGGTACTTAATTAAGTACCGAACGAAAATAACCCAAAATTTATGCCACGGGCCTTCTTAGGCCTATCAAAATTAGAAATTGCTATGGAACGAAAATAACTTAAATTTAAATAGTTGTCATATTACATTGATTTAAACTTTGATGATTCTCTCTCACACATCGTTGTTACTGAACGGGACTAAATCGCGTATAATTAGGTAACTTATTTAAACCGAAAGTCCTTTCTACAAAACTACTGTCATTTTTATAGTAGGAAAATACGTGAAGTCATTAAAATCAGAAAACATCGCAATCTCAACTGGAATGACGGTTTGACATAATAAGTGTTGTGTGTTGGCCGGTTGACAACCCTAGTGTACAAGTGATTAATATAGACCAAGTGCGGGTAGTTCAGAAAATACTCTCTTGGGAGGATGGATGGATCATAAAAAACTATATCGTAACTAACTACTATATACTGAACAAAAATTCAATCCTAAATATCTTAACGAGAACACGTTATACTATAAGTTTATTTAAAATTGGTTGTTTATTGAGATCTCTTAATTAGTCACTACATTTGTAATATACATAGTATAGCAGGGAATATATGTGTAGATCGATACACAAATAGATAGAGACACAATACATGTAGTGCGCTTTCATAGAAAACTTTACTTGAGTTCAATGAAATCTCGTTTTCCACTTGTAGGTCCGTAAAAAGCACGCACGTGACATAAAAATTGATTGCTTCAATTGTAATTTGTTTTATAAAACCTGTGATAATTACATTTGTGATTCAATCTAATGATTTTTAATTTATGAAGTTATTTTCATTTATTGCATTTTTTCGTTTTGATTACAAGAAGGCCCAAGGTCCTCAAATTATAAAGAATATTTCAGGACTAGTACTAAACAAGGGTATTAATTAACAATGTTTTGAAATAAGGTACCGTACCTACCAGACGTAATTAATTGCGTTTATTGTCAAGTGACAATGTAGTTTTTTTTTTACCCGAGATCGATTCTAGCACACAAATGTATGGATTCGCTTTAACGCTTCAAATGGACGGGATGGGAAGTTCCTAGTAAGTAAATTAACGTATACTCCAAGTCAGTTTAAAATAAATACACAAAATTTAATGTAACTGCCAAATTTTATGTAAATTTCCCGTATTTTGTATGGAACGTATGCCTGTTACATTAATATACATTCTATATAAAATACGGGAACTTTACCTACTGTTATATTTACAGTAAGTAAATACATACTTTGAAAGCAATTTGATTGATTTTGGAATATTTATAGCTGTGATAAACTATAACCTAGTTTACAATAACACATTTTTGTTCCACCATCACCCACAAACTTGCTAGAAGCGGCACTGAAATGTAAATGCGCTGTGCCTGCCCCTTTTGGAAATATGTTATGTCCTGCCATACAATATCAATTAAGTTTTAAAATTAAAAACCTCTGGTTTGGGTACATATTTGCAAGCGTTGTCTTAAAAACCAAGCGTAGTCACATGTAATTTAACCACCTTTTTTATTTTTATCTAACTTTAACGTTAGCGTAACAGACAATCAGTTATAATGTGCCACCAATTGAGTAATGCAAGAGTCATTTCGATACTCATCTGTATCAAAATGACTCTTACATTACTCAGTTTATTACTTGTCTTCAACTTTGGTCGATACATTAAATACGCAATCACAGATCTGTCGTTACGTTAACCTGTTAATAAGAAAATAAAAAAAATGTGACATACATTAAAGAAAATACGGTAAAGTGAAAAAAATGGTGTTATTCTGGTTAACGTAATCGACATTTTTTTCAAGATATCGAAATTTTAATAACAGCTATCGACGGAGCATCAAATTTGCAGTCGAACTGTATATATAACTCAATTTCGGTATTTTGGCGGTTACGTTAATTCATATTACAGGCGACGATATATAACAAACTAGACCAATACACCAAAGACCTACACCAAAGATACTGGGAGGAGATAGACACATGCAGACAGACCAAAGAGATTCTGTCGAAGCGCGACTACAAACTCACAACAGCACTAATGAAGACGCACAGAAACCAACTACGCAAGATAGTAGGAATGATAACCGGACACAACACCTTGAACAGACACCTCTATAATTTAGGTATCACAGACAGCCCCATGTGCAGAGCGTGCATGGAGGCAGAAGAAACGACTAAACACATTCTACTGGACTGTAAGCAGGTAGAAGTATACAGGAAAAAGCACCTAGGGTCTCCGGACACACTATGGAACGCAGTCAGTAATACCAAGGCACTCTTAAACTTTTTAGAGGAGCTGGGGTGGTTAGAGTAGCGCCACCCTGCCGTTTCACGCAAAATAGGCACATTTGGATGTCGACTTGCGGAAAATGCCCAGTAAAACTAACTAACTAACTATGGCACGGAAACGTGGTCGCTTACTATGGGCCTCATAAGAAGGCTCAAAGTCACCCAAAAGGCAGAGGGCTATGCTGGGAGTATCTCTGCGTGATCGCATCAGAAATGCTATCCGCAGCAGAACCAAGGTAACCGATATAGCCCTCCAAATCGCCAGACTTAAGTGGCAGTAGGCGGGGCACATTGCATGTAGAACCGATGGCCACTGGGGCGGAAAGGTTTTCGAGTGGCGACCACGTACCGGAAGGCGCAGCGTGGGTAGGCCCCCACAAGGTGGACCTGGAAAAGGTCACGGGAGTCAGCTGGATGCGGGTGGCGCAGGACCGGTCATTGTGGCATTCTTTGGGGGAGGCCTATGTCCAGCAGTGAACGTCTTCCGGCTTATATGATGATGATGGGGCGCTCCTGAACTATCTAGGTAGTCTATTAGGTATACTTAGGCAGAGGCAAAGGTTTACTTTCCAAACCGGTGGTAGTTTATCGACATTCATAGGTGCATGTAATATGCCTAAATTGAAGAATAAATCACTTTGACTTTGACTTAATTATGTTACCTATCAGTTTACAAACATATCCACAGATGTCGCCCTCACTCCATAGTCGTGTGGCGTCATCTAACGACTCAATCATTATTGCTATAAACTGTATTACCCATCTGCGAACCTAGATGCCGCTGATAGGCATACTAGGTAGGTAAATAGGTTATTAGATCTTGTTAAGTATTAACACATTCAATGCCCAGAATCGCTACGCGCTACGCTCGTAGCCGATCCCGTGGTTTTCCTCGTATGTAGCGGAAAGTGACTACGGCGTAGGGACGCATATGTGTCGTCACGGGCCGGGAATGGGTTAACAGAGCTGGAATTTTCTGAAGATCAATCTGTCATAGTCGCCAATCATCATTACAACTCTAGTAGTTACTAACTAGTCTACTCGAGCTACACTCAAAGACCTGTCGATGGCCCGTTAGTATTGCTAATTTTTGAGCCTTGGACATAATCCATCTGTCGTCTGTTAATTTTTAGGGTTCCGAACCCAAAGGGTAAAAACGGGACCCTATTACTAAGACTCCGCTGTCCGTCCGTCTGTCACCGGGCTGTATCTCATGAACCGTGATAGTTAGACAGTTGACATTTTCACAAATGATGTATTTCTGTTGCCGCTATAACAACAAATACTGAGAAATAGAATAAAATACATATATAAGCGGGCTGCCATATAACAAACGTGAATTTTTTGCTCGTTTTCTTCGGCATTCGGGTAAAAATAATTGACCCACTATGTAAAGACTAGCCCTCATATAGAGAGAAACTAAATAATAACTTGTTAATTTCAGCTTAATTTAATACAGCGAGAAGTTAATACATGAAACCAAAACGTCGTAAGCGACGCGTTCTTCCAAAGGATTTACTCTCATTCTCTTCAGAGCAAAACTAGGAACAAATCACCCTGAAAGTTAATATTCCAACGTGGTTCTATGAAGTTAGCATTTTTATGAGTTTTGTCGTTAAAAAATAAATACAAATGCTTCATGATCTGGTAACTGAACGTATTTCCTTTTGAACGGTATGCAGTCTTCATTAAAACGTACCTATACTTACAGTAAGTTTCTACAACATTTCTTTTGGTACTCCGCTATTTGCGTTTGTTTAGCGAAATAACAAAAGACTATTGATTTGACGACCGAATAGCCTAGTGGTTAGCGAGCCTGACTATGAAGCTTGAGGTCCCGGGTTCGATCCCCGGTCGTGGCAGATGAATACGAATGTTTGTTCTCGAGTCTTGGATGTTTAATATCTATTTAAGTATGTATTTATCTATATACCTAATTATGTTTATCCGTTGTCTAGTACCCACAGTACAGGCTTTGCCTAGCTTGGGACTAGATCAATTGCTGTGAATTGTCCCACTATTATTTATTTATTTATTGTTATAAAAACTTATGATGGAATTATGTAAAGCCTGAATCCATTAATTATACACGGAGTATGAAATACGTCAACGTTATTAAAAAAAATCGTTCATTGAACTTTGAAATTAACGATAAGTTAACTTTGAATAATCGCCTGTTTTGACAGGGACACGCGTCCATACTAATTTTAGGCAGCAGAATCTATAAAGTAAGTACAAATTACAATAGTTTACATAATATTTTAATACAGAGAACGAAATAAAATAATTTGTTTCGTTAAGAGGTCTACAAATTAGTGAAATTTTAATAGATATTAAATATACTAAAACATAACCTTATCTTATTTTACCCACACCTATTTACATTTAGTCAAACCTTACTTATTTACTCGGTGCCGGCACTATCTCTGCCCATTCATTGGCATCTCATTCAGGGTTTGACTAATTACCAGAACGGCTAAAATCTGCCCGTGAATAGACAGCTTAGAACAGAAAGTTTGGTTTTAATATGCGTTTTTTTTTTCCTAAATATTGAGGGAAACAAATATGACAACCAAAACAAATAAAAACAAAACAAAATATGAATAGAAAACAAATCCTAGCCTCCGTATACGAAGCTGAAGGTCCTGGGTTCGAATCCCGGTACGGGCAAATATCATAAATATATTTGTTTCTGAGTCTTGGATGTTTGCTATGTATTTAAGTATTTATATCTATTATTATATATATCGTCGTCTAGTACCTATAATATTAGCCTTATTGAGCTTACTATAGGCCTAGTTCGATTTGTGTAAGAATGTACCCTAATATTTATTCATTTATTATATTGCACGAAAACAGTAATTGCCATGACTTCCTCCCTCATGCCGCTTTCAATTTAAAAAGTTATCTTATCAGATTTCAAGTAGCACAACACCCTAGTAGTGCACCGCGGATAAGGTTTCTAAAGTTGCGAACTTCTTCCAAAGTTGCGAAATTTATCCTATGGACAGTTCACAGAACTTAAAACAAACCAACACTTATACATTTATACAATACAAGATGATTATTAACATTCATCATCATCATATCAGCCCAAAGACGTCCACTGCTGGACATAGGCCTCCCCCAAAGAGTGCCACAATGACCGGTCCTGCGCCACCCGCATCCAGCGGACTCCAGCGACCTTTACCAGGTCATCAGTCCACCTTGTGGGGGGCCTACCCACGCTGCGCCTTGCGGTACGTGGTCGCCACTCAAGAACCTTTCCGCCCCAACGCCCATCGGTTCTACGTGCAATGTGCCCCGCCCACTGCCACTTAAGTTAAGCGATTCGGAGGGAGTTTTATTTGCCTGCCTAAAGAATAATATAAATAGCGACGGGCCATGCCTGTAGGTGTCGGTACAAATCCGGCTCTGACCATTAAATTTTTCCTTATATTTGAAAATAAATTTCGTAAGCAGACGTTACTACAACTTAGAAAAGTTGAAAAACCCCCGATTTTTTTCATTTCAAAGTTCAATATCTCAAAAATGGCTGAATCGATTTTGATAAAACATAGCTAAAAACACTTGGGTTAAAATTATCTATGACACAAAAAAACCTAATTCAAATCGGTCCATCCGTTGGGGAGCTTCGATACAACAGACAGATACACAGATAATAAATATTACGAGACAATCTTACACAATTTTAATCAACCTGGGCCCACGGTAAGCTAAATAAGGCTTGTATTGTGGTTGTGGGTACTAGGTGACGATATATAGAATACATAAATACATATAGATACTTATATACATATATAACATCCATAACTCAGGAACAAATATTCGTGATAACACACAAATAAATGCCCTGACCGGGATTCGAACCCGGGACCTCCAGCTTCGTAGGCAGAGTCACTACCAACTGGGCTACGGAGGCCCTTAAATACACAGACACATTAAACTTATAACACCCCTATCTTTGCGTTGGGGGTTAAAAATTAATACTGTATGTACAGTAGAACTGGCTGATGTAACCTATGTAAAAGCCGCTTTATCCTCTTCAGATAACGTTTATAAAATTAATTACGGGGCCCGATTGTGGACTTGAAAGGAAGGCACACGGAAATCACTTTTTATTCGTGAGTCGCAGAAAATTTAATTAATGAGCCTTAGTTGTAGTAAAGCTCAAATATAGTAGCTATTAATAAACTGGTAGATTTTCTGGATGCCAAATTGTGACATCTGCCTTTGCGTGCTTCAGTTTTTCAGGAAACCATCTACTCTTGTGGTCTGAGCTTTTTTTCAAGCATTTTTAACCCTACCGACGTACCCTAAACCGACGAGCATGTATGAGAAATGTTATGAAGGTGAGTGAAGCGAAAGTGGTTTGTCAGGATCGTAGCAAATGGAGATCCGTGATCTCTGCCTACCCCTCTGGGAAAGAGGAGTGATTATATGTATGTATGTATGTATGTATTTATTAACCCCCGGCGCAAAAAGAGGGGTGTTACGCCGAGTTTTTTACGCCGGTTCTTCTCGAGGCAGAGGTTTACTTTTCGAACCGGTGGTAGTTTATCGACATTCATAGGTGCATGTAATATGCCTAAATTGAAGAATAAATCACTTTGACTTTGACTTTGTTATAAGTTTGACGTGTCTGTGTGTCTGTATGTCTGGCTGTGTGTCTATCTGTGTGTCTGTCCGTGGCATCGTATGTCCTAAACGAATGGACCGATTTCAATGGTTTTTTTTGTGGAATGATAATGAAGAATGACGTGATCGAGATGATTCTTAGCTACGTTTCAACACAATCGGTTCAGCCGTTTATGAGATATTGAACTTTGAAATGAAAAAATCGGGGGTTTTCAACTTTTCTAAGTTGTAGTTATTAAATGTAACACGAATTGTTCATAATTACATACTTTCTCGTACAAAAGTACGTAGCCACTTATGTGAGAGCGTGTTTAATTAAGATGTGATGTGATTTCCTCGTAATTTCATATTTATCAGAATTTCGTTTATCGGAATTTTGTGGAACTTCATTTAATTTAACCATATTTAATGTATTTACCCATTGCAAAGTAATTATACTAACATACTGGTAGTTAATCACATCAGTTGTACGGGTTGTACCCAGCTAACAACTTCAAAGTCTCCGGGCCTGAAATAGTACAGTCAACGCCAAAAATACGTTTACACTATTCGCCTTATTGCAATGGAATAAGGTGCAAAAGTGTAAACGTATTTTTGGCGTCGACCGTATATTACTGCCGCATGTGAGAGAGTGACGCGTATGTACATATCATATAGGTAATAATTTCACAACTTTTATGTTTTTTTTTAATACAGTTGCTTAAAAAGTGCTACTTTACGTAGCTGTTTAGCGTGCGGAAAGTTGGTTTTCGCGCACTAGTTCTTTTCACTTTTCCTCGTACAAATTATACCTACCATTAATTATTATGTCAATAAAAAATAAACAAGATAGAACTGTATTCGAAATATATTTTTGAACAACTTCATTATTTTTCAACTGTATTAAAATGAAGTTACAGAATTAATAATATAAAAGTTCGAATTCCTTGCTTGTTGTCTTTCTTGTTTTTTCGCAATTGTATTAAAAAAACGTCCTTCGATACACGTGCGGAAATGTCATTCTTCACTCGTCCCGAGTCTTGCCACTCGCCTACGGCTCGCCTATATCTCGATACTCGTAACGTAATGACATACTTTCCGCACTAGCATCGAAATGTACTATTTTCTACAGTATAATTATATTATTTTCCTGTTTTCAAAATATAACAGTACTTATTGAAATTTTGATCTAGGAACAGCGTGTAAATTTGATACAGGTGTTTATTTTTATGGCGGTTAGTGTCGGCCCTAAACAACAAATTGAAATCATTTTCTGCTCATCATGTCATTTGTTTATAACACCCCTATAAAAGTGAAAGTTGTTAAGTCAATTTCTACGAAATATATTGTTGCTCTAGAGTAAAATATGATGAACTCTTTATTAATTAAGCTATTTAAAAAAATAATGTCTATTGATGATGATATGATTTGTACGGTCAAAAACTAAGTCTAACTTGTCGTGCAAAATTTCATTCAAATCGGTTGAGCCGTTTAAGCGTGATTGAGTAACAAACATCTAAACATCCAAACATTTGCATTTATAATGTAATAAGGTTTAGGATATAATTAATCTGAATTTCAGATTAATTTCTTTCTGTCTTCATTCGTGTTGTAAAAAAACAGAACCATAATTCATAGGCCTTCAGAAAACAATCTTTTCACGACGTTTCCTTTGATTTAGCAGTTACGTTTAGCTCTTCTTCTTTTTTAACTGGAACAAATGTCTAATATTGTGTTAATTACGCATTTTCAACTTAACGACCAGCGTTTTAAGTTCTAAATAGCTTGACAGCATTGACTTACAACATTTTGCAAAATTATTGTTCAACTCTATTCATTGCAAAGGCCAATTCTAAATTCGCCCTAGTTTGATTGTCTTCTCAAAACTTTGGTGATTTCGTTTGCAAAATTCAAGGCTAATATAATAATCCATTGTTAGGCTTTTAATCAAATGAATTATGAAACTTGTAACTAGGTCACATCCTCCTTCAGGTATACCCTAGCTTTAACTTGGATCTTTGGAGCTTGGAGCGAGCTTGGGAGTAGATATAAAGGGGAGGGCAAATGCACAAAAGATCCCACTGGGTCGAAGTGTACCCGAAAGGGCCCTCAACTAGATAAGATAAGATAACTTGGATCTTTTCAAGACGAGAGTGAATAGGCACTATCTAGGTATGCATGTAACACCATCGACCACGTCATTACCATCAGGTGAGATAGTGGTCAAATGCTTACCTATACTCAATAAAAGAACCGGAAAATTGCGAGTCGCACTCGCCCACCGAGAGTTCCGTACAAAATTACAAATGTATAGTTTTCAGATTTTTCCCTGTACTTGTAGTATAAGACTATATTACATGCCAAATTTCATAGTTCTAGGTCAACGGAATGTACGCTATACATTTTGATTCCCTTGAGAGTCTCGAAATATACGTTTTTGCGGAATAAACGGCCGTATCTTTTTTTACGTTAACTTAGAAGTTTGATTTTTGTTCGCAGCTTCAAGAAGCTAACTGACTTGAGTATATGGTTTTAATTTCAACTCGATACTTCCACGCGTTCTCGAAAAAAAGGGTCTTGACAGACAGACAGACGGACACTCACAGAGCTACTAGTAAAATACTAAAAAAATAGTTAAAGCTTGCCTTAATTGACGTCATCGTCGTCATCGGCTTTTAACATCGATAATGATAGACTAGATTATTTATTTAATGATAAAAAATTACATTACAAACTTGCATACAGTCAAAAAAATAAGAATTTTTATCATGATCGTCAAAACAATGAAAAATAAGATACAATAACAGGTAGGGCAATGTCAACAAATCTAAAAGTAGGTACACAATAACAAGGAAATAGAAAAATATAAAACAAAAACACAAAACAAATATATCAACCACTAGGTATCGTCATGGATGTTTATTTAAAAGAACACGGATAATAAAAAAAACAATAAAACAACAACTTAACCTACAAAGACAAAAAAGACTATAAATTAAAAATTACCATTAATTATTAAGACGATAACTTAAAGATAAAAAATTTGGCCCAAATCACTGTCAGAGGGTAGTGTGCCCAGAAGGCTGGCAGCATTGCCACGCTGGATGGTCCTCTGGTCACCGCTGGCGTCTATTAGGCGCACCCACAAATCCTTATAAAGTCTGCGCGCGCTTGGACCCCATGGTCCCAGTGTTTCGACCCCAAACGCCTCAAATAAGTAACCACTCCCTAGGGAGGCATACTTGCGGCGTTTGAGGTCTTCGGCGGAGGATGCAGCCGCGCCAGCATTGATTCAGGTGCCCGAAAGAAAGGTCGGCGCCCACCGACAAATCCTTATAAAGTCGGCGCGCGCTTGGACCCCATGGTCCCAGTGTTTCGACCCCAAACGCCTCAAATAAGTAACCACTCCCTAGGGAGGCATATTTGCGGCGTTTGAGGTCTTCGGCGGAGGATGCAGCCGAGCCAGCATTGATTCTGGTGCCCGAAAGATAGGTCGGCGCCAAAGTGTCTACACACGCAGCGTCCCGTCGTCATTCAATTTACAATATTAATAAAGGTAAAAGATAATTTAAGCACCGTTCATAGAAGTGCGGCACTTGCGTAGCTAGTTTTTTTTTTAACATGCCTTAGTAAGGCCAATACAAGAGCGACAGTGAAGTCCGCATATATGACAGTTTCATGCACAATTGACGTAGGCGCTTAATTTGTATTTCAGCCATAATTAGTTCTTTAAGAAGACTTAGAATGAAGCCTAAGCTATTCGAAGGCATGCCCACCGAACGTTACCCCATCAATGTGGGGCATCGCCCTCATTGTTTTTTATGCCCTCGTAAACCGTTTACGCCGTTATCTGCCTACTGTAGTCAGGTCGTAACCTCAGCACTGCTTAATTACTGGGAAAACAAGGACGCTACGAGACTACAATAGTAACTACTTTTCGAATGTTCTATACTAATATTGTAAAGAGGAAAAGTTTGTGAGATTGTAGCTTTGTAAGTTTGTATGTTTTGGGTAAAGACAGGAACGGCTTATCTGATTTAAAAAATAATTTTATATTCGTCAACTTTAATGTTTGAATTAAGACTTCGCAGTCAGCATCAAAAGTAGCTACGCAAACTAAGGCGTCAAAAGTATTTATTGAAAGGGAATAAGAACTTTTGACATCTTCGATTGCGTAGTTACTTTTGATGCTGACTGTACACCAAACTATAATCACATAGGTACCTACTTTTTTTCTATGGAGCTCCCAACTCAACTGAAAAAAAAAACTGTATAGACAACTAAAATAAATTCGAGGCACGCAAAAATTGGTTAAATTCATTATAGTTCAGTAGAACTATAATGAATTTGACCAATTAGCACGTCGCCTTGACTACAGTAGAAAAGACATCAACGATGTTGAGCCGGCACTTCATGCACTTCATTTCAGCAGGGCTTAGATTTTCAATAGTTACCAAGTTGGATTAATTATTTCTGTTGACTCGTAGAAAAAGTATTATATACAATTAGCTCTTAAATTTCTCGTACCTTACTTAGGCCACTCGGCACTCGGCAAACACGGTACTCGACTATAAGAGCCCGCATTGTGTAACGATTTTATAAAATACTATTCACCTGCTTGCAGAATGGACTTTTTTTAGTTTATATAGAAACAGTCACATAAACAAATATAAATACGCTTTGTCTGTTGGTACTCTATGTACCTTTATAATAATAATAATAATCTTTTATTTCAGAAAAAAATCCATAATTACATTAATATTCATTTACATACATTAAAATTAAATTAAATTACAGTCCACAATGTCATAAAAACTTAAAATCACAAATAATTAAGGTAAAAAAAAAACATTTTAAATTAAAAACAAAAACACACATTACAAATTAAAATTTAAATAATATTAATATGTAAAATCATAACAAATAAATTTACATTACAGTTTCAAACAGTTAGACGGCGCTGCCGCGCACGCGCCTCAACAAGGATGCAACGCGCTTGCGCATTATGGCCTGGAAGCCATCCGTGCGCCTCTCGCAAAACATCCCTGATGCTCTGCAATGGCGCGGCAGCAGCAGCATCCTAAAACCGTTATTAAATTAGGGCGCCAGAAGCTTTTTGAGTGTAGTTGATCCATAGGCTGCATGTATAAAATGATTGACAAAACGCCTTAAAAAGTGTGATCTTTACGTTATGGATACTTATAGGCTATGTTTTATCCCACGGGTTTGCCTGCGTTTTTAGTAATGCGCGGTTGAAGTCGCAAGCAGCCAGTGTTCATGAGATAAAGGTACAGATATAGATCTTCCAAACAAACGCAAATTTGAACTTCCGATAGTATTAAGTTCTGTTAATCTTTCTTTAGGATTCCCAAAGGGTAAAAAGGGGACCATATTACTAAGACTTCGCTGTCCGTCCGTCTGTCCGTCTGTCACCAGGTTGTATCTCATGAACCGTGATATTTTCACAGATGATGTATGTCTCTTGCCGCTATAACAACAAATACTAAAAAATAGAATAAAATAGATATTTAATCTCCTGAGCTTTTTTGTAACTTTAAAGTGCTTGAAGCCCTTTGTACATTTTTTTGCACATAACAAAAATTTGCCCTCAGGCCCAGACATATTTGACTTCATATCTTCAAAAGTAAAACACTTATTTATTTATTTTATTTATTGATAAACAATATATTTACATGGCATTACAGACAAGCCAATACACCGAGAAATTAAACATTACAAAATAAAAGATACAAAACATATTCAACATGGACAATAATATAGGTGAAATCAAACAAACAAAAGTACTGGACAGCCTATCATCCATCGACTCACAAAACCTTAGACATTCACGGCACACGGTCGCCCATCTCCAAGCAAACAAGTCACATATAAACGTGATAATATTTTTACATGTATGGGTCTATGTAAAGAATAAAGGGGGCTCACATACAACAAACGTGATTTTTTTGCTCGTTTTTAGGGTTCCGTAGTCAACAAGGAACCCTTATAGTTTCGCCATGTCCGTCCGTCTGTCTTTCTGTCTGTCTGTCTGTCCGTCTTCGGCTTAGTTCAGTAACCTTTACAACTAGAAAACTGCAATTCGGCGTGGGTATATAAACCAATCACGCCAACAAAACAGTAGAATGAAATCCTGAAAAAAATATTTTTAGGGTCCTCTACATGTAAATTGGTGATGTATTTTTTTTCTCGTTGAACCTATAGTGTGGAGTATCGTTGGATAGCTTGTTCAAAAATATTATGGATTTACTAAAACTATTTTTCAACTTAGTTGCGTTTGCGAGATAATGGGATTTAAAGTCCTAATTTTTGTCAGTTACAGACGAGCAGCTACGGAACCCTACCCTGCGCGTGGCCCCAAACGCACTTGGCCGCTTTTTTTATAAATAATGGTACGGAACCCTTCGTGCGCGATACCGACTCACACTTGTTTTAATGTACCTAAGTATATTACAGTTACAGCTTACAATATACAAGTTTTTTGATACTATCATCATCATCATCATCATCATCATCATATCTGCCGAAATACGTCCACTGCTGGACATAGGCCTCCCCCAAAGAGTGCCACAATGACCGGTCCTGCGCCACCTGCATCCAGCGGACTCCAGCGACCTTTACCAAGTCATCAGTCCACCTTGTGGGGGGCCTACCCACGCTGCGCCTACTTGCGCCTTTTGATACTATATGGCATACTATTTCCATTCCAGACCTGCCGATTTCTCCACGTGGAATGTTCCCGGTAAGTAATTATAAAATTTCATAACATTAAATGGAAAGAGCATCTTCCTAATAACGTTCCCTAAGTTTTCTTAAAAGTTTAGCGCGCACGGCATAAGTTTTACCGAGCCAACGGGTCTGCTAATCAAATTAAAAAAGGCAACTGTAGCCCTCAAAATGTTGTATCGCTCGTTCACTAATGTTCATTATCATCATCATAAATATCAGCCGAAAGACGTCCACTGCTAGACATAGGCGTCCCCTAAAGAGTGCCACAATGACCGGTCCTGCGCCACCCGCATCCAGCGGACTCCCGCGACCTTTACCAGGTCATCAGTCCACCTTGTGGGGGGCCTACCCACGCCGCGCCTCTATAGCGCGCTTATTTTGACCGGTTAGCCTAGTGGGCAGTGACGCTGCCTACAAAGCTGAAGGTCCTGGATTCGAATTCCGGTAAGGGCAAATATTTGTGTGATGAGCAGGAATATTTGTTACTGAGTCTTGGATGTTATCTATGTATTTACGTCTATTAAGTATATCGTCGTATAGTACCCATAAGACAAGCCTTATTGAGCTTACTATGGGGCTAGTTCGATTTGTGTTGGATTGTCCCCTAATCATCATCATCATCATATCAGCCGAAAGACGTCCACTGCTGGACATAGGCCTCCCCCAGAGAGTTCCAAATTGACCGGTCCTGCGCCACCCGCATCCAGCGGACTCCCGCGACCTTTACCAGGTCATCAGTCCACCTTGTGGGGGGCCTACCCACGCTGCGCCTTCCGGTACGTGGTCGCCACTCGAGAACCTTTCCGCCCCAGCGGCCATCGGTTCTACGTGCAATGTGCCCCGCCCACTGCCACTTAAGTTTAGCAATTCGGAGGGCTATATCGGTTACCTTGGTTCTGCTGCGGATAGCCTCATTTCTGATGCGATCACGCAGAGAAACTCCTAACATAACCCTCTCCATTGCCCTTTGGGTGACTTTGAGCCTTCTTATGAGGCCCATAGTAAGCGACCAAGTTTCAGTCTCATATGTCATCATTGGCAACACACACTGGTCAAAGACTCTCGTCTTGAGACACTGCGGGATATTGGACGAAAAGATATAATATTTATTTATTATTTATTTATATGCCGTGCTCTGTACTCGTTGCCCGCACGAATAAACTTGCGAGAATAAAAATATTATCAAAATGAATGACGCCATATATCGGCAGGCGTAGCGTGAGTAAACCACCACTGACCTGGTAAAATTCGCGCAAGTCCGCTGGATGCGGGTGGCGCAGGCCTATGTCAGTGGACGTCTTTCGGCTGATTGTTTATAGTATCAAAAGGTACATCTGCAACTTACAGCTAACCGCCAAAGCGTCACAGATCTTAATCTAACACACGTTCTATAAAAACTGTGCATTTCTGCAACAAGCAGGCCAATTTGGTTGTGAACAGATCACAGGACGCTGCTGCGTCCAGCACGGAGTTGAGGACAGAGAGTGCGCTCGGGAGCGGCGCGTGGTGCAGCAGGTCGGTGCGCGCGCGCAGCCGGCCAGCAGGGGCGCGTGGCGCAAGCGAGATCGAGCGCAGGGCGCATATAACTTCTCCAACCAATCCCGAGCAGTCAATTGGGAATGGATGAAAATTTTAGAAATGCCTGATTTTTTTTTTGGTGATAGGAATAACCTTCCTTAGCACCAGAAAAAAGTTTCAGATTTTTCAGCAGCGTCAATTTTTTTTGAAAAATATAAACAATTTCCTCACTTACGTTTTGGGTCAGTTACGGCACCTGCCTCGATCGGTCTCATATTACAAAAAAATATATTAAATATGTGTGGTAAACTGACACTGGCAATGATATTGACACTTGCAGCAGCTATATTGGTCATTACCAGTGTCAGTTTACCACAGATATTTAAGATAGTTTTTTGTAATATGAGACAGATCAAAGAAAGTGTATATTTACCGTTCTTGACCCAAAACGTAAATGAGGAAACTGTTTATATTTTTCAAAAATAATTGTCGCAGCTGAAAAATCTGAAACTTTTTTTGGTGCTAAGGAAGGTTATTCCTATCACCAAAAAAATAATCATGTATTTCTAAAATTTTCATCCATTCCCCGTTGTGTTGCGAATGATTCCCAGAGCAAATTTAACTACGGCTAAATACCGCCTCACTTTTAAAGAGTTGTATCGTAGTGTCCCTAGTAGATATGATGATATGATAGCTGATATGATGATGATGATGATATTCGGAATATAATCTCATTTTAATGTATTAAAGTTGGGTTGCTCTTGACAATCCCCATTGACCTATTTAGCTTTCGGTTTTCCAGGCCCTGGTATTCCATTTTGTCTACTGCATAATGTATTAGGAGATTGAAGAGCGACACAGTTCTATTATTTAGTAGTTCGCCAGTATATTGACTTCGAATTAGATCCGTCACAAACGACACGCAGCTTGATTGTTCTCTGGATACGAAAAGTTATAGATTTAATGTATCATCATCAGCCTATACATGTCCCACTGTTGGGCACAAGCCTCCTCTCATGAATGAGAGGGAACGGGCAGTAGTCCCCACGCTGGCCCAGTGCGGATTGGGGACTTCAGTGGGGATATAAAGTATGTTCGGATAAAATTAGTATTTTATATAAACATGACATATTTAGAAATAATATTCTGCTTATACTTTTTAAGGAATTAAACATGGCTCTTGTCTCAAAAACTAATTGAACACTTTTGCTCATTTCCGTCTGCTGAGTTGGGACTAATAATACATTATAATACATAAGGAATATAAAACATTTCATATTCCTTATGTTTCTTAGGGTTCCATATCTCAAAAGGAAACAACGGAACCCTTATAGGATCACTTAGTTGTCCGTCCGTCTGTCTGTCAAGACGCTTTATCTCAGGAACGCGTGGTATCGAGACTATCGAGTTGAAATTAAAACCATATAAACAAGTCTACAGTTCCTTGAAGCTGTGAAAAACTGAAACTTCTTAGATAACGTAAAAAAAGATACGGCCGTTTATGCCGCAAAAAATGTATACTTTGATACTCAAGGGAATCACAATTTATAGAGTACTATCCGATGACCTAGAACTATGAAATTTGACAAGGAATGTCGTCTTATACTACAAGGTATAGGGAAGAATCTAAAACTTGTAATTTTGCACGGAACCCTCGGTGGGTGAGTCCGACTCGCACTTGTCCGGTTTTTATTTTATTTTTGTTCCTTATTTCTGCTCGTCGTTACATGTTCGTCAAACAAAAAGTTTAAGTATAATAAGGTTTAATAGGTAATTAGCGTAACTCACAATTTAAAAATATATTCAGATGGGTTTTAGATCTATCCCAAACTATTTTAGAAGGTACTACATCGTTTTTTTTTTTCATAGCTTCATACTTAACATACATTAAAATTTTGGTAAATTAACGTTAGATATGATGATATGACGTCAATTCAATAATGAAATAAAAACAAAATATAATCCGGGTCTTCGAGAGCAATATACTTACTTTTCAAGGCAGGAAACAAATTAGATAGAACAAAAAAAAAACGACACCACTCATAACATACTTGAAGCAAAATTGTTTAGCGCAAAAAAATAAAAATACTATGACATTTATCTATTACAAATAAAATAAATGAATATACATACGTACTCATATTCATTTATTTATGTACCTACATGTAATGCTTCAAAAGAGTGGGCAAGTCAGAATACGGTGTGCGACCAATATTGTCATTACCAACTGTGATTTCTCAAATTAATAAACAAATGAATGTTGCATAATTAATTCAATAATATCCAGTAAGAAGGTATAACGTAACAATAACATGGGAATGATATTTCCTTGAAAGATATAGCAATAATTAATGAATTAAAAAACCAAACCGATAATTTAACTAAAACAACAAAAAGTCTCAGTTCATTAAAACGTAAGTATACATAAAATAATTTTCGTTTAAAGGTTCCAAACACGCATACTTACCTCAGCAGGTCGATCACGTAACGCACGTAACGTTTCGAACGCGCGTTAGGACAATTTGTCTGTCATTTTTCCATATAAAAATTGACGTTTAGATCTACGCGTGTACAATGCGTTACAAATGCGTTACGTAATCGACCAGCGAGTCGCATTTCTCAACCGATCCTCGTGAAATTTTGTGAGCAGGTTGAATTTTTTTTTTTGATCGGTCCATAAAAAAATTGACGTTTAGATTTACCTGACGCGCGTACAAATGCGTTACGTAATTGACCAGCGAGTCACATTTCTCAACCGATCCTCGTGAAATTTTGTGAGCAGGTTCAATATATTTTTTTTGGTCGGTCCATATAAAAATTGACGTTTAGATTTACCTGACGCGCGTACAAATGCGTTACGTAATCGACCAGCGAGTCGCATTTCTCAACCGATCCTCGTGAAATTTCGTGAGCAGGTTCAATATATTTTTTTTGGTCGGTCCATATAAAAATTGACGTTTAGATTTACCTGACGCGCGTACAGTGCGTTACGTAATCGACCAGCGAGTCGCATTTCTCAACCGATCCTCGTGAAATTTTGTGAGCAGGTTCAATATTTTTTTTTGGTCGGTCCATATAAAAATTGACGTTTAGATCTACCTGACGCGCGTACAGTGCGTTACGTAATCTACCAGCGAGTCGCATTTCTCAACCGATCCTCGTGAAATTTTGTGAGCAGGTTCAATTTTTTTTTTTGGTCGATACAGTTTTTAAAAAGAAAAAAATGGCGTGCAATTTCTACAGCTCACAGAGGCACTAGTAATTACATGTGATGTTGATTGGTTATTAATAACCTACAGTAGAGATGGGCAAGTACGGCCCGCAGGCTAACTCCGGCCCGCGAAGGAGTTTCCGGCCCGCCACAGTAGATATGGCTCTCAAAAAACTATTTTGATACCATCGACATCACAAAAAATATTACAAAGAAATACACGTAAAGACAAGTATTTTGTACAATATTATACAAATACAAAATAATTTATTTACCAAAACAGTAGAAGATACATTATCAGTGGCCCTAGATCCAGCCTGTGTCGTGAGGACCGAAAGAAAACAGTAAGGGATTTTACAACAAGAAGATGCGTGTACAGATAACATACATTTTATTATGTTGTTTTATTGGAGATTTGGGCCTCCATTAAAATTCATTCATTTTTCTGGCCCTCTTAAAAAAAATTGCCCACCCCTGATCTACAGCCTTGTTATTCGCCCATTTTACCGGTCCCACATTGTTTGTACGAAAATAACAGGATATCGATGTATCGTAATAGTAGCAAAGGAGCTTACTGAGACGTAATCTCCTGAACTATGTTAAGCCCTTCCTGTTTTCGTTCCATGACGTATTTACCAATAGATATGCGTCACGAAAATCACCTTAAGGGATTAATTATTATTTATTATTATTGATTTATGGGCGTTTAGGCCCGTTGCCTCAAGGAAATACCAGATTTTTTGAAATGACATGAAATGAAATTTATTAAGCATGTGGGAAATGGGTACAATTTGCAGTTGCACCACACCCTACCTTATCAGACATGTACATTATTATCTTATTACACTTATGTATTTCCATGTAATTAAACTAAATAAAAATAAATTAAATATCAAGAAATAGTTAACACATACAATTAAAAGGAATCATTCAAAAAGTTATTGAAATTTTAATAACATTTGGACATTAGCATTTTTTAAACTAGATTCACAAACACTTCAAACTATCTAACAGAAACACTTCAAACTATCGGGTATCTTATAGGTATTATAAATTGTGATGCACATGATATAGTAGTTTCTGGAGATGAGTCTAGGTTTTTGGGCGGTGATATGTTGTACCTCTTCTGGGTGCATGATGTGCCGCCCTAGCTAGGTACTTCATTTGTGCATGAGTGGTCCGCAGGAGCAGAGAATATGCATTGCTGTCTCCTCTGTCTCCTGGCAGAACCTGCAAGTTGCGTCCTGTTTCATACCCATTTGAAACAGGTGTTTGAAAAGGGATTAATACAACGTCTGTTTAAAAACTAAAAGCAAACATAGTATTAAGGTGCTGATGACTTGAGCATTCAAATGTAGCAGAACATGAGCGTTAGCCGTTTTTATTAAATCTGTTGAATTGAACAAAGAACAGAGTGAAGCATTCATAGCTCTTGAATTTCAATACCTGTAAATGACATCACACCTGCATTTCATCATACTTACATTAGACCTGATTTGGAAACACTTACTTAGCTCTGAATTGGGAATGGATGAACATTTTAGAAGTGCCTGTTTTTTTTTTGGTGATAGGAATAACAATACAATACATTACAAATACTCTTTATTGCACACCTCACACAAACAAATCAGTTACAGTGAGAAACAATACAATAACATGTAGCTAGAAGTAGACAAAAGGCGGTCTTATCGTCTATTAATAACCTTCCTTAACACCAGAAAAAAGTTTCAGATTTTTCATCTGCGTCAATTATTTTTGACGAATATAAATAGTTTCCTCACTTACATTTTGGGTCAATGACGGCACTTTCCTCGATCCGTCTCATATTACAAAAAAATATCTTAAATATCTTTTTCAAAAATAATTGACGTAGGTAGTTGAAAAATCTGAAACTTTTTTCTGGTGCTAAGGAAGGTTATTTTTATCACCAAAAAAAAACGGGCACTTCTGATGTTTTCATCCATTCCCTATTAATTAATTGACCAGGTCGCTGTCGCTGCTTTTCATTAATTAGGTTTTGTTACGTATAAGTTATAATTTATAAGTTATATTTTAAGTTCTGTATCTCTCTCTGGGTGCCCTGAAAGCCAGCGCCTTTAGCATTATATTGCTGCTGGCATGAGCATTTCAGATGTTTAAACACATGTGTAATTTCTTTCACACCAAATAAATATACATTTTTTTCTTTCTTTCTTCTTTCATTACATAAGCCAAGGAAACATCGCTTCGAACATTTTAAGATAATAATTCTAGCGAACGCTCTCGTCAACGCTGTGTGGCAGGTGTTGGCAGAGAGGGGCGGTGGCGGAACAATAACAAAATTGCTCGGCTTGGTCGTTTCGCTAGAAAGCTCGCTAGAATGCTCGCTGTTTATTTTGTGAGCATGGTAAAAGTAGCATTCGCTAGAGAACGCTCATTACAAATGAATGTTCAAGTTTATCACCACCTTAAGATTGAAATGTATTAGAACAGTGTCAAGTCCTGGGACGTTTTCTTTATGTGTACATAAGGAAAACGGGTCATATGGCCTTATATAACATGCATAAATATTCTGTATCCATCAGTAGCGCAGTAAGAAAATATTTTTTATTCGCAAACTCAAATCATTTGAAAGCTGATCAGAACGGCTTATATTCCGGTACCTTAGATCACATACGTCTTTAGTTCCACTTGTACTAAACGCGATTACACTCCTTATTACTATATACATGCATCCGAAAACCGCGTGAAAAAGATCATGGACTTCGTTCACTGGTTCCTGAGTACAGTTTCTTGCGCAACTCGAACAGAGGGTCTATTTCACTTAACGTATTGAATCTGAATCGGTATTCGTGTTCTTTCTGAATTGGGTATTTTCCTCATGTTAAAATTGATAACGTAGTGTTGCTAAATTGATAGTAAACCATCAAATAAATGTAATAAAGCATAAATTACGAAATATAATTAAACTCATAAAAAGTTAAGGACCTCGAAAGTTTTGAAAAAATATGCATCTTTTCAATGCCAAATAGTATGAAACGTTTTCAGCTGCCGCCAATGAGGTCCGTCTTTAACAATTTTTTTTTTTGGGTATTTATGTTCTTTAATTGTAGTTCCTCCTATACAAACATTTGTTCCTCTCCAAAAACTGGTTCGAATGGCATCGTAAACCGGACAAGTGCGAGTTCAACTCGCGTGGTGAGGGTTCCGTAAAATTCCTATTCTCTAAGCATTAGGCGCTCCATACAAAATACACAAAAATATTGAGAACTTTCCCGTTACTTTGAATACTCAAACTCTTATAGGTTTTCCTGTAACCTTTAGGCAAGGAACTATTTTCATTATTTTTTTTTTAATTTTAAGCCTAGTAGTTTTGGAGATAAGGGGGCAATGGTCAATTTTCGTCTTATTTCTTAAATTACTTCAAACATATTTTTGCTAAAATTATAAAAAAAAAATCTGAGATGCTTACAACAACTTCTTTCATTTGATATGTCACACAATACAGTTTGCGAAACTTTTTTTTTTAATTTTCCACAGGCATGCATAGGGTCTAATGCAGGTCCCTCACTCAAAACAGTGCAAAGGGAGCTCTGGCGAACACAAGACGACGTACCTGCAGTTCGAGATTCTTGCCGAGCCGAGCTATTTTGTTATTGTCCCGCCGCCGTCCCACTCCGCTCCGCCCACACCTTCCGCACAGCATTTACTAGAGCGTACGCTAGAACGATCGTGAACATGTTCGTAGCGATGTTTGGCTCTATGCTTGTCTATGTTCGTTGTACGGTTCGACAAATTTTAAAACGGCTAATGCTCGATGTCTTGTTATATGTGAATGCACAAGTGTATCAGCACCTTTATGTGCACGTGAGGGAAGGGACACGCCTCCAGGAAACAATTGTATCCTAAATCTCTTCTGTTCGCGATAATTATGCTTAACTGGATTGCTTACTCTTAACTAAGGGATGTTATGATTGTAGATATAAATAAATAAATAAATATTAGGGGACATTCTTACACAAATCGAACTAGGCCTATAGTAAGCTCAATAAGGCTTGTGTTACACAGGCACTAGACGAAGATATATATAAATAGATATAAATACTTAAATACATAAAAAAAACATCCAAGACTCGGAAACCAAATATATTAATGCTCATCCCTTGAAGATGTGAAAAGAATCAAACTTCTAAGTTGACGTAAAAAAATGATGCGGCCGTTTATGCCGCAAAAATAGTATTTTATATAATCGTTACAGTATAAGGGCTCTTAAAGTCGAGTACGCCGAGTGGCCTGAGTAAGGTACGAAAATTTAAGAGCTAATTGTGTAACTATTGTATACAATACTTTTTATAGGAGTCAACAGAAATAATTAAACAAACTTGGTATCTAATGAAAATCTAAGTCCTCCTGAAACGAAGTGCAAGTCAGAGGTGCGCCGGCTTAACATCGTTGATGTCTTTTTGTATTGGAGTCAAGGCGACGTCCTATTGGTCAAATTCATTATAGTTCAGTAAAGGCGCCACGTGAATGGTCGAATTTATTTTAGTTGTCTAAAGCGTTGTATAATAATGATTTCAGTTGAGTTGGAAGCTCCATAGTAAAAAAGTATGTGGTTTTAGTTTAGTGTACGAAGTCTTAATTCAAACATTAAAGTCGACGAGTATAAAAAGGAAGGGAGGGAAGGAATCAATATTTATAGGGTACTTTCCGTTGACCTAGAACTGTGAAATTTGGCAAGTAATATCGTCTGCCATATCAAAGGTCGTAGAGTTTCTGTTGCTAGGTTTTTCATAATATAACTGATGAAACAGGAGCGACTAGTAGATCAGACTGTGGACGGAGGTGAGAAATAATGAAGAATTTCTTGAATGTTTGACTCCATTTGCTTTACATTATTAATAAACGTATGCGTTCGTTAGATATAGAAATGAGAGTGGGGCGCGGTCCCGTCCGCGCTGGCTGGTTGCTGACGCATGTGAGTGTGTGTGTGTCTGTGCTTGCATAGCACACATACGCTGGGCGTTAACAATAACTATAGTCACTAATCGTTTAATTTTTTACTATGATATTTCTAATATATTTTACAAGAAAACCATACATACATACATATAATCACGCCTCTTTCCCAGAGGGGTAGGCAGAGATCACGTATCTCCATTTGCTACGATCCTGACAAACCACTTTCGCTTCACTCACCTTCATAACATTTCTCATACATGCTAGTCGGTTTAGGGTACTTTTGACCTGGCCTTTTTGTAAGATTTCTCCAATTTGATCGGAGAAAGTTCGCCTAGGTCTTCCCCATCCAACTTGCCCTTTCACTCTTTTTACATACACTTTCTTCGTTAATCTTCTTTCATCCATCCTCTCTACATGCCCAAACCACCTTATCATACCCTTCTCAATTTTCGTGACTATATCTCCATCCATTCCACACTTATAAGAAATATATGATTAAAAAATATATATATAGGAACAGGAACTAGTTTCCGACCTAGATATGGCAGATTTCATTGTGTATACAAAGATTCATGTTATTACAGTACACCGTTTTAAAATGAGAGTCAAGTTACGTTTGTACGAACAGCCGACTTGACTCGCCTGTTCTCGGGACTCTTAAACGCCCACTTTAGCGATCCAGTGAAACGAATCTTCAGCTTCAGTTGTGCTAAATATAGAGACGTCGCATCAATCCTCTTGTCCGCCCCGCGTCCCGACATGCTCCTTAATTACCGACTAATTAAACATAATTAATTCCCATTTAATTACCATTTACCGGTTTCTTTTCTGAGATATTCTATTCATTATCATTTTGGTTTGATGGAGTTTGTGATTGGTCTTAATTAGTTTTCGAATTTTACATTTAAAAAAAGGTGTTCACTCATGCCTTTATTGAACGGGCGAGCGAAGCGAACGAAGTTCTCCGTTTCAGCTCGGGCAAAAATTCTTTCGTTTGTCCGGCGTCTGTCCGGGTGTTCTCCTCTACAGGTCGCATTCCTTAATTGAGTCTCGTGAAATTTTGTAAGCAAATTCAATTTTTTTTTTGTCGGTTTAGTTATTCGAAATTTTAAAAAAATGCGTTTGAAAGTAAGACAGGCTCACGAGGGTCAGGCTACTATTATTACTATCATTAAAAAAAAAGTTCCATAAATAAATGTACTTTATTTCTGTACCCTGGCAGACTAATTCCGCTACTATTGAAGGTAGGTAAGTTATTTTAACTTCTAGCCGCATATCCCAAGCCTACAATATAGAAGAAAAATGTAAATACCTTTTAGCCCAAAGCCTTTAGATAATATATTAATTTACTAACAAAAATGTCAATTACGTTATTTTTATATAAATAAACTAAACTTAGCTAATAATTTTTAAAAGTTAAGATTGAGCTAAGTACTAAACATATTTCTGTGTAAACTATTGGAACTAACAGTTTTTTTTTACCTACTTATTAACCTTTTGAACGCCATTCTTCACGTACTAAAGTGTCACTGATACGCCAACCTTTTTTCCAAAAGAGAATGAATATGAACCTTATAAGAAAGATTGAAGGTTGTTTTGACAGCGGACGTCGTAACCCTTGAAGGCGTTCTTGGCGCTGCGGGCACCACAATACACGACTCCTTTAGACGTTTTTGGAGTTTAAAGGGTTAAAAAGCATCCTCCTATTTAATGAAATTAATACCGTTCTCATTAGAAACAGGTTCGATCTTGAAACAATATAAAAGTCTACATTATTTCCTATTGATCCAAATTTAGTTTTATTTTTTTTTCTATATAATAGGCTTGGGGGTATGCGGCTAGAAGTTAAAATAACTTACCCTTCAAAAGTAGCGGAATTAGTCTGCCAGGGGGTTCGTTCTCTTCGCTCGCTCAATCAAAAACCTAGTCATTGCGGACATATAATAAAAGGTTATTTACCTTTATCCGAATACTTTGCAAATCTCAAGAGCAATGAATTCAGATTTAAAATGTCGCCCTAATAATTTTCTCCAATCCTTTGACTCTCAATCAGAATTGAACTCTATATGTTGTAAGAAAAGCGTTGGTTTTTCAACGAAACACTTTAGCTACATTCGATATCCTGAAAGTTAGCGTGATATTATACGCGTAATCTTGACACGCTCGTATAGTATTTAATGAACGCTCTACATTCAACCGTAAGTTGATGGCGCGAAGGTTCATTTTCTAGTGATTTGACTAATTGAGTGCGAGCTTTTGAATGTTAGTGCGAGAGTCGTAATTATTCATAGGGAGTGGTAATTATCTTGAGGCAGCTAAAGCAGAAAATGTTGATAAGAGTGTCTTCAGGGAATGTCGAGACGAATTAAATGAGCGACAAAAATATCGCTTAGGTAATCAACTTTGGCGGCTTAATTGCACAACGTTCTCACTAAAGACGACGTCAGTCGTATTTAAAGCTAAGCTGTGATCAGATGTGGCCACAGAATAGACAGTAGACCAGTGAGTGAGTTTTTTTTTTAGCGAGGTTATAACTTTCAATGAAATATACGTATACTGCAACAGGAGCAAAAAATTAAACAATAGATTATTAAGCTTGTGCGCAATTATTTCTAAGTGGCTTTAACTGAAAAAAAAAATACTTTTTGTGATTTTTTTTTCTTCGAAATAAGTTTACGTATTCTTTTTTACTCTTCTGGAGTGATATAAGTAGGTAACTTTTTATTTTAAAAACACTTTTTTTTTATTAATAAATCACAAAAAAAAAATGCAAAAATTATTGTGACTCATTACATGATGTTACCTCAAAATCTGCAATGACTACTGTGCTATGATCTCGTGGTGCCAATATTACTAGGAGGCCATAACTTTAGACCACATAAAGAGGCCGCAGAGAAGAGAGACAGACACTTTAGATACTCATTGTTAATTGTTTTGTACTTAAAATAAATTAATTAAAAATAAAAATAAAACCGAAATTTTCTTTTTGACACAATTGGTTACTGCAGCGGCGTGCGGCTGCGGCGTGGGTAGGCTCCCCACAAGGTGGTCTGATGACCTGGTAAAGGTCGCGGGAGTCCGCTGGATGCGGGTGGCGCAGGACCGGTCAATTTGGAACACTCTGGGGGAGGCCTATGTCCAGCAGTGGACGTCTTTCGACTGATATGATGATGATGATGATGATGGTTACTGCAGATGATCTAAGGAAGCGTCCTTTTAATTATTTGCTCCTGTTACAGGGCCCACCCGTTATATGTATGTATACTTATGGTAATGTGTATCTGCCTTGTTATGTGACTGAGCCAGCGTTGCAACGATAACGTTACAAGAAACGCTGAACAGTTACTTCTGTTACGGACGCTGCATTGAATACTTGTACTCATAATTGGGTACTTTCCTGGGAAAAAAAAATTGAATTTTATTTAGTCCATCAGTTAGATTATCAAAAAATAATGGACACGTATTTTTTTGTTTGTCAATTAAACAAAAAATACCATAATGTAACGTCACGCGAAACTTTAACGGGCTATATCTTCATCATTTTTTGTTTAATTGACAACCAAAAAAATACGTCTCCAACATTTTTTGATAATCTAACTGACGGACTTAATATTTTTTTAGGAAAGTAGCCAATTGTGTGAATTAGTCTGTGTATTGTTATTTTTCATTGACTGTGGCAAACCAGAATATGACCTGCCTGATGGCAAGCGAGAGCGAGGCACCGTAACCTACGCTTACGACCCCAGAGGAGACACGCATTGGCACTAGTTATATTAGTATTCGTTGTTTCGGCAGCTAGAAACATATGGCTAGCTGGAAGATATTCCTTAAAGGCATAAGTTCGCCTTTGTACAAATGTATTTTTTAGTGTAACTTCTGTAATAAGTACCTGTTGTTTTTGTGCAAGAAAATGTTTACTACCACATATCCCCCTCAATCTCAGCTCTAGCGATCAGACACCAAGGATACCTACAACACCACATCTAGAGAGCAAGAGCAGTATTTTTGGGGCTGTTGGCTTATATAGGTTATAGGTGTACGCGGGCTGGGTTTCCGCAACTCGACGTCATAAGTGCGCCTATTTTGCGTATGGGTTATTGGCACTACTATTATACGTGCCAACCCAATTCCACTAGGAGGCCTAGCTGACCCTTTATGTTGCCGTCGGCCTTCGGCAGTGACCCCGGTGTTCCTTTGCCCGGTAATCTGCCACCATCTGGGCTGTTGGCAACTAACAAGTAAAGGTGCCATACTGTCCGGCTCCGATTTGATTTATTTTTATATTATGTTATAGAGTAATCTAAAATAACAGACAAGTATTTTTTTTAGCTGCCCAAACTCATCCTGTTGGGAGAAATTGTCCTTCAAAGTACTGAAAAGTGACCAAACCCTCTAAAATGTTCAAGCAAATCGATAATTATTTACTGTTTTCATTATAATATGTTGGAGAACATAAAAAAATAATGATCACGGGTTTTGTCATTTCACCTCAAACTCATAGTTTATATAAAACAAGACACGTCAAAGTTTCATACCTTTCATCGTTTCACTCACTTCCTTTTGGTTCATGGTCTCGAAAAGACGTAAAATACAGTATTGTAGTAGTAATAAATCCCGGGATTGCATGCCCTAGTGTAGACACCTCGTGTGGCTTACCTCCCATAGTGTAAGGGCCTGGCAGTATGTAATTGAGATGAACAACGACGATTAATGTTATTTTCAAAAAGATTAATAACTCGCCCATCGTTTAGAATTAGAACTTGTACATATAAATAAATAATAAATAAAATATTTGCCGACAATCTTACACAAATCGACCTAGTCCCAAACTAAGCAAAGCTTGTACTATGGGTACTAGACGACGATAAACATACTTATACAGATAAATACATACTTAAATACATAGAAAACATCCATAACTCAGGAACAAATATTCGTGCTCATCACACAAATAAATGCCCGTACCGGGATTCGAACCCAGGACCTCTTGCTTCGTAGGCAGGGTCACTACCAACTAGGCTAAAGCGGTCGTCGATATATGCAATGTGTTAGTAGTTAGTTCCATAAAAAGTGCTTGACGATAGGTACCTATGCATTTCACTGCACTGGGCACAAAAGTGCATGGGTTTCTGATGCTTTTATTAGTGAGTATCCTTCAGAGATGTAGTTTGTTTCATTTGATATTAAATATGAAAGGAAAAACATAGGTATTAATTAACACTAGTTAAAATGAGCGCGGTCTCGCCATTAAACTGTTATCGCAGTTTGGCGAGTAACATAACATTGTTTTTCTACTCCTGTACTTTTATCTGTCATTTACATAGTCACGAACACTAATATAAAGACATACAAAATAAGTTTGCAGAAAAGTCTATACTCTATTCCCCATAACAGTACGCCACAACCGTGCTGTTATGTCGCCAAAACGATACGCTTAGCAGCCATACGCTTCTAAACCTATACATTAGGTACTACCAACTTAACAAACCACTAAATGTTTTTACTTTTTAGAAATTTTTGAACTAAAGGCATTGCTGCTAACTTAGGAAAAACCTTTATTCTTAATATGGCAGTACTGGCAAGTTGACATCAATTAAAAACAAAGTTAACCATAGACACCCATTTGTATCATTTTCATGTTTCCCGAATTCCCGGTTATTTTATAAATTGTTGTTTGAGTTTGCGGCCGTTGTGTTTGCTACAAAATAGTTGGTGTTTCTCAAAAGTAATAAAAATTGATGACGATGAAAATATTGCTTCTACACCAGAAGAAATAGACCGGCAGCCCACAAGCAGTGACCGAAAATTTGTTGCCTACTAAATCTCGGCACCTATACGACAATGTTTAAGAAAAAATTATTCTTTGTTTAATTTTGCATTTTATTCCATAGTAGCTAGTCGTAGAAAAAGTATTGTATGCAACGTTGTATAACTAAGTCAAAAAAAGCTCGTGGCGTCTTTCTTTACAATGTTCGCCTTCGGCTCACATTGTAACCCACGCCACTCGCCTTTTTTGACCTCTCTTATACAACTGTTGCATAAAATACTATAATTGTTTTGGACTTTTACTAAATAAATTAAAAAAAAAACAAGGAGACGTCACAAAACTGATCGAAGTGTGGCACGTGTACTTGAGTAGCTACTGTTTGTTCTATTGTTTATGCGTATAAATGTTTTACAACCTTACTTGAAGATAACAATTAAACAATAGACGTCCATAATGGTTAATTTTATGTACATTTCGTCGTTTTAAGTGAAACAATCCATAATTCTGGTGTCAAACGCGCAATCCTTTTCCAGCCTGCCACCATGAGCCAGATAGCGTTATCTCGACAATAAAACAGAACAGTTGAGACGCAGCACGAATGCAGATGGGCCGGAAACAGTTCCACTCAAACTTAATGCATATTTTAGCATAAACTTACTTTAAGAACAAGGAGGAATCAAGAACTACTTGGATTCAATATTCTTCAGACTGAGAAAGAGGATGATAAAAGTTTTGAACGTTTTAGTCTTCACACTTTTAGCGCTAGAATCCCGCTAGGTGGGTACTTTGCTTGTAGGCGCTTTCCTCAACAAAGCAGAAAAACCGTGGTAATAAACAGGCAACGAAGGTTGGTGGTAGCTTAGCATCCCGAAATGACGATAAAGAGCCTCCCCTCTACGGCCATTAAAAATATAAAAATAAACGATGAATTCAGGCGGAGTACTAAATTGAAGTCGGTTAAAACTTTGTTTTTAAAGTAAATTATTAAATATGTTGAATTGAACAACGAACTTTGAATAAGGCTATCCGCAGCAGAACCAAGGTAACCGATATAGCCCTCCGAATCGCTAAACTTAAGTGGCAGTGGACGGGGCACATTGCACGTAGAACCGATGGCCATTGGGGCGGAAAGCTGTATATTAAGCTGTTCAGTTTAGCTACTCGTCGTACTAATCTCAAGCTACACTGTCCACTGTCACGGATGTTTACGGCTTATTATATTATTACAAACATCAAGATTGTATTGATCTAAACTCGTCAACTATCCCATTCATAAAAGCCACGATTGCTGACAAGACTTAGTAATTATTAGTTAAGAATAATACAGGGTGAGCAATCCAAATGGGTCAGTATGGCGGTTTTGGAAACCATAACAGATAGCGAAATCTTGGCTTAGGAACCATGACGTTGATTTTAGTAAAAAGAAAAACTGCATTCATATACTTACAAAAATACGTGTACCTACTCGGCCCAGGAATCGAACCTGGACTTTTTGAAAAATTAAATTTCGTTATTTTCCTTTGAATATCGGTTATGTAGCTCTTAAATAGTAAATGTTACTAAGAAACATGATATCTAAAACTAATAAAATGCATTGTTTTTAAACAACGAAATTTAATTTTTCAAAAAGTCCGGGTTCGATTCCTGGGCCGAGTACACGTATTTTTGTAAGTATATGAATGCAGTTTTTCTTTTTACTAAAATCAACGTCATGGTTCCTAAGCCAAGATTTCGCTATCTGTTATGGTTTCCAAAACCGCCATACTGACCCATTTGGATTGCTCACCTGGTATAATAATAAAAAAATCTTTATTTCGGAACACAGGACTCCATAGTTGTTAGTAAATTTACATGAACGACAAAATATTAAAACTAAGTTAGTGAGTAAATTAAAAAATACAAGTGACTAAAATTAAATTAAATACAAAGTAAAATACAATTTTTCAGTTGGGACCGTTTAGAAAGAAAGAAAGAAAGAAAGAAAATACATTTATTCACAAACACACAGGACACACATATTATACAATAAAGTAAACAAGAGAAACATAATATAAAACATATATTTAGGGCTATCCCTTTAATAAGCCCCACCCAATGCTTAAACATTGCGCTATCAAATCATGGCAAACACATTATAAACATATTGTAATCTGTTTTTAGTTAAATTTCACTGTTAATTGATGCATGCTGTGTCCTTCTGTAATTAATAAGGTACTTAGTTTTTTTTTGCGCATATAAGAGTAATATTATGTAATGGTATGCTTATTGCTGAAGGTCCTAATAAATAAATAAATAAATAAATAAATAAAGGTTCTCGAGTGGCACCACGTACGGCGCAGCGTGGACCTGGTAAAGGTCGCTGGAGTCCGCCAGATGCGGGTGGCGCAGGATCGGTCATTGTGGCACTCTTTGGGGGAGGCCTATTTCCAGCAGTGGACGTCTTTCGGCTGATATGATGATGATGATGGTGATGATAAACAACGAACAGAGCCAAGCATACAGCCAAACATCGCTACGAACATTTTCAGAGTCATTCTAACGAACGCTCTAATAGTAAATGCTGATGCTGTGCGGAAGGTGTGGGCGTAGAGGAACGGCGGCGGAACAATAAAAAAATTGCTGGGCTCGGCAAAAATCTCGAAGCAAATTTACTGTCATTTGCTTGCAATTGCAACGCTTGCTAGAATCCTCATTACAAGTGAATGCTCAAGTGTTGTTGCTCCTTAACAGCTTCCATCTTAGTTCGAGTCTACTCCACTGCCCATTATCCCTACAATAAACGTTTCCCATTCAGCTTATCGGCGATACCAATTCTAACCGAGTTATTACTGAAATCGACAAACAAAGAAAACGTTTACGATAAATTTCCCGAGAATATTCAATAACTTCCCGCAAATACCCGGAAAAGAGAATAATTTTAAAGTGATTAAGGACCTTTTCGATCGGGGCTTTTATCCCTTGGGTTGGTTTACACTGCCACCGTTTACACGTTGCAAATTGTAAAATAATTACAGGGGGTGGCTACTGAGTCAGGCCGAGGCTGACCCAATGCGCCGCCGCAGAACTGGACGCAGGCGTGCCGCGCACAACCGGCGCTTGCCGCCCTAACGAGGACCTCTGCGTGGCAGTCACGGGGGTGACTGCCACCATTAGGGAAGAGCTCCTCGAGTTGGAGGGCATGTCAGGTGTCCGGGCACGCCAATGACAATGTTATTCTGGGGGATGAGTATCCAATCTCCTCCCCTATGCGATGGGTGCAGCTGCTGGTGGAGTCACGGAAGTGTGCGCGAGCGTTCCCGTGGCTCCGCCATAAAACAGCGCGCAGAGCACCGTGGGGTTTTAGACGGTAGCCCGGGCGGTTCCCGGGAATCCGTGATACCCGTCCTGGTATATATAAAAAAGTATACATATGTTTGACGTCATGAGAACGTATGTATGCACGCTTGTAGCCTTGTCCTTGTACATAAACACTGTTAATGCACGAAGCTTTTCTCGTGGTCTCGTGTGTTGTTTTGACATTCAATGGCACGCCATTTGTCTCTGCTAAAAATGGATACATCCAGAGGGGGGCTTGATCCCCCTAGCGCCGAAAAGCAACCAAATCTTTCCGGGATAAATCTCACATTAACCTAAAATGTAATTTTAGTAGGGTCAAGCTCCCCCCAAAAGGATTGAAGCCCCCTAAACCAAAATCCTGGATCCGCCACTGGATGGACTTAATGTTGTCGAATTTTGAAATTCACGGCCGTTCTGTTCAGATGGCGAGTTGGCGCTATGGCTTTCCATCCATTTAGGTACCCGAAGTGTTTTCATGTTCCGGTTTTGGCGGCGCGCCACTCCTTTCGGCTTGTTGGAGCGGCAGTGATTGCCCAGTTTCAGATTATCCCGGTTTCAGTTGCACGTAGAACCGATGGCCATTCGCGATGGCATGATTTTGCCATTCGATTGGCATTGCCGATGGCGGAAAGTTTCTCGAGTCCGCTGGACGCGGGTGGCGCAGGAACGGTCATCCAGAAGCCTATCATCCAGAAGTCCAGCAGTGCTGTGGACGTCTTTCGGCTGATATGATAATGATGAGATTTACCCTCTAGTACTCGTATTTTCCTCTTAGGTAAAGTGTTTTACAATATGATGGTAACATTAACACATTATGAACAGCCCAACCTAGGCCGCCGGCAACTCTCTTATCGGTGGTCAGAGCGACGGCGAGAGGAACCTCATGACTATCCGTGCAGTTTCCAGGAGGCGTCTTCTGTATCTGACCCTTGACTCAGCCATCTAGTGAGTCTCTTGAGACATTGGTCGTGATACTTAGCTATTAGACCATTTTCAGAAACGACTATCGGGACGATGATCGTCGAATCAACATCCCACATGGCGGTTACCTCGTGAGCCAGGTCAAGTTACTTGCTGGCTTTGTTCTTCTCGGCTGTCATGAAGTTCTCGTCACGGGGTTCCGATCGATCTGTCAGTTATTCATTTTGTTAATATTATATGTAATGAAGTCGATAGCAGTGTAGCCACCGGACCCGGAGCGGCCATGGCTCGAATGGTGGGAAATTCGCTCGATTAATAGAAATTCAATTTGGTCGGACGCGCGATTAATACGATTGCAGATAACCCCAAAGCCTGTTACATCGTTCAATGTATTCAGAATGTTACATTTTCGTTACACTGTATGTTTTTATACACGGTGAGGGTGAGATTCAGACTACCAACGGGGTCACAGGCTCACAGGTAGGGTTAACGGTCATCAGATATTAAGGTGATTCGGATAGACAGTCAGAATCAGAACGCGAAACAAAATGAAAAAAAAAAAAAATCGTCGATTACCCTTTTATGAAAAATTTCCCATTGTAAGGTAAACACAAATGCGAATGTGATGCGAAGTCATAAACCACGTTTTGCTACTGTAATAAGTTTTTTACGTCGTCGCTATGTTATGCATATATATATATCTAGGCCGATAAGTAACGATGCCGACCAGCTACCACCTTTACGTGACAACTCAGAAATGAACGTGGCATTGTTATAAAATTATTGTCAGAGGCCCTACCCCGAAACGAAATCGAAGTTCGTTCGTGTATATCTCCCTTTCTGTCGCACTTGCTTATTTGAGCGAGAGAGATTTTTTTTATAAAATTGTACGGTACAAGTTCACATCAGAAGCGGACATCCCCAGGATATCGCTTTCATTTTCTCGTCTTTCTGATTACCTACAAAAAGACAGTGACATTAAAGTCGGTATATCCCATGACATACCTATGTCAGCTCGAATCTGGCCTCATGTCCCTAAACCCTAAACACGCGGGATTCTACCAAGCCATCAACTTGACAATTGTCACTTGATAATGACAATAAGTCGTACTAAGTTTATAAGTAAAGGTGGTCACCGGACTTTATCGTTACTTATCCCTAGTAGGTAAAGGTCGCTTTAGTCCGCTGGATGCGGGTGGCGCAGGACTGGTCATTGTGGCACTCTTTGGGGGAGGCCTATGTCCAGCAGTGGACGTCTTTCGGCTGATATGATGATGATGATGATGATGATCCCTAGTAGTGCCCTGAACGAGCCCGAGGTCCTCTTTGGCACTTAATGAAAACACTGTAACAAAAAGTTATGAAAGAGTTGAGAGTATTCCAAGCATACTGTACATCGCTGTAACTGCTTTGTTTGTGTGAGGTGTGCAATAATAGTACATACATTGTAGAAGAGGCTAGAAAGTAAGCAATAGATGGACGAGTTAGTTCGAGGGCCGACGCGTAGCCGCCACAGTCTCCTGGCCGTTGTGGCGGGGAGATGGGACAGTGCCCTAATCAGGCACTGGACCACCCAACACTTAAGTTTAGGTACTAACATAGTTATTTAAGTTAATTTGTAATACTAACACTTTTTTATAACTAAAGGTTTGCCTGAGGAAATTAGCTTGTATGGGCGCTAACTGCTGTACAGCGGCTTCACATACGTTGAAAAAGTGTCATTGATAATTGTTAACTCGGTGCAATACTGATGTTTAGTTTATATTGCTTTTAAGATTCGTTATGTTGTTCTGTGTCTGATACGTATGTGCAATGCGGAAACGGGAAGCATAGCTCTATGTATTTTCATCACACTCTGGTTCGCCAGGTCCATCTAGTTTGCTTAGCAAGTTAGTTGTCTGGAGTCCACTGGACCGGATCGAACTCACTAATGCGGCTCGCCATCGATCGCCACGGGTTTGCAGAACCTTCGCTATTAAGCAAATAAACGACCCTCCGCGGACACTCCGTACCTGGATGTGTCAGAACAGCAAAATTAAAAAAAAGATGATTGTGAAGTCGGTTTACGGACGATCATTTTACGTGATAACGTCATAAGAAAACATTTATGAAAAATTGCATAACACGTATTTACTCATTTATCGTTACGAATACTCCTGTGAAGTTTTAAAAAAAATAGTTGATCTAATCTTATTTCCCCACACAAACTTTGGACCCCATTTCACCCCCTTGGAGAGTACATTTTGAATAATCCTTTCTTAGTGCACCCCTATAAGGTACCTTGCAATGAACCTAAATGCCAAATTTGGAATCACTAGAACCTAGGCTTGTTGATATTTCGTGCGCGCATCCGGCGTTTGGAACGGGACAGTGAGTCACACTTTTTCGTTTTGCGTGTAGAGCAGGCGTTCATCGATTTATAAGACGTTACCACGTCAAAAAAAAGTGCACAATGTTACGAAAATCGACCTAGTTCCATAATAATTCAATTCAATTCAATTCGTTTATTGCATACATGTTGTTGTAATATTACATGGTGTTACATTAAGCTTACGTATCAAACATGCACCCTGCAAGGGCATCGCAATATAATGATTATAACTATAATATTCACAATTCCGGCATAACTCTAATACAATTTTATTATTACGATCTTCATATATATATATTTTTTGGTGTTTGTGTGTGTGTGTGTGTGTGTGTGTGTGTCTGTGTGTGTCTGTGTGTGCGTTTAGTTTATTGTAATTTATCGTCTAGGTATTCGTTAAGGGAGTAATAGGCTTTATTTATTAAAATTTGCTTCAATTTGTTTACGAATATATTGTCTTTTGGTTCACTCTTCATATTTTCGGGTAGTTTATTGTATACTTTTATTGTCATTTTAAGAGGGCCGGTAGAGTGGATTGTTAACTTTGACGGAGGGGCCATTAGGTTATTTTTATATCTAGATGCATATTTCAGTTGAGCATTTTCTCTTTTAGTGTACAGTTCAGGATGTTTTCGTACGAATTTACAATTTTCTATAATGTATAAACACGTAAGGGTAAGTAATCTGTGTTTGATAAAATACTGTTTGCAGCTATCAGTTTGATCGATATTGACTAAAATTCGTATGAGTTTTTTCTGTATTGTGAATACTGCAGGTGCATCGGTACTGTTTCCCCACAGGATTATTCCGTAAGTGAGCCATGCATTAGCGTAAGCATAATAAGTGGAGAGTGCCGTTTTGAAATCCGTTGTTTTTTTTATTTCTCTGAGGGCATAAACGAATTTCGAGAGTTTAGCTTTAATGCTTTTTATGTGTGGTTTCCAGGTTACGTGTTTATCTATTTCTACTCCTAGAAGCGTGAAAGAGTCTACCACCTCCAATTTTATCGTGTTATAGCTGTAGTCCACAGTTAGCGGGTCTTTTTGGTATGGATGGAACGTCATCAATTTGGACTTCTGGTAATTTATTTCAAGGCTGTGATCATTCATCCAGTTTGTGACTTTATTTATTATATTGTTAATTTTTTCGTTTATTTCGTATTTATGTTGACACGAAGTGAGTATCGATATGTCATCTGCAAACAGTATAGATGTATCTTGTATAATTTTTGGGATATCGTTGACATAAATGAGAAATAAGAGGCATCCAATTACGCTGCCTTGAGGAATGGAAGATAAGACGTTTTTTGTTTCCGACTGTACATTCAAAATTTTCCCCGTCTTAAAGTCGTAGTACTCTAGTTCTACAAATTGGTTTCTATTTGTTAAATATGATGCTATCCACTGATGTGCTACCCCGCGAACTCCAATGCCGTAAAGTTTTCTTAATAGAATTGAGTATTGCACCTTATCATAAGCTTTAGATAGATCCAGTAACAGTCCAATAGCATATTTTTTTGAATCTATGATGTTGAGAGCTGATTGTATGTATTTATAAATTGCTAACGTAGTTGACCGGTTTTTACGGAACCCATTTTGCGAATCGTCGAGTATGTCATATTTTTCACAAAAAGCGTAAATACGATCACTCATTGCTTTTTCATATATTTTTGAAGCTGTGGGTAATAGGGCAATCGGGCGATAGTGATTAGGGTCTGTTTTTGTGCCCTTTTTGTGTATCGGTTTTACTATGGCAGTTTTTAAGAGGTCAGGAAACGTGCCTTCGTCGAACGACTGATTAATGAGTGAACAAAATGGGGCAGTAAGTTCGTCTGCACATTGCCGAATCAAAGAAGGTGGAAGATCATCTATGCCGTGGCTGTTTTTGTTTTTTAGATTTTTTATAATTCTGTGTACCTCGTGGTACGTAACAGGGGCAAGAAACATTGTGTTCTCAGTAGGGAATTGTACTATTCGCCCACTTGGTGGATGCGTAGCATTTGTATTTTGGTTTATTTTCCCTATTGATAAAAAGAAGTCATTGAAAATGTTTGAAATTTCTTTTGGATTACAGATCATTTTGTTATTTACTGTTAAATTAATGTTCTTTGGTTCTTTTTTTGTAGATTTATTTGTCCTTTCATTTATTATAGTCCACATTGTTTTTACTTTATTACTAGATTTTTTGATTCTATGAATGTAGGTAAGTTTTTTCGATACAGTGACTGATTTTTTTAATATCTTTTCATATTTTTTGTAGTATTTGTGTAGCACCGAATTATTTGATTTATTTATAAATATTTTTAAAAGTCTTTTATTTTTACACGATCTCCTGAGCCCTACTGTGAGCCAGGTTTTTATCGTACCTGTTTTTACATTAAGTTTTCTTTTTGGGATACATTCACCTAAAGTATTTTTTAACTTTTTGTGAAATGCTGCGTAATTTTCGTTAACGTTTTTATTTGGAATAATAATTTCAAACCAGTTCACTGAACTCAGTGACGCTTTAAATCGTTTAATGTTGGTTTCGTTATACAATCGTGTTTCTTTATTCCATGTTGTTTGTTTTGATGGCATTCCGTGAACTTTTGTATGTAGAATCGTTCCAAGATGATCTGAAAACCCTAATTCTTTAACATTTGTATACAAGTCTGTACTATAGAAATTGGTGAAAATTAAATCTAGACATGTAGATGCAGTTTGTGTTATATGTGTTGGTAGTTTTATGTGTTGTGTAAGTTTATGTTCCGACATGAGATTTAAAAAATTTGTTGTGTTTGTGTCACTATTCAGAATATTTATGTTAAAATCTCCGCCAAGAATAACATAGTGCCTAGTATATCTTTTATTTATGTATTTTAAAATGTTTTCCAACGTACTATAAAATAATCTCAATAAGGCTTGTGTTATGGGTACTAGATGACGATATACTTAATAGATATAAATACTTAAATACATAGAAAACATCCAAGACTCAGAAACAAATATTCATGCTCATCACACAAATATTTGCCCTTACACCGGGATTCGAACACAGGGCCTTCAGCTTCATAAGCAGCGTCACAACCCACTTGGCTAATCGGTTGTCAGAATAAAATCGTAATCCTAAATGCTTGGCCATGGGCGTATATTAAAGGGGAGAGTCCGGAATAAACTGGTGCCCGCTCCTGTATGCTGGGTTACCGACTCTAAATTCCATGATGGGCACTTTTAAAAAACCTGTTAGCCTGGCTGGTCCCACCCTGGAAAACAGACCTAGTTACGTCCATGGACTTAACAAACCATTTAGGCGATGAAAACAAGATTATGCAAATTTTGGCCACTTTAGCATTTGGTGGGGCGAAATCGGCATGCGGTACTTTACAGAGAGCTAAGGTATCTACTGATGTCACCCAGATTTCCTTCTTATATTACTTTTCACTTATACACATTTTCAACTTATAACTCCAGGGGGAGTTTGCGCCGGAATATAAAAACAAATACAACTCGGTCACTTTAAAACGTGACTTCTAATCTATCATCCATTATTTGGCCCTTTCTATAGAACGCTGGAACTAAGGAGGATATTCCAGAATATAACGCCTTTAGGTGTGATAGACGGGCGATAAGTACGCGGACTTACAGCTCGACGACCTTACTCGCATATGCATCCTACTTAAATACGCGTACTTTAAAACAAGTTTGTCGGCAGGCAAACCAGGGAGGCCCTCCCGACAATCAACCCCGGATTGTCAAGGTAGCTAAAGAAGCTAAAGAGGCCGGCACTCCGTCTCCTTACGGGAGCCATAACTGGTCATGCACTATTAAACAAACATCTTTTCACCCTAGGTGTTACAGACAGTCCTCTCTGCCGAGCCTGCATGGAAGAGGAGGAGACAGCCGCCCACGTCATCCTGACGTGCCCTGGGGTGGCAGATTACCGGGCAAAGCACCTCGGAACACCGGGGTCACTACCGGAGGCCGTCGGCAACATAAAGGGTCTGCTAGGCTTCCTGGTGGAACTGGGGTGGCACGAATAATAGTAGTGCCAACCCATACGCAAAATAGGCGCAATTATGACGTCGAGTTGCGGAAACCCAGCCCGCGTACACCTATAACCTATATAACCTAACAAGTTTGTCGACGTTCCAACATGTTTGAATTCTCCCCGTAGCCCGCCTTGCACGTACGTCTGTCACTGCCGCAAATAGCGAGCAGCCATTTTGTTTGTGCTGTCGGCGGGTGCGGATCGCTTGTGGCATTTGATGTTGCGTTGAATGATCGAGACAAGATCACGAATTTTAAATTCGCAATTTTGTAGCTCGTACGTCTATCGCCCACTTCAAGTGGCCTCAAACTTAACCCTTTGAAAAAAAACGCTTATCTGTCCGCCCTTTAAAGGTTATAAATTCTGGAATTATCCACCTGAGTTCCAGCGTTCCATAGAAAGGACCAAATAATGGACTATAAAATATAAACCACGTTTTAAAGTGACAGTGTTGCATTTGTTTTTAACTGCCGGCGCAAACGAGGGGGGTGTTATTAGTATGGACTCGATATTAACATTTAAAAAAATCTCATGTTTATACCCATACTCATTCATTTAATTAATACCAAACGTACCGATTGCAAATATAAATAAATGACAATGTTAGGTCTATCACAACAATATAGTATGTATAACTAGGTACGTCAATTTGGCACTCTTTGGGGGAGGCCTATGTCCAACAGTGGACGTCTTTCGGCTGATATGATGATGATGATGAACTAGGTACGTAACTAAGGCCGCTTGCCTTCAGACCTCTCTAAATGCAGTGCACTAACTGCACTCACACTCACTGATTAGAGTGAGATGGTTTATCATCCCTCCATCTCCATTCCCTCCCCCAGTTAGTGCACTGCATTTAGCCAGGTCTAAAGCCGCCTAAGAAAATCCAGCGCGGTAATGCCGCCAGCCTTATGGGCACCTTGCCACACGGCACTGATTTAGAACCGATTATTTGTAAATATGTAGTTTTGTTATTTTATCTTTTTTAGTTTATAGTCAGGATGTACATAGTTAGGATAGTATTATTTTTTAATTGTTATGTATATTGTTTATTGAATAAAATATGAAATATAAAAAAGAAAATAAGTGAGTATGAGTATGAGTAAAGTTTTCATGTTAATATCGACTCCGTAGTCTTCTTTCGTCTTACCGTGCGATGAAAAATCCGAGCCCTGGTTATTAGTAAGTTTAAAGTTTGTGGACATATCCAGTTATTTACATCCTCGTAAGGTATAAATTTCAACCTGTGACCGCAAGTCTGACTGTGACGCCACGCCGGCTACCCTATAGAGGCGAATTACAAAGACTATAAATTATGCCGCGGTAATAATGTTCGGCTAGGACAGTGGAGCTCTCTGGCCGGCTTGGAATCTAATCCTACTAGTTAATGAATTGTCTATACCAACATTATGAAGAGAAATAGTCTGTGAGGTTGTAAGTTTGTACCTAAGTCTACCTATACCTAAGTGATCACATCAGAAATGAGGCTATCTGCATCAGAACCCCTTCGGCCGCCTACGAAACCAACGCAACGTAACCAGTTACGTACGATGAATTATTTTTCTTGCTACGTAACTAGTTACGTACAAAGATTTCTTATTCCTTGTTGGAAACCTGTTACGGTCGCGAAACACTAGGTAGGTTAGGTTCGTTGGGTATCTTCAGATGCCCGAAATGCAAACAGACCAGAAATAGGAGCCCCGCGGGGCGGGGCTCCGTCGAAACTGCCGTATTACGAAAAGAAAGATCGCAAACCGAAAGAAACTTGAAAATTACTTGACCGAAGCCAGTTACAGATACAGAGAAGTAAAAAAGAAAACTTCTATCAAAATCAGGTTAAGAAACCCCGAATACGTGCAATCATAGCAACCTTTTGTATTTATGGTATTATCTTATTGGCTGAATGACCAAGTTACGTGGTTCTTTTTGTTTACATTTTTTAAAATACCTAAACGTCCAGACTATAGGTATGACGTCAAAGTTATGTCCACATGTTTCGCCCTATTACAATTGAGTAAGCTGCAAAATTGTAAAGATATCTTTGATGTTGATAATACTTATATTTTAGTGCATAATCAGTGGAAGCTGTAGTAATTTAATCTCGCCCCTACCTACTCAGGCGTCTCGGATGATATTTAATGTTGGAATTATTCGTTATGTAGATTTTATCCTGTTAATTAACATCTTTGATAATACAGATTGCCATAAACTCAGCTATGAACGGCCGTAGAATGGTTAGTACTGTTTAGTGGCATAATATATTTTACAGGATAAATTACATTACCTACTGTTTTGGACAGAGTATACCTACAGCGCCATTTTATCGGTGCCTTTTGTTACTAACTCGCGCGACCAAGCAACTCGGTATGTAAGTAAGTTGGTTTTTCAGTTATAATAAAATTCTTTATCAAGTTAATTAATTTCGATTATTCTTTTTTTTTTTGCTAGAAGGTACCTACTTTAATAATTTCATCCGAATTTAAAGGATACAAATTAAACATATTAAGTATTAAACTACAAACATAATTAACAAATGATTTTTGAAGAATAAAAAAATACGCTAGTTAGAGCTACTTATATTACAGGATATTATTGGGTTATCCTTTTCCGGTAATATTTAAGTTAACGTTAAACATAAAACCCTAAAAAAAATTTTTTAATCAACATATTAGTGGCAAACACAATTCATTCTCCTTGTAGTTTTCGAGTAAAATGCCGGTGCCCCTTGGACGGACGGATAGACGGACACGACGAAACTATAAGGGTTCAGTTTTTGCCATTTTTACTACGGAACCCTAAAAAAATTAAGCCATAGAGACTTAGTATGAAAATCATTCTATTCGCTCTATTTTTTTTTGCAACAAAACTAGTTTCCGACCTAATTTGTGTATACAAATGTTGGTGTTATGTCACCTTAACCCTTATTTCCAACAACACTGAGAAAATACAAAAAACGAAGTTCACTAAATTTTTAATAGCTCACCTGCTCCTAACTAATCCCTTCACTCCAAATACAATGCTTATCTATATAACTGTAGGTATCTCCAATAGACACTTATATTCTACCTCCCATTCCACGACCTAAAAGGACGATTTCTGGGGTAAAAAAAATCCAATGTTCTTTCCAGGGTCTCAAATCATCTCCATACCAAATTTCATCTCAATCGGTTCAGAGGTTTAAGCGTGAAAAGTTACTGTCGCATTAAAAATATTAATATGGATAATAACTAATTTAATTTCGCAAAACATTTAACATCCATTAAACGACGATTATTCCGCGTTAATTCGTCTTCGCGTCTCTGCAACTCGAATTAGAGGCAAATTTACATTTTCTATTAATGTAAATTTAGCCCCAATCAATACGCAATTTCCTCGCCCACAGTTTACGCTCAAATATCCTATTACCCTCGATATTTCGATATTTATCTAACTAATCCGTATACCCACAGAGCTAATTTTAAATTGGAGGGGGGATTTGAAAAAGCTTCGAGCTGGATACGAACTAACTAACTACTATAGCGACCTAAGACTTTTGGGCTATGGTCTCCTATAAATTACGCCGTACGCTGCGTCACAATGCTTACTATGGATATGTACTGTTGTGGTCGTCGGCCATTAGAGTGCGACGTTCCGGTGTGCACTACCTAGTGCACACCGGAACGTCATATCGATCGTATTTGAAGCTGCCCAATTGGCGAAGTACGAGTACTCCACCTTACAGAATCCGGCAGCCATAATAATATCATTAGTTGCTCTATAGGTACAGTGGGGGAAATGTATTCATGTAGGTACCCTTTTATGCCTTATTGTCATAGTAAGAAGAGCGAAAAAGGTACATGAATACATTTCCCTTACTGTACGTGGTGTGTGTTCCGAAGTGAATTAAGATTGCCAGAGTTCCAAGGATAGTGGGTTGAGAGTTTGCGAATGCTACTTAACATATTCTCAAGTCAATAAATCGGCAACGTGCTTGTAGTCTGGAATCTTGCGAGTCCAGAAGAACCTCAATCTTCTGGAGCCGCGAGAGTCCAGACTATGGTGTCTGCTTATACCAACAGGCCAGTCGTATGCCACCGTCTTAACACCAGGAAACTCCATCAGGCGTCTGGTTGGCAAAATTAGAAGACTCACTCTCCTCAGCAGTACCTGAGGGAACGATCAAGAAGAGACACAAAGAGTTATACAGACAAACCGCTAAAACGGTTTTTAGGTAAATGTGTTAGATTGAGTTTCTATTGATTATTATTATAATGATTCGACGATCATTGTCCCTATAAGTCGTTGCGGCGAACGGTTTGATAGCGAAAAATGTCCTTAAAGGTGCTCTTACACGGGCAATATTTTGAGCAATTATTGCCCGTCAACAGTACGGTTGTCTCACTTTTACTTACAGGCCAGAGAAGGACGCGTGTACTGTTGATGGGCAATAATTGGTCAAAATATTTCCCGTGTAAAAGCACTTTAAGAGACTCTCGCTAGATGGCTCGGTCAAGGGTCACATAGAGAAGGCGGTACTCCTGGACACTGCGCGGATAGTTTAGGCCCCGCCCCGCTGCCGTCGGCATCCTAGGTTAGGTTTTTATAATGATTTTATTTTCTGTATGTATCGTTTTAGATTTTATTTACTTTTTATATTATTATTGTGAAAACCTAACGTAAGACAAAAATTTAATAAAGGAGAAAATAATACGGAACCACATAATGCATAGTTCACTTCTGCCTTATGTTGCAATGTGCCCAGAGGCACTATGTAAGTTCGTAAAGTCAATCTTAATGGCCGAGCGCACGCTTAGAGAATCACTAATTAATTCGATCCAATCTACATACATTCGATCTCATCTAGTTATCTCGAAAAACAAATACATTGCCATCGTTTACAAGTTAGTGACATGAAAATACGCAGTTAATTACCACACAATTACCACATATATAATATATTCATATTATAGTCTCCGGCCGGTTACATTACTAGGTAAACCTAAAGTTTGGAGATGTAAAGAGTCTCCAGAAACAAAAAGGAAAATGACAGTTAAAATATTGGTGAGAGAATTACCTAGACCTACCTACCTATAGATATAACATTTCTGCACCGTCCTTGTTTAACGGACTTGTTAGGACGGCATCGAAACATAGTGATGCAAGGCAACGAAACTTACCCGTGGAGCCTCACCCTTATCAGGTTAAATCATGTCGCAAAAGACATCTACGTTTTTTTCATCACATTTGCTCGTCAATGGCGTTATTACTTGCGAGCGTACAGAGCAGTTATAGCCGTTTTAAAATATAGAACCCTCTGATTTACTTAAGCAAATCTGGTTGCTCTGTGATTGGTAGAAAAAAAATCTAGTTGGCCTAGCCGCCCCGCCCCGCAAGAATACTGATCTGTGATTGGTTTAAATATTGAAGCTGCGCGCTCCACTAGCACTGATCTGGAAGTGAAGTTGTCAATTTTTGATTGGTGCGGCTGTATGAAACTTAGATTTTTCTGTCTTTTGTAGTTATTTATTTCCTAGCAAATGTGATGAAAAACATTGTGTATAACACGGGCGTAAGAATATTGCAAACTCGAGTCATCAAAAGCCCTCCGCCTTCGGCGTCGGACTCTCGTTAGCAATATTCCACTTACGCCCCTCGTTAAACAATGTACTATAATGTTTAAACGTCGGTGTTTTTTTATATATAAAGGATGTGCACAGTAATAGGAATAAAACAAATAAACAGTAGATTATGAAGCTAATTAACTAGTCACTATTTCGAAGTGGTTAAATTAAAAATGTTTATTTTAAATGTCTATTTAGAAATAATTTAAATACAATTTATCTCGATAACGTCGAAAGAGTCGTCTTTTAAATCCTTCGCTCCTTTTACAGGTAGCTGCCGGTACCGGTACCTACTTTAAAAGGTATTCTAAGCATCGATCCTTTACAACGCCTCCAAGAAACCCGTTTTCAATTTCCTCAGTTTAAAGCTGATTGCTAATTGAAACGAAAATAATTTCTTTGATCGGCAAACCACCCGGGGCTCTGTGTTCGTTGTGTTGGCAGAAACTTAATAAAATAGAGTGAAAATAGCACTTATTTCTGAGCGAAAATAATAACATTAACGTATTACACAGAATATGCAAATTATAAAAAACCAAGTGCGAGTTCAACTCGCGTGGTGACTCAAACTTCTTATAGGTTTTCCTGTAATCTTTAGGCAAGAAACTATTTTCCATATTTTTTTCAGAATTTTAAGCCTAGTAGTTAGGGTCAAAATTTGTATTTTTCCTAGATTACCTACTTAAAATCTCTTTTTGATAAAATTATAAAAAAAAAAAACTGAGATGCTTACAACAACCCCTTTCATTTGATATATACTGCTGAACACACAAGCTGAAGGCCTTGGGTTCGAATCCCGGTAAGGGCAAATATTTGTGTAGTGAGCATGAATATTTGTTTCTGAGTCTTAGATGTTTTCTATGTATTTAAGTATTTATATCTATTATATATATCGTTATCTAGTACCTATAACACAAGCCTTATTTAGCTTACTATAGGCCAAGTTCGATTTGTATAACAATGTGCCCTAATATTTATTTATATTTATTTATTTATTTACAAACAATTTTAGGCATGATTTCATTTGCCAAATTATTATGTGGCAAATAAACTCTTCACAAATAATTATACACAACCCAATGTTTGGCAAGTGAAAACACTGACTCGTTTATCAACTGGTACTTTGACCAAATTTCATGTAGTCAAATGTTTTAATTGGAAAAAGATATTTTTAATACAATTGCTCAAAAAGTGCTAACTACTTTACGTAGCTGATTAGCGTGCGGATAGTTGGTTTTCGCGCACTAGTGCTTTACACTTTTCCTTGTACAAATTGTACCATTAATTATTATGTCAATAAAAAATAAATAAGATAGAACTGTATTAATCTTCAATTTTTTCAACTGTATTACAATGATGTTACAGAATTTATAATATAACAGTTTCGAAACTTGTTGTTTTTCTTATTTTTTCGCAACTGTATTAAAAAACGTTGTTCGATACACGTGCGGAAATGTCATTCTTCACTCGTCCCAAGTCTTTACGGCTCGTGGCAAGATATCTCGGTACTCGTGACGTAATGACATACTTTCCGCACTAGCATCGAAATGTACTATTACGCAAAATAAGAAGGCAAATTATTTGCATGCAACCAAGCATGATTTTTTTAAGGTACACAAAAAAAAACCTAACACATACATATACATAAAAAAACACCAGAAGACTACCTTCTGAAACTAACAACATTAGAGTCGGTTTTGCTCTAGAAGGTTTCGCTCACTCGCCTAAAGACCAAATGCCTGAATGTTATTTTCCGTGATAATATTTTTGTCTTTATACTTTTTGACATAAAAAAAAATAGTTACAGAGATGAGAATGTTGAGATGTATGTGTGGCGTGACGAGAATGGATCGAATAAGGAATAAGTATATAAGAGGAAGCCTGAAAGTAGCACCCATAACTGAAAAGCTGAGAGCGAATCGCCTACGGTGGTATGGACATGTTATGCGGAGGGATGATAGTAATGTTGCTAGAAGGGCATTAAGTATGAATGTTGAGGGTTGCAAGAGAAGAGGTAGACCAAGAAAAAGGTGGATGGACTGCGTGAAAGACGATATGAATAGGAAGGAAGTGTGTGATGAGCTGACGGGCGATAGAGAGGTATGGAAGAAAAAAACATGCTGCGCCGACCCCAAGTAAATGGGATAAGGACAAGCGAATGATGATGACTTTTTAACATAACAATTCATTTGACTAAACGTTTACTGTCTAAACATTGTCTGCTTTAATAAAGTATTTAATATAATTTACTTTAAAAACAAAGTTTTGACCGACTTCAAATCACTAGCCGAATTGCTTCAAGTTTGCTTATAGGTAAAATTTGAAGAGTTCCCTCGATTTCTGCAGGATTTCTCCATCATCAGAACTGGATTTTGGTAACAACGGGACCAATGTGCAAGGATATGCTTCCAAACAAAGAATGAATTTTTCAAATCGGTTCATAAATTACCGAGTTATCGCGTAACAAACACACAAAAATAATACAGTCGAATTGAGAACGTCCTCCTCTTTTGAAATCGGTTAAAAATACCAAATGCCTGGACGTTATTTTCCGTGGTAATATTAATGCTAAATGAAAATGTGCCTACTAAAATTATTCCAAAGATTGCATTACCAAACACAACGGTTGCCAAGATTTGTTTATGTAATGAAATTTTACCAAAATAACTTTGGCAAAACGGCAGGATCCCCCTTGCCCCAGTACCATAGATCTATCTAGGTCAACAAGTTAAAGTGTAATATGTAGACGTGACATTTGTTAACAAGTTTCTGCTGCCTCTGAGATTAAAATCAGATGCCACGACCTCCTTCAAAGACAAATAAGAACATTTTAAACTAGACAGTGACACGGCCTTTGAGATAGACTAATTACGTTTTAGTTCAAGTTTGAGTATAGTTGGGCGGGCCTGTCTTTCAGTGCCAAGATAACCCTTAAGCCCCTACATACAATTTTTACTAAATATTATTTAGCTTGTATTGTTCGTAAATAGGTATATGTAAGTTCTTTGAAATTTGCAAACTATTTTTGAGAGCATTGTTGGCTGTTTTTCATACTGATGTAAGGTAAGTAAGTTGAGCCCAGAGTCTAACAACTAGGTAGGTATTATACATGTGACTCAGGAGACGTGAGCAGGATCAACTCTATGGATTCAGTAGATTATAAGCGAATCATTCGTACCAGCATTGGTAAGATTTAAGTTCGTTTTTAGGGTTCCGTACCTCAAAAGGAAAAAACGGAACCCTTATAGGACCACTCGTGCGTCTGTCTGTCACAGCCGATTTGCTCCGAAACGACTGAACCGATTGAGTTGAGGTAAACATATGTAAATTGGTGACCCAAAGGTGGATGCATAAGATAAATTAATGAATTCTGAACAAGGGATGGGGAATAATGAATTCTGTTTGGGGGGTAAACTGGAAAATTAAAAAAAAGGTTTCGCAAACTGTATTGTGTGACATATCAAATAAAAGGGGTTGTTGTTAGCATCTCAGTATTTTTTTTAATTTAAGCAAAAACAGATTTGAAGTAATTTAGGATAAAAGAAAACAATTGACCATTCCCCCCTTATCTCCGAAACTAGTAGGCTTCAAAATTCTGAAAAAAATATGGACTATAGTTCCTTGCCTGAAGCTTACAGGAAAACCTATAAGAAGTTTGAGTATTCAAAGTAACGGGAAAATTCTCAATGTTTTTGTTCATTTTGTATGGAGCGCCTGATGCTTAGAGCATAGCGATTTTACGGAACCCTCACCACGCGAGTTGAACTCGCACTTGTCCGGTTTTTTTTTTAGTTTTGTAGGGTGACCATGATTTGAGAATGAAACTTTCACTTAACAAAATGTGAAAAAATAACGGTGTTTAATTTTAATTACGATGGTGAACGATTAAACTTAAATTAACATTTACTGTATGTGTAGGGCTCACGTCTCCTGGAATGGTTTTGATGTCAACTCAATATCTTTACGCGTTCCCGAGATAAACAGTCTTGACAGACAGACAGACGAACAACAAAGTGATCCTATAAGGCTTCTGTTTTTTTTCCTTTTGGGGTACGGAACCCTAAAATGAAACAATAATAATAGTAATTACCCGCGACTTTTTGCAGCGATTCAAACGTGCGTTTCACGCACGCACGTAATCACTTGTATCGATACTATGACGCGTTTGTAGCGCTGAAAAATATCGCCGCGTGTAACCGCTCAAAAAGTCACTTTCTCATTTATAATAGTATAGTATAGTTGAAACTATTTAAAATCACGATTTCCACTTGAGAGATTATCTGCGATGAATGGCATTGTTGTATTTTGTTAAACCCAACCACTAATGACCTGTACAAAATGAAATGCACTAATAGCAAAAGATGTAATATGAATTACAACTTAACCGTCTTATGATTAAGGTTCAAATTCGAATATCTAGGACACAAAAAAAACTTACAAAAATCATCACACCCTTTAACTAACATAAACAAATTCCCTGGGAGACCACGGCTCTTAAAATTGAAGAAATACTGTTGTTATTCATCTGTTGTTATTTATGGTATTTATTTCGCACAGGTAATTAGCGGTTGGCTTTACAAAGGATAACAATGCCATTCATCGCAGATAATCTCTGAAGTGGAAATCTTGATTTCAAATAGTTTCAACTATATGTACAGTAAGGGAAATGTATTCACGTACCACCGTAGAACCCTATGGCAATAAGGTGACATATCACTCGAGTTTGAGTGACCGCGGCCTGTCAATTGCGACAGGGTTCTACGGTGGTACGTGAATACATTTCCCTTACTGTATCTAGTAAATAAATAAAGCCTGCTCCACACATATTTTAGTGGCGCATCAGCCGCTGGCAACACCACTACATGCACAAGACATCCTGGTCTGCTCCAGACAGGTGCATTTGCAGTGATATTACATTGCAGGGAAGTGCGCTGCCGTGTTGCTGGCTTTGTCTTCATATTGTAACATAACATTACCTGGCTTATTGTGTTACCTTCATTTCTAGTTGCGATGAAAATTTTGTGTAGAATATTGTATTCCATGAATCGTGCATAATGGTATGTATTTTTGCCCGACTACGGTAGATATATATAATACTAGCTTCCGCCCGCGACTTGGTCTGCGTGGACCTGGGATAAAAACTATCCTATATTTTAATCCAGGCTATAAATTATCTTCTTGCAAAATTTCATCCTTATCGGTTGAGTCGTTTAAGTGTGATTGAGTAACAAACATCCAAACATCTAAACTTTCGCATTTATAATATTAGTAGGATATTAGTAGGATAGTAGGAAGTAGGATAGTAGGATTAGTAGGATAGTAGAATTAGTAGGATAGTAGGATTAGTAGGATAGTAGGAGTAGTAGGATTAGTAGGATAGTAGGATTAGTAGGATTATAATATAAAACAGAGCCGTTGAGTAATAAACATCAAAACATCTAAACTTTCGCATTTATAATATTAGTAGGATATTAGTAGGATAGTAGGAAGTAGGATAGTAGGATTAGTAGGATAGTAGGATTAGTAGGATTATAATATACGGCAGAGCCGAGGAAGGGATAATATGATATGATTTTAGCAGTCTTATGTTTGCATTTATATTTACGTGTGATAGACCGAAGCGTGTAAGATACAGAAAACGATTTTAATGAGTGAGATATCAATTGGTTTGAAATTATGCTCGGGATGACATAGGATATCTTTTGTATTAAAAAAAAAAAACGTTTTCCGTAGTCAGCAACAGTTTTTGAACTTGTATTGTTACAAGCCTTTATTTAACCTACACTGTTCTTATGTAAATTCTACTATAATATTATAAATGCAAAAGTTTGGATGTTTAGATCTTATATGAAATGAAATATTTAACAAAAAAATCCTATTAATTGAACCAACGCTCTCAAAGTCGGGCGGTCTAACGGTACAATGTACGATGTCTATACCTCACTCGTATCGCTCCAAGTAAAGCTGAAGCGATATTGAAAACACCAGTTAATCAAGAGGATAAGGGCACGGCTACACGTCACGATTAGACTTTATCGCACGTGTGGCCTGCCCTTATTGCACTCTGCACTGCGTGTAGGGTGTTCACCCGGTTTTCAGGATAAGTCTCACAACGGTTACACCAATGGCTAAATAATAATATAATTTTTATTCTCTAAATGTTTTTTTTTCTTTTCCATGAAATGATGTAAATGTATTAATTTAGTTTGTTTTGTTTAAGGATTTTATAGTGTAATTATTACTTTATGCATACCAGTCATGGTTAAGCATGGAAAGTTACCTGTTATTTTGTTTGTAACACCTGTTTGGTAATGTTTAACGCAAATAAATATTATGATTATGATTAGACGGTCTTTTTTTGTAATTAGTTTTAAATTTTTCGTTTAGTTTTCAGCTTATTTTTAATAACAATCTGTATCTGGTAATGTTTAATGCAAATAAACTATTGCCTGATATTAAAAAAAAATTAAAAAAAAAATATGATTATGATTACGGTAATACCGGGCAAAACACCGGGGTCACTGCTGGAGGCCGTCAGCAACATAAAGAGTCTGCTGAGCTTCCTGGTGGAACTGGGTTCGCATAAATAATAGCAGTGCTAATAACCCATACGCAAAATAGGCGCAAGTATGACGTCGAGGTGCGGAAACCCAGCCCGCGTACACCTATAGGTCCCTACCCTCACGCCATGCCCTATTAAGGGTTAGCAAAATTGTATGCCATCATCATCATCATCATCATATCAGCCGAAAGACATCCACCGCTGGACATAGGCCTCCCCCAAATAGTGCCAAATTGACCGGTCCTGCGCCACCCGCATCCAGCGGACTCCCGCGACCTTTACCAGGTCATCAGTCCACCTCGTGGGGGGCCTACCCACGCCGCGCCTTCCGGTACGTGGTCGCCACTCGAGAACCTTTCCGCCCCAACGGCCATCGGTTCCACGTGCGAAATTATATGTAACTACACATTTTTTTTAATACACCTCTACCCCATCAAACAGAAGCTGCGTAGCTAAGAATCATCTCGTCAGGACTTAGATTTAAGAGTCCCCGGCAAGCTCGGCCAAATTTCACCGTCTTATACAAACGGAGTTTCTTCTCATTTTAAAACAACGTGTTGGAATATAACGAAACTTAGCATATACAATGACATGAGGTATATCTAGGTCTGTAATTAGTTTATATGGCTCCAGTTTATAAAACAAACGAAATACAGCAAAAACAATTGTTGTATAAAAAACATAAATACGCTGTATTTTATTACTATAGTATCTGAAGCTACATAAACTAAATACAGACCTGGATCTTACTTCACTTTTTAAGTACAAAGTTTCAGAGCAAACTAGCTAGTCGTTTTAAAATGAGAGCGCAACTACGTTTGCATGGAGAACCGAGCTTGCCGGGGACTCTTAAGAAATCTGAAATCAGACATTATACGCAAGTACACAAACACACGTATTAAACGTAATTCTTAACCCATTTTTTTGTCGGGAATTAAAAATGGATTTTTAAATGCGAAAAGGCGAAGCTGAGGCCCTCTATGAAACGGGACATTCCCTTTAACAATACATAATGCTTGTCACCCTATTCGCGTGCGCACGGGCTATTTGTTGTACTGCATCACTCCTCGGGTAAAAGCCGAGTGGAGTCATGGCTTAGAGTCATTTACAATCTAGACAAAAGCGGGGGTATTCGACTTACCGGATTTAGTTGGAGCCGGATTTGGATGTTTTGCACATTCGTTCTGAAACGTGATGGGTTTAGAGTATTATTTTAATATAAAAGTCACAGGTATAGTATAAAAAACCGGCCAAGAGCGTGTCGTACAGTAACGGGCTAATCGTTAAGCCATTTAGGTGTCAACTAATTTTGGTTTTTAATAGTTAAGCTATGAAAGTCCAGTAAAAGTTGAGCTCTAAAATGACTCAACGATTAAAGTCCGTGACGGTACCACGCACAACGAAGGTCGAAGGTTTTATTGAAAAGGTCGTATCGTAACAGAAATCTTACGGCACTTACGTCCTTTTCTATACAGAAGGCAGTTTTTCAGCGATATCTCGAAAATCTTTGAACCGATTTTATTCAAAACAATTTTCAGTGAAGGAATTTAATAGCACCGTTCAAAAATTAGACGGGGGGGGGGGGGCAATTTTTTGTGGCTTTTTAGTCATTTAATCAAAAAAAATTGCTGAACTTACGATGATATTTTTTTGCTTTACAGTTTTATGTATGAAGTGCACCCCTAATTTTTTTTTATATAATCGTTACACAATTCTCGTACCTTTACTTAGGCCACTCGGCATTTTTACACGAGTCAACAGAAATAATTAAACAGACTTAATAAGAAACGAAGTGTAAGTCAGAGGTGCGCCGGCTCAACGTCGTTGATGTCTTTTGTATCGGAGTCAACGCAACTTCTAATTGGTCAAATTCATTATAGTTCAGTAAAGGCGCCACGTGATTGGTCAAATTTATTTTTGTTGTCTAAAGCGTTGTTTTAAAATTATTATAGTTGAGTTGGGAGCTCCATAGAAAAAAGGCTATGGAACCCTAAAAGGAGCTATTGGGTATCTCGTTCCAGATAACAATAAAAATTTAACGGACATATCGTCTACGTTTCTTCGTTTATCTAGAATATTAAAGGGAAATATTGAACTAGTTTTACTTATTTTGATCATAAAGTGCATTTCAAACATAACGATACTAGGTAATGTTTTTGCGTTTCAAAATGGTTTTCCTTAAAATCGCATATCGATTTACGCAGGATTTATCTAATCCTCCTAAAAAATGTAATTCCTCGTAGCAAATTTACCATTCGCGTTTTTCCTCGTGTTGGGAAATGTGCATTTGTAATATCGTACGCTTAATAAATCTCACTTTCCAACTCAAACGACTGCCCAACGAAAAGGTGTGTAATGTTTTCAGGGGACCAATTTTCAGGCAGATCGAGATGACGTCTAATAGAAAAAACCGGACAAGTGCGAGTTCAACTCGCGTGGTGAGGGTTCCGTAAAATTGCTATGCTCTAAGCATCAGGCGCTGCTCCATGCAAAATACACAAAAATATTGAGAATTTTCCCGTTACTTTGAATACTCAAACTTCTTATAGGTTTTCCTGTAATCTTTAGGCAAGGAACTATTTTCCATATTTATTTCAGAATTTTAAGTCTTGTCGTGTGATATTCTTCAATTAAAAAAGCTAGTTTCATCTTTTTTTGTACATGAAGTAGATTACAGTATTTAAATAGTCGGTTACATAACGCTCTTTAATATTTTTGGTACCTACAATAGTTTTTATGGTTCCGTACCTCAAAAGGAAACAAACGGAACCCTTATAGGATCACTCGTGCGTCTTTCTGTCCGTCTGTCACAGCCGATTTGCTCCGAAACTACTGGACCGATTGAGTTGAAATTTGGTACACATAATTATGTAAATTGATGACCCAAAGAGGGACGCTTAAAGTAAATTAATGAATTCTGAACAAGGAGGCCACTTTTGGGGGGCAAACTGGAAAATTAAAAAAAAAGTTTCGCAAACTGTGTTGTGTGACATATCAAATGCAAGGGGTCGTTGTAAGCATCGCAGATATTTTTTTTTATAATTTTAGCAAAAACAGATTTGAGGTAATTTAGGAAAAAATACGAAAATTGACCATTCCCCCCTTATCTCCGAAACTACTAGGCTAAAATTCTGAAAAAAATATGGAAAATAGTTCCTTGCCTAAAGATTACAGGAAAACCGTTACTTTGAATACCTACTCAAACAAAGAAGTTTGAGTATTCAAAGTAACGGGAAAATTCTCAATATTTTACGGAACCCTCACCACGCGAGTTGAACTCGCACTTGTCCGGTTTTTAGTATTTCTAATTTGTAGGTTGTATATTTAGTAGTCTAGTAGTCTTTGATCAAAACTTCCAAGTGAGAACAGTTTTATGCTCGCCTTTTTAAGTCAGTTCTTAATCGAGCAAACACTTATATATATTGTATGTTTTAAATCGCCATAATTATGGATTATACTCAGAGTTGGGCAAAATACTGGTTTGGTTAGGTTAGGTTGGGATAGGGAAAATGTTTTTTTAAATTAAATTGTCTACAATTTAGTGTTAATTAGTGCAAACAAGAATATAGCACTTTTAATATCTGACTTATTTTACAAGAAAAAGCGAATTCTAATGTGTAACCAAAATTTCGATATTAATATCGAAATCCCGGAAATCCCGGTATTGAGGTCCAATATCGGATTTCAATACCAATATTGAGAATCATCCTATATTGAATGCCCTAAGGGCGACATTCGCAACTGCAGAATAGGTAAGTATTGAAGTAATTTGTAGAATCGAGCGTGTACGATATGCTCGATCGAGCTCAAATTCATGCAGCAAGTAGTCTGATTAATTCTAATTTATGTTTGTGTGATAGTTAATTGCAGAATTAACATATCCTCAAGGCATTAGAAGTTAAGTCAGTTTACTCGAACTAGCATGCATAAAAATTGTAGATCTATATATATATATATATATATATATATATATATATATATATATATATATATATATATATATATATATATATATAAATATATATATATATATATTTTTTTTATAAATAAATAAATATTAGGGGACATTCTTACACAAATCGAACTAGGCCTATAGTAAGCTCAATAAGGCTTGTGTTATAGGTACTAGACGACGCTATATATAATAGATATAAATACTTAAATACATAGAAAACATCCAAGACTCGGAAACAAATATACCACAGACAGATACACAGACACGTTAAACTTATAACACCCCTCTCTTTGCGTCGGGGGTTAATGACGTTGATTACTGGAACATAGATTAGTACAAACTACCTACTTAACCTCTTAATAAATCTTAACTTTAATACTATGACATAGTCTGTTCCAAACGCATAGTGTCTCTGAGATGATTTGCTTTCATTAATATCCTATCGTTTTATTGCTTTGACATCTAATAAATACTTTAATAAAAAGTATTTTTTATACTCTTCGACTTTACTGTTTGAATTAAGACTTCGTACACTAAACTAAAACCACATACTTTTTTTATAAGGAGCTCCCAACTCAACTATAATAATTATAAGACAACGCTTTAGACAACTAAAATAACTTCAACCAATCACGTGGCGCCTTTACTGAACTATAATGAATTTAACCAATAGGACGTCGCGTTGATTCCAATACAAAAGACATCATCGACGCGGCGCACCTCTGACTTGCACTTCGTTTCAGCAGGGCTTAGATATTTTTCACTAGATACCAAGTCAATTTAATTATTTCTGTTGACTCGTATAAAAAGTATTGTATACAATAGTTACACAATTAGCACTTAAATTCTCGTTCCTTACTTAGGCCACTCGGCAAGCCTCGTGGCCTAAACACGGTACTCGACTTTAAGAGCACTTGTGTAACGATTATATAAAATACTGTTTGCGGCGGCATCCAAATTGAAGTGTTCGTTCAACAAAGAATAATTTATATAAAAATGTGTCGTATTAATTTGTCACAGAGTATTCTGCAATAATTTTCCCTGTGAAATAACATCTTTATACGTTACCTGATTCCACAAACAGTCCCACAAGGCAAATCTACGATCCAGTCCAATTTATACTATAGACAGGTTCTAATAAGGTTGGAATTCGCTTTGGAAATAAGTGGATATAAATATTTTATGTTTATATTTGCAATGGAACAATAAATCATGCGGAGCATTATTAATAATGTCTCTCTTATCGTTGATTTCACACGAAAATGGTAAAGTTAAATTATTGCGGGAGACACGGAGAGCATACAGTTTCTTACTTACTATTTGTATTTGCAAAAATAAACTATTTGTATTTGCAAAAATAAACTAACTTTTAACTTTAAAATAAAAATAACTTTATTGAGTAAAGTATTGGTTACACTGCTGCTTACGAGTACATGATCTTAATTATAATCTAAGTAGGTACATTTTATATTCTGACAACAAAGCACCCAGCCGACCAACAGTAGACCCTATGTCCTTGCCATAAGGTTCACCAAATGGTCAGCACAGGTACATCGTTATCAACAGAATACTAAATACTAACTGTTTTCTAATGAGAGTAAACGTCTTCTGCTCCCCGTACTAGTATTAAACTGTATCACGGTGGAAACAGGATTCACCAAACTATTTGTATTTGTTACACAGTATAGCAAGGTACAGATTAAAAGGTCCACTGCCTAAGTAGTTGTGCTTCAGATAGATTTTTAGGGTTCCGTACCTCGAAAGGAAAAAAAACCGGTCAAGTGCGAGTCTGACTCGCACACCGAGGGTTCCGTACGAAATATCATACAACACACCCGTCTTGCCCCACCCATAAATTTTGGAAAAGTCTTAACAACGCATAGTGTAGAAGTCATGAGTACCTTACCTACAGCGTCATTTATCGGTGCATTTTGTTACTAACTTGCGCGACCAAGGAACACGGTATGTACAGTAAGGGAAATGTATTCACGTACCACCGCAGAACCCTGTCGCAATTGACAGGCCGCCGTCACTCAAACTCGAGTGGTATGTCACCTTATTGCGATAGGGTTCTACGGTGGTACGTTAATACATTTCCCTTACTGTATGTTGGTTTTTCAGCGATAATTCTTTATCAAGTGAATTAAGTTCGAAAACTCTTTTTTTATTTGCTAGAATTTGCACTTTCATACGAATTTGAAGGAAAAAATAAATAAACACAGAAGTATTTAATTACAAACAAAATTAACATATGATTTTAAAAGAATAAAAAAAAATACGCTAGATAGAGGTCTTGTTATACTTTTCCGGTAATATTAATCATATATATTATTTTCAAATTTTTGGCTTGGTTAACTTCGGAGATAAGGGGGGGGTGGTATTTTTTTAAACATAATTCTTTATAAATCAAAATTTTACCATTGTAGAACGAAGAAAGTTTTTACTACATATGGTTGAATTAAACTTTAATATAATTTTAAATTGATACAATTTTGTTCTCAAGAATGAGGATTAAAATATATTACTTTTTAAACGTTTCTGAACTATGTAAGAAAAATCTCAACAAATCATAGAGTTAACGCTCCGTTATCGTGACGAGACTTTCCGCGGCGCATAACGGCATAAATCTGCCGAACGAGGGAGTCGCACAATTCACGGCTAATGAGATTGTTCCTGCTACTGTACCCGATTTAAGGGTAACCACGCTTTGAGGTGATTGGGGACCGTTCCTCCTTTAATCTCCGCGCTGATCGCAACTTGTATGCTTCAGAGTCCCCAGTACATTGACCGAGTTGATTCACACGACTACTGACAAGTAAACGTCAAATACTTTTTTTATTATTATTAATTTTGTTTTATTAAGGTAACCGTCCGAGTAAAAGCGAAAAAGTCGTTCTTGGGAAATTGTATAAAATTCTACAATAAAATTCCAAAACACATTACCGAACTTTACTGACTCTAAATTCAAATCTGTCGTAAAACGGACACTCATTTCAAAAGCATATTATAAGATAAACGACTACATCATGGATAGGGATATTTGGCAGCGATAAAATCCTGCACTAGAAACCTGTCGTAAAATAAATAGGCTTTCTACTGTAGCAATGTAATTTTAAAATTTTATAATACTCTGATACTGATATGATATATTGTATACTGTTTTGAAAAAATGACACCTCGCCGAGTTTATTACGCCGGTTCTTCTCGAGGCAGAGGTTTACTTTCCGAACCGGCGGTAGTTTATCGACATTCATAGGTGCATGTAATATGCCTAAATTGAAGAATAAATCACTTTGACTTTGACTTTGACTTTGAGTGCTCGACGCTGTACTAGTATATGGCATGGGCACTCTATGTCAAAGTGACATAGCTTAAATTCGAATGAAGCAAAATCCTCTCAGTTCGAATTTAACCCATATTGCTTTGACATAGAGTGCCCTGCCCGTGTCATATACTGGTACAGCGTCGAGCACTCGGACGGTTACCTTACCACTACTTCACTAAGATCACAGATGCAGTGTATAGTGCTAGCCACCCTTTGCTTTTTTTGTAAAGTCAAAGTCAAAAGTCAAAGTTAAAGTGATTTATTCTTCAATTTAGACATATTACATGCACCTGTGAATGTCGATAAACTACCACCGGTTCGGAAAGTAAACCTCTGCCTCGAGAAGAACCGGCGTAAAAAACTCGGCGAGGTGTCATTTTTTCAAAACAGTACCTTGGTACGGTAGAAAGCCTATTTATTTTGCGATAGATTTCTAGTGCAGGATTTTATCGCTGCCAAATATCCCTATCCATGATGTAATCGTTTATCTTATAATATGCTTTTGAAATAAGTGTCTGTTTTACGACAGATTTGAATTTAGAGACAGTAAGTTCGCTAATGTGTTAGTTAGTTAGTTAGTTTTACTGGGCATTTTCCGCAAGTCGACATCCAAATGTGCCTATTTTGCGTGAAACGGCAGGGTGGCGCTACTCTAACCACCCCAGCTCCTCTAAAAAGTTTAAGAGTGCCTTGGTATTACAGACTGCGTTCCATAGTGTGTCCGGAGACCCTAGGTGCTTTTTGCTGTATACTTCTACCTGCTTACAGTCCAGTAGAATGTCGCTAATGTGTTTAATCACACCGTTTCACTTTAGCATTCGTTGTTACTACAGGCGACATGTTTCGAACCCTTCAAAATTATCGCGGCCGCGCAGCGTTGCGTTTGCGTTGCGCACATAGTAGGTAGTCACCGCCATTTTGTCCCATTCATGGTCGCCCTCGCAAAAGCCCCGCCTCCACTAACCAATTGGAAATACATTCTCGTAACGTCGCGTGAGATCTGCGGAGCGATAGCTTTAATGGACGACCGGGGATTGTCTTACCGAACTTACCGACCTACCCGCTATACCGGGAGCTAAAATAAACTTTATGCATCATTTGAAATCCAACAAATAATTAACAAATATCGGGTACTTATGGAAATTTTCCGGATGCGGGTGGCGCAGGACCGGTCAATTGGTAACTCTCTGGGGGAGGCCTATGTCCAGCAGTGGACGTTTTTCGGCTGATATGATGATGATGATGATAATGGAACAATTCAGCTGTCATTTTCCCAAGCAAAAATGGCATTTCCATCTCCCTCACGTAAAGTTACGCGATCGACTTACTGGTTCATGATTGGATTTGTTTATTTCCCCGAAAGCATAATAGCATTTTTTCGCGTCTCATTTTTCATCCATCGCAAATATTACGATCGACTTATTAATAACTACCATGAGGCGGGTTTAAGGCGCTCAAAGCTCTTCATAGAAGGAGTGGACTCGGGCTGGACCAAAAAACTCTGGAAATCCAGCAGGAAGCAACTCAGGATTATATCTGGGGTGTTCACAGGTCACTTCGGCGTCAAGGATCTCTTGGCCAAGATGAGACTGTAGAATGTGTGGCGAGGAGGATGAGACTATGGAACACTTACTGTGTGAATGTCATCTCCTTGCCAGACAAAGAATGAATCACTTTGGTAACGGCTACCCGCAACCAAAGGAATTCAAGGTGCTCCCATTAAGCTGCATCATCCGTTTTGTGGAAATGATGGAGCGAGCTTGGGAGTAGCTATAAAGAGGAGGGCAAATGCGCAAAAGATCTCACTGGGTCGAAGTGTATCCGAAAGGGCCCTCTGCTAGATAAGATAAGATAAGATAATAACTACCATGGCAACGAGCGACAAAAATAGTTTATTGGCCCACATATTTCCGTAGGTGCATTGCTAAGACAAAAAGCAGTCATTGATAAGCACTAAGAAGGTTAATTTTTAGGGGACTCTTATTCTGCGTAAACAGCGTCTCTTTTTATATAATTTTATGAGATTATCACATTATATGTATACTCATAACCCCTAAACTATACGCGTACCTAACGCCTTGGCCACGACTTTAGTCTTAAGCGACCAGTTTTTCTAATTCATTCCGCGTGATGCCAACTAACCACAGTGCGTTGCGCGACTCGAACGCGCAATGAACAGATGAAACGCTGACGCAGGTCGCTTAAGACCAAAGTCGTGGCCAAGGCGTAAGGGGTAATCGCATAAGGATTTGAACGCACGTTAGTATAATGCAACTGTAATTTTTCCATATAAAAATTGACGTAGCCCATCTAGACTACAGGGAAGAGTTTCTTTCGTGTTTATGATGCATACACTAAAATGAAGTAAAATATTTCACCGCCACCTCCCATTCCCATCCGGGTTATCCTGTAAGAAACTGCGTAAGATTTAATTTCTTTGCCGAAGATTTAGTTGGTTTTGCGGGGGAATGTAAATTCAAATGGAATTTATTGAGCCAGGGATTAACTCGGTTAGCTTTTCGGGCGCTGATTGACGATATTGTTCGACGTTGGGAATAGATTACTAGTTTGCTTTTAATTTAAAGTGAATATTTGAGGACGATTCTAAACAAATGACCCTAAGTAGTTCTAAAGTGTCACTGTTTTATCCTACTGGTATGATAAATGCGAAAGTTTGGATGTTTAGATGTTTGTTACTCAATCACGCGTAAACGCCTCAATCGATTTGGATTAAATTTTGCACGAAGATTGCTTATAGCCTGGATTAAAATAAGGACTGTTCAATTTACTAAGCGGACATATTAAACTCAAGCTTTAAACCTTAAACTATAACTAACTAATAAGTACTGGCCGGATATAAAATGACCATGGATAATTCTATCAAGTGTTTTATATATTTTATTAAATGTCAAAATATTTTTCGAGATGGAACGAATTAATATTGAAGATCGAAAATTAATCTTGCAGAATTGGTGTACAGGCAAATTTTCATTGCGGAAAATTGCTAATAAGTTTCAATGTTCCAAGTCAGCGGTGTTTCAAATAATAAAAAAGTTTGGGGAGCACCATACCCTCGAAGATTTACCGAAATCGCGACGCCGAAGTGGATCGGCAAACCCACATATCGATGAAAAAGTCGTGTGCTTGTTAAAATCTAAAAAGTACATGTCCGTTCGGGAAATTGCTAAAAAAGTAGGTGTTAGCATAGGTACTATACAAAATATAAAAAAAAGAAATAACATACGGACATACAAGAAACAAAAAATGCCCAAGAGAAGTGTTGAGCAACAAACGCGGGCCAAAAAAAGGTGCGGAAATTTATATCATATGTTACTGACAAATAAATCTCGATGCATTCTCATGGACGATGAAACGTACGTAAAGTTTGACACCAATACGTTACCAGGGCCCCAGTATTACAATGCAGTTGTAGGAGAAAATGTACCCGATGCCGAAAAAGCCATAAAGATGGACAAATTCGGTAAGAAAGTTCTTATATGGCAGGCAATTTGTTCCTGTGGCCTCAAAAGTAACTCTTATTTTGCAACCGGCACTATTAATGGCGAAATTTATAGAAATGAATGCATCAAAAAACGGTTGCTTCCAATATATAGAAAGCACAGTGTCCCCCCTTTGTTTTGGCCTGATTTAGCAAGTGCTCACTATGCTGGTGAGACCGTGACGCTGTTAAATACAAAAAACGTTGAATTTGTTAAAAAGGTAGACAATCCACCAAACTGCCCGGAGCTCCGCCCAATCGAGCGATACTGGGCCATTGTTAAGAGACACCTGAGGAAGGATGGCCGAGTAGCTGGTTCATTAGAAGAATTTAGACGCATGTGGTTTTCTGCATGTAGAAAAGTTTCAAAAAGTGACGTGCAAGCACTTATGCGGCGAATCCGGGCTAAAGTCCGAAAATTCTACCGTTGTAATTAAATTTGATTATTTTTGTGTTTATATTGCTATATTTTAAAATGGTAAATAAATATTCATCATTATAAACTTATTTTTGTAATAAGAATTTCCTATATAAACCGATTTTTGATGTCCGCTTAGTAAATTGAACAGTCCTTATAGGATAGTTTTTATCCCGGGTCTACGCAGACAAAGTCGCGGGTGGAAGCTAGTAGATTATATAGAGGACTATTATCCTGATCATCTTTACGATGATGATGATGATTATGCAGACTTTTTTTAGGCTTTTTCTTAATTAAGCTGCATAAGAGCGTTTCCATCCCTTATGGTGGCAACAGCACCTATAGCTCCTCTGTAGATATCTACACTCTAAGGGTACCATAGAGATAGATTAAGCAGCGTGTAAGTAAAAAGACGAGAGTCTTTGACCAGTGATGACGTATGGCACGGAAACGGCACTTAATATGGGCCTCATAAGAAGGCTCAAAGTCACCCAAAGGGCAATGGAGAGGGCTATGCTCTGCGTGATCGCATCAGAAATAAGGCTATCCGCAGCAGAACCAAGGTAACCGATATAGCCCTCCAAATCGCTAAACTTAAGTGGCAGTCGGCGGGGCACATTGCACGTAGAACCGATGGCCGTTGGGGCGGAAAGGTTCTCGAGTGGCGACCACGTACCGGAAGGCGCGGCGTGGGTAGGCCCCCCACAAGGTGGACTGATGACCTGGTAAAGGTCGCTGGAGTCCGCTGGATGCGGGTGGCGCAGGACCGGTCATTGTGGCACTCTTTGGGGAAGGCCTATGTCCAGCAGTGGACGTCTTTCGGCTGATATGATGATTATGATATGATGAAGTAAACCTAACGTTATTAATGAAAAAATAACCAAGTCTGACCCATTCACAAATACTAATAACTTAGCAACACCAACATTGCTGAAGCCATTTTGAAAGTGAACAGCACTTAAAGAAACGGCGGAAAACCGCAAGAGAATATAATAACTTTTGTACTTATGTAGATTAGATATTGTCCGACTTCCACGTTTACATTTCTCCGGTTTTAGGTAGATTTCCAATCGCAAGCTATCAATTAGTATATTATTGATCATATCAATAATAACACCACTACTTGCTCTGTAGGTATCAAGTTTTCCTGGAAAGGTCGCCGGTGCACTAGAGCAGGGGTCGGCAAACCGCGGCTCGCGAGCCGCATGCGGCTCTTCGAAGGGTCATTTGCGGCTCTTCGAGGACCTCTCGTAAAGATAGATTCAAGGAAATGTGAGATCGAACATTGTGTAAATGACTCTTTACGGTTCTTAAATATATTTGTTTACTGAAATTGGCCCTTTAGTTAGAAAGTTAATATCTTCTTTTGTCTTATAAAATCAATGAACGCCTGCTTGCTGCACGCACAAAAAAGTGTTGACTGACATATCAACGCACAGCCCAAACCGCTGTTTCTAGAGATTCCAAATTTGGCACGTATGTTTTTTATAAGGTCTTGGGGTGCACTAAGAAAGGATTTTTCAAAATTCACCCTCTAAGGGGGTGAAATGGGGGTCCAAATTTTGTATGGGGAAACAAGATTGGATCGACTATTTTATTCGAAACTTCACAGGAGTATTCGTAACGATAAATGAGTAAATATGTGTTTCAGGTATTTTGAGAATTCAACCCCTAAAAGGGGGATATGTGGTGACCAAGTCTAAAAATCAACATGGGTATTGTTTCTATGGTTTTCCGGGTCGCTCATTACTGATTAATGTTTTCTTATGACGTTGTCACATAAAATTATCGTCCGTAAACCGACTTTACAGACAACCATTTTTTTTTATAAAATACTGTCCAGTGATTGGCCCTAGTCGCAACTGATGGTAAGCGACGACAGAGCGAAGGATGAAGCTCCCAGTGAGATTCAGCAATAGTCTATTCACTGTTGTTTTGAAGGCACCTAGACCGTAGTCAGGAAACAGATGCTCTGTGTTCTGTGTCCTGGGTTCGAATCCCAGTAAGGCAAATATTTGTGTGATGAGTATTAATATTTTTTTCCGCCTTAGGCACTGTTCCCACCGCCGGCGAGTGAGATATGAACTATCGACTTTTTTCTAGCCCAAGAAACGAACAAAATATAATCGCTTCCGTGTAAATAAAAGAGAGAGATATATATTCATAGTTCATCGCTCGCTGTTCACACCGCGATCAACTATATGAACTATATCTCGCTCTTTTATTTACACGGGAGCGATTATCTTTTGTTCGTTTCTTGGGCGAGAAAATCGCCGATAGCTCATCGCTCGTCACCGGCGGTGGGACCAGTGCCTTAAGATGCGGCGCTTCGTTCGCTCCGCTCGCTCGCTCAATGAGGAGGATGGAAATCATACTTAAATCTACCTTTCTAACTGTCTCCTCGAGGTTCCCCAAACAATGTGCGTGCGTTTTTTCATTTGGACAGCGAACGGACTTGGCCTTTGTGTTCAAATTCAATTTGTTTTTCATCGCGCCTCCAATTTCTGTAAACAAATGCGCCGAGTTCGGGCGATTGTACCCAATTGCTAATTTCGCCATTGTCATTGGAAGTGGAAAAGATTGGTTTGACTCTTTGTATAAAGGTATTGTTGTTGACAAAAGTAGGAAACCGAGCCTTGAATGCCTATCTGAAGTATTCCTTTTGCATCAATAAATGCCATATGGCATTTATTCCGCCATTTGTACCTCTTTAGGGTTCCGATACCTCAAAAGGAAAAAACGGAACCCTTATAGGATCACTCGGTTGTCTGTCTGTCACAGCCGATTTGCTCCGAAACTACTGGACCGATTGAGTTGAAATTTGGTACACATATGTAAATTGGTGACCAAAAGATGAACGCGTAAAGTAAATTAATGAATTCTGAACAAGGGGGCCACTTTTGGGGGGTAAACTTGAAAAAAAAAAGTTTCACAAACTGTATTGTGTGACATATCAAATGAAAGGGGTTATTGTAAGCATGTCAGATATTTTTTTTTATAATTTGAGCAAAAACGGATTTGTAGTAATTTAGGAAAAAAGACGAAAATTGACCATCCCCCCCCCCCCCCCCCCTTATCTCCGAAACTACTAGGACTAAAATTATAAAAAAAATATGGAAATTAGTTCCTTGCCTAAAGATTACAGGAAAACCTATATAAAGTTTGAGTATTCAAAAACACTTATGAAATTTTGATTATATACGGAACCCTCATCACGCGAGTTGAACTCGCACTTGTCCGGTTTTTTTTTTAATCTTGTTTCCCCATACAAACTTTAAACCCCCATTTCACCCCCTTAGAGGGTGAATTTTGAAAAATCCTTTCTTAGTGCACCCCTAGACCTTATAAGAAACATACGTGCCAAATTTGCAATCTCTAGAAACAGCGGTTTGGGCTGTGCGTTGATATGTCAGATTATATACGGAACCCTCACCACGCGAGTTGAACTCGCACTTGTCCGGTTTTTATTTGTGCAATAAAGTATTAATAATAAATAAAAAATAAATTAGTTGTAGACGATTATATGTACCTACGACAGACTGTCCAGCTAGGTAGGTCCAACTTCGAGAACGAGGTCAATCGTCGGATTCGACTCGGCTGGGCAGCATTCGGGAAGCTACGGCACATCTTTTCGTCCAATATCCCGCAGTGTCTCAAGACGAGAGTCTTTGACCAGTGTGTGTTGCCAGTGATGACGTATGGCACTGAAACTTGGTCGCTTACTATGGGCCTCACAAGAAGGCTCAAAGTCACCCAACGGGCAATGGAGAGGGCTATGTTGGGAGTTACTCTGCGTGATCGTATCAGAAATGCGGCTATCCGCAGCAAAACCAAAGTAGCATTCCGAATCGCTAAACTTAAGTGGCAGTGGGCGGAGCACATTGTACTTAGAACCGATGGCCGTTGGGGCGGAAAGGTTCTCGACTGGCGACTACGTACTGGGAGGCGCGGCGTGGGTAGGCAAGGTGGACTGGACTGATGACCTGGTAAAGGTCGCGGGAGTCCGCTGGATGCGGGTGGCGCAGGACCGGTCATTGTGGCACTCTTTGGGTGAGACCTAATGTGGACGTCTTTCGGATGTTATGATGAGGTATACAGATCCAAAAATGCTATCAACATTAAATCTCTCAAAAGAACTATGAAATAAATTCAATTCCAAGATGGCGGTACGAGGTGGTACGAGCCCAACTCTTGCAGTTCGGAGTATAATACCTACAGCGCGTTTGAACTCAAAGAATTTTCGAATAGAAAATGTTAAAGGAATTCTCCGAACTGTGTGAGCCGAGTGTGGACAATTTACTGAAGGCAGTGGAGCAAATATGTGGGAGTTACTGCTGTAAATTCTTACTTAAATCATAAGTGGAATTATTGTGTTGTGCTGCTAGACGATGGTATATTTAAATAGACTTGTGTCTTAAATGTTTTTTACGATGTCATTCGAACCAGTTTTTTGGAGAGGATCAAATGTTTGTATGGGAGCAACTACAATTAAAGAACATAAATACCCAAAAAAAATTGAGTTAAAGACGGAAGTGGCGGGAGCCGAAACGCTTCATACTAATTGACATAAAAGTATGACGTCACAGTTCGCTATTTGTTTTTGTACTAATCGTTGTATGGAAACTCAAGTAAGTTGCTGTTTCGGTCACGAAATACTGAGTTTAGGTTTAGGTCCATAGTTGTCATACAATTTTGTTTCTATAAAAGCGTAAGGATTCTATTGGTAGCTTCAAATCTACTTTTGGGCAGTAAAAAAAATGCATATTTTTTTAAACTTTCAAGGTCTATATATATCTTTTTATGATTCTAATTATATTTCATAGTTTATTACAATGAGGGCTACCGTTTTTGCGCTCACCAGTTGGCGCCACTGGCGTGTCGGGTCCAGAAATATAGCTATTAAAGTTATGACTGGCGTAAAACAAAATTCACATTTAAATCATGCTTAAAAGAGTAAATCAATACTTTAAAATAATAATACTTTTTATTATTACCGCTGATTTATTTTTGCACGAGTTTTTCTTGGATTTGCTTTTAAAGCGCTGAGGTTCATTGACCCGTAACATATTTGCCATAATTAATCTCAGCTATGCAAAATATTTACAACATTATTAGGGATTATGAAAAAACCCGCAAAATCCACTCACAAACTATGGCATTTGACATTTTGAAGACCCGACGCGCCACTAGCGCTTCTAGCGGCGAATTCACTCGCGGTAGCCCATTGATGACTTTTTGTGAATGATCAATAACTAGATAAAGTATCGTATCCCTAACTAAATATAGTAGTTTTCTTAGAGTAGTTTTTAGGGTTCCGTAGCCAAAATGGCAAAAACGGAACCCTTATAGTTTCGTCATGTCTGTCTGTCCGTCTGTCCGTCTGTCCGTATGTCACAGGCATTTTACTCGAAAACTATTAGGTGTATTTGAATAAAATTTCGAGGATAGATGTATTTTGTTAGCCGCTACATAGTTTTGTAATTAAAATTACTAAAAAAAAATTTTTTAGGGGTGCACTCCCTCCATACATAAAACTAAAAGTCATTTTTTTTTTCATCGTGAGCCCACGTGTGGCACATGAATCGATAGGCCTTTCAAAATAAATATAAGGTTTCTCGGCAATTTTTTTGATTAAGTGAATGCAGTCAGAGATAATCGCCCCGAAAGTCACTAAAATTCTGCCCCCCCCCCCTCAAATTTTTGAACGGTGTATTTTTAAAATATGAAAAAATGAATGGACACAGGACTTATTAAGTTCATTCACCGAAAATTGTTTTGAACAAGATCGGATGAAAGGTTTTCGAGATATTGATGAAAAACTGCCTTCCTCAAAGAAATGGACGTAAGTGCCGTAAGATTTCTATGATGATACGACCTTTTTAATAGGCATGGAACCCTTCGTTTTGCGTGGTCTGACACGCACTTGGCCAGTTTTTAGAATTAACTGAAACAAGTGCCAAAATTTCCCAGTTTTTCGAGCACCATGGGGGTAGCACAGGGTTTTCAGGGTTGCAAACTTGGGTATTAAATTAACTACTCTCAAGAGTCTCAAGGGACCTAACAACATATAAAAAAATCGTGGTTACATGCGCGTTTGCGAGGTTTGCCTTTTTTGTGTCGATATTGACTGGCCTAATAAAGTATCGTAACCTAAACGAAAATACTTGACACGTTGTCGATGAAATAATATTCGATGAAATGTCTGTCGTATACTATCGATTCTTCGACGCAATGACTTGTCGATGAAATATAAATACTTGAAACGTTGTCGATGAAATAATATTCGATGAAATGTCTGTCGGAAATTCAAGGGTAAACCAGAGTGCAAAGCGGGTGGAGGGGGTAGCCTAAACGATCACAGCGCTCGCTACGGCTAAAATTGTCATTTTTGTCGCTGACTTGAGCTGTCAAATCCATATTGCAGTAAACATTTTCTAATCGTTTTTGAGATAAAAATATGGTCCTGGTAAGATGTGTTGTTGTGAATTGTAATAACACAAGATATCATTAATATTTTTCACAATATTTACTTACTTCTTGTTTGACAGCGGTGACAATATTGTCCATAATGGCCGCCTGTCACGTGGCGCTGTCGTCGCGCACGGTCCCAATATTATTCTGGAGTAGGTGTCTCCAATGCACTGTTCCGTGAACGGTGACCATTGTTGGTCGAGCTAAACTAAATGTAGCAAACGGCAAACACACGTCTACGGAATGGTAATGCCTCTAACAGTGTATTTTACATCCAGTGCTTCGTGTACCTATGAGCGACAAACTTTAAAACTTACCAACGTCTTCTTTCCCCCTATGTTACCCGCGCAGCGGCCGATATTAGGTACGGGGTACCGATAAAAGAATTTTCGAATAAAAAACACTAGAAAAACACGCTTTTATAAATGCACGAAAAAACAAAAAATAAATTATGGATCGTTCAAGTTGTCTCTATTTCTGGGCTGAAGTGTAAACTATGTGCTTTTAATTATAATATTTGATTGTAAAATCGTGGGGCGCTGGAACACTTTCTGCAGCTTCCGCCAGGAAGTTAGTATTAGTATTTGTTTACAAGAAAGTCTTTCCTGTTCCAGCGCCCCACGATTTTACAATCAAATATTATAATTAAAAGCACATAGTTTACACTTCAGCCCAGAAATAGAGACAACTTAAACGATTCATAATTTATTTTTGGTTTTTACGTGCATTTATAAAAGCGTGTTTTCTAGTGTTTTTTTAAACTAAATAAATAAAATAAATAAATATCGTGGGACAATTCACACCAATTGATCTAGTCCCAAACTAGGCAAAGCCTGTACTATGGGTACTAGACAACGGATAAACATACTTATATAGATAAATACATACTTAAATAGATATTAAACATCCAAGACTCGAGAACAAACATTCGTATTCATCATACAAATATCTGCCCCGACCGGGAATCGAACCCGGGACCTCAAGCGTCATAGTCAGGTTCTCTAACCACTAGGCTATTCGGTCGTCAGACTATTAGTTTATTTTATACTTTTTAGTCTTTGATAACGATATATTTTTAACATTTATACATTTATTTCAAGTAAACGAATAACGCTCTCCATCTCCGCCAGTGCGTCTGTATTGCATGGTGTTTTACTTGTCAGCTTAGAACAATCTAGCTCTTCAATCTGGAGACCACTAAGAGTGCAAACACGACTATGTTACGATATTCCACTTAATCGTGGTCAAAGTTCATTACAAGACCTTTCTAACAAGTCCAAACACGGCTATGATACGATATTCCATCATGGAATGCCAGTGCCTATCTTCCGTCTCCATCATCAGACCAGGTGTATGGTACCATATTATTGCATTATCATCCGACTTATATAATTGTACAAAATTTCAACTTGACTGGACTCCGGGAAGTTGGTGAAATTTAACCTACAATATTTCATTACATAGTTAGTTACATACAGGTCGATCTAATAAAAGCGCGTTAAAAACCCAACTGCTTTTTTTTACGATTAAGATGAATCCAACGGCGTGCCAAAGAACAGGACACATTCTTTATACTTTATTATTATTGTAGTCATGTTCATAGTACATTGAGGTATTACAAGTATAGGGTGGTAGGTATTCACTAGGTATGCCATCCTGTAAAGGGCACTCAATATTTGTGGTTCATCTGGACTGATAATATAATTAAATTTATTGTGAAAATTATTTATACTATAACATATTGAATTAAAAAAATTACTTAATTCACGTATTAGCAATAGAAAATAACATTAACATAATAAGAATTTTGATTGAAATTGCTTGAGGGTGTCAGATTGACAGATTTCATTAAAATTTATAACATGATATTGTTGATTCATACTAATACTTTACATTATTGATCTATCAATTAATTAATGGAACTGAATAATGTCATACACACATACATACATACGCTCGAAAAGGTAACCCTCCTCTCCTTCGGCAGTATAGCAGGGGCCCATTTCACCAACTTGACAATTGTCAACTGACAACGAAAATTCTCCGTACATTGCTGGTTCCACAGGTAACCTAGCGACCACCTTAACTTCTAGAACAACCAATGTATGGCGAATTGTCACTGTCAGGTGACACTTGTCAAGTTGGTGAAATAGGGGCCAGATAAAAAGGCCTCTCGCCACAGTGCTGCCAGCTGGTGACATAATGTATTCAGGAAACCCTCACTACAATGTAAACCACTGGTTTTCAACATTAGTCCGCACTGTAAGCTCGTATTGTTAATAAACAGGATGGGTACGAAGACGATCGATGTGTCGGTCTGTCGGAGTTTCTAGCCGTGCACAAAGCATTAAACACTAGCTGGCTGTCTATCTCAGCAAGGTGTATTTTGCAAAAAAAGTTTTAGTGAAGTGTATATACATACCTCTAATATGGTCTGTACGCTAATAAATATATTTAAAAAAAAAACAAATGAACACATGCACACACACACACACACACACACACACACACACACACACACACACACACACACACACACACACACACACACACACACACGCACGCACACGCACACGCACACACGCACACGCACACGCATGCGCACGCGCACACGCACACGCATGGAATTAGGGACTAAAAAACACCTGATGTTTGATTGGGCGATTTTAATATGTAGCTGTATTCTGGTTGGTTGATAGCAAAGAGAAATGTTTTTGAAATAGTTGTGATTGGTGGATTTAATATGGTGAAGTGTTTTGATTGGTCAAATTAAATGTGTATAAATCATAAATATGTATACATATTTTCCCTAGGGGCTAAATATACTACTTTAGCCCCGCTTGCTAAGCCTAATATGACACACTTTTCAAGCATGAGAAGTGAAAAAATATAACCGTTGTCCATCCGGAAGTCCCTTTTATATACACGTAAACGATTTTTTTGTCGCATACTTGTCTTCTGTTTGATTCTTTTAATACCAAAATGATAGCAAACAAGCCTAATGTTTATCGAGCGTGTGTATAAAAGATCACAGTAGATCAGCAATGGTCTCAGTGATACGAGTACAATAGCCACTACCAGAATATATGTATGTATTTATGTATGTATGTATGTGTGTATGTCTTTGGCACGCCCTGCAGCTTAAACCGTTTGACGGATTTCGACATATGGGGTGTTGTTGGATTTTTTAAATCGTGAGAGTGACAAAGACTATAATATTTGCAAAAAAGCTATTGGGTTTTTCAAAAAATCTTCTGATTTCACTTGTTTATTAAAGCATTCGCTATATTCACATCGAGATACATTGTTTTACACACGCCATTAGTACCTTATAGATAGACTTTTATTGAGTTGTCAACACCATACAAATAGCTGAGACACCGTTCATTAACTTATTTAAGGCCACCCACACAACAACAGAACAACAAGATTCTATCCTCAATACCGACACAGAAGAAATATCAACTCTAGACGACTTTAAATACGACTTAATTTGCAACTACTTTAAAGGGAGTTGAGACCTTGTTACACCAACAGCCTGAGTCGGAGAATGTTTAATCTCTAAGCCTAGAAGCAGTTCAGGCTCAAGTTTTCAATTTGCACTTCCTAGCGTCCTCGGGAGTAATTCTACCAGTGAACTTGCAAAATGCAAGTTGAATGTAAACCGACATCGTGTTTGTTCCACTAATGCGCTGTTTAGCGAGGGAAAAACCACGAAATAGCTGCTATAACTAGACAGTACTAGTAATAAGGTTACAAGGGGGTGAGTTTTAGTTTTAGCACATTATGCACACGACTTTCTTTAAACTTTCCTGATAAGAAATTATGAGCAATGTTATATTTCAGTGGGAAGCAGATTGCAATGACAATTATATCAGGCGTTTCGGTTATTATTATTTCTTATTGATTGACTTAATGAGAATTGGCTACAAGTTTGAAACTAAACTAAACTTGTTTGAGTATAAGTGAGAAACAAACACGACAAAATTTATATAATCACTAAAATACCTATTATAATAAAAAAAGCTTTATTTCAGACCGGTTGATCCATAGGATGTAAGTTAGAATTGAAAACTTCTTTTTTAGAGTTCCGTACCTCAAAAAGAAAAAACGGAACCGTACCTATATAGGATCACTTTATTTTCCGTCCGTCTGTCTGTCTGTCAAGACCCTTGATCTCGAGAACGCGTGGTGGTATCGAGTTGAAATTAAAACCATATACTCAAGTCTACAGTCCCATAAAGCTGTGAAAAAAATCAAACTTCCAAGTCAACGCACAAAAAAGATACGGCCGTTTATGCCGCAAAAAACCTATATTTCGACACTCAAGGGAATCAAAATTTATAGGGTAGATACTTTCCGTTGACCTAGAACTGATATTCATCGTCTATATATCGTCTTATTCTACAAGTACTGGGAAAAATCTGAAACTATACATATATGCCGCGGCGACGCGATCTGTTGGCTTTGCCAGCGGGACGCACCGTGTCGCGCCTGAACTCTCCGCTGCTCCGTGCCCTCACAAACTTGAATGCTCTCTTGGCATCAGCACCCGAGTGCGACCTGCACGGCTATCACAAGACACTCTCGATTTTTCTCGCACTAGACCTCTCTTTCTAAGTTTTCTAATAAGAGAGAGACAGATAGTGTGAGAAAAATCGAGAGAGCTCGCGCGCCGTCTTGTGATAGCCGTGCTGTTTGCGTGGCGATGGGCGTCTATGAGGAAAGAATGCCTGAGATTCCGTGAGATGATGGGCGAGGCCTAGGTACAACCGTGAAACTGTAATTGGTAACAATAATTGTACCTGATTGTTATTTGTAATAACTTTGTTGTATATGTTAATTTTAAGTGTCATGTCGAATTGGAATAGTTCTGTAAGAGCATGTATACATATCTTAAAATAAATAAATATATAATTTTGTACGGAACCCTCGGTGGGCGAGTCCGACTCGCATTTGACCAGTTTTTTTAAGTCAATTGAATAAACAAGCGACGTTTTCTGCTATAGGATTACATGGAAGAAATCCCTTAAAGGGATAAGTTAGCCTTTGTACATTATTTATGACTGTTTGTTACTGTATTCCACCTGTTTGATATCCTCATCATCATATCAACCAAAAGACGTCCACTGCTGGACATAGGCCTCCCCCAAAGAGTGCCAAAGTAACCAGTCCTGCGCCACCCGCATCCAGCGGACTCCCGCGACCTGTACCAGGACATCAGTCCACCTTGTGGGGGGACCTACCCACGCCGCGCCTTCCGGTACGTGGTCGCTACTCGAGAACCTTTCCGCCCCAACGGCTATAGGTTCTACGTGAAATGTAGCCAACTGCCACTTAAGTTTAGCGATAGCTGTTTGATATACTAACAATGTCATTCCTGTTGCAAACGTTGTCGATCGCAATTCAACGCGGGGCGGGTTATTTATTCAACTAAGTGTAGTTTTATTGACAGATGTAAAGGTTTAAGCATTATAATTGTTTAATATGTTGGATATAATAAATTTAAAAAAAAAACTAACAATGTATGATAAGATAATACGTACATATTTACTACAATACATAGTAAGTAAGTAAGTAAGTTAGTAAATATTTATTTGTGATGCACAGGTTACATAATAGATGACAATACAATAAAAAATACAGTACGCTGTGACCTACCAAAAAGGTGTACAAATGTGCAGCCTTACAAGAACTAAAGAAACAACTACTTAATTCTAATTTTATGAGCATTCAATTTACTTAATCATTCCTAAAATACATATCTGTAGAAGAACATTCTGTAATTATATTTATATTTTTATAACATGTTTTACATATTTTACGAAACTTCTATCTAAAAAAACTCATCAATGGTGTAACATACGTAATCTATACTTCCTTTGGGTGAGAATAATCCCCACCCAGCTCAAATCAAATGGAGTGCATACTCCTGTCCTGTCGACTGCGCCAAAAAGAGCAGAATGAGGTTTTAAGCCACGACCCTTAATTGCCAACGTTTTTCGCAGCGCGTCCAACCAACCGTTCTTTGGCTCAAATCTGCACGCTACTGACATACCTATCTATCTATCGGCAATATTGCACGTAGAACCGATGGCCGTTGGGGCGGAAAGGTTCTCGAATGGCGTGGCTCTTTGGGGGAGGCATATGATGATGACGACGGTGGCAAACAAACATATGATCTGCCTGATAGTAAGCAAAGCAATCACCGTAGCCTATGAAAGTGTGGTTGGAACGGTAGTGATTTGTCGCTTGCGTTATATATATCGTTGAATTTCACATGGAATCGTGCCAGTCGTTCTTATTGTGTAACTAGATTGTATTTTGTCCATACCATAGCTTATGGTAGATAATTTACTTTAAAAAAAGCCACTAACCACTCTTTACTACACACTTTTTATAGGTATTTGGGTACTTAAACCAGTACCCAAATACCTATAAAATTTGAAGAGTTCTATCGATTTTCCAGGATCCCATCATCAGGTCCTGACTTGATGAACATGGGGCCACCTGGGGAGGATACCGTATCAAACAAGAAAAGGTTTTATTACTAAACAGAATGTAGTAATGTTTCCAGTAAATGCGAAAGTAACTCTATCCGCCTGTCTATCTGTTACCTTTGCACGCATAAACCACTGAACCGATTTAGATACAATTTGGCATGGATATAGCTTAAAATGGCATGGCTTAGTTTAGTTGTGGCACTCTTTGGAGGAGGCCTATGTCCAGCAGTGGACGTCTTTCGGCTGATAAGATGATGATGATGATGATAGTTTAAAACCGGAAGAAAATAGAATAGATATTATCCCGGAATTAATCCCATAAAGGTGTGAACAGCTGGGGGGAGGATTATATGGGGTTTTTATGTTTAAATCTACGTCAGAAATACTTTAATAGCAATTGTCCTCTAAGGCGATTAACAAGATAAATATAAGTCAAGCCAAGGATACACTAGGGGACAAATGTCCCACGACACGTGTCGCCAGCGACGTCGGGTGATGTAGCGCGACGTTGCCGGACTTCGCTCAACATGTCTGGCAACATCGCGCGACAGCCGATGTCACTGCCCACACGTGTCGCGCGATGTTGCCAGACATGTTGAGCGAAGTCCGGCAACGTCGCGCTACATCACCCGACGTCGCTGGCGACACGTGTCGTGGGACATTTGTCCCCTAGTGTATCCTTGGCTCCGATAGTTGCAAGCCGTACTTTATTAAACACAAAATACTTACCTTGCCCTGCTTATACATCCTGGAAATATGTAAGTTCGTCCGTAAACACTCTGAATTATACACAAAACGAGAAGATACGCCGTTACCATACAGTTTGAGATATAAATCAAAGCTAGTGCCTCCAACCTCCCGATTAGAACTCCATTCCTGTGGTCCGCTAACCATGTCAATAAAAATATACAACAAACTAACAGAACACATAAGAAAAGAAAATAAAGACAGCCAATTTTTAACTAAACTAAAGAATATACTACAAAATAATGCATATTATTCTCTAAATGAATACCTAGATGATAAACTATAAAAGTACATATATCTACTTATTTTTGTCTCAACACCGTATACACACATACATTTTAATAATTTAAATACTAACATCAACAACAAATGCATAAAGATACACACAAAATGCCTAGAAATAACTATGTATACCGTTGGTGCCTACGGCTTATGTTATTCTGTTAGAATAGTTCTAAGTTAATCTATAAATACCTTTGTATTGCGATGCCCTTACAGGGTTCATGTTTGAGACTTACTGTAACATGTGTCAACTATGTACTATACTATAACAACATGAATGCAATAAAATACTTGAATACTTGAGATCCACGCGGACGAAGTCGTGGGCAAAGGCTGGTACTTGTTTAAAAACTATAATCGCTCCTTGGACGTGCAAACTCGTAACCAGTTAAAGTTATTTTAAGAGTATCCCGCGGACTTCAAAGGCACACATTCATTAGTGGCGTTAAATTTTAACCCGTACGTGTACCAGGGACGCGCGCGAAGGGAATTACTCGAGCCGACCCGGTTATACTAGCACGACCCGGATACGACACGACCTCCTGATCAGAGACGATCGCGACTTCCGAGCTGTCAGCTGTCAGAGTCGCCTGCCAGTCGAGTCAGAGGGCCTACCGCGAAACGATATTCGTTTTCGTTCCTGTATCTCCGTCTCTGTCGCACTTGCTAGTTCGAGTGACAAAGAGGGAGATACACGAACGAAAATGAATATCGTTTCGCGGTAGGCCCTCAGTACCGATTCTTTACCGCTACATTTAAAATATTGAAATGCGTGCACTTCGGTACAAATTCAGTACCTACCGCAATCTGCCACGCAGGATACGCAGTACGATTGATATTTCCAAAACAATTTAGTTCTTCAAATTAGACAAGTGCGTAAATATATTACTGGCAGTATACCGACAAGTGAGGGAATATAATAGACATTAGTCCTGACGTCAAAGTACAACTTACCGCATATCGTTTCCGAACCGCCAAGTTAGGAAGTGATGTACTTAAGTAGTATTTTATGATACATATTAAGGCTTATACAATCTGTTCTGAACTAAAACCAAGGTGGACCCGGTTATACTCGTACAAGACTCTTCAAAAGGTATATTGACGAAGTCTGATTATGTAAGGGAAGACCAATGTTATTCGGCCAGGAAATTAATACTCGGGTGGATTGTTTAACCCGCATAAGGATGATTAAGATAGTGATAGACTGTAGCAATGTAATTTTAAAATTTGCTGAGAAAAGATACTGCTATGATATATTGTATACTGTTTTGAAAAAATGACACCTCGCCGAGTTTATTACGCCGGTTCTTCTCGAGGCAGAGGTTTACTTTCCGAACCGGTGCCGGTGGTAGTTTATCGACATTCATAGGTGCATGTAATATGCCTAAATTGAAGAATAAATCACTTTGACTTTGACTTTGACTTTGATCAGATGCAATCTGGTAATTTTATTTATTTAATCTTTATTGCACAAAATAATAACTTAGGTATGGTACAAAAGGCATACTTAATGATAAAAAGCATTCTCTACCAGTGATTTTGATTTTTATTCACGGTATCTCTTTCACAATGTTTATTCACTTCGCTTCGTTTATAGCTACAAATGTGCGTATGTCATGTATCTATTTGCAAATAAAAACATTTTACAAGTAAATTTATAAGTAAACAACTGAATTTTTGCACGTCCAATATAACTAATATTTACACAGCGAACGTATCTTCATTTACTTTTTCGGACGACAGCACTAACAAGCTAAATGTCCAACAAAAATAGCATTTTTATCTCACACGAGTGAGGGTGAATATCCATCATAGCTGTGCGATTGCAAGGCGATGAGCGAGAAAAAAAAACAATCAATAGGAATGCTTCATTTTCCTATCCTCGCTCAGAGCAGCACTGGCTTAGCGGAGCGAGGTTTGCTACCTATGAAACGCACACAACTCACAACCTCGCACGCAACACATCCTTGCACATATTTCACAACTTGGTGCGTAGCGAACCTCGCTTCGCTCATTTTTGATGGAGTAATGTGGATAATAAATGGAGTAATTATCCAATAAACTCATAAGTAATAAACATTTCATTAGCATATTTTATTATCATTAAAAAAACAGACAGTTTAACGTATTTGACGTAACAGCTTTGGCATTCATGCTCATGACTCAAACTTGCCGCGAGAGCGCGGTGGCCATTACCTTCAATTTTTTTTGCACATCTCTGGTGGGCGTGGTCTCAGTCTCATGATCTCATCTCACCGTTTCATAGCTTTCGCTACGCACCGTCACTCGGTAACAACCTCGCACACCACATCTCTGATGGATATACACCCTAAATCCACGTCTCGTCGCCGCTAAAGGGCCGTTCAACCGGGCGGGTGGAACGGACCAATAATTACCCGGTTCAACCGCCGAGAATTACGTGCTGAACAGGCGATTTGAACCGGATAAGGTACGTGCGGTTATACGTTTATTCCGTTCGCATTTCAGTTGGGGAAACGGTTAAAAATGTTAACACCTAATAAACAGAGGGCCCGGTTCACAGTTACCGGGTTTCTTTTGATTGTGTTGCTTTTGTTTGTGTAGGTATCATGTGTTGTGATTTGAAATATTTCGATATCACGAAAATCGAATATTGAAGTTTGAGAATCTCTATCACGCGAGCTCGAGTTAGGGTTGCCACCTGTACTATATTATATAGTATCGTACTATATTGCGGTCAATTGTACTATATATTATAGAAATATAATATAGTACGAAAAATTCTATATTTTCACTGCTGCACTTTTTTGTTTAACATCGACTAAATTGGAACGTACCCGTAGTGACGCGTTGTGAATTTTAGAACGAAACGCACTCACGAAGCCTCTTTACGGCTACGCAACGAAACGTCATTTCTGCGGGGCTACCGCCAACATCGAAAATCGTAAATTTCGAGAAATCTCTCTATCGCACTTACACATTTGAAAGAAAGGGATGGGGCGAGATAATTCGAAATTTACGATCTTCGCGTTAGCCGGCCTGTTTCTATTCTGTGGTTCTGTCTGTCACTCTGACATTGTTGATTTTGATTGTCAATTCGTCAGCGTTAACTTCGCCCGTTTATCAGTAATTCAAGTGTTTACTTTCTGCTTTTGAACTAAATACATTTGTGTGTTTTTTTTGTATCTACTTAAACTGGTGTGCAATAAAGTGATATAGGATTGTAATTTGTATATAATGTTTAAACATGATGAATGAATGAATGTTACTCGTACTATTTTTTTTCCAAAATTTTCCAAAAGTACTATATTTTGGCAAGGTTCTGAGAAAAATACTATATTTCTTCAAAAAAAAGGTGGCAACCCTAGCTCGAGTGTAGGTAGGTAATAAAGTCAACAGAACCAGTGACTTCCGAACTTAGCAAGAAAAAAGATAGACAGATCATTACGAACAGCTTAGTGAAGCCGGTTTTCAACCAAGCCAAATAAGTTTAGCACACGCTCACGCACACATATACAAACTAAATTGCACAAAACTCTACAGCACGTGTCACAATGCTGTCAATATCACCTATTTATAGTTTTTGACATCTCATGCTCGAAAAGTGTGTCATATTAGGCTTAATAAGCGGGGCTAAAGTAGTACATTTAGCCCCTGGGGAAAATATGTATACATATTTATGATTTTTAACACATTTAATTTGACCAATCAAAACACTTCACCATATTAAATCCACCAATCACAACTCTTTCAAAAAACATTTATCTTTGCTATCAACCAACCAGAATACCTACAGCTACATATTAAAATCGACCAATCAAACATCAGGTGTTTTTTAGTCCCTAATTCCAAATCATTTAAATCCACCAATCACAACTCTTTCAAAAAACATTTCTATTCGCTATCAACCAACCAGAATACAGCTACATATTAAAATCGACCAATCAAACATCAGGTGTTTTTTAGTCCCTAATTCCAAATCATTAAAAAAGAAAACGCCTCACGCTAAATTAAACACTCTCTTCGCAGTGAAATTTGTTATTGATTGTGGATGGATAATCTTTGTTTTACTATTTTCTCGCAGTCGAAGTGAAAAGTAGAGTGTATAACTCGGGTCTAAAAGCCATATTACCCCTCGAATTATTTTCCCTCGCTTCGCTCGGGAAAATATCCATCTCGTGGTAAGATGGCTTGTTTTAGCCCCTTGTCATACAATCTACTATTGTGCAATTTAATTTGTTCATGTGTGCGTGAGCGTGTGTTAAATTTGGCTTGGTTGAAAACCGGCTTCACTAGGTCGTTTGTCATGGGTCTATCTTTTTTTCTTGGTCTGAGCTTCCAAAGTGCGAATTTATAGTTCAAGTTATCAAGCAGCACACCTCGAAAACGGATGTGACATTTTGCACAACGAAAGCCACAGATTTAAGCATACTTACGGGGGATATTCTGTCTTAAAAACCGATGTTTGACAGCAAGAAAACTCAAACTCTCGTTTTACCGCATAGCGCGTGCTGCTTCGGTTAATTAGAGAAGTTACGTTTACATGTCGTAGTCGAGCTACAACGCCGCCGGCCGCGGTGCAATGAGTGTCACTTCGGTACAATACATTGGGGTGAATTGCATGGAAGTGCGCTAGAGCCGAGTTTAGTCGAAGTGGCAAGAGGGACAGGCCTGATGCTGTTACTTTGTAAAAACTAAGATAACTCTAATTAACTTAGAGTAGTTGGTACGTACCTATTTAATAACGCTTAGACATTTTATATAGAAAACTCCCGTGAGAATCAGACATATTAAAAACCACTGCACAAACCAGCCGAGCGAGCAGGGCGCGGGCCCGCAGTGCTAAACGCGCCGGCAACGCGTGCGCTCATGACTAAGAACCGCGAATCGGTTCGTAACATGTCGAGCGATATTTGACATTAAATACGTGAGTGCCGTTTTCATTATATTTTAATACTTAGACATGTTAATTACGTCTAATTTGTAATCCATCATCCTCCTAGCGTTATTCCCGGTTGTGCCCGAAGTCCGCTTTGACACCTAATCCCAAGATTTGGCATAGGCACTAGTTTTTACGAAAGCCACTGCCATCTTCTGACCTTCTAAACCAGAGGGAAAACTAGACCTTATTGGGATTAGACCGGTTTCCTCGCGATGTTGTCGAAAAGCCATAAACACAAGTCACAACATCATTCATACACCAAAAATGAATGTAAGGTAAAAGTCCCAGTGTCTGTCACTGACCTAATACATGGCACCTTTCAATCTTATGTAAAAACAACAGAGGTGTCCTGCATTGGGGCGTTTACCTTAATTCTATTAACTGTCTGTCGAATCTAGCCTTCAACTATTACCTATTCCGTCCGAAACAATGCAACTTAGGTAAATTCATATTTCCCCATCAGCATTCACAAGTTTAATAAAGTAGGTATTAAATAACGGCTTCACTCCAAAGAAATTCAATTTCGCTGTTTAATATTTTATATTTCCAGCGTCTCGGGTATTAAAAATTCATTTTAGGTTCCTTATTTGTTGTTTCCTTAGGTAAGCTGCGCTAAATTTTAATTAAAGAGAGGTAAGATATATTTACAGGAAGAAGCAGCAAAATTACTGCTTACACCGTTAGAATATTCTATACCTGAATGCTTGTATGGACAGTATTATGGACAGTTATGCTTGTATGGATGGAGATATAGTCACGAAAATTGAGAATGGTATGTTAAGGTGGTTTGGGCATGTAGAGAGGATGGATGAAAGAAGATTAACGAAGAGAGTGTATATAAAAGGAGTGGAAGGGCAAGTTGGAAGGGGAAGACCTAGGCGAACTTTCTCTGATCAAATTGAAGAAATGTTACATAAAGGCCAGGTCAAAAGTACTTACCCTAAACCGACGAGCATGTATGAGAAATGTTATGAAGGTGAGTGAAGCGAAAGTGGTTTGTCAGGATCGTAGCAAATGGAGATCCGTGATCTCTGCCTACCCCTCTGGGAAAGAGGCGTGATTATATGTATGTATGTATGTTGTATGGACACGGGGTATTTTAGCATGAAATTGAACCGTGTCGTTAAAAATATCGATGCAAAATTGTATTGTTCAAATATCCATATCTATTCTGTGTGTAGATATGAATAAAAGAATCTTCATCGACGGGTTTTGAATACACATATGACTAAAACGTATTATATTGACATCTGGTCCTTCTAGCAAAAATGGCGCATATGCTCTGGATTAAAATTGACAGTTTTTGAATATGTGACTTAAACTTATTACCTAATTGATTTCCGGTAGGTAATGCCAGCCAAAAAAGCGTATCGTATTCTGGATTAATCCTTCATTTTTCACTCATTTTGTTTTTAATTATGATGCAGTAAACTAACGAATCCTCTACTATTAAACGAGCAATATTTGTGTACATACATATATATATGTTTATGTATTAATATAAACTTTATTCCACAAAATACAAAAAAAATACAAAAGTCGAGCTTAATGCCACATGGCATTCTCTACCAGCTAACTATTGGGCTAAACAGAGACTTATAATATAACAGGTGCAAAGAAAAAAGTATGATAATTTCTGTTACGAATATACGTGAGAAAGGAAAAAACAAATGTATTATACACTACATATAGACATACATTAATAAAAATATATAAGATACATACAAAAATATATACTACTACATATTCAACACATACCTACTATAATTATGTGGATGGATTTTAGTCGAATTCTTGTTTAAGCAGGTGCTTACGCAGCATCCGCTTGAAAGCAAACTTACTCCATACGGCCAAACTTTGGACTTATGGATTTGTTGTACTGTTTCAAGCTATACTGATATACATATATCAGCTATGTGTCTCTGGGAAGAGGGTCTCATTGTTTTAGTCGATTATGCCATTATTATCTACGAGCTAAAACAAATGCCTCGCTCGATTCACGACGTTATAATGGCAAAAGCGCCAACGACAATAAAGCACCTTTTCCCTTAGAATGACACATATGTACTGTGCCCTGCCAGTAGAAGGTAAAAAGCCTTTCCCACTCACTGAAACCCGCATCCATTAATTAAGCGAGCACGATAAGACTGATTTATTAATCCACCCGGCCGGATTAAAGATCGTGTCGATGGTAACGGTGCATGCCGATATAAGTCCGGGTCCGGCTTATCGAGATTAGCTGGCTAATTGCGAAAAGATATCAGATGATGTCAATTTAAGAAGACGCGCCCTATTGGGGGTAAAACTCGGTAAGTAAGTATGAGATGCCATCAACTCAAGTGGAGTTGGGCAGGACACTTTGCCAGGCAGTGATGGCAGGTGGACCAAAAAGGTGTCAGAATGGTGGTCAGGTCACTTCTGGTAAAAGCAGCGTCGGCCGTCCACCAGCTCGATGGGTGGACGTTATTAGGAAGATAATTGAGGCCCACTCTGTCAAGAGTGAAAACAACGAAGATGAAGACGATTTTTCCGAAGTAAAATTTAATGACGAATATTATTTCCAGTCTCGAGCTCATATTGTTTGATCCAATCAAATATTCTCATCCCTTTCCTAGTACTCGTGCATTCGAGAAACCTGTAAATGCCGAGGTACGCGTAATCCGTATCAGCTTTTACCCGGGCGCCCGGTTAATCAGTGCGGCGGTTTATCCGGTTTCGACAATCAGGGCGTTACTGACCCCGCTTTACCCGGGTTTGTTGAGAGCATTAAGTCAAGCTTGCCTTGGCGCTGACGTACGATATTTGACTTTCAAATACGAGGTTTCTCTTCTTTTTAGAAACTAGTTCGATGTTTGGTCTCTAGACAGCACCGTCATTTTTTTAGCTTCGCGTCCTTCCTGTGGAGATTGTCAAAGTCAAGGGCTACAAAGCCAAATTTTTTGTCGAACTCCTAATCCGCATAAACGGCGTCCCCTGTTATATATTATTATGCGATAAAAACAATATTTATATGTACGTAAGCTCTTATATACAGTGACTAGATTGGAAGGGGTGATTGCTGGGCGCGAATCTATTGTCAAAAAGATGCAATTATATCCCTATTATTTCTGTACAATATGCCTCTACGTGACCCACTGTCGACCCTACCTACTGGGTTACTCAATAATTATATAGTTTACTATTGCCCAGTGACCTCCACCGCAGGCCGCCTCAGTGTAATTCAGGCCTAACTATTTGATCTGACATTCGGTCAGACGCAATTTTTTAAAGCCTTAAAGGCCTGAGACTAACCACAGCATGCAGTATCCAATGCACGTTAGAATCTAATTTGCTTCAGCCAACTTCTCAGAAATTCCCAGAGAAATGCCTTCACATGCAGCCATTTATTGAGACCGAACTTTAAATATGTAAGCGGCTTCGATTTCGTATATCGATTTGATACAAACATTTCGCATTTCATAAAGATTTCAATGTGTTTAAGGGCCTTATAACACTGTCGATTTGCGAGCGTATTTTGAACGATGCGACGCTTCGAGTCGAGAACGAAAATCTCGCTCAAAGCCCAACTATTACAATTAAACGTACAATAGCAAGCTCTGGTCAGCTTGTAGCTGTATTTTATGCGAACGGGTGTTTAAGAGTAAGTACGGCTTCGCAAGGCATATCAGCCCCCCTATTCTGTAACTTGTGTTAAGCCCACCTCATCGCTCATCCACAAATATATCTTGACGCCGCGATTCGTGGTAACTAAGCGTCGGTAAGCACAGAATAAGTAATAGTACTACGTACATAAGGTTCTCTGTTAACAAATTCCCTGTTTAGGTACGCCAAACGTGCCTAAATCTGGCCATTTCTTTCTATCGCATGCAACGCGCTCTTTCGGAGGCCGAGCCTTAGAGCTTGGGTTACCGCCAGCTCGACTTATTAAATTATAGGTACGTTAGTATAATAGTGTATTTTACTAACGATATTACGATTATTCTTTATTTACTTAGGTTCACCCAACTACATAAAAGCTGTGTAATTTGCCTTTAGGTTATGTCATCAAAACTGCCTGTTTCTGCAAAACGTAAGACGAAGACACACAACTCTGGGTTACCTGCATACATAAACATAATGTAAAGAAAAATTCCTTTCAATCAATATAAATAGACGACGCGGCATATTTATTTTACGAGGCGAATGACGATGCAATGCAAAGTGCGAAAGCATGCGTCTCGTAACAGCGCGGGGCAACCACTGATAGACCGCCTATAGGCGGCCGGCTGGCATGTTTTTGTGCGGCGCGACGAACCGCCCCTGGTAGAGGTCTAGTTTCGTTAGGCGTGACGCGTGGGGTGAGGCGCATGAGCACGTAGCGAATAACACCCAGGACTTACGCCCGCAACTATCTAGTTTCGCCATCGGTGTGGTTAGCTTTATAATGTTACTAGCTTCCGCCCGCGACTTCGTTTGCGTGGTCTCGGGATAAAAACGCTCCTATATTTTAATCCAGGCTATAAACTCATGCAAAATTTCATCCAAATCGGTATCGGTAGAGCCGTTTAAGCGTGATTGAGTAACAAATATCCAAACATGTAAACATCCAAACATCTAATCATCCAAACTTTCGCATTTATAATATTAATAGGAAATAGGAAGTAGTGTAGTGCAGGTATGTTTATAACCCCCATTCAAATGAGGTGAAACAACGCGTGTGATGTTACCGTATCAAAAGCAAGATACACATACAACTCTGGGTCAGGTGCCTAAACGCATATCTCGGGAATATCTACATGCTTTTGACCCTTCCTGCCAAGTTCAAACGGAACCTAAGGGGTTAGCTAACCCTACAAAGGTGTTCACATTGAAGGTGACAAACTTATTGACCTGTTACCTACTGTGTTAACATGGCTCTAGTGATACCTATAATCGCGTAAAATAATCAAGAATGTATGTATGTTTATACGCACGTACAGCCTTGGCTAAAAGTATTGAGCACCCCACGTTTTCCTTTGTAACTTATAGATAAAGTATTATTTTTCAATTTCATAAATACACAAGACGTAAAATATAATAAGTGTCCGAACATGTGCAAATCATTAATTATATATCATTTTGAAATTGCTATTTGCGTGTGAAAACTGAAGCTAGAAAAAGTCGGGGTTTACAATAAAGGTTTAATTGTATATATTTTCACGGATTTTCCCTTAACGTCAATAAATATGACGAATTTTCCCGATAGATACACAACTTTCTATTATAAGATATATAAATGCACCTTTTCAAGATTGACTTTTGTATGAAAAACGCGTGGGTTCTCAATACTTTTGGCCAAGGCTGTATGACGCAGAAAAGCTGATTGGCTGGATCTAGAATCTTCGCTAGGTTTGTATATGCAAAAACATTCTGGTTGTAAATATTTGGTGAACCATTTTCGGAGTAGTAAAATTCAGCAAAAATAGTTCGAAACATTGATATGTTACCTATAGACAATTTTATTCATGGTCTACCCGTCGAGTGCTATGCACTGCCACACAGGCAAAGCCGCAAGCAATAGCAAGTCCCTGATACACCATTTGAAGTGAGCAGTATTCTCTACACCCTTTTGATATTAGTTGGGATGAACATGACCACTGACCAAATCTTTGACAAATGAATGATTCTGTTTAGTGGTCCCTTAGCAATGCACCGCGGAGAAGTTTCCCAAGTTGCCAAAATTCTAATAAGGAGAGTCCTCAGAACTTAAATTTTATAAACACTAAAAACATGTCAAAAACTCTCTGGATACATACATTATCAGCTGTTTTTGCCTGCTTGAAGAATAATAGATTATACATGTAATTAATGATACATCCATGAAGAATTCCCAGCAGAAACTTCTTAAAGAGAACTTATTTATAAATTCTCATGTAAGTTTCCGGAAATTTCTGAGAACTTTCCTGATATTTTGAGAATGTTCTCTGCAACTTGTACATTGCTGGTGGTCCCACACGTGTGCGTAAATAAATTGAATGCATTATTATAATAAGGTAGTTGATAACAGTAACAACACGCTGTTTTAACATTACCAACAAACAAAACTATACCTACTCGTAAAACATCGTAAACATTTTGTTTTTTTGCCGCTGTGCGATCCGATTATACGTCCAAGCGCAAACTCCGAAACGCGCCCGTGGATGTGGTCAAAAAATACTACGTCCATCCAATTGGATCTATATCCACTTGTAGCAGAGACTAATGGCACCTCTGTGATTACCCAGCTTAAGGTTTAAGAGATGTACGAAGCTGTGTGTTCATATAGTACAGGTAAAATACTTCCGAGACGTTTTTGCATTTGTAGTAGTATTTGTATATTTTCAGGGACACACGTACACGTTGACGTAGACCAGACACACACAGACACACGTATGTCACGTATGTCACGTGTATATGTGTAGGTCACAACTGCAAATGCAAAAACGCCTCGAAAGTAATTTACCTGACATTTTTGACACTTCGCATGCTTGACTGGGTGTCAAATATAAGAAAACACAGCTTCGCAATCTGTTGGATATTCAGCCGAAAACTATTTAGTGGCTGTCAAGGTCAATGCGCACAAAAGATGCTCGTTGGACGCATCATCAGACCTCTATATTAGCCAAAAGACGTCCACTGCTGAACATAGGCCTCTCCCAAAGAGTGCCAAAGTGCTCGGTCCTGCGCCACCCGCATCCAGCGGACTCCCGCGGTCATTTCCAGGTCCTCTCCCTGCCTCTATATGCATAGATAAATTACCTCAATGCGTTAGGGTGTCAGATCAGAACAAATCAAATAAACCCAATTTGGAATTTATAACACCGGTCTGAATGCAAACATGGCGACGAACTCAGGGGATTCAAGTTGTCTAACAAACATCAAAGCTGTTTAATTTAACAAACAACCGGATTACGAATGCTTAAAGCGAGCGTTGTATACGTACCTATGTATAACGTTGCATTGCATTCAAGTCGTATTAATCAAGCTGAATGGAGCAGCGCCGCACCAAAATCGGTTCATGAATGTCGAAACTCAAAACTGTATAGGCGTTTAAGGATCGCCAGGATGCTCGACTCTCTATACAAACGTGGTTTGGTTCTCAAAAACGACATGCTAGAATAACATGAAAAATATACACAATGGAATCCGCCATATCTAGGTCAGAAACTAGTTTCTGTTGCTAGAAATTAAAATGGAAAAAACCGGCCAAGTGCGTGTCGGACCACGCAAAACGAAGGGTTCCGTGCCTATTAAAAAGGTCGTATCGTCACAGAAATTTTACGGCACTTACGTCCTTTTCTTTGAGGAAGGCAGTTTTTCAGCAATATCTCGAAAACCTCTGAACCGATCGTGTTCAAAACAATTTTCGGTGAATGAAATTAATAACCCCTATGTCCATGAATTTTTCCATATTTTTAAAATACACCGTTCAAAAATTAGAGGGGGGGGGGACAGAATTTCAGTGGCTTTCGGGGCGATTATCTCCGACCCTATTCACTTAATCAAAAAAAATGCTAAGAAACCTTTTATTTATTTTCAAAGACCTATCGATTGATGTGCCACACGGGGGGTCACAATGATTTATTTTTTTTTAACTTTTAGTTTTATGTATGGAGTGCACAGTGCACCCCTAAAAAAAATTTTTTTTGTCATTTTAATTACAAAACTATGTAGCGGCTAACAAAATACACCTATCCTCAAAATTTTATTAAATACACCTTATAGTTTTCGAGTAAAATGCCTGTGACATACGGACAGACGGACAGACGGACAGACGGACATGACGAAACTATAAGGGTTCCGTTTTTGCCATTTTGGCTACGGAACCCTAAAAAATGGTTGTCTGTAAAGTCGGTTTAATAAGAAGTAACGTAGATAACGTCATAAGAAAATATTGATGAAAAATTGCATATATATATACTCATTTATCGTTAGGAATACTCCTGTGAAGTTTCGAATAAAATAGTCGATCTAATATTGTTTCCCCATACACACTTTGGACCCATTTCACCCCCTTAGAAGGTTAGTTTTGAAAAATCTCAAGAACCAGCGGTTTGGGCTGTGCGTTGATATTTCGTGCGTGCAGGCGTTCGGAACGGGACAATGAGTCACACTTTTTCGTGGGTGCAGTCGGAGTTCATCGATTTATAAGACTTTATCACGTCAAAAACAAATAATATCATACATTTGCTTATACTACTCGTCCTATTGCGGGTTCAAATCGAACGGTGGAAAATGTCAAAATGTCACGTTGAAACCTCAACGTCGAAGTCAACGCCCATCCATTTGGACGCATCCATTTATCGACGAGACGTATATCGCCCTACAGCACGGCTATCACAAGACGGCGCGCGAGCTCTCTCGATTTTTCTCGCACTATACCTCTCATTCTAAGTTTTCTAATAAGAGAGAGACGGATAGTGCGAGAAAAATCGAGAGAGCTCGCGTGCCGTCTTGTGATAGCCGTGCTGAACGTCGAAACAACTAGAACTCGTGTGGCGCCCGTGAATGTAGTCAAAATATTACGTCCATCTATTTGGCGCCGAGATAAAAGGACTTTGAGGGCCTAAGGTTCTAAAATGGATTTATAAATAGGTAACTAGCTACCCATGCGGCTCTGCCCTTGTATCACAGAGAACCCAGGCGGAGCCAGGGGATATCATCAGCAGCCGAAAGACGTGGCAGGGAGCTCATTTCGCAACCGGAGCGTCCGGGTCCATTACGCGACCATATAAGAGAATTCATTCCATTTAAAAGATTGTAAATAATACAATTTTATTTATTGTTCAAGAGTTATTCGTTTAAGAGCCGTAGCGTTTCAAGGAAGGTCATCTAGCGTATAAGTTAGTACCCCAACTTATATATATTTTTAGGGCCAAAGTTGGTTCTCAAATCCATACTAATATTATAAATGGGAAACTGTATGTGTTTGTTTGTTGTATATATTTTTAGGGCCAAAGTTGGTTCTCAAATCCATACTAATATTATAAATAGGAAAGTGTATGTGTTTGTTTGTTTGTTTGTCCGTCTTTCACGCCAAAACGGGGCGTCGAATTGACGTGATTTTTTAAGTGGAGATAGTTGAAGGGATGGAGAGTGACATAGGCTACTTTTTGTCGCTTTTCCAGGTAGAAAGCTAAAAATTGGTATGCGTACTATTTGTGACTAACAAAAAAATCGTGCATCATTTTTTTTGGAAATCTGCACCCAACCCCTTAAAAGAGGGGGTGAAATTTTATATGGGGGTCCAGATATGTAGTCGATATGTAGAGCCGATATGTAGAGTCGATATGTAGAGTCGATATCTGCCCTCTTAATGAAAAGTGCAATAACTTCGTTCGAAATGTTATTCAAATGTCTAATTGATTCTAATTCAAATAAAGTAAACAATTGAATAATATACTGAACAGAGTTATTGCTGTTACATGTTTCATATTATGTAGAGTCGATATGTAGAGTCGATATGTAGTCGATATGTAAAGTCGATATGTAGAGTCGATATGTAGAGTCGATATGTAGAGTCGATATATAGAGTCGATATGTAGTCGATATGTAGAGTTGATATGTAGATTCGATATTTATAGTCGATATGTAGAGTCGATATGTAGAGTCGATATATAGATTCGATATGTAGAGTCTATGTTCGATATGCAGAGTCTATGTAGAGTCGATCTAAATATATAAAAGACTGAAACTGAGATGCACCTTTTTTGTAGACGGTTAACATTACTCTTAGTACGCGGGCGAAGCCGCGGGCAAAAGCTAGTAGGATCATAAAATAGAGTTCACAATTTGTAAGCCGGCAGCTTTCGTATTCAGCGGGATCTTATTAACGCGAGTACCGAAAGAGCTTCAACTCAATTAGGTTCATCTGTTTCGCATCCCAATCGCAATCAATATGTCGATACTACACTAGCAATGCACCGCGGAGAGAAGTTTCCAAAGTTGCGAAAATTCTAATAAGGAAAGTTCTCAGAACTTAAATTTTATAAACACTGAAAACATGTCAAAATCTCTCTGGATGCATACATTACCAGCTCTTTAATTTGCTTACACATGTAATTAATGTCCATGAAAAATTCCCAGCAGAAACTTTCTAAAGGAAACTTATTTTTAAATTCTTATGTAAGTTTCCGGAAATTTCTGAGAACTTGCCTGATATTTTGAGAATGTTCTGCTTCTTGTACATTGCTTGTGCATTTACTACACTCGTACCATATTTTTTCATTATTTTTTTTGTATTCCCGCCGAATGAAATTCTGCGTCTTAACCTTACCATAATTATGTAAAGCCTTCTCCTTCTATTAAAAAAAGGGTCACAATGAGATTAAGTACATTGGATGCGCGTACTAATTAGTACTAAAAGCCATTTTTTTTTAATTTAATTTATATATTCAAAAAAAAGTACGATTACATTTGTTTCAGCTTCGCCAAACATTACGTTTATCGGCGAATAGTACGCACTTCCACTTATGTACCAGCGGGTTGACTACGCAACGCTCTGTACGCGCGCCAATCATGTCTGACTATCAGTTTTAGATATGGAAAGTGATATATAAATCCCACTTACGCACGGCCAAAAACGTTACACAGTCAACCCATAGCTCATCTCATTTAATAACTGAACACAATCTGTGTATTTATTTATGCTCGTTTACTTTAGGTGATGTAAGGTGACTTTAGATTAAAAACATGAACATCTATCCTAAGTGCACTTAGTTCTACCGAAAGTTACATTTTTTTGTCTGCAGTTTAGGTGATGTAAGGTGACTTTAGATTAAAAACATGAACATCTATCCTAAGTGCACTTAGTTCTACCGAAAAGTTACATTTTTTGTCTGCAGTTGTATATTAAGTACTTTTAGTACTTTTTCGTAGTACGTTTTAAGTGCTTTTTTGTAGCGCCTAGGTTGTCCATGTTTATGCCATTCGAATTTGGATCCTGTTCCAAAAAACAGTAAGTTGTGTTTTCAGTTTACAGTGAGCGCATTCGACAGGCGAGGCGTTAAGTGCATTCTGAGAACTTTTGAACTTTTTCTGGAAAAGTTACGGAAAAAGAAAAAGACGAAGCAGATATCTTCGATGGATTATTATAATAAAAACATTAAATAAAACAGGCCAAGTGTGAGTCGGAGACGCATACGAAGGTTCCGTGCCGTACTCGAATAGTGTACGTGAACTTAATAGTCCGCTCGCGGAAATTTGCGCATATTGGTATAAAAGTGAGATTTTGTTAAAAAGAATCATTATTAAAAACAAATTTGTAGTTGTAAACCGCTTAATTTTTTTTTGGTGTCATATCTAAATATTTATAATATCCATAAAAATCGAACAATAAATCATCATCATCATCATCATCGTCATATCAGCCGAAAGACGTCCACTGCTGGACATAGGCCTCCCCCAAAGAGTGCCAAAGTTACCAGTCCTGCGCCACCCGCATATCCAGCGGACTCCCGCGACCTTTACCAGGTCATCAGTCCACCTTGTGGGGGGCCTACCCACGCCGCGCCTTCCGGTACGTGGTCGCCACTCGAGAACCTTTCCGCCCCAACGGCCACCGGTTCTAAGTGCAATAACAATAAATTGATAATTAAATATTACCACTGGTTTGTAGTATAACTACAAATTTTAAAAATACCTAGTATAAAAAAAATTATTAGCCCATTTTGTGTCCCAATACTGGGCAAAGGCCTCCCCTTTTTTCCGCCACTCGTCTCGGTCCTGTGCTAATGTTCGCCAATCTGTACAAAACATATCAAAGTCGTCCCGCCATCTCCTTTTCGGTCTGCCTCTACCTCGGTAACCATCTATATATATTTTTTATTTTAGGTTGGTTCATTTTACAGCCTTTAAATGCCCTCAAAATCAGACATTTCGCGCGATCCCAACGTGCTATATTTATCAATAGGATGAAAACTATATTAGTTGACCAAGCATGCTATAGCATAGATGTATTTATTTTAAGGCGCCCATAGGTTATGGAGTCCGCTTTAAATATATAGGTCGTATCATATAGGTGGTAGGTATCATCATGACGTATCCTAAACCAATCGCACATTGCCAGCATTAAAAATTCAGTCAGTCTGGCAACCCTCCAAGTGGCGACAAGCCCGCCGCTCCGGGGGCCAAATAAAAATTAATTATTATTGCCACTTCTCACTTCCCTTTTATTGTACACTGCGAAATAAAATATGGCCGCCGGCGAAGTTAATACCATTTGGATTGTTTAATCTTTATGCATGCCTTTTTTGTTGGAAAATGTATGAGGTGAGGCTAATTTATTGTTTACGGCTGTGAGTAAAGTTTATTTCCGCATTGTTAACGAGTTCTGGGGGGAAATTATATCAATTCGATGCATTCGTTGGGTCGGTTGGACGGCCTAGGGTGGGGATGCAGTACTCAATAAGAATACACATTCAACTTTACACTCAAATACACACACCAATCACACCATAAATCCCCTTAAATGGGCATTTCTCCGAGCGTTTCGACCGCTGTGATTTCGGTGGTCGCATTATTGACAATGTCCTTAGGTTTTGTGGTCTATTTAGAAAACAATGATAGCACTTCCCGCGCCTTCTCCACAAAAGCTCAAAAAATCGTCTTCAATAATAAAATCGTCTTCAATAATGCGACCACCGAAGTCACAGCGGTTGAAACGCTCGTAGAAATACTCAAATGTGTCCGTCAAAGCTGATTTTCCACCGGAGGGGCAAGACGAGACAAGACGACGCGAGAATTGAGTATGGTGAATTTTCAATACTCTCCCAGCGCATCTTGGGTGGAAATAGTAAAGGTGATTTTCCACCGGCGTGGATTGACGAGGCGCGGCGCGGCGTGAATTGAAATTTGTATGGCAAATTTTCAATTCACTCCCGGCGCATCTTCGGTGGAAATAGTACGGATTGACGAGAATTTGCGCGACGTGAATTGAAATATTTGTTTGTATAAAAATAAACCGTATTGTTTCTGAAATAGAGATTAAATTAACTCTGCAACAGAAACAATTTTCAATTCACTCCCGGCGCATCTTCGGTGGAAATAGTACGGATTGACGAGAATTTGCGCGACGTGAATTGAAATATTTGTTTGTATAAAAATAAACCGTATTGTTTCTGAAATAGATTACGAGAACAATATTCCTTTGCTATTCCACTAAAAAACGTGCAGGTCGATCAGCGGAGATCTCCGCTGATCGACCTGCACGTTTTTTAGCGGAATAGCAAAGGAATATTGTTCTCGTAATATATCATGAATTTCCGCAAAGTAACGCCTGATTCAATAAATTATCTGAAATAGAGATTAAATTAACTCTGCAACAGAAACAAACATCTCGCTACAGGTGTTAAGTTGTTAATTCGTCGAGACTGCCGTAGGTGATTTTCCACCGGCGTGGATTGACGAGGCGCGGCGCGGCGTGAATAGAAATATTTTTAGTAGAAAAGGGTCAGCGCGATTTCAATTCACGCCACGCCTCGTCTCGTCAATCCACGCCGGTGGAAAATCACCTTAAGGATTGACGAGGATGTGCGAGACGCGAATTGAAATATTTGTTGGTGTAAAAATGAACCGTATAGCTGTCGATATTAGAGTATAAATTAACTGTGCAACAGAAACACGCTTCTTGCGGTAGGTGTTTTGTTTTGTTTGCTCGCGGTGACTATTAATGCCAATCGCGAGCTCGCGATAGTTATTAATGCCAATTGTTGGTGGACAAGGGCGATTTCAATCCTCCCCTCACCTCGTCTCGTCTCACCCCTCCGGCAGAAAACCAGCTTGAGAGTTGTCACGCATGTAATTCTAACAACTCGCAAGTAAGTAATATTAGACTTGTTAATTCATTGTCAGGGTCAATAGTATATTGTTTAACGAGGGGCGTAAGTGGAATATTGCTAACGAGAGTCTATCAGAAGCCCGACGCCGAAGGCGGAGGGCTTTTGATGACTCGAGTTTGCAATATTCTTACGCCCGTGTTATACACAATGTTTTTCATCACATTTGCGAGGAAATAAATAACTACAAAAGACAGAAAAATCTAAGTTTCATACAGCCGCACCAATCAAAAATTGACAACTTCACTTCCAGATCAGATAGTGGAGTTCAATATTTCAACCAATCACAGAGCAGTATTGTTGCGGGGCGGGGCCGGCTTGACCAACTAGATTTTTTTTTCAACCAATCACAGAGCAATAAGATTTGCTTAAGCCAATCAGAGGGTTCTATTATTTTAAAACTAAACTTAACTGCCCGTGGGAGGTAAAACGGCTATAACTGCTCTGTACGCTCGCAAGTAATAACGCCATTGACGAGCAAGTGTGATGAAAAGGTCAGAGATCACTGAAAATCCATAACAAAATTAACTCCGATGATGGGTGGTTGAGCGCCTCAGAAACTCAGAACTCGATCATTTATTAACCGATTTAGAAAACTCATTATTTGTTTATTTGCTTGAACGCCTGCGCGGCTACCGGCAATAGCCAGTAAAGTTGTTTAATCTTTTTCGCTCGGTATTTACAGTTAAGGTGTATTTTAAATAAATAAATTAAATTACATCTATCGATATCGGACCGCGGCGTTTCGAGGTAGTTTTAGGTTCGCGGCGTCCAAGTGTTGGAATGATCTCCCTCCACCTATCCAAGGAGCGTCTAGCAAGTACCTTTAAGCGCCAGCTTAAAGGCTATTTGTTGACGCTCCAAAAATCCCAACCCTAACCCATCCAGCACTTTTTAACGTCACAACCGTGCTATGCTTTGTTTTTTTTATCCCATTGTGCTACTGTTATATATTTTACGTATTTATTACATTAATTATCTCTTTAGGGCAGGCTGATGACTTTATGATGATGATGATGATGACATAAGTTTTCTTGAAGAACCCGGTGGTACGAGCCGGGGTTCAAACCTTGATTTTCCATACAACGTTTAGTACAAATAGTAAACTGTGACGTCATACTTCAATGTCAATTGTTATGAAACGTTTCGGCTGCGCCAGCGGGGCCCGTCTTTAATTCAATTTTTTGGGTATTTATGTTGTTTAATTGTAGTTGCTCCCATACAAACATTTGTTCCTCTCCAAAAGCTGGCACGAATGGCATCTAAAAAAAACAAGACAAGCCTATTGTGCATGCAGTATATCGAACTAACGCAGCTTTAACTAACCGCTTACGGCAAATGCATACGCCAAATTACCGTCAAAATGCGTAAATGTGAGCTCAAAGGCTTTGGTTGGGAATAAAACCCCAGTCGAGAGCCATCAGATGTGCGGCATATGCGCCGCGCTGAACAGCGGCCGGAGCTACGAAACAATACGTAAGGTCATGTGGGGAAGACCGGCTTATAATACAATACTACAATAGTACATTACTGCAGAGGTCGGGAAAAAAGGGATTGCCACCCAAAGTATGTTTTAAAGAAGTGGCGCCATCTCTGTTCCGGGGTGAGGCATCCGCTGCTGCGGGTCAATCGATTAATAATGTAGTCAAATGGAGAGAAAAGCAGCGCAAGAGATTAAATAAACACAAAGTTATAAGTGTCCAGGGTATGTTCTGTCCCTTTTCCGCAAAACGCACGTTCATATGAAACGATTGTCATTTACTATGGCGCTCGATGGTCGTGACGTAACAATCTACGAGCGTTTTCTCTCTCTAAGTAACAAATATTAAAACGGTTGTAGCTTCGTAATTTTTTGAGATATTTAAATGGGATTTTCGCCATCAAGCACAATTTTTTGCCTTCTTTCTTTTGAAGTTATAATAATTTTAGAGTCTACACTCCTATTATTAAGATACGATTTTTTAATACCAGTGATTTCAGGAAGATATTTTCATTAAGAATGTCGAAGTCCCTTGCAGTGTTTTTATCCCGTGGATCCCTGGGGGATCGCACAGCCTCTTAAAGGGGTTCGCATTTAAATATAGTACATAGTTAGGTTACCGTTATTAGTGAGCAGTGTTTTTAACACAGGGTGGCGCAGGACCGCGGTCATTGTGGCACTCTTTGGGGGAGGCATATGTCTAGCAGTGGACGTCTTTTGGCTGATATGATGATGATGATGTTTTTAAACCCGTGTGTCGCTGTAATTTGATGTTATGCCACATCCTCGGCGCGGCGTGGCTCCGACGGCGTATTACAGGAATTTTCCGCGCGAACGGGCAACGCACCAGCTGCACTAGCGTGATACGCCAGGGTTGACACTCGCTAGCACAGAATAAATTAGTGGCTCTTTGAGCCTGAGTAGCCTGTCTATTTGACATATTTTTTATTTCAAAATATATATGGACAAAAAAACTATATAAGTATTATACCTGCTCACAAAATTTCACGAGAACTGGTTGAGGAATGCGACCGGACAGCGAGACAGCGGGAAATCGGACATACAAATTTCTGGCCTTACTAATAACAGAGAGTGTGACAGCTAGAAAACACAAACCATCCCATCCCGCTTTACCTTACAACACGTCGTGCTCTTTCTGCTTGCTAATGGGGGCACCACGCTTGGGAATGCGTGTTCGCGTAGCGTATTCCAAACATCACAAACACGACATCCACACTTGGGATGCCAACGGAAAATATATAAAATGTTTGCAATGTTTATCGAAATGTCAAAAGCCAAATTTGCTTTTTAATGTCACACTATGCATTATTTACTTCGAATTTGTTTTATGCGATGCATATTTTGGGTCCCAGATACACCGATGCATTTGGAAGAATTCCAAAAATTTCATCACATCATTGGTCCAATCCATTTTGCTGACAACTTGTCTTTTTGTTGTTGCCGTCGCGTCGCTGACACAACTGAGCGAGCCAAATGTAGACGGTGAAATAGTTATTTGTTATACAAGGGTGCAAAGTTATATTTTAACCGCGAGTGTGGAATTGAAACACGAGCCAGCGAATGGATTCTAGGGTTGAACCACGAGCTAGCGAATGGATTCTATGGTTGAACCACGAGCGAAGCGAGTGGTTCGAAAATAGAATCCTGAGCGTAGCGAGTGGTTCAAAAATAGAATCCTGAGCAAAGCGAGTGTTGCAACACACGAGATGTCAAAATAACTTGCACCCGTGTGTAACACAAATCTTTTCACCTCACTAAACTGAGGAAAGTACTACATAAGAAAAACAACTGAAATATGTATACCTAATCAGCCTTTATTTTAACTAGTAAATATTACATAGACTCTACATATCGACTCTACATATCGACTCTACATATCGACTATACATATCGACTCTACATATTGACTATACATATCGACTCTACATATCGACTCTACAAATGGACTCTACATATCGACTCTACATATCGACTCTACATATCGACTCTACATATCGACTCTACATATGGACTCTACATATCGATTCTACATTTTGACTCTACCTATCTGGACCCCCATATGAAACTTCACCCCATCTTTTAAGGGGTTAGGTGCAGTCTTCCAAAAAAAAATTATGCATGATTTTTTTTGTTAGTCATAAATAGTCCACATAGGTACCAATTTTTAGCTTTCTACCTTGAAAATTGCGGAATGCTCCATACAAACTTCCACCCGCCATTTTAGGGAAGTGGGGGGTTAGAAAGAGATAAAAAGTAGCCTATGTCACTCTTCATCCCTTCAACTATCTCCGCTTAAAAAATCACGTCAATTCGTCGCCCCGTTTTGCCGTGAAAGACGGACAACAAAAGTAACTAATAACACGTTCGGATTTCAAAATTCTTTGCACACATGTGGATAAAATGCAGTTTTGCTATCTGTTTTTAAAGAATAAAAAAGGTCTTTCCGAGCTAGTGAGGTGAAAACAAATATTTGCAATATTTGCGTCCTTTGATGTGTGACCAAAAACCGACAAGCGGGCGGATAGAGGTTTTGATTTGTGTGGTTTGGCTTTTCGTGCAAATATGGCAAATATAGCCGAATAAATCCACACATGGTCGCTTTTGGCCAAATAACGCAAATACGCGAACACGCATTCCCAAGTGTGGTGCCACCATAAGGTTGTCATGTTTTTTGTGACACTGACAGTAACAACTATGTTCGAACGATAGGGTCACTGTCCGCCCGGTGGTGTCAGCCGCGGGTGCCTATGGGCCGAAGGGGCAAGAGGAGCATGGGCGTAATTCGATTTACTATTCAGTACTGTTGGAGTCTAGCGATTCGATCGCTAAACCCCAGGGGAACTTGCTATCGAGTAGCTGCTACGAGTGCTGTGATGATGAATTGAAGTCCTGGTGCCCCAGAAGCGTTCCCGGCTACCCGTGACGTCACCTACATACACTTCTTCTACCACGTCGGGCGCGCAGAAGGGAAAACGGCAGGGAAGTGGCACTCAGAACGACCAGTGCAAGTGAAGTCGGTTCATTCGCTAGAATTGTAAAATCTAGAACCCTCTCCCTGAGATTTCAAATTTACTAAAATCTAGGTACCCACTTTTTGTAAACAACCTTTTAAATTGTTTTTTGTTTAATTTTATTATAGAAATTTATATTAAGCATAAGTACTCAGTTTTAATTGGATTCATTAATTTTTATATTACAATTCTTAATTTAACTTATAACATAAAATTTTCACATGCCTGTTTTGGCGAAACATATTTAGGGACGCTAATTGATTGTAACATCTGTATGTACCATATGTTTCTGGTGAATAAACAACATTCATTCATTCATTCAACATTGTTTCATTCCTTCTAAAGTTAAATCTACTACCTAAAATCTAAAACCGTTACAGTGGCTACCCGTTCTGCTTCAGGGGAATGCTATTTGTTGGCAGCATTTGCTCACTATGTCACACAGTCGCCATCAGACTTGATCAGACTAATGTAACTTTTATCGTGAAGTTCGTCCCACTGTCTCATCCATGAGAAGAGGCCTGTATAGTTGAATTTTTTTGAACTGAGCCGATCTACTTATCTTCAAAACAATAGCATTCAAGTTAAACAATACGATTGTGTGGTTGGCGAGGGCCAAACTTTGCAAAAAAGGAGATACCGCCACATAAAATGTTCATTGAATAATGAACTCTATCGTCGTATTCAATAGATTCAAAATGGACTAAAAGATAAATCAAACCCCGCTCACAGCGGTAGGTATATAAAATATATGGCTAATTGCCGTCACGAAACTGTAAAAAATTAAAGCATAGATTAGATTAAAGCTCTTAACTATGTACAATTTTTTTGCAATCCACTCATAAACAAGAAATTTTCCTTCATTGTTTGTTGGCACGCGTCGACCTCACAATTGTATTGTTTAACTTGAATGCTATTGTTTTGAAGATAAGTAGATCGGCTCAGTTCAAAAAATTTCAACTACACTTAGCAGTTTAAATTCACCGGGTTTTTCCTCCGTGGAATTTTAGTAATTTGTTCAAGAAACCTGAGCATTTCATCCTGAAGAACACCTAGAGACGTTTGACAATATTTAGGGACTGACAACCCTGAGCGATATTCGCCGGCGTTCTCCCCGCAACACGCCGCGCGGCGCATAATTCTAGTTCGGCGCATATTTACGCCGACAACGCCGCCGTATTCTGTAATCAGGCTTAAACGTGTTTCAACTTTTAGCAATCTAAACTAGCGCATTGGGAGACTGTTGGTTATGTAAATTGATTTAACACCTTTGTACACAGTTTACAATAAATAAATATTTTACTTTACTATTTAGCTGGATGCGGGTGGCGCAGAACCGGTCATGGCACTCTTTGGGGAGGCCTATGTCCAGCAGTGGACGTCTTTCGGCTGATATGATGATGAACCTAAACTAGTCGGTAGATGTCATACCGAGAAATCGCATTGACTTGTCAACTCGCTGTGTGCATATGACATAATATGTTTAGGTATTACTGCTTATTTGGTTGAAATTCTGCGGTTCTAAGCTAGAAGCAAGTATCGTACTCGTATTTGTTACGAGTCTTTATATCGAGTTGCTGCGGCCAAAGTGATTAAAAACATAAAATATAAAGTATTCGGTTCAAAGATTATGTATTTCAACCAGTTCTCGTAGCTCAGTTGGCTCGAACCATTTTTATACCATTGGAGGATTTTTTAAATCCCTTCTGGAGGTGACACCCAAGAGTCACCATTGACGCATAGGCCACATAGCTTTAAATTCCGTCGACGCTCCACCCCTCAAGCTACGCCAGTGGGTGACACCCACTTATTTTCCACTCGGTGCCACCGCTGCTAGATTTTGATAAACGACTCGCTGGCCAGACGCTATTCACTAACGTTCCCCCTTAAGACTGCGAAGAGTCACCATTGACGCATAACTCAAAGTTCCGTAGTCGCTCCATCCCTCGAGCTACGCCACTGGATGACACCCACTCATTTTCCACCCAAGCTAGAATCTGGCCATTCAAATTCTTTATACGGCAACAATTTTACTCGTGAAATAAGCGGTCAGTAAGGCATCGAGCTCGAGACGGAGACGTGGCAGACCTCATCGGCGATGGAGAGACGAGCTAGACTCCTTTTTAAAAGAATGGCCAGAGACTGCTCAAGATCGGGAGCACTGGAAAAAGTGGGGGGAGGCCTTTGCCCAGCAGTGGGACACTACGGGCTCACAATAATACCTAATAATTAAAAAAAATAAGGCCGGAATCACACAGGAGCGGCTTGCGGTGGCGGTCAACAGGCCGCGCCAGTGTGATTCAGGCCTTGTGAGTACCCAACGCCGCTATGCATTCCATGTAACCAGCATGTTTTTCTGTCGTATCTGCCGCTTATTTTTTGACACGACTCGTTTAGACTCTATGCTACGCCACTAACGTTCCACCTTAAGACTGCCTCAGAATACGGCTGCCGGCAAACTTTTCCAATCCCTGCTATCAGTCACACTTCATACACCAGCCGACGTTCAATTTCAATAAAGCTAACATTAACATTTTATTATAACCATACGATTGGCTCCGAATTGCTAAACTTAAGTGGCAGTGGGCGGGGCACATTGCACGTAGAACCGATGGCCGTTGGGGCGGAAAGGTTCTCGAGTGACGACCATGTACCGGAAGGCGCGGCGTGGGTAGGCCCCCCACAAGGTGGACTGATGACCTGGTAAAGGTCGCGGGAGTCCGCTGGATGCGGGTGGCGCAGGACCGGTCAATTTGGAACTCTCTGGGGGAGGCCTATGTCCAGCAGTGGACGTCTTTCGGCTGATATGATGATGATACGGTTGGCTCACCGATCGTAGCTACTGAGTAGTGACTGCAAGCAGAAGCTTCTACTAATGGAATTATAATGTTCATAGTAACTCCCAGACATACACTCATTTTCATCTCAACATGTTGAGATGAAAATGAGGGACCCGCGTTTGTCTCTATAGGTATACCGCTCAACTCAGTCCTGCGCGGCACGCGGGTGCGAGGTTAGGACGATAACGGGGCGCGGGCGACGTGCGGGCGCCGGGCTTTGCCTCCCTTATTACCTACAGAAAAAAATTGACAATATTTACAGTTGAAAAAACTAGCAGGGGCGGTTTGGTACACTTTTGGCACTTTGATGCCCCACTTCATTGTGTTCAAAAGTACCCCAATAGCCACTTAAACAAAAAAAAAAAAATAATTTGTTTAATATTACTTATCAGACGATATAGAGTTTGTTTTGTTTATTTCATTCTAAAACGTTATCATCTTAGTGCTTTATTCAAGAATCCAACAAATTTCCACCCGGAAGTAACTATATAGATTTAAATTAAACATTCAGTGTCTTTTTTATTTTATTTATATTGAATATTTTTAAGCAAATGTAAATTAACCTAAATAAAGATAAAAAAATATATATATTTATCCGGACTTTTTAGGATCTAATAAATATTTTTTTTGATGTCTGTTTTTTTTGTATTTTGCCTCTAAGTAACTATTTAATTCATAATATATCCGTTACATTAAAAAAAATGCTATTATAAATTATTTCCAAATTTGACATTTTTTCCATACAAGATGTCAGTTCAATGCCTGTGTTGCGATCTTGATTATTTGTATAGCAACATTAATTTATGTTTTTATATGGCAATAATATTGTCCTCGATTGTTTCCTTCTCTTCCTTAAAATACATAGCTGCACACACGTCAAGTCCCTATTTTATTTATTAAAATAACTCCACGGGCCTATTAGAACCTTTAACAGCCTGGACTAATAGAGACAAAGTGTTGCCAATCAAATAACTACGAGGATCAACTTTCGTTTGCCGTACTCTAGTCCTCTTGAAACTGCATACATAATACATACATAATATTGAAATGTAGCCACGCACAAATTCGAGTCACGTGACCCCATTGTGCGCTATATGTAACGTAGCACGTAGGCACCACACGCGTGCCATGTGTGTTTGTATTCTGAAGCCTCAGTAATGGCCTGTACTCCTAGAAATGTACATGTAAGGTAAACGTCCTATTCGCCGACGGTGCACTAACGTGTGAGGCTTAAATTCGAATGAGATAAAATTCTCTTCATCATCATATCAGCCCAAAGACGTCCACTGCTGGACATAGGCCTCCCCCAAAGAGTGCCACAATGACCGGTCCTGCGCCACCCGCATCCAGCGGACTCCAGCGACCTTTACCAGGTTATCAGTCCACCTTGTGGGGGGCCTACCCACGCTGCGCCTTCCGGTACGTGGTCGCCACCCAATTCTCTTACTTCGAATTTATTCGAATGAGAAAAATTATCTTTGTTCGAATTTATTCGATTTACGATTACAGGCGGTTTGTTGCAATCCATACTTAATTTATTTGATGCATTTTAATTAAACTGTCAAATGCACTCGTGTTATTATGGAACTGACGTGCTTGATAGAAACAATTGAAACACGTTTAAAATATAAATACAGGATTACAGAGCAGTATAAGATTGCAGTGAAAATGTTGCGCATGCATGTTTTACTTCTTTTTTAGAGAGGTAGGGCACAGCGGAACGTCATCTTTTTCATTAAACAAGCGAGCGAAGCGAACGAAGTTCTCCGTTTCAGCTTGAGCCAAAATTCCGTCGAATGTCCGGAAAATCGGCAGGAAGTGGCGCAGGATCTTTTCGGAGACCCAAGTTCTTTGGATAACTGAGCCAAAATACTAGGACCAAGCCCAAGCTGCTTCCGAGCCTCGTTTGTAGGTAGGTCGGCCATTAAACGTTCGTGTTAACAGTTGAGCGGCCGGGCCGTACCGATACTGAGCTGCTTCCCAGCCTCATTTGTAGGTAGATCGGCCATATCAAAAGTTCGTGTTAACCGTTGAGCGGCCGGGCCGTACCGACACCGAGCTGCTTCCGAGCCTCGTTCGTTTGTAGGTAGATCAGCCATCAAACGTTCGTGTTAACAGTTGAGCGGCCGGGCCGTACCGACACCGAGCTGCTTCCGAGCCTCGTTTGTAGGTAGATCAGCCATCAAACGTTCGTGTTAACAGTTGAGCGCCCGGGCCGTACCGACACCGAGCTGCTTCCGAGCCTCGTTTGTAGGTAGATTGGCCATCAAACGTTCGTGTTAACAGTTGAACGGCCGCGCCGTACCGACACCGAGCTGTTCTGAGCCTCGTTTGTAGGTAGCTCAGCCATTAAACGTTCGTGTTAACAGTTGCACGGCCGGGCCGTACCGACACCGAGCTGCTTCCCAGCCTCTTTTGTAGGTAGATCAGCCATTAAACGTTCGTGTTAACAGTAGCACGGCCGGGCCGTACCGACACCGAGCTGCTTCCGAGCCTCGTTTGTAGGTAGATCGGCCATCAAACGTTCGTGTTAACATTTGAGCGGCTGGGCCGTACCAACACCGAGCTGCTTCTGAGCCTACGGCCGTGGCTCGGCTGGCCTAGAGCAAAGCCCATCCGATCCATAAATGCCTTCGTTGTTCTTCGAAAACGGCCCGGGCTGGACACGGCCCGTTGTAGCGTGAGTGAAGATTTTAAGCCAGCTGCATTAGATATTTCGATAATGTGTACATTCTAAATGTATTCTAATTAACTCCTGACCTCGGCGTAATGCACCATGAATATGCGGATCTGTTTGTTCGTCGACAAATTGCGGACAACACACACACTTTCAGCGACTAGTGAATTATAAAGACTGACAATGTCAACAATTTCACTATAACGTGCACAATTTCGCGGGTCTGGGAAAATTTGGATATAAAATCTAGTCATTCACGCCGAATGGAGCAACGCCCCGCCAAAGAAATCAATATTCTCACCGTTGCCTCACAACATATTTATGAAAATATAATGAATATTCATTGTTTTGTATTAAAAAAATCTGAAATGATATGTACCTAGATTTAAGCCGAATGTAAGATATGAGTAACAAGTATAGCACTTTAAGTGCAGGGGTGAAGTGTTCAGGCATGGTCATGTTTAGTGTGTAAGTTAGTGTTTAAGTTTTTTTTTAGTTTTTTTATTTGTAACTAAAAAAATCTACAAAAACACTACTTAAAGTCCTGCAAAACTGTTTTAACAGTTTGACTGCAGGAAGAATAATTATAATATAATAACTAATCTAATTTTACAAAACTAGTTAATAGTTTGACTTAAACATAATTCTACAGCAGTAATATAATATAATGCTTTGGTAATATGTATCTAATGTTATATTTATGTAGGTATGAATAAATATTTAGGGTAAGGATTCTAGAAAATATATGTAGTACACTAGTTAAAATAAGCGCGGTCTCGCCAACAAACTGTTATCGCAGCTTGGCGAGTAACATAAAATTGTTAATTGTTTTGTATTTTTGATAAATAAATTTAAAAAAAGTTTTTACAAGCTTTTACTATTGCGACGAATCATGTCCAATTTCCTTTTGATCACAAATAGACACGAACAACAAACCCTATTTACTATCGGAGCTAGTAAATAGTGCTTCATTAAGTAAATAAATTGTTTTGTGTGGACGCGGGACGTGACGTAATGACGTTTTCCATTTTGCATTGTATCACAGATTTGTGCCTCGGGCCAATTTGCGAGCATGGCCGGCAAAGCACAGATTAAACAGGAATAGAAACACTGTCAACGGCGTACTTAGTCCTGAATCACACTGGCGCGGCCTGCGGTGGTCGTCAATAGTAAACTTGTCATTAGCTGTCATAATTTAGCAGGTCTTTCTCGTTTAGCGGGTACGTAAGTTGAACAGTGATCAGCACGGCTATCACAAGACGGCGCGCGAGCTCTTTAGATTTTTCTCGCACTATACCTCCCTTTCTAAGTATTCTAATAAGAGAGCGACGGATAGTGCGAGAAAAATTGAGAGAGCTCGCGCGCCGTCTTGTGATAGCCGTGCAGCATCAATATCTGTCATATCAAAGCGGGCAAAAATATCTTGACAGGTCCTAACGGTCCTAGATATAGAGACGTGTTGGATACTTGTGCACTCTTTATTGTGGCAGATATTAAACCTTTATTTCCTTAGAGCATAGATACATGACTGGAGTAGCCTTATGTCGTATTTGCGTACAAAAATGTCTGCCGAATTTTGCGGTGGCGGGGGCAGCATCTGAATAGGATGTTGAAACTCAATTATATATTAAAAGCTTTAAGTGGTAGAACATTTATAATATCAAGTGTTTACAGCAACATGCGGGCATTTTTATGATCAGTGTTCGCTTGCGAGGCGATTTTGTGATCGATCGTGAAATTGTCTTTGCGTGATTTTTTGCACATTGTGCAAGGTTTTTTACAGAGGGGTAAGTTACTGAAAGGCTACTCCAGTTATGCATGCTCTAAGTTTATGTCATATGAAGCCATATATGGCAAATATCATTTATGACCTTATTTGTATCGTGGCAAAGTTCAAATTGCAACAAATAATTATATAGGTCATGCGGTACAGGTTTAACACTGGTGACTGTATCTACCGAGCCAGTAAAGATTATTTAGGTACTTACTGCGTGCCTTTTCAGTTATTTTTTTCGCACTATTTTTATTTATTTATTTGTGTCACAAAAACTTATACGCTAGTTTAACAAAAAATGTTCCACCAAACTAAGGACAGTTTGTTGCCGGACAATACGCTTATTACCATTATTTTTATTACCTTAACCCTAATAAACTAAAACAAGGAAAAAGCGTTTCTGGGTCGTTCTTCTTTTCGACCGACAATAGCCTGTCCTTCGTCTTACTACGGCATCTCATTTGAGTAATGATTTTACGGTTTTATAATGTTCGAAAATGAACGTCCTTATTATTTTATTAATTAGTATTATTTTAATATTTTAGTTTCTCTAACTAGCATTTTTTTTAAACGTATTTTTATCGTAGAAGTCCGCGACAGAGTGGTAAACCAAGATGTAGTCCCCACTGAAAGAGTCCACTTTGTCACATATTTTTTTTTTAAACCAATCGTAAACAAATATGTATATTGGCCGGAAAGGAAACTTTAATTAGTGTTAATGAAGAAACCAATGCATTTTTTTTTAAATCGCACTTTAAAATCACAATTTTCTATAGTTCAAAAACCAAAAGAAAAGGAAAACCTCGGTTCATTGTCGGTAAAAAAGAAGAACGACCCTTCTACAAATAACTAGTTAAGTAAGTATACCATACGGTTATGCAATGCAACACGTCATATGGTCTATGTACTTAACACTTGATGAAATCGGATCTATAATTTACTGCGGCAATTTATAGGTTATCGAACGAGGGAGCGAAGCGAACGAAGTTCTGTGCTTCAGCTTGGGCCTCAAATCGTTCGTATGTCCGGTGTCTGTCAAGGTGTCACGCTGTCCAGCTGATCCCTACAGGTCGCATTTCTCAACCGATTCTCGTGAAATTTTGTGAGCAGGTTCGTTAAGGGGCATTTACATTGGAACATTACCGGTTGCGGTCTACCGAAATATGACCAATTGAAATCAAACCGTACAATGTAATAAAACTCGAATGCGAGTTGTTGCGCCATGTAAATGACCCTTTTTACGCTGAGTGGAAAAGATCGCAGGCATCCAGCGTTCTTTTACATGTCAGAGGTTTACAGAATAGATTTACAATGGCAACGTAAGTGTGTTAGAGTCAGGGATCAGATACCGGTACTTTCACCATACAAAAATACCGGTATTATTTCGTTCTATTTCGTTCTTTGGTTTATGATATAATTTTTGATTAGGCAGTCTAATACTACGAAAATGTTACCTCACTACACGATACAGTCCTACATAATTCAAAATATTAGACTACTTTGGGGATTTCTGAAAAAACCTATTCCGATCCCTGGGTAAAGTCATCATATCAGCCCAAAGACGTCCACTGCTGAACATAGGCCTCCCCCAAAGAGAGCCACAATGACCGGTCCTGCGCCACCCGCATCCAGCGGGTAAAGCTGGGTAAAGTACAACTAAATTACTTTATGGCAAAGAAACTGTCGCCATCTGTACTAAGATGAAGGAACTGTCTCAATTTCCGTCTAAGACGTTCTAAACGCGGTTTGTTTCAACTGTTTGACGCTTACATATGTAGATGGCGCTAAGTAGCAGTTTTATTATTTACAAAACTGTATGATCAGTTTGACTGTGGAGTTTTCATCAATATTTAAAGCAAGATTTGTAACGGACGAATCCTTATAATTGCCTGGCATTTACTGTTGACTGTTAATAGGTATGTGAAGATGCAGACAGATAATAACGTCCGTAAAGATGGATGGATATTTAGGAGTCCAGTTTTTAGAGTGGATAAGCATTAATTCTACGCTGTCAACATACGATCTGTGCTCTTATAGGCATGGATGTTGTAGGCAGGAGGCCAGCTAAAGTAAGTTAAGTACATAATTACGGGTTAATAAATAATTATATCGCTCTACTTTCTATTGAACTGGGTTTTAATTATTTCGGTAGAGGAATGTTTAAACCTTTACAGAATCATTCGTCTGCCTCGTACCGCTCAGCAAACTTCACATAATGCTTTGTGACCAGGATTTAACACGGGAATAATCATTTCATCGTGTCTGTAATGGAATTTCAGTGTACCGTCAGCATGTACGTCAAAGGGATTTTGTGCTTGTTCAATATTCAGAGGTATGATAATTGCATGCTGTAAGTATCGGAATATGATCGAGTGTGGTTCTCGTTTGTTGATGTGAGTATAGAACGGACACTGAGTCACAGACGATTAGAACGAACTATAAAAAATACTGGGTGACTTTGGGGTCAAGGTCATCATCCTCCTAGCGTTATTCCCGGTTGTGCCCTAAAGGATCCCGGGGTCCGCTTTGGCACCTAATCCCAAGATTTGGTGTAGGCACTAGTTTTACGAAAGCGACTGCAATAGACTGGGTACCCGACGAGGTGGACTGATGACCTGGTAAAGGTCGCTGGAGTCCGCTGGATGCGGGTGGCGCAGGACCGGTCATTGTGGCACTCTTTGGGGGAGGCCTCCCAGCGGCTCCTGGTAAAGGTGAGTGTCCTCTTAGTGACCTCAAGGCTCCACATCGTTGTCGGTGGTGAAACTTATACTAGATCTTGTTTTCGTTTTAATTTACCTACAGTCCACTCATTAACATTTTTAAATTACCTACAGTCCATTCATTAACAAACTGCAAGGACAATAGTGAACATCTGTAATTAATGTCAACTTATGTTATAAGCGAGATGGCACCAGTGTCCCATAAGCAGACCAAGGTGAACAGCATGTGTATATGCAATTGCGTTAGGTACTATTATAATTACATATTGAATGGTCATGTACTGTATGTAGTGTTCAACTTTGCGGAGAAGCCGGTCCATACTTACCTGACGTGACGTGAGGGAACGATATCGTTTTTAGGGTTCCGTGGGTCGTTCTTCTTTTCGACCGACAATAGCCTGTCCTTCGTCTTATTACGGCATCTCATTTGAGTAATGATGTTTACGGTTTTATAATGTTCGAATGAACGTCCGTATTATTTTATTAATTAGTGATATTTAATATTTCACTTTCTCTATCTAGCATTTTTTTTAATGTTTTTTTTTTCGTAGAATGCCGTGACAGAGTGGTAAAACAAAATGTTGTCCCCACTGAAAGAGTCCACTTTGTCACATGTTTTTTTTTAGAAACCAACCGTAAATAAATATTTATATTGGCCAGAAAGGAAACTTTAATTAGTTCTAATGAAGAAACCTATGCATTTTTTTTTAAATCGCACTTCAAAACCACAATTTTCGATAGTTCATAAACCAAAAAAAACAGAAAAACCTCGGTTCATTGTCGGTAAAAAAGAAGAACGACCCCCGTACCTCAAAAGGAAAAACACGGAACCCTTATAGGATCACTCGTGTCTGTTACAGCCGATTTGCGGATTTGAAAATCACCGTGTAATCACCTATATTTATGAACTCGACTGTACTTATAATAATTAAAATTTCACTTTCATCAAAGTACGCAAAATTCTGAATACAGAAATATTTTGTATAGTGTCGGTCATCTGGCAACAACCGTTGTGTGTATATAAACAGTGACATATATTGTGGAAAGATTCGCTGCCGCGGTCGATGCTCGACCTATTAACCTAGCCAGGGCCACGCAACAGTTTGCTCTCTTTATAAATCACATATTAATTAACTTGCAGGCTGGCTCTAAAAGGCTGGCTTGTTCCTCGGTCAAAGAATTGGCATCGCCATTCAGCGAGGAAACGTAGCCAGCCTAGGGAACTACATTACATTATACGATATTTGTAAATATGTATATATTTTAGTTGTAAGTCATTGTGTATATTGTAGTATACTTTTTGTTTAATTTCTTTAGTACCTATCACATATAATTGAATTTATGATTAAAGAATAGTATTAACTAGCTATTTTTCGTGACTATGTACAGTCGAGTTCGAAAATATGTGCACTGTAATATGGATTGCGTAGATATTATTTCAACTTTAGGAATACGTATATTTTATGAACTCGACAGTACTCAACACATTCGAATGTATTATGGATATAAACGTAATATATTGTCAAAATAGGCAAGTAAATAATATCTAAATGATGAAGGCACCCAAACATAAATACAAATAGATTGGGTCACCGGGTCTCCACCCGCGTTTTAAAAAAAACTAATTAATTCTAACGGAATTATGTAAACACATTCACCTGAAGGTATATTCTAAATATTGGTTAAATTATGTTCTAAATTAAATAAGAAGTACAATTATATACACCGTGGGCGTTAATAACCCGAAAGATTTAAACCACGTATTTTTGACGACAGTACGAGTAAATAATGCTATATCAACATGGGTCCAATTATGTGTCTTAATTAAATTACTTTTTCAGTACAAATTAAATCATATTAATTGACCGCTTCTTTGTGAACAAACCTTTACTCCAGAGAGTGAGCGAGTTTAATTAATGTCAAGTTGAGAAACAGAGAGCGATCATGACACTTCACGAATCACTCCGATATCATACGATCCACGGCGAATGCAGTGACTTGTGTTCCATGACAAGAAGTGTCATGTCTAGCATGATGTTTACGTTGAAATTATTTCAATTTATTGGCACCACAAAATACCACAAATTGTAGGTATCCAAACTTTAGTAGTTACCACAACATTACAGTGCAGTTATTATTGTTGATACTTTGCGTTGATATCTTTTCCTTTGACTGACGTAACCAAAACCATTAACCATGATTATATCCGAAAGAAATCATACCTAATTATTGTTTTACCTCATACTGTAGCTGGAAAGAGATGGTTACTTTGTTATAATATCGATCATGCCAATCAGTACGTATTTTAAATTCTCGATGTGTTGATTTATACTAAGTAAAATAAAGTAAACAACTATGTTAAGCAATTACGCATTTTTATTAATTTAATGTAGGTATTAGGTTTTCAAAGTGTGTACCACCGTTTTCAGCACAAAGATTTAATCTTAAACGGATTTCATTATTTAGGTTCACAAAAGTGTTCTTTATCTCTTCTGATGCCAATTCTTCATAATAATTCTTCTCTAGAGTTCACTGGTGTTGAGTATACCTTATCTTTCAGAGTTCCCCATAGAAATCAAGTCGGGTGACCGGGCGGGCTAGGATTGACATAATTACACACATTAACATTGACTAGTCGTGCTACAGCTCTTGACGATAACGTTGGATCTTCTGTAATCAAATTCATTATTCGATTCTCTGTTCGTACATCTAGATTTATCGCGCTTTCCCTTGGAGTCTTTCTAAGCCCTTTTTCCCGAAACTGTCGGTGGATATCCACAAAAGTAGAATGATGAGGTAGACGACGATCTGGGCATCTTCTTCGGTATTCGGCGACTGCCTGGAGCGAGTTGCCATCCGCTAAATAAGCCGAAGGATAACGCAGCATGGCGAATTTATTTATTACAGTCAATCAAATTTTCAACGTGATTTTATCTTGCGTGACAATCAGTAATCATTTAAAATATGTCATTTTAGTGACATCAATTTCAAACTATCAGTGAAGGTAAATAGTTTGCACTCTCGCGATTGAGGACAGAACAAAAGTAGACGAGACTAGATTTCTAGTCTTAGCGATAAGAGAAAAGAGGAAAGCTACTTGTGTGATATCATAATAATTATTATTTAAAGCACTACGCTGTATTTTAGTTGCAAGTCACATCCTTTTATCACGACGAAAATTTTTTTGCTAATGAAACCTTTTTGTAGGACAGATACCAAACTTAATTAAGTAAAACTGGCTAACAACCATGCAGTTCGTGCGTCTGCGTGTAAAAGTAGTAGGTGGCTACCTCACGCCCTTAGGGTGTGTTACAATTGAGATTTTGTAACTTGTGATTTGTTTTAAATAATTAATATCTCTTAAATTATGGGTTTTTGGACTATATGTTATAAAACTTTATATACTCTAATTAGGCTCTAAAATCGTTGGTTTAAATCTTTCGGGTTGTTAACGCCCACGGTGTATTAATAAGATTTAACAACCAAGGCTTATGTTACCTGGAGGCGCAACGTGGGTAGGTAGGTGGACTGATGACCCGGTAAAGGTCGCGGGAGTCCGCTGGATGCAGGTGGCGCAGGACCGGTCATTGTGGCACTCTTTGAGGGAGGCATGTGTCCAGCAGTGGATGACATTCCACGGACTATTAAAATTATAGGTACATGGCGTTTTTCTAAAGTAGATATTCATATTGTTTATACAGATTTCGGCCGTGTTGTGACCGTGTGTAATATTAATGCGACCAAAACATTAGCATACATTGAGTATTCCATTAAAATTAACATAATGCAGCATTATATTCGCAGAAAATTAGATACCTGATATGTAACACTAACATACATTATACAAATTTAGAAAAGCGTGATTCGTATCGTATTGTTTTGAATTTACATTGTATACGGCCAGTAACGAGATTTTGATGCAATCAGACTGAGCTGTGAATTCTGTGATTGATCTAATTGTAATATTGATGCAGTGGCAATTTGGGGACTCTGGGCTCAATTGAAAAGTACTTTATGAATATTACCACTACATTTGCTGCATAATTTGTCTAAAAATTGTGCTTCATTTTCTTTTGTCCCCGGGCAGGCCGTAAGCTTTTTGGCCACCAATACGGTATCATCATCATCATCATCGTCATCATCAGCCTATACACGTCCCACTGCTAGGCACAGGCCTCCTCTCATGAATGAAAGGAAACCGGCAGTAGTTCGGATTGGGGACTTCGCATGCCTCTTTGAATTTCTTCTCAGCATGAATAAGAACATTTAAAATTACTTATCTGCCACTCGCTTGGTAGGTATGTATTTCAAACAAGACAAGAACAATGCATTTTATATCTTTTAAATTAGTTTATATCATAAATCATAATAAAATATACCTCATTTCATATATGATTAGAATTTTAATAGACAAATCGTCTACCTTTCTTCTTTTATGTAAAATATGATGATTTAAGATATTTTAGGTATATCAAAGGGAAACCTTGCACTAGTTTTACTTATTTAGATCATTAAATAAATGCGTTTCAAACAAAACAATAAGGCTTGTTCACGAAAAAAAGTAGCCATCGAATACTAAGGCTCCACTGTCACCCAGTAGGTCTAGCTAGGTAGTTCAAACCGCAATTAGATAGTCAACTGAGTATTCTTTTTTATGTGAAAGAATCTAAAATGCATCCATAAAAGTTGTGAAATCCTACATAATGCCACTTAAAGCTTAAAGCTAAAATGATTGCATAGAAATGTGTCTACTACTGGCATGCTTTAAAACAAATTATGACCTGCACACGGTAATTAAGAGTCTAGAAAAATATTCGCGGAACATTATAGCATCGATAATCTATTTGAGTAAAGGAACAACAAGAACCTATAATTACCCAAACGTGAAAATTACTAAATCTAAGACTACAGTCCAGTGATTTCGAAAGTTAGTCCAAAAATGGATAGCAGATGATATTAATATCCATAACGCCAAACAAAACGATAGGCGAAAGACCTTCTTTTTGATTAAATTCTAAAAAAAATGTCATTTCATACCTATTGAAAAACTAAATCACTACTTTTTTTACTGATGTTTTTTCGTTTCTAAATTGTTTTACGTGTCTTCGTTTATTTATTTATTTATTTATATTTGGAGAACCAACAGCTACAGAAACACAATGATATTATAGATAGACACAAAACGCCAATTACAGGTTCCCACCGATACTATCAGAGTAAGCTATGATATGTAAGATATGATGATAATATTAATCAGAAACATTGTACTAGTTTTACTTATTTAGATCATTACATATATCATTAAGTGCTTTTCAAACATAACAATACTGATGTTTTTGCGTTTCAAAATGATTTTCCTTGAAATTGCATGACTATTAACGCACAATTTTTCTAATTTTATACGGAAAATGGTATTTTTACAACAATTTAGTTCAATTATATTTATTTCCGAGGTGGGTTAATACATAATTATACTAGATATATTTTGTTATGTCTAATTAATATACGCTATATTTTGACTTAGCCACCAGAAAGTCTATAGGCTCAATCAAATTGATACGCACTTGTCAAATGGTTGATGAGCGCACTTGCTCTTCTAATGAGATGCAAATATCTAAATACCGCTAGCCTTAGTGAATCGAAGCTCTGATTAACTGGCGCTGATTGGTTAACTGTACAATGTACTCACATCCCAAAGGACTTAACTGATTATAACGTACATATTACATACGACCATTTGTTACCAAGTCGCTTAGAACCTGATGATCTACATACCCAACCGACAACCTTGAGGACATACAAGGTTATAAAAAGCGGTCATTAGAAAAACTAGTTCTAAGAAGAGAAAAAAATAGCAATTAAGCACGTACTACAGCTACACAGAATCTAGATTATGTCCTGATTATGCATAAGTTACGTTATTTTAACTTTTACACTTCTCATATAATATGACATCACTTTAGCCTAGTTGGTAGTGACCCAGGTTTCAAACCCGGGACCGCTGGGATTCAATCCCGGTATGGACATTTCTTTGTAGGATGAACACGATTTTTTTAAATTCCCGGGATTAGATGTTTTCTTTGTATTGAGTACCTTTGTATAAATATATATTAATAAGTATATATAATTATCGTTCTCTCAATACTTATGCAAATTTTACTTATCATGCTTTGTATCACAGCCGACCGAGTTTTTGTTTCACGCCATTAACAGACGTTAATGTAAAATACTGTAATAGGCTAACATAAAATAGCTTTATCAGCATCTGCCATCAGCAAAACGCAGACGGCTTTTTGTCTTCTTCCACATACTGATGATGGTCAGCAAAAAACGTTGACGACACCTGCCGACCGCGCGACCTTTGCGCGCGCGCCGCACTATAGTCGGCGCGCGCATCCGGAGAGACACGCCAGTTCCGCTTCCGAATACGAATTTCAAAAATCGAATGTCAAAACAATCGACGACCGTTGGAAATGCAAATGTAATCAATGAAAGTTCGAGATTGAAATGCGTAGTTTTTACTTAGTGACTTTCGTTTGTTTTTCGCTTTGTTTTGTTTTTACGTTTCTTTCGTGATTTTATTATTTATCTGCAATGGTTTTTATACGGTGTTTCGTTTGAATTTATTATCTGCATACAAGTCTGGAATTGCTGACTTGTAAAATGTATTCAAATACGTGGTTCGTGACGATGTGGAGTGTTTTATTTGTGTTAGTTCCTGTGGACTCGAGTTTGATTCAAGTTAGCAATGTGGCACAGAATTATACAAGGTAATTAAATATTAATCATTTGTTAATTTAATGGTTCATTCTTTTTTTAGGGTTCCATACCTCGAAAGGAAAAAACGGAACTCTTATGGATCACTTTGTTGTTCGTCCGACCGTCTGTCAAGACCCTTTTTCTCAGGAACGCGTAGAGGTATCAAGCTAAAAATGGATATCAAATACTGAGGTCTAACTGTCCCTTGGAGCTGTGAAAAAATCAAACTTCTATGTCAACACGATCAAAAGATACATTGCAGCCGTTTATGCCGCAAATTTTCGAAACTCTCAAGGGAATCAAAACCTACAGGGTCCTTCCCGTGAACTCAGAATCTTGAAATTTGATACGAAGCAACGTCTTATAGCACAGATAAAGGAAAAATGATATAATAAAAATATTTTTAATAATTTACCTACAGGTTTGTGCGAAACCCTCGGTGCGCGAGTCCGACTCGCACTTGGCCGTTTTTTTTTTTAGGATCGGCAGCCATTCATTATAAGTAGGTAATTATAATTGCAGCTCTATATATCGTACTACATTGTTACATACGTAGGGTTCCTAATGTTTTATTTACATTATTATGATATGGGGAGACCTCAAGCCAGCCAGACAGTAGAACAAAATTATGATTTTCCATTATGTATTAATGAATAAACTTTCTTATTTATTACTTTATTATTCAAATTAAAAAAAAGTACAAAATTGTGACTAAAATACAATTTTGTATTTTCCTAATAACAAAGCGTTTATGAGTATTTCTATGATGCTTCATAAAATGTTGTTGATTGGACTATCGGTCAAATACTTACCTTATTGAAAGGAGAGTCAAAGTTTAGCAATAGCAAAAGAAATTACCTAATCGTTTGAATACCCAATAAGGAGTCAGCGTCGTGAATGACAGCATGCTCTACTTCGTGTTGTGGAAAAGATAGCCAAAATTGTTGCTTTGTGCAATAAACACGTACAGACAAACAAACATTGACTCTATTACCGTCGCGATGTATCGCAATATCACACATTAAACGAGCGAGCGCAGCAAACGAAGTTCTCCGTTTCACGCTGGGCCATTCTTTGGTATTAGTAGGAGAACCCACGACACTAAACCTAGTTCGATAACACTACCAGATGATATATATTATATATAATTAGTCACGTTATTAATGAATGAACACGAAATAGCGCTGCTGCAATGCAAAAAAACTGACAAGGCTATTATAAATAAATAAATAAACGATTTCTAGTATTACAAGACTCCCAAGTTTCGTTTGTTCCTCGAAACAGGGGACGGGTAGGAGTAGGACTATACGATAAAGCAGTGCTGCAAGCTCTCCTGATTAGCCTTATCACTGATTGAAGGGAGTCCACGACACTAAACCTTAGTTTGATAAGACTACAAGATGATATACATCGCTGCAGCAACCACTCTCTGCACAGAACACTAAATACTATAGAAAGGCGATGTGGGCGTGGCACGCGCGCCACTCGTTTGAGCATGCGCTCAAAGCTTTCACGCTAACGTCACCTGATCGCCGTGCAGGCGCTCACAAAGTCGTAGGAGCGCGGAAGGGATGAGGTGGCGACACCGGTCCGTCAGTTTTTTTGTATCGCAGCATCGCTATTTCGTGTTCATCCATGAATGACGTGACTGTGATATATCAACTGGAGCCGTAGCATGGTTGGCCTTGTCACGCGATAGGTGATCGGATAGAGCGTGCGTCACTGGCTGACACCGTTCGATAGAACCAGACGACGCTCTTATCTTGTCACTTGTCGCGTGATAAGGATAACCATGGTACGGCTCCTGGTAGTCTTATCGAACTAGGTTTAGTGTCGTGGGCTCTTAGACTATAGGTATATGTCCGAACGTCCAGATTTCAGCTTTTCTTCTCTACAGGTCGCAAGACAAACTCGCAAGGTCAGCTCACAGCTTAGAAATGAAATGAAAAATAAAAAGGATTTATTGCATATTTTAATGAGAGTTACATTATAACAACAGTGTTGGGTCTTCCTATTAGATAAAAAATACATGTGTCAGGAAGACCCGCTCCTCCATAAAAAACAATTGTTTATCATTTGTGTAGGTATAATCTGAAAATAAAAATAAAGACTGCAATTTAGGTATCACAGACGTGAACCTAGAGTTATGTGTGTGTATGTGTGTGTGTGTGTGTGTGTGTGTGTGTGTGTGTGTATGTGAGTGAGTAGAGCCACTAGTTTGTAAGTATCGCTACAAAAAGTGGCCGTTCGTATACTTGGAATTTTTTGGGAGTCGGCCGACTGCATAAAAGTAGTCCATTCAAAAAGCAACTCTATTCCAATTGGGTAGGTACTTACTTTCCTGGGTTATAAAATATAATTCTATTTAGTGCATCAGTTAGATTATGAAAAAATATTAGACACGTATTTTTTTGTTTGTCAATTAAACAAAAAAATATGAAGATATAGCCCGTTAAAGTTTTGCGTGACGGTGACGTCACATTATGCTAAAAAGTGTGCCCTAATGTGATGTCACGCGGAGCGTTCGCAATTTTTTGTTTAATTTACAAACAAAAAATACGTGTCCAATATTTTTTGATAATATAACTGACGGACTAAATAGATTTTTTTAGGAAAGTAGCCAATTGGGAATGGATGAAAATTTTAGAAATGCCTGATTATTTTTTTGGTGATTGGAATAACCTTCCTTAGCACCAGAAAAAAGTTTCAGATTTTTCAGCTGCGTCAATTTTTTTTGAAAAATATAAACAGTTTCCTCACTTACGTTTTGGGTCAGTTACGGCACATTCCTAGATCGGTCTCATATTACAAAAAATATATTAAATACGTGTGGTAAACTGACACAGGCAATGATATTGACACTTGTAGCAGCTATATTGGTCATTACCAGTGTCAGTTTACCACAGATATTTCAGATAGTTTTTTGTAATATGAGACAGATCAAGGAAAGTGTCTATTTACCGTTCTTGACCAAAAACGTAAATGAGGAAACTGATTATATTTTTCAAAAATAATTGTCGCAGCTGAAAAATCTGAAACTTTTTTCTGGTGCTAAGGAAGGTTATTCCTATCACCAAAAAAATAATCAGGCATTTCTAAAATTTTCATCCATTCCCCATTACAGTTATATAAAAAGTCGCCCGCATGAAATAATTTCAACCATAAGGCCTGAATCACACTGGCGCGGCCTGCGGTGGCGGTCAATAGTAAATTTGACAGCTAATGACAAGTTTCCTATTAACCGCCGCGGCTAGGCCGCGCCAGTCTGTGAGTTAAGCCTCAACTGCGCTCAGGTGGTATTGTATATTATATTCATTTGTACTTTTAGTTGTGAAATGGTGCAGATGTTGTCTGAGAATAACTGATTTCATTCACGAACTGGGAACTGTACACCCATTCATTTTCGTTCGTTGGCCTGAACGAATGAATGATTTCTTGGAACGGCGTCATTGAATGGAAAGATAAAATAATTGCTATCGCTCGCGTATACCACCGCGAAGCGATACATGTGTCATTCTCGGGAAGTGATCAATCCATATCCATGTCCATACTAATATTATAAATGGGAATGTGTATGTGTGTGTTTGTTTGTTTGCTTGTTTGTTTGTCCGTCTTTCACGGCAAAACGGGGCGACGAATTGACGTGATTTTTTAAGTTTGTTAAGTTTAAGTTGAAGGGATGGAGAGTGACATAGGCTACTTTTTGTCTCTTTCTAACCCCCCCACTTCCCTAAAATGGGGAGTGGAAGTTTGTATGTAGTAGTATGTAGTTCGAGGTAGAAAGCTAAAAATTGGTATGCGGACTATTTGTGACTAACAAAAAAATCGTGCATCATGTTTTTTTGGAAATCTGCACTCAACTCCTTAAAAGAGGGGGTGAAAATTTATATGGGGGTCCAGATATGTAGTCGATATGTAGAGTCGATATGTAGTCGATATGTAGAGTCGATATGTAGTCGATATGTAGAGTCGATATGTAGAGTCGATATGTTGAGTCGATATGTATAGTCGATATGTAGAGTCGATATGTAGAGTCGATATGTAGATTCGATATGTAGAGTCTATGTAGAGTCGATCTAAATATATAAAAGACTGAAACTGAGATGCACCTTTTTTGTAGACGGTTAAAATTACTTTTAGTACGCGGGCGAAGCCGCGGGCAAAAGCTAGTTTACACAATATTCGTACAGTCTACATCGAAGTACTTATACTTAAACATGTTTTCGATGTCAACTGACAATGCAAATATTCTTAATACCTAAGGGTGTAGTGTAGACACTAAACAAAATAACCAATAATGTTGTATTTTCTCGAAAAAGGATTAAAAATGTAGTCAAATGGAGAAAAAAAGCAACAGAGCGCAGCAAATGGCGGTCATTTCAACATTATTTTCATGTCCGCCAAATAAACTAAATAACATTTTGTGATTAACACCTAATGGCAAATAAAGAAGGATGTACATGTAACAAACAATTATTTGAAATCAGATTAGGCTTCTCTACAAAAAGTTATTCCGGAAGTCACGTGATACATTTGGTTTCCTCTCAAATTCCTTTGCTGTTCAGGCTTATTCGTCTGTGGAATGATCTCCCTGGCAATCTCAGAGCAAAATAAATTGTCCTTTAAACGCAAGTTGCGTAAGCATCTCTTTTTAGGGTTCCGTAGCCAAAATGGCAAAAACGGAACCCTTATAGTTTCGTCATGTCCGTCTGTCCGTCTGTCCGTCTGTCCGTATGTCACAGGCATTTTACTCGAAAACTATAAGGTGTATTTGAATAAAATTTTGAGGATAGGTGTATTTTGTTAGCCGCTACAAAGTTTTGTAATTAAAAATACTAAAAAAAATTTTTTTAGGGTGTACTCCATACCTAAAACTAAAAGTCAAAAAATTTTTTTTCATCGTGAGCCCACGTGTGGCACATGAATCGATAGGCCTTTCAAAATAAATATAAGGTTTCTCGGGATTTTTTTTGATTAAGTGGATACAGTCACAGATAATCGCCCCGAAAGTCACTAAAATTCTGTCCCTCCCCCCTCTAATTTTTGAACGGTGTATTTTAAAAATATGAAGAAATTCATGGACACAGCGCTTATTATGTTCATTCACCGAAAATTGTTTTGAACAAGATCGGATGAAAGGTTTCCGAGATATTGCTGAAAAACTGCCTTCCTCAAAGAAAAGGACGTAAGTGCCGTAAGATTTCTATGACGATACGACCTTTTTAATAGGCACGGAACCCTTCGTTTTGCGTGGTCCGACACGCACTTGGCCGGTTTTTACTATTTATGATTGATGATCCTCGTGATATCATTGTGCGGGTACATAAAATTGTATGTATTTAAGTATGTATAAGTAAGTTTATAACGTATGCATTATATAAGTATGTATATTCATGAAATTAATTGATTTGTGTTTCCATTCTAGTTTCAGTATTTAAGATCCTGCACCACAAAAGTTTCTGTTTAGCCCAATGGTTGACTGGTACCGAATGCCTGACGGCATTAAGTCCGCCAATTGTACTTTTAATTGTATATTTGTGCAATAAAGTTTAAATAAATAAAAAAATACATTTTGAACTGTACCTGTAGGTACCCCTATATACAAGAATGCGAGCAAAGAAGTATCCACTTCAAAACATTTTAAATAACACAATATGGTTCGCTATATTTGATGTCCGACATTAAAACTCATTTCCTTATGGCGTTGTCGTGATTTCCGGATGACTTTTTGATGCAGCATAATGATTTAGCGGACCTAATCCTAATGGACGAAACATGGAGCCGTAGCATGGTTGGCCTTATCACGTGACAAGTGACAAGATAAGAGCGAGCGTCGTCTCGTTCTATCGAACGGTGTCAGCCAGTGACGCACGCTCTATCCTATCACCTATCGCGTGACAAGGCCAACCATGCTACGGCTAATGATCGTTTAGGACAAAATTTCACCAGTGTTGACGAAAAAACAAAATATAGTCTGTGCGTGAGCATTTAGAATGAAATAGGATTCGGGTCTATATTTCTCTCCCGCTTATTCTTATACCTTCTTGAAGTTCTTGTGCCAAAATATACGATTGCACACGAACCCGAACAATGTTCTGTTAGCTCACTGACTACCGTTTCATCACCAACTGTTGGCGTTCGGTCTCTGGCGTTCTTTCATTTAAATGTAAAACAAGTGCGTGTCGGACCACGCAAAACGAAGGGTTCCGTGCCTATTAAAAAGGTCGTATCGTCATAGAAATCTTACGGCACTTACGTCCTTTTCTTTGACGAAGGCAAGGCAAAGTTCAAAACAATTTTCGGTGAATGAACTTAATAAGCGCTGTGGCCATTAATTTTTTTCATTTTTTTAAATACACTGTTCAAAAATTAGAGGGGGGGGACAGAATTTTAGTGACTTTCGGGGCGATTATCTCTGACTGTATTCACTTAATCAAAAAAATTCTCGAGAAACCTTATATTTATTTTGAAAGGCCTATCGATTCATGTGCAAATTTTTTTGACTTTTAGTTTTATCTATGGAGTACACCCCTAAAAAATTTTTTTTTAGTAATTTTAATTACAAGACTTTGTAGCGGCTAACAAAATACACCTATCCTCAAAATTTTATTCAAATACACCTTATAGTTTTCGAGTAAAATGCCTGTGACATACGGACAGACGGACAGACGGACATGACGAAACTATAAGGGTTCCGTTTTTGCCATTTTGTCTACGGAACCCTAAAAATGAAGAGGCCCTCTACATAAATATTAAAAAAAAAACTTACTTACTCGTAAGCGCTTTTCGCTCCTGACACCCTGTTTTAAATCTGTGTGCTTTGCCAACAGACCGGAATCCAAACATAATTGTTCGATACAATAGTATAACGTATAACATGGCTTCTGAGAATCATCACATCACAAACTTATGCATGCGGTCAGTGACGGCACCAAACTCTAAAGAACTAGTAGTATAGTATGATTTAGTATGGTAAGAGTTCGGTTTAGTATTTGACCACTAGCATTGTTAAAATTGTAGATAAATGCAAATGCTATTGTTGTACGTACAGTAAGGGAAATGTATTCACGTACCATCGTAGAACCCTGTCGCAATTGACAGTCCACCGTCACTCAAACTTGAGTGGTATGTCACCTTATTGCGATAGGGTTCTACGGTGGTACGTTAATACATTTCCCTTACTGTACGTACAGCCAACGTCAAGATAATAATTATGTTTTTTTTTTCGCCTCATTACAATGCAGTGAGGTGTAATAGTGTAAACATGTCCTTGATGCCGACTGTGCCTACAGTCATCAATATTACTGAGGCACTACTTAGGTGCCGATGGTAGTTACTCGATGGCCGTTGGGGCGGAAAGGTTCACGAGTGGCGACCACGTACCGGCATCGGCAGGCGCAGCGTGGGTAGATGGGGGTCGCATTCAGCGGACTCCCGCGACCTTTACCAGTGCACCTGGTAAAGGTCGCGGCAGTTCGCTGGATGCGGGTGGCGCAGGACCGTTCATTGTGGCATTCTTTGGGGGATGCCTGTGTCCTGCAGTGGACGTCTTTCGGCTGACATACAGTTGGACAGTCGTATGTATAAAATACTTATTTTAAACAAGATCGTTCAAAAGTTTACTTAGTTATTCCGTAACGAAGAGTACGTAGGTAATTGGGTACTTTCCTGGGTAAAATAAAAAAATCTATTTAGTCAGTCATTTAAATTATGAAAAAATATTGGACATGAAGGTTTCGCGTGACTTCAAATTATGCTAAAAATGTACCACAATGTAACATGACGCGAAAATTTAACGGACCATATCATCATATTTTTTTGTTTAATTGACAAACAAAAAACTACGTGTTCAATATTTTTTGGCAGTTTAACCGACGGACTAAATATATTTTTTCAGGCAAGTAGCCAATTGCCGTGAGCTTCCTATGAAGACTTTTTTTCACTTACGGTATGGGATAGTGATTTTTAATGAGGGCTACTAGTAGAAGGTACTGAACCCTTCATTGTGCGTGGTCCGGCACGCACTTGGATGGTTTTTTTACTAACAAAATTCAACCACGTGTGTGCAAAATGGTCATGGAAACTTTCGACAAAAGTGCGTATTTCAGCAGAAAAGGTGTAGAGAGTATTTGCCCAACGTGGTTTTCTATACATAACCCCATTCTTTGCAGGTACCTACTTTCTGATTCGATAACAAAATGACAATTCACAAAATTGCGTGCTTTCCGGGACCACCTTTATTTTTAACATCAAATTTGACCGACCGGTTAGCCTAGTGGGTAGTGACGCTGCCTACGAAACTAAAGGTCCTGGGTTCGAATCCCGGTAAGGGCTAATATTTGTGTGATGAGCATGAATATTTGTTTTTAAGTCTTGGATGTTTTCTATGTATTTAAGTATTTATTTCTATTATATATATCGTCGTCTAGTACCTATAACACAAGCTTTATTGAGCTTACTATAGGCCTAGTTCGATTTGTGTAAGAATGTCCCCTAATATTTATTTATTTAGTATTAATTAACCTTAGAGCATACATAACTGGCTGGAGTAGCCTTATGTCGTGTTTGCATATAAAAAAGTCTGCCGAATTTTGCGGGGGCGGGGAGAGCATCTTAATAGGATATTGAAACTCAATTATATATTAAAAGCTTGAAGTGGTTGAACGTTTATAATATCAAGTGCTTACAGCAACATGCGGGCATTTCTGTGTTCAGTATTCTCTTGCGAGGCGATTTTGTGATCGATTGTGAAATTGTCTTTGTATGATTTTTTGCACATTGTTTGTGCAAGGTTTTTTACAGAGGGGTAAGTTACGAAAGACAGTTATGTATGCTCAAAGTAACAAACCCTCACTTTAATTCCAGTTACCCCTGCACCGACCAGAACCACCTATTCCTCGTGCCGGGCGCGCTCACCGCCGGCGGCAGCAGCCGAGTCTGCGTGTCTCGGTTCCACCCGGAAGGTCCAGCTCACGTACTGCTGAACCTGAGGGCAGAGGGTCATGAGACGACAGCCGCCAGAGAACTGCCTACCGGTAAGAGATTTTCGTCACGTCATTCCTCGGGAGAACGACTCTTTAGTGATTGTCTCCGATGGTTTTGGGGTCCAGGAGACATGCCTAACAAACAACATACTAAAAGATGGCGCTGGTATCTAAAAGTGAAGTAGGTACAGTCACGGACTTTAATCATTTAGAGCTCACCTTTTACTGGATATTCATCCCAATCAACAAAGACACGTCATTAATGACGTCAATTTATGATAATTTTTAACGTCATGATTCACGTGACGATGTCACAAATTAAACGTCATTTTCGACGTCATATACGACGTTAAGACACGTCATTTGTGATGTCAATTTATGGTCGGTTTCAACGTCATGGTTCACGTGACGATGTCACAAATTATACGTCATATACGACGTTTGAATACGTCAAATACGACGTAAGTTGAACCAAAATTATAGCTCAACGATTAAAGTCCGTGACTGTACATATATGTTCGACGGAATCCCGTAACAACATGCAGTGCAGGCTAGTCATGATTCCTGAATAGGTACAAATATTTGAACATTGACGCGTTGGTCTTGGTCTCTCCTGTATGTTCGTGGTGTTTTTACTCTAATTTCTACACCCAGGTGATGGAGGTTGCTTGGAGCTGCCCGTTCCCCTGCTGCCCAACACTAAAGCCGAGGTGATCGTTAACATTAGGTAAGAAACGTAAGGGTAAATAAGACGCTTAATATTGCGTTACATTCAAACTATAGTCTGATCAGCGAGTGTCACAATTAAAAGGCGACCTTTTTTTTAAACGCATGCTTGTGACACATAAATAATATATGACCGAGCCCGAAATCGCAAAAAAAATCAGCTGTTCCATACATTAACTCTCAATTAACTCACAGTTAACTCTTAATTGGCTCTTATTTTTTGCGTTTTCATGGTTGGTCCCATGGGAAAAGTTGTTCAGTATGACCATCTTATTCGCTTTTGGTCTTCTTCCTCCACGACCCTTATTTCAACCTGTATAACTGACAGCTCATTTCATTGGTAAAATTGTTTCCAGGCTTTAGAGAGTCTAGTTAACGTAAAAATAATTCGAGTCCAAGTAAAAATATATATATTGTATATCTTAACTCTTCTATCTTCCTATTTTTGCATGGGTTAAAAATGACAGGTATACCGGAGGTGGATTAATGGGGTCGTTTATTAACTAGACCCAGAATGGTCATTTAGTTCTCAAACAAAAAGTTCCTCTGAGCCTATAGTTTTTACTCGCGGACTTTGAAAATAAAGTTCCAGTGCTTGACATCAACACTTTACACGGTCAATCTTAATTTGTAGGTGATAATGATAATAGATGTAAACAATAGGAGTTTACAATTAACAGGTAAAATAAAAAAAGAATAAGAAGCTATTACCAAAGTTGGAAAAGTATTTATTTACACAATAATCCTTAAACAAAACAACAGGAATAGACAAGAAATAAACGTTAAAATAGAACTAAAACTAAACATTAAAAAAATACTATCTTCTAGCTAGACCTCTAAGCTGTTATCTATGGATGGGGGGGAGGGTACTGAAATTAAAACCTCAATTTTTCTCATTTGTAAGTTATAGCTTATTTGAAACGTTTTTAAAACCATAATGGCGCCTAACCATCAACAACTCCAACCTTGTTTTTGCTCATCGCAAATTCCTTCGCTTGTTTGGAATCTTGCTTGCTTGCTCTTGGAATCCGCGCCGGTCGTCCTTCGTCGTCATATTTGGCTGATTAATGTATAAAATTATAAATCGGGTTGCAATGAAGTTAAAAACAACACACATAGAGTGCGAAGGAGAGAGAGTGGTAGAGGAGGCAGAGGTACTACACTCGGTTGGTAACCGAGTACGTAGAGCACAGGTAGAGTAGGTAAAATCAGCACTGAAGATATTTAATACATTTAGATTTAGGTCTTATTATAACCTAACGGTGTGAACATACTTCACGTTGACTGTATTCAATAGTATCTACACCTTTTTTTTTAATGGGAGGAAAATCCGTCATGGATACCTCCGCGCCACGGGGATAGCGCGGAGGTTATGTCGGACTCGCACCGACTAAAAACCCCCCGACAGTCCTCCTCGACGCATTTCGGACGGCTCTGGGATCTCCTACGGAACGCACCAGTGCCGCCCTAGCGTCATGCCTCTTTGGGTCCTACCTTTGTTTTCGATTACAGCCGCCAACTGCAACCGTGTACCACCCCGAGGACCCCTTTTAGTCGCCTTGTACGACAGGCAGGGGATACCGTAGCCGTATTCTAATGCCCGGGCTAATACAGGGCGCACTGTATCTACACCTAGAACACTTAACTCTACTCTTTCACTGGAAAACTGACAAAAATGATGAAATGCTATGAAATAGCGATAGAAAATGTAAAAACGAGTGGTATTGACCACTCGTATTTGATTCTATCGGTAGAAAGTAACTGCCTGCAATTTTGACACTGAAATCGTATTTAAATACTTTTATTTAATTTTCGAGCGATCAAAATCCAAAAATCGGCCCCCTGTACTTACACATGTTGGAATTTTTCTGAGATGTTGAAAATTTTTAACAATTTCTAGTCGGCTGTTCTTCGGTCACTCGGATCCATACAAAATTGATTTTTGTTTCGCTCCGCAGTCCGCTGCATTTCAATGATGAATACAATAATCATAAGTATGAGATCGGCAAAGACCCATCAAGAATCGAAAATACACAGGCTCTCAATGACCCATTATTTCTCCAGATATCCAGAGCTGTGCACTTGGGAACGCCGACTCACCGTCCGTATCTCGAGTGGCAGACTCGTCGTGCTACAGACGGAGAGAGCCCGCTACAGGCCGGGCGACATAATCCGCGCCCGGGCCCTTATACTCAAGGCAGACTTGGCACCAGTGCACGGCAGTGTAAGTATCCACGTTATATAAGTAATCAGGGCACGGAGAGAGCCCGCTACAGACCGGGCGACACAATCCGCACCCGGGCTCTTATACTCAAGACAGATTTGGCACCAGTGCATGGCAGTGTAAGTTACCAACATATTAAACTTGGCAGACTCGTTGTGCTACAGACGGAGAGGGCCCGCTACAGGCCGGGAGACACAATGCGCGCCGGCTCTTATACTCAAGGCAGATTTGGCACCAGTGCATGGCAGTGTAAGTTACCAACATATTAAACTTGGCAGACTTGTTGTGCTACAGACGGAGAGGACCCGCTACAAACCGGGCGAAACAATCCGCGCCCGGGCGCCTATACTCAAGGCAGATTTGGCACATGGTAGTGTAAGTCACCAACATACTTAATTAATAAAGACAGAATCGTTGCGCTACAGACAGAGAGGGCCCGCCACTGACTGGGTGACACACTCCGAGCCGACACATTGGCAGACTTGCAATACAATTCTGTACCGGCCTGAGTAGCTTGAACTAAGTTGCTAACATCTCTCAACTCTTCTTAATCATTCCCCCATCGCTTACGATCGTGAAGAAGTTCTCAGACGATCATTGGTCTGCCTGCAACTGGTGAAACCGCAGTCAGATAACTTCAGCACGGCTATCACAAGACGGCGCGCGGGCATTCTCGATTTTTTTCGCTCTATCCGTCTTTCTCTTATTAAAAAACTTAGACAGAGAGGTATCATCATCATCATCATCATCATCATATCAGCCGAAAGACGTCCACTGCTGGACATAGGCCTCCCCTAGAGAGTGCCAAATTGACCGGTCCTGCGCCACCCGTATCCAGCGGACTCCCGCGACCTTTACGAGGGGGTGTGGGAGAAAGAGAGGTAAAGTGCGAGAAAAATCGAGAGAGCTCGCGTGCCGTCTTGTGATAGCCGTGCAGCTGTTCGGAAATTTGGTCCCGCCATCTGTTTGGGCTTCAACCTTTCCCGTAACTACAAGTTTATCTAAATTGTTGGCTTCTTTTCGTGCGATATAACCAAAATCAAGCTGTAAACAAACGGCAGACAGAGGTTGGGTTGAATTAATAGGTGACACTATTACGGTAACGACCGGTTAGCCAAGAGCATGGATATTTGTTTCTGAGTCTTGGATGTTTTGTATGTATTTAAGTATTTATATCCGGTACGTGGTCGCCACTCGAGAACCTTTCCGCCCCAACGGCCATCGGTTCTCCGCGGCGTAGGTAGGCCCCCCACAAGGTGGACTGATGACCTGGTAAAGGTCGCGGGAGTCCGCTAGATGCGGGTGGCGCAGGACCGGTCAATTTGGCACTCTCTAGGGGAGGTCTATGTCCAGCAGTGGACGTCTTTCGGCTGATAATTATGATGATGATGATGATGATGAAGTATTTATATCTATTATATATATCATCGTCTAGTACCTATACCTAAACACAAGCCTTATTGAGCTTACTATAGGCCTAGTGCGATTTGTGTAAGATTGTCCTCTTATATTTATTTATTATTATTATACTCTTGTGTCAGACTCATGATAGCAACGAGTCTGACACAAGTCTATCGAGGCAAGCAAACTTGTGGTCTCTGTCTTCCCCTCACGGAACCGTCGAGCAAGTTAGTAATAAGGTGATATAACCTTACGAATTGTTTATTTGGAGACGTTTCAATGCCAGCCGCTGGTCATAAAAAGTTTTATTGTGGCTGTCTTAGGCTAGGTATGAGCTATGCAAGGTTGCGAGGTGGTGAGCGAAGAAAAAAACCGGCCAAGTGCGTGTCGGACCACGCTAAACGAAAGGTTCCGTGCCTATTAAAAAGGTCGTATCGTCACAGAAATCTTACGGCACTTACGTCCTTTTCTTTAACGAAGGCAGTTTTTCAGCAATATCTCGAAAACCTTTGAACCGATCCTGTTCAAAAAAAAATTCGGTAAAAAAATTTAATAAGCCGTCCATGATTCTTATCATATTTTTAAAATACACCGGTCTAAAATTAGAGGGGGGTGGGACAGAATTTTAGTAACTTTCGGGGCGATTATCTCCGACTCTATTTATTTAATCAAAAAAATTGCTGAGAAACGTTATATTTATTTTGAAAGGCCTATCGATTGATGTGCCACACGTGGGCTAGCAATAAAAAAAAAAAAAACAGTTTTATGTAAGGAATGCACCCCTAAAAATTTTTTTTAGCCATTTTTATTACAAAACTATGTAGCGGCTAACGAAATACACCTCCCTCAAAATTTTATTCGAATACACCTTATAGTTTTCGAGTAAAATGCCTGTGACATACGGACAGAGACAGACGGACATGTCGAAACTATAAGGGTTCCCTTTTTGCCATTTTGGCTACGGAACCCTAAAAACCCACCATATAGCGTGGCTGGCCGATAAGTACCGCAGAATTCTGGTCGATAGGTACTCACCCTAAACTTACCCTATTGAGAGGACAATTACCACTACTCGAGAATTATGACACTATTAGTTGACGCACGCTTGGGGTCGTAATCACGTAACGTTCCGAACGCGCGTTAGGTAGATCCAACTGTCATTTTTCCTTATAAAAATTTACATTTAGATCTACCTGACGCGCGTACAATGCGTTACGTGATCGACCAACTGGTGCAAAGGTTGTCCGTCACCATTCAGCGTGATGGGTAGGCACCTTTGCGCCAGGGACGACTCGAGGGGGACTATTTGACTAGGCTTAAGCTAGTCTATATACACAGGGTGTCCCAAAAAGTAGTGATATGGGTCGTTCTTCTTTTCGACCGACAATAGCCTGTCCTTCGTCTTATTACGGCATCTCATTTGAGTAATGATGTTTACGGTTTTATAATGTTCGAATGAACGTCCATATTATTTTATTAATTAGTGATATTTAATATTTCACTTTCTCTAACTAGCATTTTTTTAAATGTTTTTTTTTTCGTAGAATGCCGTGATAGAGTGGTAAACCAAAATGTTGTCCCCACTGAAAGAGTCCACTTTGTCACATGTTTTTTTTTAGAAACCAACCGTAAATAAATATTTATATTGGCCAGAAAGGAAACTTTAATTAGTTCAAATGAAGAAACCTATGCATTTTTTTTTAAATCGCACTTCAAAACCACAATTTTCGATAGTTCAAAAACCAAAAAAACAGAAAAACCTCGGTTCATTGTCGGTAAAAAAGAAGAACGACCCATATACTGAAGCTGGGAGGTAGAGGCCCTAGAGGGCTATCTGAATCACCCCCATGTATGTTCCGCGATTTTTCGTATTTTCGGAGTTATGACTTTTTTTTTAATTTGGCATTTTTTTTTTATTCTATTCAAAGATCTAACGATAGTAAATGTTACCATACTGAATTGGCCTATCTATCAGCTTAGCACACAAAAAAAATCAAGCATCTACCGCAATAATTCACGTCACCATAAATAAAAAGCACATCGTACTCGGCGATAGATGAAAAATTTAAAAAAAAGTCGTAACTCCGAAAATACGAAAAATCGCGGAACATACATGGGGGTGATTCAGATAGCCCTCTAGGTCCTCTTCCTCCCAGTTTCAGTACATCACTACTTCTTGGGACACCCTGTATAAATAAAACAACAAAATAACAATACACTTAGCATTGTTATTGTGTTGTTTTATTTTATTTTATCGACGAAATTAATAAATAAGCGATATTAGTACCTAAATAATTTTAGATCATATTTATAAATAACCCTTAGTTAAAATCACACAAGCTACTAAGCTCGCCTCGCCACATACAGACTGTATTCCGCAAACGAAATCGCTCGCAAATTCCGCTGGGCTGTCATCATCATCATCATCATCATATCAGCCGAAAGACGTCCACTGCTGGACATAGGCCTCCCCCAAAGAGTGCCACAATGACCGGTCCTGCGCCACCCGCATCCAACGGAATCCAGCGACCTTTACCAGGTCATCAGTCCACCTTGTGGGGGGCCTACCCACGCTGCGCCTTCCGGTACGTGGTCGCCACTCGAGAACCTTTCCGCCCCAATGGCCATCGGTTCTACGTGCAATGTGCCCCGCGCACTGCCACTTAAGTTTAGCGATTCGGAGGGCTATATCGGTTACCTTGGTTCTGCTGCGGATAGCCTCATTTCTGATGCGATCACGCAGAGATACTCCCAGCATAGCCCTCTGCCTTTTGGGTGACTTTGAGCCTTCTTATGAGGCCCATAGTAAGCGACCACGTTTCCGTGCCATACGTCATCACTGGCAACACCCGCTGGGCTGTACTACATATATATTCAGTTCAAAGCAATTACAATCGCCATGTAATTTCGCGCGTATCGCACAGATAATGATAGAATCTAACCGGCCAGTCATTATGTGACCTCTCTGGGCCATAAACCATTGTAACGATGCGGCCGTGGCCTCCGAAGGCAAACGCGACCATAACGGGTATGCAAATCATTGTTTATTTATCTGCCTTAAATGCTTGTTATGTATGTTAAGCCAATTTCTCTTCGACGAGGACGTATTCTGACGAGAGTTTTACTTAATTCGTATGTACGGTCAAGGACTTTAATTGTTGAGCCATTTAGGTGTCAACTAATTTTGGTTTTTTTATAGTTAAACTTTGAAGTGTCCAGTATAATGTGAGCTCTGAATAGATAGATTCTTCTTATTCTGAACCATGATAGTTTCCATGGCAGGCTTTGAAAGTTTCAAATTGAAACTCCTTGTAGTTGGCATTGACACTAGCTATAATTATAATTTAATGGGCGGCCGATGGATGCGGTAACGAAAGCATACGATGGATAAGACTTTTATTACGGGTAATATTTATGTATAAAAATATATGCAATTTTTTGTTACATATCAGTATGTAGGTACATACGTATTTCGTACATTAAGAAAGTAAATTCTATAACTTTTTCCAATTAAGTTTTTTTTAAATCAATTGTCATATCCACATTTTTTGACGTAATTTGCATCCGTCAGCCGCCTATTAATAACACCCAAAACTTCCGAAAAGCATTAAAGGTTAACGTCTATATCTACTTGGCCTGCAACCCTTCGTTTCCCGGCCTCTATAGTAATGTACTATCAACCGAAATGTCATTATGTCATGCTGAGCTCATTCCTTTTGTTACACAAATAATCTTGTTTTTGTTTTCTATCTCTGTATGTATTTTGCGCATCTGTTTGTGTGACAATAAATATTTTCTATTTCTATTGTCTATTTTTTCTATTATCATTACGAGATCTTCGACCTTATTACACTGAATTCATTTTACAGGCTATGTATTACTCGGACCTACTGATTTACTTATAAATGTGACACCTGCCGCTGTTAACTGGCTGCGGAACCTGTTGGTCGATCACGTAACGCATTGTACGCGCGTTTTTACACCACCTCCTACAATTTATATAGATACGCCATCGCCATACGATTAAATAAATAGATGCTTGAAATGAATTTTATTTTATTATACAAGATTATGATTAACATTAACTAAAATAAATTAAAACTAAGTTAAATTTAATAAAGGCCCTTGAGGCATTGTACCGGGGATGCTGGCGGCATTTCCTCGCTGAATTGCAATGCTGATGCGTTGCGCGAGAAAGCCGCCAGCTCTTCGGTCACCAGTTACATCGACCAGACGTTTCGCGATTTCTGCAAATAACTTATGCGCACTGGGACCCCACGGACCAAGGGTCTCGACGTCAAAGGGTACAAAGTCGTACTCTCTGCCGAGGCCTCTATATTTATTAAATTTCAGATTTTCGGCGTTTTCCGCCGCTGCGCCCGCTTTAGAAGTAGTCCGTTGGAGGTGAGACGGTGCCAGTGTGTCTACACATGTAGCGTCCCACACAAGCATCCGTCCCAACCTCCACGAAACCAGAGACACACCATCAGGTATTTTGCCATCATCTCTGACAATGCCAGGCGGCTCAGGATGAGCAGGCACATTGATGCTGGCAAGAGACCGGCGTATTACTATTATGTACGTCACTTATCTCGGTCCTGAGCTAGTTTTATTCAGGACCCCCCAATCTCCTACTATCGTCAGAATTCTTCGGAAATATGAAGTTTCCATTGTTACGAGTCTGTAACAAACCTATCAGAATAGTCCCCCGAACCGGCCGCTGACACGGTCACCAGCATCCGCGAATACATTAACACGGAAACTTCGTAATTAATCTCTTTTTCAATTAATTGCAGTCCCGTTCTTTGTTTAAACGAGCTTTATTTTAATTATTTTAACCGAAATGTAATTATCATTACGAGATCTCCGACATTATTACACTAAATTCATATTATTGGCTATTTTTTACTGATTCAGGTTTTACGTACCGACTGATTAAGTGTTACAATCAATTAAATAAAGATTGGGCAACCGTCTCCAGGCAACAGTGTGATTTAAAAAATAAAAACTTCTTCAACCGATCGTGGTCCAAGGGATTGGGTGTTGCACTATTTTCCAGAAAGTTTAGATTTATTATTTTTCTCTCTTTTCCTTTTACCGACTTTTGTACATACGAATAATAGGAATTAATTAATCATCTTAATAGGTATTATTTGATATCGGTTAAACATCAGGCACAATAATATACAAAGTTTTAACCGACTTCAATTTAGTACTCCGCCAAGCCAAATGAACATTTCCTTTCCACTTTACCACATGGACAGCTTTCCGAGAGTAAATACGTTGATTATTATTATTACAGACGAAAACCATATCACTGTATGTGGGCCGATAATATTTGTGGAGTTCCGTCGTTTCATATCAGAATCTATAACGTACTTTTATAGTTTTAAGTACGAGTTCCATAAGTCATTATGTGGTCTTGTGGTGGTCTTCATCATCAGTTCCACTTCACCAAATTTGTGGTTTCCGGGTGTACATAAATACACTAGTTATAATAGAAAATACCGAAATTACTACATGCGTGCCTTCTATATTTGAGGAGTTTCCTCAATTCCTCATGGTTCCCATCATCCAATTGAAGTTTTGATAACAATGGGACCAACCTCGAAGCATATACTTTCAAATAAGAATTGTAGAAATCGGCTCATAAATGACGGAGTTCTGAGGTAACAAACATTAAAAATATAAATACAACCGAAGTCCGTTAAAAATGAACATATGCGTTAGTTTAGTACAGCGATGTAATTTAAATGATTATGCAATTGACTACAATATAATAAAGTCCCGTTAGGTACCTACTTGCAATGGCGATGGTACCAAACGGCAGCCTTGTGGGATGAATCATTGTTTACATAAAAGTCACATCGCTTGTTTTGGTCAGGAGGTCAGCGTTCCACTTAACGATATTGTTTGGTCAAAATGATCTTAAAATAATATATTAAATCACTGTATATACTTACGTCTTAGAGTCTTAGAGTCTTTGACCAGTGTGTGTTGCCAGTGATGACGTATGGCACGGAAACGTGGTCGCTTACTATGGGCCTCATAAGAAGGCTCAGTGTCACCCAAAGGGCAATGGAGAGGGCTATGCTGGGAGTATCTCTGCGTGATCGCATCAGAAATGAGGCTCTCCGCAGCAGAACCAAGGTAACCGATATAGCCCTCCGAATCGCTAACTTAAGTGGCAGTGGGCGGGGCACATTGCACCTAGAACCGATGGCCATTGGGGCGGAAAGGTTCTCGAGTGGCGACCACGTACTGGAAGGCGCAGCGTGGTTAGGTTAGGTTAGGCCTGGTAAAGGTCGCTGGAGTCCGCTGGATGCGGGTGGCGCAGGACCGGTCATTGTGGCACTCTTTGGGGGAGGCCTATGTCCAGCAGTGGACGTCTTTCGGCTGATATGATGATATACTTACGTATTGATATTAGATTCTTATCGACGTAAGCCATTCGTTACTGGATAAATGCCCCCCATGTCGCCAGCGACACGAGAATAGAATAGAAAAATATTTATTTGGTGTGATAAAGAAATTACACAAGTGTAAAGTTACATCTGAAATGCACCAAAATGGATGCCACTCAGCATATGCCAGCAGCAATATATGCTAAAGGCGCTGGTTTTCAGGGCACCCAGAGAGAGAGATACAGAACTTAAAATATGGCTTATAATTATAACTTATACATAAGAAAACTTAATTAATGAGAAGGAGAGGTCGCTGGTCAATTAATTAATTCAGAGCTAAGTGTTAACAAATAAGGTCAAAGGTAAGTGGTGATGAAATACAGCTGTTTGTGTGATGTCATTTACGTACGAGACAAAATCGCGTGACTTCACAAAAGATGATTACACCGTAACATCGGCAGTAAGTACACCATTACGTGCCCCTTCTGAGTCCTGCCCAAACCCGAACGCACTCGCGCACTGAAAGCAAACGAAACCATTGTCAAATGCGAACAAGAACTTTATGGCAAAACTATCACCGAAATACGAAAAGGCGGTAATTTCAGATAAATTATAGGATAACCTGTACAAAAAGCTTGAGAGGAAAGGATTTAGGGAAGTGGCACGCCTGTGATTTAAAACGGGTACTATGCTGCAATGACGAATCCGGTTCGGATTCTTTTTGAGGAGGGGGGATAATGCCAATCGTAATGTAACTATGGGCGCCTTATACAAAAGTCACGGGGTGGGTGTTAGTGTTTAATTTGAGTGCAAGTACAATGGGCATCTAATTATCATGACACTGACGGGCTAATTTGTCCACATCCTGTGGAGACGCTCCTTTTTGTTAATTACGGTCATACCATTGGGGAGTCGAAGAAATTCCTCAGGACATGAAATCAATAATTATGGTCACTGTAACAAGGAGCTGGTTATGAGTGATTCAGTGAACCATTCTGAAAGCAGTGCTTAATTTTTCATACAATCGCCCGTGGGCCGGCCAGTAGAATTGTGAGATCGGTTCCTCAAACTCATAAATTCCGCGTAGCAAAATTTCTATTCGAATTTATCCCCAACTCCAATTTTTGCTAGTACTATTTTGCTTCATGCATAAATTCGTCGAGTATCAGATTTCGTTTTTGTAATTTCTTGCTATAACACGTTTTTTTATAATTCATTATTTACTTAACAGATCGAAGAAATGTGGTTGGAAGGTCCTCGCGGCGCGTGGGAGGGTGCGCGCGCGGCGCAGTGGTTGCGCGTACGCACAAGGCTCGGCTTCGGGCAGATCCAGCACGAGCTCGACGCGCAGGCGCCGCCGGGCCGGTGGACGCTGCGCGCGCAGCTTGAAGACGGCTCACAGGTATCCCAGTTATCCTGCTGATGTGTTAAACCTGTCAACCAATGGCAACCAAAGACTCTGTTTATGTATAAAATCTTAAGATGATTACAGTTACTTGTTACCACCCCATGCCGGTCGCCATCGGCAGAGCATCCCTCAGAGTTCTAAATGATCACGACACGTTTTGAAAGGAAGCATTGAGTGTTCTGGTTTCCAAAAATATTGACTGAGACTTGTTTCCTTTGTTTCCAGGGAGCGACTGAATTTTGGGTGGGCAATTACGAAATACCGCCATTCCAGCTCAGCGTTCGACACGCAGCCAGGGTCTTGAGAACCAGCGAGAGACTCGTGTGGACCGTCTGCGTTAGGTAACTTATGGCTCATGCTTAGCGCTCAATGGTTAATTGTCACTAACTTGACATGGAGCTGATTCCACGAAGCTAGAAGTTACAATTTTGCGGCCCTCGCCTTTCCACATCACTACTACGCGGCCATACTATAGTTTGGTATTTTCAACCAAGACCAATTTCCAACATCCAATTAAAAGAAAAAAAAAAAACATTTATTTCAGACATTTGTAGTCCATAAGTGTTAGTATTACAAATTAACTTAAATAACTATGTTAGTGCCTAAATTTAAGTGTTGGGTGGTCCAGTGCCTGATTAGGGCACTGTCCCATCTCCCCGCCACAACGGCCAGGAGACTGTGGCGGCTGGCGCGCACCCTGCGCAGCGTCGCGGCATAGCGTTTGCGGAGCGTCGCATGGAAACCGTCCACGTGCGCGTCCGCAAACATGCCGGACGCACTGCAGTGTCGCGGCAGCCGCAACAGTATTAATACCCTGAACGCGTCGTTGTACTGTACACGCATGGCGTTCATGGCACGCTGCGTGTACCGCGTCCACAGGCTGCAGGAGCCGTAGCATGGTTGGCCTTATCACGCGACAAGTGACAAGATAAGAGCGTCGTCTCGTTCTTACGAACGGTGTCAGCCAGTGACGCACGCTCTATCTTATCACCTATCGCGTGAGGCCAACCATGCTACGGCTCTTGTACAGCGATTTTTACTAGAACTGATCTGATAAGGAGACAGAAACTAGCCATAGAAAGGCCTAAACTACAGAAGGTAAATCGATCGTGTTGGAACTCTCTCAACGAGTAGAGTTGATGACTGTCCAAAAGTACAGACGGCTGTTTGTAAACGCTTTTACAGAAACTTATTCATTCAACAGTATGTATAACAGTAGATTACTACCAATTGCAGCTGTGACTGATTCTAATATTATTAGGCAGGTACTTTAACAGCTTAAAGTTGGTTTAATCTTTAGGTACCCGTGGACAGAAGCAGTAGAAGGTATGCTAGTGATCCGTCTCCGCGGCGCCGGAGTCAACTTTAACACGGACGAGACTCCAGGCGTACGGACAGTCGTGCGGCTACGGGCGCCGAAAGCTTGCCACCGGCATGCCGTTGCTGCTAGGAGGATCGGTCTGGATGGGAGCAGCCCGCCTGATGTCGTGGTGGCTGACTTCTCCTTTCAGGTGTGTATTTAGAGCTCGTGCAGACAGAAGGCGTTCATCGGAGTTCTGCGTTCCGCGTTCCATATAATTCAATTGAACGCGAACGCATAACTCCGGTTGAACGACTTCTGTCTGTAGCGACACTTAAAGAGACTGTTACGTGCAACTTCGCTGCGATTACGATCCTTAGGTTACGGTGGCCTCTCATAATCAGGTGTTTACGCTTGTTTACCAGCGTGGAGTACACAAATCAAAGAGTAACAGCATTGTCGGTGTGTAATATAGGTCATTTAATTCAATTCAAGTACTTTTATTTCGAACAAAGTCCATAACGTGCTAGTAACACATTACTTAATTCTAGAGTTAGTATTATATTAATATAGGTTTTTATATATAGTGAACAGATGCGGGATATCCGAAAATCACTAGGAAACCGTTCCTCTACCCGCATCTGCTCAAACAACCTCCAGATAGCTTCATGCAACTTGTATCCTCCGTATTTGAGCAATTCCCCAGGCAAATTATCCACACCGGTAGCAATAAAGGCGATCGATCCGACTGCAACTCGTACAGAGGTATCTCTCTCCTAACTTCCCCAGGTAAGGTTTTTGCTCGGGTATTGCTGAATCGCCTTTTGCCTTTATCGGAAAATATACTCCCAGAGTCACAGTTCGGCTTCCGACCTGATCGAGGCACCTGCGAGGCCATATTTTCTCTCCGTCAACTTCAGGAGAAAAGTAGGGAACAAGGTCAACCACTGTACCTTTGCTTTGTTGACCTGGAGAAAGCCTTTGACAGTGTGCCTCGTGAAGCTTTGTGGAAGGTGCTGACGAAGCTGGGATGCACGGCTAAGTTTGTGAAGTTAATAAGACTCCTGCATGACGGCATGCAATGTTGTGTCAGTGTAAAAGGCGAACAATCCGAATTTTTTGGTGTCAGCTGTGGCGTCAAACAAGGATGCGTTCTTGCACCAACCCTCTTCGCCCTCTACTTTGCAGTCGTAGTCAGAGACTCCTTACTCTCTTTAGCTGATGGCATCCGTATTCGTTTTCGCACTGATGGCAGTATTTTCAATCTTGCACGACTGAAGGCTCATACCAAGGTCTCTCATGCTACTGTCACAGAGATAATGTACGCAGATGATCTGTGTTTTGTGGCGGATTCCCCGGATGGTCTGCAAACTCTTATGAAGAGTCTCAACGAGTCATGTCAACGGTTTGGCCTAAAAATTAATGTTAAAAAAACCGAAGTTATGGGGTTAGACACAGTAGCCCCCGTTGACATCAGGCTCGGTGATGACTCTCTTAAGCAAGTGGACAAGTTCAGGTATCTGGGGAGTACTGTAACATATAAGTGCCACCTTGATGATGAAGTAAACAGCAGAATCGGGGCGGCTGCTGCTGCCTTTGGGAAACTTCGCGTCAAGGTGTTCCGGTCACACGACATAAAGCTCCAAACCAAGGTCTCTGTTTACATGGCAATAGTTCTGCCCAATCTTCTGTATGCCTCCGAAACGTGGTGTCTCTACCGCAAACACATTCGCGTATTAGATAGGTTTCATCTCAAATGCCTGCGTGACATAATGAATATCTCCTGGGCGGACCGTGTCAGGAACACGGAAATTCTACGTCGTGCTAATGTCAGCGGCATTGAAGCCTATCTAATGCGTAGACAGCTGCGATGGAGTGGTCATATCTCCCGCATGGCCGAAGAACGAGTGGCTAAGCGCATCTTTTACTCAGAACTGCAGGAAGGCAAGCGAAAACAGGGCGGCCAGCTTCTGCGCTATAAAGATGTGCTGAAGCGCCACATGCGGAGGTGTGATATTGACCCATCGCGCTGGGAGATTTTGGCTCAAGATCGGTCAAAGTGGAGACATACAGTGAAGGTTAATGTGCAAGCCTTCGAAGAACGAAGACGTAACGAACTCGATGCTAAGCGCGAGGAGTTGAAGGCTCGACCACCTGCGGCCATACACTACAATTTTGTCGGAGGGGTGCTGACCTGTAGGGAATGTGGTCGCACATTCTCTGCAAAGATAGGCTACGTCAGTCACCTGAGAGCTCACGAACGACGCTCCAGTTAGCCAGAACTCTTCTCTTTTTCCAGTCGCCGTGGTCGAAATCGGCCAGGATGATGATGATGATGATGATGATGAATATAGGTTTTTACATATCTGGGCATGCACCTGCACCCAGTGCTTCAGCCACGGTGAATCCCACCGCTTGGCCAACGTGCACAGGATGGTATTGGAGCTGGCGCGCCACCGTCTCAGCAGCGAGCTACATCGCTTCCTGATGATCGCGCGCGTGGAAGCCATCGATCCGCCCCTCCGCGAACATACCCGAGGCGCTGCAGTGTCGCGGCAGCCCGAACACCACTCTGTACGCGTTGTTGTAATGTATCTGATCCATAGTCTGCACGTATAGAAGAACTGGCAATATGCTTTAAAAGCTTTCATTACGACACAAAGCTAGAAATAAGCACTAAGGTACAGGAAGCACAACATACTCGTAAATTTTGATGATGATGAATTCTGATGTGTTTGCTTTACCTGTCCCCCTTTAAACAAAATTCTGGCGATGCTCTTGATAAACATAAGTGACGACCGAGGCTTTATTTTCAGGAGGAGGGCACAAGAGTTTGGCAGAACACGACGGTGGTGTCCCAGGTCGTAGACAAAGCGGTCACCCTTGAGTTCCTGGCCAAGCATCGAGTAGTTCTCGCTCCGGGGTTACCCTACAAGTTGAAGGTAACGCAAATCAATATATGCGGCGCTAGCACAACTGACGCCGCAAAGATGCGCGAGATGAGAACATCTACCCTCTTCTGTCTAATAAGCACGGTGCGAGATAAGAGCCGCTGAGTCGCGCGCGAAGCGACTTGTCAGGAAGTTGTGCTAACCCACCTGGATGTAGTTACAGACGGGCAAAATTACATGCATGGCACTTCTGAAATTGAAGACTAACATTTGTACATAGCTATATATAATAGGAGATTTGCTGCGACGAAGTTTACCTATGTAGTATAGAAAAAGCCTTATTGCCCTTGGACGAGACGGGAAATTCACAGTTGTGAATAGGGCATGTACATCTTCGATTTTATTCGCAGATGTATGCAGTAAGGCATAAGGCAGTAAGTTTGGCATAAGGCAGAGTTTGAGATAAGACATAAGCCAGAGGTATCTTACGGGATGACTGACGGTGCCATATTTAACGCTACCCTTCAATTGTATCTTGTAGGTACCCACTTTTCATGTCGAAAGTTGTTAAGGACCGACAGCATGTACGGTCAAGGACTTTAATTGTTGAGCCATTTAGGTGTCAACTAATTTTGGTTTTCTATGAAGCTATGAGGTGTCCAGTATAAAGTGAGCTCTAAATGGCTCAACAATGAAAGTCTGTGACTGTACCTATTCTTCTGTTGATATTTATAGGTGAAAGCCACCCGTTGGGACGACAAGCCTGCGTCAAACGAGCGAGTGCGCGTGTGTCACGCGCCAGCAGAACGCACCGAGTTGTCGTGTGACGACGCCGTCACGGACGCGAGAGGAGTCGCGCGCGTCATGTTCACTGCTGATGACGGTTCCAGCGTGCTTTATAAATTTCAAGTAAGACTTATATGAATGGGCTTAACCAAAATGCCGCGGGCTAGATTTGTGTTGTAATATTTGTAATTCGTGCAGGGACGAGTTGAGGTTACACGTGCCAGAGGCGGTTCGCTCGCGTGGTGGACGGACCAGATAGAATCAGAACCGGGCAGACCATGAATCACGGGTGTTGGCTACAATGTAATATTTTTAACATTTCGGGGGGGAGTTTGAACCCCCAAATCCCCCTCGCCCTGGCTACGCTCGTGCCATGATTGCTCCAGAAAGGCGTCTCCAGCGACGAAACGTTACGCAATCGACATGAGAATCGTATTTTTTTTTATATTGGAAATTGACAGTTAAGCTGTCCTAACGCTCGTTCAAAAAATTAAATATTAACCCCTCTGACTATATATACGCTCCTACCATAGTATTCACCGTTAAGTATTCCTTAGTAAGGTTATCATATTAAATGGGCTCCCAATAGTCCCAATGAAGCTGTGACTAACCACTTAACCAGATCCATCCAGGTACCTCCTTCTATGTGAAACAACTTGTATAGTATTACCATGGTGCAATAAATGACTAAACTAAACATACGACCCTGTTTTATCACCAGGTCACCCTCCAAAACGACAGCACCACAGCGGCGTCTCCCCTGTACCTGCCCGTGCGCAGGTCAGGTTCAACTCACGCTGCGCTCGGGCCTCTACGTAGCGACGCTAACACAGCGAGGAGCTACATACCGCTTTATTTAAGCGATAAGGGTATTGATTCGGCGCTGAGCGTACATTTTGTGGTAAGAAATATACAGAGGCTTCTCATGAAGGTACAATTTACATGTTTAGACTGACTCTGGTCAAATAGCCAGCTGTTGGCTCGAGCACCTCAGTGTTGCCCATGGGCGTATACAGGGGGGAGCCGGGTGGGCCGTGCCCACCCTAGAAGGGTCTGGTGCCCACCCCAGGATGCTGGTCACTGACTCAAAATTCCATGCCAGTCGTTAATAAAAACCTGCCGGCGCGAGCTCTCCCTGGCAAACAGACTAGTTTAGACTTGTAAAATTGACAACTTTAGCTACATGCCTGTGGAGCTGATGATTTGAGGATAGGTATTACACAAGTATAGGTATTACATTAAGTTAAAGTAAGCCACCTTCCGTACTAGTTTAAACTGTATTACGGCCGCTTTTCGTGCTCATTGATAATAGTTTTCGTGATTAGAACCGATGTCTATTGGTAGTTTTCTCATGTTCTACAGAACAACCATCCTCGAAACGCCTGACCCGTTCCTAGTAAGTAAAAAACAAGAACTGTTCGATTCGAGATTTTAATGTCCAAAATTAGATCTTTATTAATTCCGTAATTGAAGCTGAAGGTATAATTATCTTTCCCAGATTTCAAGACACCGTTTCTCAAATCTTCTTGAGCTTCTGCTGAATATAAAAATATCTTCTAATTTGGTATACTTGTACTATTGTTCCTCTGTCTCCTATCTATCCTAAGGAATCCTCTGTATCCTAAGAAAGCGGACGCACAGGCTCTGTGAATGATTGGGGTTTCATAGAGGCGTTAATGTGGCGCCAATTCCACGTGTATAAAGTAAGCCAGAAAGGTATCTACTACTTTCGAACCTTAACATGCCAATAATAAAGTCCAAAACTGGAAGACGAATTTCATGGTTCACAGTTCCTACCTGAAGTTTTATTGATTTCCAGGTAATTACTCGCGGAGGAATCATCTACCGCTGGGGCGTCACCACCCAATGCCCAATATCCAGCTCAACCAACCAGATATACGTTGCACCAAGAAACAGCAGGTGTTCTCAAGCCAACTTCGCCTACTCGCAAAACGAAGGCAACAGCAGTGACCTACTAGACAGGCATTTGCTGCGGGTCATGCTGCCGATTAAGATGACGCACCAGATGTGCCCTGATAGCCATTTGATTGCATACTTCTATTATAAGGGGGAGTTGGTCAGTGCTAGCAAGCATATTGAGATGGAAGAGTGTTTTGTGAACAAGGTAATTTCTGTTGTTTAAATAATTATTTATACCCTGTTTTGCGCTTATTCATCCTTATTAATGGCTCACTTTCTTTTCGTTGAAGTATATCCCCTAGGTACCAATAAGAAAAATGTTTAAAACGTGTCCTAAGCGTCCAAAGACTATGGTATCTTACATTCGTACAGCCCGCTTCCGCGAACCCCGCGCTAATCAGGAAGCACTCATTAAAATGTAGACGTGCAGTAAGATTCTGTACAGTCAAGTGTAAAAATTTGTGTGTATACAACTTACTCATAAATATGTCCCATCGCTCTTATGTCACCGGATTAAGGTTTCCATACATATTTATGAGAGGATTAAAGCGATACATATTTTTGCACTTGACTGTACTAACTTGATACTGACGCTGACTGCTTAACTAGGTACTATACCACACCGACTCCGCACAACCAAATGCGGAAGTGGTCTTACAAAGATTTTGACTGAAGCAAGAATAGGTACAGGCTCTACGGGCAAGATAGCATGTAAAGTTTAGTTTAATGATCCGCTGCATCATCCGGTTTGTGGAAATGATGGAGCGAGCTTCGGAGTAGGTATAAAGGAGAGGACAAATGCAGGAAAGATCCCACTGGGTCGAAGTGTATCGGAAAGAGCCCTCATCTAGATAAGTTAAGATATCATGATTCCAGGTGGAAGCGACCTGGTTATCTCGACAAGTGTCCCCCGGCGCCAGTGCCTCCCTCTCCCTGACAACCAACGGCATGGCCCTCTGCGGACTCAGCGTCGTAGACTCCGCAACTCGCTGGTTGGACCCTGCGCCCTCAGCCAAGGAATCCATCATGGAGCGACTGAGAAACCTCATCGAGAGTCACAGGAATCTGACTGAGTATGACGCCGCTGGGGAGTGTTTTCTCAGTAAGTGTTTGAGTTATTGTAATCCGCAAAGTGACTTTAATATGATGTTGTATCTAAATATTTACCTGGAATAAAAAAGAAACATGTAATTCAGACTAAAGTCCATAAATTGTTACTCAGTAAAGAATGAAATCTTAGTTGTAGTGTTAGTATGACATAAAAAGAAAGATGGGCGGGTGAGCATGGGCCCATTTTCGCGCTCAGAATGCTGTTGGGTTGGGGCTGCCGCGCACGCGACGCAACAGTGAGGCGCACCTCTTGCGCATTATCGCCGCAGAGCTGTCAGTTTGTGTCTCGGCAAATATACCAGGGGCGTAGCGAATGGCGAAGTCATTGTGAATTTGCATTAGAAGCAGCTAAAATGGGCTTAATTAAATAACACCGCGTTTTACAGCTTCGAAGTCGTGGCCAAGTGTTGCGAGTTAGGACTTGCTGATGGTGCGACAAACAGCTTGGTCGCTTTTTGTGCTCATTGACCCACAGACCCACTTCACAAAGTTACAGCGAGAGATCCGAGCGAAGCATCTCACTCCCATGCCGCCGCTCAAAATCGTGGCCAAACCCTAAAGCTATGATGACACGAAGTTACTGCTGTATCGTGCTAATTTTAACTGAACCTAAATGTACACACACAAATACACACACGCACTCTCTTACATACACACACACACAACTACCATTAATATAGTATTGTATTAGTATATTTAGTATTACCTACTTGAATTAGACTAAATTAACCCCAACTTTAAAACCCCTTTAGATGTATTTTCTACCTATTTATACTTACCAGTTATGGAAGAGCGGGGCATCCTAACACAGGTTTACCTACTTACCTAAAAGGAAGTTCCAATCACTGCAAGCATTGTACTTTTCAAAAAGGGGAAATAACACATTTTTAATTTCCCTAAATCTATGACGATTGGTCGTCACCTATTGCAGCATCAGACAGCACCGAACCCCCAGCCTCCAGCCTGGCTCTGACGCAGTCGTGGCTGGCGGCGGCGGGGGTGCGCGCGGCGGGCGCGGGCGCGGGGGGCAGGGGGGCGGAGGGCTGCGCGCCCGCGCCCGCGCCGGCGCCACTGCGCGCTGACGTCACAGCGCCGAGGACTGACTTCTCTGAGGTACCAGTGGCCTAGATCCACGATCCATCATAGTGCCAATATATAGGGGTGACGTCAAGATAATAGTGATACTTTCCACATCAGCTATTCAGAAAAGAGTCATTATCAAAACTTATGCACACACGTCACTGTCGAATGAGGGATCAAAGTTATACTTTTCCTTCCTTATATTCCACGTTTAATATCAATTTTCCTCATAGAAGGTGTGAGCAGCAGTATATGCCACTTGGTAGCAAAATTGTTTCCGCCTCGACATTCTGTTATAGAATCTTTCACTGTCACTCAGAATTGAATATAACGCCATCACCGCTGTTTCAAAGTCAAAGTCGAAGTGATTTATTCTTCAATTTAGGCATATTACATGCACCTATGAATGTCAATAAACTACCACCGGTTCGGAAAGAAAACCTCTGCCTCGAGAAGAACCGGCGTAAAAAACTCGGCGAGGTGTAATTTTTTCAAAACAGCATACAATATAATTATCATTTCAGTATCAGAATATTATAAAATTACATTGCTACAGTAAAAAGCCTTATTCTTTTGCGAAAGATATCTAGTGCAGGACTTTATCACAGCCAAATATCCCTCCCTATCCATGATGTAATCGTTTAATCTTATGATATGCTTTTGAAATAAGTGTCTATTTTACGACAGATTTGAATTTAGAGTCAGTAAGTTCGGTAATGTGTTTCGGAATTTTATTGTAGAATTTTATATAATCTCCCAAGAACGACTTTTTCGCTTTTACTAGTCTGTAAAAAGTTGTTTTGAGCTTCCCTGTGCTCCTGGTAACCTTGGGCCTATCAGTGTTCGTTGGGAACATATCATTTTGCTCCCTTGAGACACAATCTATCCCACTATACACACTATACTATCAATCCCAGGCATGGCTGTGGCGACTGGTGGCAGTGGGCATGAACGGGACGGCGATAGCTGTTGCGCGCGCGCCCGACTCTGTCACGCGACACGAGGCCGCCGCGCTCTGCGTGTCAAAGAACGGCCTCGCCGTGTCGCCACCGGCCTCTTTGCAGGTCACTCAAAACCTTTTACTACCTATAGAAGCATCAACACATTACACACGTTTCAGGATCCTTAATAGTCAGATCAAAACAATTCAAAAAGGATCTCCTGATTTTAGAAACACATCTTAAGAAGGCTGGCTTTATTGTCCCTGCTGAATCCGTATTTGCCTTGCCGGTTGGCCTCATGAAATCTGACCCAGAAGTGAAATATTTCAGTTGTCGGCCATTACATCAACATTCGAAATCAGGTTTCTGCCATGTAAAACCAGATCTACTTATAATAGGAGAACTAAACCAAATCAACAAAACCTTTGCACATAATTCTTTATCCTAACTTTATAATCATATTTTCAGGTTTTCCGTGAATTCTTCATCCACGCTGATGGCCCCAAGCGACTGCGCCGAGGCGACTCGACGATCATTCAATATCGCATCTTTAACTACCTTTACGAGCCTCTTAATGTAAGTGTTTTTAGCAGATTAATCATGCCACCATTATCACCGTGCCATGGTGACGTACGATCCGATATTAAAACACAGTCAAATTAGCATTCGTCTTCTTTAAAATCGCTAATTCTTTGAAGCGACACAACGTTGTGCATTGAAAAGGTGACTTTCTCGTGGAAGCATGTTTTAAATGTCATAAACTCATAATTCTGAAACACCCTGTGCCATGGAAGCAACTATTTTTTGACGTGGGTAGTGCCTACGAAGCTGAAGGTCCTGGATTCGAATCCCGGTAAGGTCACACGTATGTGTGATGAGCATGAATATTTGTTTCTGAGACTTGTATGTTTTTTTTATGTTTTTACGTATTATCTCTTAAATATATCGTCGCCTAGTACCCATAACGCAAGCCTTAGTATTGAGCTTACTATGGGATTAGTTCGATTTGTGTAAGATTGTACCCTAATATTTATTTATTTATTGATATTTATTTATTTAAAAATATTCATAAATGTACATTTCATTTACAAGTCACAAAATAATAAAATTCACAATTTTTCGCCTGTCAATGATCTTTTTGGAGAAACTCATTCACATTGTAGCACGCAAGGTCAGTAAGCAATACCTTAAGTTTTTTAGTAAATGAGGCATTACTCTCAGCTGTTTTAATGTGTTCGGGAACACAGTTATATATGTGGGTCCCGGCACCGCCATTTATAAATCGATAGCGCATTTTTAGATCGAGATCCAAGTGCTAGCCGATCCGCACTTGGAAGTGCCCGACCGTGCGGAAGTGGCCGCGATGGCGGCACGCGCGAGCGTTACCCGGCGCGTTACGCTGCACGCTGCGCTGCCCGGCAACGCGCGTCTTGCTATACGCGCGCGGGCACCGGCGCAGGGAGTCAGGTAAGACCAGCCTTTTTAAAAGGCGAGGTGAGCCAAGAAGCAATGGTATATCCGCGTTCTCTGGGTCCGTTTGCTGCTTGCTGTGGGCCCACCCAACAACGGACCTTTTTGGTCGACTTTATCGTCAAACGAGTTGTAGATAATTATATGTCCTATTGCTCCCCATACAAATGGAGAATATACACAGCACGGGAATAATCCACTTTAAACCACGTACGACCACAATGCAATCATGTTTATTTTAATTTTTGCAGTGATGAGGTCATCATACAAATCCAAGTGGATCCAGAGGGCGTGCCTGCTCAGGATCATCAATCTGCCCTACTCTGTGGACCAGGTAAGACCAGGATCCCATTTCATCTGACAATGACACTCGCGCCAAATTTCTTCGTAGACAAGTAAAAATAGTATCTGGAATTCTGGACAACATCCGTCACTTATCGACACAGGCGGCAACTTTACTTACCACAGCTCCTGAGACTATTTTTACTTTGGTTTGTGATGTTTTCACACTGCTGAAGTTAAATTTTGACAAAAAATTAGATGCTTTTGTGAGGCTTGAGCTCCTTAGAACGGAACAGCTGATGCATGCAATGGCATAATTTAAGCGTACATACGCGCTCAAGCAAGCAGCAAGTGCAAGCTAAAATGTAAATGCATGGGATGTAAAATAAATTAACCAATGAGGCCCCGGTCGCAGATTTGTTGATCCAAACCTTTGAAATAAGCTCTATGCTCTCTCCTCTCCTCTATTATCCTAATTAAAATATCCCACCTACGTTGATATTATATCCTGCTAAACTCTAAGGAAGAGCGGTGTCTCTTGACACAGGCATCTTGATTGCTTAAAAAGAGGCACCAGCCTAATATTGTAAAGTGTTTTTTAGTTACTGAATAAATCATTTATCATTATCATTATCAAATGATTACTTATTGACTTAGGTAGTCCAGTATCGAGCACGTCTGAAGTGAACTGGTCGTGGCCCGAAGTTGACGCTATACCTGGCTCTGAAACTGTCACCGTTTGGGCCATAGGCGACATCACTGGACCTTTACTTGCTGTAAGTATCCATTTTGATTTAAAGTTCTTCGAGTTGTCATAATAGCACACTGCTGCACAACCCTGATGGTCAATTCCTGATTGTAGCTTAATTTGTACTCGTACCAACCAGTATTGTATAAGAACGACATGAATAGCTCTTTGTGGTCAGACGAAAAGTTCTTCTCTAAAACAATAATCATCATACACTATTAAGAGATTTGCTAATCTTCTTATTGACAGAAGAGTACTTGAGCGCGTTTTCTATCACATTCCCAATTAATCTTTATAGATCGTAGTAGGTATAGATACGATACGAAACCATTTCTTTGAGTTGCTGCACAAAGCTTCTTATTGGCCTTCTTCGCCTCCACTTTCTTTCTAGAAGCAGGCTCTTATCTCCCTTTCTCCTAAATGATATACCTATTGTTTTGAGGATGCGGATTCCCTGGTGCTGCTCCCACGAGGCTGTGGCGAGCAAAACATGGCGCGCCTCGCCACCAACCTTCTGGCCCTCAAGCAGCTGGACCCGAGGAGCGCAGCCGCTACAGCCGCTAAGGAACACGTCGCCAGAGGTTCAAGGCTCTTATTTGCAACGCTTATATTGTACAGTCGAACTCATAAGTAGCTGAATACCTTGATATCTTGTTGCTTTCAATCATTTGATAATTTTGTGTGACAGTTTACGTGACGTTAAAACGACACGGTACGTAGGAACCCCTCGTGAGTTCGATTGTACCACGATGCGAAGTCCCGAGGATGACCCTTTCAAATCATTGACGTATAATAAAGTAAATAGACGCACAATGTCGAACAAAAATTTCAAGAAATGTGCCCCAATTTGACAACTCTAGCTATATTTCAGTTGATACCAATCGCGTTTACTTATAACCTGCGTTGAGATATATGCTTCATATAAAAGAGAACTTAGTGTTTTAAGCTGTAAGGGCCATATTAGCGAATTAGCATCAAACAGATTAAAAATTGAGATTTTATCATAATGTGAATTGATTGCTCACGTCAAAACTAAATAGCGAATGAATGGAGTCGCATTATAAAATTATTTTAATAATATTGTTTAAACAATACAGTCATTTGTAAATGATTGACGAAGTATGTTGCGGATTTTTGCTGTTTGGAAGTATTTTACATGTCACACTTTAATGAAGAAAATCTATAATATTTTATTTATTCAAACAGGAAGACGAAAAACACAAATAAATCATGATTATTTATTTTTACAAGCAGGCAATACCTACTACAACAATTAACACTTTAATTTTTTTTATAAATACATATACACAAAACATTGTTCGGTGGGCATTACGTATTATCAGTTCAGCTGTCAAACTCCTTAAAAATTCTACGCACGACTAGTGAAAAGGGAATAAAAACTAGGTATGTAGATCATTTTAGCGTGGTATATTTAAAGTATCTAATTAGTCCCTTTGCGACATATAATAATGACTTACAATCTGAATATCAATTTATCTTTAGTTAAACATTTATTTTTACAAGATTTATATAAACTTGAAAAATAAACACACGACAAAGTCGTCACCACTCTTCGTCGTCGATGTCTCCTATTTCGTGCTATAAGCCTATAACTGCGGCCTACTTTGCACATCGCTAAGGATTTCTCGGGAATCTTAAATTGAAAACCACAAATAACGTAACTGTACTACTCCATAAAAAAATCTAATAAGTAGGTACTGACTCCTTAGGTTTTTGTTCCGTGATAATCTGTCATTTGTACCAACGAAATTATTTATTCAAAACCATGAAATGCCAATGAATTTACATGAAATTCTTTACGCTATCAATAGAACTTAGTTAAAGAAATATATCCAATCCTTTTTTATTTTTTTCTATTGCTATATTTGCTATTAACGAATTTTTTCACAGATCATTTTTGTCATTTTTGACAACCGTCAAGTCTCACGGTCGAAACCAGACTAAACGCAAAAGAGCCGCAAGTGTCGATCGCGCGGTTCTTTTGGACAGCCACTTTTTTCGGCTGATTGTGTATCTAGTTACTTATACTAAATCAATGTTTCAAATGCATTTCGACCGAATGGGATCTTTTTGTGAAATTTCTCATTATTTTTCTGGCACTCAAGCTTGTGATCTATAAGTATACTGTTCTTGATTGTAGGTTTCACTCGCCAACTGCAATACGCTCATCGATCGGGAGGCTTCAGCGCGTTTGGTGCGTCAGACGAACCGTCTACCTGGCTCACTGCCTTTGCAGTTAGATACCTGAGGAAAGCCCACGAGGTAAGCACTACCTAATAGGGTTTGCTTCAATTAGTAAAATATTCAAATGATGACAATATGGCACTGAAACAGGATTGCTTACTATTGGCCTCATTGGAAGGCTCAAAATCAGGGCAATCGAAAGGGCTATGTTAGGACTTTCTCTACGTGATTGCATCAGAAATGAGGCTATCTGCAGCAGAACCAAGGTGCACTAATGACCTGGTAAAGATCGCGGAAATCCGCTCAATACGGGTAGCACAGGACCGATCATTGTGGCATTCTTTGGGGGAGGCCTGTGTCCAGCAGTGGATGTCTAATGTCTGATATAACGATGGATGATTTATTCAAGCAGCACCTCTTTCTTCATGGTATCTTTCGATTGTGCTCTTTTATGTTCGTCTGTGTTATGTTTATAGGTCATATCTCCAGGCATGCCACCTGCGCCTGCACTGCGTCGCGCGGAACTCTGGCTGATGTCGCAACAGATGGAAAACGGCTGTTTCAGAAACGAGGGGCAGGTCTTCCACAGGGAACTCAAGGTTCGATACCCTAACTATGTATTTGGGACATTGATGTTAAAAAATTCTGAAGGCCGAAGGAACTTTTCATGTAGCACATTCTTTTAATCGTCATTTTACACCCATTCGTTTAGTAAGATCGAAACCATTCAAGCGTAGATCTAGGTTAAAGTCCATACGATATTTATACGCATACGAGTTGTTGCACCATGTAAATGGCCCTTATTATTATTATTCTGGTAGTAGCTTTCGGGCTGTGAGAGCCCTTGTATCACTGCGATCATTGCTGATCTATAAATTGTGATCGCCACTCACTAAAATTCTTGGCCAAGTCCTGCAAACTCAAAGAATTGCAGGATTTTCTTGAACTCAAGAAATTTGATCTCGTCCGGGCACATGATGTGTTTGCCCAGAACGGAGTTACGGCTGCGCATAAGGCAAAGGTAATCGGTTAGGATGTGTGTAGATGTCCACTGCTTCAAGGCAGAGTCTGCACTCTCCTAACCTAACGTTTGTATGTGCTTATTTATTAGGCGTAGCACTTTCTCAATTGGACTACTTCAAGTCCGAGAAGTTGCCTTGTTCGATCACGGCAACGCAGCGGTGCACCATAAGTTGCAGCGCAATGCTGCGTTCTGATATCTCGCACACACTTATGACCCAGCGCTGCCGCTCAAGTGGCCAAGCTCTAATCCTGTTCGTTTTTGCAGGGCGGACTCAACGAAGACGGCGAGATCGCAAACGTAGCATTAACCGCTTACGTCATCACGTCCCTGGTAGAAGGCGTCTCCGATCTCCCTTACAAAGTCCTCCGGAACACGCTCCACTGCCTTCGGGCTTTACCTCCCTTGAAGACCAAGTCACCGACCAGGGTCTACGCTCACGCTGTCTTAGCTTACGCCTTCATGAGGCTAAGGAAGTATGAGGAGGAGTTGAGGAGGAGCAATGAGGCGAGTCCGTGGGAGAACGAGGGGGGTTTGGAGGAAGATGAGGATATAAAAGAGTTGCTGGAGCTCATGAGGACAGCGAGGCGGCAGGGGGAATTTGTGTGGTGGGAGACAAGTAAGTTTTATTACAGGAATTCTTTGAAATTAAAGGTATTTTCACATTAACCCTAAACCAAAAAACCGGCCAAGTGCGTGTCGGACCACGCAAAAAGAAAGGGTTCCGTGCCTATTAAAAAGGTCGTATCGTCACAGAAATTTTACGGCACTTACGTCCTTTTCTTTGAGGAAGGCAGTTTTTCAGCAATATCTCGAAAACCTCTGAACCGATCTTGTTCAAAACAATTTTCGGTGAATGAAATTAATAAGCCCTATGTCCATGAATTTTTTCATATTTTTAAAATACACCGTTCAAAAATTAGAGGGGGGGGGACAGAATTTTAGTGACTTTCGGGGCGATTATCTCCGAACCTTCACATAATCAAAAAAAAATTCTAAGAAACCTTATATTTATTTTGAAAGGCCTATCGATTGATGTGCCACACGGGGGGTCACAATGAAAAAAAAAAAATTGACTTTTAGTTTTATGTATGGAGTGCACCCCTAAAAAAATTTTTTTTTGTCATTTTAATTACAAAACTATGTAGCGGCTAACAAAATACACCTATCCTCAAAATTTTATTCAAATACACCTTATAGTTTTCGAGTAAAATGCCTGTGACATACGGACAGACGGACAGACGGACAGACGGACAGACGGACATGACGAAACTATAAGGGTTCCGTTTTTGCCATTTTGGCTACGGAACCCTAAAAATGGACTATAAGTAAATACCACTACACACAACCACTATAAAGTGGTTCAACTGAAAACTGCTTAGATCGTTCAATCGGCGAAAACGCGTCCCACTCCTACTTAAGTTACGGACAGAACCCAAACTATAGGTCAAACGCTAGCTGAGATGGCGCCTACTACGACACAGGGGTGGGGGGGCGAGTAGGTAATATAGGGTACCGGTAGGTCATAAAGTACAATACAATACAATACAAATACTCTTTATTGCACACCTCACACAAACAAAGCAGTTACAGAGAGAAACAATACAATAACATGTAGGTAGAGGTAGACAACAGGCGGTATTATCGCTGAAGAGCGATCTCTTCCAGCCAACCTTTGGGTACAATGTACAATCGCCTGCTTTCGCGGTGCTCCATCCATAGGGGGAGGGAGGGGCAATACATAATCGTTTAAACATCTCGCGTCATTTGTAATTTTCTAAAGTGGAACACTGCGAACGCAGGTGATTGTACTTAATGGGAAGGAGTGCGGCGTTTTCTAGTGGATTGCATAGCCTATACTGATTATATGAACCGTCAGGCAGCCTAGCGACGTCAGTAGAGGCGACCGGCTACGCGCTGCTGGCGCTGGCGGCGGGCCCGCGCGCGCTGGCGCCGAGCTGCGCGCGCGACGCGCTCGCCGCCACGCGCTGGCTGAGCGCGCGGCGCGGCGCGCAAGGCGGCTTCGTCGCTACACAGGTGAGTGACACTACCTGTCATCAGCATTATCATTACTTCATCATCATGGTCATCATTGTCATCTATGTCATTACTATCATTGTCATCGTCATAATAGGCTTGTGTCCTAATTTTTTTTACAATGCCATTCAAACCAGCTTTTGGAGAGGAACAAGTGTGTGTATGGGAGCAACTACAATTAAAAAACATAAATACCCAAAAAATTGAATTAATGACGCACCTCGCTGGCGACAGCCGAAAACGTTTCATACTCATTATCATTGAATCATGACGTCACAGTGTGATATTTGTACTAATCGTTGTATGGAAAATCAAGTAAATTGCTGTTTCGGTCGCGAAATACTGCGTTTATGACCATAGTTGTGTTACAATTTTGTTTCTATAAAAGCGTAAGGATTCTATTGGTAGCTTTAAATTTACTTTTGGACAATAAAAAAATGCATATTTTTATATCTTTTTATGATTTGAATTATATTTCGTAATTTATACTTAAATACATTTATTTGATGGTTTACTATCCATTTAACAACACTACGTTATCAATTTTAACATGTAGATCATATCAGGATTCTATTGTAGAATCCTTCGCTTCACTCAGGATTCAATATACCGCCCTCGCCGTAAATATACCATGGACCCTTGAGACACAATCTACTATTTCACAGGATACATTGGTAGCATTAGAAGCGTTAACGGCGTGGGCGGCGACGCAGCCACCTGCTCCGGCGCATCTCAACGTGACAGCTACGAGCGGGAGAGCGGTGTCCAGCGTCCTGCTCACGCCTGATGTGAAAGTGCCTGAGGTGATGAAGATGACGGATGGGAAGCTGGATGTGGCTGTTGAAGGTGAGATCTTATTCCTGGGAAGCGATCTATGGTTATAGTGTGAACCTAAAAGCGACGTAATAAGAGTCACATTACGAATCTACTATATCAACACATCATCATCATCACATAACCCCTCCTATGCGGATGTCAAAATTGTCCAATCAAATTATGACTTCGAGATGTAAAGCAATAAGGTGCAAATGTTTGGCACGGATCCGTGTTTAAGCATACGAGGGGTTAAGAGCCTTGCTCTTGACGGTGGAGTGATTGCCACTCTCCTCTGTCCATTGCCAGCCGCCCCTCTTAACTTCCTCATACGACTCGACGTCAATTTTATCCTTTGCTTGCTAAAATATGTTAGCCTAGGCCTCCCTTTGCCTCTCTTGCCTCACATTTACCTATGCCTCACATTTGTATTGAATGAGTACACTACTTACCCAAGACGGTAAAACGCGCAGATATAAATAAATAAATAAATAAATAAATATAGTGGGACAATTCACACCAATTGATCTAGTCCCAAACTAGGCAAAGCCTGTACTATGGGTACTAGACAACGGATAAACATACTTATATAGATAAATACATACTTAAATAGATATTAAACATCCAAGACTCGAGAACAAACATTCGTATTCATCATACAAATATCTGCCCCGACCGGGGATCGAACCCGGGACCTCAAGCTTTATAGTCAGGTTCTCTAACCACAAGGCTATTCGGTCGTCTGTGTCGTATATGTAGTATAATAAAATTAATGTCTGTTCTTACCACGCAGGTTCCGGATGCGCACTGGTCCAGGCGACGCGCGCATACCACACTTTGGCGCCAGCGGCCAGCAATCGGCTACTTTCTGTGCAGGTAGCGTTCACCAAGCTGTCCATTCCAAACTATAATTGGCTACTTTCCTAAAAAATTATATTTATTCCGTCAGTCAGATTATCAAAAAATATTGGACACGTATTTTTTTGTTTGTCAATTAAACAAAAAATTATGAAGTTCCGCATGACGTCGCATTATGGTACACTTTTTAGCATAATGTGACGTCACGCGGAACTTTAACAAGCTATATCTTCATCATGTTTTATTTAATTGACAATCAAAAAAAAACGTGCCTAATATTTTTTGATAATTTAACTGACGGACCAAATAGAACTATATTTTTTACCCAGGAAAGTACCCAATCAATTTAAATAGTATATACTCTCGTCTGTTTCATACATTAGTGTAACGGGTCAGTGACTATTAAGTTAGAACACTAAAAGGTCTGCTAGACGGTCGCCAACACGCCCCTCCAACCGAGTGACCTTGGTCGGCCCCGACCGTTGTAGTATGAAATTTTGTTGGAAACAACTGTCTACACGGTAGGTGCGGTGCGGACCAAGGTCGCTCGGTCGGAGGGGCGTGTTGGCGACCGTCTAGGACGGGCTTTATCGCTCGACGTGTTTCGATTGGGCGAGGGTAGATTTGCACCACCGCTGCTGCCGCCACCCGCCAGCACACCCCTGGGTCACCTATGCTGCCTTTCTTTGGTGACTAAAATATTAAGTTTTCAACAATATATGCGACGGCAGGCAGCTGTCAGCCTAAAATTTACCGGCATCAGACCTGAATCGCACTGGCGCGGCCTGCGGTGGCGGTCAATAGTACCTAAATTTGACAGCTAATGACAAGTTTACTATTGACCGCCGCGGCCAGGCCGCGCCAGTCTGTGAGAGGCTTCAGAAGGAATGTGACCGTCTTTGAAATTAGAACATTATATGGTCATTATTAAGCCTGCTCCACAGAATGGATCATCAATGTCATCATAACACAGAACGCAACTATGCGTTAGACGGACAAATACATACTTCCATAGCATTCCAACGCATAACTGCGTCCCTGTCCTGCGCCATGATGGCCCATTGTGTGTTGCCTTTAGATATCTTGCATTTGTCACAACCAACGAGGACACGACCATTGTTGGTAAGAGTTTATTTTATTATTGTTTATTATTAAATAAGATTAGCACTGACATATAATCCTTACGTGCTAATTGTTAATATTATGCATTAGGTGAGATTAGAGTGAACAATACGGTCGTTTCATTCTAACTATAGTAGCCTTACACTTACATCACAAGACGGCACGCGAGCTGTGTCGTGGCGAGATAGACTATCCGTCTTTTTTTTATTAAAACACTTAGAAAGAGACGAAAAATCAATTCAAGGACCGGAAAACCCCTTTTCAGGCTTGAGCCTATGAATTTGGTAACCCTATGAATTTGGTAACCTTACTGATAGGATAACCCTATTGTTACGGTAAGCGTATCGGATGTGGTAACCATAAGGAAACCATAAGTTAAACCTATTGAGATAGGGTTTTGTTTAGGCTTAACTTATGGTTACCTCATCCGATATGCTTACCATAACAATGGGGTTACACATCAGTTAGGTAACCTTATCACAAGGTTACCATTATGGATAGGGTTTTGAAAACAACTTCTAAAATAAGCCTATGGAAAACCCTGATTAGGGTAACCGGTTCCGGTCCCTGAATCTATCTCGCCTCGAGAACGCTCGCACGCCGTCTTCTGATAACCGTGCTGGTGGATACCCACTCTTATGTAATGATCGACAGGTGTCGGTGCGCACAGACGGAACGTTCAACTGCGAAGCCAACGGCACCAATTGCTTCTGCGCAGCCGTTATTGAGGTACCTAAGTACACTTTTACCGTTGTCTATAAGGTAAATGTCCGAGTTCCCGACACTGGAATACATGACACTTCCATTTTTGGTCAAACAATTAATTGACATCTATAACTGTTAGGCATTAAGGTTTCGAGCATAGGGACATTTACCTTACGCCCCTCTAGATACAGGCTTCTTCTCACTGACAAAGGTTCTCTTCTCTCGGGAAAGTTACAAAATACCGTATAGGTATCGATTGTACAAACTATTACGCTTTAAACACATCCACACAAATGTAGGAGCAATCAGGAATCTAAACACAACTCATGCACAACTCTTATCATTTCTCGTGATTTAGTTTTTTTTACTATGACTTGCAGCCATCAACGCCCATCAGCCCCAACGGCCATCGGTTCTACGTGCAATGTGCCCCGCCCACTGCCACTTAAATTTAGCGATTCGGAGGGCTGTATCGGTTACCTTGGTTCTGCTGCGGATAGCCTCATTTCTGATGCGATCACGCAGAGAAACTCCCAACCCAACCTCTCCATTGCACTTTGGGTGACTTTGAGCCATAATGAATAGTGCAAATTATGAGTAGCTAGATCGGGCCCCCAAACTGTTCTATCAAAAAAAAGATGCGGTAACCATAAGGTAACCATAAGCTAAACCTGAAAAACCCATATCCCAATAGGGTTACCAAATCGAAGGGGTTTTCCGGTCCTTGGGCTCAACACATCTTATCATTGCACATATTTTAATTTTGTAATCTTAACCATGCAAGTAATTAGAGTTTTTAGCCATAAAATAGAATGTAACTACTATAAACTAGAACTTTACCCAGTAAATGAAATTTAATTAATTAACTAAGCATAATACTGAATTATGTAACCTATAGGAAGAGCGGCGCCATCCAACACAGGCTTTTGTTTTTGCCTACCGGGAGGCTCCATCGCCTTAGATTATAGACAGCGTGTATTTTACGAAATAAAGAATTTTGAATTTTTGAATTGCAGGCATGCGTAGTGTGGACAGGCGAGTTCCCAGAGATGGCGCTACTGGACATTACTCTGCCCGGCGGTTTCGGCGCGGACGCTGCACTGCTATACGCTCAGTTGCAGAATACTGACACACGTACGACAAAACAAATTAAACACTTGAGGCATTTGCAATATCACTTGATAGGGGTGTAGACAATTTTTTTAACGATGCCATTCGAACCAGTTTTTGTAGAGAAACATAATACCCAAAAATTTCGAACATAGATTGACCTCCCTGGCGTCAGCCCAAAACGCCTCATGCTAATTGACATAAATGTATGACGTCACAATGTGCTATTTTATACTAATCGTATGGAAAATCAAGTAAATTGCTGTTTTGGTCACGATATACCTGATGCGTTTAGGTCCATAGTTTTATATAATTTTGTTTCTTTAAAACCGTAAGGATCCTATTGGTAGCTTTAAATGTACTATTGGACAGTAAAATAATGCTTATTTTTTCGAAACTTTCAAGGTCCATATCTTTTTATTATTTAAATATATATTTTTTTAATTTATACTTTATAACAATAATTTAATGGTTTACTAACCATTTAGCAACAATACGCTATCAATTTTAACATGAGTCTACACCCCTATTTTAGGTTGTTACATATTATTATTTGAAATTTCCTCGCAGTATGTAGTCGTGAAAAGCACTATGCAATGTCTCGGCCGCCAGTGCAATAGACGGACGCGTGTCTTCGGGGGCATCACCTGTGGCTCGGTCCGAACACACTCGTCCATCTACTGCTCACTTTCCAGCCACTACAACAATGTGCTATTTTATCACACTCGTCTCTCATCTCGTAAATGGTGTTATTCTATTCCTGTATACAGAAGGACAATAGCCTGAATTGTTCCCGCGGGAGTTATGGCGAGTTTGATGTGATCTGATTGGCTTAAGCAAATCTAGTTGCTCGGTGATTTGTTGAAAAAAATACTAGTTGGCCACGCGACGCAAGAATACTGCTTTATGATCGGTTGAAATATTGAAGCTACGCGCTCCACTAGCACTGATCTGGAAGTGAAATTGTCAATTTCGTAAATTTTGATGGGTACATTTGTATGAAACTTAAATTTTTCTGTCTTTTGTAGTTATTTATTCCCTCACAAATGTGATGAAAAACATTGTGTATAACACGGGCGTAAGAATATTGTAAACTCGAGCCATCAAAAGCCTTCTGATAGACTCTTGTTTGTAATATTCCACTTACGCCCCTCGTTAAACAATGTGCTATTCCAGTTCTCCGTCGGATCGAGCTGTCAGCGAGCGCGGCGCGCGCCACGCTGTACCTGTCGGCGCGCGGGGCGCCGGCGCGCGCGCACCGCTGCTTCAGCGTGGCCGCCGTGGGGCCCGCCGCGCGCACCCAGCCCGCGCACGTCAGGGTGCAGGACTACTATGTGCCCGCGCATAATGACACGCAGGTATTATAAACTCGATATTGTAAAACTTTGAGATCACAGGAGTTTGATGTTTAGTACATGTGTTCATTGAAGGCCCTGTTCTCATTTCTTAAAGTCCCCTGGTGGGAAGTAGCACTCACTAATAGCAGCAAGCGGGGTTGTAGAACGGCCGTCATCTTGGAGAATGTACTCAGCAGTTAAAAAATGCTTGTAAAAAACAAATTTTCACGTCATGACTGTGTCTTGTAGGTAGGTGCACTAAGTACTGTACCTAGCATTTTAATTACATGTTATTGGTTGTAACAAATAAATTGAAATTGAAGTGTTTAGCGGACGGCCTTAGGTGCCTACTTAACTGAAATTGTTCTATACTAGATGACCCGGAATGACCAAAAGCGATTAAGATGCTTGTACCTACCGAAAAACATTTCATATGAGATCAACTATATTAAATCGCAAAAACATAATATCTGCTATTTCATACACTAACTTTATTTTTTTGCGATTTCGTGGTTGGTCCCATGGGAAAAGGTATTCAGTATGACCATCTTCATCATTCCAGAACATGACCCCGAAATCACCCAGTATTTCAGAAATAACAAAGTGATTAGGTAGGTACTTATTGTATTGTTTCTCTCTGTAACTGCTTTGTTTGTGTGAGGTGTGCAATAAAGAGTATTTGTATTGTATTTTACTTTGAATTAGAAATCTACTAAGCGTAGTTTTCCTTCTCAGATGTACACGATACCCGAAGATTGTCCGTCAAGGATTTCCCAAAGAAGCAACGATTATTTACGATCAGATAACTTGTTTACCAAAGCCATCTCAGAAGACACTGGCGAAATTCTAATCACAGATGATTTCACATTTGAAGATGTACCTGACGGCATTCCTCTAGATGACTCTATTTACGAAAATCTGACACAGATAGATAAAGACAAAACTGCGAAAGATATACGAGAAAATGAAGCTAGTAACTTAAAAGACAATGCAGATACTGACCCAACAGTTGGAACAGAAGTAAGAGAATATAAAACGGAATCTGAAAACGAAATAATCAAAATTGACGATAAGCTTGAAAGCAATTTGGATACGATATATGACCAGAATAAGCAAGAAACAATAAATATTACTGATGTTGATCAATCTAAAAAGGTCGACGATTTAGAATCAGAGACTGAAGATAAGCAGCAAAGCAAAGATGAACTAAAGAATACTGAACATAGAATTGAAATCAGAGACGATACGAAGCAAGAAGATACTGTGGACAATCCCAAGTTGTCTAGTTTCCACGTGGTGGATTCGGAGAAGGATCTAGACGTTCCTGATGGAATAGAAGGACCGGTGCCTGTGTCTGTGTTGCCGCCTCCGGATTTTGTTTCTGTACCTCCTTTTACAGGTAAGTAAGTAAGTAGGTACCTATATAAGTATAAGTGGAATGTACAGATAAAAACATCTCCCTGTCACAGATTTTATGACATTGACATAAGGTTCAAAGTCACCAGCCATGTGGAATAGGTTTTTTCACTATGAACTAGGTACGTGTTCACATTCTTGATGATAGACGGAATAACGTCTTATAAATCGATGAACGCCGGCTGCACGCACGGAAAAGTGTGACTCATTGTCCCGTTCCGTTGACTGATATATCAACACACAGCCTAAACTGCTCGTTCTAGAGATTCCAAATTAGGCACGTAGGTTTCTTATAAGGTCTAGGGGTGCACTAAGAAAGGATTTTTCAAAATTCACCCTCTTAGGGGATGAAATGGGGTCCAAAGTTTGTATGGGGAAACAAGATTAGATCGACTATTTTATTCAAAAGTTCACAGGAGTATTCCTAACGATAAATTAGTAAATACGTGCTTAGCAATTTTTCATCAATATTTTCTTATGACGTTATCACGTAAAATTATCGTCCGTAAACCGACTTTACAGACAACCGACGATTTTGTAAATTCATTTTTGATTGCATATTTTGACGTCCGCTTTAGTCTAGTGGTTAGTGACTCAGCCAACAAAGCTGACGATCAGGAGCCGTAGCATGGTTGGCCTTATCACGCGACAAGTGACAAGATAAGAGCGTCGTCTCGTTCTATCGAACAGTGTCAGCCAGTGACGCACGCTCTATCTACCTATCGCGTGACAAGGCCAATCATGCTACGGCTCCTGGGGTCAATACTTTTGTGATAAGTGTGAATTTGTTCTTAGTCTAGGAAGTTTTTTTATGTAGGTATGTACTTATACTAGTACCCGTCACCCATTCCTGACACCTTATTGACACCTTGTCTTAATAGGTACCAAATCCCAATGAAATTTACCATTTTACTTACTTATCTTGTACCTACTCGTATTTTATTTTTGCAGCGACAGATCCGGCAGCTTTTCCATCGATTCAAGCAAACCCGAAGGCGTTCAATAGCTACCCGCCCTACAGTTACTATATTTATACGCAACCTAGGCATAGATACTATTATAAGCGCTAGACTGATAATTTTAAAGTTGTGAATTTACTAAATTTAGGATGAGAGCATTAGTAGCAGATCCAGCAAACATCGGAGTCCTTTCGGGAGAAATCTTACATAAAGTAAAATGTAATTTTAGTAGGGTCAAGGGCCCCAATTGGGTTAAAGCCCCCCTGAAACCAAAATCCTGCATCCATCCTGGAAAGCATTGCATATATGAACACTAAACTAAGAAAGCCGATTATCGATCGACTAACTCTTGAAGTAGTGTCCGACAGTAGCTAAAATCGAATTATAATTGGATTTGCAACTAGGTATGCTCTCACTCCCGCTTGCCTGTATAAGAGCGGGACGTAATTAAGCAATCTAATTCTCATTTATTAAAGTAGGTAGTGCAACATTCAAGATTCAGTCATAAATCGAGAAGCAAAACACATCATTCAAATGTCGCGGACCGAGGACATCGATACTCATTCTGATCTTAGTAATAGTTGTGCTTGCGTGTTGTGATTTTATTTTCCTTGTCACTCAAACCAATTAGTTTTCTCAAATTAATTGTAATGATATTAGCGCCATCTAACCCATTTGTTCTGAACTTAATAGCCTGCAACTTCGGCTGTTTGCACGGTAAACATTTCCATCCAAACTAACTAGATGTCGCTAATGTCGAATCTCGTGCGAAAATACCAACTCTTACTACGATCAACAACATTCGAATTATCTACCTACACCTAAATTGTTATATTGAGTGAGGAAAACTTAAACCTATTATTAACTTAGAATAGGATTATTTATTTTGTATTTTCCTCAAACCTAGCTCCCAGCTCTCTCAAAAACTTATCTAATACTTAGGACAACTTCTATAAAAGTTAGTTAAGGTTAAGTCTGTAAAAAGCAGGCACATGAACGTATTTATTTTATTACTGTATTTTAATATAAGATAAATAGTCTTTAATGTAGGTATCTGTCAAGGAACTCCAGAAATCCTAAGATTATAGGATAATTATTGCATCTGTGTAACTGCTTTGTTTGTAAGAGGTGTGCAATGAACAGTATTTTGTATTGTAATGATTCCTAAGTCTGAATTGTATACTTATATAGCCGACGTCAAATACTGTTTTCTCTTGGCTTACCGGGACAGAATAACAACAAAAAAAAGTTGATTGACCTCACGTCCCAATAATTCGCGTCCGCTTATCTTTGACAAAGATATATAGTGCCCCACCATACGAGGAAGTGAGAGATCGGAACGCGGCCTCTCGGACCCCATATGGCACACCGCCGCCGCTGGACGTCACGGCCGAGCCCTTAGATGACGTAAGCAATTGTCAATCCGCCGCCCTTGTAAAAGGCTGTGATTACACGACTTTATACCGAAACTAGTGTGTTCTTGACCCAATTCCGTTCCAGGACTATTCACCAAGCTCGGCTCACGCCGCCACACCCAACACCAGTATTGTTAGACCTCTGATTGCTCACAGTTTTAACGGATTTCGGGTCAAGTTGTTAGCGTGAGCCGTGATGTTTTGTGAACTCAAGCCCGGGTTAAGGGCCAAAGCGCATGCGAAGTTTTGTCGTGATCTCATTGTCATAAAAGGCCCAAAAGACTTGGGATCTGTAGTGTAGGTATGTACTTAGATACAATGTTGTTACATATCTCAATGCCTTTAGGAATCAAGTATAGGTATATGGGTCTCTTAATTATCAAAAATTTGAAATACAAAATTTAGAGCTCACCTTTTACTGGATATTCATAGCTTAACTATTAAAAACAAAAAAAAATTGACACCTAAATGGCTCAATGATTAAAGTCCGTGACTACCTACTGAAACATTTGGTAACAAATTTTTCATCACGTCCTGTCTGTGTTTGATCACGTCTCCGATATCACCATGTGAACTCCAAAACTCATTTCATTGTCTCTTTGTAGAATGCAGATGGCTTGTGTGCGTCAGGATGGCGGGTGGACCTCGGGAATTCCAATGAAATGTTGACAGATATTTGGTACCTTCTGTGTACCTTTGTGTACCTTTAGTAAAATTCTGTGTACCTCTCCTGAAAACGAGCTATCTTCAAAATTAGGTCCACCCGCCATCCTGACGTCAGAATGGCGGGTGGACCTATGAAATATGTACAAAACATACATTCTATTTCGCCAAATGTATGTAATAATTTGGTACCTTCTGTGTACCTCTGTATACCTTTAAAAAAATCTGTGTACCTCTCCTGGAAAAATTTTTTTCTTAAAAAATAGGTCCATCCGCCATCCTTATATTACGTAGTACGTAGTCGGCCGCTCTGTCATCAGTATTTTAGTAAATAAAACGAAACAACCAACATTATATTATTACTTTTATACATCTTAAAAATGCTTGTTTAATACTGGTATAATTACAATATGATTTACTTTAAAATTTATTTGACTTTCACCTTAAAATTCCTTGTAACTTTCGAGGTTCCTAGTTTAGGTAGAACGCACGAAGTACCTATGCCGCGACAAAATTGAACAATTTATTTACAAAAGTTACTACTTACTTAGGTATGTAATATTACAAAGATGTAAAATTGGTCTCTTAGTAAGCTTGTATTCCCTGGTAGTACGTGTAATCCCTGAAACTACACATTTCTCTACTCATCATATTTTTTTCTTATTCATTCTAGAATTGAACTCCGGCCGCATAAGACAAGCGGAGTTGCGGAATAACATTTATAGCCTATGATAACGATCCCAAAGATTAATGAACCTTTAGGCAAAGTAGTTTTTGAAATTGGATGAGAACTTTTTCCGGAGATTACTCCTACGTACCTACCTACAAACTTACAAGCTTTACCGTTTCTTAATACCAGATGTACGCGCGCTTATGTCCTCGTGTTACAAACATGCGTACGTACAATACTCATATACACACGTAGGTGCCTTTCCCAACAACCAAAATGGTAATATAAGATTAAGCGTAATCAGCTTATACTTACGTGTTATAAAAGTCATATAAATGCAAATTATACAGCATATGTCAGATAAAACCTACATAATCATCATTTTAGTTAATCAGATTTCAGTCATGTAATAATGTCGAGTAAACGTTTATACGGCGGCCTTAAATTACCACTGTGCCGTATAAAATATCCTGATTACGAATACGGCGGCCTTAAATTACCACTATGCCATGCCGTATAAAATATCCTGATTACGTCGCTTATGTGACTATTTGGTTGAATAAAGGCATATTATACAGGATGTTTGGTAGCTAGGTGCAAAGCTTTAAGGAGCAACCCTGAATTCGCAAAAATAGAATCAGCTCTCCATACAATTTGGTCGAATAGCAACTGAACTTTATTATGGGACACCTGTTTTTTTTTGCGATTTCAGTGTTGCTCCTATATTAAACGTTGCTCCAAAATATCCCGACGATCACCCCCTTAAAGCTTTTCACCTAGCTACCCAACACCCTGTATAAGATGCCTTTATTCAACCAAATAGTCACATAAGCGACGTAATCAGGATATTTTATACGGCATGGCATAGTGGTAATTTAAGGCCGCCGTATTCGTTATTCGTTTCCATCATCAGAAAAGGTCGGTGGTGCCATAATATTTTATTGCTAAGTTGGTAACCAATTAAAAACATTACGGCTTCACGGGCTTCAAATTATTTGTACAGGAAGTTAACAGTTTTTTTTAATCTACGATGGTGGCAAACAAGCATACAGCCTTCCTAATGGTTAACTTCACCGTAGGTAGCCTGGCCTTTATTGATTCCAAGATTCGTTGTGTCAACTGTGAGACAGATTCACACAAAGCATTCGCGGGAGCTCTGTCAACCTCACTCACCACCAGGTAGATCTAAATATCATTTACGTCACCCTAGGCCGTAAGTGGGATTTTCTGCCCGCTACGCCAGGAGAAAATCTCACTTCCTGGCCAAGGCAAGACGTAAAATTTTGTCCCTTAGCAATAGTTACAAACAACAAAATGAGTTAACTAAGTAAATAAAAGCTGGTAATAAAATGCAAAGTTCTAAATGGAACTGAGATGTAACGAATATCAGACGCAAGTTGCTTAACATGTCCTCAAATAAATGTCACGTTGTTGTGCTGAATGTTTCAATTAAATCATCATTCATTCATTCATTCATTCAAATAGATACTCGTACTGGTTTCAGAAAATCGGCAAGTTAGGTATAACTGAGGAGTATAACCTGCCTCTCTGCTTAGCGTTCGTGGACTACGAGAAAGCCTTCGATTCGATCGAAACCTGGGCTGCACTACAGTCCAGCGGAGCCAAGTAGACTGCCGCTATATCGAAGTACTGAAGTGTTTGTACGAGAACGCCATTATGTCAGTCCGACTCCAAGATCGGAGGAAAGGTGGTCGCTTACTATGGGCCTCATAAGAAGGCTCAAAGTCAACCAAAGGGCAATAAAGAGGGCTATGCTAAGAGTATCTCTGCGTGACTGCATCAGAAATGAGGCTATCCGCAGCAGAACCAAGGTAACCGATATAGCCCTCCGAATCGCTAAACTTAAGTGGCAGTGGGCGGGGCGCATTGCACGTAGAACCGATGGGCATTGGGGCGGAAAGGTTCTCGAGTGGCGACCACGTACCGGAAGGCGCAGCGTGGGTAGGCCCCCCACAAGGTGGACTGATGACCTGGTAAAGGTCGCTGGAGTCCTTGGATGCGGGTGGCGCAGCTGAGCAGCAGTCATTGTGGCACTCTTTGGGGGAGCCCTATGTCCAGCAGTGGACGTCTTTCAGCTGATATGATGATGATGATCGTAATTTAATGATCATTAAATAAGCCTTTTTAAAGATTTGTGTAAATAATTAGGTAAATATATAATATCTTGTCGTTTTGCCTCCGCCTCTGTCCTTTGCCGCCCGAGTTCTGTACAAGAATTGATCAACGAAAGATTTTATGATAAGTACCTAGTAAATTCGTGAAATTCATCATAATTTTTGTACATAGGTATACAAATAAGTTCTGAAACTTTTGTTCTGAATTCAGTGACGCCATACCTACTTCATGCGACAGCTACCGAGCTACCTAAAAGGTTAAAGGGAATTTTAAGGTGAAAGTCAAATTAATTTTAAAGTAAATCATATTGTAATTATATCAGTATTAAACAAGCATTTTTAAGATGTATAAAAGTAATAATATAATGTTGGGTGTTTCGTTTTATTTACTAAAATACTGATGACAGAGCGGCCGACTACGTACTACGTAATATAAGGATGGCGGATGGACCTATTTTTTAAGAAAAAATTTTTTCCAGGAGAGGTACACAGTTTTTTTTAAAGGTATACAGAGGTACACAGAAGGTACCAAATTATTACATACATTTGGCGAAATAGAATGTATGTTTTGTACATATTTCATAGGTCCACCCGCCATTCTGACGTCAGGATGGCGGGTGGACCTAATTTTGAAGATAGCTCGTTTTCAGGAGAGGTACACAGAATTTTACTAAAGGTACACAAAGGTACACAGAAGGTACCAAATATCTGTAAACATTTCATTGAAATTCCCGAGGTCCACCCGCCATCCTGACGCACACGATGGCTTAATCAACTTTTATCTTTTTTATTTATTTATTATTATTATTAAGTAATGGGATACAAAAACTTATCTAATACATTTCCCTGCAAAACTGTTTTAACAGTTTGTCTGCAGGTAGGAGTCTCATTATAGTACATAAACTATAGTACATAAAGCGTCGTGCTAAGACTTGGATGACATTTGCTTGTAGGCAATTGTCACTCAAGTGTTTGGAGTAAATACTTTTTCAAACCTTTTTTAAATATACTTTTATTTGGCTCGTGTCGAATGTCTTCGGGCAAGGTATTTAGTAGGTATGGAAGTCTTTTAGCTAACGTTCTATCTCCAAAGTAGTTACTTACGCGAGGTACTTCATACTTACCCGCAGACACCGACCTAGTGCCATGCTTGTGATCTATCGGTATTGGACTGTGCACTTGACTGCCATGGTTGTTTACTGTTAGTAGATATTTATGTTTTAAACTAATAGGAAGGATTTTACAAATTTTAAATAATCTTGAATAATCTCCCTTGCAACTATTTTTTGTTTTCCTATTTACTAGTAGTTTTAAAAATCTAATTTGTAATGCCTCCAGTTTCCTGTATGTCTCTTTTAAACCCCTCCATCTTGTATGTCTCTTTTAAACAGCGCTTACAGAACGCATCAGCACGGCTAATTAGAACGCTTAGAAAGAGACGGATAGTCTATGTCGCCGCGACACAGCTCGCGGGTCGTCCTGTGATAGCTGTGCAGACAAATATGAATGTAATATAACCCCAAGATTTATACGTATGAAACCGATATCCTCACGACACGACCAGAGTTTGTTCGTGTATCTCCCACTCTGTCGCACTTGCTAGTTCGAGCGACAGAGGGAGATACACGATTCGTGTAACACGAACGAAGTTCGTTTTCATTCGCGTAGCCCTAGCCCCTCATTAGCGTTAAACTACTATTCGGCTTAAATCACACTACAAACGATGCAACTTGTCACGCAAACTCGCTAGTTACCTTTCGTGTATCTCCCTCTCTGACGCTCGAATTATCAAGTGCGACAGAGACGGAGATACCCAAACGAAGTTCGTTTCCGTTTCGCGGTAGGCCCTCTGCATCAGACTGGCGCGGCCTGCGGTGGCGGACAATAGTAAACTTGACAGCTAAAGACAAGTTTACTATTGACCGCCGCGGCCAGCAGTCTGTGAGAGGCATTATAGGAATATACGGTAAGTCGTATTGACAGGACTGTAATGGCCTTTATACAGGATATAAATTAAAGGAAAAGAAACACGGAAAAAAAAGAAAACAGTAGTTAGCAACATTTTAATATATATTTTTATTCAAATTAATTCAATCATACATTAGAGTCCAGGATACTTTTATTTTTAATGTACGTTCTTTATTAAAATAATTACAAAATAATCCTTATTGGCATATAATTACCTTATATAAAAGAAAAATTCGCTCCCATTATCACGAAGCTGGACAACAATTTACTGAATTTTCCATTGCTTGAACAACAATCCCGTTGTATTGAAAAATATTGGATTATTATATTGTGCTCTATACTCAATAATGTAGCTTTCAAGCTGTACAATTTGTTAAATTAACTACAATTAAATGCACCATTGAAACAATGTCTTAGCTCCTAAAGTCTTGTGAGCAACATTTAAATAAGATGTGATACTGCTCACCAATTAGGATGGGTTTCATAAAAATTTTGCTGATAATTGACAATTGAGTAAATTAATTGATGAATTGTTTTATATTGCTCACATAACAATTCCAGTTTGCCCGTCTTTGTCCTTAAATAAGGCAAACTGTGATTTTAAGCCCTGTAAAGATCTAGACTGAACAATGATTTCACAAGTTAGATATTTAAAGTATTAATTATGCACTTTCTGGTTCATAAGTCCATATTATAAATAGTAAAAATAAAATATAAGCTTTTTATGTCTATAATGTTAAATGCACGTAAATTTGTAAGCGGCAATAATACAGCACACGCCTTTAATTTGTTATCAGTGATACCTTTTTAGGTATTTGTTTACAAAAGTAATCTGAAGTGTTAAATAAACATTCCTGCGTAAATCATACGTATAATACTTGATTAATCAATGGATCTATGAGTCATACTGAATATATGGGCAGGTTATCCGTGTAAATGCATCTGTTTGACTGTTAATGTTTGAATGTCAGTATGATCTCTACAGCTCTCCAGGTTGGATAGAGTCAAAACTATTACGTTCATCCTAGTACCGATTCATTAAGCCAAATGTAGCTATACTTAATCTAAGCCTTAAATTCTCTTGCGATGACCAAATCAAGACTAAGACCACAGACATTCATAACCATTGGTTGTCACCAACATTGCTTTCAGTAACAAAATGCAATAAAATTTAACAGTTACGATAGCGATTTCTCTATAATCATAGATAAATATGCGCCGGGTAACCGGAGCCCGTAAACATTTGAACAAGATTTACTCTTATGCGAATATGTACAGAGACGCGGAGCGCCCGCTGCGGCTCAGAGCGCAGCGGCGAGACATCATTGGCTCTTCAGCTCCTTGCCGATGGAGTAAGACACGAGCCTCGCCCAGTCGATCTTGCTGCGGGTCACCGGGAGCTGTCGCCGGAGCGCCTTGAACGTAGTATCGCTCATGGTCTTGTAATTATCGGATATCGCGGTTTGATAAGCATTCTCAGCTTCGCCGACGAGTTTGACGAACTCTTTAGCGGTAGCCGCCTCGCTGTTGGCGATTAAAGGCGCACGGACTTCTTTAGAGCTGACGAGTTGCACGTTCCCGTCCTCGTAGTAGTGCACCTGCACGCGCAGCACGCCGCGGAGCTCGGCGGCGCCGCCGCCCACGGTCAGCGACCATACTGAGCGCCAGCGGCCGTTCCAGTAGTTCTTGGGCTGGAACTGGTGGTCCTCGATGCACGCGACGAGCGAGACGGCGCCGGACTCGAGCGCGCGCCCCACCACGAGGCTGGCGCCGTGCTTGTAGTGCGCCGCCACGTACGCCGTCAGCTCCTCGTCGAGCGCCGCGCGCCACGGCTCCGCCACCCTATCCGGTTCGTACGGCTCGTATTCGGACGCCTCTTTACGCAGATGGTCATACTTGAACGAACGCTTGTTCCGCGGATCAAAGAAACGCCCGCCGCTTAGCTCGTTATGATCAGTCACCAGAGTATGCAGCTCCGCCTCGTCCAATCGCACGGGCGTGAGCTGGTCCTTGTTATACTGCGAGAACGCCCCGCTCGCGCCCTCCTTCAGAAGGCTATCGTTGTTCAACAGCACCCTCACATCGTTAAACACCTCGTTGAATTCACCGGGTGGCGAATGAAGGATAAAATCTGAAACGATTCTAACTTTTTCTTGATCACTAATCACTTCGTCACCGTCCGCCGCCATGTTTAGCACTTTTGACACAAATGAGAAAAATGACGGTGTCGACGATTATGTTGCCAGCTATTAGATAACTGTTGCAAAAGACCGTTCAGAACTCCATTGCGAATGATTTAGAACAAGATTTCATTTGGATTTTATTGATTAAGAGCTCCTAATTACCTATATAATAACTGTTATCAAATTCCAGCATTATTTTTAGATTGTTTTTGCATCAAAATAAATCATTTGATATGTTGATTGTTAATATAAAAACATATATATAAATATTTGAACATGTATTGAAGACGTCAAACATAGTAGGCCTTTATAAAGCTCGTTACTACCGTACTTAAATTTCATAGAAAACAAATTAATTGTAATTTTATCCATTGCTCATTTAAAAGTTCGTCAATAATTCAATACTTTTTTTTAATCAATGTAAAAATTCTCGTAAAATTAAAATAAAACATATTCATATATATTGTGCACCTGCCAAAGCAAAGTTCAGTTGTCAAACGATCATTAGCATAGCTGTCCCACTAAACGCTTAACAGCAAGTTGTGTAACTTCTTCACCGAAAAATCGTCGAAAAAATAAAGCCATGCTAACTTACAAATATTACGACTCGCCTGAGGGCCATGACATTTTCAAAAAAACATTTGTGACATCCAAATATGCCGCTATGTCTGGGCTCACACTGGGAGTGTTCGACGTGCTTATGTTTTCGCACCCCAAGGGTATAGCGGGTACCGTGGGTCGTTTGGCGTTCTATGTGGGCCCTGCTGTTGGAATGGCTGCAGCATTCACTGTAACTACCAACGTCGTTCAGAACTACAGGGGCAAGAACGATAAAATCAATTATTTTCTGGGAGGAGTGGTAGCTGGCTCTGTCTTCGGAGCTTGGCAGAAGTCCATCACAATTGGGGTGCCTGCAGCGGTCGTGCTCGGCGTGGCGGCGGTTATTAAGAAGACCGGCATTGACGAAGGCTGGACATTTTTCCCGGCGGTCCATACTGCCCACAATAGTGCCATCTCGGCCAAAAATGATTTCACAATGGTTCAAGATGTGCATGAGTACAAGACCTGGTCTACTGGTAAGCATATATTTAAGCAATTCCTTTTTTAGGGTTCCGATACCTCAAAAGGTAAAAACGGAACCCTTATAGGATCACTCAGTTGTCTGTCTGTCCATCTGTCACAGCCGATTTGCTCCGAAACTACTGGACTGATTGATTTGAAATTTTGTACACATACGCGTAAAATTAATGAATTTTGAACAAGGGGGCCACTTTAAGGGGGTAAACTGAAAAAATAAAAAAAAAGTATTGGAAACTGTATTGTGTGACATATTAAATGAAAGGGGATATTTTTTTTTAGCAAAAACAGATTTGAAGTAATTTAGGAAAAAAGACGAAAATTGACCATTCCCCCCTTATCTCCGAAACTACTAGGATTAAAATTCTGAAAAAAATATGGAAAATAGTTCCTTGCCTAAAGATTACAGGAAAACCTATAAGAAGTTTGAGTATTCAAAAACACTTATGAAATTTAGATTATACACGGAACCCTCACCACGCGAGTTGAACTCGCACTTGGCCGGTTTTTTTTTTCCCATGGTCTACCTAGTTCACCAAAAGATTTCTAGTTTTAAGGTTTTTTTCTATTAATAATATGTGATCACTTGATCAGTCACATGTGAGTCACATCGAGCTCAGATGAGTGGAAAAGTGGGTAGTGTAATGTGTATGGAATAAAATTGAATTGAATGGTTTATTGCCTGTCACAGATTTAGATTTGTTTTTCTTTTTCAGGTAATTAGATAGAAGAAACCATCAATGTAGTGTACATAACAGCTGTAATTAATTTAAGTAAAACAATAAACAATTATGAATCGTTGTGTTTAAGTTTTGTATTTCATTACAACACAAACTATATTGCTAGTGCACTATGTAGTGTGGCATTTCAGGATGGATTGGGTTGCTGCCTTCAAAAAGAATGCTGCTGACATTGATGTTAAATTAAAACTGCCAGGCTGAAGTGGGATCAGAAGGGTCAATACCAATTGGGTGCTAGAATAAACAGAGGTGGCGATGGCGGGACAGGGTGATTCTCCGAGCGTTCAAACTGCTCGGTTCTAACGTCATTGTCGGCTCAAGATTATTTCAGCAGAGGTAAAGCATACCGCGGAAACTTTAATGAAAAGATACATTACTGGTATTGGCTTACGTCTTCATCAGAAGTAGACTTTGATATTCGTCTCTTTTAATAGTATTTGCTGGCGACGACAATGATGAAAAAAAAACGCCTTAAAAACGCTGAATATTTGCCCTACAATTTGGATGCATTCCTCACACCAGAAACTCTAATTTGGGACTCTGAATCAAACTAAAGAGATTATGTTGAAGCGCGACTACAAACTCACAACCGCACTACTGAACCCACAGAAACCAACTACGCAAGATAGTAAGAATAATAACAGGACACAACACCTTGAACAGACACCTCTATAATTTGGGTATCACAGACAGCCCCATGTGCAGAGCGTGCATGGAGGCAGAAGTGTATGCGTGTGTGAGTCCCTCTATTCTATTCTATGTCTATGATAAGACATAAAAATTACAATAATATTCAGGCTAATTTAAGGCACCTACCTACTATTGGTAACAAATGAATTGGCCCCACGAGACAGGCCTAGCCTTTGCACAATGTTTTCAAATAGTAAATAAACGATTTCTTTGTACCCCCCTAGTTCTGTCTAACTAACTCAGCCCGCGAAAAACAATGCAAACGAAGTCACTGCCAGAAGATAATAAAACATCATTTTGCGTTAATCTCTTTTATTTCTTAAACAACTAAAAAACTGGTCACCGCTAATCAACGAAATTCTGTACCTACGGACTGTACGAATGTTCACTATTTACCTATCCAACATTTCACACTTCGTCTAGTTATCTTTGTCTTAGAGCATACATAACTGGAGTAGCCTTTCAGTAACTTACCCCTCTGTAATCTCATTCACAAAATCGCCTCGCAAGAGAACACAGATCATAAAAATGCCCGCATGTTGCTGTAAGCACTTGATGTTATAAACATTCAACCACTTCAAGCTTTCAATATACAATTGAGTTTCAATATCCTATTAAGATGCTCCCCCCGGTCCGTAAAATTCGGCAGATATTTTTGTACGCAAATACGACATAAGGCTACTCCAGTTATGTATGCTCTAAGATCTTTGTCTATACCTAGATTTCAAAATAAATAGGTACAAAATTGTCGCGCGATTTAACAAAATGCTACGATAAAAATGTTAAAATAACATTAACTGATCACTACACTATTAATAAATTTGTGTAAATAAATTTGTGTAAAACTCTTGACAAAAATTATAATAATACAAACATTATATTCTTTGAAGAAAAAATGAGAAAGGGAATGTTCAAGCAAGTAAAATGTGGCTATTTTCCAAAGGATGTACCAAGCCTTTTTCATTAGTTATTTTATTCCGTATTATTTGTATGCACTTGAAGCATTAGGAAAACATTTTCTCGCAGAATGTCTGCATAGTACGGTCGCGTTCTTTAATTTCGGACCCTTTTCGCAAAAATATTCTTTGTACTCCTATACAATTTGACAAGATTGTCAACCTTAAGTGGGTCCCAAATGAAAGTTCGTGACTGTACACGTTATCAACTTAACATAAAGATTTAATAGCCGAAAGAAGCTGGTACATTTATTTTGCAGATCATCCACGGGAGTGCGATAACTTAGAAAGAAGTCCGATTCTCATTTCATATTTATTATTAAATTAGGTGTGATTACGGTCTTGCACAAAAAAAATAATCATTTAAAACAAAAATAAAAACTGTCAACTGGATTTTTCTAACTGGCAACACTTACTAAAATAAAACGCGTATCCAGCTCATATGTGGCAAACAAATAACAAAATAATAACTCTTAAATGCACAATTATTGCTATTCCAAAAACACGGTGCGGTGCACAAATTGAATAAATATCTTGTAACATACGTTAAAATTACTTTGACGGTAGTAATAAGAACTAATTTACGTTCAACCTCATGATTGCTAGTTATTTCAATTGGATGGTTTCCTTAACATTAAAATGTTTTTAGTACTATATCTATTATGAAAAGCTACGGGTCGCGTTTTTCTACAACTGACTGTACAGTAGGGAAATGTATTCACGTACCACCGTAGAACCCTATCGCAATAAGGTATCATATCACTCGAGTTTGAGTGACGACGGCCTGTCAATTGCGACAGGGTTCTACGGTGCGTGGTACTACGTTTCCTTACTTATACATCATTAAAATCTGTATACTTGTGATTATTAGAGTCGACCGAATTGCATCAAAGTAGTACATTCAAAAAGCAACTTTACAGTCCAAGGTAGAAGATTCCTAATCCAGACAGTTTTATAAAAGGTCAGCCAAATTAAATAATCAACTATAAGTATAATGTATAACTCAAATAATATATGTTATAATTATTTAAATCTATATCAGACATTGAAAAATTTGGCTAAATTGCAGACTTCCCAAAGAACATTTTAAACATATGAAAAAGCTATACATTTTAGTAAACTGGAAGAAAATTTGGCACTCAAATAACTTTTGAACACGAATAAAATCACGATTAATATTAAAGGCTGGCAACTCTAAACTATTGATAAGTAAGATTTAGACCTTATTGTTATTGCGGCAAGATTTAAATTCGGTTGTACGTTGTCAAACCAAGTACGAGATGATATTTTGTACGACGTATACAAACGTTTCGTTATACTAACTTGCATGTTTTATGGTCGGTCGAAATACTTTGATGGAATAGTGATATAACTTTGTCGCACTGACTGGATACTTAACCAGTTAAATTTCTCGGTTGTAAAGGGATATGACAGACAAGTTAAATTAAGTTATATATTCGTTTTAGTATAATAAGAGAAAGAAAAGCATAACGGATTTTAGATAAATGACTCGGTAAAATATTGGGATCATAAAGAATTACTTAATATTATTAATCGGAGACGTTTTTGTATTTGATCAAATCAAAATCAGCCGTATCCCCTTTAGAATAAGGTTGATATTAAATAAATTCTGAGACAACTAGTGTTGAACATCGATGCCAGATCGTTTTCTTCAATTTGATCAAATCAAAAGCAGCCGTGTTATCTTCAGAATAAGGTTGGAATTTAATAAATCCCGTTCGAGTACACTAAAAAAATACATTGATATTAGATGTAAACAAAAAAACAGCCGCATTCAGTTACAATAAGGTTCAGATTCGATTGGCCCAAGCGGTAGCGCGACTAGAGTAAATCAGTTCATTTCTGTGTGTTCTTCGGTTCTTCTCCATCTTCCTCGCTCTCTTCTACTTCTTCTTCAATTTCTTCAATCTCTATTTCCTCTTCGATCTCCTCGTCTGACGACTCCCCTTCTTTCTGCAAAGTAACGATTTATTTACCAAAAGGCGATTGCATTTTTTTTACAAGCTTTTATTTAACTTCGCTGAGCCCAGCGTCATCATATGATGTCACATATAGTATTGAAGTCTAGACCTACTGGTGTCATCAATTGATTACTCATTAGTGCTGAAGTTATCTGTCAAGGCTCCGATGGGTTAAGGGTCATTCTCAAATAGTTAACGTCACTTGTCACCACCATGTGCAAAAGTTAAGAATTTCCCAGCAGTTAAATATTGTAATACTTATTTATATAATAGCTTATTTAGTCAACATTTTGATCCGTGTATAAAAAAAGAAAAATTAAGCATTAGTAGCGTTAACTTTTGCACATGGTTGTGACAAGTCAATCACATTATTTGAGAAATACCCTTAAGAGGGCGTTACTGTGCTCACTAGCGCCACTGGTAAGTAATTGTGATTATTTAAATTTATCGCTAGATATTTAAAAACGGAGGCCACTACACAATGTATTTTGTATTTAAGTACCTTGTGGATACATCAAACTAGTTTTTAGGGTTCCGTACCTCAAAAGGAAAAAAAACGGAACCCTTATAGGATCACTCATGCGTCCGTCTATCCGTCTGTCAAAGCCGATTTGCTCCGATACTACAGAACCGATTGAATTGAAATTTGGTGAACATTATGTAAATTGGTGACCCAAAGATGGGCACGTAAAGTAAATTAATGAATTCTGAACAAGGGGGCCACTTTTGGGGGGTAACCTGGAACATTAAAAACAAAAGTTTTGCAAACTGTATTGTGTGACATATCAAATGAAAGAGTTGTTGTAAGCATCTCAGATTTATATTTTTTATTATTTTAGCAAAAACAGATTTGAAGTAATTTAGGAAAAAAGACGAAAATTGACCATTCCCCTTTATCTCCTAAACTACTAGGCTTAAAATACTGCAAAAATATGGAAAATAGTTCCTTGTCTAAAGATTACAGGAAAACCTATAAGAAGTTTGAGTATTCAAAGTAACGGGAAAATTCTCAATATTTTACGGAACCCTCACCACGCGAGTTGAACTCGCACTTGGTCCTTTTTTTATATTGCTAGATTCGTCAGTCTGTGCGTCCAAAGTTAAAACGGCTGTTTTTCTTTTGAGTTCATAGATCGACGAATCCAGTTACATAACAACTAGTTTGATGTATTCACAAGGTACCTAGCGATAAATTTTAATAATCACAATTATTTACCAGTGGCGCTAGTGTGCACTGTAACACCCTCTTAACACCTTGGCCACGACTTTGGTCTTAAGCGACCTGCGGCAGCGTTTTATCTGTTCATTGCGCGGTCGAGACGCGCAACGCACTGTGGTTAGTTGGGATCACGCGCAATGAATTAGAAAAACCGCTGCCGCAGGTCGCTTAAGACCAAAGTCGTGGCCAAGGCGTAACTTGCAATGTATGTAACTATGTTTGTTCGGGTGGAATCTTGCAACTCAATTTTGAAGCAGATAACCTCAACCGATTGAGCTGAAATTTTGGGTATTAATTAGTATAGTTTTCGATTGCTCTTTTTTCGTGAACATTTATGGCAGGTTCCATTGTGTATACAAAGTGCATAAGAAAGCCAAACTTCGTTTGTATGGGGAGTCGACTTGTGTCGACCGTAATGGGGACTCTTTAACGCCTTCACTTAATCCACGCTTTTCTCCGTTATGTAACGAAAGTTGCCCATACAAAATATGGCTAGGTAATGGAGATCAATAAAAATTTTAGAAATACCTGATTATTTTTTTGGTGATAACCTTCCTTAGCACAAGAAAAAAAGTTTCAGATTTTTCAGCTGCGTCAATTATTTATGAGAAACATAAACAGTTTCCTCACTTACGTTTTGGGTCACGGACGGTCAATTTTCTTGCAACAACACTTTCCTTGATCCGTCTCATAAAATTGTGAACTGACACTAGTAATGACAAATATAGCTGCTGCAAGTATCCATATCACTGCCAGTGTCAGTTTACCACAGATATTTTTTTGTAATATGAGACCGATCGAGGAAAGTGCCGTCCCTGACCCAAAACGTAAGTGAGAAAACTGTTTATATTTTTCAAAAATAATCATTGCAACTGAAACTTTTTTCTGGTGTTAAGGTAGGTTATTCCTATCACCAAAAAAATAATCAGGCATTTCTAAAATGTTCATCCATTCCCAATTGTCGTTACACTATGGAAAAAAATCATAGATTAAATGAAGGCCATTAACTTATGTAAGAAAACGTTCACTGCACTAGGATATAAAGCGAAATTAAAATCAATAGATACCTACAAACAAAGGAAAGAGTTGAATTTCGTTTGAACTCTATAAATAACCACTAGCCGCCACAATATAAGAAAAATTCAATAATATTAAAATTAACTATACCTATCCTAGAAGGAAATATAGTAATGTTCAATCAAAGGGATCCCAAAATGATACCACTGGTACTCCCAATACTGTATATATTGAATCCAGCACAGAACTATCTTCCATAAAACTTGTACATAAATCAAATACTACTGGCCAGAGGTCATTATCGCAGGAAAAATCTTAATAGCGCCATCCAGGAATCGACGCGAACGGTACAGCGCCATCTAGCGGCCAATTGTACAATGAAGTTTATGTAAATTGAAACACGGCTGAACAAGAGATTGTTTCGTATTAAAATCGAACAAAACAAATGCATCTCTGTTCCTATTTAGAATGGGAGGCTAGAGGGACTAAGACTTGAAAGAAATAAATTTTCTAAAAAAAAGTAAAAAATACGAAAACCCATGTTTGCAACTGAAATAAATATTGACTAAGTACACAACGGTAATTCTTACTTCCCATGCGTCTGTTTAGACGTGTGAGCTGACGTCACTTCCGGTTTACAATTGGTTTGCTACAAAACGACATTTCATTTTAACATAGACATGGGGTAAATCGCCATTAGCTATCCCCCTCATACTAAAAATGAACAGAATTCAATTTAGTATTTCGTGGCCAGTTATTGAGGGGTGGCCAGTAATTGAAACATTATACTAAAATGAATTCTATTATAGGTGAATAGAGTTCATTTTTAGTTTAGGGTGGCTAGTTATTGAACGGTGGCCAGCTAAACTACAGTATACATACACATATATGTATATATATATATATAGGTAAATACATGGTGTGAAATACTTTCACACATATAAGTCAACGTTATGTTAATTTATAAACAATCGTGAAAAAATGCATTTAGAAAAAGATTTAGCTCTTTATTTCTCGCACACTTGCTCGTTCATATGCCAAATAATCGATTTCACCTGAACCCAAATACACGAGTACACGGACTGTATCCAAATTTCCACACTGGTAGAAAAGGATTCTCGTCATTGCTTTTTTTTTTATGGCCTGGATACAAGTCCTTTAAGCCATCGTCATTGCTCAAAGCATCTCAGTGTTGCCAGTTTAGACATGTAACTTTTAATTTTATATAAGGCTGATCCACGAAAAAAACTAGCCACTTCAGGTTTTCAAAATGAAATTACATTTGTTTGAGAATTTATTAAAAAAGTCATTTCACCTATCGTTTTGAGAGGCGTTCTTGACTGTAGTCTTAGATTTTGTAATTTTCACGTTTAGGTCACAGAGATTCTTTTTCTACTTTACTCAAATAGATTATCGATGCTATAATGCTCCGCGATTATCTTTCCAAACTCTTATCTACCGTGTGCAGGTCATAAATTGTTTTAAATCATGCCAGAAGTAGACACATTTCTATGCAATCATTTTAGCTTTAAGCCTTAACTGGCATTATACAGGATTTTACAACTTTTAAGGAAATATGGATGGATTTTAGATTCTTGCACATGTATAAAAAAGAATACTCAGTTGGCTGTATAATTGCGGTTTGAACTACCTAGACCTACTGGGTGACAGTGGAGACTTAGTTTTCGATGGCTACTTTTTTTCGATCCTCCGAATTGCTAAACTTAAGTGGCAGTGGGCGGGGCACATTGCACGTAGAACCGATGGCCGTTGGGGCGGAAAGGTTCTCGAGTGGCGACCACGTACGGAAGGCGCGGCGTGGGTAGGCCCCCCACAAGGTGGACTGATGACCTGGTAAAGGTCGCGGGAGTCCGCTGGATGCGGGTGGCGCAGGACCGGTCAATTTGGCACTCTCTGGGGGAGGCCTATGTCCAGCAGTGGACGTCTTTCGGCTGATATGATGATGATGATGATGATGACTTTTTTTCGTGAACAAGCCTTAGAAAACTTTCGCGAGTCTCAGACATATTAAAATATTATGAAACGGGTCTCTCATGTCTTTGAATTTGGTCGCGAATCGGTTCGAAAAATGTAGAGCGATATTCGACCTCAAAGATGTGAGTGACCCGTTTCAATATTATTTTACATGTAGCTTAGTGAAACCTCAGAAGCCTATTTTATAGAGCTACAAGTTACAGTTTTACAAGTTTTAATTGGCAACACTAAGGCACTCGATTTCCTTTCGGTGAGAGGTATTTTCGGGTTATTCCCTCCTGTTACCACCAATTTGTTACTAATGGTAACAGCTGGGATTTTTTTCCCCATTTTTTACCACTAAAGTACTCGGTGGTAACTAGTTACTGGGAATATTTTTCTCATCTTTTGGGCATATTCATTATTTTTATCCCCTTATACCGCCAATTACGGATAGTAACAAAACCGACTTTTATGTCAATCGCATAACAAAACCGACAGGTAAGATGTGACTTAAACATCACTTTAGTTAACCTTAATCTGCCATTTTTATGAAATTCCCCTTTTACCACTTAAGTACTCAGCCGATGATCGATTGATAATGGCCGAGTACTTTAGCGGTAAAAGATGGGAACAATATTCCCAATAGTTCCCACTGGTAAAAGGTGGGATTTTTTTCCAGCTGTTACCACTGGTAACAATTTGGTGGTAACAGGTGGGAATAACCCGTCTTTTCTAGACGGCTTCGTGAAATGGGCCCCAGCAGGGTTAGCACACAAGACGGCACGCTATCCGTCTCTTTCTAATTAGAACACATACACCGAGTTGGATAGTCTATCTCGCCGCGAGACAGCTCACGCGCCGTCTTGTGATAACCGCGGAGGGTGGGAAACTTCTTGTCAACCCCTTCACTACAACATTAAATACATAAATTGCACTAGTCCCATATTAAGCTCAATAAGGCTTGTGCTGTGAGTACTAGACACTGATATATTTAATAGATATAAATACTTAAATACATAAAAAACATCCAAGACTCAGAAACAAATATTCATGTTCATCATACAAATATTTGCCCTTGCCGGGATTAGAACCCAGGACCTTCAGCTTCGTAGGCAGCGTCATCCACTAGGCTAACCGGTATTGTATTACAAATTACGATCTGTGAAATGGTGGGCTCCTCTATTCTGGTTTTATAAAGTTGACCAAATGTCAGATTAAATTTGAGTAATCCTGTACATTTTTTGACATGTAGTCTAAAGGATATTTATAAAACCATTATAGTTAAGGGCCTCAATCTAATCTATGCGTAATTTTTTTTCATTGTGTAACGAAAGTTACCCATATAAAATGTATGGGTAATTGCCGTTACAAAATGGAAAAAAGTTGAAGCGGAGATTAGATTTAGGCTCTTAACTTTATACATTTTTTTTGCAATTCACCCCTGTCAAAGTATTAATGTTTAGTAATTGTATACTATAGGTATAAATACCTCGGCAGCCGGTTGTGTCATGGCGCTAGCAGTAGTGAAGTCATCTACCGTCGATTCTAAACAAACATAAGTACATTAAATCTCAAATTGCGAAAAAGACCTTTTGAAAATTGTGCAAATGCCATGCCATCTTGGCTCTAGTTACGTGCCGGGATTGTCTTCACTCTTCACGTACCTGGGTCTCTCTCGGGCGTGTCGCGCGGCTCGTCCTGAATCAGCGACAACGTCATTTTGCCGCTGACCACCGTCTGAAAACAAGTGAAAACAAAAGGTTTTTCAAAAACCGGACCTGTGCGAGTTCAACTCGCGTGGTGAGGGTTCCGTGAAATTCCTATTCTCTAAGAATTATGCGCTCCATACAAAATACACAAAAAATATTGAGAATTTTCCCGTTACTTTGAATACTCAAACTTCTTATAGGTTTTCCTGTAATTTCCTAAAATTATAAAAAAATATATATCTGAGATGCTTGCAACAACCCCTTTCATTTGATATGTCACACAATACAGTTGGCGTAACTTTTTTTTTTAATTTTCGAGTTTACCCCCCAAAAGTGGCCCCCTTGTTCAGAATTCAAGTCGTTTGGACTTTAGTCCGTGAAATTGAATTTTCTTGTCCACATACATACATACGTACATACACACATATGCTCGAATAACATAACTCTTCTTCTGAGGCAGTTGGATAACCGGTTAGTTTGGGTAATTTTCACCTTTACCACCAATTTGTTACCAGTGGTAACAGATGGTTTTTTTCCCATCTTTTACCAATGGAAACTAATGGGACTAGTGATTGATGGTAACTACTGGGTTTTTTCTCCAGTAGTTACCACCGAATACTTTAGTGGTAAAAGATGGGAAAAAAAATCCCAGCTGTTACCACTGGTAACAAATTAGTGGTAACAGGTGGGAATAACTAGTTAGGTTTGAAACAAGGTCTCAACTAGACAAAACCCTAATTCCTGAGATGGTGTTTTGTCCCCTGCATTACTTAATAATTTTGGTCCTGAGTAACACATACAGTTTTTCACACCATGAGGAAAATATACAATACAATACAAATACTCTTTTCATCACACTTGCTCGTTAATGGCGTTATTACTTGCGAGCGTATAGAGCAGTTATAGCCGTTTTACCTCCCACGGGCTGTTAAGTTCAGTTTTAAAATATAGAACCTTCTGATTGGCTTAAGCAAATCTGGTTGCTGTGTGATTGGATGAATAAAAAAATCTAGTTGGTCAAGTCGCCCCGCCCCGCAAGAATACTGCTCTGTGATTGGTTGAAATATTGAGCTGCGCGCTCCACTAGCACTGATCTGGAAGTGAAGTTGTCAATTTTTGATTGGTGCGGCTGTATGTAACTTAGATTTTTCTGTCTTTTGTAGTTATTTATTTCCTCGCAAATGTGATGAAAAACATTGTGTATAACACGGGCGTAAGAATATTGCAAAATCGAGTCATCAAAAGCCCTCCGCCTTTGGCGTCGGGCTTCTGATAGACTCTCGTTGGCAATATTCCACTTACGCCCCTCGTTAAACAATGTACTATTATTGCACATGCACACCTCACACAAACAAAGCAGTTACAGAGAGGAACAATACATGTTTTTAATCGATTACGATGAAATTACAATCGATTATTTTATTATGACCTGTGTTCAATTGGCACATTGCGTAAATGCTACATGCCAATAAATAAATTAAAACCGGCCAAGTGCGTGTCGGACCACGCAAAACGAAGGGTTCCGTGCCTATTAAAAAGGTCGTATCGTCACAGAAATTTTACGGCACTTACGTCCTTTTCTTTGAGGAAGGCAGTTTTTCAGCAATATCTCAAAAACCTCTGAACCGATCTTGTTCAAAACAATTTTCGGTGAATGAAATTAATAAGCCCTATGTCCATGAATTTTTCCATATTTTTAAAATACACCGTTCAAAAATTAGAGGGGGGGGGGACAGAATTTTAGTGACTTTCGGGGCGATTATCTCCGACCCTATTCACTTAATCAAAAAAAATGCTTAGAAACCTTATATTTATTTTGAAAGGCCTATCGATTGATGTGCCACACGGGGGGTCACAATGAAAAAATTTTTTTTGACTTTTAGTTTTATGTATGGAGTGCACCCCTAAAAACATTTTTTTTTGTCATTTTAATTACAAAACTATGTAGCGGCTAACAAAATACACCTATCCTCAAAATTTTATTCAAATACATCTTATAGTTTTCGAGTAAAATGCCTGTGACATACGGACAGACGGACAGACGGACAGACGGACAGACGGACAGACGGACATGACGAAACTATAAGGGTTCCGTTTTTGCCATTTTGGCTACGGAACCCTAAAAAGGTCGCTGGAACAAAAAAGTAGCATTTTGATCGTTCTCGTCGTGGAGTAAAACTTACTTTTCCGAATGAAAAGTGTGAAAAAATTCTTGTCTCACTCATGTGCAAATTAGAAAGAGGAGATTAGATTATCTCGTCTCGCAGTCAGTTGTCGATGCTTCCAATCATGACATCCCACTCGCAAACGCTCATCGCGCTGTACTTTTTTGTTCCTAGTGCGATAGGGTTTATTGACACCTCGGGGGTGTGCGAGCGGAGTTTAACTAAAGAAACACTCCTGCTATATGTAACGATGCGTTGGTATGATGGAAAAGTGTAAAGTTAAAGAAATGAAAAGGAAAGTAAAACAGGAAATCATTTAATCTTTATCGACACGAAAAATAATGTGGTACTTACATAGTACAAAAACTTAAAAAGGCACATTGTTCTGTAATGCCATTTTTACCATGATTATACTTGAACAATGAAGTGAATCATAAATCATCTCTGAAAAAGTATATATCTAACAAGGAAAGGTACTGTCCGGCTCCGATTTGATTTATTTTTATACAGTGTGGGCCATGTAACAGGAGCAAAAATTAAACGGTAGATTATTAAGCTTGTGAGCAATTGTTTCTAAGTGGTATTAATTGAAAAAAAAAAATTTTTTTTGTTTTTTTTTTTCAACTTAAGTTTAAGTGTACTTTTTTACTCTTCTTATGTGATATAAGTAACTTTTTATTTTAAAAACACAAAAAAAATATAAAAAAAATCACAAAAATATCTTTTGAAAACAAAAATGCAAAAACTATTATGACTCACTGCATTGACTCTGTGCTATGATCTCGTGGTGCCAAGATACATTACTCGGAGGTCATAACTTTAGATCAATTTTTCTCCAAGTTAAAAAAAAAATTAAAAGAAATGGACACAAGGGGTTACTACAGATGCTCTAAGGAAGCCTCCTTTTGAATAATAGCTCCTGTTACAGGGCCCCATATGTATGTTATAGAGTAGTCTAAAATAACAGACACTTAGAATAGATTAGAATAGAAAAACTTTATTGTATTTTTTTTAGCTGCCCAGGTATTGTAGTAGTAATAAATCCCGGGATCGGAAGCCGGCTCTAACGATTCCGGTGAAATTTGCAATATAGGGGTTTCTAGGGGTCGATTTAGCTAAGTCTCATATCTGGGAAAATTGTCGTGTTATATCCATACTAATATTATAAACGCGAAAGTGTTTGTCTGTTACCTCTTCACGCTTAAACCGCTGAACCGATTTAGATGCAATTTGGTATCGAGATAGTTTGAGTCCCCGAGAAGGACATAGGACTGTTTTTAGCCCAGAAATCACCCCCCAAGGGAATGAAAAGGGGGGTGATAATTTGTATGGAGCTACGATATAAGGGTCAATCAACTATTTCTTGTTGTTATTCTGCCCCGTTAGCCAGGAGACAAAATTACAGTTTCTGAGACTTTTTTTATAATACGGACTTCTAACATGCCTAGAAGAATACAAAATCAAAAGATTTTTCGAAAAATCCAACTGCTTTTTTACAAATATTATAGCCTATGTCACTCCAACGATTAAGAGGAATCCAACGACACCTCATATGTCGAAATCCGTCAAACGGTTTAGGCTGCAGGGCGTACCAAAGAATAAGACATACACACATACACACGCTCGAAAAACAACCCTCCTCCAGTCGGATAAAAAGGGGTCGAGCTTGACATGAAAACGTTACATTTGGTAATTTTAAAACCCATAAATCGATAAAAAAAAATTAAAGTGACTCAGGAGACGTGACCGTGGCAACTAGTAACAGAAAATAGTTGATCCACCCATAAAAAAGTTTCACGCGTACGGAGTCGCCGGCATCGGCAGAAGCTAGTCATATTCATATTCATTTATTCATATTAATATTCAGTCGGACTGCTACCTGCTGCTGTCTGGATGCGGGTGGCACAGGACCGGTCATTGTGGCACTCTTTGGGGGAGGCCTACGTCCAGCTGTGGACGTCTTTCGGCTGATATGATGATTATGATGATGATATTCGGTCCGGGTACAAGTGAACTGACCGGCTCGTGTTTCCTGTGCGGCTTGGCGCGGTCCTCGAACTCGGCGACCAGCACCCGGGACTGCTGGGGAATGCGCGTTTCCAGGAATATGGATTTCACCTCGTCGGCCTCGTGCTGCAATAATGTGCCGTGTTGTAATGGTGTAGGGTTGCTTTTTGTGTGCTATGATCTAGGACCACCACCTTGGGTTTGCAAAAGTAATCATGTAAGTATGTCAATCTTAGAGCATACATAACTGTCGTCGACCGGTTTAGCCTAGTGGGTAGTGACGCTGCCTACGAAGCTGAAGGTCCTGGGTTCGAATCCTGGTAAGGGCAAATATTTGTGTGATGAGCATGAATGTTTGTTTCTGAGTCTTGGATGTTGTTTATGTATTTAACTATTTATATCTATTATATATACCGTCGTTTAGTACCTATAACACAAGCCTTATTGATCTTACTTTAGGCCTAGTTCGATTTGTGTAAGAATGTCCCCTAATATTTATTTATAAATGGAGTGGCCTTTCAGTAACTTACCCCTCTGTGGAAAATGCACAATGTGCAAAAAATCATACACAAACAATTTCCCAATCTCATGGTCATTCACAAAATCGCCTCGCAAGAGAACACTGATCATAAAAATGCCCGCATGTTGCTGTAAGCACTTGATATTATAAACGTTCAACCACTTCAAGCTTTCAATATACAATAGGCATGATGACTCATGTTAAAATTGATAACATAGTGTTGCTAAATGGATAGTAAACCATCAAATTATTGTAATAAAGTATAAATTACAAAATATAATTAATATCATAAAAAGATATGAACCTTGAAAGTTTAGAAAAAAAAATGCATTTTTTTATTGTCCAGGTGTTAATTTAAAGCTACCAATAGAATCCTTACGCTTTTATAGAAACAAAATTGTATGTCAACTATGGACCTAAACGCAGTATTTCGCGACCGAAACAGCAATTTACTTGATTTCCACTACAATGATTAGTTCAAAATACTAAAGTGTGACGTCATACCTTTGAGTCAATCAGTATGAAGCGTTTCGGGTGCGGCCAGCGAGGTCCGTCTTTAACTCAATTTTTTGGGTATTTATGTTCTTTTATGGTAGTTGCTCCCATACAAACATTTGTTCCTCTCCAAAAACTGGTTCAAATGGCATCGGTAAATTTTTTTAGTCATCATGCCTATTGAGTTTCAATATTCTATTCAGATGCTCCCCCCGCCCCCGCAAATTCGGCAGACATTTTTGTACGCAAATACGACATAAGGCTACTCCAGTTATGTATGCTCTAAGGTTTGGATTGTTTAGGAAGATTATTCCTTAATATTTATTAATGATTTCATCATCATCATAAGCCTATACACCGCCCACTGCTGGGCACATGGCTTTCATGATTTATTTATTTTAATTAGTCAATGTGCATTATCATCTTGTATCAGCGAACGAAAAAACCATAGAAGACGTACAGTCGCGAACCGGGATTGTTGAGCCACTTAACAATGTTTGTAACTTGGTCGTGTAATACTAATCGACTTTTATCGAGTAATTCTCGAAGTCACGAAAAGTGAAGTTTGCTTTACCTAAGACGGGACTGTTATAATGTAACCATAGCAGCGTCAGCATCCGTGCAACTCGCGGGTTCGGTCATTGGCTAACTGAGCTTTGTCATAAGCTAACCATACCAACAACTTAAACTTAACTGGCAACTTAAGTGGCAGTGGGCGGGGCACATTGCACGTAGAACCGATGGCCGTTGGGGCGGAAAGGTTCTCGAGTGGCGACCACGTACCGGAAGGCGCGGCGTGGGTACCCCCCCACAAGGTTGACTGATGACCTGGTAAAGGTCGCGGGAGTCCGCTGGATGCGGGTGGCGCAGGACCGGTCAATTTGGCACTCTCTGAGGGAGGCCTATGTCCAGCAGTGGACGTCTTTCGGCTGATATGATGAACCATACCAACGTCCGCGTCATTGGTGAACAGAGCTCGGCAAAAGTCGTTAACAACGAATCCAGACCCCGATCAGCATTGTAAACCGGCTAATTTACGAACTGTGACAAGTGGCTCAACAATCCCGGTTCGCGACTGTACTCTCCCTACAAATGTCTACCCAAGCACGTATATCACTCACACGTATATCGTAATGAATGAATGAATGATAATTTTTTCGCTGAATATGGTCACATTAGCTGGTATATAAACAATGCTTAGTAGGTATCTAACATATTCTACCGTAAACCGGTGTACGAATTTTATACAATAATAATTAATTAAATAGACACCAGTTAGTACCTAAGTTTAACGGTCATAGTGTATGCAAACATGTTGAATAAATGTATATTAATATTTTTATTATTAATTGTAGGTATTTTGGTATTTAATATCTATTATTATTATATAAAATTAATGGAATTTAAATTATTTTGCATCTATTATAAAGTCATTTAAATTTGGAATACTTAATATCTATTAAATCTACATGTACTTTTTGTTAGGAACTCCTTGGTAGTATAGATACATTGTTCAGTTAGCGACACTTTGAACGTTTTACAGAACTGTCTAACTGGTAAACTGCTTATTTGTAGTGGTATAGAGTTATAGATCAATGCGGCCATATAATATATATATAGTTGTCTCTATATAATTCTAGTTTTGGACCAGGCATTTTAAGAGGAAGATGGGTTTCAGCTCTTTTGTTTCTGTTGTCTCTCAGTTCGAAAAGTGACATGTTCTGTTATGTGTGCGCATGTTCGAACTAAATGGCTGCTTGGCATCCTTTTGACGCCCCGCCTCCACGTGCGCATCATCATCATCATATCAGCCGAAAGACGTCCACTGCTGGACATAGGGCCTCCCCCAAAGAATGCCAAAGTGACCGGTCCTGCGCCACCCGCAACCAGCGGACTCCCGCGACCTTTACCAGGTACCACGTCTACATACGTCCACATAATGGCAACGTGCATCCTTTTTGTGGGGCCTCCTTTCGGCGCTAGTAATACTCCTATGGTTTTTTCGTTCGCTGTCTTGTATATACTAAAAAATATGGTACTTTTAATAATTAAATAGACTTCAATTAATCTTATCCAGACAGTTGACCATGCTTTAGTTATTTTATAAGTTCTCGGTCTCGATTCTTAACGATTTCAAAATATTAATATGCTTTATGTCTGTTGGTACTATATATATATATATATATATATATATCGTGGGACAATTCACACCAATTGATCTAGTCCCAAACTAGGCAAAGCCTGTACTATGGGTACTAGACAACGAATAAACATACTTATATAGATAAATACATACTTAAATAGATATTAAGGGTGTGTAATGATCGGTATAAAAACAAATAATATAATTTCATTGGATATAACCATTTTTGATATAATTTCAAAGGGTAGAATCATTCATTGTACATAATAAACGTTTGGTATAATATCAAAATATATATTGTTATTTAGTATAACTAACATTCGGTATAACGCTTATTTCTTAGAGTATAATTAGGATTGTTCATTTTTTTTCTTAAGTGCTATTTCGAAAACCATTTCGAGATATGAGGTATTCAAACAGTTTCCGACATTTACTTCATCAAAATAATGGATGATTAAAGATATTTCAGCATATATACGTGTGACCTTTGTTTGACCTTCTGTGGACCTCCCTCGTGGCTGAATCAGAAAAGACTTTGGTCATTAAAAAATAAACACTTATCGAACCTGTGGTATTTTCCGTCACTGTCAAGCTTCTGTCAAGCCACTCTATCTATAAATAAACTGACTTTAAATATCGTTATTTGTGATTAATTTAATGGAAGACATGGAAAATTACATGAAATGTTATTAACCAACGTGTAAAAACGACTCCACAAATAGCTCGAAAACGATAGTTCGCATCCGGGAAGACTTGCGTGAAAGGTGGTGTCGTGAAGCCAACGTGGAGTATTATCAGTGTTATACACAAATTACACAATACTACTGCGAGGATCACTTCGAAGTAAGTATAAAAAAACCACATGCATTCAATATTCAATTCATTCAGTTTTAAAAATATAAATTTTATAAATACAGAAAGGATATCTACTAGACTCATTAGACTAAAAGCTAGCTTTACGGGCAGGTTCAGTAACAGAGTATTACACGCCTGTGTTATGTATGTGCGCGATTTTGATTGATGGGACAAATCAATGGGACCACGAGGGAGACTTGTTTGTTGTAGTCCCATTAAGTTCTATTGAAATGCACTTAAACATCCTGTATATGTATGTGCGCTCCCACTTTTCTTCCAACACTAGGTAGGATATGTTTACAGTTTTTTTGCTCTGTTTGCCCTTCGGGCATCTAAGGATGCCTAACGAACCTAACCTACCTATCTTTACAACATATATGTGCAATTTATATTATATACAGGAAGTGAAATGTTATTAATGGGACCACGAGAAACAAGCCTCCCTCATGGTCCCATTGATTTGTCCCGTCAATGGGGCCCCATTGATGGAACGAGAAAACGGTGTGTATGTGCCCTCAAAAGGGGTAAGCAGAGCATGTGACAGTATTTACACACATATTTAAGATTTCCCTAATATATTTTTTTCTTAGCTTATTTACATAACTTTTCATATTTAATTGTTCATATTGCAGCCTGAACAAGATGTGACAAACAGCAACTTTAAATCTGTGAAAAAAACAACCGACATTTAAACCTACAGCGAAGCTAAGAAATGTTGGAGCTACCTTACAGGAAGAGAATATCTAATGTTGAAAATAAAACATGTTATTTAATTCAGAGCACTTTTTATAAATTTTGTAAATATATAAGATAAGATGAGCTTTTATTTCCTTATTACAGAGTTTTTGACCATATTTTATGCACTATTTTAAAAATAAAGTTTTATATTGTTTGTTTTTATTATTTTTCACTAATATTTCACTTTTCTATTCACTATTCTTAAAATATTCTTCTTCTTCCGCATAAGGACCGCCTAAAGCGGTGAAAGCCTCCTCCAAAGCTTTCCAGGTTTCCCTGTCTTTAGCTTTTCTTCCCCAATAGCATCCCGCTGTCTTTTTGATATCATCACTCCATCTTGAGAGTGGTCTTCCTTTTCTTCATGTGCTGTCCATGGGGTACCATTCTGTTGCTGTCTTTGACCACCTTTCGTCTTTAACTCTTAGTGTATGCCCTGCCCATTTCCATTTGAGTCGCAGCGCTTGTTTGACTACATCTGTGGCATTGGTTATTTTTCTGATTGACTTGTTTTTTACTCTACCTCTAAGTTTCAATCCCAGATAGCTTCTCTCCATTCCTCTCTGACATACCTTCAGTTTGTACAGCGTTTTTTTGGTTAGGGGCCAGGTTTGGCATGCATAAGTGAGACATGGGAGTAGGCAGGTGTTCATGGGTTTAGTTTTCAATTTAGTAGGCATTTTACTTTTGAAAATTTCCTTCAGGGACCAATACTTACTCCATGTGAGTTTTATTCATCTATCAACTTCTTTTTCAGTGCTTGATTTAAAGGAAATTAAAGTGACCTAAATAAATGTAGTCATCAACATATTCTACCGGTGAAGAATCTAGCATGATCTGTATAGGCTGTTTGTCATTACTTTTGTTTTGTCTTCGTTTACATGTAATCCCACTTTTTTGCTTTGAGTTGCTAATTAGTGACTATATATATAGGTTTCCCAAAACTGTTCCGCATGCTTAATGATGTTATTTATGTAACATGCATTAAAAGTTTCCCATACTAAGATAACATTCCTTGTTACTTCAAAACATGGGTCAGTAACACAAAACAGAGGCTTTTTCTTAGCACATGCAAGCATGTGGCATTGTATTTTATTGCAGCAATTTCAGAATGAGAAATGAACACGTTTAGAATGACAAACCATCAATTGACATTTAAAACCTTTTTCTTTTATATTGGGCGTGTGCTATACATAGATTCAGCCACTACATGTAATTTACGAGAAGTCGTATCTCATATTTTCAAAAAATTATAAAAAATAAACGAAGCGACGAATTGCTAAAATGTTGAAATTAGTTTCTTGAATTACTCTATATTTTCGAAAAATAAAATAAAAATGGGGGGTCAAAAAAAATGAACAATCCTAATTCTTATTTGATATACATCTCATATTGTATAATGATCAAGCGGTATAATTGTATTAAAACTTTAACTAAGCTAAACTACTTTTTTCCGTTCTAACCTAACGTAAACCTAACCCAACCGCCAGCGTGTCGACGTCACCCCGCTTCGCGGGGTGCCTATTTCCGCTCTAAGGGACACAAGTGAACCCTAACCTAACCCACCCAATAGTACATATGTTGCGAGTGGTTTTTTTACCGCGGGGGCTTTGCCCCCCGAGCCCACTGTGTGGGGGGCTTCGCCCCCTTCGTCCCCCCGTCCCCCCTTTTTCTGGCTACCCTGGCTTGATTATATCAACTGTACTAATGTACTACTGTACGTCTAATGACGGAATGAGCATTATATCCAATGTTCAATATAGCAAATATGCATTATACTTAATGTATGTTATACAAAATATTATTATATCAAATGATCCTTATATAAAATGATAATTATACAATATGCAAATATATTAAGTGTTGTTATACAACTCGAGAATTATATCAGATGAGCGTTATTGCGAGTAATATTATATCAAAAATATTTATAGCCATCGTTACGCACCCAGATATTAAACATCCAAGACTCGAGAACAAACATTCGTATTCATCATACAAATATCTGCCCCGACCGGGAATCGAACCCGGGACCTCAAGCAAGTATTTGTTTATGTTCTAAATAAACTGAAAAAAAAAATTTTTATATATTATTTTCAACAATGCAATGTAGCAACCAAAAGCTAGCGTTTAAACCAGCGCGTCGTGTCACAAAATAATGCGGCAAGTTTGAAAAAGCCATGCTGGTACACTACGAATAAAATCAGTTAACTACTGACATTTGGCATTAATTCACTCGATACTCTATCTTAACGTCAGAATATTAGAGTTTATTTTGTAAACACGCTGCCTATAAATACAACGGTTGTAATAAAGACTTAATTACATTGGTGTTAAGGTAGAATATCCCAAGGTTTGATCCAATCTGTCAGTGGTTAACTGATTTTAATCAAGGTGTATGGTTGAAATTATTGAATGCGGCCGACTTTTTATAAAACCGTCATTGGAATTGGAATCTTCTACCTTGGACTTTAGAGTTGCTTTTTGAACGCACTCCTTTGATGCAATTCGACAAACTCAAATAATCTCAGTATCTCAAGTATAGCACGAAATGTATAGCGGCTTAATGGTGGCACTTGGCGTTGCGTGGTTTCCTCTATTTAATTTGCCGTAGGAATGAAAAAGATGCAAGTGAAGTGCCAGCATAATAGGTATGTACTTATAAGCAGTGATCGGCGACCGTTAGCAATTTTTCGACGAAAGTATAACATGGATATGATTCTATTTAAATTTTGTGCACAATTTATATTTTATAAATTTATGCAGTTTTATTATCGAGGTTTTAACACGTCTATTATGATTATAAAGTACAAATTGTCTATCCAACGAATGTGTTTACCTCAACTCATGTCTTGCACTTGTTTCATTGATGATCCTAACATTATTTTACACATCAATTGTACATTAGCAACGAAATAACTGAAGGTTATTTGGATCAATCAACTTTTTCTTGTTATTCTGTCCCGGTAAGCCAAGAGACAACAGTGTCAGTCTCTTAGAAAAAATACTATAAATTGGGATCCTATAAGGAGTTGCCCCACCATGGGATTACTAATATAACAAAAATACGTGTTTAGTGTATTTAAGCCCGATAAAATCATAGTTTTAAAGAGTGACCCAGGGGACGTAACCAAGGCAATGAGCAACAAAAAATAGTTGATTGGCCCATTTAAATTCAGTGAGTTTTTAACATTATGATTTTATTTTTAACAACACAAATTTATTCATATTAGTAATTACGTTTGAAGCTAAAGTTACATTAAATGCTACCCGTCGCCGATCACTGCTAATAATTATAACTGACAGCTTATTTCGTAGCTAAGAAAATGCTAATTTGACGACTCGCTGTTCGGACTCTAACACTGGCATATAAGTAAGTTCGTTTGAAAAGACACTCATTTGTAAAATATTTTTTGAGCAGACGCTGACAAATAAGCTACAATAGCGCTCAATCTATAATGAATAAACTTACCTGCATTTATTTATCCAAGTACTATGAATATATATTATTCATCATGTAAGTGGAGCATTGGACGGAAAAGGGCGTTAGTTAAAATGTTGACATGTTAATAAAATAAAACTGCTTATTTTTGTTAAAGTTTTTTTTAATAATATTAAATAAAGTTAAAGGTACATTCTATGTACTTTGCAATAAGCAGTTTTATGTAGCTACTACGACACGGTGCACTAGAGAAGAAAGTTAAGGATATTTTTTTCTAATTTAGGTCAGTTAAATTGAACAAAAAAGTTACTTTTAGTAGTAGTAACTTGTAAACTGATTTAGACGTTAAATGTTTGTATTATTATGAAAAGGAAACAATAAATCCGATTAATATATCGTAAATAATTAATAAAACTTAAGTTAGGTATGTGTTACATATCTGGAATGTTAAACGCAACCCGTAGTAGATATTAGAACATAAGTAATACTACATTAATACTAATGGGCGGCTGACGGATGCAAATTACATCGAAAATAATGTCTAACGATATACGTAATATGGATATAAACAATTGGTTTAAAAAAGGGAACATACTTAGTTATATAATTTTATTGTTGAAGTAAATAATCATATTTCCCCTACTACGAGTATACAGAGTGTTTTTTTTTAAATGGGACAGTATGGGGAAATCCGAATCTAAAGGAGATAGAGGAAAAGTGTCCAAGGAGACATTAGGTGTTTTTCTATGTAAACAAATTTGGCTCATTAAAATTTTTGGTCAAGCGTGAGTTGTTCTTAAAAAATGATAAAGTTGGTCAATTTTTTTTTTGACGCGGGTCGACTCTGTTTCATGTAAGGATTATTTCATTGTATGGAAAGAAAAAAATCTGAACAGCAGAAGTTGGTCAAATTTAATGAAAACTAATCTTCATACAGTTGGTTTATTACTTGAGTAAATGTTCGATGTGGCCGCCGTCTTGTCTTATGCAGGTACGAGCACGCTTCAAGACACTTCTAGTTGCATTTAACAGAGACTTATGGTGAATTGTGTTTAAAGTGTTGTAAACAGCATCTTTTAATTCTTGTACGGAGTTGTATCGGGATTCATAAATTCGACCCTTAAGGTAACCCCATAAGAAAAAATCTAATGGCGTTAAGTCGGGCGATCGTAGGGGCCACTCGTTCCAAATTTGAATTCTTTTTTTTATAATTTCAAGACTATCGTGTGCCATGATGTTTACGAAGATTAAAAAAATGTTCTTCTCTTGAATCATCTGGAGCTCTTATGGATTATCAAAATTTAAAAATGGAATAATTTTAAATATTTTTTTACACGCCTAGGCAACATTAAAAGGCGAATACTGCAATTGTATGAAGATTAGTTTTCATTAAATTTGACCAACTTCTGCTGTTCAGATTTTTTTCTTTCCATACAATGAAATAATCCTTACATAAAACAGAGTCGACCCACGTCAAAAAAAAAATTGACCAACTTTATCATTTTTTAAGAACAACTCACGCTTGACCAAAAATTTTAATGAGCCAAATTTGTTTACATAAAAAAACACCTAATGTCTCCTTGGACACTTTTCCTCTATCTCCTTTAGATTCGGATTTCCCCATACTGTCCCATTTAAAAAAAACACTCTGTATACCCCACCAGTCTTCTTTTTAATATTTTATTCCAGTTCAAGTTGGTAATAGTTAAGTTTCTTTTGTATATTGTGTTTTCTTATTATGATGTGGTGTTATTTTGGCAGGCAATAAAAAAACTACTTATTTTCAGTCCTTTTATAGTTCACTATCCACTTACACAGAGAAAATTACCTCTCTACATCTACAGATGTAAGAGGTGCGTATTCGTAAAATGATACTTCACCATTATTTGGAACTTTATCACCATCACTCCTTATAAAATCATAATCACAAATATTACTAGAAAATTACTAAAAGTCTTATCCATCTTATGCTTTCGTCACCATATTGCATCCATCGGCCGCCCATTAACTACTACTCTACGAAAGTTCTACTGTGGTAAATCTTCAATTACAACAATCTACCATGCCTGTGAAACACATATTTTGTGTAGTTACGTGAGTCGAATTTGTAAACAACATCAAAGATGTGATTTATCAAAAAGGTACATAGAACAGTAACCCCGGGCATTCACAATCGAGCTGCGCCAAAATTGACCTAACTAACTAAATAAATAAATAAATATAGTGGGACAATTCACACCAATTGATCTAGTTCCGAACTAAGCAAAGCCTGTACTATGGGTACTAGACAACGGATAAACATACTTATATAGATAATTACATACTTAAATAGATATTAAACATCCAAGACTCCCAACCCACACTGATAGGCCCAAGGTTACCAGAAGTGAACCCCCACCACGCGAGTTGAACTCGCACTTGTCCGGTTTTTTATTATTACCTACCCCAAAAGAAAGAAGGCAAAAAAAAACCCATTCAGATATCTCACAAAATACGAAGTTACAACCGTTTTAGTATTAAAATAAAATGAAAACGGGTCACTCACGTAATTAATGTCGAATATCGCTCGACATTTTTCGAACCGATTCGCGGTTCTTAATCATGAGCGCACGCGTTGCCGGCGCGTTTAGCACTAAGAGTGCTAAACGCGCCATGTCTGCCTGCATGTTTGATTCTCACGGGAGTTTTCTATATAAAATCGTTTTAATATTGCTTGTTAGAGCTATCGTGACGTCACCATATCGCTCGTCACAGTAAATGACAATCGTTTCATATAGCGCGTTTCGCGGGAAACGGACAGAATATACCCCCCCTTAAAACTTTGGACACTTATAACTTTGTGATTATTTAATCCCCTGCTTTACTTTTTTCTCCATTTGACAATACTTCTAATCCTTTTTTGAGAAAATTAATCATTATTGGTTATTTTATTTGGTGTCTAAACACACACATTGGAGTCGTGAATGTGGTCAAAATAATACGTCCATCCATTAGCCATCCATCCTAACCAATATGTACAGTAAGGGAAATGTATTAACGCACCACCGTAGAACCCTGTCGCAATTGACAGGCCGCCGTCACTCAAACTCGAGTGATATGTCACCTTATTGCGATAGGGTTCTACGGTGGTACGTGAATACATTTCCCTGGTTCTGAAATAAACGTATTATTAGCAGGGCTCGGATTTTTCACCGCACGGCTTACCGTGCGAAAGAAGACTATGGAGTCGATATTAACATGAAAACTTTACTCATACTCACTTATTTTGTTAGGCGGCTTTAGCCTGCTAAATGCAGTGCACTAACTGGGGGAGCGAATGGAGGGATGATAAACCATCTCACTCTAATCAGTGAGTGTGCTAAATGCAGTGCAATACCTGGGGGAGCGAATGGAGGGATGATAAACCATCTCACTCTAATCAGTGAGTGTGCTAAATGCAGTGCACTACCTGGGGGATGGAATGGAGGGATGATAAACCATCTCACTCTAATCAGTGAGTGTGCTAAATGCAGTGCACTACCTGGGGGATGGAATGGAGGGATGATAAACCATCTCACTCTAATCAGTGAGTGTGCTAAATGCAGTGCACTACCTGGGGGACGGAATGGAGGGATGATAAACCATCTCACTCTAATCAGTGAGTGTGCTAAATGCAGTGCACTACCTGGGGGACGGAATGGAGGGATGATAAACCATCTCACTCTAATCAGTGAGTGTGCTAAATGCAGTGCACTACCTGGGGGTCGGAATGGAGGGATGATAAACCATCTCACTCTAATCAGTGAGTGTGCTAAATGCAGTGCACTACCTGGGGGATGGAATGGAGGGCTGATAAACCATCTCACTCTAATCAGTGAGTGTGCTAAATGCAGTGCACTACCTGGGGGATGGAATGGAGGGATGATAAACCATCTCACTCTAATCAGTGAGTGTGCTAAATGCAGTGCACTACCTGGGGGGTGGAATGGAGGGATGATAAACCATCTCACTGTGAGTGCAGTTAGTGCACTGCATTTAGACAGGTCTAAAGGCCGCTTTAGTTACGTACCTAGTTCATCATCATCATCATATCAGCCGAAAGACGTGCACTGCTGGACATAGTCCTCCCCCAAAGAGTGGTACGTTTTGTATTAATTAAATGAATGAGTATGAATATGAGTAAAATTTTAATGTTAATATCGAGTCCATAGTTCTCTTTCGTCTTACCGTGCGATGAAAAATCCGAGCCCGCGGCGCGGCGCGACGGTGAATACACAGCTTAATAAATTAATTTCGAAATAATGCTTCATATGAAAAATAGTTTAAAGTGCAGTCTAATTAAAGTTAAAGGTCAGGTGTCGTAAACTGTTTGAACAATGTGCACAGTGCAATGCGCTCTCACCGATCGGGCGGGAGCGGAGGCGGTAGCGGAAGCGGGAGCGGGAGCGGGCGCGGCGCTCGACCGCCCGCTTGCGGTTAGCTCCATCCCCATAACCTGAAGCGGGTGAGCAATCATGAGCGGCATTAGTAGCGTTTTGGATTTAAGCCCCATGTTTAATTGAATTACGCCATAATTGAATTACAATTAATTCGTGCAGTTCAAAAGTATACAAAGGTTTTGTTCTGTGCTACCGCCATAAACTGTCCAGTTATACCTTGGCGAATATTCAGCGTTATGTATGTGTGCGCATGTTCGAACTAAACGGCTGCTTGGCATCCTTTTGACACCCCGCCTCCACGTCCGCATCATCATCGTCATCATCATATCAGCCGTAAGACGTCCACTGCTGGACATAGGCCTCCCCCAAAGAGTGCCAAAGTGACCGGTCCTGCGCCACCCGCATCCAGCGGACTCCCGCGACGTTTACCAGGCCACCAGTCCACCTTGTGGGGGGCCTACCCACGCCGCGCCTTCCGGTACGTGGTCGCCACGCGAGAACCTTTCCGCCCCAACGGCCATCGGTTATACGTGCAATGTGCCCCGCCCACTGCCACTTAAGTTTAGCGATTCGGAGGGCTATATCGGTTACCTTGAAACGGTATTTTAGCTAAACTGTCGTTATAATTTGAAATGTATCTGTCACTTTGCATTTTTAACCCCCGACGCAAAGAGAGGGGTGTTATAAGTTTAACGTGTCTGTGTATCTGTCTGTGGTATCGTAGCTCCCAAACGGATGGACCGATTTGAATGCGGTTTTTTGTGTCATAAGTAGATCATTTTAAGCCGAGTGTTCCTAGCCATGTGTCATCAAAATCGGTTCAGCCGTTTATGAGATATTGAAGTTTGAAATGTAAAAATCGGGGGTTTTCAACTTTAAGTTGTACTTTTTATTCGTGAGACCTTTCTTAAGCGCGCTGCCGACCTTTTATTGATTTGAGGATTCGTTGTATTGACAGCTAGAGAGGTCCCAGACTTACACAAACACTTACAAAACAGCGCATTCTCGGAAGCTCTGCCAAATTTACTCAACAAGGAACACAACACCAAAACCCACAAAGCAATTAGTGGTGTTATTATGTCTACGGTATTCTGTAACGGTCCTGTAAGCTTTATGAACAGTGATTGGAATTAGGTGAGCCAAAATACCTATTCTTCGAAACGAGGACATAATATAGAGTGGTTACAACCGGGTAGAGAATTTTTTTTTTGAATACCGGGTATTCGATATACACTGCCCAAAAGTGTCTAGGGATCAACTAAATTTTTAGCTTTTTTGACGTGATAACGTCTTATAAATCGACGCACGAAAAAGTGTGACTCATTATCCCGTTCCTGACTGACATATCAACGCACAGCCCCAACCGCTGGTTCTAGAGATTCCAAATTTGGTACATAGGTTCCTTATAAGGTCTAAGGGTGCACTAAAAATAGGATTTTTAAAAATTCAACCTCTAAGGGGGTGAAATGGGGGTCCAAAGTTTGTATGGGGAAACAAGATTAGATCGACTGTTTTCTTATGACGTTATCACGTAAAATTATCGGCCGTAAACCGACTTTACAGACAACCATTTTTTATCATACTACGATCGCTATAATACCAGCCCATCAAACCGTGGCGATAATGGCAACACCGAAGTAATAAAAGTTTGAAGGTCCAGAATAAAAGAGAGAGAGAGTAAGAGAAAGTAAATTTACTATCATCATCATCATCATCCGAAAGACGTCCATTGCTGGACATAGGCCTCCCCCAAAGAGTGCCAAAGTGACCGATCCTGCACCACCCGCATCCAGCGGACTCCCGCGGATAATTTACTGTAACAAACCTTAATTACAGCAATAGTCTAAAACGTACTTGATCCCTAGACACTTTTGAGCAGTGTTAATAGGATATTGAAACTCAATTGTATATTGAAAGCTTGAAGTGGTTAAACGATTATAATATCAAGTGCTTATAGCCACATGCGGGCATTTTTATGATCGGTGTTCTCTTGCGAGGCGATTTTGTGAATGACATTTTTTGCGCATTGTGCAAGGTTTTCTACAGAGGGGTAAGTTACTGAAAGGCTACTCCAGTTATGTATGCTCTAAGATTTCTAGGTACTAGTCGTAATATTAAACATACATGTTTTATTTATTGAATGTTTTATGTGGGATGTTTAATGTTAGTCTAAAAGTTATAACTATTTCACACTTTTTTCTTCCTTCCTTATAAACCTTATAGTCTAGTCCTTTTTACTATAAACTAACATAAAACATTCCGTACAGGAAGTAAAAACATGCATGTTTAACATTACGACTGGTACCCGGATAAATATAGAATACCAGGTATTCAAGAAAAAAATTATTTTTGTACCCGGTTATAACCACTCTATATTCTCCTCTTGCGAAGAATAGGTATTTTGGCGCACCTAATTCCGATCCCTGTTTATGAATAAGGGGGAAAGTAGAGGTATTTAACTCACCTTAACGCTGACATTATCCGGATCAGGCACATCCTCTTTCTCCTCTTCCTCTACTTCTTCCTCCGGCGAATCTTCTCTCAATGCCTCTTTCAGCAGCTCCACAGTCTTCTCCCTAGCATCGTTCAAGAATTCTTCCGTCGACTTCGCCATGTTCTCCTTCTTTTCTCTAATATCTTCCTTCAGTTTTAGCAACTCCTCCTCGATATGGCTTGATGGTTCAGGTTCTTTTTCTGGAGATTCTTCCTCAGGGCTTAAATCTTCGATATTTCTTAGTTCGGATTCTGGAGATTCTTCTGGCTCGGGGCTTGGTTCTGGTGAAGCTTCCTTTTCAGGTTCAGGAGTGAGCTCTTTCTCTGGGCTCGGTTCAGGGGAAGCCTCTTCATGTTTCTCTAGTTCTGGAGTTTTCTCTTTGGGCTGATATTCGCTAGCTATGATGATAGGTGAGCTGTGAACGGACCCATTTGTGTACGGCCGGGTGTGGTTCTCTTGAGATTCCTGGAATACGTAAAACGTCGTCAGTGTATTGTTTGTATTTGACGGAAAATCTGGGTCCCATTTCACAGGTCTAAACAGGCAACAGCGGTCATATGGCTTGTCGTTATTGGGCAATCGCCTCAGTGTCGCCCGTTTAGATTTGTAAAGTTAGTCAAACGGGCCCCAGGGGTGCTATTCAAGATTTTCGAAGCGACTTATGGTCTGGCAATAGACAACAACTTTAAAGTAAGCAAAAGTAGAATAGTTGTAACAGCCAAATTTTAAAGATCGCAGGCTTGCACTGCTTAAAATGCCTTAAAGTGGTTTTCTACCAGCACTGCAGATGAAACGTGACATTTTATATTATCCTTAGTTGTTTTGCCATTAGTATTAAATTAAATCTTCTCGCGCCGGTATCATTAAATGTAAAACATCTTGAATAGAACCTCAGTAATTGGCTACTTTCCTAAAAAACGATACTTAGTCAGTCAGTTAGATTAACAAAAAATAATTGGACACGTATTTTTTTGTTTGTCAATTAAACAAAAAAAATATGAAGATACAGCCCGTTAAATTTCCGCGTGACGTCACATTATGGTACACTTTTTAGCATAATGCGACGTCACGCGGAACTTTAACGGGCTATATCTTCATGTTTTTTTGTTTAATTTACAAACAAAAAAATACGTGTCCAATATTTTTTGATAATCTAACTGACGTACAAAATAGAATTATATATTTTTTACCCAGGAAAGTACCAAATTCAGACAACGCAACACTGGTGCGACACGTAACATCGAGCGATTTTGGCGCGACGCTACTCGGCTTGAATTACCAGCTTTAGTTGTATTTTCTCGCTTATCGCTCAATGTCACTTTCGTTAAAGAACAGCTGAATAGCTAGAAAGGGGATCATCGAGCGAAATTCGCGAGAAACATTTGTGAAAAAGGCTTGACACATTTTTGCTGCTTACATGTCGCACTGTTGCTGTATTGTCTATGAAAGAATAAAGTCTAAACAACTCACACGCTACACTAAAAAAACTATAAAAACACTAAATATCGATACTTGGAGCAAATCTTAGCTAAAAGCGAAAACAAAAATCACTGCAACGATAACCTATTCTAATAAAAAAACTGCAAAATAAGCGAAATAAAAACCGTTTAAATTTTATTAATATGTTGTCATTTGTTTTATTTTCGGTTAGGCATGGGAGTTAGTTCTGGCATGGTAGCTTAGGCACAGACAGACAGATGAATGACGACTGTATATAAATTCACGACCGTATTGACCAGCCAACAGAAAGATAAAAAAATAAGTGCAAAAAACATTTAGGTCCGTCTCTTTCCGTTAAACTGTAGTTGGTCGCGACAAGATAAACATGCTGCAAGTTGCAACAGAAATATAAAATGTGATGGTTAAGCCGCGTTTACATTAATCCGTTTTAGAAAACAGGAAAAAATAACTTATTTGGGGAAGAATCACGATTCCCAAGTAAACAATGATGTTTTCAATCGATCCACAAACAATCAAACGTTGATACTTTTTGATGTCGGTAAACAAGTGAAATCAAAAGAATTTTCGAAAAACCCGACTGCTTTTTGACAAATATTATAGCCTATGTCACTCCCACGATTAAGAGGAATCTAACGACACCATCAAAATCCATCAAGCCGTTTAGGCTACAGGAGGCCACAAAGAAACAGACATACATACATACATATTTACATACACTCGAAAAACAATACCCTCCTCCTTTGGCAGTCGGGTAAAAAGAACGACCCACACAGCGTACGGATGATTGTAAACGTGGCATAAGTAGGTATAAGAAGTGAAGGGATGATAATGTCGAGAGATGTGCAGAAATAAATACTTAATGTGTCGAAAAGATGTCATGAAAACTTGAATACCCTTGTGAGTGCAAAGTACTCATTACGCGGTTAGATTTCCATGCGTAATCAGGGACTTTTTTAATATTTCAAGAGATTTGAAGAAGTATTAAGTAACAAAAGAATTTTCGAAAAACCCGACTGCCTTTTGACAAATATTATAGCCTATGTCACTCCCAAGATTAAGAGGAATCCAACGACACCTCATACATCAAAATCCATCAAGCCGTTTAGGCTACACGAGGCCACAAAGAAATAGACATACATACATACATACATACACTCGAAAAACATTACCCGAAAGTTTGGATGTTTAGATGTTTGTTACTCAATCACGCAAAAACGGCTGAACGGATTAAGATGAATTTTGGTATACATTTAGTGTATAGCCTGGATTAACATATAGAATACTTTTTATAGCGCCGCACGCAGGTGCTGGGGACACGTGTCGCGGGACATTCCACGCGTGAATCAAGATAATCGTTAGTGCGTTTAATTTGCATTAATTTGACAGATACACACATGACAGACACACGTTTTTATTCTGGTTCAATTATGCAGAAATAAAACAACAATGAGTAAACACAAAAGCATCGCCATGCAATGACCTGTCTTTGCTGGCTCTGTGCGTAGCTCGCTTCCATCTGTTGATGCACCTCCGCTACCAAGCCCGATATGGCCGTAACAACTGTATAACATTACATATTGAGCCAGGATTTACTTGGAGACAAATGTCCCTAAGCACGTGTCGTGACGTCAGCGGGGCTACTACGAAAATCGAAACTAGTTCGTGTATCTGCTCTATCAGTATCACACGTGTGATACAAGTGCGATAGAGACAGATAGACGAAGTAGTTCCAGTGACTTTCTTAGCTCAGGTCAGATAGCGCAACGTTGCCGGACTTCGCTCGGTACACAGAAAATTTTGATTCGAGGTAAATAAGATTTTATGTTTATTTATTACATATTTGTAATTTTTATTATATTTTTAATGTACCTAATGTTTGTAATGATTGTAATGTAATATAATATGCACTAAATGGTTCGAAATAAATGAATATTTATTTTAATTAATTTTAAATATTCTTGATCCAAGTAATTAATTAGCAACATGTTAAATTATCTCTCAGAAGCGAAATTATCTCAACCAAGATCATCTTAGTTCATGATGATTTCGGTTGCTTTCAAGATAATGGCGGTCTTCCTACCTACTTCCTAATGAATTTCTTGTCTTTTTTTTCTGTGTACGTGGAACGATGATCTGGCGCGATGTCGCCAGACAATGTTATATTGTCAACTACATATACAACAACTTCGTTTGACATGTGTCAAGCGAATTTGCGCGTTCGATCGACGAAGCTAGGGATACGGATGGCGGGACATTTGTCCCCCAGTGAATCCTGGGCTTTAGTTGCTTCAAAGGTGTTGGTTGGTTTAATTTTCTTTTGAACTAACGTTTCGAGCCAAGCGCCCTTATGCTTGTATTAAACAGAAACCCTTTCAGATTAAGCCCCATTGTTTATTAATTGCATTCTGATAAATATAGACGATCCCACGAGTTGGCACGAGAGAGACAGTTCTAATGAATCGGCAATATGTCATCAAATGAATGAGGCAACATCTTTACGTGCATTATTAATAAACTCAGAACAGCGACATCACGAGAGCATTTGGACTAGGTAGGTCCCCATCTTTTTTCGAAAGAACCGTGAAAATAGCACATGTATGGTTTAGAAGCAGTAGTAGCAAAACAGCCTACATTTCATGTTTTTGAGACAGCATTTAACGTTAAACAAGAAATTCAAAAATTCCGATTACTAATGAAATATCAAAGGATCGGCTTTTGAAACCTAATTAGATTTATTGCTTAGAGTCCTTTGGCATCTCGGAAGATATATGGATTTGATGATGTAGTTAATTATCTTTTGAATCATGTACGATTTAAAGTATATATTTTGACTTGTAAAAGTGGCTTTGTGGCCTGTTTGTAGAATAATCTCATTTAAGCGTTACAAAACACCCATCAATACATTTCATCTTACTTAGCTACTCAACGAAAACGCTTACAAGTACTTGTAACCAAACCATAAATCCAAACCCCTTTGATCGCAAATACCAATTACACACACAATTAATACTAATAACTTTCGCTTTTAAAAGAAAACATTAATAAACACAATCTATAAATAGAATATAAAAACAAATGACGAAGGACGCACACCAAAATAACTCGATGCATCAGACAAGCCATGGATATGAGCCAAGCGTGGCCGTGACGCCGAAACGTCGTATCTTTAAAGTAGTCTGTAAGCCAGATACGACCTTTTGACGTGGAACGGTAACTATCCATTATACTCGAATGTGGATGTGCACTCGTTAACCGGGCTATACGCAAATTGGCTACTTTCCTAATAAAATATATTTACTCCGTCAGTTAGATTATCTAAAAATATTGGACATGTATTTTTTATTTTGTCAATCAGTCAACAAAAAAAAACCGGGCAAGTGCGAGTCGGTCTCGCCCACCGAGGGTTCCGTATAAAATTACAAATGTATAGTTTCAGATTTTCCCATGTAGGTACTTGTAGTATATTACTTAAGACGGTATTACTTGCCAGATTTCATAGTTCTAGGTCAACGGGAAGCATATCCTACTAATATTATAAATGCGAAAGTTTGAATGTTTGGATGTTTGTTACTCAATCACGCTTAAGCGGCTCAACCGATTTGGATGAAATTTTGCACGAAGATAGTTTATAGCCTGGATTAAAATATAGGATATTTTTTATCCCGGATCCACGCAGACGAAGTCGCGGGCGGAAGCTAGTACCCTATAACTTTTGATTCCCTTGAGAGTATCGAAATATACATTTTTACGGCATAAATGGCCGTATCTTTTTTTTTACGTTAACTTAGGAGTTTGATTTTTTCAGCTTCAAGGGACTGTAGATTTGATTATATGGTTTTCATTTCAACTAGATACCTTCACGCGTTCCCGAGATAATGGGCCGTTCCAGACAAACAGATACAATAAAAAATACGTGACCAATATTCTTTGATAATCTCACAATATAATTGAAGGACTAAATATAAAAATATTTTTTGACTCAGGAAAGTAACCAATTGGAGGGAAACAACCCCGAAGAATATGGATATTGAAGCCAATTGGGTTGTGTCCTAAATTTTTTTACGATGTCATTCGAACCAGTTTTTGGAGAGGAACAAAAGTTTGTATGGGAGCAACTAGAATTAAAAAAAAAAAAATTCCCAAAAAATTGAGTTAAAGACGGACCTCGCTGGCGGCAGCCGAAAACGTTTCATACTGATTAACATTGAATCGTGACGTCACAGTGTAATATTTGGTACTAATCGTTGTATTGAAAATCAAGTAAATTGCTGTTTCAGTCGTGAAATACTGCGTTTAGGACCATAGTTGTCATACAATTTTGTTTCTATAAAAGCGTAAGGATTTTATTTGTAGCTTTGAATTTACTTTTGGACAAAAAAAATGCATATTTTTATAAACTTTCAAGGTTTACTTTTTATGATTTTAATTATATTTCTTAATTTATACTTAATTACATTTATTTCATGGTTTACTATCAATTTAGCAACACTGCGTTATCAATTTCAACATGTGGAAACTACCCAATTTTGTACACGAGCGCTCAAGAAAAGGAGTGAAGTGTGAGGGTTGATGTTTTACATGGATCTAACGCGAAATAAAGGTTTAATGTTTATGCTAAGTCTAGACGTATCAAACGATTTTAAAAATAAATTCCAGAGTACTAGTATCAAATTAGCACAGTTATATTTCGTGCGTGGATGACATCATGATATTCATGATCTCATCTCATGACAAATTTAGCTCTTTTCACAGATTCAGAGCCCACGTCGAATTTCCTTATCGTCGCTATTGATTGCTTTCAAATATAATTTATGTGGGTCAAACGCATGGATTTCGAATTTGTATTTCTATCATTGGTAATTAATACTGTATTGGTTTAGGGCATGGGATCACGGGCTACACTGATTCAGGCCAATCATCATCGTCATCATATCAGCCGAAAGACGTCCACTGCTAGACATAGGCCTCCCCCAGAGAGTGCCAAAGTGACCGGTCCTGCGCCACCCGCATACAGCGGACTCCCGCGACGTTTACCAAGTCATCAGACCACCTTGTGGGGTACCCTACCTGGGTATTCAGGCCAATACTAACGCTAAATAAGGATATCATAGTTTCCAGGCTGTAATCGTCCCGAGCGGAGCGTAGGTCGAGTGCGCACGTGAAACAAAGGGCGGACGAAGCGAGTTTCTGGCGGGGGCCCGCGCGGCGGGCGGGAAACGAAAGCGAGGCTCCGTCGACTTCTTGGCAGATATTGTTATATTTTAAACTGGTTAATCCTATCGGGCTTAGGACAAATTAGTTTGGACTAGGCTATACTAGTTAATCCTATCGCGTATAGGAAGAACTAGTTTACATACATACATACATATAATCACGCCTCTTTCCCAGAGGGGTAGGCAGAGATCACGGATCTCCATTTGCTACGATCCTGACAAACCACTTTCGCTTCACTCACCTTCATAACATTTTTTTACATGCTCGTCGGTTTAGGGTACTTTTGACCTGGCCTTTTTGTAACATTTCTCCAATTTGATCGGAGAAAGTTCGCCTAGGTCTTCCCCTTCCAACTTGCCCTTCCACTCTTTTAATATACACTCTCTTCGTTAATATTCTTTCATCCATCCTCTCTACATGCCCAAACCACCTTAACATACCCTTCTCAATTTTCGTGACTATATCTCCATCCATTCCACACTTATCTCTTATCACACTGTTTCTGACTCTATCACTCAATTTCACTCCACACATACTTCTCAACGCTCTCATTTCTACTGAATTCACTCGACTTTGATGTCTTTTCTGCCACACCCAACTTTCACTACCATACATAAGTGTGGCCACCAACACTCCTCTATTCACAGCCACGCGCGCTTTTTGTGATATTTTCTGGCTGCCCATAGAGGCGTTCAGTGCCCCATTCACTCGATTCCCTGCATTCACTCTCCTTTCAATATCTGTCTTATGCTTTCTGTCTCCAGTAAATAATGTCCCCAAATACACAAACTCTTTTACTTGTTCCAGTCTTTCTTCACCAATCATTAGTTTATTCTAGGCAAAACTAGTTTGTCCTGAAATCGGGTTTGGCCGGTAACACATATACTGGTATTGGAACTCAAAAAGTCTGATATTGTTTAAATAGGGAACTATTTTATAATATTTAGTTTCCATATTGATTGATCGTTTGCCAGAAAAAGTTTCATTTGTCAGAAAACGGTTTCAGAAATTTTCAAATTTCTAAAAGTAAATTGTAAGGCTTCGATAAAGTTGCCTTCTTAATATAAAACGAACATAAATTGGAACAAAAAAGCATCCGGAACAGTGAGCTGATCTTTGAAATTTGAAAAAACAAAAATGTTAAATGTTGCTTTCGTGAATAATAAAGAATGTTTGTGTAGGTATTGTCATAATCACATATCAAACGTCTTACTTATGAGGTACATTAGTTATATTAGTTTTATTCCATTCAAAGATATAAAATGTTCAAGAGACCAATCACATCCAAGTATAACTTGAGCTAAAACGTTCTAAGTGTATTATGAGGGACACGCACAAACGGGCTCTATCAACTACGTTATAAGGTCGGCAATCGTCTGGATGCATCAAGTCAGGGGCGTCACACCTACTACCGTCACCATGCCGCTAGCCACTACAATATCTTTGTCTAAACCAAAACGTCGTTTCTAAATAGACATACGACTTTCTGACTTAGTATTATTCGACGGAAGAGCTGGCTGGTACCTATTTGATCTGAATTATGGATGAAACAGAGCATTCGAAACTTCGAAGAATTTAACGTCCCCTTACTGTTCGGCCACGACTCCAAGCGGTGGCGGCAGTTGCAGCGTTCATAGTCATTTATTCACTTAACAACATACATTGTGTTCGAATATAACACTTAAAAATAATTCATTTAACAATATAGAAAGTAATATGTCCACAATTTAAAAATTAGTATCAATATTTCAAGAATCTAAATTATCATGTCATACTTAAACCCTATGCTGACAAAAACTCCTCAATCGAGTAAAAACATTCCTTCAACAGAAATGCCTTTAAATGATTGTAATTATATTTTGTTACAATAATAAAATAAAGGATCAAACAAATAATTATAAAGTAATTACAAAATAAATTAACCTAACTAACCTAAGTCATAGAAAAAAGACCCCGTCCAGCAGTTCCGTCTCCGGCATGGAACCCATAACGCTGGCGGCGTTACCTCTCTGTATTGCTAATAAAATACGTTGCGAGAGGTAAGCGCCAGCCATTTAAATTAGAAATGCATTTTAATTCAGCGGATAGCATATTAAAGAGTGCTTTGACAACTTCGAGTTTGATGGTAAACATTCGAGGTAAGTCCATCCTTCTTGTTGCCAGGCGCTTCTGTCAGTCTTCCGGTGTTTCAATGCAGTTTATGTACCTATGCGTGGGAGCGGGAGATCGGAGCGGCCTCTGGCTTCAGCGTTTAGTGCACCGGCGCCGCTGTCGCTACCGCTCGAGTTCGTGGCCGAGCCCTTATACTTAGAAGACTTCAAACGTCTCATTTTGTGACTCCAATTGACAATGAGGGTTTTTCAAAGTGCATCTTGTAACGCTGACAGCTGTATGACAACTGCTCCTGATGTCAAAAGGTAGGTTCATTTTCTGAGGTTACCACGGGCATAATGCACGACACCCCCACCTCTTTTGAATGATTCGTACTATCAAAAGTCTGCCAATATAGAATGTAACCATAACCAGTTTATTCTAATATTAATTAAGCCTGTAGACAACGGTTCATGTGTTCAACCTACTAAGTAATTCGTCATCAGACCAGCCAACTCTCCGTCTTCCACCTACTACTTTGAAAACAAATCATTCGGAACTTCACATGTCTTCTCGACAATTGTAGCTTCTGGCTTCATTATCATATTGGGAGACATCTAGTGCGAGTTTGAAAAAACCCTGTTCTCAAACAGGAGTATTTTTTTTAGTTAAAGAATAACTAACTTCTCGACGTAATTTTGTCTTGCACTGAAATTGTGGTATTTATTGTTTCCATATTCTCCAATATCAATAACAGCAAAGAACCAGCATTAGCTGTAAAGCTAGCATCATGCTAAGCTGGGCCCATTTCATATCTTGTCTTTGTGATCTATGTGCCACTTATTATTTGACACGAATAAATATTTGAATTTGGGAGTTTAATCAGTTTTCTGTTACGTTACGCCCCTAATGTTGTATTAGTCTCGGCTGTCGAAATGTTTCAACGAATAAACCGAATTGAGTACGGTTTTCAGCTAGACGTCAGAGCTCCCAAAGTATGCCCCTAACTACGGAAATGCTACGAATAGGCCAATTTGAGTACGTCAACAAAGACCGTGAAGTTCCGGATGTCGTCCAAAGCCCAGGCCCTACCGCGTCCCGTTTCGCGAGCTGTCCCACAATCCTCTGCATGGCCCGCTCTGTCTCCTCGAGCCGGGCTCTCAGCGCTTCCAACTCCACGTCCCCTGTTACATCATCACCTTTATCATCATCTTCAATGCGATTAATGTCAACATTCAATGATACATCACCTCTATCTTTAATGCCAATATTGTCAGCATTCAAATTTACATCGTCATCTTTATCTTTAATTACATTATTGTCAGTATTCAATGTTACATCATCACCTTTATGATCAATGACATTGGTTATGGTCATCATTCAATTCAATGTAATGATCATCGTCGGCTCTTCATTGTCATTATTTTGTTACAAATATGGTGTCGTTTTAGCAATATCACCGTTACCAATTGCAACGATTTTAACTAAGATTATTTGTAGCGCTTTCATGTCTCTTTTATTTATCATATTACTATTATCATCAATTCAATTGTGATCTAAGATCCTCTCCTGTTAGTTATAACTTGTTTTTTTTTGTTAATTATAACGTGATAATCATCATGATCAACTACAGCCTTTTCCACATTAGTTATATTATACTTATCTTTTCATCACAACTAAATTTACAAATGTTACGATTATCAGTCCCTATTTCTTTTTTGTACTAATTATATCAGCCAGCGTGTTGCCAGCGCCCTTTTTCTTCTCAGCATCATTCTCAGTCATAAAAACAAAAATTGTCTTTTCTGTGGTTTATAGTTAAGGGCTTATGTTTACATATATATATAATATGTTTTTATCGCATAGAATTATACAGATGATGAGGCGACGCTGTTTATGCGAATTCAGAGTTCAAACAAAAGTTAGGCTTTATAGCCCTTATTTTATGCAAAGCCCACAGAAGAGGCGCAAACCTAAATCTGACAGTGACTCATCTGCGAAGAAGTTACTCTTTTTAAATGTATTATCTTGCTGTTTTAATATAATATATGCTGCTAATGTTTTTTTAACATTAATGCTGTCCTGTTGAGTTTTTTATTTCATTTATGAATGGTGCGATTAACTTCCAACGCTCATTATTATTTAATAAACCGATGGCCTACTTGTGAACCCAATTAATTTGCTGATAATCAATATGGCCGTGTGCAGTTTTCCTGTTTGTGGTCTAATTAAACAATATGAATAATACTTACTTGCGTCCCTTTCTTTAGGTCCTGCGTGCAAGAGACAAAAGAAGAAATATTGATTTTTACCTAATCAAATGGATCATTATGAGTAGAAGACCGTAAAATATCAACACTTGATTTTTAGTGAAAAATATTTTTTAAATATATGAGTAATATCAATATGAGCCACCTACAAACATAATCGTAGATAGAGTATTATTAAGTATTGCTGAATAAATGAAACGCATGTTCTTAGGAAGTAGTCAGTTCAATTTTCTAGCGTTTGAAATGGCGTCATATTTACAAATTACAGACATCGTTGAGATAAGGAATACTGAATTTTGGTACACAGAAGCTAATTGATACAGCAAAATAAATACGAACGTATATTAGCCGGGTCTCCATTACAACATTACACAAACATATCTGTTTTCATAAATAATTAACCTGTCTCATGCGTATTAAAAAAACGTTACACAAAACATTTCTTTTCATAAATGTGTATGAAAACAAATGTCTGTCTGTAATCTGAAAATGTAAAAAACGCGCGCCTTCTACGCGCGGGGAATGTTTTTCCATCGTTCTCGAAAACAAAAACATTGTATTTGCACATTTGTGTACGGCCACGCCCCTCTGTTTTCTGTAAGTGTGTGTTTATGCAGTTTGGCTTTTGTTGTGTAAGAAAAAAATATAGTATTCTAGTGTACATACCCAGCTTGGATTCAGGTGTGGTTCTGGAGTCGTCCCTGAAGACCCGGCGACGGAACTGGGGGTCCGGAGTCACTGGTTCGTAAGCAATGGACCCGGTCCTATTGAACAATATCTGGAACGTACAACGGTATATAATGCACACTTAATCTTATCACAATCATCAGTCATCTCATATTTTTAGTTAACTTCAAATGTATTTTTAATACAATTGGGAATGGATGAAAATTTTAGAAATGACCCAAAACGTAAGTAAGGAAACTGTTTATATTTTTCAAAAAAAATTGTCGCAGCTGAAAAATCTGAAACTTTTTTCTGGTGCTAAGGAAGGTTATTCCAATCACCAAAAAAATAATCAGGCATTCCTAAAATTTTCATCCATTCCCAATTGCTCAAAAAGTGCTACTTTACGTAGCTGTTTAGCGTGCGGAAAGTTGGTTTTCGCGCACTAGTGCTTTTCACTTTTCCTTGTACAATTTGTACCATTAATTATTATGTCAATAAAAAAAATATAAGATAGAACTGTATTTAAACTGTATTAAACTTAATTTTTTTCAACTGTATTACAATGATGTTACAGAATGAATAATATAAAAGTTTCGAATCCCTTACTTGTTGTTTTTCTTATTTTTTCGCAACTGTATTCACGAAGCCCATGGACGACTTGGGGGCGGGCACGGATCATAACCGTACCTTGCTAAGCGTGTACACGAAGAGCACGATGATGCAGATGGTGTATATGGGCATCACGAAGCCCATGGACGACTTGGGGGCGGGCACGGATCATAACCGTACCTTGCTAAGCGTGTACACGAAGAACACGATGATGCAGATGGTGTATATGGGCATCACGAAGCCCATGGACGACTTGGGGGCGGGCACGGATCATAACCGTACCTTGCTAAGCGTGTACACGAAGAACACGATGATGCAGATGGTGTATATGGGCATCACGAAGCCCATGGACGACTTGGGGGCGGGCACGGATCATAACCGTACCTTGCTAAGCGTATACACGAAGAACACGATGATGCAGATGGTGTATATGGGCATCACGAAGCCCATGTACGACTTGGGGGCGGGCACGGATCATAACCGTACCTTGCTAAGCGTGTACACGAAGAACACGATGATGCAGATGGTGTATATGGGCATCACGAAGCCCATGGACGACTTGGGGGCGGGCACGGATCATAACCGTACCTTGCTAAGCGTGTACACGAAGAACACGATGATGCAGATGGTGTATATGGGCATCACGAAGCCCATGTACGACTTGGGGGCGGGCACGGATCATAACCGTACCTTGCTAAGCGTGTAGACGAAGAACACGATGATGCAGATGGTGTATATGGGCATCACGAAGCCCATGGACGACTTGGGGGCGGGCACGGATCATAACCGTACCTTGCTAAGCGTGTAGACGAAGAACACGATGATGCAGATGGTGTATATGGGCATCACGAAGCCCATGGACGACTTGGGGGCGGGCACGGATCATAACCGTACCTTGCTAAGCGTGTAGACGAAGAACACGATGATGCAGATGGTGTATATGGGCATCACGAAGCCCATGGACGACTTGGGGGCGGGCACGGATCATAACCGTACCTTGCTAAGCGTGTACACGAAGAACACGATGATGCAGATGGTGTATATGGGCATCACGAAGCCCATGGACGACTTGGGGGCGGGCACGGATCATAACCGTACCTTGCTAAGCGTGTAGACGAAGAACACGATGATGCAGATGGTGTATATGGGCATCACGAAGCCCATGGACGACTTGGGGGCCGGCACGGATCATAACCGTACCTTGCTAAGCGTGTACACGAAGAACACGATGATGCAGATGGTGTATATGGGCATCACGAAGCCCATGTACGACTTGGGGGCGGGCACGGATCATAACCGTACCTTGCTAAGCGTCTAGACGAAGAACACGATGATGCAGATGGTGTATATGGGCATCACGAAGCCCATGGACGACTTGGGGGCGGGCACGGATCATAACCGTACCTTGCTAAGCGTGTAGACGAAGAACACGATGATGCAGATGGTGTATATGGGCATCACGAAGCCCATGGACGACTTGGGGGCGGGCACGGATCATAACCGTACCTTGCTAAGCGTGTAGACGAAGAACACGATGATGCAGATGGTGTATATGGGCATCACGAAGCCCATGGACGACTTGGGGGCGGGCACGGATCATAACCGTACCTTGCTAAGCGTGTACACGAAGAACACGATGATGCAGATGGTGTATATGGGCATCACGAAGCCCATGTACGACTTGGGGGCGGGCACGGATCATAACCGTACCTTGCTAAGCGTGTAGACGAAGAACACGATGATGCAGATGGTGTATATGGGCATCACGAAGCCCATGGACGACTTGGGGGCGGGCACGGATCATAACCGTACCTTGCTAAGCGTGTAGACGAAGAACACGATGATGCAGATGGTGTATATGGGCATCACGAAGCCCATGGACGACTTGGGGGCGGGCACGGATCATAACCGTACCTTGCTAAGCGTGTAGACGAAGAACACGATGATGCAGATGGTGTATATGGGCATCACGAAGCCCATGGACGACTTGGGGGCGGGCACGGATCATAACCGTACCTTGCTAAGCGTGTACACGAAGAACACGATGATGCAGATGGTGTATATGGGCATCACGAAGCCCATGGACGACTTGGGGGCGGGCACGGATCATAACCGTACCTTGCTAAGCGTGTACACGAAGAACACGATGATGCAGATGGTGTATATGGGCATCACGAAGCCCATGGAGGACTTGGGGGCCGGCACGGATCATAACCGTACCTTGCTAAGCGTGTACACGAAGAACACGATGATGCAGATGGTGTATATGGGCATCACGAAGCCCATGGACGACTTGGGGGCGGGCACGGATCATAACCGTACCTTGCTAAGCGTGTACACGAAGAACACGATGATGCAGATGGTGTATATGGGCATCACGAAGCCCATGGAGGACTTGGGGGCCGGCACGGATCATAACCGTACCTTGCTAAGCGTGTACACGAAGAACACGATGATGCAGATGGTGTATATGGGCATCACGAAGCCCATGGATGACTTGGGGGCCGGCACGGGGCCGCCCGGGGAGCCGAGCGGCGGCCGCATGCCGGGGATCGGAGGGGGCTGTACGCAAAAACGACTCGTAAGCACAAAACAGTGTATTTAAAGTCAGTAAACATACTACATTATTCTTTCATTGTCAACAAATAGAGGTATAATATATACACACAAAAATACTCAGAAGTCATCATGCTTCAACTTAGTGCGTAGTAACTAAGCGCAGGTAGAGGTCTAGTTTCGTTAGGCGTGACGCGTGGGGTGAGGCGCATGAGCGCGTAGCGAATTACAGCCCTGACCGTTTTTGAGTTGCTGATCTGACTAGGTATCAGCACAAAATAAATAATAGTATTATTAATATTGATTTGCGGGCCTTAATATGCCGCTTCAACCAGCAAGTGATGTATTGTGGCAGCCCTTTTTTTAAAGTTCACCGTTAAGGCCTCAAGGAAAGTCTAGATTCTTTGGGCGGTGATATGTTGTATGTACGCCCTAGGTTGGTGCTTCTTTTGTGCATGAGTGGTCCACAATAGCAGAGAATGTGCATTGCTGTCTCCTCTGTCTCCTGACAGAAACTGCAAGTTGCGTCCTGTTTCATACCCATTTGAAACGGGTGTTTGTTCAATTTGCAATGTCCTGTCAGGATTCTCGTCATCAATTAATAGTATTACGTACAGAAGGTTCTCTGTTAACAAATCCCCTGTGCCATCCCTTTCTATCGCATGCAACGCGCTGTGATAGAACGGGTGCGTGCCGTTGCAGCGCTAACATAACGGCGGCGCGACGAAATCACGGAGTGAGCTGCCCCTGCTATCAGTCAAATATCGTATGCATGCACCCGTGATTCCACCACGAAATCATCTGTCATAATCTTTATAATTATACCTACAAAGTGATACAAAATATCAAAAAAATATCGAAGCCTAAATAGTGTCAACTCTAGTAACTAATCGATTATAATCGAGATGACTTACGCTGTGCCCTGTCTCCCTCAGGACGTGATAGCGAGTGGCACGCAGCCATAATTAAGTATTACAGTGTGTCCCACCCACGGCCATGCCACATGGAGGGAAAGTACCTTGAATATTGTACATGGAACATTTTACTGAAAGAAGACATTATATTAATTTAAAAAACAATTTAAACTGCATTCATAGATTTTTTTAATAATTACATACTTAGTTAAACCGGGAATCGAACCCGCTACACGAGAAAAAAAATACCGTGTAGCTTTGTCATACAGAGCGAAAAGCTTCATCATATGGAATAATTTATGCTAAATAACATAGTGTCAGAAATAAAAGGAAGACCTTTTTTTTTCTCGGGTAGGGGGTTTGATTCCAGTCTATGAACGCAGTTTAAATTGTTTTTTAAATTAAAGTAATGTCTTCTTTCAGTAAAATGTTCCATCTACATACAATATTCAAGGTACTCTCATGATTTCTGTGATTCGAAGTAAGATTAAAGCTGATATATCAACAAATACTTCGTGCAGCGGTAAGCTGTTAATAATATCAGTAAAATGGCAACATTAGTGTACTATTGCCATATTTTTATCGAAACAAGTTAGGATGACAATAATCAATTTTATTCTAGCAACACTAGACTTTCCTTGTCTTGAATTAGCCAATAGCAGTGTTGCTCAGTTCTGATTGGTGCTGAGTTTTGACAGTTCGCTCCAGCCAATCAGCAACAGACAACTTCCCGCCATTTTGACATGGCGGGCAGAAAGGAGTCTTCGGTCAAACGGGCATTCTGACGAGAACCACCGAACAGCAAGAAGCAACATCAAGTATGAAATTCTTCACAGTACTTTCCCTCCATGTGGCATAGCCGTGGGACGCCCATAGAGATTGTATCTGACTATATACCGTGCTACTGTAATGCCCGAGGCGATACGCGCGGGCAGCTAGTTGTGAAAAGAAATCAATCAAACAGCCATAATAAATCAGTAAATCACGTCTACACAGGAATTGGATATCTACATCATGCAGATGAATTATTGATTACCAATTACCGGTCATACAATTGTAATTAATAGGAACATGGCGAAGCGTATTAAGTGTTTAAGTAAAAAAATGATTAGGTAAATATTACATAAGTTAGGTACGTTTCATCTACTAGACAATTCTTCTTTTTACCCGACTGCCTCAGGAGGGTTACTTATGTTTTTCGAGCGTATGTACACTCAAGAGCAAAAGTTTTGGGTACAGTTTGTACTGAAATTCTACACAAAGTGTACCCGAAACTTTTGCTCTTGAGTGTATGTAGGTATGTATGTATGTATGTATGTGGAAAAGTATATCCTATTTCACGGGCAGTCCGAACGGCTTGATGGATTTTGCCAATGATGTAGATGTAATATAAAAAAGATGTCGATAGGTTGGTTATACACGTTCGAAAAATGGCACACTAAAATTTAGTCAATTGGCACAATTTGCCTCAGTTTCGAGTCGTAAATGGAAACGTTAGCTGTCAGTTTTGGTAGCCATTTTTAAACACGGAATTTCGTATAGACAACCTATCTACCTCTTTTTATATTACATCATTGGATTTTGACTTATGAAGTGTCGTTGGATTTCTCATAATCATATGAGTAACATCAGGCTATAATAATAAATATTTGTAAAAAAGCAGTTGTATTGTTTTTTTAGGGTTCCGTAGCCAAAATGGCAAAAACGGAACCCTTATAGTTTCGTCATGTCCGTCTGTCCGTCTGTCCGTCTGTCCGTCTGTCCGTCTGTCCGTATGTCACAGGCATTTTACTCGAAAACTATAAAGTGTATTTGAATAAAATTTTGAGGATAGGTGTATTTTGTTAGCCGCTACATAGTTTTGTAATTAAAATGACAAAAAAAAATTTTTTTAGGGATGCACTCCATACATAAAACTAAAAGTCAAATTTTTTTTTTTCATTGTGACCCCCCGTGTGGCACATCAATCGATAGGCCTTTCAAAATAAATATAAGGTTTTTTAGCATTTTTTTTGATTAAGTGAATAGGGTCGGAGATAATCGCCCCGAAAGTCACTAAAATTCTGTCCCCCCCCCTCTAATTTTTGAACGGTGTATTTTAAAAATATGGAAAAATTCATGGACATAGGGCCTATTAATTTCATTCACCGAAAATTGTTTTGAACAAGATCGGTTCAGAGGTTTTCGAGATATTGCTGAAAAACTGCCTTCCTCAAAGAAAAGGACGTAAGTGCCGTAAAATTTCTGTGACGATACGACCTTTTTAATAGGCACGGAACCCTTCGTTTTGCGTGGTCCGACACGCACTTGGCCGGTTTTATCTTTTGATTTCACTTATTACATACTAAACTAGACATGTATATCCGATCCGAGCCGAAATAAGTACCTATGAACATACATTAACTCACGCTTGTATTCTCAAAAAAGGTAGGCAGAGCAGATGAATTTTAATTTACAGTGCTTCTAGCAATTCGGAATGGATGAAATTTAAAAAAATGCCTGATTTTTTTTGGTGATAGGAATAAGTTTCAGATTGAGGCTTGTGGGGTATACTTGGTTACCAACTAGGGTTGCCAACTTTTTTTGGGGGAGATATAGTATTTTTCGGAAAAAACCAACAAAAATATAGTACACTGTAAAAAAATACAGTACTTGGCTGGGCGATGTTGCTATTTAGTAAAATTTTATTGAAACCTGCGCCGCTGGATGCAGGTGGCGCAGGACCGGTCACTTAGATACTCATTGGGGGAGGCCTATGTGGACGTCGTGATGATGATGATGAATTGAATCCTGGGCAATTTAAAGCACTTCGTAAGGAGCCCCAAAATATAGTATTTTGCGTACTATATATTTCATCCAGAAGAAAGAGCCAAAATATAGTACAATACTATATAATATAGTACGGTTGGCAACCCTATTATCAACCGACATAACAAAACACAAAACATACGTTTCAATAAACTAAATAACTTACAACGAAGTCATGATTTTAAATAATGACGATGTAAATAATTTTAGTACTGTAAACTAGTAAAATATGAGTTTAGCAATCGTTTCTGATTAATAAGAAATTAATAGCACAATAACACCTCAGGAAGATCATTATTAACACCGCCTTTAATTGCAATGCACAAATTTCCCTCACGCAAGCATGATAACCCTCTCAAATCATTACTAAATGTATATATATGAGCAGTGGCAATGTATGCTGCAAAAGCCGATGATGAAGCGAATCATCTGGTGCGCTGTCTACGTTCTTGTACTGGAAAATGCTTCCGCGATTAAATATACCAATGAGACTCTGGAACCAGCGAGGCGACAGTTGCAGGATTTTAAATTGATGCATCCGGTATTTTTTTATAACTTTAATTAGATTTCATTAGAGAATTTATTCCTGAACCAAGATATGTTAAATTATCTCGAATGAAGTGCAATTATCTTGAGCCAAGATTTTTTTGAGAGAATCCTCTTATTTCTGATGAGTACCCGCCCGACTGACTCAGAACGCGGGTTTTGTTTTTTATTTGTGGACAAGAAAATTCTATTTCACGGGCTACATTCCAAACGGCTTGATGGATTTTGACATATGAGTAGTCGTTGGATTTTTCATAATCGTGTGAGCGACATATGCTATAAAATTTAAAAAAAACTGGACAAGTGCGAGTTCAAATGGTTCCGTAAAATATTGAGAATTTTCCCGTTACTTTGAATACTCAAACTTCTTATAGGTTGTCCTGTAATCTTTAGGCAAGGAACTATTTTCCATATTTTTTTCAGAATTTTAAGTGTCTGTGAATATGGTCATTTTCGTCTTTTTCCCAAATTACTTCAAATCTGTTTGTGCTTAAATTATATAAAAATATATCTGAGATGTTTACAACAACCCCTTTCATTTAATATGTCACACAATACAGTTTGCGAAACTTTTTTTTTGATTTTCCTAATTTACCCCCCAAAAGTGGCATCCTTCAGAATTCATTAATTTACTTTACGCGTCCATCTTTGGGTCACCAATTTATTTACATATGTTTACCCAACTCCATCGGTCCAGTAGTTTCGGAGCGAATCGGCTGTGACAGACGGACAGACAGTCACGAGTGATCCTATAAGGGTTCCGTTTTTTGCCTTTTGAGGTACGGAACCCTAAAAACAAATAGGTTTTTGAAAATTCTTTTGATTTCACTTGTTTCTGTTTCAATCAAGATAAAGGCGGTCTTCCTAATGTATTTCTTGTTTACTTATTTTTTCTGTAACGAACTCTAATTGAAAACAACTTTTCAGAAACCTATAGGCGTGCTGACCACGAGCGCCGGCAAGCCAGTCGAAGTGCGGGACTCGGTCACGCTCAACACCGACGTCTTCAACAACCAGCACTTCTGGGACCTGCAGAGCAGTGTGGACCATGAGAGGATCCCAGAACGCGTTGTCCACTCAAAGGGCACCGCCGCCTTGGGCTATTTCGTAGTCACCAATGACGTCTCCAAGTACACCAAAGCAGACGTATTCAATGGCATCGGAAAGAAAACCCAAGTCCACGCCCGTTTCTCCCGACAAGTTCAGGCCACTGGCGGATCAGATTTAGTCAGAGAAACGGGAGGCATAGCTATTAAATTCTATACCAACGAAGGAAATTTGGACCTGCTGTGTCTATCCTTCCCAGTTTTCCCCTACCGACAGCCTCATGGCTTTACATCGATTGTCCATGGTGAAAACAGAAACCCGAAAACCAACCTTATCGACCCGAATTCTCACGTAGATGTTTTGACTAAAGAGCCCGATGCAATGCATGAATTCTTATGGTTGATGTCTGATTTCGGTTTGCAGAATGGATACAGAAAAATGGATGTATTCTCAATTCAAACATTTGAGGTCAACAACATGCATGGCGACAGTTACTTTGTTAGATTCAACTTCAGGACCGAGCAAGGATTGGAACTGCTCACCGATGAGGCGGCCCAGATCCTGAGGGGCATGGATGCTGACTACGGCCAAAGAGACTTATACAATGCGATAGCCGAGGGGTACTACCCTTCCTGGAGATTGGACATGGATGTTATACCAAAAGCACACCTGCAGAAGCTCAGCTACAATCCTTTCGACGTGACGCGATTTTGGAAAAACGGAACATATCACACTGTTACTATTGGGCGCATGGTCATGAACAGAAATCTTGACAATTGGTTTGCTGAAGCAGAGCAAGTTATCTACAATCCCGGTAATTTAGTCCCCGGAATTCCAGGGCCGCAAGACGACATGTTCAAGGCACGAAGATTCTCATACCGCGACACCCAGACTAATCGTGTAGGAATCAACCACAATAATATAGAAGTCAATCGGCCGAAATACAAAGCTAAAGTGTACAATCGGGATGGAGCCCCACCGGTGCGAGATAACATGAGGGACGCACCGAATTATTACCAGAACTCCTTCAACGGACCAGTTCCGTACGTTGACGTAACGAGACCCAAAGAGGCGTTGAAAATCTATGACAGAAACGCCGTAGATCTACAGCCCCTTGCAGATTTCTATAATACGTTTGTTAGAACGGAAGGTGAGAGGAACAGGATGGCAGCGAACATTGCGCGTTTGTTGGTGAACACGGTGGATATTCTTCAGGAGAACATGCTGAGGATGCTGACGTGGATAGACCGCGACCTGGGCCGGCGCTCGGCTCGTGCGCTCGAGATTCAGCGGTATACTCAGATTAAAGATCGCCCAAAGCTCAGGGTGGTTAATTCACACCCTAGAACTCTCGATTTAATTAAGGATCAATGTCATGATCTTCATTAAACTAAATTTTGTAGCAACGCGGTCGCTTACAATTTCTCTTAGCCGATTTAGATGAGTTGAAAGTTGAAACTAAACCTTCGTCCTTAATATTTGCCCCTAAAATAATTATTGCGTGATCTTTATTCAAATTAGCAAAACAACCCAACAAATATACAAGAAATACGATCCTTCCTGTCATATTAGTCCAGATGGATATGAATATGAATATGAATATGATGTTCCATGATTTCATTATCTATAGACACGTATCGCAAATTGTCTGACCGACCATTCGTGTCCCTAGAAAACAGCAGCAAATTAAATAAATCTAGGCGTGGTATCACTTCCTAAGTTATCCATAAAGTTCAATTACGTGTTGATAATCGTAGGTAAAGTTTTCCGAATTCCTTTTCGGCCTATTAAGATCACCATATTTCGAGGTCAAATTGTGTAACTATATTATTTTCGAAGCTTCTAAAGTGTCCCATTATTTGATAACTGGACGACCAACCGTAGGGATTTACATCTGTTCAGATGTATCAAATATCTAAACCAAGGTGCTCGCAAATTTGTGAACACGCCTCTGTGAAAGAGTTAAGAGCGTGGAAGGGGGATAATGAGGGGAAGTGAGCTGCCGCGCATTAAATCAATTTAAATTCTACTTTTTAGCAGTTATTTAATTGTTCGGAGATAACTGATAATTAAGATTCATTACTCGACCTCGTCAATAGTAAGTGCGGTTTCTACCTTCGCGGGTTTGCGGGTTCTAATAGTAGGTGCGGTAAGTGCGGTAAGTAATACGAAGGCATTTCCTATGAACTGTCGAACGATGAACGGGCGATATATAAATTGAACCATAGACACTCACTTAGAAATAAGTTTAAAAATATTAATATAATGTTAATGACATTACCTTGACAATATATCTATGAAAACCTTTTGTATGTACATAAAAACATTGTCAATTTTAGGAAAAACTGTGACATACATAATATTAATACTAGAAATAAGCATAGGCTCGCGGTGCCCACCACTAGACTCCAAAAAATGAAAAAATAATTCATGGGTAAATTGTGTAAGGTTTTATAACAAACTTCCAGGAAACGTAACTGAGTTATCTATTAATAAATTCAAGAACTATGTGAAGCGTAAACTTATTTCGAAAGCTTATTATAGCACACAAAACTACATGAATGATAAAACTCCATGGAACTAATTGTGACTGAATTTTTAATCTATTATTTTCGTTAGGTAAGTATATTTTGTTTTTTGACATTAGATTGTTTTTCTAGAAACATTCTACTAGTATTTTTTATACAATTTTTATTTCATTATATTTTTTATTCTTTATGTTTAATAAATTACTCTAAAAAATTAACTGACGCCTACTTGAATAAAGATCATTTTGACTTTGAGTTTGAGTTTGAACTAAGTCGGGAACCCCCAGCGGCCGTGTTTTTTTTTGCTGTTTAAATTCAATTGTTTTGATGTATGATAATAAAAAAATAGTAACTAATTTGTACGCCCTTTAGGTATGTACACTCAGCGTCAAATAATCTGTAGCATTCAAAGTGGCCAAATAGTTCGGTACACCATACTAAATATATGGTTTACCGAACTATTTGACTACTTTGGTTGCTACAAAGTATTTGACGCTGAGTGTACCTACGTACTAACGATTTCGGTCATCGATTTCATGTAGACATTACCAATGGTGACAAGGGCTCCAAAGACAAAGAAAACATAATAAATACAGTTGACAGTTTGTTCCAACTTTCGCACCAGAATCCATTAAAATCTGAAGACATTTTTTTTACTTATTTACAAGCCTACCTTTTGGATTTGGTCCATTGTCCACTAAATCAAAAAATATTTCTGCAGTACCAACTCCACACTCGCTCAAGAAATCCCCCGTCAACATTTTCTGGGTTGGAAAGTCTGATGGCAGTCACTTCTGTAAAACCTACACCAAATCTTGGGATTACGTACCAAAGCGGACTACGGGCTCTTTTGGGGGACAACCGGGAAAACATGTACACTTTTGGAGATGGACGCAATCGCAAGTGTGCGGCAAAACTATCAACTACACATCACATGCATAACTTATATTAATACTAAGTAAGTTAAGTTATTTACTTTTAGTTTTTAGTTTAATACTTTGTGTTTCCTGTGTTTGTCTCGAATAAACTATTTCATTTCATTTAACGACTTCAGTATTTTCTTTGGTAACCGCGATTCGGTTATCAAAATTAAATTTAACGAGCTAAATCCGGCAGTTTGGTATCTGCGAATTTTCTTTAAAAATAACTCCCGTATGGTGTCTGGATAAAATAGAACCACCTTCTATTCCCGTGAATTGAAATTTGAATAATAAGTTTGTGTCAAAAATTTCATTTTTGGTACATGCTTTTATAGCACATTGTACTTTTCTGTATACCATCATCAACTACTCATTGAGACGATTCTAACGAGCCCAACCTCGGTGGGGTTATGTCGTTTCATTGCAGAGTTTCTATGGCCACCTTCCAGTTCCATCAACAGATCAGCACCATGTCATCATAATATTGCATTGTCGTGCGTCTATTGCATATGCATGCAAAATTTCAGCTCAATCTGAAGCCGGGAAGTGGGTCAAATTTAATTTGCAAGATTTGATGACAAACATCGGGACAAGTGAATGAATGAAACTAAATAAAAGCTTTGCTATGGGGAAACTCCTCACACATAAATCGCACTTTTGATGCACAAAAACAGTGTATCCGGGCAATAGCTAATATCTCACGAAGAACATCTTGTAAAGACACTTTTATAAAATTGAAGTTGCTAACAGTACCCTCCTTATATATTTACGAAGCCTGTGTATTCGTAAAGTTGCATCCTGATTTGTTTAAAAAGAAATGCGAAACCGTGCACTTCAATACGCGATATCCCAATAAACTAATGCTGCCCAATATGTACACTGCAATGAAAAGCCGTTGCAGTTACGCCATGTGCGTTAAAATATACAATAAACTGCCCGAGGGTATTACAGATCTACCATTCAATAAATTTAAAACTAAATTGTATTCTACGCTTGTAAATCAGTGTCACTACTCTTTAAAAGAATATTTCGCGCTACGTCCTTAATTATAAGTATTATAACTACTTTTATATTCAATTAATTTATTTTCGTTTGTTTTATTTTTTATCAGCATGTATTTTTATTTTTAGGTAACATGTATTTTGCATGGCTTCTTAAAGCCTAAATGTATGGCCTCACAACACTAATGTAACACCATAATGTACCACATTTATCGCAAATAAAATATTTCTATTTCTAAAAAGGAAATATAGAAGGGAAAGGGGGTTGAGTTGAAGGGTGTTGAGGAAGATTCGCTAGCATCTTATCGATTACTTTATTTTAGCCATGCAACATTAGCTAAGGCCCTTATGTTAAACTCAAAAGCTTTAAACAAACCTATTTTAGGTAAAATGCCGTTAAGATTGATTTGTCACTCTATGTCATTTTGACATAAAATGTATCAATTTAGGGTGAAACAATTACGTGCGTTGTGTTATACTTCCTTTACCTTTTCGGCCAGCTTAAAATCTTGAAAAACCTAAACTTGAATAAACGACTAACACAATAAACACGCCCACTAATAGCATTTCCTTAAATTTTCATTAAATAAATCCAGTTAAACATTACCGAAAATTAAGTATGGCACGACACAAATATTCCACCGTCCGCCATTTACAAACTACTAACATTAGTCACACAGAACGCGCCTGATAGAACCAAGATAGAACACGAAGGTAGGCATACATGAATGAGTGTTGCTAGCTAAAAAAAAATGTATCACATTTGGTAGAACTTGAAATCAATTACCAAGTTTCCCCTAGGGATCGATCATCCCCAGGTTCTCTAGGTATTAATCGGAAACATTGTTTTTTTATCTCTCGTCCTAAAGTAAGAACTTTTGTACGCTTTGGATTAAAAGCATTTAAGCCATGTTACGGGTTTTCCAGAACGAGTATTGTTTCACTTTTTCAATCATCATCAGCCTATACACGTCCCACTGTTGGGCCTCCTCTCATGAATGAGACGGAACGGGCAGTAGTCCTCACGCTGGCCTAAACTTTTTCAATGAAGTTGTATTTACCCCATGAGCGCGAGAATGAAAACGGGGGTGGATAAGTAAAAAGTAAGCGTTGCAACTTGCAAGCAATATGGCCTTCCCGACAAATTATCATCAACCGACATAACAAGACAATTGTTGACTGACGACATAACAACTTCAACATCGATCACGCGCTCTGCTGTAAAACCGGCGGCCTTATCACAAGGAGACATAACGAGATTAGAGATCTCTTTTGTGAACTTTGCCAACACACCTGGGGCAACGTAACAAAAGAACCAATAATTTCCGAAAATGACTGCGGTCTACGTGCAGACCTATCCTGCCGCGGCGTATGGGATGCTCAGAGGGAGGCGTTATTTGATATCCGTGTTGTCGACACCGACGCTCCTTCTTACCTCTCACGTTCCGTTACATCTGCCCTAAAAGCAGCCGAAGACGAAAAACAGAGAAAATACTCTAACGCCAGCGAAACGCGACATGCTACTTTCACCCCACTCGTCACATCAGTCGATGGCGTCTTTGCGCCCCAAATGTCTTCCTTTATCAAACATATGGGTGAAACCATATCAGAACGTTGGAATCGGTCTTTAAGCACTATAGTTGGCTGGCTGAGAGCCAGAGTCAGCATTGCTGTTATACGTGCTGCAAGTATGTGTATCCGCGGCACACGGCACCGCTTCAAGTCAGCAGCCAGACGGCTTGGCTTCGACGACGGCGCTGCCCTCCCGCACATAGAGTAGCCTCGACCTTATATTTATACCTACCTTATTGTGTTTTATAGCACCTTAATATTTCATTGTAAATTGGCAAAGGAAAAAAATATTATAAAAGTCAAAGTCAAAAAAAAAAATAACAAGACTGTTTTTGTTGAAACTTTCAATAAACTAAATAACTTATAATTATAACGAAGTCATGATTTTAAATAATGATGATGTAAATCATTTTAGTACAGTAAACTAGTAAAATACCACGGAACCACGTACTGGAAGGCGCAGCGTGGGTAGGCCCCCCCACAAGGTGGACTGATGACCTGGTAAAGGTCGCTGGAGTCCGCTGGATGCGGGTGGCGCAGGACCGGTCATTGTGGCACTCTTTGGGGGAGGCCTATGTCCAGCAGTGGACGTCTTTCGGCTGATATGATGATGATGATGAAACTAGTAAAATATGAGTTTAGCAATAATAGCACAGTAATTGTATCAATCAGGAAGATCATTATTAATTAACACCGCCTTTAATTGCAATGCACAAATTTCCCTCACGCAAGCATCATAAATCATAACCCTCTCAAATCATTACTAAATGTATATATATGAGCAGTGGCAATGTATGCTGCAAAAGTCGATGATGAAGCGAATCATCTGGTGCGCTGTCTACGTTCTTGTACTGGAAAATGCTTCCACGTTTAAATATACCAATGAGACTCTGGAACCAGCGAGGCGACAATTGCAGGACTTCAAATTGATGCATCCGGTAATTTTTTTATAATTTATTTCATAGCAGTAAATTTGAGAAAGCCCTTGCAATATTCTATACACAGAAAAATCCTAATTGATTCGAGATTAATATTCCTGAACCAAGAAATGTTAAATTATTTCGGATCAATTTTCTTGAGCCAATTTTTTTTGAAGAGAATCCTCTTATTTCTGATAATGCGTATGTGGACAAGAAATTCTATTTCACGGGCTACATTCCAAACGGCTTGTGAGTGTCGTATGCTATAACATTTGAATAAAAAGCAGATAGGTTTTTGAAAAATCTTTAGATTTCACTTGTTTCTGTTTCATTCAAGATAAAGCCGGTCATCTTAATGTATTTCTTGTTGACGTATTTTGTAAATTACATCAGGCATTTATTTTTACATTTCTGCAACGAACTCAAATTGCAAACAACTTTTCAGAAACCTATAGGCGTGCTGACCACGAGCGCCGGCAAGCCAGTCGAAGTGCGGGACACGGTCACGCTCAACACCGACGTCTTCAACAACCAGCACTTCTGGGACCTTCAGAGCAGTGTGGACCATGAGAGGATCCCAGAACGAGTTGTCCACTCGAAGGGCACCGCCGCCTTGGGCTACTTCGTAGTCACCAACGACGTCTCCAAGTACACCAAAGCAGACGTTTTCATTGGCATCGGAAAAAAAACCCAAGTTCACGCTCGTTTCTCGCGACAAAACCAAGCCACTGGCGGATCAGATTTAGTCAGAGAAACGGGAGGCATAGCTGTTAAATTCTATACCAACGAAGGAAATTTGGACCTGCTGTGTCTATCCCTCCCAGTTTTCCCCTACCGACAGCCTCATGGCTTTGCATCGATAGCCCACGGTGATAAAAGAAACCCGAAAACCAATCTTATCGACCCGAATTCTGAAGTAGATGTCTTGACCAAAGAGCCCGATGCAATGCATGAATTCTTATGGTTGATGTCTGATTTCGGTTTGCAAAATGGATACAGAAAAATGGATGTATTCTCAATTCAAACATTTGAGGTCAACAACATGCATGGTGACAGTTACTTTGTTAGATTCAACTTCAGGACCGAGCAAGGATTGGAACTGCTCACCGATGAGGCGGCCCAGATCCTGAGGGGCAGGGATGCTGACTACGGCCAAAGAGACTTATACAATGCGATAGCCGAGGGGTACTACCCTTCCTGGAGATTGGACATGGATGTTATACCAAAAGCACACCTGCAGAAGCTCAGCTACAATCCTTTCGACGTGACGCGATTTTGGAAAAACGGAACATATCACACTGTTACTATTGGGCGCATGGTCATGAACCGAAATATTGACAATTGGTTTGCTGAAGCAGAGCAAGTTATCTACAATCCCGGTAATTTAGTCCCAGGAATTCCTGGGCCGCAAGACGACATGTTCAAGGCACGAAGATTCTCATACCGCGACACCCAGACTAATCGTGTAGGAATCAACCACAATAATATAGAAGTCAATCGGCCGAAATACAAAGCTAAAGTGTACAATCGGGATGGAGCCCCACCGGTGCGAGATAACATGAGGGACGCACCGAATTATTACCAGAAGTCCTTCAACGGACCAGTTCCGTACGTTGACATAACGAGACCCAAAGAGGCGTTGAAAATCTATGACAGAAACGCCGTAGATCTACAGCCCCTTGCAGATTTCTACAATACGTTTGTTAGAACGGAAGGTGAGAGGAACAGGATGGCAGCGAACATTGCGCGTTTGTTGGTGAACACGGTGGATATTCTTCAGGAGAACATGCTGAGGATGCTGACGTGGATAGACCGCGACCTGGGCCGGCGCTCGGCTCGTGCGCTCGAGATTCAGCGGTATACTCAGATTAAAGATCGCCCAAAGCTCAGGGTCGTTAATTCACACCCTAGAACTCTCGATTTAATTAAGGATCAATGTCATGATCTTCATTAAACTAAATTTTGTCGCAACGCGGCGCGTACAATTTCTCTTAGCAGATTTAGATGAGTTGACACTAAACCTTCGTCCCTAAAATAATTATTGTGTGATCTTTATGCAAATTAGCAAAGAACGCGACAAATATACAATAAATCTCTCTGACACTCTTTTTTTGTTAAATTGTTTTTGTCACGAATAAGTGTCTTTTTCTTTCTTTCTTTCAAATACGATCCTTCCCGCCTAATATGGTCTGTACACGTATCGCAAATTGTCTGGCCTACCATTCGTGTTCGTGTCCTAATTAAATAAATCTAGGTGTGGCAATACCATTTACAGTACACATGGTGTTATTTTCCCGCCCTAATGCGGAAATGAGCACTTTCCGTGCATACGTTGAAACTTTAAAGAGCCATAATTATGTACTGTAAAACGTTGTACGATACCAGAGATGGGCGTAATCAATTACTTTTGGAATTAATTACACCATTACATTCCAGTAATCGTGATTCCTCAGTAATCGATTACTTAGGTAATCAAAATTACTGTAATACTAGTACTATGATTACATTTGTAATCCATTCCTTTGGAATCGGTATTGTAAACCATTACTGTAATCTTGATTCCCCAGTAATCAAGTACTTAAGTAATCTGAATTACTTTACTCTAATTCCAGACTAGATTACCTACTTCATTAGCAGACCTTATTTTATAATTTTGTCAATGTCATTCAAATCAATTTTTTTTCGGTTTACATGACATTACGTCATAAACTAAGAAAATGTCATTTAAATTGTCACTTTGTTTGATAGTCCCTGGGCGACCGAGCTCTGCTCGTGTGAAAATACGGAGAAAACGAATTTTCCCCGACACGAGACCTAGGTAGATTGATTTCTCGTCCCCGTAAACCACTATATTCCAAATTTCATCGAAATCGTTAGAGCCGTTTCCGAGAACGTGATTGCACATATATACAAATATTGCTTGTTTAATAGTATAGGATATCAGACAACGGCGGTCAAAGGGTTAAGCGTAAAAGGTAACGGACAGAATGAGGGATTAGCCGCGGCGTTTCCGAGAACGTGATTGCACATATATACAAATATTGCTTGTTTAATAGTATAGGATATCAGACAACGGCGGTCAAAGGGTTAAGCGTAAAAGGTAACGGACAGAATGAGGGATTAGCCGCGGCTCGCGCGAGCCGAGCGTTGACGGCGTTTGGTGTGGTATATGTGGACGGTTGTTTTGTTCGGCCGCACGGCACCCGAGCGCAGCGTTGTCGTCCCCACATTACCAGCCCGGCGGATCCAGGATTTTGGTAGGGGGTGGGGACGGGGGGGGGGGGTGTCGGGGAGACCCCCCCCCCCCCCCCGGAACCCCCGCCCGCGCGATCCCCCCATTCACCCCCCAGCGAATCACCCAGACTCACCCCCCCCCCCCCCTACAACCCCCCCTCCAAATGCCGTCCGGCTGGCCAGCTGTTCCTTCTATCTAAATTGTATTCGGCCGAGCCAGCCTGGCGAGCCGCGCGCGCGTTTGCTCAGACACACGCTCAAATTCGACCGAGCCAGACCAGACGCAGGCATGGCATGTCCACACGCCCGCCCGAGCCAGTCCACACGCTCAGGCTAGCCGCGCAGGTGAGCATGTGGACTGGCTCGGGCGAGCGTTCGTCTGGTGTGGACACGGATATTGACTGACCGACAGACCGACCCAACTCCCGCCCAAATCTATTGCTGACTTGATTACTACCAGATTACTTCTATATATAAAAGTAATCTGGAAGTAATCAAGTCAACAATTCCAGTAATTTGGAACCGATATTGATTCCCAATTACTAGTAATTGTAATATTTGTATACATGATTCCTGATTCCTTAATATGTAATGGTAATTCACCGTTTCACTTGATTACATTACAAGTAATCTGACACCCAGTAGCGGATTACAAAGTAAAATCAAATAATCGAGTAATCAGGAATCGATTACGAAATGCCCATCTCTGTACGATACACGTGCGAATAGGTAATTCGCAACTCGTGTTGATTTAAAACACTCCCTTCGGTCGTGTTTTAATTTATCACCACTCGTTGCGAATTTCCTATTTTCTGCACTTGTATCGTAAATAACTTGTATAGTATTTCGACACTTCCTAAGGTGTCCTTAAAATTCAAGTGCGTATTTTAAAGTTTTCCGAATTCCTTTTCGGCCTATATCACTGTATTACGAGATCAAATTGTGCTAGTATATTATTTTCGAAGCTACTAAAGTGTCTCATTATTTGATAAATGGAAGACAAACTAAAACAAAAAAAAAGATTTACATGTGTTCAGACGTACCTATCAAATATCGAAACCAAGGTGCTCGCAAATATGCAAACACGCCTCTGTCAAAGAGTTAGGCCAAGCGCGCACCACGATTGTAATTTTTGCGACACGATTTTAGAATCGCGGATGTATACATTTTTTTTGCGATTTTTTTGTCGCATATGCGCGCACTGGCATATAAACACTATACGTTGCATTTTTGCGACAAAATTATCGCACGACAAAAAATCGTAGTGCGCGCTTGGCCTTAGATCGTGGAAGGGGGACAACGAGGGGAAGTGCGCTTCCGCGCATTAAAATCAATTTGAATTCAAACTTTTAACAGTTGTTTAATTGATTATTAAGAACTGATAATTAAGATTAATTACTCGACCTCGTCAATAGTAAGTGCGGTTTCTATATATTATATACGAAGGCATGTCCTATGAACTGTCGAACTAAGTCGGGTCAGAATCGGGAAACCCAAATTTGGTATCTGCGAATTTCCTTTAACCCTTTGACAGCTTTGCGCATTTCCGTTAATTTTATGTAATAAAAAGCATTACAAGTAACTGGACCATTTTTTTTAATAGTTCATTATACGTACATTAATTTTGACATGATAATATTTATATAGTATATAGATAGAGATAGATACAGCGAAGTGTTTTGATTGGTCAAATTAAATGTTTTAAAAATCATAAATATTTATACATATTTTCCCTAGGGGCTACATATGTACTACTTTAGCCCCGCTTGTTAAGCCTAATATGACACACTTTTCGAGCATGAGAAGTGAAAAATATTTCAGAAGTTTCATTTTATTCGTTGTTTTGTTTTGCACCCTCGCTGTCAAAAGGTTAAAAATAACTCATGAATACCGTATGGTAATTAACGTAATTTTGATTAAACATGGCTAAGAACACAGTTAAAATTATCTATGCCACAAAAAAACCGCATTCAAATCGGTCCATCCGTTTGGGAGCTACGATACCACAGACAGATACACAGTCATACAGACACACAGATACATTAAACTTATAACACCCCTCTCTTTGCGTCGGGGGTTAAAAAGGAAATATAGAAGGGAAGGGGGTTGAGTTGAAGCGTGTTGTGGACGATTCGCTAGCAACTTATCGATTTATTTTATTGTAGCCATGCAACATTAGCTAAGGCCCTTATCTAAAACTCAAAAGCTTTAAACAAACCTATTTTAGGTAAAATGCCGTTAAGATTGATTTGTCATTCTATGTCACTTTGACATAAAATTGTTTCATACAATGTTTAGGGTTAAACAATTACGTGCGTTGTGTTATACTTCCTCTGCCTTTTCAGCCAGCTTAAAATCTCGAAATACCTACGGCAGTGTGCAATATTCGGTGTGACAATAACCTTTGACAACTTAGACCAGGGGTTCCCAATTTTTTTTTAAATAAAAATAAATAAATAAAAATCATTTATTTCAGACATTTGTAGTCCATAAGTGTTAGTATTACAAATTAACTTAAATACCTATGTTAGTGCCTAAACTTAAGTGTTGGGTGGTCCAGTGCCTGATTAGGGCACTGTCCCATCTCCCCGCCACAACGGCCAGGAGACTGTGGCGGCTGGCGCGCACCCTGCGCAGCGTCGCGGCATAGCGTTTGCGTAGCGTCTCGCATGGAAACCGTCCACGTGCGCGTCCGCAAACATGCCGGACGCACTGCAGTGTCGCGGCAGCCGCAACAGTACCCTGAACGCGTCGTTGTACTTTACACGCATGGCGTTCATGGCACGCTGCGTGTACCGCGTCCACAGGCTGCAGGTGTTTTAGGCACGCCCCCCTGCTGCCAAAAATTAAATTCCCACGCCCCCTTCGCTTCGATGCAAGGAAACGAAAAGAATGGGCTAGCTACCCAAATCATCATCATCAGGGACCCGCGCCCCCCACTTTGAAAACCCCTGACTTAGACCAACATAATTGTAGGAAGGTTCCCATAGACAAGTGTCAATTCGCGCCAAAATGTGAGTAGGATAGCCAGAACTTGGAAAATCCAGTTAACTAATAGGTAAATAACGCTCAACGCCTATACTAAATATAAAGAGGCTCCAAAGAGCCTCTTGCTAACGAAACTGAATCAGGCACTTGTCTATTGTAGAGAAATTGGGAACCATGCCAAAGCATAAGGTGTTTGACACAGATCTTGTTCTAGCCTTGAGGATGTGTTAGTCAGTAACCTGCATTTGACGCTAACCTGTCAAACACAGCGACAGCTCGTGTACCTTTATCCTTTCAAATTCAGAGGAGCTAGCGGATTTAAGACATTGAAAACCGAAGGGGAAATATGTTGGGGCACCTGATACGACATGACAATTACATAAAAACTATAATTGAAGGAAAAATTGAAGGAAGGAGAGGCAGAGGAAGGCCAAGACGTGCGTTTATGGACCAAGCTAAAGAGAAGGTTAATGTAATGTCGTATCAGGAGCTCAAAACAGTGGCAGAAAGAAGAACAGAATGGCGATTACTCCACCGACAAGAGCCTGGCTCTTAAATTTATGATGATGATGACTTCCTTAAATTGTCAACGCAATAAACTTCGTGTATGGTTGAGAATATTTAATGTGACCGACTTCTTATAGAACTGTCTTATAGAACTTGGAATTGGAATCTTCTACGTTGGTCGGTAGAGTTGTTTTTTGAATGGAATACTTTGATGCAATTCTGCCAACTCAAATAATCTCAACCTTTAATCTCTTCATAAGTAGCTGAGCACCTACTTAAGTACCTTGTCGTTTTCACTCGTTTGATAATTTCATATAGCAGTTTAACATGACGTTTAATGCGACACGGTACAAAGGTGTTAAACCCCTTTTGAGGCCGACCGACCGCACCAAGATAGCACACCGGATAGGGTGTATGCTGCCCTCCTAAGCCAAATAGGGGTATCTCAAAATGAAAAATCATTGGAACATATCATTTAAAATCTACGTCAAATGACATAACTTACAATGACAAATAATTTTGAGATACCGCTACATATTTGGCTTATGAGGGCAGTGTGGTGGTACTACCGACACCCGTTTTTTGGGACGTACGCAATCTGTTGTCAAAATTTTCCATGATCATTTTGGAGACAAGTTTCTGTGTTTTGTTGAAGCAGTGTTGAATGTCCTTTTATTTACGTACTAGGTTATAACTTATAAGAGGGGCGCTTCATCATAGATCGAACGATCTATAAAGGACAGCCGTCCTGCGCGCAGGCGCGGCGGCGCGGGAGTTTATTTCTGCGCTGTGTGTCTAGGCCGCGAATGTAGGTCGATGCCGCGCGAACTTGATTTGTCTCTGGGTTTATTCGTGTGTTAGTGACCGAATGAATTAAAATTAGATTTCTTATCAAATCTTATAGAAGACCGAAGCGATAATAACATCCTACTTCCTGGTGGTGAGTAAGCGCGCCAGACCTTCTGAGCTCTAAGTACTGGCAGAGAGCCGAAGATATACAATCTACGGCGCTACCACGAAAATCGAAGTCCAAGTTTGCAATATCTCCCTCTTTGTAGATTGATTATGCAAGTGCGACAGAGATACAGATACCAACGAACAAAGTTGGCGTTTCGCAGTAGGCGCTCTGGATGGGTTTCTCACGGGGTAGCCGGTATACCGACCATTGTACAGAAGGCAAATGGGAAACCATCGTACTAATATCCCCAAGGGAGTATGATGTCGGCTAGTTAACTGGCGATTACTCTACCGACAAGAGCCAAGTTCTTGAATGATGATGATGATGACTGTAGTGATGCCCTGTATACATGTACCCAGTGCTAGCGTCTTCGAGTTCCACCTATTTAAAGGCCGGATGACGCAGTTTGTGGGTAGTCAAAACTAATATTCGAATCTCTGCCTAGCCAGGACGAAAATTGCCAAAAAACTCTCTAAATTTGAAAAATAAAAATTCATAAACACTAGTGCTAGTACTGTATGGATAGACAAAAACAGTATTAAAAACAACCTCGAAAATATTCACATTCATTACTATAACAATTTACCCAAATCGAGTGCCGTTAGTTTGTAGAATCGTGCGCAAGGCACCAAAAAGCAATGTTTCTTTTTTAAAACGTCACTGCTTTATCTGTCGTGCAAAACCAAGAAAATGCATATACATAAGAATATCATATTGAGTAGATAAAGCCTTTTTCAACAGGAAAGCTTAACCTCCCGTGCCCCTGCCATAGGAAGGAACCCAATCTTGAAACAACGGACTACATTGAGACGAGAACTCGAATGTACAAAGCGAGCATTTCCAAGTCTTTCAAATGCTAATATGCACTTCATTGTTTAAGATGGTCATTTGTGTTGTTACTTAAAATTTGGACCGAGTTTCTAGTTCTGCTAACCGTTTAGTTTCTGTTGTCTTGGAAATGTTGGAGTAGTCTGCGGGACTTTGTGTATTAACATATTCGCTGTAAGTCGGACCAATTTTGCATTAACTATCATTTGAAGGTGCCTTTTTTTCTTGTCTCAAAGAACACCAAGTCCAGGTCGCATTAGCTTATAAAATCTAATGTATCTGCCATATGACTGGGAAATTTCGTCAAAATGAGTACGATTCGCCAGAAGCTGCATTCAAAAAAATAGAATATCTTCACAAAATAATCAGTGCGACAATAGGCTGGTCGGCTATCATCAGCCGAAAGACGTCCACTGCTGGACATAAGCCTCCCCCAAAGAGTGACACAATGACTGGTCCTGCGCCACCATGGTCGGCTATACAGCGCCGTCTTTCAGCCCGCACCTACATCCTAATTTGTTTAGTTTCTTCAAATGCACCAGGTTCATCCTCTTCTTTGGCCTTTCAACATGAATCAGTAATTCCTAAGTAACCGATACCTGCAGAATTTCGGTGGTGCCTATATACACATCGAGAGCAGACATCGCAATGTCATCCTAGCCTACGACAAACTCTGCAGACCACCTCCACATCGGCTGGAGTCACGAAATCCACCATATTCGTCAGCCAAAATCCCACTCGATTTCAACCTGTTAGAAAGATGGAAATCGGAATGGAGCCAAGCAACCGTTGGAACGACCGTGCAGGACTTCGACCCTACGTCCACGTTACCGGGTTTCGACTTACCACGTAACCATTGGTGTCGTCTAAAACAGACCCCGAACTGGACACGGTCGTTGTAATTATTTCCGGCACAAGTGGGGTTGGAGAGATAGTGCTACGTGTGAATGTGGCGAAGAAATCCAGACCATGGAGCACATTGTCCAACGCTGCACTCTGACCTGACGTCTCATAATAGACCCTCCGGAGATCTGTTCGACTTTCCCCCTAAAGCAGCTAAGTGGTGTAGATCTCTTAATGTCTGTTTATAGTACCTATCCTATTATATGTAAGCACATACGGTTAAATATACAAATGTCAACCCAGCTGACTTTGCAATTCCATTGGTAGTATCGTTCAGATTTAATGCAACGTGGGTGCCTTGTGCCGTCTTGAGTAGACTGGAAATTTAACCCAGTATTAGGATTAAATGACGCTCAAAAAATTGATGCATAGACCAGATGACTGTAACTAATTAGCACAAGATCACCAAGCCCCGAAAATAATGCCTATGACATCATGCTCAAACGTAATGGTACATATGTACTTCACTAGCGTCTGGCGCAAGTCATAAGAGAATATACTTAAACCCAAGTCAGGCTCGATTTGTGATATTTCGGGTCATGGTCCTAAGATACTCGGGACAAGCTATGGTAATAATAATACCACGTCCGAGCGAGATGGTATCATACAAATCTGTGTGACAGAAGGAAAATATTATTCGTTGTCCTTGTCATAGTTCCTGATTTAGTATGAAGTTATGGCCAATAAATCATTACCCACCCAAATTAAGTAGGTTGTTAGACACATTATTCATATATATTTGACACCTAGCTGCCAAGCATGCGACCCTTCATCATCCCCTTCTTGTCGACATTGCTAGCTGATGTCGAGATATTCATAGAAAACGTCGCGTCGTCGACGCAAATATACAAAGTTTCACCAAGTTTATTAATCCAACCTCACATTCGACGAAATGCACTCGACTAAGGTGACTAATCCTTGCGTTTACTGAGACAGTTTTTTGTTGTTGATGTTTCTGCTACACAGTGACTGAGACAGTGTAGCTGTTAAAGTAGCTAGAAACATCCACAGGAAACTAGTAACTGGGATTTTGACAAATAGCAAAAAGCTCATTATTTTCTTCTGATTATCTGACTAAACATTTCGTCTTTATTGGCCTTGTATATTTATGGGGTATTCAATGTCGTGCGGGGATACAGGAGGAAAAGCAGCACGTTGGCAGCGTTTCGTAATCCCGCGATATTCCGCGACTTGGACCAAACGTAAAGCGACGCAACTAACCGGCGTACGCGCAGCGCATACAGCACGGACATTAGGGTTGTCGCTAGTATTTTGTTTTATTACCTACTTAAATGTCAATTCAACCAGACCTACTTACGCCTGGTGGCAAGAAGGTACATATATCAATTGCTTAGGGGATAGACATCCAAAATGTGATTGATTTTCCATGCAATAATAAATGCCAGTATCTTGTATTACAAGTATGTATTGTTCATGTAATACATAATATTATTTTTTAAAGAGCTTGGCGTCCAGATCTTTAACGACCTAATCGAACGAGCGAACGAAGCGCTCTCTTTCAGCTTGGGCCAATAATTCGTATGTCCGTTTTTCCAGCTGTTCTCTACAGCTCGCATTTCTCAGCCGATTCTTGTGAAATTTTGTGAGCAGGTTCAATTATTATATAGATATTATTGTCGATTCTGATTTCGAAAAATATTCTCATGTGCGAGTTCTACAGCATACCGAGGCACTAGTAATATAGGTCACCTGACAACCCTAGGAGGCAGAATACCCGTTCGTAGTTTGTTTTCGAATTACCTCATGTATGTCTTAGACAAGTTCTACACTGTTCGACGTGTCCACGTATTCTTTTGTAACATTTACGCAATCAGTTAAAATTCTGTACGCAAAGTGCACCGGCATTCCTAGACTCATAGAAAACGTCGGTTATGCAATGTTCAATGTTATAGGTAAACCGACAGAATTAGAATAGATTTTTTTTAAGTTCGTTTTATGTAAAAAAAATACAGAACTAGCATTGCCCACGAATTGCAAAGAACACATCTAGAAAGTCTTCTTTATTATATACAAGGTAAACTTTATTTTAAATCTTAGTGGTTCCGTAGATTGCCTCAACATAAATAAAATAAACAAATTGCAATGCAATAAATGAACATAGTTCCGAAGACATCTGTACAAAAGCATATTATTTCCGAATTGCATCATTCGAAAACTATGTTCCGTTCCGCAGAAGAAATGTATGATTTTTTTAGGTATAATACTAACCTAACCTAAACATAAATTATATTAATTTGCCTCCGAGCATAGAAAATTCTCTTTTAGGAGAAAATGGCTTTCGGAATTTTGTTATTTTAGAATTATGATTAATTAAGGTGAATAACATTTTCGGAATGTTTGTATATTCCCAAAATAAAAGAATGGAAATCTCTCTTGGTCGCCGAGTGTAATTAACTATAATAAGTTCAATTCGTACTCTACCTTCGGGTTTCCGTCTATATGTACAGTCGGCTGTATACCCAAGTACCTTGTCGTTTTCACTCGTTTGATAACTTTATATATGGCAGTTTAACGTGACGTTTAATATTTAATGCGACACGGTACAAAGGTGTTAAGCCCCTTGAAAGGTACTTTAATTTCACCCTTGATAGTTTTAATGAAAGTGCCTAAAATAAGAACCTACAATTTGGCTTATCTTTACTAGATACTTACAAAGCCGGCCAACACCTTGCTAGTTAGCTGCGAATTTAAATTCTAAATAGCATTTAAAGTATTTAAACACTTTCCTTACAAAAGGCGATTGAAACAAAGAAGAACATTGAAACAAGCAACTACAAAGCTCATTGTTAATCATTTATTAGGCATATATCAGTAGATATTTTCGAGCCAGAATGTCAGAAGTCCGATTAGTTTTACATCCGATTATACTCCTTAAATCTACAAGTTAGTAGATCCTTGAATCGCGTAACATTAATATGGACTTTTTACACTCTAATTCTAGGATACATCTGTAACTACCTCACCATCACCTGTGTCATAGTTGTAATGACAACAAAAAAATGTCTCCAGCGTTCCCAAAAATCAAGGACCTTAGTTTTGGTGTTGGGGTACACTTAACAAAAGAATTCCGCCGAAAAATCCAGGAAAAATTGTGTATATTTTATGAATCAGGATTAGGAAAGACAAAACACTTAAGACTACTATAAGTTAACCGTTTAACTGAGACAGAGCCTGTAAGGGGAAACGGGAGGACGGGACGCGGGATTTATGGGGAGAGTATTAAGCTTACCTTTCAGATTTATAGGGAGACTACTAAGGCCACCCTTCAGATTTACAGAGAGACTACAAAGGGTATCCTTTTGCGCTGATAAGACAGTTTCTTATGTCAATCAATAAGGAATTATATTTATACTAGTGAGCAAAGGATGGGAGATGTAGTTGTGAGCTTGATTGGACCTTCATAATGGTACAATTTAACCGCTCCATCACACCATTTGCCTGCGGCGGAAACGGTCACTTTCTTTAGCTTTAACCGCGCTCACCGTTCAGCTACCCCGCACATCTTCGATGGAAAAGCAACCTAAATCAAATATGTATTCATAGTAATATAAAACTACAAATATATCTAAAAGTACTCACATGTTAGTAGTTAGATCACTCGGCGAAGCAGGAAACGTGTTAGCTATAAAACGGGAGTTCCCAGTGGACTTGCATCGTTTGTTTGGGATAAAGACAAGTGGTTACTCCAAAATGAACTTTGTTAGACAGACCTTTAAGTTAAATTCTGGAGTCACGGAGAGCACGTGTTTAGAATAGATCCTGTTTTATTGTGAGAACAGACTTATTCTTACCGGGGCAAGGAATAAGATAAAACGAACGTATTGTAGTGTCGCGGCAGCAGTGTAAATATAGAAAAAAATCGTGCAGTTAATCTATAGAAATATATATTTGTATTGACGGACAGGCAATTCAGACACCGAGGTGAATCCATAAGTGCTTTGTTTTGCCAGGCTTCGTACGGAACACTGAAAACCAGCCAACTTGTATGTGACCACGCTAAATTAAGGGTTTTCTAAGAATACCGAATATGAAACTTTATAATTGGTCAACACTGCGTACGCATACGTGTCGTATTTCCAAGTTTGCTCGATGTTAAAAGAACACTAAAAAGTGTACCCACTACATCTGTACAGATTTGAAGGGACGGGCAACGAGAGGGAAGGGACCTTAGTTACGTCATGTTTAGTCTTCATTTATTTGATTGGTGGAGGACAGTTGCCAACCATTGTTGCCAGCTTTTGACATGATGCATCCGTTAAATTCCCTCTGGAAACCCCCAACCTACCTCGCGAAGCCACACCACCAGCAACACCGCCACTGACCTTGATATCTCCGTCAAAGTAGACGTTTAAGGGGGATCGTACCCGTGCATGGGGGGGCATCGGCACGGGCCCTCTGGAAGGGGGCGTGGGGGCCCCGGCGGGGATCGCCCGGCCCCGCTCTAGGAGCGCCGGGTGGGGGCCGGCGCCGCGGATCGGAGAGCGCTCCTGTTTGACGCCTGTGGACATATGGGGGGTTAAGGATCGGTCTACCCAGAGACGAGTGATACGGACTTAAGCCAGATTCATATTAACCTGACACCATGCGTCAAGCAAATCCAAAAACCAACCATTGCAACCATTTCATGTGTCAGCCCGCATACACTTGATTGTTGTGTTGGAGTGCGTTGAAAGAACGGAGAAGTTATGTTATAGTTATTAAACTGATTTATTACTTTTAAGGTACAAAATAGTTACGATTAATTGGCCGTTCATTCAGTTGATGCTTATAGTATGCGAGTTATGTTGGCACTGATATAATTTACTTCAAATGTCATATTGTAGCGCGGGCTAAAGTAGGTCCCGAAAGGGCTCGTGGGAAGCTATAGTCCGTAGTAATCGAACCGTACTAACTGTATGAAACTGATATCGTTTTCGCGTCATGATACAGGACATCAGAAGAGTATGAGTCAGGCTTGAGTTTCACTTTCACTATATGACGTCGTATAAGCGAGCTCTGTTTACAGCTTACTAAGGAACTTCCTTCATCTTACAGAAGACTTAGAGCATGCATAACTGGAGTAGCCTTTCAGTAACTTACCCCTCTGTAGAAAACCTTGCACAATGTGCAAAAAATCATACAAAGACAATTTCACAATCGATTAACGGTCATTCACAAAATAGCCTCGCAAGAGAACACTGATAATAAAAATGCCCGCATGTTGCTGTAAGCACTTGATATTATAAACGTTCAACCACTTCAAGCTTTCAATATACAATTGAGTTTCAATCTCTCCCGCCTCCGCAAAATTCGGCAGACATTTTTGTACGCAAATACGACATAAGGCTACTCCAAGTATGCTCTAAGACAGAAGACCATAGACTCCACTAGTACTTGCTCTGCAGGTATGTAGTGACGTGTTCCTGGACTGCCTAGTGATAAGGTCACCAGAGCTCTTGAGGAGCTGCTGTAGCATGTGTGCGAGACTAGTCAAATCAATCAAGCTTAAATCATTAAAGGGCCGTACACGTGTTCCTCTATAGCTGCCGACTTCCAAAGGTTCCCATAGTTCCCATTCACCATCAGACAAGCCATAAGCTTAAGCCGGATTCATACACAACTGGTGTGATGCTCTCTGATGCACTCTGACGCCTGAGACAAAAGGAGCGTCACGTCAGAGCACATCAGATGAGTGAGTGTGAACACTGTGTACCTAACCGTTATACATGTAAAAATATCGGTATATATAGTTTAGTATTATTAATAAATAAGTTCCAACATTTTGTAACCTCTGTTAGGAAATCTCAGTAATGCAAAAATAGTGATCTCAGAAATGTCTACTTACTCTGATGCTCTCGGTGGGAACCTGTAGTTGGCTTTTTGTATTCTATCTATAATATCAATGTGTATCTGTAGCTGTTGGTTCTCCAAATATAAATTAATAAATATATCGTTTTGTCGCTTTATGACATGTCACGTCAGACAAATATGAATCCGGCTTCATTTGCATCTATGGTGCTATTAGAAAGTTATCTACTGACTGGCATCAGTCTAAAAATTTGCCAGTCTCTGGGAATTTTTTTATCTTAGGATATATTATTCTAATCATGTTTATAATAGTCAGGTGCAGATTCTACACATAAGTTAAACAGATGTTAATACAAAACAACTCCTCTTGCCGGAGTAAGTCATATTAGAAGAAACATTCACATAAAGGTATTAATAATAGATCAGGTAGCATGATCGCGTTTATGTAGGACATAAAGCGTTCGTCCCTTACTAGCAAGTATGTAAGTGCGAGAGACGAATGATGCTAGCTGCAGCTAGGCAGATGCCTGTAAGTTTTGAGCGGAACATTCGATTGGAAACCACACTTAAGCAATTTTAACACACATTATTTTTGTAAACTAAAAAATGTTAGTATACCTCATCATCATCATCATCATATCAGCCGAAAGACGTCCACTGCTGGACATAGGCCTCCCCCAGAGAGTTCCAAATTGACCGGTCCTGCGCCACCCGCATCCAGCGGACTCCCGCGAACTTTACCAGGTCATCAGTCCACCTTGTGGGGGGCCTACCCACGCCGCGCCTTCCGGTACGTGGTCGCCACTCGAGAACCTTTCCGCCCCAACGGCCAGCGGTTCTACGTGCAATGTGCCCCGCCCACTGCCACTTAAGTTTAGCAATTCGGAGTTAGTATACCTACTTCATTAAAACATTGAATCAGTGTCAGTAAAAAAAAATGCACTCATGACTCCAACGAAGAAAAAGCAGAAGCACTTCGATTTCCAACATCAGCCCTGCCTGTTCCAAGTGTTTCGACACCAAAACATGTTTTTCCATCTGGCTTAACTCAAATATGTAAATAAATTCTCGTACCTACCTATACAGTCACGGACTTTAATCGTTGAGCCATTTAGAGCTCACCTTTTACATATATTCGTAGCATAACTATTAAAAACCAAAAATAGTTGACACCTAAATGGCTTAAAGTCCGTGGCTGTAAGTACCTACAATTAGAATGACTTGGAGATCCAAGGTGGACTGATGACCTGGCCTGACCTGGAGTCCGCTGGATGCGGGTGGCGCAGGACCGATCACTTTGGCACTCTTTGGAGGAGGCCAATGTACAGCAGTGGAGGTCTTTCGGCTGATATGATGATGAATTTTACTTACGAATTGATGTTTTATTATATCAAGAATTTTATATCATTGTGTGGCTTAATCGGTACAGCACCCCGAAATGCAAAAGTAAACGCAGGTTCGGGTCCTGCTGGGTATAATTGTTTTTCATTATTATTGAACACTGTTTCAATGTTTGTTCGAATGTTTGTTCTCGAGTCTTGGATGCTTAATATCTATTTAAGTATGTATTTATCTATATAAGTATGTTTATCCGTTGTCTATAGTACCCAAAGTACAGGCTTTGCCTAGTTTGGGACTAGATCAATTGGTGTGAATTGTCCCACTATATTTATTTATTTATATTTATAATAAAAACATGTGAAGTTAATAAAATCTACAATTCGTTAGTATGCCAACGAAAATTATCAATATAATTAGACTAAACACGTCACAACTTACATCCTAAAACATGTTCCGGCGGACTCGTTAAATAAACTAATCAAGTTGCCCTTTTCAGTCTGCGGCTTGTAGAGGGAGATGAATGGTGAGAAAAATGAGTCTGATGGGATGATCCAAGTTATAAGATAAAGCGGAACTCGTACCGAAATTAACTAAAAAACTAAAAAAGTAAACCCCCGTGACCACAAACAATAGCTGAGAACCATCCCGACAGAAGAGACTTTCGATTATTAGAAAACTGGACCAGTTACATTACAGGTAAATTACTTTCGAGGAGTTTTTGCATTAGTAGCTGTGTATGTCAACGTGTACAGTCAGCATCATAAACATGTATACACTTTTCAACCTTATGTCTAGGTAATAAGGTCATAGAATGTATACATGTTTATGATGCTGACTGTACGTGGTGTCCCTGTAAATATATAAATACCTACTACTACAGATGCAAAAACGTCTCGAAAGTAATTTACCTGTACTATCGGTTAGTCGTTCTGCCGGCAACGCACATGTGCGTTTGTCTTCATACAAATTTGTTCCTACGGGGCGTGGCTGGCAGCGAATGCGTTAAGGAGCTGCAGTGCCACAGGCAGACACAAAGATACGACCCTTAGTCCAGGCAATGAACTGACAACTTGTATGGAAAAAATGACATATTTGGAAATAATTTATAATAGCTAATTTTTTTAATGTAACGGATATATTATCAATTAAATTGTTACCTAGAGGCAAAATCCACCAAAAAATCAGACATCAAAAAAATCAATATTCAATTAGCTCCTAAAAAGTCCGGATAAATATTAATATTTATTTTTATCTTTATTTAGGTTCATTTACATTTGCTTTACAATATTCAATATAAATAAAATAAAAAAGACAATGAATGTTTAATTTATATCTACCTATATACTTAATTACTTCCGGGTGGAAAGTTTGGTGGATTCTTGAATAAAGCATCTCAGAATAATGTTTTAAAATGAAATAAACAAAAAAAACGCTATTATAAATTAATGTTTTTCGAAACCGTATTTTGCCTCGGCTACCTCGTTTGCGTCGGGAGCTGAAAGCCGCTATGTAATCTCGGTTATGTGTTCTATGGGATTGTAGGTGACAATTTTGCCACTTACGTCAACTCAAACGTAGACTCAAAGTTTATTATTACTCCAAAAGAAAGAAGGCAAAAAGATATGACCAATGACGCAAATCCCATTCAAATATCTCAAAAAATTACGAAGCTACAGCCGTTTTAATTTTGCTTGTTACAGAGAAAACGCCTGGGGGTTCGTGACGATATGGAGGTGCGTTTTGCGGATAAGGGACAGAAAATACCCCCTCTTCAAACTTTGGACACTTATTACTTTGTGATTATTAACCTCTTGCCTTGCTTTTTTCTCCATTTGACAATATTTTTTGAGAAAATTCATCATTATTGGTTATTTTATTTGGTCAAAATGTAGGTACAGTCGCCATCAGATATATCGGAGCGGCGAAAGCGCTCACAAATATCTGAACACGTCTCTATTGTCGAGGCATTAGAGACGTGTTCAGATATTTGTGAGCGCTTTCGCCGTTTTGATATATCTGATGGCGACTGTACAGTAAGGCAAATGTGTTCAGGTACCTTTTTAGCTCTTGTTGCTATGACAATAAGACATAAAACCGGCCAAGTGCGAGTCGGACTCGCGCACAAAGGGTTCCGTACCGTTATCTATAAAAACGGCAAAAAAATCATCTCTGTTGTATGGGAGCCCCAGTCCGACTCGCACTTGGCCGGTTTTTTAGTATTTGTTGTTATAGCGGCAACAGAAATACATAATCTGTGAAAATTTCAACTCTCTAGCTATCACGGTTCTTGAGATACAGCCTGGTGACAGACAGACGGACGGACGGACGGACAGCGAAATCTTAGTCATAGGGTCCCGTTTTCACCCTTTGGGTACGGAACCCTAAAAAGGCACGTGAATACATTTCCCTTACTGTACATGAATTGACAGCCATCCCCATCCCAAACTAATTGCCCCCAGTTGGCGGCAGTTAAAAATAGCTATAGTCAAACACCAAAAGTTGTTAACTTGTGGCAAAGCCCACAATTTGACCCACATCGCCAATTGACGCATTACCCAATTTGTGTTTAAAAACCATATGGGCTTCCAAGGACCGCAGATGCTAAACAATATGCCTCATATGTGCAAACATGGCGGTGGGAGGACAAACATTAGTTTTGCTAGTAGACGATTTCCAAGTATCCGTAGTTTTTTATGTCAGAAAAATCGAGATTGTAGCCCAGTGCTGCTAACATAACTTGACTCTACTCTCTACTCTACTCGCGCGCGTGATAGACTATCTAGTGACGGACAGTCTATCTCGCGCGCGAGTAGAGTCGAGAGTCAAGTTATGCTAGCTGCACAGATGAGTATTTCCCTCTTAGAACTAGCAAGTCTAAATCTAAATCATGTTTTTTTCAAACCGAGTAGGTACTAGGTACACAGTGTGACTTCCGTAAGAACATATATTTTAAGGGCTGAAAGTGTAAGCCCTAATAATAAACGTAAATTGGTATCTCCAGTTTAAAAAAACCCGGACAAGTGCGAGTTCAACTCGCGTGGTGAGGGTTCCTTAAATTGTCATCATCATCATCATATCAGCCCAAAGACGTCCACTGCTGAACATAGGCCTCCCCCAAAGAGTGCCACAATGACCGGTCCTGCGCCACCCGCATCCAGCGGACTCCAGCGACCTTTACCAGGTCATCAGTCCACCTTGTGGGGGGCCTACCCACGCTGCGCCTTCCGGTACGTGGTCGCCACTCAAAAACCTTTCCGCCCCAACGGCCATCGGTTCTACGTGCAATGCGTTCCTTAAATTGTATATAGATTTTATTGTAAATTCAGTTATTCGTTAATCGAGAGAGGCGAAATTAAAACGATTTAAACGGATTTTGTCGCGTATATTATGTATTAAATATATCCCAACGTTACCAGCCTTTTTCAGCATTAGTGGTAAGACCTCGTTTTATTTGATTTGACTTCGGTACATTTCGTTGTAGTAATATGACAACCTTTTAACACGAGGAAACTTCCCAATTCAGCCACCCAAAAAAAACGTAACAAATTAACATCATCATGACCTAGTAACAAGAACGATGAGTGTGTCACGACGTCGACAATGTCATGTCACGTGACCTTAAACATGTGACAATGAGCAAGCGAACGAGTATAACTTAAAGTGTCTTGTTCCTGTGAGTCTGAGCCGGTATCTCTTCTCTACGTTTACACATTCCAATTCCAAGTTCAGATATTTCCGTACTTATAATTGAGCGATAGGGATGGAGATATCCGAATCCGAACTTCGAATTCTGATTTTGATGGCAGCAGCGCCTAGTAGCCGAGGCAAAATACGGCTTCGAAAAACATTAATTTATAATAGCGTTTTTTTTGTTTATTTCTTTCTAAAACATTATTCTAAGATGCTTTATTCAAGAATCCACCAAACTTTCCACCCGGAAGTAATTATATAGATTTAAATTAAACATTCATTGTCTTTTTTATTTTATTTGTATTGAATATTGTAAAGCAAATGTAAATGAACCTAAATAAAGATAAAAAAAAATATTAATATTTATCCGGACTTTTTAGGAGCTAATTAAATATTGATTTTTTTGATGTCTGATTTTTTGTTGGATTTTGCCTCTAGGTAACAATTTAATTGATAATATATCCGTTACATTAAAAAAATTAGCTATTATAAATTATTTCCAAATATGTAATTTTTTCCATACAAGTTGTCAGTTCATTGCCTGGACTAAACGACATTCGTTCGTGTATCGCTCAAATATGGGACAGGATATAAGTATTAGAGGACAATCTTACACAAATCGACCTAGTCCCATAGTAAGCTTAATAAGGCTTGTGTTACGGGAACTAGACGATGATATATACACATACTTAAATACATAGAAAACATCCAAGACTCAGAAACAAATGTTCATGCTCATCGCACAAATATTTCCCCTTACCGGGATTCGAACCCAGGACCTTCAGCTTCGTATGCAGCGTCATATACGAACGATCTACCTAATACATAATTTAGGTGACATTCCACTATTTCGACTAACGCGAGTCAACGAAAGTTTTCTCTGTGTGGAAGATTCTATAATCTGGCCATGGAAAGAGCGGCAAATTTAAAAACCAGCCAAGTGCGTGTCGGACCACGCAAAACGAAGGTTTCCGTGTCTATTAAAAAGGTCGTATCGTCACAGAAATCTTAGGGCACTTACGTCCTTTTCTTTAAGGAAGGCAGTTTTTCAGCAACATCTCGAAAACCTTTAAACCGATCTTGTTCAAAATAATTTTCGGTGAAAGAATTTAATAAGCCCTATGTCCATGAGTTTTTTCATATTTTTAAAATACACCGTTCAAAAATTAGAGAGGGGGACAGAATTTTAGTGACTTTCGGGGCGATTATCTCCGACTCTATTCACTTAATCAAAAAAATTGCTGAAAAACCTTATATTTATTTTGAAAGGCCTATCGATTGATGTGGCCCACACGTGGGCTTACAATGAATTTTTTTTTTTGACTTTCAGTTTTATGTATGGAGTGCACCCCTAAAATTTTTTTTATAGTAATTTTAAGTATAAAACTGTAGTGGCTAACAAAATACACTTATCATCAAAATTTTATTCAAATACACCTTATAGTTTTCGAGTAAAATGCCTGTGACATACGGACAGACGGACAGACGGACATGACGAAACTATAAAGGTTCCGTTTTGGCTACGGAACCCTAAAAACTGTGTATAACGCGATAAAAATATTAATAATGATACTTGAACGATTATTATTTTTCTTCAATTCACACAATGCAACTGATCGTTTGATCAAGCAGAAGGAAGTAAAGTTAGTATACGAATTATGAAATAAATATCTTAGTTAATAATTATGAATGAACTGTTACTTTATGAATGAATTATTATGATCAATGTTTTCTGCTTCAAAATTGAGTACTGAGATTCCACCCGAACAAACATAGTTACACACATTGCAAGTTAAATAAAAGTAGTGACTGCACACATTATACGTGTGTGTGTAAGCTCTTGACACCGGTGAATTTGCATTTTTCTAAATGATGGACGTAGCTAGTTTCCATCATTTAGAAAAGTGTAAATTTGCTGGTGTCAACCCTCCTCCACAATCCTCATTTTAATGGCAACATAAAGGGTAATTTTTCTGGACTCTAATTATGGTTTCAAGCATAGGATCTCCTCTGCCAGGACTCCTGGCTGTAACATATAAGAATCCATTCTTCACGAGAAGAGAACCCCTAAAAATACCTAAAAAATACTTAATAAAAAATTCACACTAGCAGGCCACAAAGTATGTTACATATAGTTAGTTTTCACATCGCATTCCCAAACAATTCAAACATTACTAACTGTCATCTTGCATTGCCCAAGAGTTGAGCGCTGTATGGGCTCCAAGACTCCAAATGGGGACTCCAAAGTGCTCCTTCAAGCACGAGCTGTTACTCTGCTTCATAGTATTCAGCAACACTTTCGTTGATTTCCCAACGTTGTCGCTGCGCTTCAAGAATGCAGCTATATCCAGCCCGCAAGTCTCATTCACAGTCTTCCGGCATTCCGCTGCCGCATAAATGGATAACTTGCCATCAGCGCCAGCAGCAGTGCTGCATACTTCGTTAACTAACTCCAGGACCGCCATTTCTGATTCGAAGATGACTTCGCAGCAGCCTGTCGGAGCAACTTGTGTGTGGAATATTGGCACGGCTTGTACATCAAATGATTTCTGCTATATGTGGAAACCAGTTTGTCCTTAATAATAATAATGTAACAAAATTATTAAAACTCTGTACCTAAATAAGGAATATAATTTTGCTGATATAATGGATAATTGAGGTCAAAGATTAGTTTTTTCCCATTGTTACAAAGCAATAATGTAAAAAATATATGATAACCTCAATTATACATACACTGTTTATCCTCATGCTGCCCCCATACATTTTTTTTAAATACCAGTCAAAATTTAATCATGTATTTTTAAAAAATTTGTCTAATTTCTATTTTTCTAAAATTTAATGAAAAAACAAGACACTAATGGCTTTGATTGTGTAATAAAAGGTCTAAATACTTTGCAATTTAATGTACATTCTGCTGGACATGGGGCAGCATGTGGTTAAGCATGATAAAAAAATTGGAATTAAATAAAGTAAATGTCCCAATGTTCGACACTAATATTCGAGGTGTCAGCCCTGCTGTGTGTTGTTCAACTCTATTGACATAAGATTGAAAGTGTTGTGTATTCACAGTGTTGAGCACTGGGATGTTTACCTTATTATTAATGATGATTATATTGACAACAGATATAAACAGTCCTCCTTATATAAACTACCTGATATCACTTTTAGGCATTAAGTATCTTAACTGAAACAACTATATAGTTACTTCATTCCATATACCTAACATTAGATTTTTAACACACAAATTTGTTTACATTTCAGTCAACGAATTTGAGTTCCGGGACTTCCAGGCCACTTCAAAGTTACAATAATATGAGATCTCTAAGGGCTTTCATATAGATTTTCACTGTGACAAGGTACAAAGTGGCCCAGAAATCAAATTGGTTGACCATTATCAAAGGGAAATATTGTACTAGTTTTGCTATCTTGATCATTAAATGCTTTTCAATAAAAAAATGTATTTGTGTTAAAAAAAATCCTCAAAATCGCATGACGATTAACACACTATTTTTCTAATCTTATATTCAATTGGGTATAAAACAAGCAAAAACTTTTATATGGTTTTCTTGTAATAATTTGCCCTCTGAATTTTGGTTTTTGAAACAATAAGACACAATATAAAACAAGCACATTTATCTAGGAAATGTAAAGGCAAGTTAGGTGTAGTCAATGGAGTCTGATTCAAGTTAGGAATACAAATGTTTATCAATTACAACCTGAATAGCTAATTTGCATAACTGTATGCATAATGTATGCTAATCATCATACCTTCATTAAATTCTGTTATTTAACAGTTACAACAATTAAATCAGATACCTAGAAAAACTACAAAATACACTCCTAATTCAAAATTAATCAACTTGAATTGTCTAGTTATTACTCCAAGTTTGGTCTTAATCTAGCTAGGCAGTTCATCCCTGACACATTTAAAAGCAGAAGAACAAGAAATAAACTGCCAAGTTAACCAACTGGTTTGATTCTAACAACATTCCTATCGGATCTTATGTCAACATTAGGTAATGTTCGGTCAACAGCTGGCCGCGCAAATACGGCCGCTGAGAACCTCAAACACGGCGAAAGCGTTGCGAAAAACCATTAAAACTTTAATAAAAATGCCATTGAATATCATTTAAAACGTGCTAATGCCGATTTTGTGTACAGAACGTCATATAATTAGATTTGACGGTTTCGCTCATAACGCCTCGTCGCAGCGTCCAGCGATATTGACATTGAGCTTAGAGTTATAAATACCGCGGTTACCTGCGTCCCGGTCTAACTGGTTCGGCTTCAGCTGACCCTGGCCCTGCATCAGCGGCGACAGGATCCTGGGCCACAGCACCGCGAAACACCCCACAACAATCACTAGAACGAACATCGTCTTCCGCGGCCCCAAACCCTCCTCGTTCGCCATTCTCGTGTTTTCGTATCGTTTCGTCACGCACGTACACAGCCGGTCGCACTCTACGGGAACATCGTCGTGTGTGATATAAATAAAAATTTTACTGGTACTCGTACTCGTCCTACGGCCGCCCGAGAAAGCTCGATGACAGCTGTCAAAGCGCCCTCTCCGGACCGGCGCGAAACGATCGGGAGCGATCCGAATTTCTTCTCCGTTAGGGTGCAACCACGATGCAGTCTTCCAATCTTCGAGAGTAGAACGCCGGTGGATTGAGCTGGCTCGATGTGGCACAGCCGTATATCAACGTCAATCAGCTATGCCGACATCTTGCCTTCCCAGCCACCGGCTCGGCTTCTTCTGGCGAAATCGACGGAGCGGCACTACTATTCAAATATTGACAGAGTGAATTAGCGTTTGTCAGAGCGTTTGGCGCGGCGGCGCGCGGGCCAGGCGCCGGAACAATATGACTGAGCGCGGAGGCGGCACCGGCTAATAACCCGTCCCCACCGCGTCGAGGACTGCACACGCTCAGATGAATACTAATTAGACTCTCTTTGTACGTACTTGTCATTATTTAGAAGGGGACACTTCAAGAAAAAAATACCTTCGAACACAGGAGTACGGCAGGTTAAAATTCCCGGGGCATCTGAAACGCCTATCCTAAATAGTTTGCCTATTGTATGTGGGTGCGACCTACGCGATGACAGAGTGGGTCAGAATCAGAATGACCCTGCTTGCTTTGCTTCTTGCTAAGAAACATGAATATTCATTATGTGGCATCTTGTTCGATTAGACATTCAAATAGTTTCTGCGTATGTTTGATTATCCAGACGTAGGTACTTACAGATTGTGACCCATGTGAAAGCGCCCCATTATTTCTCATCGCTTAATACTTTGGGCGTGCCTTCGTGTTAATTGAACAACTTATTTTTAACAGTTGGTTGACAATAACCCGACTATATAAGTGACGACGCACTGAGCTACAAATGGTCTATTAACTCGTATTCCTCGTAAAGCTTGTTAATGACCTAATTAGTAATACAACTGAACTAGCGGCAGCATCGTTTGTTTAAATAGGATGAGATAAGCGGGCTCAGGTTGAGCCTTATCGCGGTTTATTTTATTACGGATTCCGATTACAAACACTACAAAAAACTCACTTCCTCTTAGCTTCCTCTCATATATTATTATTATGTAACTAGTTGCTGCCCGGGAATTCACCCGTAGGACGGCTATCAACCGGACGGCTATCAACGGACAAAAAGCGTCCTATGTCTTTCCTCGAAATGTCTAGCTAGGTAGGTATTGGAGAGGAATCGTGTTTTCACCGCTTGTCGTTGACGATTAACGAAAGCTACACCTACTCAGAGTGCCTACCGCGAAAGGCATTCGAAGTTTTCCCTCTCTGTCAGACTTGCGAGTTCGTACGTGAGTGCAACAGAGAGGGAAAACTTCGAATGCCGTTGGCGGTGGGCCCCCCTGTCTGCAAGAGCCTGAGGGCCTACCGCGAAACGATTTTCGTTTTCGTTCGTGTATCTCCCTCTTTGTCGCTCGAACTAGCAAGTGTGACAGAGACGGAGATACACGAACGAAAACGAACTTCGTTTCGCGGTAGGCCCTCTGATTTGCAGTATGAATGAAACATTGGAAGGACACCTAATAATATTCAACAAGTTCTGAAATATGCCTACATGAAGTATCACGGCATTTCTCGCCGTCGGCAGAGCGTTCGTCCTCCCTCAACTTACTCACCTAGTATAAGTAAGTTCCTTATATAAAACTCCCTGGAACGTTTCGGTTTTGGATTGAACTCCCAATCGTAAAGAATGCCAGAAAGAGTAAAAAGATTTTTTGATGGTCAGCTTAAGCAATAAGCATGCGATATCGAAAGTTTTGCAAGTATTTCATTGGCTACGATACGATGACTGCTTACCATCACGGCGTACGATTGATTGCCATCGTCTTACTTGATAAGCTTTACGTAGATCAACATATTTTTTATAGAGGTGCGTGAGGCGACGCGTCGCCCGCGTCGGAAGTTTCCCAAGCTCAAATTCTCAAACGTAGGTATGGCGTTGCTAAGGTTAGGATTGTATGATTTGTATGTAGATACGGTCGACGCCAAAAATACGTTTATCTACACTATTCGCCTTATTGCAATGGAATAAGGTGCAAAAGTGTTAACGTATTTTTGGCGTCGACTGTACCTAACCTACAGGAGTGAGCCTTTCCATACTCGCCTGTGAACTACATAAATTCTCACATGTTAGGCTAATGTAGCGTGGGTAGGCCCCCCACAAGGTGGACTAATGACCTGGTAAAGGTCGCTGGAGTCCGCTGGATGCGGGTGGCGCAGGACCGGTCATTGTGGCACTCTTTGGGGGAGGCCTATGTTCAGCAGTGGACGTCTTTGGGCTGATATGATGATGATGATGAGGCTAATGTATCTCCCATTCCGTATTAGGCGTTGCAGCAAACCGCTTGTCCACACGGAAGGAAGACATCACAACGCCCCCTTGAATTTTAAATACTCTAAAAATATTACTAAGCGGAAAGCAGCCAGGACATCCTTTCCCTTTATGGATCAGAGGCTTCATCGCATCTAGACGCGCCTATAACACCGTTTGTGGTTTGAAATATGGCGTCGGTGGCCATTTTGTACGGCGCGCGCGTACGCAGTTTCCTGCCTCGAAAAGAGCGCTACCTACCCATTGTTTTGCTGGAGGGGATGTGTGTGATGCGCATACAGATTGGAATAGTTAAGCTATCGAATAAAAACGTGGCAACTGTTCAAATATAAATGGTTGGAGTTTTACTTTGATATTAGATTAGTATAGGGAGACCAAGCTTTGCTCGGCGTCCTGACTCAACCCGGCTAAAATTTAATTAAATTCGACCGCTTTAGCCTAGTTGGTATTGACGCTGCCTACGAAGCAAGAGGTCCTGGGTTCGAATCCCGGTAAGGGCATTTATTTGTGTGACGAGTACGAATATTTGTTCCTGAGTCATGGATGTTTTCTATGTATTTAAGTATGTATTTATCTATATATAAGTATGTTTATCGTCGTCTAGTACCCATAGTACAAGCTTTGCTTAGTTTGGGACTAGGTCAATTTGTGTAAGATTGTCCGCAAATATTTATTTATATTTATTTTATTTATTTCCCGGAAATGAGACTTAGCTAGATTGATTTTTCGCATCGTAAATCACGATATTTATTTATTTATTTAAACTTTATTGCACAAAATACAAAAAATTGTACAAATGGCGAGCTTATTGCCACTGGCATTCTCTACCAGCTAACCATTGGGCTAAACAGAGACTTAGGTGCAAAGAAAAAAGTACGATACCTATACACTATATATATAGACTTAAGTAATGTAAATAAAAAATATATAAGATACATACAAAGATTACAAAGAGATATACTACTACATATTCAAAACATTTTATCATATGTGGATGGATTTTAGTCGAATTCTTGTTTAGGCAGGTGCTTACGCAGCATCCGCTTGAAAGCAAACTTGCTTGGGGCTTGTCTGATGTTGAGAGGGAGCGAATTCCAGAGACGACTTGCCTGTACCGCGAAGGAGTGAGTCATAAAACTAGTGCGGTGGGAAGGTATGGATAGTTTGATATTGTTCGGAGACGATTGTATTGGATATTACCTATCACCGTAAATACGTCAGGTACCTCGATTACAGAAACTCAGGAAAAAATAGTCCGTCAAGTAGTCGGACCCGCGCACTAAGGGTTCCGTACCGTAGGTACTCCCATGATTTGTAGTTAATTCAAGTTATTTTTGGATCTTGTTTAGAGTAACCGTCACTAAGTCTTTACGTCGTCTGGGTGTCCCTTATACTTAGATTCAAAATCACAGTTTTCAGAATCCTTTACCTAGCTAATTGTACTTAATGTAAGATCTTGCTTCTTCCCAAAGTTCATGATAAGACTGAGGCGCAGCGTGTGTAGGCACCCACAAGGTGGACTGATGACCTGGTATTAAAGGTCGCTAGAGTCCGCTGGATGCGGGTGGCGTAGGGCCGGTCATTGTGGCACTCTTTGGGGGAAGCCTATGTCCAGCAGTGGACGTCTTTCGGCTGATATGATGATGATAGGACAGGCTAGATTACGTGGATGTGGGGTGCTCTGATTCGGTTTATGGCAATAATGTTTCCTATATAAAGATAAAGTAGCTACTTACGCGGACCAATTGCTGAAAGTTACCTCAATGTCACTAGAATATCGACTATAGCGAGAGCGTAATATAAAGAGTTCATTTGACTGTGTTATTTGGCGGAACTAAATCTGCCGCTGACTGTTTACAAAATTTAATTGTGACTGTAAGTATCGCTAGTACAGTCAAGAGCAAAAATAAGTACCTATCGATTTAATCCGCTCACTGACATAAGAGCGATGGGACTATTTATGAGTAAGTAACTATGCACCCATATTTTTACACTTGACTGTACCTACTATTATTTATTCTGTGGTTACGTACGTGGTACCATACTATCGCCTACTATTGTTATCACTTTACGGAAAGAGCCGATTGCGCCCATAAGGGCAGGTTAGTCAATCTACTTTTTCTGTGTGGGCGGCTGATGAATGGCGGTGAGGCAACGCGTGACTCATCCGCAATTACGCCTTCTCGTACGTTAACTGTGTCTATTGTCAGTATGTTAACATATGTTTACCTATACCTAGTTGAAACCTGGGCTGTTATTCGCTACGTGCTCATGCGCTTCCCCACACGCGTCACGCCTAACGAAACTAAGACCTCTACCTGCGGGGCTAGCGCAACTGACGCCGCACCGCGACGCGAGTCGAGAAAGCTCAACCCCCTTTTTCTAATTTGTACGGTGCGAGTGAGATAGGGGACGCTTAGTCGCGCGAGAAGCGACTGAGCAGCAAGTTGTGCTAGACGTGCTGGGTCGTTCTTCTTTTTTACCGACAATGAACCGAGGTTTTCCTTTTTTTTGGTTTTTGAACTATCGAAAATTGTGATTTTGAAGTGCGATTTAAAAAAATGCATTGGTTTCTTCATTAACACTAATTAAAGTTCCGGCCAATATATACATATTTGTTTACGGTTGGTTTTTAAAAAAAATATGTGACAAAGTGGACTCTTTCAGTGGGGACTACATTTTGGTTTACCACTCTGTCACGGACTTCTACGATAAAAATACGTTTAAAAAAAAATGCTAGTTAGAGAAACTAAAATAATAAATAATACTAGTTAATTAATAAAATAATATGGACGTTCATTTTCAAACATTATAAAACCGTAAAATCATTACTCAAATGACAGACTTAGTAAGACGAAGGACAGGCTATTGTCGGTCGAAAAGAAGAACGACCCATCTACGCTTAGTACGCTTACTACGCATCGCGGTGTCAAGATATAATTGTGGGTGAGCGTTGAGGTGAGCTTAAAACAAGTTACAGAATAGGGGGGCTGGTTCCAAGTACTGCGACCCACGTCTTCCACTACGGTATGGTTTAGTCTTAAAACGACATTTTTTGCCAGCTGGCTTACCATCAGGTAGACCGTGTGCCTGTTTGCGACCGTCGTATTAATAACCCTTAATTCAACATCGTCTACCCGGTTCAACATACTTAATCTTTGGCCGTATATTTTTATATATTTTTCTTGGCCAGAATCGTTTTGGGATATTCAGCGTTACCGAGAGGCTTTGAACATGCGCTATTTTTGAAGAATTTAGGGTTAAAAACAATGGTTACGTTTGCGTAAGTCTCGCGTGAAGCGTTCGTCCCTCACTAGAAAGTATGTACCTACCTACCTACCTACCTAAGTGTGAGAGGGATGAAGTTGCATCGATGCCCACTATTAGACCGAGCATCTGTCGACGCTCTTGTCGGACTTGGCACGGTGTACTGTGAGCTGTGACTAACTCTTAATGAAATCTGGTATAGAAATGGAGTTTTAACAAGTGCGAGTCGGACTCGCGCACGAAGGGTTCCGTACCATTATCTATAAAAACGGCAATAAAATCATGTCTGTTGTATGGGAGCCCCAATCCGACTCGCATTTGGCCGGTTTTTTAGTATTTGTTGTTATAGCGGCAACAGAAATACATAATCTGTGAAAATTTCAACTCTCTAGCTATCACGGTTCTTAAGATACAGCCTGGTGACAGACAGACGGACGGACGGACAGCGAAGTCTTACTAATAGGGTCCCGCTTTTACCCGTTGGGTATTACGGAACCCTAAAAATGGAATATAATCATCAGCTGAAAGACGTCCACTGCTGGACATAGATCTCCCCAAAAGAGTGCCAACGTGATCGGTCCTTCGCCACCCGCATCCACAAATGATAGGTACTTGAGCAGGCAGGTTTAAAAAAAATATTATTTAATTTTACTCGTTTTGTATGACCCATAGAACGAAAAGGTTTGCCACGTTTAGACCTTAACGGCGTTGAACTAATGTCGAAAAGTGGACATCATTCTCCGACTATAGGTACGTTATAAGTTTTCCGTCACGTCACGCCGAAACCTTTTCCTACTCATTGCGAAACAGTTTGGAAACCAGCACCGTATTCCACGCACGCGCATACACAATGGCGGTGGCACGCGAGAATATGCGGCGTACAGCCGTGTTGCCTCGTAATGTGCGCGTACGTAAATTGGTTATTGGTCGGATTCGTCTGGTGTTCGATGGGCGAAGTCCGTGATGAATCGTGGTTTAGGTGCCGTGACTGGGACGCCATGTCGACATCGCCAGCTACCGCTACCATATCCAAACAAATTATTATAGAAATGTGTTGTGAGGTTAACTCACTTGGCGACCCTTGACCCTGTGTGTATGGGATACGTTGCCTTGGCGTCCCGCTGAGGCAGGGCTCTAAGACACTTGCAGATAAGCCAGCCAATAGCCTATTTCTCCGCTGCGGGTGGCGCAGGACCGAGCGCTTTGGCGCTCTTTGGGAGTAGTCTATGTCCAATTGTCCAGCAGTGGACGTCTTTGGGCTGATATGATGATGATGGTGACTGTTGAGCCTATTTCTCCAACTTGACAATGAAAATTTGACGTAGGAATCTATAGGTAGGTTACATTGCTGGGTCGACAAGTAAAGGCTGCTGGATATTATTGTTACTTTTAACAGGCAAGTTGCCTACTTGAAATAGGTGAAGCATCGCTTCGTCGCTGCCGCAAAAACTAGATGCCTACTACTTAGGTAGGTACAGTCGCCATCAGGAGCGGTAGCATGGTTGGCCTTATCACGCGACAAGTGACAAGATAAGAGCGTCGTCTCGTTCTATCGAACGGTGTCGGCCAGTGACGCACACTCTATCCTATCACCTATCTACCCTTCAATAAATTTAAAACTAAATTGTATGCTACGCTTGTAAATCAGTGTCACTACTCTTTAAAAGAATATTTCGCGCTACGTCCTTAATTATAAGTATTATAACTACTTTTATATTCAATTAATTTATTTTCGTTTGTTTTATTTTTTATCAGCATGTATTTTTATTTTTAGGTAACATGTATTTTGCATGGCTTCTTAAAGCCTACATGTATGGCCTCACAACACTAATGTAACACCATAATGTACCACATTTATCGCAAATAAAATATTTCTATTTCTATTTCTATCGCGTGACAAGGCCAGCCATGCTAGGGCTCCAGATATATCGGAGCTGCCAAAGTGTTCACAGATATCTGAACACGTCTCTAATGCCTCGACGATAGAGACGTGTTCAGATATTTGTGAGCATTGTGACCGCTCCGATATATCTGATGGCGACTGTACCATAATTTACTTTAAAAACAATGTTTAAACCGACTTCAATTCAGTAGTCCACATTTCCATTCCAGTTTACAGCGTGGACTGCTTTTTGAGCAAATAGATTATACAGAAAAAACCCAAGTCGCTATACCTATGCTATGTGGACCGATAATATTTGAGACGTTCCATTGATTCCTCAAGGATCTCAGAATTACCTTTGGCACATCATTAGTTGCTACACTGCACTCCATCCATAAAACTGCAAGACATAATTTTTTTTTTCATTGTAAGCCCACGTGTGGCACATCAATCGACAGGCCTTTTAAAATAAATATAAGGTTTCTCAGCATTTTTTTTGATTAAGTGAATAGAGTCGGAGTCGCTCAGAAAGTCACAAAAATGTCTCCCCCCTCTGATTTATGTATTTAAAAAATAGAAAAAAAATCATGGAAATATGGCTTAGTACATTCTTTCACCCACTATTTTGAACAATATCGGTTTAAAGGTTTTCGAGATATTGCTGAAAAACTGCCTTCCGTAAAGAAAAGGACGTAAGACATTTCTGTGACGATACGACCTTTTTAATAGGCACGGAACGGAAACCTTCGTTTTGCGTGGTCCGACACGCACTTGGCAGGTTTTTTACCTTTTTGGTATGGAACCCTAAAAAGACAGGTTCGCGAGTTCTGCAGCTCACAGAGCCACTAGTACAGGGATCGGCAAACTTTCTAACCAAAGAGCCAATTTCAGTAAAAAAAAAAAACCGTAAAGAGCCATTTACACAATGTTCAATCTCACATTTCCTTGAACCTATCTTTATGAGGGGTCCTCGAAGAGCCGCTTAGACCCTTCAAAGAGCCGCATGCGGCTCGCGAGTCGCGGTTTGCCGACCCCCACTAGTGCACGGGTCGTACTAGGGCATGCAATCCCGGGATTTATTACTACTACAATACCGGTATTGTAGTAGTAATAAATACCGGGATTGCATGCCCTAGGTCGTACTGAAAGGAAAAGTGGAATGCAAACCTTACAAAGCAAAAATATTGGTACCTAAGTTGTCATTGCAACATTGTACTCAATGATTCGTTTCATAACCGCAAGGCCGGAGGTTTTAGCGGAAACATGACAATTTACAGCGACACCCGCTAAGCGAGAGGTCACGAGCACGAGCGAGCGAGGCAGTGTTATATGCTCGTGCCGTAGAGTAAACTTGACACTGGAAATAGCCATGCTTAAAGCCCGTCACATACTAAGCTATAATATACCGTAAGATACCGAAATAACATGGAGAAGGGCTCCACGGAAGACCAGCGTCAAGGTACTCACAAGGTACCTTGACATAAAGCTGAGTGGAGGCCATTTCAATGACGATTTAAAATGTTCACTACTGTTTCTTCTCCTATGTATTAGCCTAAGTTTTAAAACGTCATGAATAAACTTATTTTCTTCTCTTCTTCTTTCTTCTTCTTCTTCTTCCCTCTCTTTAGAGGGGTGTTAATAAGTTTGACGTGTCTGTGTCTGTGTGTGGCATCGTAGCACCTAAACGAATGGACCGATTTTAAGGCGGTTTTTTTTGTCCGAAAGCTAACGTGATCGAGGTGGTTCTAAACTACGTTTGAACGAAATTGGTTCAGCCGTTTTTGAGATAGGTACCAATTGAACTTTGAAATGAAAAAGTCAGGGGTTTTACAACTTTTTAAAGTTGAAGTTATTATAGCAAGCAACTTACGATATATTGCGACATATTTTGCGTACTAGTTGACAGCAGACTCCTGGAACACTCACAATCAAGCTATAATATATGTATATATATTTTTTTTTTCCTAGTATAGATCTGCAATCAGTCTCCAGACTATAATCAGATTTGTTGAATGGAGGATGGCGGGTCGTAGGTAGATTTAGAGGCCAATGCCCCGTTCACTACTTAAAGAATATGGTTACGTTTAAGTCTCTTAACCACATTGACATTATCGAGCAATCCAGAGGCCAATGGATTGGAGTGATGGGTAAGGCGAGCTATGTGTTGTTCCTTATAGCGGGCCACTTCAGATGCTACTGTTGGCATTTTTACATGCTCGTGAATTTCATCGTTCCTCGCGAACCATGGAGCTTTGGTGATGCATCTAAGGATATGTATATTAAACTTTGAAATGAAAAAGTCAGGGGTTTTTCAACTTTTTTAAGTTGAAGTTATATAACAAGCAACTTACGATATATTGCGACATATTTTGCGTACTAGTTGACAGCAGACTCCTGGAACACTAACAATCAAGCTATAATATATATTTTGGTATATTAATATACCTTGTAGCTAATCTTCACGGTCGCACCACACTTGGGGTTGCGTGTTCGCATTGCATCGTTGCCTCTCTTTCATTTGTTGTAGGAAGGAAAAGGATGCAACAAAGTGTGGTGCCACCATAAGATACCTTTACCTTGGTTTATAATTATAGCTCGATATATAATACGATATATTTTGGTATATTTCGGGCATATACTTAGAGGTGTTCCTTTTCACGTGACTTCGTAACCGATATACTACCTCAGTTTCTTTCACAATATGTGTTAGAGAGCGTACGCTCGCTTTAACTTAGAACACCTTGTATACCTAACACTGAGATCCCTATATGAACACAAAACCATTGTCGAGCCACTGACGACCGTATTGAAAAACGTCTATGGCCTGTCGCCATATTGAAAAAAAAATCATTATGCTAGTCGCGTTTCCCGCCAAAGTATCGCGCCGCGCCCTACAGAATAGAAGGCATCATGACGATGGAATTTTATGTCCAGCCAATGTATGATATACAATGAATAAATAATTAGTTACTGGGAATGATGGTCTTAAATGCTTACTGCCTATTGTTTCTTATTTGTTACGTGATTACTTTTGAGTCAGTAAGGAAGTGTTTTCTGTAAAATTCCTTTGACGATTTTTGAATTGTAATGATAATGATTAAAGCATCGACAAAATGATCTAAGTATGTATGACTGTAAGTAGGTAGGTATGTATGTAGGTATGCACTTAATAAGATAGAAGAAGTACAATATTAAAGTACAAAGGTGAACATATCTCTATAAGAGGTTTCTTCCATTCCAGCTAAGCTTTCTTATGTGTTGTTGGTAGGTATTTAGGGCGTCTATACCTATAAAAGAAACTTGCCAAGTGTAAGTTTAGTCAAGTTACGCTTTGGTATGGGTGGTTTGTGTTTAGTGGTTTTGTGTGGTGGTACAGTCAGGGGTATTAATATACGTAAATAAATATCTGTACCTAATACACGCCTTTATGACATTGACAATAAAGACCTGTACAAATATTTATGTCTTTATTTATGTACGTATATCACCTAATACCCCTGACCGTACATTCGAAAGTATTCATGACAAAAAATTAACATTTATTGTGTTACAGGGTTGCGTTTTTTGCTACTGACACGATTGATAGTAGGAAATATATTTCCTCTAGATAGACAATAATAATATATAGACAATAACAATAATATAGTAATATTAACGCATTCACTGCCACCGACGCATATGTGCGTTTGCCTCCATACAAGTGATACAAGTTTGTTTCTAGGGGGCGTGGCTAGTGATGGGCCGTTCTCGAGAAGTTACGGGAACAAAAGAATATGGCGAGAAAGTTCTCGAGAAAGTTCTTTTGAACGGAAATTTTCGAGAAAGTGCAGGAAATACTTGAAATGTTTGTGTTTTTATAATTAAACCGTCATTGTATTGGAAATTTAACGCTAAACTAATGCATGTTCATTCCCACGGGATATTTTTTCAGTGAAATTCTCTATGTTCTCGAGAATTTCTCGAGAAACTTCTCGGGAATTTTCTCCGAAGAAAATTCTCATCTATATTTCGTGGTATTGAAAGCATTTGTAATAAAACACATTGTGATTCGGAAACATATATTAATCAACAGAAAACAAAGTTTTTTACTGATTTTGACTACATAAAAGATAAATTTAGATACAGATTTATACAGTAAACTACAGGTAGTTGTACTAATACAGTAAATCATAAATCATATAGTATAAAATAAGTTCAATATAATATTATCGAGTTACAAAATCAAAAGCATGGTAATCAATAATTTCGTTTAGTAATGAAAAGTTTGCTTGAAAAATCATTAATTTCAAAACTGTCTGATTTACTATTTAAATCCGTAACCGATCTGAAATCAAAATTTTCCATTTCAAACGATAAGTCCCAAGAAGCTTCATAGTCTATATTTTGACTGTAGTTTTCTACGAAACTATTTTCATGAGATCTTACATGTTCATTGGGCTGGGTCTGTTCAACTTTATTCATCAATTTCCAGTTGTGGGATATGTAACATATTTTAGCTGCTCTTTCAGTTTTAAGCTTGTTTCTTTTTTTGTGTGTATATTACCATAAGTCGAAAATGATCATTCAACTGATGCTGAAGTGGAAGGCATTGATAATATTTTTCGAGCCGTTTTTGCAAGTTCCGTTTTCGGAAAAAGGGTTTGCCACCACGAGATTGGATCAACATCTGCTGCTGTTTGCCAAATAAACGACCTCTCCCAAAGACCCTTTCGCCACTTATAGTCGGATAATTCATTGAATTAGAATAGCGTCACATTGTGCTATATTTATGATCTCTGAACAACCATCCAGGTTTTCATCATGGTTGAGAGTAGCACACTGATTTTTGGGATCCAAAATCACGGCAGCAAGGTAAAAAGGTTTCACACAGTTCTGCTTTCTAGCTTGAAATTTTTGTTTTAGATCCGTTAGAGAAAGTCCTTTAAAAACATTTGACGAATTCTCACTGTCCAATACCACTTCTATTTCTTTAAGAGCTTGATGCACCAAATGGATTGTACAGCTATCTCCCTCCAAAATTGTGATCCATTTAACAATCGGTTTAAAAATCGTCTAATACTTTTGATTTATGCTTTTGTACGCTACGCGTCGGCCCTCGAACTAACTCGTCCATCTATTGCTTTTTTTCTAGCCTCTTCAACAATGTACTATAAAAGTTGTATTAATAGTTTTTTGTAATCCTCGTATTTACATACTTCTCACAGCATGTATTAATAAAGGTCAGATTGAATGAGTGATTCATTAAAGCTTTTATTAAGTTTTCTATTGGTCATTCTTTCATTAAAAACATATTAAAGCTTACCTCATCAAATGTATCGCTGTTTTCACTTGTGGGCTCATCAGAGGCATTTAAATGATGGTGGCAAGTTCCTTCGGGTTCTTTTTTTCCCAAATCACGTTTCACTTCTACGGGGCTACTTTTGCAATTAAAAACTATATGCCGCACAAATCTTGTAACATTTTTGCTCGTATAAACTGCATCACAAAACAAGCACACATATTTAATACGGTCATTGTCGGTTAAAGTCCTAAAATACTCACAAACTTTACTTTTTCTCATTTTTGACAAAGAAAAACTAGAGCATATCAATAACAGACAACTGTCCAGTTTGTTAGCATCGATGATACTGAGCAGATTTCGGTCACTTAGAAATCTGGTAGAGAATTTATCTCTTTCCTACTTATATTTTAACTAGGTAGTTAGAGAGAGACAAACTGTCGTTTGTCTTTATCTACGCCACAAATACTCAAACGAGTTACGTATTCTTTTGTTTTAAAAATTACCACGTGTACCCGAAAGGACGCCGATTTTATCGCATAAGCGCGTATTTTAAAAACTACCTGCTTCTAGAGCATTGACACGAATTATTTATAAAAATAATGTTTGTTTAAGAAGGATTTGAAATATTTTATGTTTTTATTTATCACATTTTTTCCTAAATTTATTCCTCTTACATCAAAATGTAATGAAGTCGAGAACTTTCCCGAGAAACTCGGGAATAATGAGAACGTTTGCTTTAAAATTGTTTAGGATACTTTATTTAACCCAAAGTGTTTTACCAATAACTAGTCACATACAAAAATATAATTTTAACAAATAAAAGGACAAACATTTTAACGGGTTGTAACTCTATTTTAAAATTTTATCAACGGTAAAGTTCTCGAGAAGTTTCTCACCGGGAACATTTCCGAGAATCTTCTCGGTAATTTCTTTAGAGTGCAGAGAATTTAGCTCTTCAAATGTTATGTTCGGTTCAAATACGTAAAATACATATACTCGTCACTAATACAAAGGTAACAATGGAACAAGAAATATAAGTATCTGCATATTTAGGGAACTTTCTCAAAAATTTCCTTTCAAAGAGAACATTCTCGAGAAACAAAGAACTTTCTCAAGAGAAGGAATTCTCGAGAACGGGAATGTTCTCGCCGGCACATCACTACGTGGCTCGGTAGCGAATGCGTTAAGTAAAATCTCTTTGCTCGGTGAATCGTGTTTAATTTATTGAGATCCATTCCAGACAAATATAAATAATAATAACGTATAAATTTTTTATATAAGTTATTATCACAACATTTCTAACCCACACAAATCAAATGTTGTACTCAGGAACAAGCTATGGTAATAATAATACCACGTCCGAGCGAGATAGTAGCATACAAATCTCGATAAGTGTGAGAGAAAGGGAAATATCATTCGTTTATTTAGTATGAAGTTGTGACCAATAAACCACTATTGTGGAGTCAAAACCAACGTGCCGGCCGGGCAATAAAACGAGGTATAGAAAAGGCACGTGGCCGGCCCGGAGATTTATGGCCCGGCCGGAACGTTGGTTTTGACTCCACAATACCCACCCAAATGTATGGTAAGCGATCAGCCATTTTAAGACCAGCACGGCTATTACAAGACGGCGCGCGAGCTCTCTCGATATTTCTCGCACTATCCGTCACTCTCTTATTAGAAAACTTAGAAAGAGAGGTATAGTGCGAGAAAAATCGAGAGAGCTCGCGCGCCGTCTTGTGATAGCCGTGCAGTTCTTAATTTAGCTGCATAGAAGCCTTTCCCTCCCTCATTGTGGCATCATGTATAGCCTGTCCAGCCCTGCTAGCATAACTTGACTCTCGACTCTACTCGCGCGCGAGATAGACTGCCCGTCACTTTCTGATTGATGTTGTCAAAAAGTGACATATAGTCTTTCACGCGCGCGAGTAGAGTAGAGAGTCAAGTTATGCTAGCGGGGCTGAGTATCATAGGTCCATGGTTAGCAGGGAGAAATTATTTGAATAATAAAAAAACATTGACGTATAATAAAGTAAATAGACGCACAATGTCGAACAAAAATTTTAAGAAATGTGCCCCAATTTGACAACTCTAGCTATATTTCAGTTGATGCCAATCGCGTTTACTTATAACCTGCGTTGAGATATATGCTTCATATAAAAGAGAACTTAGTGTTATAAGCTGTAAGGGCCATATTAGCGAATTAGCATCAAACAGATTAAAAACTTTTTAGTTTATTGAGATTTTATCATAATGTGACTTGATTGCTCACGTCAAAACTAAATAGCGAATGAATGGAGTGGCATTATAAAATTATTTTAATAATATTGTATAAACAATACAGTCATTTGTAAATGATTGACGAAGTATGTTGCGGATTTTTGCTGTTTGGAAGTATTATACATGTCACACTTTAATGAATAAAATCTATAATATTTTATTTATTTAAACAGGAAGACGAAAAACACAAATAAATCATGATTATTTATTTTTACAAGCAGGCAATACCTAAACAATTAACACTTTCATTTTTTTTTATAAATACATATACACAAAACATTGTTCGGTGGGCATTACGTATTATCAGTGCAGCTCCTTAAAAATTCTACGCACGACTAGTGAAAAGGGAATAATAACTAGGTATGTAGATCATTTTAGCGTGGTATATTTGACGTATCTAATTAGTCCCTTTGCGACATATAATAATGACTTACAACCTGAATATCAATTTATCTTTAGTTAAACATTTATTTTTACAAGATTTATATAAACTTAAAAAATAAACACACGACGAAGTCGTCACCACTCTTCGTCGTTGATGTCTCCTATCTCTGCGGCCTACTTTGCACATCGCTAAGGATTTCTCGGGAATCTTAAATTGAAAACCACAAATAACGTAACTGTACTACTCCATAAAAAAATCTAATAAGTAGGTACTGACTCCTTAGGTTTTTGTTCCGTGATAATCTGTCATTTGTACTAACGAAATTATTTATTCAAAACCATGAAATGCCCATGAATTTACATGAAATTCTTTACGCTATCAATAGAACTTAGTTAAAGAAATATATCCAATCCTTTTTTATTTATTTTCTATTGCTATATTTGCTATTAACGAATTTTTTCACAGATCATTTTTGTCATTTTTGACAACCGTCAAGTCTCACGGTCGAAACCAGACTAAACGCAAAAGAGCCGCAAGTGTCGATCGCGCGGTTCTTTTGGACGGCCACTTTTTTCGGCTAATTGTGTATCTAGTTACTTATACTAAATCAATGTAAAAAAAACATAAATCAATACGCCTTTGATTTATTTTAAAGCGTGTACCGATTTGAGTAAATTTGGAAAAACGCCATTTAGACCCATTCAGTAGGACACCATTAACGCTACTTTTCACGATTTAATATAAAACAATTATCACCCTTACTCTTATACAGTTTAAGTGTATTTTTGAGTAAAATTTATATCAATTAACGCATGAATATTTTCCTTAACAATGGTCGCTGTCGCTGTCACTTTGCTGTCACTAGTGTCACTGTCAGAAGTGTCAGATCAGAGCAATGACAATTTGGTCATTGGATCAGAGCTATATATTTTGTTATTGTGGTGCGTTTTACAGTTTCATTTATTCTTTATTCCGTGGCTCGGTGTTTCTAATTTACTTGTAAATTATAAGATTAGAACCAATATGACAAGGAACGATATCACAGGCTTGCATATAATATTTATAATAAGTGGAGGCGTGCTCACGGTTACAATTCTGTTTATTTTCGCTAAAAGACAAATCACAAGGTTCGCGTTGAGGTCTCGTAGGGGTCCTCACGTTCCCATCGGTACGGATGCTAAAAAGGTACATAAGTTAACCAGCTCAGGGGCCCTAGCACGATAGGTTTTATCGTCACGTTTTACGTGACGTTTCAGTACATTTTCGCTGTAAAACGTGATGATAAAACCTATCGTGCTAGGGCCTTAGCTACCTATTATGTTGCAATATGCTACCGAATCTGGCCTTAATGGGTTCACACCCTATTTTTGTTACACCCGTATATTTAATTTAAATTGATTCCTCAAATAATCTACTATCATTCATTTTCTGCAACATGTTCTATTCCAGTGTTTGAAGAAAGAGATCGAGCGGAGAATAGAGGCCGTCCCTCGGATAATGCATGAGCCTCGACTAATCAGCTCCGAGCCTTCACACTATATCTTGGAGCCCCAACAGCCGTACCATTACCGCTTCAAGGCTGTGGATGATGTCAAGACACTAGGTATGGCTTTCGTAAGGGTTGTGGATAATGCATTAGCCACGGCTGATGATCTCTGAGCCCTCGCACTACATCTTGGAGCCTTGGCAGTAGTGCCATTGATGTAATCTCTTGGTTGAATGAAATCAAATGTGAAATGTGACCATGCAAAACACACTTGATAAAATTTAAGTTATGCATCTTAAGAGGGCGTTACAGTGCACACTAGGGCCACTGGTAAATTAAATTTAACGATAAATATTTAAATAATGAGGCTTATGGAGTTTGTATGTTGCTGGATTCATCAATCTATGCGTCCAAAGTAAAAACGGCCGTTTTTCTTTTGGGTTCATAGATCGACGAATCCAGCAACGTAAATACTAGTTTGTTGTATTCATAAGGTACTTAAATACAAAATACATGGTGTAGTGGCCCTCCTTTTTTAAATATCTATCGATAAATTTAAATAATCACAATTATTTACGAGTGGCGCTAGTGTGAACTGTAACGCGCCCTCTTAAACACTGACCCCTTTGTTCATAAAACTGAACAAACCTCTGTTAACTAAAATGTGTTTTGTCCCTATCTCACAAATAGAAATGTTTCTCAGCTAAGACAGTTTTGATGAATATTTATCAACTAGCTTCCGCCCGCGACTTCGTCTGCGTAGATTCGGGATGTTGATGTTGATGTTGTGAAGGGACGCCTGGCCGGAAACAGGCGGGCTGTCGATCGCTTGTCACGTTCATTCAGCCCATTTCCCTCAGGTTGGCGCTAAGGTTACTGTCCCGGCAGCGTTCCCACATCAAATTCTTCCATTCTTCTCGTTTTCCTGCAGAACAGAAGGACATCTTTAAGGTCGACATCCCTCAATTCCCTCTCCTCTAACACATCTTTACCGAATGTATTAAACCGCGGTGCCGCGTACATAATACATTCCGCTAATACATGCTTACTAGTTTCTTCCTCCCCACAGTGTGGGCAGGAAGCATCGCTACTAATACCTATTACCTTCAAGTGTCTATTTAGAGTATTGTGACCAGTTACGATACCAGTCAGCAACCTCAAATTGCTCTTACCCAGTTTCAGCAGATACCTGGTTCTTCTGTGATCCATACCTCCTATCATCATCTTTGTCTGTCTGCACCCAGTTTCTTCTCTCCATTCTCTCTCCACATCTTGTTCTTTTAGTCTTTCTATGACCCCCTTTGTGACCTGAGCTGAGAACGGAAGGACCGGTTCTGGGCCTATAAACTCCCGTCCCGCCCCCTCTCTTGCCAGCTCATCCGCGCTCTCGTTACCCGCTATCCCCTGATGTCCTGGCACCCATGCCACTGTGACACCTGGGTATACTCCTATCTTGTTGAGCTCTTCCTTACATTCTCTCACTAAGGCGGATGTTACCGTTGCCTTTCCTAGTGCCTTCAGCGCTGCCTGACTGTCCGTATAGATCACTACCCTTCCAGTCTGCTGCGTTGTCTCCTTTATCATCTGTGCGCACCTCATTATCGCGCACACTTCTGCTTGAAATACGCTTGCATACCTCCCCAGTGGGATAGATACTCTTTCATGCAGCTTGGGTATAACTATACCCGCTCCTGCTAGCTTTGTTGAGGTTTTTCTTGATCCATCTGTGAAGCAGACCGTCATTGGGTGTTCAGTGTCTACTTTCCAGTTGTCTCTTTCTCCTATATGTACTCTATACTTTTTGTCGAATATCTCCTGCCTCTTTATGAGATCGTTGTTGGCTATCAGCATCTGAAGCTTCGATAGCACCTCCTCCTGTATCAGCGCGTGTCTTTTATCCACGCAGCTTCCTCTCCATTCTTTACATGCTTTCATCCTGTACCACTGTTCCATGGCTCTTTTCTCCACTTCAATTCGCATTGTCTTCATACCTAGCAATATTTCCATGGCATGCGTCGGGGTCGTTCTCATTGCCCCCGTCACCATCAGACATGCTAGTCTCTGCACCTTATTCAGTTCTTTTTGATATTCTTTTATACGGGCCCTGTGCCACCAGACCACGGCGCCGTATATCACCCTGGGTAGAATGATTGCCTTATAGATCCAATTGATCATTTCGGGTCTCAGTCCCCATCTTCTTCCCACTGCCCTTTTACATTGGTATAGTGTTCTAATGGCTTTCGCCGATTGCTCCTTGATGTGGGTTTTGTATCTGAGAGTGCTATCCAGTGTCACTCCTAGATACTTCACCTCCTTTACTAATTCCAGTTCTTTGTTCTGTATCTTTATAGGTTTTATATTCTCCTTTTTTCTTTTATTGGTGAATAGCACCAGCTTTGTTTTAGTTGGATTTAGATCCAGACCTCTCTCTCTGCACCATCCTAACACCTCTCTGAGACCTCTGTTCATTATGTCTCTTATGATGCTTAGGACCGTTCCTCTCACTAGTAGAACTCCGTCATCAGAGTAAGCCTGCATATACACGCCTCCCCTATTGACTTTCTTCACCAATGAGTCCAGTAGTAGGCACCACATCAGAGGGGACAGACATCCGCCCTGCGGGAACCCCCTTCTTGGGCTTATTCTTTTAGAGACCCCTCCCAGCTCCGCTGTTATGTCCCTGTCTTTAAGCATTCTGCCTATCCATCTCGCTACTGCTCGATCGATTCCTTCCCTGTCCAGACTTTTCTCCACCGCTGCAAAGGTTGCCTTGTCAAAGGCTCCCTCCACATCGAAGAAGCAGCCTAGTGCATACTGTTTTGTATCTAAAGCTCTCTCCACTTTAACCGCCAGGTTATGCAGAGCAGTCTCCGTCGACTTTCCTGCCATGTATGCATGTTGGTTCCCATGTAATGGGTTCCTTCCGCATTCCACTTTCTCTCTTATTGATTTATCTATCATTTTTTCCAAGGTCTTTAGTATAAATGAAGATAAACTTATGCTTCTGAATGATTTCACTTCTTGGTAAGTTTTCTTCCCTGGTTTCGGTAGAAATACCACCCTCACTTGTCTCCATACTTTCGGAATATAGCCCAGGGCTATGCTCGCCCTGTATAGTCGTGCTAGGTTCTCCTTTATGTGTTCATACCCTTTCTGCATTAGCACCGGTAGTATCCCGTCCGGTCCCGCTGCCTTGAAGGGAGCGAAGGATTTGATCGCCCATTCCATCGTCTCCTCCTTCACCACCTCCCCTGCAGCCCCCCAGTCCGATATACCCGGCTCCGCCTCTTCTTCTGTGTCCACTTCTTCTTCACAATCCGGGAAGTGAGATCTCAGCATGGTTCCAAGGATCTCACCCGGGTCTGTTATTAGCTCTCCCTCCACTCTTAGACTGCCCAGTTGGCACGTTCGCTCTCCCGCAAGCAGTTTCACTACCCGTGCCCCCTCAGCGTAGCCTCGTATGTCTTCCGTAAACTTCCTCCAACCATCACGGCTGGCCTTCTCTCTTTGTCGGGTGTACTCATTCCTGACCTCTCTGTACGCGTCCCAGCTTACGGTGTCGTCTTTCTTTAAGGCAACCCTCATTGCTCGGCGCGTCCTTTTTCTTATCTTACATAGCTCTTTATTCCACCATGGTTGCCCTTTCCCTGATTGTACCAGTCTTTCGGGACATGCCTTGTAATAGGCTACCATGATGTTCTCTTTCAGTTTCCGTGCCCCTGCCTCCAGGTCTTCCATCTTTTCATATCTCTCTTCCGAGTTAACCAGTTTTCCTAGTTCCTCGTCGTACTTCATCCAGTCTGTTTTGCGTGGGTTTCTTACTTTTATCTTCTCCGTGCACCTTTCGATTCTGAAGAGTATTCTGCGGTGGTCAGACATGCTGTCCCCCTCATCAACCCTCCATCCCGTTAGTGTGTCACAGATCTCTCTTGATGCTAGGGTTATATCAAGTACCTCTCTTCTGATCCTGTTCACAAACGTCGGTGTGTTACCTGTGTTCATGATATCCAGGTCATTACTCGTGATGAACTCTAACAATGATTCCCCTCTACAGTTGGTATCGGTGCTTCCCCACACCTCATGGTGTGCATTAGCATCGCATCCTACTATAAGTGGAATTCTCTTACCTTTATATCTCAGTACCATCTCCTCCAGCTCTCTTGTTGGCGCCTCTCCTTCCCCTGGTAGGTAGCAGGATGCCAGCGCCACCTTGTGTCTTCTCCCATCTTCAGCAGTGAAGTAGGTCTCCACCACAATGAGGTCTCTGTAACATATGGTCATGACACATCCCATATTTCTTACATTATTACTTGTGTATATGCATGCTCTAGGAGGTAGCTCACCATTTCTTTCGTAGTGGAGAGCACCCCCCAGATGTCCCAGGCCTGCCACCTGATTCCTCCATGCATATGGTTCTTGTAGCAGCGCTATTTCAACTTTGTTCCTCGCAACATACTGCCCCAACTCGGACATGGCATTTTTACAATGTTGGAGGTTTACTTGGCATATGTTTGTGTGTGTGTTTGTGTGTTTATGTTTGTGTAGTGTTATTTGTGTGTCCATTGTGTTATATTGTGTGTAGTGTTGCTGTACCCGTAGCGTTACTCGGAGAGTTCACTACCGCCGACATCCATATCTGCCGTCTCTTCCGTATGGATGCCGTCCGGTCCAGCACTCTCCTGCTCCGCTGCGGGTTCTTCCTTTTTCGGAACCTTGGGCTTTTGAAGTGGGTTTGCCCGCAGAATCCGAACTCTGACACTGGTAGCCGAGAAGTCCAGTATCTTCGTCCTCTCCTCGCCCCAGTTTTCCTCTACCCCTTCTGGCACGACAAATGTCAGCCGGGTTCCTAGCTCAAGTGCCTCTCTCCCTGTAGCCTTCCACTCCAGGATCTTCAGGTCCGGGCGATCCGGATTCTGAGCGTAAAGGAACTCCTTCACGTACTCAGTATCCGTATCCCCCGGAATCCACACTTGGACCCTCGTCTGTTCCAACTTCCGCACAGTGATCTTATTGCCATCCAGCTCGCCGAAGTCCTGACTTAATAGCCACTCCCTCGTCTCCATCGTTTTTGGTGTCACAAGGAAGAATCCTTCTGACACCAACCCCGAAGTTGCGAACCTAGGAGCTACTAAGCCAGGCTCCCCCCTCACCACTCGCAGGACGACCACCTCGATCAACTGCGTCAGCTTTTTCCTGATGAGCTTCGCCAGTGCCTCATCCACCGAAGCGCCATCCTCTCGGCCAACAGCTACAGCCAAACCTCGGTTCGCCTTAGCAACCTCTCGAGGTCCCTCTGCAGCCACTTTGCCTTGATTTTGGCGCTTCGCCGGAGGACGCTCTGAACGCGTACCCTCATCAGTACTCTGCCGCTTCATTTTGAGGCCCCGTTTGCTCGGGCCAGGATTGTCCCCCACCGTGGATGCCATCCCGACAAGTTCAACCCCGTCCCCAGCAATCGTCGCCTTTCTTCTTAACATTTTGGCCTTACGCTTCTGAGCCTTGCTTTCATACTTGTAGAACTTCTCCACCGATTGGTCTTCCCTTACGGTTCCCTCCTTCGGTGGCGTCTTCAGAAGTTTATCCTCTTCTCCAAGTGACAGGCCTCCCAATTGCACCTGGACATCTGGGGTACCCTGCCTCTCTGCTCTCCCAGACGGTTCCCCTGTTTGCTTGGTCGGAGGAACACCCGAAGGCACCCCCTCCCTCGCTACTCCCCTTTCGGGTTGCTTTTCCGCTTGCGCGGTAGATATTATATTTTTTGAATTAACGTTCTCCATATTGTTATTTGATTTCTGTGGGAAGATAAAGTTAGAGTGGCAGCAGTGCTCCCTTACTACCCCCCAGCAACATTGACCCCTACGCAGTGGCGCCACCCCCCTGCGCATAGTCGTTCAAAACAGCGATTGTGCAGAGTAGGCTTGCACGCATGAGATGACAGCCCCTGCACTGCTTGTGTCGGGAATCAGTGCGTATCTGTTCACCCCAAGACGGTCGCTCATGACCATCCGGGGCAAACCACGCACATCATTTCCCCTCCACTTCAGAGTCTAGATCAGAGCAGAAGTCCGTTCACTCCTAGGGCGTCGCTATATGACACCCCGGAGCTCCCATCCCTCCACCCCTCCCCTTCCTACGAACGCACCACAGGTCCTGTCACCCCTCCCCTCGTCCGCTTGCAAGCCCATTCCGCACTACCCCCCGCTGCCCACAGCCGGCTGTGAGGGTCCTCGGCACGTCCTCCCACCTTGACCCTGGGGGTTTTTGGGCGTGTTGCCATGAAGGAGTAAACCCCTAGATACCAACACGACCTATGCACTCCTCTTTTACCCGGGCTTGTGACCGGCTCCTAGCAGACCACGGATGATCTACCAGCAGGCAGAGTTAAATAGTAGATTCGGGATAAAAAAAACTATCCTATTTTTTAATCCAGGCTATAAACTATCTTCGTGCAAAATTTCATCCAATTCAGCTGTTTAAGCGTGATTGAGTAACAAACATCTAAACATCCAAACTTTCGCATTTATAATATTAGTAGGATATTAGTAAGATTAGTAGGATAGTAGGATAAGTAGGATAGTAGGATTAGTAAGATGAAAAAAAAAATGAAAATGAAAAAAGTTTAATTCAATTAAACAACCTGCTTTACAGTATTTTCTTCTGCCAAACTGCAGGACAGTTTGTTGGCAGAGGGACTCCCTTACAGCACAGTAGATGGGTAGGCTTAGCTATTAGCTAGTTACTTTATCTACATAGTTTTATTTGATAATGGTACAGCTCACGTGATTACTTTAGTTAGACTACATTTCCAGTTTAGATTTTATTTTTTCTAAGATAAACTCCTTCACTTTATTTGACGACCGGTTAGCCTAGTGGGTAGTGACGCTGCCTACGAAGCTGAAGGTCCTGGGTTCGAATCCCGGTAAGGGCAAATATTTGTGTGATGAGCATGAATATTTGTTCCTGAGTCTTGGATGTTTTCTATGTATTTAAGTATTTGTATCTATTAAATATATCGTCGTCTAGTACCCATAACACAAGCCTTATTGAGCTTACTATGGGACTAGGTCGATTTGTGTAAGATTGTCCTCTAATATTTATTTATTTATTTTATTATAGTAGGATAATCGTAAGACCCTCACGTTCCAGAGGAGGAGATAGCCCGCCAAGACCCGGACCTCCGGCGGCACCCGCGCGAGTCCCTCCGCGGCTTCCTCCTCACCTCCCTGGCGGCGCCACTGGATGGCCGCGGCCAGAAGCTGGTCCACCAGTTCTGTGACACGTACGAGTTCGCCAGGCACCACCCGGGGGAGTTCGGGGACGATGAGTACAGGGCTTACGGGAGGCTGCTGCTCAAGTTGTTGGACGCGTGAGTATTTCTTTTTTATCTGTAGTAGGGCAGCTAGCAGTACAGTTTAATTCTTTAGGCCGTGTCGGGCAACAGAACGTGCCCCGCAAATGGTCTCTCCGGAAGACCAGCACTGGCTCATGAGTCAGCATTTTTTTTTCCATGGCTTTTACTCCTTGCTGTAGCAAGGTGGATTTGCCAATATCAAGGTATGGATGTTGACATACTTACACACGAGGAGAATGTTCGGTATAAATTTTGATTTTTTTGGAGAAGGATCAGTCTGGAAGCCAATATGCTGAGGCGGGACCAATTTGCGACAAACACATATAGTTTTACGTATTTGATTCGTTTTTAGGGTTCTGTACCACAATAGGAAAAACAAGGGACCCTCAAAGGATCACTTTGTTGTTTGGCCTAGAACTATGAAATTTGGCATGTAATATCGCCTTATTTTACAAGTACAGGGAAAAAACGAACAACTATACATTTGTAGTTTCCCTCACACTTGTCCGGTTTTTTATATAATTGTTTTTAGTTTAACACTGTTTGTCGGGAATAAACCTTCATTTTATTTTATTTCATAGCATGATAAGTAATGGTTTTCATTTATTTTGTATTGCGCAGTATCGCTGCTAACGAAATTTATAAATTTCTAAATAAAGGAAAATTGAAAAATTTAATGCTCCGAGCCGGATTCGAACCGGTGACCACAGGCATACCTTTAATAAGAAATTTAATGGTCTTGTTTTACGTGACGTTTTGGACTACGTAAAACTTGGCCGTAAAACCTATCGCTAGCGGGATATGTTATATATTATATAGTCATCCTCGTTGCCTTACAGTGGATGCCAGACGTGACGAAAATAGTCACAGAGCAAGTTGGTCGGTCCTGTTGTTGTTGCATGTGGCACTAGGGCTTCCAATCCCGGGATTTATTACTACTACATATCCGTGGTATTGTACTAGTAATAAATCCCGATGTGGACCCACGTGTTTTACCTGGTTTGGCGGCGCTTTTAGTATAGCCACTGGTTTTTGGGGAAGAAAACACCATCTGACACCTTGTTCGAATCAGGCTCCCGAAAGCTGATGTCATCGAGATGGTTCTTAGCTACGTTTCAACAAAATCGGTTCAGCCGGTTTTGAGATATTGAACTTTGAATAGGTATGTCGAGGTTTTTAAAAAATTTCTAAGTTTTTAATTATGTTAGTTTTGTTTTTGTTTTTTTTTTCAGTGCCCGCCTGCTGAAAAACGTCGGCGCATGCCGCTCCTCTCCGCGCAGCAGCCCGCAGCGGCGCGCGCGCCTGCTCGAGCCGCGACGCACCGCCGCGCGCCAGCTGCACAACCACTATACAGCACTGGAGGTTATTACTTAGCGACTTAAAACAATCCCGGGAATCCCGGGACTATTTCTAGCGCCTGTTGCTTAACGACTATGCGGTGCTCGAGGTACTTGCTTAGCGAATTACAACAATCCCGGGATACCCGGGACTTTAAAAGACTCCCGGGACTATTTCTATCGCAAGTTGCGCAACCACTACATGTCGCTCGAGGTACTTAGCGAATTAAAATAGTCCCGGGAATTACGGGACTTAAACAATCCCGGGACTATTTCTAGCGCCAGTTGCACAACCACTACACGGCGCTCGAGGTACATGGCACGTGGCGACAGAACTAATCCCGGGATTATCATCATTTCCTTGCTCTTAGGTACGCATCTTGTTGTATAATCCCTGTTTTCTTTCGGACCTTACGACACGGGCTGAACCTTAGTGATGTATAGTGTTTTGCTGTTTTGGTAAATAAATAATTATGTTCTTGTAACACTGCATACTTGTTCAGAACCTGCCCGCGGACTCCAAGATCGAGGAGGACCTGATCAGAGTCCCGGTGAAGATTGCGCCCGCGCCGGCCGACGAGACCGCCGTGTGACCGCGCGCGCGCGCGCCGCGCACGCTCTAGCGGCACTCGACACCAGCGAGCTCCTTCAAAACATGAGGCTTGGCCAGGGGCGGTTCACTCTGATTTCGTCGCGTCGCACTGAAACATGCCGGCCGGCCGCCTTTAGGCGGCCTCTATCAGTGGTTGCCGCGCGCTGTTATGGGACGCACGCGTTCGCGCTTTGCATTGCATCGTCATTCGCCTTGTAAAATAAATATGCCGCGTCGTCTATTTATATTGGTTGAAAAGAAATTGTCTTTACATTATGTTTATTATAAGTAACCCATAGTTGTGTGTCGTCGTCTTACATTTTGCAGAAACAGGCAGTTTTGATGTCACCTAAAGGCAAATTACGCAGCTTTTGTGTAGTTGGTTGATCCTAAGTAAATAATGAATAATCGTAATATCGTTAGTAAAATACATTATTATATTCAAAGAGGTATGTGAAGTCCCCAATCCGCACTGGGCCAGCGTGGGGACTACTGCCCGTTCCCTCTCATTCATGAGAGGAGGCCTGTGCCCAACAGTGGGACGTATATAGGCTGATGATGATTGGCCAGGGACAAAAAAAGGTTAAGAGCATGTGCGGGCTAACGCGCGGCCCCATACCTACAAAAACTTGAGTTTCAAACCGCCGTAGGAGTCCCCTATTTCCTCTGCCAAATCAAAATCTATGCATATAATTTTTTAGGGTTCCGTACCCAAAGGGTAAAAACGGGACCCTATTACTAAGACTTCGCTGTCCGTCTGTCACCAGGCTGTATCTCATGAACCGTGATAGACAGTTGAAATTGTCACAGATGATGTATTTCTGTTGCCGCTATAACAGCAAATACTAAAAAACAGAATAAAATAAATATTTCAGGGTGCTCTCATACAACAAACGTGATTTTTGTGCTCGTTTTCAGATAATGGTACTCTCGCACTTGGCCGGTTTTCGTAATATAGATTAACTACACTAAGCTTTCCATGTAAATAACAAATTGATAGCATTAGTAGTTCCTGAGATATTTAACTTTGTGACAGACAGACAGACGGTCGGAGTCGCACCATAAGGGTTCCGTTTTTACCTTTTTGGTAATATACAGTAAAAATAATACAGTGCAAATACTGTCCAAAATGAGGTTAGCTACATTAATGATCATTGAATAATGTACTCTATTGTCTTAGCTAATAGAATCAAAATTAACTATGACATAAATTATGGTGAAAATGTATATCATAGTAATCAATCACAATGCCTAGGATTCTAGAATTGTATTGTAAATATAGGTGTTTGTAAATATAATATAGACTGATCTCGTATGTTTGAGTAGGTAAGTAGTATATTTAATGGTGTACATATGTTTATTCGGTTTATATAATAAACGTAATTTGAATGGTATATGTATAAATGGTTATTTTATTTACTACATAGCAAAAAACCTATTAATTTGTAGATATTTTTTAATGATACATTCAAGGGTCGGTAGGACGTAACGTGGTTTGTTTCTCATTTTGAAACAACATGCTAGAATAACATCATGTATTTAGGTCGGAAATTAGTGTCTGTGTTAATCGCACACATAAAGATTAGACATTAATCCCACACATAAAGAAAGAAAATTTGTGTCTGTGCACTAAAATCCTGCACTAGAAATCTGTCGTAAAATAAATAGGCTTTCTACTGTAGCAATGTAATTTTAAAATTTTATAATAAGTACTCTGATACTGAAATGATATATATCTGTTTTGAAAAAATGACACCTCGCCGAGTTTTTTACGCCGGTTCTTCTCGAGGCAGAGGTTTACTTTCCGAACCGGTGGTAGTTTATCGACATTCATAGGTGCATGTAATATGCCTAAATTGAAGAATAAATCACTTTGACTTTGACTTTGTGTTAATCGCACACAGAAAGAAAGTTAGACGACCGGTTAGCCTAGTGGGTAGAGACGCTGCCTACGAAGGTGAAAGTCCTGGGTTCGAATCCCGGTAAGGGGAAATATTTATGTGATGAGCATGAACATTTGTTCCTGAGTCTTGGATGTTTTCTATGTATTTAAGTAATTGTATCTATTAAACTATTGAGTATATCGTCGTCTAGTACCCATAACACAAGCCTTATTGAGCTTACTATGGGGCTAGTTCGATTCGTGTAAGATTGTCCCCTAATATTTATATAAAAAAATACTCTTACCGGAATCCGAACCCGGAACCGCAAGCTTTCTAGCCACACTACCAACTATTTGCCTAGTTAAAAGTGTTGAAACAGTGGTGATGTTTGCGCTCCTATTAAATTGACAGCCTAATACGTCACAGTAGGTACAATCTTAGAGCATACATAACTGGAGTAGCCTTTCAGTAACTTACCCCTCTGTAAAGAACCTTGCACAATGTGCAAATAATCATACGAAGACAATTTCACAATCGATCACAAAATCGCCTCGCAAGAGAACACTGATCATAAAAAAATGCCCGCATGTTGCTGTAAGCAATTGGTATTATAAACGTTCAACCACTTCAAGCTTTTAATATAGGTATATTAGGGAATTTGCATGGGACTTCAATTTTGAATAAATTGCATTCAATCGATGCGGATATACGTAGAAATATCATACAACACAAATATATATATATATATATATATATATATATATTTATATATATATATATATTATATATATTTAAACTATTGTAGGTCTATCTCACGTAAAAATCACTAAATTTTTTTCGATAAAATTACATAACAGTAAGACAGAATATTGAATTAGAAATGATATTTTGTATGACAAGTATAGACTGAAACGCAAATTTTAAGGAGGTAATTGCAAATTAATGACTAACTCCATCTCAGACTTTTTTGTACGCAAATACGACATAAGGTTACTCCAGGCCCCGTAGCATGGAGAGGCGTGTTGGTATTACGGTGCGCCACTCTCCCTACCCCCTGCGAACTTGGCGGGGCCGTTCCGCTGAAACGGCATTGGTGGGACCGCAGAGGAAGAGGAATGCCGGTATTACGGTGCGCCGCTTTCCCTATCCTCTGCGGCCGAGCCGTGGTCGGTGGCGGAACCACAGACCTGATCCGCCACCGGGTGCTGGAATTTCTCGCACCCATGATCTCCTTGTAGCGGACTCAGGGGGGTCCGCTACTGAACTGGTGGAGATCGAGGAGGCAGGCGCGCCGAAACATCTGGCGTGCCTCTCGTGGAGGGCTCTCGGGCATCCGCGAAGGAGCCGCTTGTGGGCGGCTGCCGCCGGCGGGGTCGCGGATGTGTGCGCAAGCGTTCCCGTAACCTCGCCACATGGCGGCGTGGCGGCAAGTGGGGGGTTTTTAGTGGGTACACCGTGGGTCTCATTAGCCCATACGGGAGTCCCACATAACTACTCGGGTCACCCCCTGCTCCCGGGTGGTATGCGTAACGCATTTTCCCCTCCTAAACAAAAAAAAGGCCCCGTAGCATGGTTGGCCTTGTCACGCGATAAGTGATAGGATCTATCCTAACGAGAGCGTGCGTCACTGGCTGACAAGCGTTCCCGTAACCTCGCCACATGGCGGCGTGGCGGCAAGTGGGGGGTTTTTAGTGGGTACACCGTGGGTCTCATTAGCCCATACGGGAGTCCCACATAACTACTCGGGTCACCCCCTGCTCCCGGGTGGTATGCGTAACGCATTTTCCCCTCCTAAACAAAAAAAAGGCCCCGTAGCATGGTTGGCCTTGTCACGCGATAAGTGATAGGATCTATCCTAACGAGAGCGTGCGTCACTGGCTGACAAGCGTTCCCGTAACCTCGCCACATGGCGGCGTGGCGGCAAGTGGGGGGTTTTTAGTGGGTACACCGTGGGTCTCATTAGCCCATACGGGAGTCCCACATAACTACTCGGGTCACCCCCTGCTCCCGGGTGGTATGCGTAACGCATTTTCCCCTCCTAAACAAAAAAAAGGCCCCGTAGCATGGTTGGCCTTGTCACGCGATAAGTGATAGGATCTATCCTAACGAGAGCGTGCGTCACTGGCTGACAAGCGTTCCCGTAACCTCGCCACATGGCGGCGTGGCGGCAAGTGGGGGGTTTTTAGTGGGTACACCGTGGGTCTCATTAGCCCATACGGGAGTCCCACATAACTACTCGGGTCACCCCCTGCTCCCGGGTGGTATGCGTAACGCATTTTCCCCTCCTAAACAAAAAAAAGGCCCCGTAGCATGGTTGGCCTTGTCACGCGATAAGTGATAGGATCTATCCTAACGAGAGCGTGCGTCACTGGCTGACACCGTTCGATAGAACGAGACGACGCTCTTATCTTGTCACTTGTCGCGTGAGGCCAACCATGCTACGGCTCCAGTTATGTATACTCTAAGGGCACAGGTTACATACGTATTTGTCTTAGTATTTAAACCTAGCCTATACTTGCACTAGGCGCTATTACTAAAACAATACCTTAGCAGGTTGTTGTGTTTGTTGTTGTTAAACATGGCATAATTTAGTTCCTCTATTTAACTTCAGGAACTTTAGTTCGGAGGAATGTTGAATGTAAGTTCCTCATAATTCGTTTTTTTTCCAAATTTATCAACGAGTGATTCCTTGCAAAATGAAAATCGTAGCGGTCTGTGTCCTACTTATAGCTCAGCAGGCTTCAGGAGTAATTTACAGACTAAATGGTATGTACCCATTCATTCTTATATTGCAATTATATAGTTGTCATTTATTTATATGTAAACACTACGGGACACGATAACAGGCAGGTAGCGACGACTGTGTGTTTCGAGGGTTAATTGAAATGCGGCGAGATCCTTGTTTTTCTGTGACCGATGTCAAGCTAGAGATGCAACGAATAGTGGTTTGGCCGGATACCGGATACCGAATATCCAGCTGTGCAGCCGGCCGAATATCCACTATCCGGCCGCCGGATATCCGGTCAAAATTTACATGTCTAAAATGAAGTAAATTCGAGCGCGCGCGTGCGCAACGCTATGTGCAGGTTGCAAAAATTGCCACCTGACTCGCTGTAGGCAGATTGTGATAGTAAACACGCGATAATTTTAGTTTTTATCATTAGTGACATTTATTTTAATTTTTCTTTTCATGTGAAGTTTCAATTGACCTTAAGAGTACTTTGTGGTTTGTTATTTATTCACCCCTGTTTTGCCTACACTTGTACCTCCTTACCTATGATCTTATATATTCTATGTTAAAATACTATCCGGTATCCGGCCGGATACTACGCCACTGTTCAGTATTCGGCCGTATAGTAAAATTGTGGCCGGATAGGCCGGATACCGAATAATGGCCGGATATCCGTTGCACCTCTATGTCAAGGACTTTAATTGTTGAGCCATTTAGGTGTCAACTAATTTTGTTTTTTGGATAGTTAAGCTTCGGGACACTTCATAGTGCCCAGTATAAAGTGTGCTCTAAATGGCTCAACAATTTAAGTCCGTGACTGTACATGGAAAATCGTCAAAAGCGGAGCGCCTTCTGCACTAAGGTCCCTTTTCCTGAGAGCGACTTATGTTCCAGCCTCTGAGTATGCTCGCCTGCCTGCGCTCTTCGCTCTGGACAGTTTTCCCCACTGTCTACTGTCCCCCGGGGACACCTACTGCTACGTTGACGCCAGACTTGTTGCCAATGAAACTAGTCAGCTGCTTACAGTCATACAAGTAAGTCAGCCTCGTCTACGTCGCCAGCGGATTCTGAGGTAGTGTGAGGGGTCTCTTAAAAGAGGCTTTCGTCTCCTGTGCTGGTAAAAAGGCTGACGCCAGCACGGCTATCACAAGACAGCGCGCGAGCTCTCTCGATTTTTCTCGCACTATCCGTCTCTCTCTTATTAGAGCACTTAGAAAGAGAGGTATAGTGCGAGAAAAATCGAGAGAGCTCGCGCGCCGTCTTGTGATAGCCGTGCAGACCACCCTCAAGTCTGGTAGCAAAAATTCTGAATCATACCCATTTGGCACCGTTAGGCGGGCGTGACCCCTCAGGTATACTTAAACCTGGACAGTGTTCTGGCTTTTTACCCGACTGCCGAAGGTAAGGAGGGTTATGTTTTTCAAGCGTATGTATGTGTGTATGTCTTATTCTTTGGCACGCCCTGCAGCCTAAACCGTTTGACAGATTTCGACATATGAGGTGTCGTTGGATTCCTCTTAATCGTGGGAGTGTCATAGGCTATACTATTTGCAAAAAATGGGCTTAGGTAAGTGTGTAGGTATATCCTTAAGGTCAATACTAAGTACTTATAAAACAACCATACGGCAAGTATTATATTATAATGTCCGACCGAAGATTCGGTTTCGGCTATAGTTTCGGTTTCGGCCAAATAACGGCCGAACTTTTTGGCCGTCCCGAAACTTACGAAATGGAAAAACGAAATTTTGTCTTTTAGTACCTAAACCTTCTTTTATTTTATACAACCTGCACGAGTTTCAGGTGTTACTCGTACATTGTTAATATTTGTATAAAAGCGGTTTCTAAAATCTACAAAAACTAGAGCCAAAGTCGAACCTCGGTTTCGGTTTCGGCCAAGAAACATATTTCGGTTGGACACTAGATTATACTTAATAGTCTCTTTACCTCGATATCAGAACCACTTTAGATGTCATTTGCGTTGAAAGGGTTAATGGATCAGCAACGTGCTAATGATTCTGGAGTCGCTAGATTCAATAGGCCACTGTGTCCTGGCTTCCCGTCAGGTATTCCCCTATGCCAGTTGTACCTAGGCGTCGTGGCATAAAAAAACCGGCCAAGTGAGAGTCGGACTCGCGCACGAAGGGTTCCGTACCATTATCTATAAAAACGGCAACAAAATCATGTCTGTTGTATGGGAGCCCAGTCCGACTCGCACTTGGCCGGATTTTTAGTATTTGTTGTTATAGCAGCAACAGAAATACATAATCTGTGAAAATTTCAACTCTCTAGCTATCACAGTTCTTGAGATACAGCCTAGTGACAGACAGACGGACGGACGGACGGACGGACGGACAGCGAAGTCTTAGTAATAGGGTCCCGTTTTTACCCGTTGGGTACGGAACCCTAAAATGATGCCCCAGATAACACTTGACAGTTCAAAGGGCAATAAATTAACATTTCATATAATTATCTGACGTTAAACTATAATCAGGTAACTGTCCTGGGTTATAGAGTCAAACCATATTAGCATAGCATTGTCTTAACAGTCAAGGTCGAAAATATATATACGAGATAAGGTAAATATCCCAATGCTCGGCACCTTAAGAGGGCGTTACAGTGCTCACTAGTGCCACTGGTAAATAAATGTGATTATTTAAATTTAACGATAGATATTTAAAAAACTGGCCAAGTGCGTCTCGGACCACGCAAAACGAAGGGTTCCGTGCCTATTAAAGAGGTCGTATCGTCACAGAAATCTTACGGCACTTACGACCTTTTCTATGGGGAAGGCAGTTTTTCAGCAATATCTCGAAAACATTTGAACCGATCTTGTTCAAAATAATTTTCGGTGAAAGAATTTAATAAGCCTTATGTCCATGATTTTTTTCATATTTTTTAAATACACCGTTCAGAAATTAGTGGGAGGGGGGGGGGGGGGGGGGGGGGGGGAACACACAATTGTAGTGACTTTCGGGGCGATTATCTCCGACTCTATTCCCTTAATCAAAAAAATTGCTTTGACAGGACTATTCAGCTTACAACAAAACCCACTTCGACCACACACTCGTGCACCGGGGCCTGTGCGTGACGCAGACGTGCCGTGAACGTCTGACGTCGAACCTGGTTCATTCCATTGAAGCCTGCCTCAACGCGAGCCTCTACAGTAGCCATAGACTCAAGGTAAAGTACCTGACCTTTAAGACTTTGGCCACCACTTCCAATTCGTGATTAGGTATGTAGCAAGCGAAGCATTCGGTGCCATGTTGTTTGTCGATGAGAAAACTTGCGAACCAGGTACCCACTTATCCAGTCCGATTATTGTTAGCCACTAAATACTCCACGGCGTCCACCATATCTGCGCTCAAATGCGGAGAACTCTAGGATCTCATGCTATCACTGGAGCCGTCCTCGTGCCACGATACGTCTGGCTCGTCCTAAAGCGACGATATTTATAGTTGTCTTCCCTGGGATTTTAGGTGAGTGCCGCGACCTCCACATAGAATACACACGGCCTCGAGGACCCCCTTTGGTCGCCTTTTACGACATGGGAGACGGAAGACCTGTTCTTGTCCGAGTCAACACAGTTCGGACCACCGTCCTAGGCTAATATGTTTCTTTTATTGCCCAACTATACGGCATAGCCGAGAAGGGATATGTTTTTAGCAGTCTATACGTGTGTTCCCCCGTAGTGTTCCAGATACCTTTTTTTTTAATGGGAGGACAATTCGTTATGGATACCTCCGCGCCACGGGCATAGCGCGGAGGTTATGTCGGACTCGCACCGACTAAAAACCTCCCGATGATCCTCGACGCATTTCGGACGGCTCTGGGATCTCTTACGTAACCCACCAGTGCCGCCCTAGCGTCATGCCTCTGTGAGTGTCATACCTTTTTTATTTTTTTATTCTACGATTGCATTTCCCAACTGCAACCGTGTACCACCCCGAGGACCCCTTTTAGTCGCCTTGTACGACAGGCAGGGGATACCGTAACCGTATTCTAATGCCCGGGCTACAGGGCGCTCCTAGCGTTTCAGATACCTACTGAACTGATTTTGATAAATGTGGTGTCAATCGATTATAAACTATGCTCCGGGTGACATAGGCTACCTTTTGAATGAACAACAAGTTTTTCAGTAACTTTACCGTAGTCGGGTTTCAGTATTTGTTTTTTTTATGCTTGTTACAGGCCAGAGTGATCGATAGTAAAGTATGGTGCACGAAATACGACGAGCCAGCGGGTTACGACGCCGCCGACTACGCGACAGCTCTACTAGGGCTGGGATTGTTGGTGCTGAATGTAGTCGGCAGCTCGTTTGACTACTACTCACACGGGGACAAAAACATGGGTGAGATGCGACATGTAACTGATCTACATCTAACTGAATCGACAAAAAATCAATATAATTATTGTACCTGCTCATAATTTTTTGCGAGAATCGGTTGAGAAATGCGACCCGTAGAGGAGAACAGCCGGGCAGCCGGATATCTGAACATTCGAATTAATTTTTTCCCAAGCTGAAACGGAGAACTTCGTTCGCATCGCTTGAGCGTTCGATTAAGGGCCGGCGCCCACTATCGGCAAGGCACAGCACGGCTCCGTAGCCTCAGTATGCCGAAGGACGCCTTGGCAGCTAGACTTCTTCTTTTTGCCGCATTCAAACGGTTTGTAGGAAAAGGCAAACACCGCAAACGCAGGCGATTTGACAGTCAAGGAAATTGAAACATACCTTTTTTGCTCTTATCACTATGCTAATAAGGGTCAAAGAGGCATGAGTTTCAGGGTCCTCCACCAAATGTTACAGTAGGCCGGCTGCTGACATGTTTCTCAGCGAGCCGCAACTGGCGGCGTCTACGCACGGCCTCGGGCGAGGGACCCGAGCCCAGGCTCGCCAGACTGAAGTGCTTTACTGGACTCAAGTGAGTTTCCAACTTTCCAGAGTCTTAAGAAAGAATCTTAAGTATTAGTTGAAAAGTAACCTTAAGTATTTAATTCCTTCGGTATTTTATTTGGTTCTTGCCAGTTACTTGCTGGTAACTGGTTATTAAAATTAGGTACCGATAAATTGTAAGTATTGCAGTAGTGTTTAGAAATTAGTGGTGCAGAGAGACACTAAAAGTTGACCGTAAAATGAAAATAACCGGTAATTTTACCGGTTACTGTAAATAAACGTATACTGCAATAAAAACCGGAATGTAACCTTTAAAGTTCGGATATTTTATTGACATATAAAACTCTATGTAAGTAAAATGTTTAGTACGGGTTAATATTACCAGTGGGTCGATCACGTAACTTTTCTTACGAACGTCTGTAAGATTTAAACGTCAATTTTATATGGAAAAATGACAGTTAGATTGAGATTTAACTGTCAGACGCGCGTTCGGAACGTTACGTGATTACCCCCCAGGTTATTTTAGTTTTCCTTTTTACTAAACTAATCTACATACTACATCTTGATAAGCGTTGCTGCGTCGTAATTTACACAAGCTTTAGCTGACCAACATATGTTGACCCCCGATATCGATCAGTACTTGAGCAATTTTCTGCAAATGTTACAGGACTATTACGACAATATTGGTCATCATGGCGCATTCTCCGTTGAACTGCGCTATTGCTACCAATAATCCAGAATACATAGAAAATGTAAGTATACTCAATCCGCCCAAGAAAAAAAACGCGAGATCAGTCAATGTGCAATTGGCCAATATATTTTTAAGTCGAAACTGCCCGCAAACTTTAAACATATTTGAACCGATTTAAACGAAATTTAGCATAGAGATAGTTTGAGTCCCGGGGAAGGACATAGGATACTTTTTATCCCGGAAATCATCCCCTAAGGGGGTGAAAGTTTGTATAGAGCTACGATTTAAACGAGCTCCTCGCGGACGGAGTCGCAGACGCTACTAAAAAACATTTTTTCAAATAAGTACTATCAATTCACAACACACATTGATCATGTATCCAGATATACCACAACGTGGTGGCAACCTTCTTGTTCAATGGGACGCTGATAATCCAGACCTTCTTCGTCATCTCCGGGTTCCTGGTGGCGTATAACATGCTGCTGCTGGGTGAAAAGCGAAAGATCAGCTGGGTGATGCTGCCAAAGGGCATCGTTTTTAGGTGGCTGAGGTAAGAACATGCCATTATTAGAGTCTACGTCTAGATGCCTATATAGCCCTCCGAATCGATAAACTTAAGTAGCAGTGGGCGGGGCACATTACACGTAGAACCGATGGCCGTTGGGGCGGAAAGGTTCTCGAGTGGCGACCACGTACCGGAAGGCGCGGCGTGGGAAGGCCCCACAAGGTGGACTGATGACCTGGTAAGCTCGCGGGAGTCCACTTGATGCGGGTGGCGCAGGACCGGTTACTTTGGCACTCTTTAGGGGAGGCCTATGTCCAGCAGTGGACGTCTTTCGGCTGATATGATGATGATTATATACTAAGCTTATTAAGCAAAGCGAGAACAGAGCGTTTGGTTTGGTGCAGCATGTCAGGTAAAGATGATTCGACGAAATGAGTTTTGTGTTGAGCATCCTGTTATCTTTACCGTATCCCTCACCAATTGTAGCTGCTCTATCTTTGCTCAATAAAATTAGTACCTACTGATTAATTGTTCACGCATCACGCATTCTCTGTAGATTAGTTCCTGTAAACGCCGTGGTCCTGGCCTTCGTATCCACCTGGCAAAGGCATCTCGGTAGTGGACCTTTATGGAAGGTACGATGTTTTATATTAAATATGCACTGCTATGGTATAATTCAACGTTGAAATATTTAGGTATGATGAAGTTGATAAATTTTAGGTGGTGACATACCAGAAGACATCATTAATTCCCGTAAAAGGTGGATTTATGATCCAACATGGTTATGAAAAACTTTTATAGGGCCTGGGTCACGCCGGAAGATGAGCGCCGGCTGAGGCGAGACCTTTTCGTGACATTTGTGTTAATTTTATTTTGTTTTATTTTAATTTTACTTTTTTATCTGTCACAAATAATTGTTTTTTCTTTCTTTCTTTCTTATAAGATGCACGCCGTTGAGGTTAATTTTCATTGTGCTTGAAAGATATAAGATGAACATGAAGATTCACTATTCTGAAGATGGGATGATTTAGTACAAGTTGTTGGGGTCTAGTGAATACGGATGACATCTTACATTTTTTGGTGGTGCGGCTTTAGAGCGGTTACACATACAGTGTCGATACATTCGATTATGTCAGGGGATCTATGGCTAGGGTAAAGCTACAATTGCGTTTGTGAAACGCGCGTATGTGACGCTGCAGTCGCCGTTTGTAACTTACTCGCATCTTAACGATGATGACAATCATCAATCAATTACAATTCCTGCTAGCATAACTTGACTCTCGACTCTACTCGCGCGCGTGATAGACTTATCTGTCACTTTTTGACAGCATTAATCAGAAAGTGACGTACAGTGTATCTCGCGCGCGAGTAGAGTCGAGAGTCTAGTTATGCTAGCAGTCCAGAATATGCATTGTTTCTAGCCTGTTGTGGAGGTGGAAACGCTACAGTGCAGACAAGACTGGTATTACAACCTGCTGTATGTCCATAACTACGTCGATAATTCGGACTGCTTGCCGCATACCTGGTTAGTAGTATCGTTTAATCTAATTGCGTAGTGCGTACGAGGGATTAGGTACGGGTATTATCTCCATACAAATTAAACCGGTATTATTTCGTTCTTTGGTTATAATATAATTTTTGATGGGGCAATCTAATAATACGAATATGTTACCTAAATGCACGATAGAGCCCTACATTAAGAGCCTAAAATAATTCAAAATATTAGACTACTTCGGGGATTTTTGAAAAAATCGGTTCCGATCCCTGGTGCGTACTTGTTTTTCGTCTATGTTATAGGAAGAGTGGGGTGTTTCTCTGAGGAATTATGTTTTTTTTTGTATTTACTGTATATTATACTTTAAAATTCTCAACTTCTTTGATATTGAATGAGACCAGAAAAAAGTCGTATGATCTGTGCGTCCGCCTTATTCACTGTCATCAGGGACAGTAACCGGTTTCTAAATTACCGGTTTATAACCGTTAATTTAGATTTAATTATATCATCGAAACCGATAGGTAAAATACCGGTTAAATAATAGATTTATATAACCACCGGTTATCATTAAAATAGATGATCGTGCTCACATGCATCTCCCACATAAGTAATTTAACACTCTGGGTTGAAGTGTATCCAAAAGGTCCATCATCTAGATAAGATAAGCCGCCCGCGCGGCTCCGTCTTCGTATAACAAGAACCCTGGCGACACCGTGGGAACAAATATATCCTAAGTCCATCATATATACTTACCTACTGGTGATTAAATCCGAGAAGTGGAGTACCTTTACAATATTAGTATAAAAATTGTGTCTTATATTATAATTCAATATTTAATATCCAGGTACTTGGGAGCAGATATGCAGCTCACCGTCCTAGGTCTAGCGATCTTCTGCCTAGCCACCAGCCCTAAAGTTCGTGAGTTGGCTGTCGCTGCCACCTTAATTGTAGGCCTGCTTGCGCCGGCCATGCACACCTACCTTCAGCACCTTAGTCCGGTCGTCATGATAACTCCTGAGTGAGTCAATCTTCTGTTTTAAATATCAAGGTACTTGGGAGCAGACCTGCAGCTAAGCGTCATAGGTCTTGTAATCTTCTGCCTAGCCACCAAGCCTCAAAGTTCGTGAGTTGGGGTTCGCTGGCACCTTCGTTGTGGGCCTCTTTGCGCCGGCCATGCACACCTACCTTCAGCACCTTAGTCCGATCGTCACGGTAGCTCCTGAATGAGTCAACCTTCTATTTTGTTAGTTTTGGGAGATCACAAATGTGATGCACGTCTTGCCTTTTTCTATTTTCCTATTTACTATTATTCCTTCCTTGTTTCAATGTTTTTACAGGATTGCTTTAATTACTTGTATGAACGAAATTAAATGTCCCCAAATAGCAAAATAACACATTTATTTCATCACTTATTCATTTGGCACAAATAATTTTATTTGTATTTAGTTTTTGGCATGAAGTACCAAAGCTAATAATTTGAATTTAATATATGTAGTAGGTCTATAGATGGGCAATTTATGACATAAAAACTGTAGGTGCCGCTACACCAGAACACAAAAAAAAAATCAAATTATATAGTTTCCATTATTTTGACATATATTTGTACTAAAGTTTCAGGCAATATTTTTTATAGTGATGGGTTTTATTGTGTAGTATAGTTTACCAAAAAATCAAATTAATCGCAAAGACCGAATTCAAGAAATAAATTAAAAAGTGAAATAAAAACAAACCGCCATATTACGAAAACTGGCAAGTGTACATGGCTCTTCTTTGGGGAATAGACCTTTGCCTACCAAGGAGTATCTAAAAATGAAATTACTAGAACATTTGACAGAAAGGCAAATTTTGTATAGAAACACGGTTATAGCCTTTCAACTCAATTGCTCCAGTAGTTTTGGAGCAAATCGGCTGTGACAGACGGACAGACAGACGCCCGAGTGATCCTATAAGGGTTCCGTTTTTGAGGTACGAAACCCTTAAAAGGGACAGAGTCCTGCCTGAATCAATGAACCATGTAATCGTTTTACAGAGTGATACGCAACTTGTTCGTGAAGGATCCCACGTTCAACAGCCTGTACAAGAGAGGGCATACCAACGCTATGTGCTATGCGATTGGCTTGGCACTAGCGATGCTGGTGTATCGGTTGCAGAAGCAAAAGTTTAATGTGGAGAAATATAAGGTACATGTGCTGAAACAACAAAATCCACCCAACTGCCTTGAGTTACGACCTATTGAAAAATATTGGGCGTGAAACAGAAGCTGTTAAAACATAAAACCTTAGAGCATACATAACTGGAGTAGCCTTATGTCGTATTTGCGTACAAAAAAGGCTGCCGAATTTTGCGGGGGCGGGGGGGAGTATTTTAATAGGATATTGAAACTCAATTATTAACCCCCCGTGTTATAAGTTTAACGTGTCTGTGTATCTGTCTGTGGTATCGTGGCTCCCAAACGGATGAGCCGATTTGAATGCGGTTTTTTTGTGTCATAGATAATTTTAACCGGAGTGTTTTTAGCTATGTTTCATCAAAATCGGTTTAGCCATTCTTGAGATATTGAACTTTGAAATGAAAAAATCGGGGGTTTTTCAACTTTTCTAAGTTGTAGTTATGTATTAAAAGCTTGAAGTGATTGAACGTTTATAATATCAAGTGCTAACAGCAATAACATGCGGGCATTTTTATGATCAGTGTTCTCTTGCGAGGCGTCTTTGTGATCTCTTGTGAAATTGTCTTTGTATGATTTTTTGCACATTGTGCAAGGTTTTTACAGAGGGGTAAGTTACTGAAAGGCTACTCCAGTTATGTATGCTCTAAGCATTAAACGAATCCTTTGAAAATTTCAAGCGAAAGTGGAATGAAGCTTCCTAAGCGATGACATTTTATTGATTGGTAAGTACTGTCTTTTGCCTACAGTTTGTGAAAACTATGGCTTACCTAAACCACTCTGCACTGCGCTCCACGCCGTATCATATTGTTTAAGTACTAATTCTAAATAGAATTTTAATTTTTATTGATTATATTTTAAAGAACTCATAACTATTTAATTGTGTAAACTTAGGGATGCAAATTTGAAATAAACGACTATTTAATTTTAATTTAATTTATTGATTGATGACCTTCTTTATAATTCCAGAAATATCGTCCCCTATACTGGTCGATGTTACCAATCGGCGTGGTCGTGGTGATGAGCGGTGTCGTCCTGTACACCGACGGCGTCCAGTTCCCATTGGGGGTGCGAGCGGTGTACTCCAGTGCCGTCAAGCTCGTATACGGGCTCGCTTTAGCCGCGCTGATTGGCGGGGCGATCTTTGAATTCGAGAGTAAGTCCCGTCCCGTATACTGGTCGGTGGTGCCAATCGGCGTGCCCATGATCAGCTCATGATCATTGAACTTGACGTGATAACGTCTTATAAATCGATGAACGCCAGTTTGGCTGCACGCACGAAAAAATGTGACTACCTACCCTATTTAAGTTAGTTTCTAAGTATAAACTTTTCAATGTGTAATGTTTCTTAATCCTTCGAATGTAATACTTAATTAAATATTTAAGGTAACTTATTTCTGATGTTTAAAATTAACTGGTTCTCCACGATACAGGCGTGGCCTAGTGTGGGGACCGCTGGTAACTATGTAACATAAAGTTTTTTTAAATAAATGACTATCACTATTACTACTACTACCCGTCCGTTATAATGTAGAAATGGTATAAATGCCTTTTTAATAGATCTTTTGAGCGGCTATAGTATATAGCATTCTCTGGTGCACCTATCAAACTATTTATTCCTAATCAATAATTGACTTACAAATTTTGAATACACGGTTACAAACATACTTCCGTTTCATCCATTTGTTAGACAGTCATTCGATTTAATAATTTGTCTGTGTATCCCTCATAAAACTAGCCCACAGCTTACGTAGCAATTTATTGTACAACAGATGTGTACCGCAGTGTACTAGAGTGGGGCGGCTGGGCGCTTCTAGGGCGCCTGTCGTACGCAGCTTACCTCGTGCACCTCACCGTCATACGTACCACCATCGGCGCCAGCGCTACGCTAGCACACAACTCCTTCAACCAGATTGTAAGTAGTGTACTACTGCTGGCTTCTAGGGCGCCTGTCGTACGTGGCCTACCTTCTGCATCTTACCGTCATACGTAGCGCCATCGGCGCTGAGGTTACGCTAGCACACAACTCCTTCAACCAGATTGTAAGTAGTGTACTACTGCTAGCTCCTAGGGCGCATGTCGTACGCGGCCTACCTTTGTGCACCTCACAGTTATATATGTACCGCAATTGCCACCAACGCTGCACAATTCCTTCAATAATGCTAATATTAGTGCTGGGGGCTTTTACCACACACCATACACAACTCTTTCGACCAAATTGAATGTGCTCACGTCTGTACATAAATACTCTTAATTAACGCTCTATGTATTTGTTAGCACGTGTTCCAACGCGGGCCACGCGCCGCAACACGCCCCGCTTGTGCCTAAGCACGGCTTTAGTCACAAACTATCGACAACATACGACCGGATAGCCTAGTGGTTAGAGAACTTAACTATGAAGCTTGAGGTCCCGGGTTCGATCCCCGGTCGGGGCAGATATTTGTATGATGAATACGAATGTTTGTTCTCGAGTCTTGGATGTTTAATATCTATTTAAGTATGTATTTGTCTATATAAGTATGTTAATCCGTTGTCTAGTACCTATAGTACAGGCTTTGCCTAGTTTGGGACTAGATCAATTGGTGTGAATTGCCCCACGATATTAATTTATTTATTTACATTCTAATTGCATGTGCTTGTAGGTATATTACATATCTAATATCGCTGTGACCCGTTCCACAAAGCAACATGTTAAAATTTTACGAGCCTGAAATAGTCTGAACAGGCAATACAGAGCCGCTTCAACAATAACGATTGGCCATTGAGATGATTGTAAAACTCGTAGAATGTTTGTAAATCTGACTGTATTTCAGGCTCTGTCGTTCCTGGGTGTCTTGTGCGTGTCATACCTGGTCGCTGTTCTGTTGTGGATGACGGTGGAGGCTCCGTTCGGCGAGCTGGTCAAGATCTGCTGCTACCCTCGCGAGGCTGGCGAAATGGAGAAACCCGCTCGTCTGACCGTAGAAACTTATGTAGAAAATAAGGAGACTATGAATGTTCAGTTCTAAATAACACACGTATACGAGAGCAAATTAAAATGAAATTTTTGTGTCTCTTGTAGCAATAAAAAAAAACAAGAAAGAGAAAATGTGATATTGCAGTGATTGTTCCCCATCGAACACTACACGGATTAACCTTTTCCCATAATCGCCTCTTACGACACCCATGGGGGGGATGAAATATTTTTTAGTACAAGTCTTAGTACTCTTAGTAGTAGCCATAGAACAGTTCCACCATAATATATGGCTGCATCATCAGATCAACTTGATGGTCTTGGTACCATCAAGTTACTAAGTATTGCAAGTATAGGGAGTGAGGGACACAAGGCAGTGCAGAATCTGCCTTAAAGCAGAGGAAACGCCTACACACGTACACACATCCTAACAGATTGCCCTTCCCTTATGCACAGCCGTAACTCCCGGAGGACATTAAATTTCTCTAGTTCAACAGAATCCTGCAATTCTTCGAGTTTGCAGGACTTGACCAAGAATTGTAAGTGGCGATCACAATAGGCCAGCAATAGTCGCAGTGAGCTCTCACAGCCCGGAAGCCACTGCCAGAATAATAATAATAATTTTATAGTCATCTATCTTATACATAAGTAGTTACTTGCTTAGAATACAAAGTTTCAAATCGTTACGCGTTACCACCTACCTGGTGGCTGTTCTGTTGTGGATGACGGTGGAAGCTCCATTCGGTGAGCTAGTCAAGGTCTGCTGCTAATACTTAATACCCACGTCAGACGGCGAAAAGAAACCCGCTCGTCTGACCACTGAAACTTATGTGGAGAATCATCATCATCATCATCATCATATCAGCCGAAAGACGTCCACTGCTGGACATAGGCCTCCTCCAAAGAGTGCCGCAATGACCGGTCCTGCGCCACCCGCATCCAGCGGACTCCAGCGACCTTTACCAGGTCTTCAGGTCATCTTGTGGGGGGCTTACCCACGCTGCGCCTTCCGTGACGTGGTCGCCACTCGAGAACCTTATATAGAGAATAAGGAGACAATTGTTAAGTGTTAAGTAACTTTTATATGAATAAAAGTATTTTTAGTACAAGCCTTTATTTTTGCTAGTAGCCAACGAAGAGTTCCACCTTTTGACTCCACCATCAGATCAGCCTGATGGTAGGGTAGCAGACATGTATTGTCATTTAAATGTTAGACCGACACAAGTAACGGGATTAGATGAAAATCAACTTGTAAGACTTTATTACATTGCTACGTACCTACATACAAACATACTTGGTTATTTTTTTACAAAATCCTGTACAAACTTTTTTTGGTACAATGACGGTGGTAAACAAATAAATAAATAAATAATAAATAAATATTAGGGAATAATCTTACACAAATCGAACTACAACTATGAGTACAAGACAACAATATGTTTAATAGATATAAACTTTATAAATACATAGAAAACATCCAAGAGTCAGATACAAATATTCATGTTCATCACACAAATATTTGCCCTTGCCGGGATTCGAACCCAGGACCTTCAGCTTCATAGACAGCGTCACTATCCACTAGGCTAACCGGTCGTCAGGTAACAACAAATAGGTACCTACAGAAACCGTAGCCTAGGGACGTTTGCAACTCTACAGGAGTCAGAAGCGCGTTGCTGACCCTGTACTGATTTGAGAATTCGTTTTACCGACAGCTAGAGACGAAAATGCAGTTCCACTCTCAATAACGCATCAAGTATGTGTAGCGGCTAACAAAATACACCTATCCTCAAAATTTTATTCAAATGCACCTTACAGTTTTCGAGTTAAATGCCTGTGACATACGGACGGACATGACGAAACTATAAGAGCTCCGTTTTTAGGGTTCCGTAGCCCTTATAGTTTCGTCATGTCCGTCTGTCCGTCTGTCCGTCACAGACATTTTACTCGAAAACTATAAGGTGTATTTGAATAAAATTTTGAGGATAGGTGTATTTTGTTAACCGCTACATAGTTTTGTAATTAAAATGACAAAAAAAAATTTTTTAGGGGTGCACTCCATACATAAAACTGAAGGTCAAAAATTTTTTTTTTCATTGTAAGCCCACGTGTGGCACATCAATCGATAGGCCTTTTAAAATAAATATAAGGTTTCTCAGCAATTTTTTTTGATTAAGTGAATAGAGTCGGAGATAATCGCTCCGAAAGTCACTAAAATTCTGTCCCCCCCTCTAATTTTTGAACGATGTATTTTAAAAATATGAAAAAAATCATGGACATAGGGCTGATTAAATTCTTTCACGAAAAAATATTTTGAACAAAATCGGTTCAAAGGTTTTCGAGATTGCTGAAAAACTGCCTTCCTTAAAGAAAAGGACGTAAGTGCCGTAAGATTTCTGTGACGATACGACCTTTTTAATAGGCACGGAACCCTTCGTTTCGCGTGGTCCCACACGCACTTAAACCTTAAAAGTGAAGGGTATTTACCACTCATATTCAATTCTATCGGTAGAAAGTAAGTGCATAGCAATCGTATTTACTTTTATTTAATCTTCGAGCGCTGTGATATTGATGCGCTGTGTGTCAGAGAAGTACATATCTTCAGCCCATTCAAGACCAATTAATGACTCACATATGAGTCATGCCTCTACGAGCTACTTCCGCTACACAACGGGAAAATGCTGCTACGCGCTATGGCGTAGTCCACGTAGCGTTGCGTGGCCCCCATTGAGCTAACTATCAACGCAACGAACCCTCAAATCAAGAAAGGATCGTGTTTGTGGCGTCCATAGACTATGGTGTTTGCTTACCATCATTTTGCCACGTGATGTTAAAAAAAACCGGACAAGTGCGAGTTGTACTCGCGTGGTGAGGGTTCCGTATATAATCTAAATTTCATAAGTGTTTTTAAATACTCAAACTTTTTAAGGTTTTCCTGTAATCTTTAGGCAAGGAACTATTTTCCATATTTTTTTCCAAATTTTAATCCTAGTGGTTTCAGAAATAAGGGGGTGGGGGGAATGGTAAATTTTCGTCTTTTTTCCTAAATTACTTCAAATCTGTTGTTGCTAAAATTATAAAAAAAAAATCTGAGATGCTTACAACAGCCCCTTTTATTTGATATGTCACATAATACAGTTAGCGAAACTTTTTTTTTTAATTTTTCAGTTCACCTCCCAAAAGTGACCCCTTTGTTCAGAATTCATTAATTTACTTTACGCTTCCATTTTGGGTCTCCAATTTACATATGTTTACAAAATTTCAACTCAATCGGTTCAGTAGTTTCAGAGCAAATCGGCTGTGACAGACGGACAGACAGACGCACGAGAGGGTTCCGTTTTTTTTCGTTTTGAGGTTCGGAACCCTAAAAATGGGTGATTCTGAAATCCGAATATATGTGTCATGCTAGGCTAACCAATCCAAAGCTTTGCAAATCGCACACGATCCGTCGTCACTGCCATATTGTACCGGCTTTCGGGCGGCGAAGCCTGCGCAAAAAGTAATGGAATAAAAAAAAATTGTGCGTGCTTTTTTTACTGGTGAAAATGAAAATTCTAATAGTGCTCATTGTGTGTGCCCTTCAGCAGGCTTTAGGTGTTATCTATAGTTTAAACGGTAATTTGAAGTTTTTTTTATGTTAAAAAATAAGGTGCAGACCAAGAGGCCGGTATTTGCCTTTCGAACGCTCGAAAATTAAATTACTTAAAGTAATTGTTTACGATTGTAGAGTCAAAATTGCAGGCACTTAATTATTACATTACCGATATAATTCAATACGAATGGTCAATACCACACGTTTTTAAATTTCATAATTTTTGACAGTTTTCGAGTGAAAGAGTCGAGCGCTCGAAGGTCAAAAATCGGTCCCCTGGTGGTAAAATCTCGATGCACGTAATAATTAAAACCGCTTAACAGGTATGTTTGCGTAGCTACAATAGGACATTACATACCTAGGGCGGTGAATTCGTGAATGCCCCAGATCGCAGGTGTTTGTGGCCCGAACCGAAGATGAAGGCCATAAATATGCGATCTGGGGCTTTAAGAATGCACGCCCGTGGTTTTTCTAGAGTTTTACGTCTTGCCTTGGCCTGTGGCCAGGAGTGAGATTTTCTTCTTGCGTAGCGGGCAGAAAATCCCCTTGAACATCTGTCCATCTATTCTACAGGTCACATTTCTTAACCGATTCTCGTGAAATTTAATGAGCAAGTTCAATTTTTCACGGTTTCGTACCTCAAAAAGTAAAAAACGGAACCCTTATAGGATCACTCGTGCGTCTGTCTGTCCGTCTGTCACAGCCGATTTGCTCCGAAACTACTGGACCGATTGAGTTGAAATTTGGTAAACACATGTAAATTGGTGACCCAAAGATGGACGCGTAAAGTAAATTAATGAACTCTGAACAAGGGGGCCACTTTTGGGAGATAAACTGGAAAATTAAAAAAAATGTTTCGCATACTGTGTTGTGTGATATATCAAATGAAAGGGGTTGTTGTAAGCATCTCAAATATTTTTTTTTTATAATTTTAGCAAAAAACAGATTTGAAGTTATTTAAGAAAAAATACGAAAATTTACCATTCCCCCTTATCTCCGAAACTACTAGGCTTAAAATTCTGAAAAAAAACATGGAAAATAGTTCCGTGCCTAAAGATTACAGGAAAACCTAAACAATAATTTACGGAACCCTCACCACGCGAGTTGAACTCACACTTGTCCGGTTTTTTTCTTTGTTGATTCAGTTTTTCAAAATAAAATAAAACCAGCTCACGAGTTCTACAGCTCACAGAGCCCTAGTAATCTAAGTCCCTCGGAATAATAGCAAATCATCGATTTTAATTAAGTAGTGTAATAACATCACAAATATTGACAAACAATTCAATAAAGGTTACTTATGTTTTATCTTCTTCTTCTTCCTTGCCTTATCCCTTCATTTGGGGTCGGCTCTCCTCGTCCTTAGGCGCCAGGACCACCTTTCCTGGGTTGTCTCTGTTTTCAGCTGTGCCCGTTCCAGATCTTTGGCTACGGTTGTCCACCACGTAGCTAGCGGGCGCCCTCTTCCTCTTCTCTCTTCCGGGATAGCCAAGGCTTTTTTGACTGGGTACTTCGTCCCTTCTCATAACATGGCCAAACCAACGCATTCGTCTCTCCACCAGCTTATTCCCTATGGGTGCGACTTTGAAGGAGCCTCTGACGTATTCGTTGCGTATCCTGTCTAGCCTTGTTATGCCGGCCGACCATCGCAACATTTTCATTTCGTTTGCGTGCAGTTTATTTTCGTGAGTCTTTTTCGCTGCCCAACACTCGGAACCATACAGCATGGCTGGTCTTACCGCTGTTTTATAGACTTTACCCTTAAGTTTGATTGGTATACTGTTGTCGCAAAGTACTCCTGACAGAGTTCTCCATCTTAGCCACGCTGAACTGACTCTATGGGTTACGTCCGAGTTTTATAACCCTACTGATGTTAAAACTTGTTCTGTGTATGTTTAACAATTGTTATCTATACGAGTCGATGTCATACAGTCCTTCGTCATAATTTAAGAGCTTGGTTCTTGTCGGTGGAGTAGACGCCAGATCTACATTAGCCGACATTGAGATCATACTCAATAATAGGTCACACCATGGACCTAAGATACTCGGGACAAGCTATGGTAATAATAATATCACGTCCGAGCGAGGCATTTCCCCATTGTAAAAAACCGGACAAGTGCGAGTAAAGTTCAACTCGCGTGGTGAGGGTTCCGTAAAATGTTGAGAATTTTCCCGTTACTTTGAATACTCAAACTTCTTATAGATTTTCCTGTAATCTTTAGGCAAGGAACTATTTTCCATATTTTTTTCAGAATTTTAAGCCTAGTAGTTTCGGAGATAAGGTAAATGTTCAGTTTTCGCCTTTTTCCTAAATTACTTCAAATCTGTTTTTGCTAAAATTATTAAAAAAAACTGAGATGCTTCTAACAACCCCTTTCATTTGATATTTCACACAATACAGTTTGCGAAACTTTTTATTTTTATTTTCCAGTTTACCCCCCAAAAGTGGCCCCCTTGTTCAGAATTCATTAATTTCCTTTACGCGTCTATCTTTGGGTCACCAATTTACATATGTTTACCAAATTTCAACTCAATCGGTCCATCAGTTTCGGAGCAAATCGGCTGTGACAGACGGACAGACAGACGCACGAGTGATCCTATAAGGGTTCCGTTTTTTTCCTTTTGAGGTACGGAACCCTAAAAAAGCAATTTAAGGGGACTTAACCTGCACAATCGTTGTATTACGAGCTTTATGTTGCAGATACGGAGTATGACCGTTTGCCTCCTTTGTTCCATCTGGATGAGTTCTACCCATGCTTACGGTCACCAGGAGACACCTACTGCTACGTTGACGCTAAACTGACAGCTAAGGCAGGCAACGAACTCCTGCATATCATAGAGGTAAGCTTGCCTCTTAGGCTCGGTCTGCGTGGCAGCGGGACGACGAGCGGTGGTTCATACATTTGATGGAGTTTAGAGCCGCCATACACGGACTGCTCGAGCAGTTAGTTACCCAGTGATCAACATACGCGGACCGCTCTTGCAGTCAGAGCTGCTTGACCGCATGATGAAATTTCACCGTGCTGCCAACCGCCCGAAGCGGTTGCAACACTTGCAACTGCTTGAGCGGTTCGTGTATTGCGAATGACAATTTTGTATTGAAACTGCAGATCACCCAACGGCGGCCGCTTAAAGCTGTTGGCATTGACTGCTCTAAGCAGCCTGTCTATGGCCGGCCTTACTCTATTGAAAGTTCGCGCGTCACCTCGTTTCCCGGTGGCACTCAGACCGCGGCATTAGACCCAACGGTTGACTCTCAAAATGACTTAACAATATATTACATGTATTAAAGAGACACAATTAGAGGTAATAGTATTAGAGAGGTATGGCGTGCGGCTATGCTGGGAGTATCTCTGCGTGATCGCATCAGAAATGAGGCTATCCGCAGCAGAACCAAGGCTAACGATATAGCCGAATTCATCCGAATCGCTAAACTTAAGTGGCAGTGAGCGGGGTACATTGCATGTAGAATGGCTGTTGGGGCGGAAGTAGAGTGGCGACCAGATGTACCGAAAGGCGCAGACAACCTGGTAATGGTCGCGGGAGTCCGCTGGATGCGGGTGGCGCAGGACCAATCATTGTGGCACTCTTCGGGGGAGGCCTATGTCCAGCAGTGGTCGTCTTTCGGCTGATATGATGATGGCACGTCGGAATGTCATCCCGTTGATATTCAGAGCACCCCAATTTGATACGACCTTACAGAAGAACGCGGTCAGAATAATAACACTATACTTTGTCTGTAGGTTGCCAGGGCTCCCGCGGTTGCGCAGTATTGAGAGTGAGGGGCCTGCATGTGCCACTCGCTGTTGATACATATAATCAATCTTCAAATCAATTTCATGAAGGAAGTTGTAACCAGTAACACATAAAGCCGGCCGTGTGCTTGAGAAGCCCAGGTTCTGCCACCTGATCAACTTAAATAGGAAACGAGAAACCTAACACCATGCGTTGTTTCAGGAATACTCAGCCAGCAACATCACACACTACGACCACACATTAATCCACTGGGGCATCTGCGTCACGAAAACTTGCCGGCATTACCTCAACAACGACACAGACCTCAACGGAGCCATCGAGGCTTGCCTCAACGCCTCACTCCACAAGAACTATCAGCTCCAAGCTAGACTGGTGAAAGACCAGGTCTATTGCACGGAGCATGGAGAAACTGTCCCCATAGATACTGGAGATATCGTAGTGGCTATAGTTGTCATTGCAATCCTAGCGTTGAATCTGTTTGGAAGCTTGTACGATTCCTGCTGGATTCCGAGAAAAACTTTAGGTATGTTAATTGTTTTTACTTACCGTACTGGCGGTAATTTAACTATGTAATTTCTTGCAAAACATGATATCAATTGTGACTATAGCTTTAAGCTTTATGTTTACAATCCTGGACGAAACTGGGACCTGCATCATAGGTCTAGCTGTCGATACAACGGATATTCAAATTATAAAGGAACGGCGTGCTTGTGAATGTGTGTCTGCTTACCACCAAACAGACTGTAAGGCCTTTTGCCACCGTCGACTTATAAAAAATATATTTGTTCCAGTTGGAAAGTTCCTGTTATGTTTTTCCGTGAAGAGCAACTGGAACCGACTGACCGCGCCCTCGGGAGAGGGTCCAGATCCCAGGCTCCGGCGCTTTAAACTGCTGAACGGCATTAAGTAAGCATAGATTTCGGCCGTTTTCCATAATGGGTCAATCTGATGCATACAAATTGCATTCAATTTTGATTTCAATGATTAATTTTACGTGAACGCGTGAGCTTACGTTAAGAACCAGTCAGCTTGAGGTTTAAGAGCCAATCTTCGTCGTGTTTTGTTGTCCCGACTTTGATATCATGGCGCCATTGGAAATTTAGGGCGGGGGGGGGGGGGCTTTGCCCAGCAGTGGGATACTACATAGGCTCAGAAAAAAAGAGTCTAATCCCAATAAGGTATTGTTTTCCCTCTGGGTTAGAAGGTCAGATGGCAGTCGCTTTCGTTAAACTAGTGCCTATGCCAAATCCTGGTATAGATGCCAAAGCCGACCCAGGGCTCCTTTAGGGCACAACTGGAACTGTAACGCTAGGATGATGATTTGTATGTATTTGTTTCAGATCTCTCACTACTTTCCTTGTAGTGATGGGGCACTCGCCGCTCGCAGCACTGATAACCTCAAATAATCCACACTTTATTGAATTGGTAAAGATACATTTATTGAATTGGTAATGATACATTTATTGAATTGGTAATGATACATTTATTGAATTGGTAATGATACATTTATTAATTTAAGCTCGCATCCAATTTTACAACATTAATGATAGGTAGTCTCCAAATATACATACATAAACTCTCGCAATGTTTCCCGAAAGAAAAAGAAAAACATCGCCAGCATCAATATCTGCATTAACAAAACAGGCAAAAATATCTAACACGTCCTTTTAGGAATGTGGTCACATGGGAATGTGAGACTTTAGAAATTTGAATATTTGGGAATGTGAGTAGGTGAGAAAATGTGAAAATGCTGGCCGACGGCCCGAGATATTTATGCGCACTTTGTTGTGGAAGATATTCAAATTGGTGACTAGATTACAGTAGTTTAGTAATATATTTAGTCCGCCAGTTAGATTATCAAAAAATATTGGACATGTATTTTTTTGTTTGTCAATTAAACAAAAAATTACGAAGACATAGCCTGTTAAAGTTCCGCGTGACGTCACATTATGATAAAAACTGTACCATAATGTGACGTCACGCGGAACTTTAACGGGCTATATCTTCATAATTTTTTGTTTAATTGACAAACAAAAAAATACGTGTCCAATATGTTTTGATAATCAAATTCAAATTCAAACAATTATTCGTAATAACACAGAAAAAAAATTAAATTAAAAATAAGACAGGTTGTCACGAAATGGAGCCAGCTCAGCATGTTGCTAGCTTGACAGCCAGCGCTGGTCTTCCGCAGGGTCCATTCGGCGAAGGCACGGTAGAAAACAATCACAGCACTGCACAAATGAAAAAAACTAAATATTTTTTTTAGGAAAGTCAATTACCGTGACTTTCCTATGAAGATACCATATTTTGTTACGGAACCCTTCTTTATGTATTACAGACTTCGTATGCAATAAAATATCTCATCATCATATTCTCACCGCCTTCGGTCCAACTCAACTCAAGCCAGAACCGAACATTCGCAACATTCGAACGGCTCGCAGAAATTCTTCTGTCTTGTAAAATTATGACAAATAAAGTTTATGGCATATAAATTATTCGGACATACAACATTATGCAAAATAATAATATGTCAAATGAATATTATGGAAAATGAAACGTTATGGAATATAAAATAATGGCAAATGAAATTCGGACAAATGAAATTATGGAAAATGAAATTCGGGCAAACGATAGACAACCAGTAGCAACATTTGGATACAAACAGCCCTTCTATTCCAGACGTATTACGACGCAATATTCCATCTATTCTACAATGGGAACCTGATCGTGCAGAGCTTCTTCATCATCTCCGGGTTCCTCCTCGCCTTCAACCTGCTCGTGGTGGAGGAGAAGGTCAAACTCTCGTGGGTCAAGTTCCCCAAATGGATCATGCTTAGGTGGATGCGGTGAGTCAACGAATCCTCCTGTGTAATCAGAGTCGGCAACGTGCTTGTGCTTCTTCAGTCAAGCGTCCATAGACTACGGTAATTGATTTCAATCAGGCAAGCCGTATGCTGGTTTGCTATTGTCGTAGTATTGAAAAAAACTGGGCAAGTGCGAGTCGGACTCGCCCACCGAGGGTTCCGTACAAAATTATAAATGTATAATTTTCAGATTTTTTTCTGTAGGTAATTGTAATAAGACGATATTAATTGCCAAATGTCATAGTTCTACGTCAACGGAAAGTAACTTATATTGATTCCCTTGAGTGTCGAAAGTTGATATACGTTTTTTGCGGCATAAACAGCCGTATCTTTTTATTACATTAACTTAAAAGTTTGATTTTTTTCACAGCTTCAAGAAACTGTAGACCTGAGTGTTTTAATTTCAACTCGATACCTCCACGCGTTCTCGAGAAGGGTCTCGATATACAGACGGACCATAAAGTGATCCGTGATAAGGTTTTTAGGGTTCCTTACCTCAAAAGGACAAAAACGGAACCCTTATAGGATCACTCGTGCGTCTGTCTGTCCGTCTGTCACAGCCGATTTGCTCCGAAATAACTGGACCGATTGAGTTGAAATTTGGTATACATAAACATATGCAAATTAGTGACCCAAAGACGGACACGTAAAGTAAATTAATGAATTCTGAACAAGGGGGTTAAACTGGAAAATTTAAAAAAAAGTTTCGCAAACTGTATTGTGTGACATATCAAATGAAAGAAGTTGTTGTAAGCATCTCAGTTTTTTTGAAATCATTTTAGCGAAAACAGATTTGAAGTAATTTAGGAAAAAACACGTAAATTGATCACAGCCCCCCCCCCCCCCCCTTTTCTCCGAAACTAGCTTTAAATTCTGAAAAAATTCCTTAGTCTTAGTTAGAAGTTTGAGTATTCAAAGTAACAGGAAAAATCTCTATATTTTATGGAACCCTAACCACGCGAGTTGAACTCGCACTTGTCCGGTTTTTTTTCCTTTTGCGGTTACAGTTTTGCAAGTCTTCTGGCAACAGTGGTTAAACGGCCTGTCACTATTACTTAAGAGCCTGTTTAGACTTATAAAATTGTGACCCGTGTGTATCTTTAAATGCACGCATTTTAGTCGCCTTGTTGCATTTATTTTACGAACGATTTTACTCTAGGTATACGAAGCGGGCTAGAAATTTTTCCATATGTAAATTTTATGAAATAGATCGCAAAATTAGATTCGGAAAAAATTGTCTGTAGAAGAAAATTATTAAAATTTAACTTGGGTATTTATTCATTTTGAAACAACTGAGGCTCAATATGTGTTAAAGACACACAAATGAATCAAGACCACGATTTTCGTAATGTGTTGCGGTCATAAGACCTTCGCAAAAAGATACTCTATTTTACTAGAACACACATCGCTAATTGATTTGTCTTTTTCTATGTCAATTGTGCTTTACTTGTCAGTGGAGTCGGAACAAACACAAAGTTGGTAGATATAACCCGCACTCCGCAAATATTCGGCGACACCAGCAACACTGCTAGAGACATCGTGGCCTAATTGTTTGCGCAATTCGATCGGTTTTAATGGCCGCTTGGGATATGGCTATTGATGTGCTGTTTCCAGATTTTCACGACTAGTACTACAGTCAGCATCAAAAGTGGCTACGCAATCGAAGACTTCAAAAGTTCTTATTCCCTTTTAATAAAGACTTTTGACGTCTTCGTTTGCGTAGCTACTTTTGATGCTGACTGTACTTACGAAGAATGTTCCCTGTTAACACAAAACGGGAGCTTTCGGGAATATTTTCGGGAACTTAGACATCTCACATCAATCCATACTAATATTATAAATGGGAAAGTGTATATGTGTGTGTTTGTTTGTCCGTCTTTCACGGCAAAACGGGATGACGAATTGACGTGATTTTTTAAGTGGAGATAGTTGCAGGGATGGAGAGTGACATAGGCTACTTTTTATCTCTTTCTAACCCCCCACTTCCCTAAAATGGGGGGTTGAAGTTTGTATGGAGCATTCCTCAATTTTCAAGGTTGAAAGCTAAAAATGGTATGCGGACTATTTGTGACTAACGAAAAAATCGTACATCATTTTTTTTTGGAAATCTGCACCCAACCCCTTAAAAGAGGGGGTGAAATTTTATATGGGGGTCCAGATATGTAGAGTCGATATGTAGAGCCGACACATATCTAAGTACACAGTGGACATCTATCTAAATATGTAGTTGATATGTAGAGTTGATATGTAGAGTCGATATGTATAGTCGATATGTAGAGTCGATATGTAGATTCGATATGTAGAGTCTATGTTCGATATGCAGAGTCTATCTAGAGTCGATCTAAATATATAAAAGACTGAAACTGAGATGCACCTTTTTTGTAGACGGTTAAAACTACTTTTAGTACGCGGGCGAAGCCGCGGGCAAAAGCTAGTTTCAAATAAAAGGCAAAAACTGAAAAAAAAAACTTTTTCCCGACCTGATGTTTTCTGACGTTAGAGCAACTGATCATTTACAACAGAAGGGCGCTATAGTATATTCAGTTGTTTTCATTCATTTGAAATTTATAATTCTCGTTAGCAGACGAGAACTGCTTGACATGGCCACAATGTGAAATTTACAGGTAACCATCCACATTGTTCAATCCACTGTAAATAAGTTTTTGTCAAAAATTTAAATTTTGGTACATTTTTTTATTGCCGATTGTACTTTTCTGTATACCGTCATCAACTACTAATTGAGACGTTTCGAACGAGCCCAAACTCGACGGGGTTAAGTCAGTAAAGTACTGAATTCCCATGGCCACCTTCTGTCTCCATCATCGGATCAGCTCGATTGTACCAATTGAGTTGCAAATTTTGACGGACAACTTACATACTTACTTACACAGGAAGAGGTCAGGTTAATAAAAAAATAGTAAAAAAAAGGAATAGCCGACTATTTGCCGATATTTTAAAAATGTCTTAATACTTATGTAGTTCATCATAGACGAGTAAACAAGTCGTTTCTACAATATATTTAAAATTCGGAGAATACATGTGTATTTGCTGAAGCTTTGTTATTCTTTAATTAGTCAATACCGACCAGAAATAGTACGACCAGTATACGCACCCCGCTGTTCATACAAAAGTCTGTAGATAACTACAGAGTATATAAAGCCATAAATAAATAAAATAAATAAATATCGTGGGACAATTGATCTAGTCCCAAACTAGGCAAAGCCTGTACTATGGGTACTAGACAACGGATAAACATACTTATATAGATAAATACATAGGGGAGAGGGGGGCAGCTATCACTGGAGGCAGCTTAGAACAAATGCGTTCAAAGACGTATTTTTAGTGCAATTATGGTCCAAATCCATTTTTTTGGCTCGCAACACTGACCCACACAACTGTCACTTGACAGATTTGACGTTTGACAGGACATGAACGAACCAGTAACATATTTTGATTTCGATGTCATCCGTTAGCGGTTTTGCTCCCCATGTGTAAGGATTTTCAGGATGTATTTGAAGGAAACGGTAAGTGAAACTTATTTTATTCGATAATACAATCTATAAGCTTTAGTGACAAAGAATAAACAATCAGAATTTGCTATTGTTTTGGAAGATATCAATGTTTATTTTTTTAAATAGGTGTTGGGGTAGTTTTGAAAATAAATTAGGAGGCAGTTTTGATTAGCAGTCTGTTCAAAACTACCCCGGCCATAGGAAATGTTCATATCTGCCCCGATATAAACTGACATGTAGGTACGTAAACTAATAATCTTAGATATTTTAGTACACGCTCATAATGCATTTACCTGAGTTAATTAGTTGTATACTTATTACGTTTAGTCTTGTTTGGTATAATAGTTATTAGAATTCTATTGTTTGTTTTTCTGTCATTTTATATGATAAAATAAACATTATAATTAGAACATTTTATGTTTTTTTTATTTAACAACAGCCAAAACATTATTAATACAGAATTGTTATCCCCTGCTACATTGTTGGGGTAGTTTTGAACAACAGTGTGTGCATAACTGCCTCAAGGGGGCAGCTTTAGTAGGATTTCAATACGTTTCAAAGGTACCCCTCCTGAGGCACCTTTGAACACTACAAAAAACATTTCTGTACAAAACTACCCCTTCTTAGTTATAACTGCAAATTATACAAGTAAAATGTTAATACGACCATTCCTAGTGACTAACTGTACTAAGTACAGGTTAAAAAAACACGTATATCTCAACATTGTTGCCTTATAACCCATATTTCAAATCTGCCCCAAGTACATTCAAAGCTACCCACGCTTGGGGCAGTATTGAACATTATTCCTCGAGTTGCAAAATTCTAAATTGTACCTTTGTCTTTAGCTTTGGGCATGTGCAAATGCATTAATTACATAGGTTAATAACATACCTTGTTGTGTAGAGGCTTAAAACTGGTTTTTATGGGTAGTATTTTGGAATACGTTAATGAGTGTAAAAAATGTACCAGGCTGCCCCCCTCTCCCCTACTTAAATAGATATTAAACATCCAAGACTCGAGAACAAACATTCGTATTCATCATACAAATATCTGCCCCGACCGGGGATCGAGCCCGGGACCTCAAGCTTCATAGTCAGGTTCTCTAACCACTAGGCTATTCGGTCGGCTATGATTAGCAACATAAGCTTGTTATAAGTGGCGCACTGACCATTGTTTCAAAAGTATTATAGATAGCTTCCTATCTGTGGCTGTAACCTGTATCTATCGGGAGACCTTCCGAAGAGTGAATACTTTTGTTGCCGCCATAGCCACTGTTGCCGCGATGACCCTACCTTTTATTTTACGTGGGGAAATGCTTTTGCGCATCTCGGCCGGCCGGGGAAGCCAGGGCGGGGATGTTGGACTCCCGGGAACCACCCGGACTGCCGACTAAAACCCGACGGTGTTCCATCTCGTCACCACGGTGCCGGGTTACGGGCACGCCGAAGCACCCTTCCGCGACTCGGCGGTGCCTTGACCCTACCTAGCAGGGACGCATGGAGACCACGGGGAGAGGCCTTTGCCCAGCAGTGGGACACTCAATAGGCTCATAAAATAAAATGAATGTACAGGCTTAAGTTTTTCCATATTCGGACTCCATTAGCGAGCGATCGAGACAATTTTTTGAGAGCTACATTCGCGCTTATGATTTTTTGTATGGTATCCCCAGGTTAACCCCACCTTACGCCGCAGTGCTAGCGATTATCACCACTTGGATGAGGCGCTTGGGCAACGGACCCATGTGGAAGGTACGCCAACCAATGACCATATATACAAAATATTATAATTACAACTTAGAAAAGTTGAAAACCCCCGGACGTTTTCATTTCCAAGTTCAATATCTCAAAATTGGCTGAACCTATTTTGTTGAAACGTAGCTAAGGACCATCTCAAACACGTCAGCTTTCGAAAAAAAACACGCATCAAAATCGGTCCATTGGTTAAGGAGCTACGAAGCCACAGATAGACACACAGATACACAGACAGGTCAAACTTGTAATACCCCTCTTTTTGCGTCGTGGGTTAAAAATAGATTTTTCATCACACTTGCTCGTAAATGGTGTTATTCCATGCCTGTATACAGAAGGACAATGGCCTAAATTGTTCCCGTGGGAATTATGGCTAGTTTGTATTCCCTAGGGAGTAATGAGCTTGTGTGTGATCTGATTGGCTTAAGCGAATCTAGTTGCTCCGTGATTGGTTGAAAAAAAAACTAGTTGGCCAAGCGCTGCAAGAATACTGCTCTGTGATTGGTTGAAATATTGAAGCTGCGCGCTCCACTAGCACTGATTTGGAAGTGAAGTCAATTTAGTAAATTTTTGATTGGTGCGGTTGTATGAAACTTGGATTTTTCTGCCTTTTGTATTTATTTATTTCCTCGCAAATGTGATGAAAAACATTGTGAGCGTAAGAATATTGCAAACTCGAGTCATCAAAAGCCCTCCGCCTTCGGCGTCGGGCTTCCGATAGACTCTTGTAAGCAATATTCTACTTAGCCCCTCGTTAAACAATATACTATAAGTACCTACAGTCAGCCGCAGAGAAACGTGATCCCCTGTAAAGAAGTTTGTAAGTATGCAAAGGGGGTCACGATTCTCTGCAGCTTCTTAGTACATTTTGAATCCCAGAAAGGACAAATATTTGTGTTAGGAACACGTATATTTGTTTCCGAGTCTCGTGTTTTCTATGTATTCAAGTATCTCAATAGACATAGTGTGTAAGATTGATGTTCTCCAATATTTATTAATATCGTTCCGTTTAATGTCATAATGTTTTCAGACCGCAGTGGGCGTGGAAGTGGAGGCATGTCGCCGAGACTGGTACTACCACCTCTTGTACCTCAACAACTACGTCGACCATTCCGGTTGTATGGCGCAAACCTGGTCAGTAATGACGGTTTGTTCCCAATTCTACGGATTTCTATTACAGATTTCCATTTCCACAGATTTCCAATTCTGCAGATTCCCAATTCTACAGATTCGCAATTCTACAGATTCCCAACTCTACAGATTCCCAATTCTACAGATTCCCAATTCTACGGATTTCCAATTCTACAGATTTCCAGTTCTACAGATTTCCAGTTCTACATATTTCTGATTCTGCAGACTCCCAATTCTAGTCTAATTATCGCAAAATATAGACACATACAAGTGTGATCATGTGATTAGAATTAGAACATTTATAAAAATCGGAGCTTGTACCTTTTTCCGAAGAGATAAAAGGTATTCCTCTAGATTAATTATTACTGGTTGGTTATCGTATCTGTAGACATGAGCATCTGTAGAATTGGGAATATGTAGACATGAGAATCTGTAGAATTGGGAATATGTAGACATGAGAATCTGTAGAATTGGGAATCTGTAGACATGAGAATCTGTAGAATTGGGAATCTGTAGACATGAGAATCTGTAGAATTGGGAATCTGTAGACATGGGCCCAAACGGTAATGACTCAATAACCCTACCTGAATCACTCATAGTACATTACTGCAGACGCTGGGAAAGAAGGGCTTGCCGGGTGAGTAGGTATAGACGGCCGACCGTAGGGAGACCGGATAGTGATACGAAGCCGGCAAGCCCTTTTCACGGCCAGGCGTGTATAGTGCTTTTCTCAAACATATGCAATGAAATAATAAAATACACCACTCAAAATAGTTATTTACGACACAAGGGCAGAAAATAGGAAATTCGCAACGAGTGGTGATAAATTAAAACACGACCGAAGGGAGTGTTTTAAATCGACACGAGTTGCGAATTACCTATTCGCACGTGTATTGTACAACGTTTTACAGTACATATGGCTCTTTAAAGTTTCAACATATGCACGAATAGTGCTCATTTCCACACTCGTGCGGGAAAGTAACACCATGTGTACTGTAAAATAAATTTTATATTGCGGTAATCGAAGACAAAAAACACAGTCAAAATAGTATTTTATATAATCGTTACACAATAAGGGTTCTTAAAGTCAAATACCGTGTTTAGAGAGTGTCAGTAAGCTACATACGAGAATTTAAGATCTAATTGTGTAGCTATTGTATACAATACTTTTTATACGAGTCAACTGAAATAATTAAACAGACTTGGTATCTAATGAAAAATATCTAAGCCCTGCTGAAACGAAGTGCAAGTCAGAGGTGCGCCGCGTCGTACATGTCTTTTGTATTGGAATCAATGCGACGTCCTATTGGTCAAATTCATTATATGTAGGTAGTTCAGTAAAGGCGCCACGTGATTGGTCGAATTTATTTTAGTTTTAGTTGTCTAAAGCGTTGTCTTATAATTATTATAGTTGAGTTGGGAGGTCCATAGAAAAAAAGGATGTGGTTTTAGTTTAGTGTACGAAGTCTTAATTCAAACATTAAAGTCGACGAGTGTAAAAAAATACGAAAAGGTTAATTTTCAAAAACAAAACATACATTCGGCTTCTTTCTATCAGAGACCAAACTAGGAACGCGTTTGCACATTTTTTTTACTTTTGTGTTAATACTACAAATCATAAGTAAGAAACACGGTACTCGACTTTAAGAGCCCTTATTGTATAACGATTATATAAAATACTATTGTATTATTAAACAATTGAATGACAAACTGACTCATTTTACTCTCAGGTACCTGGCAGCTGACTTGCAGCTCACCATTCTCGGTCTTCTCATCTTCTGCACCCTGAGAACTTGGCGTGCGCGCAAGATCGCCATTGGCGTGGCGTTTGCGGTGGGCGTGGTCACGCCAGCGGCGCAAACCTTCTTCCAAAACCTGCACGCTGTCCTCATACTCACTCCAGAGTAAGTAATATTGCTAGCCTTACCCAAGCCTTAAACATTAATAAAACTACTTACATTAACTTTTTCTTCTTCTTGGTCGTATTCTCATTTCTGTGGGCCGTGACATCTCGACCACGTCTCCGTGAGTCACCAACGGTGACAAAATCAGCGCTGTAGGTGTCTGACACCTTGCGCCTTGCAGCCCGGGCATTAGAATACGGCTACGGTACCCCCTGCCTGTCGTACAAGGCGACTAAAAGGGGTCCCCGGGGTGGTACACGGTTGCAGTTGGGAGCTGCAATCGGGAAAAAAAGTAGATACCCACTGGGGCATGACGATAGGGCGGCACTGGTGCGTTCCGTAGGAGATCCCAGAGCCGTCCGAAATGCGTCGAGGAGGACCATCGGGGGGTTTTTAGTCGGTGCGAGTCCGACATAACCTCCGCGCTATCCCCGTGGCGTGGAGGTATCCATAACGGATTTTCCTCCCATAAAAAAAAAAATAAAAAAAGGTGTCTGACACCATACCAAATACTGAGACACAGAGTCCGGTTCACTGCCGCAGAGACACACTTGTTTCATGTTTGTGTTTTATTTTATGTCCAGTCAAGTGCAAAAATATGGGTGCATACAACTTACTCATGTATATACCTCATCTCTCTTATGCCAGCGGATTAATGTTGTGGTACATGTTTATGAGCGGATTAAATCGATACATATTTTTACACTTGACTGTCCTGTGTGTTAGTTAAGTGAATAGATGTATCTTTCTTTCTTTTCTTTCTTTCATTGGTCTCCAGGCTTTAATCACAGTTTTTATTTATTTAAAGTTTAAAGGAACGCGATATTGTATAGCCATTGGCATTATTTAGAGTTTTAACGAATGAGCTTATTGTAGCTAGTTTCACTATGGATTTATGATTCATTTCGTATGACAATTAAACCTATTCTTAGCGCCACCTATGAACTTAATGTTAAGACTAGGTTTAACTAGATAGACACACAAAAAACACTATTCTACCAGCCAATAGATGACAGTCTTGCCGATTCAAATATAGCTAAAAAACTTAAATAAAGCATGTTCAAATAGGCATTTGTTTTTAAATATATGTAAACTCTATTAAAATGTAATGAAAACGGGTCACTCACGTATTTAAGGTCGAATATCGCTCGACATATTCTGAACCGGTTCACGGTTCCTAGTTAGCACACGCGTTGTTGGCGCGTTTAGCACTGCGCTGCGGGCCCGCGCTCTGCTCGCTCGGCTGGTTAGCGCAGGCGCAGGCGCGGTCAGCGCAGAAGGCGAGAACCTACCCTCATTTTCTTCAGCATATATATTCGACATTAAATACGTCATTATATTTTAATATGTAAATCTATTTGAACAGGTCACACACACAGGGTCTTTCTTGAGTTTCTTTACCCATAACTTTATGGTCTAACGCCCAGCTCTGTCCGTGTCCAGGGTCGCCCGCCACTACTTCGTGGAAGACCCGACGTTCAACAACCTCTACAAGCGTGGGCACACTAACATTGTTTGCTACGCGATGGGCCTGGCCCTCGGGATGTGGGTCTACAAGTTGATGCAGACTGACGTCGATGTGTCCAAGTATAGGGTACGCTTAAATATAAATATAAATATAAATATTACGAGACAATCTTACACAAATCAACCTAGGCCCACGGTAAGCTCAGTAAGGCTTGTATTGTGGGTACTAGGTGACGATATCTTATACATATAATAAAGCTGAAGAGGGTCGAAAGTCTGTACATGGAAGATAAACGAAAAAAAATTGGCTGGGGATACTTAGAATTGATAACAGAACACGTTCCAACAGTTTTTAGAATTTTTGTCTGTTTATCTGTTTGTCTGTTTATTTGTCAGAGTATCACGTGGAAACGGCTGAACGGATTTTGATGCAAACTTTACTAATCTGTCGAGAGAATCCCCGGATAGGTTTTAAGCTACAAAAATCTTAAAGATTAGGGTTCAAAGGGGGTAGAAAATGGGGTTGAACTTTGTATGGGAACTCCTTGAATGTACGAGCTACAGACTTGAAAATTGGTAACCATAAACTTGACTGGAAAGTAAAAACGACCCCATTCAAACTTTTAGCAATGTATAGATAAAACGTGAAAAATATGGGATGAAAATAGGTTCTGAGGCGACTAGAAACTATATAATGTTGCAAGAGCGGGGTTATAACAGTATCATTACCATGGTAACATGTCGTCAATATATTCGAAAATTCATCGTGTTCTTACAACTGATAGTTAGTCCAGTGGTTTGACCTATAGCTTACGGAGTCAGTGTCCCCGAGTTCAAACCCAGCAGGATGCACTTTTTGTAGTTTTAATTTTTTTGTGTCTGCTTTTTTGAAAATGTATATTTTTCAAAAAACGCAGAGAAGCTTAGTGAATAGAGGATTTTGATGCAATTTTTACTTAATCGGTCGAGAAAATCCCTGGCCAGGTCATAGGCTGTAAAAATGATAAAAATTAGTTCAAAGGGGGTAAAAAATGGGGCAAAACTTTGTATGGGAACTCCTCAAATCCATGAGCTTTAGACTTGAAAATTGATAAACATACACTTGACTGGAAAGTAAAAAGAACTCCATTCAAACATTATAAAAAAATATAGATAAAACGTGAAAAACCACGGGATGAAAATGAGTGCTAGATGGCTAAAGACTATCTATAATAACCAAAAATGTTTGATATCTCAACCGATAGTAGCTGTTAGACATTAGAAACCTAATTATTTTGGAAACTCAGTCGCTGATAACGTCGCTGTTAATATTGAAATCCAGCAACCTTGATCTTCGTCTTCCTATATAATTGCTATGAATTCAGAGGTCATCTAAAGATGTATGGATAGGTTGAGTTTAATACTTACGTCGAATTAGCATAGTTCACCAACGTCAAGAGACGTGGGTATACAATTTGGAAACAACCGCATTCCGCGGAGAATTGAGTAGATACCATTTTTTTATGTATAAAACTTCAGCGTTTGTGACATTCAGAAATATTATTATGAATACTCGGGTATAGTGAGCGTCCGCATTAGCTAGCTCTCGGGCCTTCGGCCCTCGGGCTCGCATAGAAGCGATGTATTGGGCCTTTCATTCATACGAAAAGCTCGGCCTTCAGGCTCGCTTGCCTCGCCACTCACCTTCGGGACTTTGGAACTCAGATTTCGCTTTCAAGACACTTGGAGATAGTGTGCGTCAGTCCTCGGGCTCGCATAGGAAGCGCTCTCTTAAACGGTTCTTTGGGCCTATCATTCCAACGAAAAGCTCAGCCTTTGGTTTCGCTTGCCTCGCCGCTCTTCTTCTGACTTCTCTCGCTCGGGACTTTGGTCTCCGGTTTCGCTTGCAAGACACCTGGGTTTAGTTAGTGTTCGTGAAGGCTCGCCCTCGGGCCTTCGGCCCTCGGGCTCGCATAGAGAGCGCTCTCTGAAGGGTTGGTTTGGTTGGGCCTTTCAGCATTCATACGAAAAGCTCGGCCTTCGGGCTCGCTTGCCTTACCCCTCAACTTTGGGACTTAAGGCTCATGTTTCGCTTGCAAGACACCTGTGGATAGTAAGTATCCATGGAGTCTCGCCCTCGGGCCTTCGATGCTCTGGCTCACATATGGAGCGCTATCTATAAGGGTACGTTGGGCCTTTCATTCCTACGAAAAGCTCAGCCTTCGGCCTCGCTTGCTTCCCCGTTTACCTTCAGGACTTTGGCTCTCAGGGGTAGTTTGACAAGACACCCGGAGATATAGAGTATCTTTGGGGTCTCGCCCTCGGTCCATTTGTTTCAATTATGAAATCTTATATTTAAATTCCGGTTTTTACTTAGGTACTTCGTTTGCAATAAAGATTAAGTAAATCATTATAACTAAATATTATTGACGACAAAGTTTATGAGGATTTGAACTGTTACACGCATAATTTATAGAAATGAAATCGTAATAATCTAATTTATCAGTGTAGTAGGTATCGTATGGTGAAACATAAGAATATCATGTCATCCATAATTTATACGCGTACGAAGTCGCGGGCAGAAGCTAGTATATAATAGATAAATACATATAGATACTTATATACATATATAACATCCATAACTCAGGAACAAATATTCGTGATAACACACAAATAAATGCCCTGACCGGGATTCGAACCCGAGACCTCCAGCTTCGTAGGCAGAGTCACTACCAACTGGGCTACGGAGGCCGTAAGCCCTTAAAAGCCTAATTCATATTTGTCTAACGTGATGTGTCGTGACGCGACCTGACCGCAGACCGCAGAACGTATCCAGTGAGGCAAATCCTTTATATTGAAAGATAGAATGAAATAAGATTCTGTCAAAAATTTAATTTTTGGTACGAGCTTTTATTGCTGACTGTACTTTTCTGTATACCGTCATCAACTACTCATTGAGACGATTCTAACGAGCCCAAACTCGATGAGGTTGTGAAGTTCCTATGGTAACCTTCCGGCTCCATCAACAGATCAGCACCATGTCATCATAATATTGCGTTGTCACGCGTTTTACAAAAAATTCAGCTCAATCGGTTACCGGGAAGTGAATCACATTTAATTTGCAAGATTTGATGATAAACATCGGGACAGACGAAACTAAATAAAAGCTTGTAAAAATATAATGAAATATGTTTAAATGTACAATGGCCAACCAACTCGATGGTTTGACAGCGTAAAAAAGACCACGGAAGACACTAGCACATGATCGGGATGAGTGGCGTAAGAGAGGCTTTTGCTCAGCAATTACCTACAGGCCGATAATGATGATGATAATGAAGATGTTATGACAAATATAAGGATAATAATTATAATATAGCTTGCAACTTTGCACATGGATGATAATTGCTTCGTAATGACTGCAATAATAATCCGCAGTAATTATTACTCAAATTATTTAATCTACACATTATACATACATTGTAATACATTGTAATAATAAATAACCCCGCAAGGGCACAGCAATACTTAGCTACATCTAGGTTTACAACATTAAATGTGTACATTATTTGGAAGCAAGTTTTTCATATCTGTACCTATTACGAATTTTCATATCCATTCATACGGATTCCCATTTCTACAGGAATACATATTCATGCGAATCATTAGAAGGGTAGGAATCTAATTGTAGAAACGGGTTTCTGTAGATATGGATCAGTGGCCCGTTTCAGGCCCCTTTTTCACCAACTTGACATTTGTCACCTGACTATGGCAATAAAAATTCTCCGTACATTGCTGGTTCCACAGGTAACCTAGCGACCACCTTCACTTAGAACAAGCAATGTATGGCGAATTGTCACTGTCAGGTGACAATTGTCAAGTTGGTGAAATATGGGCCAGGAAGCTACAAGTCACAATTGTACAGTCATCATCAAAAGTAGCTACGCAAATGAAGACGTCAAAAGTCTTTATTAAAAGGCAATAAGAACTTTTGACGTCTTCGATAGCGTAGATACTTTTGATGCTGACTGTACCTACAACTTTAAATTTGCAACACTAAGGCGACTCCAATAACGACTGGACATTTAATCATTTAATCATTTTTATTGCAACCATGATGTTCAAGATCTTACATAAAAATATACAGTTTCACATGGGCCCTGTTAGGGCATGGCAATGACAATATTATATTAAAATTAAATTAATATTATTCAATTATGTTATTGTCTTACCTAACGTTACCTTACGTAATTTAGACCTGTGTCGCCTGTTTAGACTTGTAAAATTGTAGCTTCTGGCTTCATTAAACGTGCTACTGATATTAAATACGAATATACAAAATAATAACTAACACAATGTTCTGTGTCCCTAGAAATACCGGTACGTCTACTGGGCGACGTTCCCTGCCGGGGCGCTGATCATTCTGTCCGGAGCAATCTTCTTCATCGACGGTATCCAAGTTCCGTTGATGGTACGAGTGGTGTATGCGCCGCTCAACAAGATTCTGTTCGGGATGATGGCGTTCATTTTGGTACCCGGGACAGTGTTTAAACTTGAAAGTAAGTCACCACTTTAATGGACTAGCATAGAAAAAGCTGTGTATCGCATTTTGTAATGATGTTGTTTGTAATCCCTATAAATTGCAGACATCAACTCAGATTTGATAGCTGTTTGATGGTACATGAGATCGTGCAAGACATTTGTTTGCTACCACTAATGTTGCAGAACGAGTACGTGCAACAAAATTCAAATTTTTATCATAAGCATAAAAACGTCAAGTCAAATAGACTCCCAGATAAAACTAAATAAAATCTTGTAAAAATAATGCCAAAAATGGCACGGAGTGGTGGCTAAGGGCTATAGATCTGTAGGCAGAAGACACCTCATATTTCACTGACTGGACACATTTTTAGCTTGGCAATTTACAGCGAATTGTCAGTTTCAGGTAACAGTTGTCAAGTTGGTGAAACAAGGATTAGCTCGTTTGGCTGACGAAACCTTGCCTTGCGTTGCCATGAGATGGGGCTTACTTAAACCACTGCACTGCGCTCCACGCCGTATCATAATGTTTAACCCTTTGAGATCTAAAGACGGCTGTGGACGCGGACGAAAACTCGTGCCACTGAAGCCACAGACGGCCACATGATAATATTGATAAATATTGTCATTTCGTCATGACAATATTTATCAGAAGTTTCATTTTATTCATATTTTGTCTGGCTATTGTTTTGTTTTCGCCACAGTTGGGCACCGTTTTGTTTTGCACCCTCGCTGTCAAAAGGTTAAGTACTAACGCTAGATGTAAAATAATGTTCACTAACAGCATTATGTAATTTTTTTCATTTTTTTTTCAATGAGTATTATTCTAAATTCTAAATCGACATGTTTTTATTTTTACTGTTTTAATTTTAAAGAACTTATTTTAATTGTGTAAACATATGGATGCAAATCAGAAATAAATGACTATTTAATTTTAATTTAATTTCAAATTGGGGTATACGAGGAGGCCTCTCCGCGGATACAGGCTGAGATTGATAAATAATGTCATTTTGCAGCGGTATACCGAGGCCTGCTGGAGTGGCGCGGCTGGGCGGTGTTCGGACGCATCTCCTACTGCGCTTATCTTGTGCACGTCTCCATCATCCGCTACAGCGCGGCCAGCCACACCTCCCTGCTGCACTCCAACTTCTTCCAGATCGTAAGTACATTTTATAATATAATATAATAGTTAACTTTCTCTGTTCCCCTTCATCATCAATGGCCGTAGTGTTCATTGCTCAAGTTAGTGTCCATATTGAATCTTTTGGGCGACTCCTGTTAGCAGTAGCTTCCAACCCACCCCGTTTTTGGCTTTTTTCGTCGCAATTGTGGCCTGTCAGAGCATCAACAGTCCACTTTCCCAACCACAAGTAACTTCTTCAGGTTGTCCGATTCCCTGCGGGCTAGGTGCACAAAGTAACTGAGCACTATTTCGTGTAAGTAGTGGACAGTCTAGTTTCGACCGCAAGTTGTTTAAGGATAGAGATGTGTGTCGTGTCTGCGCTTAACACGTTCACGGACACAGCACCATTCTGAAAATTGTGTGATGCACATAAAAAATTGATACATTTTTTTGTCCGGCCATGGACGTACTTGTGCCGCCGCTGTTTCGTTCGGTATGTATGTAATTTGTCACAAACTCAAACTCTCCTCTTGAGGCAGCACGGCCACAGCCGTAACGTCTATAGACGTATTGTGTCACAGCACGCGTCATTCCCCTCATGTAAAATTGAGGTGGCAATTTAAGCTTTTGCTGCGGCACTAGGAACAATTGTAATGTACCTAAAGCGGCACAACATGTCCGCCTTCATTATAACCCTATGAGAATTTGTCGCCCGTGGATGGAGTGGCAGATTTGTCGCGGTGAAGATCACCGGCCATCACGAGGGTCTCAATTTACGCCTGTGGCCGTACTGTCCGTGAACGTGTTAATGGATTGCGCAACATCCACCTGCCTCTATTTTCTTGTATTCCGCTGACCTGGTATCCAAGATGCAAGCCGTACACAAATATCAAAAAGACCATTGATCTCATTCATGTGTGGCGAGGAGGATGAGACTATGGAACACTTACTGTGTGAATGTCTAGCCCTTGCCAGACAAATAATAAATTACTTTGGTAGCGGCTATCCGCAACTGGGTCGAAGTGTTTCCGAAAGGGCTCTCACCTAGATAAGATAAGATCTCACTCATCATCAATATCAGCCTATATACGTCTCACCGCTGGGCACAGGCGTACTCTCATGAATGAGAGAGAACGGGAAGTAGGCCCAGTGCGGATTGGGGACTTCACATATATCTTGTTGAATTTCTTTCCAGATGTATAACAGGTTTCCTTTCCTCACGATGTTTTGCCGGGATTCGAACCCACGACCGCCGTTTGATAGCCGCATGCCGGAACCCTTGTGTTCTCAGTGTTCTCACTATCCTCGTTTAAATTCTTCTTCGAAGTGTTTCGGTATTTTTATTTGCCAACAGCTTCTAACATACTTCGGTCTCCTCGTCACCACCTACGTCGTGGCGCTCCCCTGCTGGATGCTCATCGAAGCCCCCTTCAACCAGCTCGTGAAACTCTGCTTCTATCCTGCTCCGAACAAACAGACAGACAAGGACAACTCGGAGATGAACGGGACGACGTAGGTTGTACTTATCAGCAATTAATAAGGAGTTGGATGTAGAGCAGTGACTGTTTTGTATATTCGAGTTCATAAATATGTGTAGGGAAGGTGCTCAGAGATAGAGGAAGTCGCAATAGAATATTAACATATTTATTTGCCCGGAGGCCAAAGCCTCGCGGGCGACCCATTGAGGTCTTCAACTCTTCTTCTATTTATAGGCTTCCAGGCAGCTTGATTCGAAATCCGAATAGTGCTGTGCAGCCAGCACTGTATAGGTTGCAGACGACCTCTACAGTACGTTCCCAAAGGTTCATATCTGAGTAACCTTATGATCTTAACAATAAAGTCTTGTTCACATATTAATGATCACTTTGTCCGTTCACATATTTTCGAACTCGGCTGTACCTATAGTCTGCCCCCCCCCCCCCCCATTTCAAGAAGCTTTAACCTCTTGTATGCTGGAACACTTACGGCGCTACAGGAATTTGATTTTTTTGTTTCTGACACAGATTCAATTTTGAAGATCTTCTACTAAGCATACGAAAGGTTAAGTTACAAACATTGTTAAGGGCCTCAGTGTTGCCAGTTTTGACTTATAGAATTGTTCCTTGCAGCTTTGTGAAAAAGCACCGTCACCTGTGCCGCGATTCGATTGACAGAAATTGATATTCCTAAGGTATCGTTTCTGTTTTATCCTACCGAGTTTCAAGTTCAAATCAGACCTCTGTTCCTTAACTGGCGTGATGTAAACGAATTATTATAGTCATTAGAGTTAATAACATAGGTATGTTACTTTTAAAGCCTTATTTATGAGCGATGCGTGGGGCGGCGCGACATGCGTTCTGTCAGGCGATTATGAAAACGCTCTCGCCTGTATATAAACACTACTGTAGTGTACACAGATGGTTATATAGAGCGATATACGACCCTATGTAACTATACACATTGACGCGACAGTATTTCCCTTGCCACAGTACTGTTTGTACGTGTCCATAGTTAGTTAATAAATAGTCGTGCATATAAGCTGCATTTAATTGAACATCCTTATCAGAGACCTTACAGTGGTGACCCCGTGTTTGAGCAGCAGTATTATTTCTTATTAGCGGTGAACTTTTATACAGTGACATTTTTAGTTAGTACGGCAAAGGATACTCGCAGCTCGTGGCACACACGTATCGGACAGTTTTCGAGGATTCGTGTTATTTTGGGCAACGATAATGACTGGCGGCGCGCAATTTCCTGCCCATCAACAACCATTGCCCATACCACCGGCAGTAGCCGCTGGGGCACCAGGGCCATCTAAGCGGGACCCCACCGAGGCGGCGCAGACGTCGGGGAGAGAGGCAAGCGAGTTGGCATCAGTGTCGCTAGCGTCTAGAATTCCAGAGTTCTGGACCGACCAGCCCAGGCTGTGGTATGTGCAACTGGACGCCATTCTCGAACCGCAGCGGCTAGGAGATCTACAGAAATACAATATAGTGGTGACGAAGCTGGGGAAGTCACGATACAGGCCGCCAAGGACATACTCCTTTCTCCACCAGAGACAGGGAAGTATGAGGCGCTTCGGGACCGTTTGCTCTCAGTCTATGAGGAAAGCGAGGAAATTCGCCAGCGACGTTTACTCCAAGAGTTGGAGCTGTGGGCGACCAGAAACCTTCACAGCTGATGAGACAGATCCTAGACCTGGCGGGAGGCAGCTTTCCAGAGGCTACCTTAAGGATACTGTGGATCGGGCTTATGCCTCCGGCGGTTAAGGCGGTGCTGGCCGGCAGCGAACTGTCGGACTTGAAGAAACTGGCCGCCCTGGCGGATAAAGTGTTCGAAGTTACTCGGCCCGGAGCTGGGTTGGCAGAAGTGTCGTCGACTCCACAGGTGGATACCGAAGACAGGACGATGGTGGAGATCGCCAAGATAGGCACCAGGCTGGCTCGGTTTGGTTGTCCTTGGAAAATTACCAGCGACCAAGGAAGACAATTTGAAAGTGCGATTTTTGCGGAGTTAATGAGGTATTTAGGGGTAACCAAATTGAGGACCACCCCCTACCACCCCCAGTCGAACGGTAAATTGGAAAGATGGCATCGTAATTTGAAGGCAGCACTCAAGGCCAGGCTCACAACATCATCCTGGGTAAAAGTCCTTCCGTCGATCATGCTTGGCTTACGCGCGGTGCCGAGAAGCGATACCGGCGTTAGTGCCGCGGAGATAACACTAGGGCATGTTTTGCGACTGCCGGGTGAGTTCTATGACTCTTCGTCACACCGAAGTTTTGAGCCTGTAGAGTACGTAAGGGAGTTGAGAGATATTATTAGTAACTTGAAGCCTTCACCTACAGAACAGCGTGACTCGCGAACGGTCTTTGTTCATCCCGATCTTAGGACCTGTGAAATGGTTTTCGTTCGAGTCGACGCGGTAAAAAAACCATTGCAACCGCCCTACGATGGACCTTATAAAGTAATTAAAAGGGATAGTAAAGTTTTCACAATACAGTTACCACAAAGGCAATCGCAAATATCGATCGATAGGCTCAAGCCTGCGTATATTATAAGTGATGATATTAGTTGTGATGATATGTCTGCAGATATTACGCCACAGAATAGAGCCGGCATTGATACCGAGCGGAATGTGCTGATACCGGACAATGCGAGCCCGGCGGCTCCTGTGACGCGGTCAACACGGAGCGGTCGAATAATAAAACGTCCCGCTCGGTATTAAGGCTCAATTGCGAAATGGGCGACCTAACGATTATATGTTATTAGCTATGCATTAATGATTAGTTATTAGGAAATTGTTTATATCGATTGCGAAACTAATTTACAACTTGCATTTTTATTGTGTAAATCACATATTTAAAGCTCGGGTTGGTCATTTGAATAATATCACTACACGATCATGGGTTATTCGCAAAGCAAAGAACAATCTAGGGGGGACGAAATTTCGGCGGGCTTCATGGCAAAGCATGAAGAAGTGGAAGCTCGAGTGACCAACTACAGCATTCTAGTTATAGCACTAGTTTCGGTGGCGGCCTTAGCGTTAGGCTACGCGTTATGGAGGGTCTGCAACAGAAAGACCAAAAACTGGATCCGGAGGCAGGTTGTTATTGGAAATCAAGGACAACCCACTCAACAAGGTCACACGCAGGCAGCTGCAGGTTACGTCTAAGTAGTGTCATAGTGCAGTGAGTGATATTTGGGGTACTTGTGCCAATGAGTGGTCACTCTGCATGGTGACGTGATTTATTTTTATATTGTTTTTTGGTTTTTCTTTTCTTTTTTGTAAGGGGGGGACTACTGTAGTGTACACAGATGGTTATATAGAGCGATATACGACCCTATGTAACTATACACATTGACGCGACAGTATTTCCCTTGCCACAGTACTGTTTGTACGTGTCCATAGTTAGTTAATAAATAGTCGTGCATATAAGCTGCATTTAATTGAACATCCTTATCAGAGACCTTACACTACTATTAGGCGAAATAAACTGACAGGTGATACTTTAAAAACAAAGTTTTAACAGACTTCAAATCAGTAGACAAATTGCTTCAAGTTTGCCTATAAAATTTGAAGAGTTCCCTCGTTTTCTGCAGGATCCCATCATCAGAACTGAATTTTGGTGACAACGGGACCAATCTGGAAGTATATGCTTTCAAACAAAGAAAGAATTTTTCAAATCGGTTCATAAATTACAGAGTTATCGCGTAACAAACACAAAAAAACATACAGTCGAATTGAGAACCTTCTTTTTTGCAATTTATATCGATATGAAAAGCATTGGCCAAACTATGGCCATATTTGTACATTTTCACCTATCAGTTTAGTTCGCCTAATTGTGGATTCCATTAAGTATTAAGCAATGGCATGTGTTTGGGTTACTTCCGACGCGCTTCCGCACCGCTCCCCGCCTCGCCTGTTCATAAGCGTAGCCTTAGTGTTTATGGCATTTAAATATAGCGCAGTAGGAACACTTTACGTGGCCAAAATTGTTTAGTTTTGAAATAGTGAAATAAAATATTCCTAGGTACTCAAAGGCAATTTAAACGGATACTCTTTGTATGGAATTTTAGAGCAGTCAGATGCATAGAAATTTGTAAGCAGGTTCACGTTTCTCTGCATCTGGCTGTACAAAACAACCCATTTCCATTGCTCTTGAGTGTATATGTTTTACAAGAAACCTGTGCTACGCGAGCGACTACACTGAAGGGGCTATGCAAAAAGATAATTTTGTAAATAATTCTACTTTAAGTTAACTTAGAAAAAAACAACTGTTGTGAAATGTACATTTAAGGCAAACAACCCAGTGTTTGACACCTAAATTTATAATTGTTGACGTATAATGTTTACCTCTATTATGAATTAAGATGAGAGTGTTGAGTATTGGGCCAGTGTCGAGCACTGGGACGTTTACCTTATTTATATGGTAACAAAACAAGTGAGAAAAATAAACATTAATGACCATCTAAGAAAACACTTTTTCGTACTGGATGTTATTTGTTATACTTTTTTATTTTATTTTTATTCAACTCACATATAAGTTAATAGTAACTACACCAAAGCACTTATGTCTTATATGGTAGTTAACAAACACATAGAATACAATATAAGTACATGAACACTTATGAAATAATAGAATTAAACAAAACAAAATTAACAAATATAGGTATTTAAGTAAACAAAAATATGGCTCAACATAATAAAATAATAAAAAAAACTAATCTAACGTCAACCGAATGCCGAGTTATAATATATCGACTAGTGTCACAATTTTGTGACATAAAAGACGCTCTTTTTCAAATATGTAGGTAGGACTACGACCTACTAATTATGGCTTCATGGTTACGCCAACAATATTTACACCATACTAATCTCGTAATAACTATTTAACTTAGGCGCATCACACACTGCCGCCACATCGCTGCGGCGTGCGGAGCAGAATACAAATTTTGCCGGACGGTGCAGTGTGTGGTACCTACCGTGCGGATTTTATATAAAAACTGAGGTTTTTTTATGAATTGATTGGCTAAAAACTAATTATGTTTAAAATTTGGAGCTTGTGGGTCTGCTAGAAGTACCTTAGAATTGTGTTGATCTGTCAGTAGGTAAGTCAGTGAGCGTGTCAGTGACAAAAGTAAGAAACTTTGACGGGCAATCGTTCTTAAACTAATCATACAAATAAAACACAGACACACACTCACGCACACGCACACACATACGCACACACACACGCTAGCCTATGACTAAGATTACTGTAATGTAGGTATTTAAATAGACTTTCATTATAATACTAATAATTTTTCATCACACTTGCTCGTAAATGGTGTTATTCCATGCGTGTATACACAAGGACAATGGCCTAAATTGTTCCCGTGGGAGTTATGGCGAGTTTGTATTCCCTAGGGTGTAATGAGTTTGTGTGTGATCCGATTGACTTAAGCAAATCTAGTTGCTCTGTGATTAGTTAAAATATTGAAGCTGCGTGCTCCACTAGCACTGATATTGAAGTGAAGTTGGCAATTTCGTAAATTTTTGTTTGGTGCAGTTGTATGAAATTTTGATTTGTCTGTCTTTTGTAGTTATTTATTTTCTCGCAAATGTGATGAAAAACATTGTGTATAACACGGGCGTAAGAATATTGCAAACTCGAGAGATCAAAAGCTTCTGATAGACTCTTGTTCGCAATATTCCACTTACGCCCCTCGTTAAACAATATACTATTCCTCAACTCCATTTCAAATGACATCATAACTGTGACGGCACCATGATCTCCGTTGCTATAGACATCTGAGGTTTGGAGACCAGAGGGGCAATCACCTAACCTTCCGAACGCGCGTTTTTTTCCATATAAAAATTGACATTTAGATCTACCCGACGCGCGTACAATGCGTTACGTAATCAACCAACTGGTGACTTGACATATCTACTGGTTACCCCTAGTTCAGGCACCATTCTCCATCGCACAAGTTACATAGTTAACTAATATTTATTCGATTTAAGATAACTTTTCTCAGTGTACCTACACTTGGAGTATGTTTTCATATTCAATTTAAACGGCATTTCAACTAAAGTAGATTTGATGGCCGTTTATGAATAAGGGCGCGCAACCCAGCGTTAATTGTGCATGTTAAATTCTAAGGTACGTGCTCTGCCGGTGTTCTTTCGAACGAACCGAAGTTTTTCCGTGCACCAATTTTATTATTTGCCTCCTCTGAACATCCTGGTTACCCTTGGCCTATGTCTCCACTCGCTTAGTATCAGTAACCACGAGGTCCAGTGCTGGCGGTGTCGGTAACCGCTCCTTCTCCGTCAAAGCCTTGAAGAGCTCGATCGACGGCAGCTCTGCTAGCATACAGAGCGGGATAGCCGCTAAGTGTGACAGCAGGGACGCTGTTACTAACAGGGATATCTGGAATAAGGATGTTTCGTTATCATCATCTGTTTGAGCCATATAACTCTACAGACTTTAATAGTTTTATACTAAAAAGAACCCTTTTGATTATGACATTGCTACAATGTATAGTACCTATTTGAAACAATAACAATTATAGATATCATACACATTCAAAAAGAAGAAAAAAAAATAGTTCGTTGCTTAGGAGTGTTTAAGCCCGCGGTTGTTTTATGCGATAAACGCTGCGATTCTAAAGATCATCATCATCATATCAGCTGAAAGACGTCCACTGCTGGACATAGGCCTCCCCAAAAAGTGCCAAAGTGACCGCTCCTGCGCCACCCGCATCAAGCGGACTCCAGCGACCTTTACCAGGTCACCAGTCCACCTTGTGGGGGGCCTAGCCTACCCACGCCGCGCCTTCCGGTACGTGGTCGCTACTTGAGAACCTTTCCATCCCAACTGCCATCGGTTCTACGTGCAATGTACCCCACCCGCTGCCTTTCAATTCAAGTACCTAGTTAAGTTTAGCGATTAAGAGGGCTATATCGGTTACCTTAGTTCCGCTGCGGATAGCTTCATTTCTGATGCGATCACGCAGAAAAACTCCCAACATAGCCCTCTCCATTGCCCTTTGGGTGTCTTTGAGCCTTCTTAAGATATGAGACCCATAGTAAGCGACCACGTTTCCGTGCCATACGTCATCACTGGCAACACACACTGGTCAAAGACTCTCGTCTTGAGACACTGCCAAATATTGGACGAAAATATGTGCCGGAGCTTCCCGAACGCTGCCCAGCCGAGTCAGATTAGATTACATTAGATTAGACCTCTTTCTCGAAGTTGGACCTGGACTGGACAGTCTGTCCTAGGTATACACAATCGTCTACAACTTCGAGCGTAAAGTGTCCTATTGTAAAGGGAGTTGGTACTACATGGGCCTACAAGATACCTTCTATGTAACCCATGCGGTAATCGCAGGTATCTTTGGAATCGCAGCGTTTATCGCATAAAACAACCGCGTGCTTTATGTAGGTACAACAAGCGGGAGCGTTTTTATACTTACCTGACAGCAAGCGTATTGCGCCGCCTTTCTATCAGGACACGGGCATTTCTGACACGGTCATGGATTGTACCAACGACCTACTTTAAAGCCTACATTCTTCATAACGCCATTTAGTGATGTAATGCAACGAAATAACCTTCAAAATTTTACTTTTAAATAAGCAAAATTTGTCCCAGTTCTCAGACATACATCCGTTTTGTAAAGAACAAACAAACTCGGTATGTAATAATTTTATTATGCAATAGTTAAAATTCAATACCGTTTATTTTTACAATCAGAGGCCGGTTTCTGTGAGATTGATTGGTTGTGATACGATGGCCGTTGGGGCGGAAAGGTTCTCGAGTAGTGACCACGTACCGGAAGGCAGCGTGGGTAGACCCAAAGGTGGACTGATGACCTTGTAAAGGTCGCGGGAGTCCGTTGGATGCGGGTGGCGCAGGACTGGTCATTGTGGCACTCTTTAGGGGAGGCCTATGTCCAGCAGTGGACGTCTTTTAGATGATTTGATGATGATGATGATGATGACAAAGAACGGCGGAGCCGCGGTATAAAACATTGAGTAATGGATCCCGAAGGTTCATTTTAAATACTGGTAAAAGAATTTCACATATTTCAACATTCAGTATAGAGGTGGACTTTGAAATCGAATGAGTAGGTAGTTAAATCCAAAGATCCGATAGGTCCGACAGTCTGCCTATTCTACTCTATCCGAAGTTACTCATTGATTGGTTCACAACAAAAAAAAACATTGACATACCAATGACAATGTGGTAGGGTGACCAAGCTGCGGGTTGCTGGTGACCAGGACTCGCAGGATGACGAAGTGTGTGAGGAACACGCAGTAGGACAGCCTCCCGAGCGTGTGGAAGCCTCGCCACGCGAACATCGACCGTAGGGCCGCTGGAATAGAGAGCCAAATTTAGTGGACGCTTCGTGCAGTTCTGGGGGTCAATTCGGAATGCGGTACTGGCGTATTGTAATTAGACTGGAATCGTAATAGTTGGAACTCGATTAAAAAATTTCGATTTACCTTTCGTGCTCTTATAGAGAAATCTAACACCAATTTCACACTCTACGGCCGTATTTACGGTTATTATGGTACCGCACACTCCAACCTTTTGTGTTTGTGTTTGCCCGTATCCCTCAACCCATACTGCCTTACGGATTCATTTCTGGGCATAAAGTACGTATCATATCATGTCTTAGTACAAAATTTCCGCTAAATCGGTAACGTACAGACCGACGGAAAGAAAGCTAAAACATTACAATTTATAATTTTTACTTCGGCCCCATTTAAATATGGACAAACATGGCAATCGGCGGCGCTGTGTCTGCTTCGGAAGTCACCTAAACACAAATAAGGCCTTGCTGCAGTGTTTATTTACAGGCGTCGGCATTTACATACTTGGCTGACAGCTTGCGTCACCGTTTCATACACAAGGCCTTAGACCAACCCCCTTAGCCTTAATTCAATTTCAGTCCAATTACTTTTATTTCGAACAAAGTCCATAACGTGTTAGTAACATATTACTTAATTCTAGGATTAGTATTATATTACTCGTAATGTAGGTTTTTACATAGTGGGGCATGCGGCTGTACCCAGTGCTTGAGCCACGGTGAGTTCCACCGGTCGGCCTGTGTGCACAGGATGGTATTAGAGCTGGCGCGCCACCGTCTCAGCAGCGAGCTACATCGCTTCCTGATGGTCGCGTGGAAGCCATCGCTCCGCCCCTCCGCGAACATACCCGAGGCGCTGCAGTGTCGCGGCCCCCAACACCACCCTGTACGCGTTGTTGTACTGTACCTGCAGAGCGCTGTATGCCCGCTGCGTATAGCTGATCCATAGGCTGTACGTGTAGAAGGACTGGCAGTATGCTTTAAAAAGCGTAGCCTTCACCTTATCAGTATATCGTGCAAACCTACGAGCCAGCATGTTGCAGCGCACAGCCAGCGCTCTGTGTTCCCTCCCAAGTTGTCAGACATGTCATCCGTGACCCAGTGGCCCAAATATTTAAAATGCTTGACCTGTGATTGCTTGACTCACATTTGCACTTAGTGACGCATCCCAACATGAAGAGCGCGAAGCACACCGCCACCAGCGGGCGGTCGAGCGCGCTGTACGCGACCGCGGCCCAGCGGGGCGGCAGCTTCGCGTGCAGGAAGAACACTCCCAGCCACACCACGACTGTACCCACGGGCAGCGACAGGTGGAACGCTAGGTTGAACAGCTGGAAAACAGTATGAGCATTGTGTTTTTTTGTACCATGTCATTAGCGTTCTGGCACTAGTGGATCCGAACCAGGGAGCGGGATCTTAAAAGTATCTTAGTCCATGCATAAATACAACAAAAATACTCCTAGCTATACCACAACTGTACCCACGGGCAGCAGTAGGTGGAACGCTAGATTGACCAGCTGGAAAACAAAGTATCAGTGTTTTAGTCGATCCCTGTGACTGACGATCGTGACCGCATGCAATTGTTTTCCATACATCGGTTCCTCGTCAAGTGGACTAAATGGGAACTACTGCATTTGACAGCTTAAATGTATCAGTCCACTGGACCGGAATCTTACCTTTAGCGCGTTTGCCTTCCACAGATCCTAGAATTATTTTCTTCTCTAGATAGAGTTAGTGTTAGTTTAGAGTTAATAGTTATTTTTTGACCCATGACGTTGACATACTAGCAAACGGCCTGCATCGTCGCCTGTGGATGTTTGCGATTACAAAGGAGTAACAAGTTAATTGCAAAGTTATTTATTGAGAATCGTTGTCGAGAGCTAGACAGAAAAAGTTTCTGTAGAAAATTTCATTTTTGGTACAAGCTTTCATTGCCGACTGTATTTTTCTGTATACCGTCATCAACTACTCATTAAGACTATTCTAACGAGCCCCAACTCAACGAGGTTACGTCGGTTAAGTACCTACTGAATTCCAACGGCCACCTTCTGTCTCCATCATCAGATCAGCTCGATGGTACCATAATATTAAATTGTCATCCTAATTTACCCAAAATTTCAGCTCAATCTGATGAAGATATCTCCTTCAAAATTGAGTTGCAAGATTCCATCCGAACAAACATAGTATACATTGCAAGTTAATAAAAAGCTTGTAATAAAGAGTCGGCAAGGCGCTTGTAATTCTTCTTGAGTCGCAAGCATTCATATGCTGCGTTGTATGGTTTACCGTCAGCCGTATTGTCAACTACAATCGTTAAAAAGATAATAGAAGTATTTCCTATTAAACTGTACCTTGCTGTCACTTAGCTTGATGCCCTTCTTCTGGACCTCATAAAGGATGAAGGCTGCCGCCATCCCGCAGGCGTACCCAGCCAGGTTCATCCACATCGGCAGGTACAGCTTCGGCAGAATCTGGGACTTTGAGAATAGGGTGCGCAGGTCTCTGAAACATAAATAGATCGCAGTTTAATCTTAAGTCGTAAGAAATTTGATTAAGAGATTGTGCATGGATAATTTGCTCTATCATTTCAATCTGAAACGAACTTTTGTAGTCTTTAAGTAGCTGCTAGCGCAGTTATCAGTTAATATGTTACCTAAAGTCGTATCTCAACTACAGTCGCTTAACCTTTTCAACGCTCTGTCAAAGAGAAAAGTTGTCAACCACACGCCAAATGAACAAGACATTTAGTGCGGAGTCAAACCTTATGTCAATGCAAGAAAGATTAAAACTCCCTAGACCTCCGCGCCATTGGAGCGATAGGGTTACCTTAACGCTCTAATTTTTTGTAACATTGAATATATATTTACAAAAACATTAATTAGATTATACTCCTAAGATGGTCAAATACAGTAAGTACAGCAGATAGCGGTGGTGACAATGCCGGCCCAGCAAATGAACCGACCCGCCGCAGAGAGCGCGGAGAAATCCCGTTAGCTGATGACGACTTGCAGGAGTTGCAGGCGACGCGACAGCGACCGCCGCGCGACCACTTCACCTCGCGTAACGCATCGTGCTCGCACGCACTTAATATTTGTACGCACCGGGACCCGCAACTTGTAGAAATCTATGATTATTATAAGTGTTTACAGTCCACTCAGTATTTCTTTTGTAGTCTAGTGATCCCTCAAATATAAACTAGGGCACTAGTCTCAACAGATGGCTTAGGACTAAAATCTTTGGTTCAGAAACGGAAGAACCCAAGCATCATGAGAAGTAGCCTCAAGTCCGATTCGTACAACCTGACATGTCGTGTCATGACGCAACATAACGATATCGGTTTCACATTTAGTACGGTTAGATTCACACTCATTTCATGCGCTCTAACGCGATAGCTCCTTTTATTAGCTTCAGAGTGCATCAGAGAACATCACGTCAAATGAGTATTAATCCGGTTTACGTTGCGTGAAAATGACGGCTTACTCAGGCGACTGCGCGGTGATTATGGGCGTCAACTGGTACCAATACACGATCAAGCCGGCCGCAGCCGCCGAGCCCGCCAGCAAGGTCGCCAGGATCGGCAGCGCCAGTCGACGGTACCGCACGAGCAGCAGCAGCAGCAGCATACCTAGGATGTGGAGCTGCATGTCTACTGCCAGATACCTGAGAGACATAATGTATGTTGAATGATTGATGGATGATTTAAAACGCGTTCAATATCATTTAACCAGTTAGGGATATACCTACATTAAGATTTGCTTTTGGAGATCATTATTATACTAGTGTCATCCCCAAGAGCCGAGGTGGTTCGTCTCCTTCCGTCCGGCTACGTAACTGAGTTTTGTAACCAGCTACGAAATGGGAATATTTTTTATCGCTTGGAACCCAGTTATGAAGGAAGAATTGTTTGTCTTTATTTGTAACTCATTTGTAACTGGCTACATAGTAGGAATTACTTTTCCTAGTTGGAAATCCAGATACGTATAGAGAATTCTTTGTCTCAACTTGTAACTGATTTGTAACTGGCTACAAAGTAGGAATGATTTTTCCCTGTTGAAAATCCAGATACGTGCACCCCAGGCCAAAAGTATGGAAACAAGCTTACATGACCATACAAATCCGAGATTTTCAAACACAAAAAGCTAAATTAAGAAAAAAATATTATCGAACATTTTTGAATACAGGAATATGAAGACATCAACAAAGAGATTGATCGAGCTCTACATGATCTACACAGTGGAACCATTAATTTAGGACACTGTATTGAACTAATATGCCCATATGTTGTTTAAACAAACTTAGCCTAGTATATTTGCTGCGTAGACAGATATTTTTACTTTAAGCACAGGAATGGTGATACTTGGTTTAATTTATTATATATATATATATATAACTACTATTTTTGTTCGTTATTATTATTATTACGCCCTCTCACCTGCCGGTTGCATTCTCCGCTGCGACGCTACGGAATCCGAGGTCCACTATTGACCATGGTCCAAGATTAGACAACTCTGAATTACCCATTTCAGTAGAGTGACTGCCATCTGACCTCCTCTCTATATGTAACATATAGCACAGTCCTGCTACTACCGTTTTTCTATGACTTTTAACTAGTTTACAATAAAGTACTTAGTTACAAACTGAGATAGTTAATTCTCAATGCGTAACTGGGTTTCAAAGCGATAAAAAATATTCCCAGTTCGTAACTGGTTATAAACAGGGAAAAAGTAGTTACAAACAAAGATAATAAATTCTCAATATGTAACTGGGTTTCAAAGCGATAAAAAATATTCCCAGTTCGTAACTGGTTATAAACAGGGAAAAAGTAGTTACAAACTAAGATAATTAATTCTCAATACGTAACTGGGTTTCAAAGCGATAAAAAATATTCCCATTTCGTAGCTGGTTACAAAACTCAGTTACGTAGCCGGACGGAAGGGTTCGTCTCATTTACTGTCACTATTTCAGATCGAGAGGCAGTGCATTAAATAGGTAGTAACTATTAAATAATCCACTCGTATCACTTAGAAATATATAATTGGGTACTTTCCTGGGTAAAAAAATAATAATTCTATTTAGTCCGTCAGTTTAACGGCCTCCGTAGCCCAGTTGGTAGTGACTCTGCCTACGAAGCTGGAGGTCCCGGGTTCGAATCCCGGTCAGGGCATTTATTTGTGTGTTATCACGAATATTTGTTCCTGAGTTATGGATGTTATATATGTATATAAGTATCTATATGTATTTATCTATTATATATATCGTCACCTGGTACCCACAATACAAGCCTTACTGAGCTTACCGTGGGCCTAGGTTGATTTGTGTAAGATTGTCTCGTAATATTTATTATTTATTTATTATATTTATTAGTTAGATTATCAAAAAATATTGCACACAAAATGATGACGATATAGCCCGTTAAAGTTCCGCGTGACGTCACATTAGGCTAAAAAGTGTACCATAATGTGACGTCACGCGGAATTTTTATGTTTAATTGAGAAACTAAAAAATACGTGTCCAATATTTTTTGATAATCTAACTGACGGACTAAATCGTTTTTTTTTTAGGAAAGTAGCCAATTATATCGAAAATATATATCGTACGTACCTACGCTTAATTTTTACTGAATTAAAATTATCGCCGTTTTAAGAAGTCCAACTGCCCGCTCTTGTGTGGTTTGTTTCTCTATATATAAAATTATTGTCTAATTAACAATAAGTGTTTTTTTTATTCCAACTTAGCAGTTTTCTTTCGCTTTTTGGTTACCCACTGCACCTTGTTTCTGACCTGTTGCAGCTAAACAAAACTGTTATGAACTTCAAGTTTACCAAGTATGTCCCATGCAGAGTTTATTCAGCGGCAGATGGTTGTGGAGATACAGCAGATGGTACCACCAGCGCTCGCTGCAGGCCTCCGCCTCACGATCCACGTACCACGCCCACAGGGGCCCGGAGCCCAGCATTGGTACCCAGCTGATGGTGAACCACAGCATGATGCCGGCAACTGGGGTTAATCTGGAAAAGATTACGTATACAATATAACTAGCTCCCCGCGTGGAGTTCTTAAAGGTCTACGCATTCAAAGATCCGAAGTTTAAAATACAGAACAGAAAGATATTTTTTTAAGTATGCGTTGATTTGTGCGCTTGATCTATCATAGTTAGAAAAAACGCCTCATCATCTTCCTCCTAGCATTTTTCGTCATGCATAATCTGGGTTCCGCTTTGGCACATAATCCCAAGATTAGCGTAGCGACTAGTTTTACGAAAGCGACTGCTATCTGACCTTCCAACCCAGAGGGAAAACTAGACTCGTTGTGATTAGACCGGTTTCATCATGATGTTTTCGTTCAGCGAAAAGCTACCGTGAAATATCAAATGATATTTCGTATAAGTTCGAAGCGTCACGGTACGCAATGTGGTCTGAGGGTAACCTTATCCATCTATTGGCGATAGCCACAGCAGCCTTCAGGGGCGTGAACGGGCTGCTCTCGACGCCAATGAGCGTAGAGTAGGAGAGCAGGAAGCCGGAGAGACAGAAGAACGCCTGCAGCCACACGGGGGAGTTCATCACTGCTTGTCCCGTGAACGACTCGTACATCTGGAATTTGTTCTTTAGGGTGAATATCTTCCATAGCTGTGCAAGCTAGCAGAACGGTGTGCGAGGTAGATCCACCAATGGCACTGCTAACGTCGCTGAGAATTGGATCCAGAACACTAGCATAGGTAGTTATTAGCCTACGCCAAACGTCCAAGCGCGGCGGACGCCATGAGCGGTACGAAGTTATAAGATAGAGCGAGATACGGATGGATTTTTTCAGGACGCCACGCCGAGCATGCGGCACCTATCCAGACGGGCGGAAATCCCGTTCGGATGTTTGGTGTCGCTTATTGTTACGCTAGGCTAGACTGTCCAACTTTGTATTTAAGAGCGGTTACACACGGCGACTTTGTGCAGCGACACAAACGGGATACAGCATCGATGCGTGTGGTAATGACAGGTGATCTATGGCTAGTGTCGCGATACAGTGATGCATTTGTATCGCTGCTAAAATACTCATAATTATAAATTCCAATTATTTTGGGACCCATTTAAGTGTCCAGGTGTCTTCGGACCTAAACACAGCACACGGCAGCCGACCATTGCCGTATCATTTGTATGGTGTATGGCATTTTTTTACACGGCAACAATTTAAAATTTTCGCATACAAACACGGCAATTTTAGACTCGGTACAACGGCAATCCAAAATTTGACAGGAACAACACATTAATTTGGGACCCACTTAAGGGTGACAATTCTGACAAATTGTATAGGAATACAAAGAATATTTTTGCGAAAAGGGGTCCTAAATTAAAGAACGCCATCGTACAATAGAACACTTACATGCTCTAGAAACTGCGGGTTGTCCATGAAGGAAGTCCCGGTCAGCAGCAGCACGTGAGCGAAGATGACGCATTGTATCCCCATCACCCTGAAATGACTTAACAGTTTAGTAGCCGTAAGTGGGAAGGCGCGGCGTGGGTAGGCCCCCCACAAGGTGGACTGATGACCTGGTAAAGGTCGCGGGAGTCCGCTGGATGCGGGTGGCGCAGGACCGGTCATTGTGGCACTCTTTGGGGGAGGCCTATGTCCAGCAGTGGACGTCTTTCGGCTGATATGATGATGATGATGATGAAGTGGTAATCGACTCCTAGTGATAGTCTCGTTACTCTTAGTAGTTTGATATCCGGATCAGGACATGGAACCCGAGCTCGTGCTGTACTCACTTCTCTGTTTATACGCATTCCGAACATTCAGCCATAGATAATTGCAGACGAATGAATCTATCTATGAGGCAGTCTATGAGGCAGCAGTTCGTGTTCGTGCAGCCATTTTGGCAATAAAAAATAAATAGGGGACAATCTTACACGAATCGAACTAGTCCCATAGTACGCTCAATAAGGCTTGTGTTATGGGTACTAGACGACGATATATTTAATAGATATAAATACTTACATACATAGAAAACATCCGAGACTCAGAAACAAATGAACAACTAACATCATTTAATTGTTATCTTGATAGACAGAGGGAGATATTCCCAAAGCGATATTTAAATTGTTTCATATCTCATTCTGATTTTGAAAGTGGATATCCCTATGATACCAACATAATTTCTCATTTCGTAAGCGGAATATGGAAATACGGGCACATCTGCTAGCCGGTAAGGCAATGTTTTCACGCACTTCCGAGGTGTAAGTTCACTCTGAGTGTCATAAAACGCAACAACCTTATAGCTGAAAGAGCACGTGCTATGTGGTAGAGCGAGATGACATGATTTAAATTTACTAGCTGTCAAACATCGGTTATGTTCGATAGAGGGGCCTACTTAAGTGCTATTATTTATTCTGTGATATCTACAGCGCATAGTAAAGTCGCTTACCGAATCCCCTCCATGCAAGCGACGCCTTTCATCCGCTGGTCGCTGCGCGGCTTCGTCCGGTCGTACGTTAAGATCTGCCAATTGCGCCGCAAAGAGAAGGCTAGCACAAATCTAGGGCCTGAAAAAGATGAAAACATCTTAATAATCATCAAACACCAACTGCAATTACTACTTAATAAATTGTAATGTATAATGTATAAATTGTTCACACTGTATTGCGCGACGATAAGTAATTCCTCATAAAGCAAGTGTTAAATGTGTTAGCGATCATGGCTTTGTGTTTCTAGTTAAATTGTATTCTGGCAATTTTAAATGAAAAATACATGTGTTATCGTATTTAAAGCAGGTTCTTGAGGGGCGACCACGTACCGGAAGGCGCAGCGTGGGTAGGCCCCCCACAAGGTGGACTGATGACCTGGTAAAGGTCGCTGGAGTCCGCTGGATGCGGGTGGCGCAGGACCGGTCATAGTGGCACTCTTTGGGGGAGGCCTATGTCCAGCAGTGGACGACTTTGGGCTGATATGATGATGATGATGATGATCGTATTTAAATACTAATGCACTGAAGTGGCGGTCAATTATTGGATCGGCAAAAATGATTCCCGAGAACTTCTCCTGGAACACCCTAGCCTCACTTGATTTCGAATTTTAGAGATGGTAGCCTGAATGGTTTAAAAAAAGCCACCGTACCCTGCTTGGCATGCAACTATAGTTGCCACAGTCAATTTTGAGTGAGCAAAGTTAGTAGCTCTAATTGCGAAAATCAAATGACTGGAGACTTACAAGTGACGTCGAACCGGTCAGTAAGGATGTGCGCTGCCGTGCCTACCGCAGCCAGCGCTATCAGAGCCAGCACCACAGCTGCCAGCGCCCGCGCACCCATGCCACCGGTTGCTTGCGCAGACACGCATAGTGACCGTGTGCTGTCGAACTGTGCCTGAAATAGCAACAAACAGGGATTGTACCACAGTAGATCGTGTAGCTTAACTCAAACTCAAACTCAAAATGATCTTTATTCAAGTAGGCCTAGTAACAAGCACTTTCAAATCGTCAGTTAATTTTTTAGAGTAATTTTTAAACATAAAGAATAAAATATATATGATATAAAAATTGTATAAAAAATACTAGTTGAATGTTTCTAGAAAAACAATCTAATGTCAAATAACAAAACATTACGAAAATAATAGATTAAAAATTCAGTTTTATCATTCATGTAGTCTTGTGTGCTATAATAAGCTTTCGCTAAAGTTTCGCTAAAGTCGCTTAAAGCAGTAAAACAAATTGGTACAAAAGTCCGATGTGATGCACCCACACTGACACGCGCCGCTACAGCCCCCCTATTCTGTAACTTGTTTTAAGCTCACCTCAACGCTCACCCACAAATATATCTTGACACTGCGGTGCGTAGTAGCTAAGCGTAGGTAGAGCTCTAGTTTCGTTAGGTGACGCATGGGGTGAGGCGCATGAGCGCGTAGCGAATTAACAGCCGGCCCTGTAAACTTTAGCGCAGTTCGGAGTCGACGGCGGTACCTACATCTGATCCGTCCGCCTGCCACGCATGAGCCGCGCAGAACTGATTTCAAATTGAGCGCAGGTCTAAAAAAAGGCATGGTTACTAAGCTTTAGCTTAAATTTTACTGACGGTATTGACCTACTATCAGTAAAATATCCTTACCTATCCTAATAAGTGCTGAGAACCATAAAAAACAAACCAAGAGCGCGATGGATGATGGACCACGCACAATGAAGGGCAACAAAAGATCGTAACTTCATAGGAAACTCACGGCACTTACGTCCTTTTCTCTCTCATCTCGTTCAATACAATTCTAACAATGCTTAATTATCACTATATCCATCGTCTCGGCCTGCTAGGTCGTCGCCGGCTCTGGAAATCATGGCCGAGCTTTCACGTTGAGCCACCTTATCGACTCTGGCTGCGACAGGTGTAAAATAATAGTATCTGCGAACGTCCTAGCCTAGGCAACGCTCCAATATTTCGCTCCCGGAAGCGAGCGTGCCCCGAGTTTCGACTATAAACGTAGTACCTGCAAGCCGTAAGGTCGTAGGCTCTCGTTAACGCAGCGCTGCGCGGTGTTCTCCGCAGGCCCCTCACCGCAGCGCGTTGCGCATACGCCGCGGTGCACGAGCGTGCGGTTGAAGTGACGTAGCGACTGCGCAGAGTAATCCTGCAATATCAGATTTTAAAAAAATCAATAAAAACCAAGAATGGGAATAGTCTTGTCAGTTTCAAAAATAAACTCAAAGCATGGCTTGTTGAGCGGTCGTTCTATACGTTTGAAGAGTTTTTAGACTCAAAATAATATAATTAATAGCTATGTTAAATTTTTAATGACTTAAGCTTATTCTAAATACGTACCGTATTATGTTGACTTGTAATTTCTATTATCAATAAAGTATGAGTATGAATAATTAATTGAAAATGTTCCTTACTGCTTATGTTACATTGTCCTTGCACTTCTATATAATATTACCTACCTACATGGTTACATGCGCCTGAACTAGGATTATGATCCTGTACCTGTATCACCGGCAAAAAAATAGCCCTAAGTATAATAAACATATAACATTGAATTACTAGTTCTACTCTACGTATATCATGGATCACGGAACTGTACTCAGGACAAGCTATGGTAATAATAATACCATGTCCAAGCGAAATGGTCTTAATAAGTGTGACAGAAAGGGAAATATGAAATGAAAATGAAATGAAATGAAATTTATTGCCAAAAAAACGTAACTTAAACAATCCCTTAAAATTAAGACTTAAAATACTAAATTGTGCTTGGCAATGGGTTCTCGTCTCAGCATATGCAAAGCTTGAAGCCTTGCGCTGGTTTTCAGTCGAGTCCCTTCGACAGAGGGTTGGTCGTAACACTATGATCCTAGTAATATTTGATTGCCCTACGAATTTTATAATTACATTATGATATTCTTTTTAAATATTTAGATGTATAAAAATACCACAAAAGAAAATACAAATACAAATAAACGTCTTGAGCCTTGTCCATCTATATTTCCCTACGTATATATTACGATTGTATGTGTGTGATGTGTGTTTGTTGTGTGTTAGTTGTTGTGTGGTGTGTTGCTGTTTTGTGTGTCGTGTTGCGTGGGTTTTAAATTTGCTTTTGCAGTTCGAGGAAGTGAGCTCGCAATATTTTTTTAAATTTAAGGTAGCACATAGGTCATAGGTTGCCTTAAAGGCGGCGGCAGGTCATTCCAAATTTTAGTTGCGGCAAATTTAAAACCCCCTCTGTAGGGTGCTAGCTGTGTTGTGTTGTCCTTGTCATATCATCGTTGTCCTTGTCATAGTTCCACTTTTTCTTATTTGCCGCAACTGATTTAGTATGAGTTGAGGCCGAGTGCGGCAAATAAACCATTATCTGCCCAAATTAACTATAAGTAGGTTGTTTATTGTAAGCCATCTTAAGATCAGTTCCTTCTTAATTTAGCTCATTTTTCTTGACGTCTTCCATCAGGCTGTCATCTTAGAATTCAGTTCGAGCGTTCGCCGCAGACTACTAGGTACTCTCACTAGAGTAGGCTAACCTACTCTAGTGAGAGCTAAGCCTTGTGCACAAATCACGCGTGGTTCGAAAGGAGGGAAGGTGGGTCAGGAAAAAATCGCGACAACTGGTAGATCACGTTTGGGGTATAAGGAGACCTCACGTGTATTTTTCTACAGTGAACGAAGCTAAAAAAAACTACCACACGAGTAAAAATAAAATAATAAACAAGATTTACTATTTATCTTACAATTAGGCCGAATGAAAATTATATACGTGAGGTTATGTGTGGGGGAGGGGTAGCCAAGAGCCTCACCAAATATCAAAGAGGGGGAGGGGGTGGTCAAAAAGTAGCCGAAGAAACGTCGCGTGATTTATGCACACGCCCTTACATGCGCACACTTATGCTAGGGGATGTGGATGTCTGCTCTATACTATATAACTCAATGGTACGAGAATACCTACCTATGACCCAAACGCGCTATAAGTCCATTATTTACCTTGTCAAGAGCGAATCTTCGGTGGTACGCTTGGTATGCACGATCACCTGCGCCGGCGCGCGGGTGAAGGTCGCGCGCGCAACACCGTGAGGTAATCTGACCGAGTTGATGTAATCCCGCATTTGATAAGCTTGCGCGTAAACATCGGCTTTGAAAGTATAAGTGTCTTGATAAAGTAGGAATAGTAAATTCCCAGACAATTTTGACGTTTGAAGTCAGTTTAAATCCTGGTTCCTGTTTGGACAAATCCGGCTTTTAGGGTTCCGTAGCCAAAATGGCAAAAACGAAACCCTTATAGTTTCGTCATGTCCGTCTGTCCGTCTGTCCGTATGTCACAGGCATTTTACTCGAAAACTATAAGGTGTATTTGATTAAAATTTTGAGGATAGGTGTATTTTGTTAGCCGCTACAAAGTTTTGTAATTAAAATTACTAAAAAAAATTTTTTTAGGGGTGTACTCCATACATAAAACTAAAAGTCAACAAGAACAAGATCGGATGAAAGGTTTCCGAGATATTGCTGAAAAACTACCTTCCTCAAAGAAAAGGACGTAAGTGCCGTAAGATTTCTATGACGATACGACCTTTTTAATAGGCACGGAACCCTTCGTTTTGCGTGGTCCGACACGCACTTGGCCGGTTTTTTGGTAATTGGCATTGGAACAAACAAGGATAGAGATTATTCCCAGACTAGTCCATATAACTATGAAGTTTATTTTTTACTAGCTACCCGCAGTGCGGAAGGCGCAGGACCGGTCAATTTGGCACTCTCTAGGGGAGGCCTATGTCCAGCAGTGGACGTCTTTCAGCTGATATAATGATGATGATGAGCTTCTACCCGCGTCTTCGTCCGCGTGGAATCGTTTATATCATAGCTCCATACAAACTTTTGCTCTCCATTTCGCCCTCTTAGGGGATGATTCCCGGGATAAAAAGTATTCTATAATGTTAATCCAGGCTATATACTATATGTATACCAACATTCATCTTAATCCGTTAACCCACCCCCTAAAAGTCTAGGCTGCAGCACTAATGTTGACGACAATAATGGGTCCTGAGTCATGACTGTTGAAGTTGCTGTTTCGTATAAGAATGTATAGTTTGTTTTATCTGTGTCAGTGCGATTTGGACATTATTTTTAAACTCCAAGGTCCAAATTGACATACGAAATGTTAATCATGAAACTGATTCAATGTTCTCGACTACTGAACTTGTTTTTTTCTTTTTTTTTAAAGATAGATTTTTTGCAGTCGGGTTTTTAGGGTTCCGTAGCCAAAATGGCAAAAACGGAACCCTTATAGTTTCGTCACGTCCGTCTGTCCGTATGTCACAGGCATTTTACTCGAAAACTATAAGGTGTATTTGAATAAAATTTTGAGGATAGGTGTATTTTGTTAGCCGCTACAGAGTTTTGTAATTAAAATGACAAAAAAAAATTTTTTTAGGGGTGCACTCCATACATAAAACTTAAAGTCAATTTTTTTTTTCATCGCGAGCCCACGTGTCGGTGTGGCACATGAATCGATAGGCCTTTCAAAATAAATATAAGGTTACTTTTTTTTTGATTAAGTGAATACAGTCAGAGATAATCGCTCCGAAAGTCACTAAAATTCTGTCCCCCCCCCCTCTAATTTTGGAACGGTGGATTTTTTTATTTTTCTTTTTGAGGTACGGAACCCTAAAAACACAGAGTCGCCAGGTGTACGCTCACAGAGCCACTGGTTTTATTATAATAGAATAGAAACACTTTATTGTTTAACCGGTGTTTTATTTAGGTAGGTTAGTACGTATAGGCATAACGATGGTACTGATTGTACTCCTAACTGTCAAAATGGGCGCCTTACATATGGTAGTATTGTAATCAAACAACCAGTCACGCATAAAGTTTATATTCAAAAACAATTTGCCTTGGCCTCCTATACATTCTACGTCGACATACCGTTCGCGTGATGCAGGAATTCGCTCGGACGTAACAGCGACATCTAGCGTAAAATTGGGTCAACTTTGCCGTATAAGGGAGTTTACTTGTATAGACGCAAACAGGTACTCTTACTCTCATACTCATATGATACTCTTCATTTATATCGCTATTCTATAGTTAGGTACGGTCAAGGACATTAATTGTTTAGCTATTTAGGTGTCAACTAAATTTGGTTTTCTATGAAGCTATGAAGTGTCCAGTATAAAGTGAGCTCTAAATGGCTCAACAATTAAAGTCCGTGACAAACGAAGGCCAAGCACTTAAAGCTTAATGTAATGATATAAACAAGATGTGAGTGCGTTATTCCGTTTATTACAACGTTCACTTTGAAGCTAAGGTTATGTTTTACGAGGTATACCACCTTGTTTTTGTTTACACGCCATCATCACTTGTTTGTGCGTCCCAAACAATACTAATGTAAGTATCTGGGTAGTATGAGTAGGTAGATTGGCTACCTAATCGGTAACATACCTGCCACTTTAAGGCACATTTTAAAACGCATGATAAAGCGCCTGTTTGCGGGGAACCGTTTTCACTGATTCATAGCGCTCGCATTCGGGTGCGGGAGATTTCCAAAACGCATGCTATAGCGTCCGTTTGGGAGGCAACGTTTGATTTCACTCGTCGATAGCGGCGGGCATGTGGTCTCTTGGATGTATCTGCATCCTCACGCCCTAGACCTAAATGGTCGCGTTCAGGTAGTCGTCTTGCCGAGGGGTTCCCGCGGGCCTACCGTATGGGGTTCTTCAAGAAGGGAGTGTATACCTACTTTACCTACTGGTCGTTATACCGCCTAGTCATTATGAGGCGCGGGTTTAGCACAGTGTATCCTGAGTCACCCTTTATAGGATCTTTAACATAAGTAATAGGTAATACCTTTAACAGCCGCAGTGTAGTCTGGTTCCCAGAAACAAGAGCGGCTTCAAGAACGCAATAGACATCGCCGGGGCGGCGGCAGCGCGCCCAGTCGTCCAGTTGGAACAGAGGCGGCACAGAATCCAGTGTATCTGTAAAGAATTATAATACTACATTTACATTCAGCCCCTGCTGCTGCCCCTCGCGCTGACTGACTAAGTACTGAGCGACGGAGCAGAATGTACACACACTGCCGCTCGCGCTGCCGGTCCTTTATCTTCTGCACAAAACACCGAACTTTTGGGGAGCGCCGGGCAGCGCGAGTGGCAATTGCAGTGGCATGAGAAGTATCGTGTTTACACACTCATCCTGCCCACTTCCCTGCTCACTTCGGCTGAATGCCAACTCGCGCTGTCCACTGCTCATGCCGCTGCCACTGCCCTACGAAGTCAAAGTGAAAGTGATTTATTCTTCAATTTAGGCATATTACATGCACCTATGAATGTCGATAAACTACCACCGGTTCGGAAAGTAAACCTCTGCCTCGAGAAGAACCGGCGTAAAAAACTCGGCGAGGTGTCATTTTTTCAAAACAGTATACAATATATCATTTCAGTATCAGAGTATTATAATAGTATTTTATGCAACAGTTGTATAAGAGAGGTCTAAAAAGGCGAGTGGCGTGGGTTACAATGTGAGCCGAAGGCGAACATTGTAAAGAAAGACGCCACGAGCGTTTTTTGACTTAGTTATACAACGTTGCATACAATACTTTTTCTACGACTAGCTACTATGGAATAAAATGCAAAATTAAACAAAGAATAAATTTTTCTTAAACTTTGTCGTATAGGTGCCCAGATTTAGTAGGCAACAAATTTTCGGTCACTGCTTGTGGGCTGCCGGTGTATTTCTTCTGGTGTAGAAGCAATATTTTCATCGTCATCCATTTTTATTACTTTTGAGAAACACCAACTATTTTGTAGCAAATACAACGGCCGCAAACTCAACCAACAATTTATAAAATAACCGGGAATTCGGGATTCATGAAAATGAGACAAATGGGTCTCTATGGTTAACTTTGTTTTTTATTGATGTCAACTTGCCAGTACTGCCATATTAAGAATAAGTTAGCAGCAATGCCTTTAGTTCAAAAATTTCTAAAAAGTAAAAACATTCAGTGGTTTGTTAAGTTGGTAGTACCTAATGTATAGGTTTAGAAGCGTATGGCTGCTAAGCGTATCGTTTTGGCGACATAACAGCACGGTTGTGCCGTACTGTTATGGGGAATAGAGTATAGACTTTTCTGCAAACTTATTTTGTATGTCTTTATATTAGTGTTCGTGACTATGTAAATGACAGATAAAAGTACAGGAGTAGAAAAAATTTTAAAATTACATTGCTACAGTAGAAAGCCTATTTATTTTACGACAGATTTCTAGTGCAGGATTTTATCGCTGCCAAATATCCCTATCCATGATGTAGTCGTTTATCTTATAATATGCTTTTGAAATAAGTGTCCGTTTTACGACAGATTTGAATTTAGAGTCAGTAAGTTCGGTAATGTGTTTTGGAATTTTATTGTAGAATTTTATACAATTTCCCAAGAACGACTTTTTCGCTTTTACTAGCCTGTAAAAAGTTGTTTTGAGCTTCCCTGCGCTTCTGGTAACCTTGGGCCTATCAGTGTTTGTTGGGTAGTTGTATAAATTCTTCCTAACATACATTATTTTACATTATTACGCTCCCTTTATTAGCGGTGTTTGTGGTGGAAGTCAAAGGTCGTCCACCAGCTCGATGGGTTGACGACGCAAAAAAGACTGTGGATCATTTCTGGATGAGACTAGCACGGGACCGGGATAAGTGGCGTACTCGAAGAGAGGCTTATAGTCAGCAGTGGGCGATTACGGGCTGATAATGATGATGATGATGATAACAGACGCCCCTAGTCTTGTCAGTTTCAAAAATAAACTCAAAGCATTGTTGAGCAGTGGTTCTATAGCTTTGAAGAGTTTTTAAACTCAAAATAATATAATTAATAGCTATGTTAAATTGCTAATGACCTGAGCTTGTTCTAATACGTACCGTATTATGTTGACTTCTAATTTTTAATATCAGAGCAAACCAAAATATAGAGTTGAGAGAGATAGTTGTAAAAAGGCTTTAATGTCCTAGCTGCCTGTAACACCTACGCAGTTTAGAAGAATATTTTTTTATTTATGGTAAAAGACAGAAGACGATGTGAGTTAATTTGAATAGTTTGTTGTAAGTTGTTTTAATATAAAATAAATAATTTTAGCAGTTTAAAGTGAGTTGTTTTCTATATCTAAATACCGAAGAAGGCGGAAACATTATTTAGAACAGAAAATTGGTAATAATGAGTATGAGTACCTAAAGTCGGCTGGGGATATTTTATTGCATGGGTAAACAATGGGTGTCAACTATCACGTACGCATTTTTTTTACCCACTTTTGTTTCAAAATAAGAGCATAGTATTGCTAGAGCATGGGCGGCCGAGGAGAGGCAGTGCAGGTTGGGGACTTCACTTATAGCTTCGAATGTTTATGCTGATGTAAAACTTGGAAAGCGTTGCCGACAATACGTATCAGTTAAATAGTTTCATTAAGAGTCCGCAGTAAGCTCGGTTCTCCATAAAAACGTAGTTACGCTCTCATTTTAAAACGACTAGATAGTTTGCTCTGTAACTTTGTACTTAGAATAAGTTAAGGTATATCCAGGTCTGTAATTAGTTTAAGTAGCTTCAGATACCATAGTAAAAAAATACAATGAATTTAAGTTTTTCATACCAAACTTGTTTTTTTCTGTATTTTGTTTGTTTTATATAATGGAGCCATATAAACTAATCACACACCTAGATATACCTCATATCATTGTATATGCAAAGTTTCGTTACAACCCGCCACGTAGTTTTAAAATGAGAACGAAACTCCGTTTGTATGGGAAGGTAAAATTCGGTCGAGCTTGCCGGGGACTCTTAAAAACATGTATTTAATTCCTTTAATAGCACTTAATGGTATTTTTTGTTAATTTACCTTGTTACTTGCACCTTAATAACATCTACCCAAAGGATTCACCCAAGGTTTAAAATGTTATGTTTTGCCTATTTTTTTTAAATCTACAAAACATAAAAAAGTCTTCTATTTTCCTAATTTTTACTCACCACTAAACTCAACCAGACTCCCTCCTGCCATCCACATATTAACAACCAATAACAATAAGCACTTCATTCTGATTAAAAACAAAATTAAGTTATTAAAACTACTCAAATTAAGTTAAAAGTAAAATTCAGCACATCTTCCGACTCACGCGCATGTATGTTCGCGAGTGACAGCGTTAACCGACTTACGACGAAAAGTTGTGCAATTTGTAGGGTAAGGTCGCCTGCTTATTTAGCAAATATGCCAAACTATCACTTTTGACCTAGGAGTTAAAGATGGTTTTACTTTGGGTTTGGAGTCTTAAAAGTGTGCTATCGACGAATTGATTGCGGAAACAGAGAATTCTTTGGAATACTGTTTTGTGATCTACTTAGACCCCGAATTGGAGTAGCTTTATTAAAACGTGCTTATACGACTCCTCAGGAGCCGCAAGCGTCCATAGGCTAAGGTGTCAGCTTAAATCGAATTTCAAACGGAATTTAATGTCAATTGGCACACAGGCAGTTTGTAAACGGGGGCTCGATTCGAGATTCAAGAGGTAACTGTACGGTACATCATAGGAATATCTCCAATTTCATATCTGTCTTTCAAATTACTTTTTCTCAAACCAACTTTTTACAGGCTAGTAAAAGCGAAAAAGTCGTTCTTTGGAGATTGTATAAAATTCTACAATAAAATTCCAAAACACATTAGGGTCGTTCTTCTTTTTTACCGACAATGATCCGAGGTTTTTCTGTTTTTTTGGTTTTTGAACTATCGAAAATTGTGGTTTTGAAGTGCGATTTTAAAAAAAATGCATAGGTTTCTTCATTAGAACTAATTAAAGTTTCCTTTCTGGCCAATATAAATATTTATTTACGGTTGGTTTCTAAAAAAAAACATGTGACAAAGTGGACTCTTTCAGTGGGGACAACATTTTGGTTTACCACTCTGTCACGGCATTCTACGAAAAAAAAACATAAAAAAAAAAATGCTAGTTAGAGAAAGTGAAATATTAAACATCACTTATTAATAAAATAATATGGACGTTCATTCGAACATTATAAAACCGTAAACATCATTACTCAAATGAGATGCTGTAATAAGACGAGGGACAGGCTATTGTCGGTCGAAAAGAAGAACGACCCATTACCGACCTTACTGACTCTAAATTCAAATCAGTCGTAAAACACACTTCTTTCAAAAGCATATTATAAGGTAAACGATTACATCATGGATAGGGATATTTGGCAGCGATAAAATCCTGCACTACATAGAAATCTATCGCAAAATAAATAGGCTTTCTATACTGTAGCCAAGTAATTTTAAAATTTTATAATACTCTGATACTGAAATGATATATTGTAATATACTGTTTTGAAAAAATGACACCTTCGCTTAGTTTTTTACGCCGGTTCTTCTCGAGGCAGAGGTTTTCTTTGCGAACCGGTGGTAGTTTATCGACATTCATAGGTGCATGTAATATGCCTAAATTGAAGAATAAATCACTTTGACCTTGACTTTGATTAGCAAGACAAAAACATGAGAGCAAAAGGGATATCCTAGCATCGTCTCCGTTTGTCATGTTAGAATCGCGGCCCAGTACTTTAATCGCGCAACTTCACGAACGCGCGTTAGGACACATTTGCTAGGCTCTAACCTCATTCGAACAATTACGCAATTAACATACAAACATAACTAGGGTCATTGTGGAAACAGTGGGTCATGTGGGCACACTAGTTAAGCACCATATTGATTTTACAGAAATAATAGGGATATTGCTGCGTATTTTTACAAGCTTTATATTAACTTGACCTGGTCGTATGTAAGTATACGGGGTGTTTCCTGTAACAGGAGCAATAAATTAAACGGAGGCTTCCTTACTGCATTTGTAGTAACCCCTTTTGTCCATTTCTTTTCAAATGTTTTTAACTCGGAGAAAAATTGATCTGAAGTTATGACCTCCGAGTTATGTATCTTGGCACCACGAGATCATAGCACAGTAGTCAATGCAGATTTTGAGGTAGCATCATGTAGTGAGTCATAATAGTTTTTGCATTTTTGTTTTCAAAAGATATTTTTGTGATTTTTTCAATTTTTTTCAATTTTTTTTTGTGTTTTTAAAATAATAAAATACTTATATCACTCCAGAAGAGTAAAAAAGTACACCAAAACTTTAGTTAAAGAAAAAAAAATCCGAAAAAAAAATATTTTTTTTCAATTAAAATCACTTAGAAACAATTGATCACAAGCTTAATAATCTACCATTTAATTTATTGCTCCTGTTACAGGAAACACCCCGTATAAGTATGTATGTAAGAAATAAGTTGTCCGTCAAAATTTGCAATCCATTTTTCAGTCATTTTCCGTTATCGTATTGAGCTGAAATGTTGGGTAATAGTATAGTTTGGATGACAATTGAATATTATGGTACCATTGAGCTGATCTGATGATGGAGACAGAAGGTGGCCATGGGAATTCAGTATTTAACCGACGTAACCCCGTTGAGTTTGGGCTTGTTGGAATCGTCTCAATGAGTAGGTCTTATCTTATCTTATCTTATCTAGTTGAGGGCCCTTTCGGATACACTTCGACCCAGTGGGATCTTTTGTGCATTTGCCCTCCCCTTTATAGCTACTCCCAAGCTCGCTCCATCATTTCCACAAAGCGGATGATGCAGCTCAGTGGGAGCACCCTGAATTCCTTTGGTTGCGGGTAGCCGTTACCAAAGAGATTCATTCTTTGTCTGGCAAGGGCATGACATTCACACAGTAAGTGAGTAGGTAGTTGATGATGACGGCATACAGAAAAGTACAGTCAGTAATAAAAGCTTGTACCAAAAATTAGACTTTCGGCAGAAACTTATTATGCCTCACCTGTACATAAATTGGCACTCCCTGGTCAAGGGGAGAGATAAATATTTATTACCGCCAGTAGTGACTGGCGGTAATAAAGAAAGCCTCAGATCGCATACTTAAAACTTAATTACTTAATTAGGTATTTCGTTCCTAACCTAATAGTACATGGAAATCGTGCCCTAGAAGGAAATTTTGCTAACATTTGAATGGCTGTATTTTAGAAACTATTTGGTCTAACTTAACCAAATTACTTTTATTTAGTTCAAAATTTAGTCTTCTTTAAAGTGTACATAGTGACATTTGCCGTAAAATAGGTTCCTGTTGGTAAAAATTGGTAGAAACTGAATGTCAGAAAATTTAATGGTTTTTCAAAAAAATTACAATGACCCGGAGTACGCAACCGCGTACGAAAACTTGAATTTGCTATAACCACTTAATCACATAGAACATATAAAAAAATCAGAACTACCCGATTTGATGCAAGGCAAAATGTACCAATTTTGTTGCCCAACCCCTGTATCCACTGCTGAACAGCTGCCAGGCGGATTAATTATAATGATAGTATGGCACACTAACTAGAGGGAATTCATTGCTTTATAAATTGCAAACCTTTTTCCGTAGAGCTCTTAGAATAATTTTTTTACCATGTAATTTAATATTATGTTATAATTATTTTTCTTTCCATTTTTACAAATCAAATTATAATATGTATCTCATAAATAAATGATGATGACACTAGCTTGCTCATAAGTCTCATAACGTTGTCCTTGTGAACCGTATCATCTTCCACGCCCAATTTCTTATGCTGGCACCACACTTGGCGGTATTCGTCCAAATATTCGTGCTGCATCTTTTTCCTTCCTACTGCAAATGAAAGAGAGGCAACGAAGCAACGCAAACACCCAAGTGTGGTGCCACCGTTAGGACCAAATAAAACGACGACAAATATTTGATTTATTTTATTTCGCGTAACTAAAAACCTTCCCACTTCAAAGTCTCTGAATTCCAATATAGTCCCTCTTGAATGTAGTCGTGTACAATTTACAAAAAATGCATATAAATATTTTTTCATTGACAATTAGTTAAGCTAATCCTTAGGTATCATGACAATTAGGTTATGTAATACTTATGTTATATTTTAAGTGGGTAGGATTAATTACAGATGTATGTAGTGCATAATTATTTTCCATCGTATTTTCACGGAAACGCACGAACGTGTGTTGCTATTTCAGTCGGTCACAGTACAAAAAGTACTGAGGTTGACTGAAGTAGCATGACAAATACGAACGTTTCCGAGAAAATACGATGCGAAACAATTATGCACTACATCTGCTAACTTCTTGGCTAAGTAACTAATGAGTTGGCAAACCGTACGCTATAATCACACATTTTAAATATGGAATATATATTCGAACACTTCTCTACGTAGGTACAATACAATACAATACAATACAAATACTCTTTATTGCACACCTCACACAAAAAAAGCAGTTACAGAGAGAAACAATACAATAACATGAAGTTAGAGGTAGACAACAGGTGGTCTTATCGCTGAAGAGCGATCTCTTCCAGACAACCTTTGGGTATCGGAGAATGAGATAAAACTAGATTATGCAGTAGGTGGTGCAGCGATTATTATTAATCAAAAATCAAGATACTACATAGGTACTACATGAAAGAGAGGCTTTAATTATGTTTTTTACGTCACCCTAGGCTGTAAGTGGGATTTTCTGCCCGCTACGCGAGGAAAAATTCTCACTTCCTGGGCTTCCTGGCCAAGGCAAGACGTAAAACTCTAGACAAACCATGGACGGTAATTCGTAAAGCCCCAGATCGCATATTTATGGACAACCACCTGCGATCTGGGGCATTCACGAATTCACCGCCCTAGGTATGTAATGTACTGTTACCTATAGGTACATATATACAATTGTACAGTCAGCCAGGTCTATCACTTTTGAACCTTATTTTACAAATGATGGAGTCGAAAGTGGCAAATCACTTTCTTGTCTTACTGTACTACGCAGCTTTTGAAATTACGTGGTGTAAAAATAACAGTTCCATACATTAACTCTCAATTAACTCACACTTATTTTTTTACGATTTCGTGGTTGGTCCCATGGGAAAAGTTGTTCAGTATGACCATCTTATTAGCTTTTGGTCTTCTTGCTCCTTATTATATTAAAAAAATATATAAAGAAAGAAAACAACATAAATACATACTAAAACCCAACTATGAAAAGAATACACCATACATTTTAAATAATACGATTAAATTAAATTTTACAAAATCCTTTATCCTAACATTCGACCGTGCTCCGTTGGCCGGCAAACGGACATCTTCGAAACCGCGTAGGAAACTGTATATCAATGATGAATAGGCGAAATATATATAATATGGGTGTAAATACAACTAACACTTTATTTAGTCTAATTATATGTCCCGTATGAGAATTACCCGTATGTGAGACATAGCTCTATATTCTTTTGCATTGATTTTTTATGTGAAGAATTTTCGATTATAAACTTCTCATTTGAGGAAAATTATTTAGATAAAAAATACATTACAATTGAATGTTGAAATGCAGATGCTAAACTAAATTATATCTATTTGTTACTACTATGACAGTTGACTACAACGGTACCCACATTATGCATAGTAATCTGCCGTTCCCGGGAATATTCCTATACAAGGGAACATAGGGGAATTTTGAAATGGTGTACGTTTATATATTTTGCTATCAGCAATTCCATGTAAACTTAGGCGCTCGATTTTTTTACTAAGACATTAAATAGTGTTATTTATACGCAAAAGTAAATTCCCATTGTTCCTGGGAATATTCCCGGGAGCAAGGCATTATATTTGTCGGAGCACTATTCATTTTAACTAACTTTTATTACAATTTTAATTTGCTTAATTTGTATTTCAGTATTCCCCTGTATGGGGAATATTCCCAGAAACAAGGAAATATTCCCGCTCCCGGGAATATTCCCCAGCACATGACTAATTGCGCAACTGAGGTCACTAAGAGATTTTTTTACACACGAATCTATAAGAAGGAACTCGAAATATGTGTTCATTTTTCTGTTTATTGCGTTATAATAAGGTGACAAAATGGCTCCATGTTTGTAGTCGACTTTACATTATATAAACATTTATTTGGAGTATTTTTCCCAACATGAGAAATACAAACCGCAAGGAAGAGACAAACACAATGCCATTTCTGTGTTTGGAAGTAAGATTTACCTTTTCAACGCTCTGTCCAAGAGAAAAGTTGTCAACCACACGCCAAATCAACAAGACATTTAGTGCGGAGTTAAACCTTATGTCAATGCAAGAAGGTTGCTATCGCGCTGGGCTCCTTGACGCATATATGCGTCGTTGGCGTCGAAAAGATTAAAGCTGATATATCTACAAATATTGTGTGAATGTATCGGATAGCTGTTAATAATAGGTATCAATAAAATGACCACATTATCATATTTCATAATTTATCAACACAAAGCTAGGATGGCATAATCGATATTATTCTAGCAACTCTAGTCTTTTCGTGTTTTAAATTAGCCTATAGGAGTGTTGCTCAGTTCTGATTGGTGCTGTGTTTTGACAGTCCGCTCCAGCCAATAGATAACTTCCTGCCATTTGACATGGCGGGTAGTAGGGTGTAACGGGCATTCTCAGCAGAACCACCGAATAATGCAGAAGGAATAAAGTAAATCCTTCACACCAGTTTGTCATAAGAGTTACACTTTAGTGGTAGCATCATCAGCAACTTCCCTCTCCTTCCTCCTCGGAGGCATCAGGAGGATCCTGGAGACAGAGGCGAGAGGAGACTCGACGGTTATCCACAACACCGCTCCCAGGGCAAACGCGAGGAATATTGTCGATGCCAGGATTGCCATCTGTGAACATGTGATGACAATTAGAACAATACTCAATAGTTTATTGCAATTTCAGAAGTAGTTGTACAGGCATTTGGGCCCATGTCTACAGATTCTCAGATAGAGAGAAGATAACAAAACAAATGAGCACAGCATATCAAGCTAAAATATTAGCGAGTGAGCCAAATAAAAATTTGGGGGCTGCAGTCGTCTTAAGGCAAATATTTCAATATATTATAGGACATACGCACTACATAATAGTCCGACATGTATACCGGCTCCCGGCTGGCGCCGACCAGACCCCGCTGCAGCGTCGAATGCACCAGGAACGCGCTCTCCGAGCAACGCCCTGTACACGTATACATAAATTACAAGGATATACGCACCACATAGTAGTCCGACATGTATACCGGCTCCCGGCTGGCGCCGACCAGACCCCGCTGCAGCGTCGAATGCACCAGGAACGCGCTCTCCGAGCAACGCCCTGTCCACGTATACATAAATTACAAGGATATACGCACCACATAGTAGTCCGACATGTATACCGGCTCCCGGCTGGCGCCGACCAGACCCCGCTGCAGCGTCGAATGCACCAGGAACGCGCTCTCCGAGCAACGCCCTGTCCACGTATACATAAATTACAAGGATATACGTACCACATAGTAGTCCGACATGTATACCGGCTCCCGGCTGGCGCCGACCAGACCCCGCTGCAGCGTCGAATGCACCAGGAACGCGCTCTCCGAGCAACGCCCTGTCCACGTATACATAAATTACAAGGATATACGCACCACATAGTAGTCCGACATGTATACCGGCTCCCGGCTGGCGCCGACCAGACCCCGTTGCAGCGTCGAATGCACCAGGAACGCGCTCTCCGAGCAACGCCCTGTCCACGTATACATAAATTACAAGGATATACGCACCACATAGTAGTCCGACATGTATACCGGCTCCCGGCTGGCGCCGACCAGACCCCGCTGCAGCGTCGAATGCACCAGGAACGCGCTCTCCGAGCAACGCCCTGTCCACGTATACATAAATTACAAGGATATACGCACCACATAGTAGTCCGACATGTATACCGGCTCCCGGCTGGCGCTGACCACACCCCGCTGCAGCGTCGAATGCACCAGGAACGCGCTCTCCGAGCAACGCCCTGTCCACGTATACATAAATTACAAGGATATACGCACCACATAGTAGTCCGACATGTATACCGGCTCCCGGCTGGCGCCGACCAGACCCCGCTGCAGCGTCGAATGCACCAGGAACGCGCTCTCCGAGCAACGCCCTGTCCACGTATACATAAATTACAAGGATATACGCACCACATAGTAGTCCGACATGTATACCGGCTCCCGGCTGGCGCTGACCACACCCCGCTGCAGCGTCGAATGCACCAGGAACGCGCTCTCCGAGCAACGCCCTGTCCACGTATACATAAATTACAAGGATATACGCACCACATAGTAGTCCGACATGTATACCGGCTCCCGGCTGGCGCCGACCAGACCCCGCTGCAGCGTCGAATGCACCAGGAACGCGCTCTCCGAGCAACGCCCTGTCCACGTATACATAAATTACAAGGATATACGTACCACATAGTAGTCCGACATGTATACCGGCTCCCGGCTGGCGCCGACCAGACCCCGCTGCAGCGTCGAATGCACCAGGAACGCGCTCTCCGAGCAACGCCCTGTCCACGTATACATAAATTACAAGGATATACGCACCACATAGTAGTCCGACATGTATACCGGCTCCCGGCTGGCGCCGACCAGACCCCGTTGCAGCGTCGAATGCACCAGGAACGCGCTCTCCGAGCAACGCCCTGTCCACGTATACATAAATTACAAGGATATACGCACCACATAGTAGTCCGACATGTATACCGGCTCCCGGCTGGCGCCGACCAGACCCCGCTGCAGCGTCGAATGCACCAGGAACGCGCTCTCCGAGCAACGCCCTGTCCACGTATACATAAATTACAAGGATATACGCACCACATAGTAGTCCGACATGTATACCGGCTCCCGGCTGGCGCCGACCACACCCCGCTGCAGCGTCGAATGCACCAGGAACGCGCTCTCCGAGCAACGCCCTGTCCACGTATACATAAATTACAAGGATATACGCACCACATAGTAGTCCGACATGTATACCGGCTCCCGGCTGGCGCCGACCAGACCCCGCTGCAGCGTCGAATGCACCAGGAACGCGCTCTCCGAGCAACGCCCTGTCGACGTATACATAAATTACAAGGATATACGCACCACATAGTAGTCCGACATGTATACCGGCTCCCGGCTGGCGCCGACCAGACCCCGCTGCAGCGTCGAATGCACCAGGAACGCGCTCTCCGAGCAAGGCCCTGTCCACGTATACATAAATTACAAGGATATACGCACCACATAGTAGTCCGACATGTATACCGGCTCCCGGCTGGCGCCGACCAGACCCCGCTGCAGCGTCGATTGCACCAGGAACGCGCTCTCCGAGCAACGCCCTGTCCACGTATACATAAATTACAAGGATATACGCACCACATAGTAGTCCGACATGTATACCGGCTCCCGGCTGGCGCCGACCAGACCCCGCTGCAGCGTCGAATGCACCAGGAACGCGCTCTCCGAGCAACGCCCTGTCCACGTATACATAAATTACAAGGATATACGCACCACATAGTAGTCCGACATGTATACCGGCTCCCGGCTGGCGCCGACCAGACCCCGCTGCAGCGTCGAATGCACCAGGAACGCGCTCTCCGAGCAACGCCCTGTCCACGTATACATAAATTACAAGGATATACGCACCACATAGTAGTCCGACATGTATACCGGCTCCCGGCTGGCGCCGACCAGACCCCGCTGCAGCGTCGAATGCACCAGGAACGCGCTCTCCGAGCAACGCCCTGTCCACGTATACATAAATTACAAGGATATACGTACCACATAGTAGTCCGACATGTATACCGGCTCCCGGCTGGCGCCGACCAGACCCCGCTGCAGCGTCGAATGCACCAGGAACGCGCTCTCCGAGCAACGCCCTGTCCACGTATACATAAATTACAAGGATATACGCACCACATAGTAGTCCGACATGTATACCGGCTCCCGGCTGGCGCCGACCAGACCCCGCTGCAGCGTCGAATGCACCAGGAACGCGCTCTCCGAGCAACGCCCTGTCCACGTATACATAAATTACAAGGATATACGCACCACATAGTAGTCCGACATGTATACCGGCTCCCGGCTGGCGCCGACCAGACCCCGCTGCAGCGTCGAATGCACCAGGAACGCGCTCTCCGAGCAACGCCCTGTCCACGTATACATAAATTACAAGGATATACGCACCACATAGTAGTCCGACATGTATACCGGCTCCCGGCTGGCGCCGACCAGACCCCGCTGCAGCGTCGAATGCACCAGGAACGCGCTGTAAGAGCAACGCCCTGTCCACGTGAACCCACGCCATTCTAGAATGCCGCGATACGTGTCTGGAAACCATTGAGAAATAATAAGTATAGAGGGGCTCACACACACACGCACAGATGGTTACATGACTGACTGAGATGTCATCATCGTCATAGTCGAAAGACGTCCGCTGCTGGACATATAAAACTGTATGTGTAAAATATTTTTTCTCCAAAATGGCGCGCAAAGTGTACATTAGTCGCTACATATTGGAAGGTAAAGTGTATAGTTTCAGGTCAGATCAAAATTAAAAAATAAAAAACATTGCAGGCCGCCTGGAATGTTACATATAAATTCCTTTAGTTGTCAAGTACCAAACTTTAAAAAAAGTTGAAACCGGCATATAAAAGACGGCACAGGTCGTATTCAGCCAATTCAACTCGTATTTTTCTGTTGCAAACGCGATGTTTTTCTATGTGTCTCAAATAGTTTGCGTTTTTCGGTGGAAAAATACACTTGCGACTTGGTTTAAAAAGAAAAACGGCGGGAAATCATTAATATTATTTTCACGTTGTGCAACAATAATTTAAAGTTTATTATTTGACGACCGAATAGCCTAGTGGTTAGAGAACCTGACTATAAAGCTTGAGGTCCCGGGTTCGATTCCCGGTCGGGGCAGATATTTGTATGATTAATACGAATGTTTGTTCTCGAGTCTTGGATGTTTAATATCTATTTAAGTATGTATTTATCTATATAAGTATGTATATCCGTTGTCTAGTACCCATAGTACAGGCTTTGCCTAGTTTGGGACTAGATCAATTGGTGTGAATTGTCTCACTATATTTATATTTATTTACCTATTTATTTATTATTCCCCCATTTTTGAAGAAAAGCACTATATTAGCCTTAGCCGGAATGGCAATTGCAGGCTTCGTATTATAATTAAATGGACTCGCAAGCTCGTCCGTTTAAACAAATACTCAGCCTGCAATCGCCTCCTTCCCGGCCACGGCAATAATCTACTATTAACAGTGATTTTAAATCGTGCCGAAGAATTTTGTTTTACGGCCTAGGGATTAACTCTAGTAATTTTATACTCACTTTCAACCCTGAAAATGCATGCGACTATTATTGTGATTATAATGAGCTGGAACACAGGCTTGTACAGAGCGGCGTACAGAACCCGCACAGCGGTGGAAGGCTCATAGCCGTCCATGTAGAAGAATCCGCCGGTAAGGATGACACCCACGCCGAGAGGGAATGCCGCCCACATAACCCATGGGAATTTCTGAAATACATAATAGTATATTGTTTAACGAGGGGCGTAAGTGGAATTCTTACGCCCGTGTTATACACAACTTTTTCATCACATTTGCGAGGAAATAAACAACCACAAAAGACAGAAAAATCTAAGTTTCATACAACCGCGCCAATCAAAAATTGACGAAATTGACAACTTCACTTCCAGATCAGTGCTAGTGGAGCGCGCAGCTTAAATATTTCAACCAATCACAGAGCAGTATTCTTACGGCGCATGACCGTCTAGTTTTTTTTTTTCAACCAATCATAAAGCAACTAGATTTGCTTAAGCCAAATTAAGGCCATTGTCCTTCTGTATACAGGCATGGAATAACACCATTGACGAGCAAGTGTGATGAAAAAGTTTATGTTTGTGAGTGTTGTTAGAGAGCTCGGCCGTGCTTTAAAGACTAGAGCCGTCGCGTCGGGGCTAGCGAGAGTCTTCTCAGCAATGCGCAAGGCTAGTCTTGGCTTTGACGGCTCGAGTCTTTAAGAGACGGCTGCGCCCTTAGTTACAACACTAAACTCCTCTCATGGTCTCAAAGAGCTCTCGGCGGTGAGCTGAGACCATATGCTTGTTTGCCATTGTATAAATACAATACAATACAAATACTCTTTATGCACACCTCACACAAACAAAGCAGTAATAAGTAATATCCTATAGGGATCAAAAATCCCCAAATCTTTGATCTCTAGGGGATCCTACTCGATATACTTACATATGTCCACTGGACATGGCGTCCAATAGGATCACCTGGGTGATCTCACTGGACATATTCGTCCAATACAATCACCTGGGTGATCCACTCAGGTGATAATATTGAACACGTGTACCATTGAAGTTCTTTTCATATTGTTGTTGTGTAGTCTGTAAGTTGTGTAGACGTTTCATGCTTGAAGCAAATTTAAAATTTAAAAAAAAGTAAACAGACCTGCAACTTCTTAGAAACGGCCTTGTCGTTCTTAAGGCAGTGGTACACCGCCAGACCGGCAGCGATGCCCAGCGAATACGTAGACATGTTCGTGTGTCCCCGGGCGAAGACGAGGCGGAAAGTGTTGTCGAACTGGTAAATGGTGCGGTAGACCCTGAATCGATAAACCACAATTTGAATCAAGTAATAAGTTTCTCTCGAAAATTTAATTGCTGGTACAGTCAGCGTCATATAGTTAGTCGCAGACAAAGTAGCCAATATCGTAACACATCCTTATTCCTATAGTAATAGACACTGACAGACACTGACTATACAAGCTTTTATTGCCAACTGTACGTTTCTGTATACCGTCATCAACTACTCGTTGAGACGATTCTCACGAGCCCAAACTCAACGGACACGTATGTTAAGTTCTAAATTCCCATGGCCACCTTCTGTCTCCATCATCAGATCCGCTCGATGGTACCATAATATTGAATTGTCATCCAAACTATACTTAAACATAAAATTACAGCTCAATCGGTTGAAGATATCTGCTTCAAAATTGAGTTGCGAGATTCCACCCGAACAAACGTAGTTACATACTTTACATTGCAAGTTAAATAAAAGCTTGTAAATAGATTAATTAGCGTAAAACCTCCCAACTAGTTATAGCCCAAATCAACTATGGTCCATATTAGCTTAAACAAGATAGGGGGACCAGGGATGGCCCGGCCCGGCTCCTAATAAGGCATATAGGTACCCTTAAAAACTCGCAGGTATGGTTGTCCAAACCCTTCTTCTACAAGTTTAGGTGTGACTACTATTTTGGATCTATCTAAAACGGGTGCCATGATACATATAAAGACCTGTAGAAATTGATGAGTTACTTTTCGACCAAAGGTAAGCTCTCCCTTACGGTTTACAGTTTAGTCAAATCAGGCCTTAACACTTTCAGTGCCAAAAACCCGCTAGGTGGGTGCTCTGGTCGTAGGTGCTTTCCTTTACAAATGGCTTTTCGCATCAGCTACTAGAAATAAAGAGTTATAAAGGATATAATTAATATTTACGAGCAAGTCTCTTTTCAGTGGAGAAATTTCCAACTTACTGTACAGTATTCCAATACTCCAATTTAAGGAAGTGTGGTGTGGTGGTCCCCCCCCCCCCCCCCCTTGCCTTCCACACCACAGTTTAGGAACCGAGTTTGCCTCGCTCCATGATACCTGAACAAGAGCCCTGCCAGATTTTATCTTCGTTCTTCTATCAGTACTACTGCCACTGCTGGCTGACACGACGTTTTCTAATTGAAAAAATGATATATCGCTACAAAATAGTTGGCAGTGAACGTGACTCACTCCGGACTCTGGATAACCACGGCATCCAAGTTCTGGAAGTACGTGTGAGCCGCGGGGATGAGGATGGAGATGACCAGCATGACGCACAGGGCGATGAGCTGCGGCCGCCAGCGACGGAACAGGATACAGACCAGCAGGCCTAAGCCGAACAGCTGGGTGTCTGCTGCCAAGTACCTGCAACACACCTACACGTTACATGGAAAATTCTCCTAATGATGCCAAGTCAAAAAGCATTTTTTCTATATTCGCCTTTGATTAGTTGTGATTGTGATAGGCAAACACGCTCATCTATACGTATGCGTAGATCAAGTATGATAGAGTGTTAATGGGTTTTCCTCTCAGAGCACGTAGATTAATAATATATATAGGGTGGGCCCTGTAACAGGAGCAAATATTTAAAAGGAGGCTTCCTTAGAGCATCTGTAGTAACCCGTATTGTCCATTTTTTTTCAATATTTGTTTATACTTCCATCATGCACAAATGCAGAGTTAAAGATATTCGATATATATGCTCCTTACAATCAGCCATGACTACAATACAACATGTCGTGAAATTTTAGATCCAGTTGCAAATGGTTAGTGATCTACTGTTTGGAGGCTAGTTGCTTTATCCGAATCTTGGGCTCGCCATCTGGTCCTAAGTCCTAAGTTGGATGCGGTAGCGTAAAACACCAATTACTTTACCTTATCTAAGGTGCAAACAAGCAACCAAGAATGAATGTAGACCAATTCTCAGCTGTATGATATTTTATTATCTGGTAAATTATTCATTTCCCGTTTGTTGTTGTTTTGGTACTTTGTGCAGAACAAAGTACCAAAACAACAACAAACGGGACACAATAAATAAAAAACTTATAAACTGACTAAAACTAACTTAAACACTATGTGAACCTAAACGATATATACATATTTCCCCCAAATCGCTGCCACCAGGCAAAGTGCCCATAAGACCGGCTGCGTTGCCCCGCTGAATGGCAATGCCAATACGCTGAGCGAGGAACGAGCCAGCCCTACGGTCACCAGAGGACCGGATGAGCATATTGCTTACCTTTTTAAAAAGCTTAAACAGCTGCAGCAGCTGGATCCACATGGACCCAGGGTCTCCGCGGCAAACGCCGCAAATATGTAGTTCTCGTCAAGAGTTGCATAGTTGCAATTCTCAACTTGATTATTTGTCTTTTAAGTTTCATAAATATTAGACCGCTGGCATGCTCGTCGTTGGACTCACCATGACTGCGGAAAGCAGTGCGCATCACCGTAGATGTAGTTGTTGATGTAGAGGAGATGCGCCCACCAGTACTGGTTGCATGCCGACGCCTCGCTGGTCACCACCATGTCCCACTGCGGCCCGTCGCCCAGGTGCCGGAACAGTGTCATTATCGAGAACACGATAAGGGCGTATGTCGGCGTTAGTCTGGGGATAAAATAAAGTTTATTTATTTTGAGGCGGTCTTCTTGCCTAGGTGAACTGATGACCTAGTAAACTAGGTTTTCGAAGGTTCGCTCAACGTTTTAAGTCCTTCATCTTTCCATATCTACAATGTGATTGTTAAAAGATGTGATCTGAAGCACTGCTATATCTCCGAGGCAAAAACTTTAGTACGTAAGTTTTTGTTGTCCCAGACTTACAGGGAATCTGAGGATATGTTGTTATTTTAGCAGCTGCAGCTGTCAACCAATCTGAAGAACCATCTGACTCACTGGGCAACTTCTTTTCCTAATACATAGTTTCTTACATTTACACTTACTCAGTTTCATACACTGAATCCCCACACTCATACACTCTTTTTTACTCACACAAGAACTAAACTGTGTTAATCATTAGAATTAGTTAGTAAAATAGTAAAATTTAGTTAATTAAATAAAAAATAAAATAAAATCTTTACATTCGAATTTGTTCTGGCCTAATCTATCTATCTATCTATCTATATCTATACATATATCTATCTATCTATACATATAATAAAGCTGAAGAGGGTCGAACATGGAAGATAAACGAAAAAAAGTTGGCTGAGGATACTTAGAATTGATAACAGAACACGTTCCAACAGTTTTTAGAATTTTTGTCTGTTTATCTGTTTGTCTGTTTATTTGACAGAGCATCACGTGAAAACGGCTAAACGGATTTTGATCCAAACTTTACTAATCTGTCGAGAGAATCCCCGGCCAGGTTTAAAGTTATAAAAATCTTAAAGATTAGGGTTCCAAGGGGGTAGAAAATGGGGTTGAACTTTGTATGAGAACTGCTTGAATGCACGAGCTACAGACTTGAAAATTGGTAACCATTAACTTGACTGGAAAGTAAAGACGACCCCATTCAAACTTTTCGCAAAGTATAAAAATAAAAAATTAAAATAAAAATCATTTATTTCAGACATTTGTAGTCCATAAGTGTTAGTATTACAAATTAACTTAAATAACTATGTTAGTGCCTAAACTTAAGTGTTGGGTGGTCCAGTGCCTGATTAGGGCACTGTCCCATCTCCCCGCCACAACGGCCAGGAGACTGTGGCGGCTGGCGCGCACCCTGCGCAGCGTCGCGGCATAGCGTTTGCGGAGCGTCGCATGGAAACCGTCCACGTGCGCGTCCGCAAACATGCCGGACGCACTGCAGTGTCGCGGCAGCCGCAACAGTACCATGAACGCGTCGTTGTACTGTACACGCATGGCGTTCATGGCACGCTGCGTGTACCGCGTCCACAGGCTGCAGGTGTACAGCGATGCACAGTATGCTTGGAAGAGTGTTATTTTAATTTGTGCTGTACACCTGCTAAACCTGCGAGCTATCATGTTGGCCCTGATGGCCAGAGCCCTGCGCTCGCGTTCAATGTCTGAATCGTCTCGAGAGTCATCGGTGACCAAGTGTCCGAGATATTTAAAAGAATAAACCCTTCTCAGTTCCTCTCCGTCCAAATGAATGGGCGGGACATGAGAAGGGCACTTGGTCCCCGCCTTAAAAATCATAAACTCGCTCTTCTTGACATTATATCGCAAGTCATGTTTTAAGGCATAGGACTCACACTTCTCGATTAGTATTTTTATACCTCCGATCGATGGGCTCAGCAGTACCATGTCATCAGCATAGCTTATGTTATTAAAACAAACCCTGTCTATGTGACAACCGACACGTGTACTGCTAAGCTCACCGATCAGACCATTCATATACAAATTGAACAGTTTGGGGGAGGTCAGGCCCCCCTGCCTCACCCCGCACTCCAAGCCGTACTCGTCCGACACCACATCACCCCAACGGACACTATTTCGCTGGTCAGCATACCAACACCTAAATATGCGTGTTAGTTCTCTAGGAAATTGCACTTCGTCAAGCTTTTCCCATGGAACGTGAAAATAGATAAAACGTGAAAAATATGGGATGAAAATAGGTTCTGAGGCGACTAGAAACTATATAATGTTGCAAGAGCGGGGTTATAACAGTATCATTACCATGGTAACATGTCGTCAAGATATTCGAAAATTCATCGTGTTCTTAGAACTGATAGTTAGTCCAGTGGTTTGACCCATAGCTTACGGAGTCGGTGTCCCCGAGTTCAAACCCAGCGACTGGAATGCAGTTTTTGTAGTTTTAATTTTTTTGTGATTCATTTTCAGAAACGCAGAGAAGCTTAGTGAATAGAGGAATTTTGATTCGAATTAGCATAGTTCACCAACGTCAAGAGATGTGGGTATAAAATTTGGACACAACGGCATTCCGCGGAGAATTAAGTAGGTACCATTTTTTTATGTATAAAACTTCAGCGTGCGTGACATTCAGAAATATTGTTATGAATACTCGGGTATAGTGAGCGTCCGCATGAGAGCGCTCTCTGAAGCGATGGGCCTTTCATTCATACGAAAAGCTTGGCCTTCGGGCTCGCTTGCCTCGCCACTCACCTTCGGGACTTTTGAACTCAGTTTTCGCTTTCAAGACACTTGGAGATAGTGTGCGTCAATCCTCGGGCTCGCATAGGAAGCGCTCTCTAAAACGGTTATTTGGGCCTATCATTCCAAAAAAAGCTCGGCCTTTGGTCTCGCTTGCCTTGCCGCTCTACTTCTGAGTTCTCTTGCTCGGGACTTTGGTCTCCGGTTTCGCTTGCAAGACACCTGGGGTTAGTTAGTGTCCGTGAAGGCTCGCCCTCGGGCCTTCGGCCCTCGGGCTCGCATTGAGAGCGCTCTCTGAAGGGTTGGTGTGGGCCTTTCATTCCTACGAAAAGCTCGCTCTCGGGCCTTTGGCCCTCGGGCTCGCATAGAGAGCGCTCTCTGAAGGGTTGGTTTGGGCCTTTCATTCATACGAAAAGCTCGGCCTTCGGGCTCGCTTGCCTCACCCCTCACCTTTGGGACTTAACTCCTTAAGGCTCATGTTTCGCTTGCAAGACACCTGTGGATAGTAAGTAACCATGGAGTCTCGCCCTCGGGCCTTCGATGCTCTGGCTCGCTTATGGAGCGCTATCTATAAGGGTACGTTGGGCTTTTCATTCCTACGAAAAGCTCAGCCTTTGGCCTCGCTTGCCTCCCCGTTTACCTTCGGGATTTTGGCTCTCAGGGGTAGTTTGACAAGACACCATACATAGGTACCTCGTTTGCAATAAAGATTAAGTAAATCAATATAATTAAATATTATTGACGACAAAGTTTATGAGGATTTGAACTGTTACACGCATAATTTATAGAAATGAAATCGTAATAATCTAATTTATCAGTGTAGTAGGTATCGTATGATGAAACATAAGAATATCATGTCATCCATAATTTATACGCGTACGAAGTCGCGGGCAGAAGCTAGTGCATAGCAATATTTTTCTTTTATTGTTAAATATTTTCAAGCAAGCCGCTCTACTCGTATAAAAGGTAATTTCGCATGTATCTATCCTAGTGTGGGGGTTGCCGATAAATAGTAAATTTGAGTGTTAATTATTTTTGGTCAATATTTTTTTTTTTTTACTAGTTAAAGGCCAGGTACGCAGGACCGATCATTATGTCCAATAGGGGACGGCTTTTGGCCAATATGATGATGATGATGGCTATGTTTGCCTCATAAGGAGCTGTTATAGGTTCCTCTTGTCGAAAATGCGATGAATCTTGGCAGCTCTGGAGCCGTAGCATGGTTGGCCTTGTCACGCGACAGGTGATAGGATAGAGCGTGCGTCACTGGCTGACACCGTTCGATAGAACGAGACGACGCTCTTATCTTGTCACTTGTCGCGTGATAAGGCCAACCATGCTACGGCTCCTGGTCCTATTTGCATTGCGAAACAAGACTACCCCAGAAGTGCCACCACTGAACCAGGCACGCGGACTTTTCAACCATAGCATGCCCTCTTGGACCGCCAGGAGTTGCGAGATATTTTTACTTGGATTATCAACTGTAGGATTGTTTCTTAAGACCTTAATGATGATGATTATGGAGTGATGAAGAACGTACAAGCGAAAGATGGTAAATTTGTGTGTTTCTAGATCTTACATTGGCTTTTGGTTATAAGATTAAGCCTCGAATTATTGGTTTATCCTCATTGTTTATTGTTTACTCGCAAATCAAATTGTGATATTCCGTGCTTTACTCCCACTGAACTCTTAGGCTTCCCAAGTGAACTTGTCATTAGCTGTCAAATTAACTATGAACCGCCACCGCAGGCCGCGCCAGCGTGATGTAGGCCTAAAGCTGCGGCATTAACACCATACATTTGTGACAGCGGTTTGAAACCTCTGTAGATATTGGCCACCGATCGCACTGGCTTTTTCGACTTAAGTAGATACTTGGCAAATATTTGGTTTTAAGTTATTGTGTATTTTATTCTTGTGAATTATATAATGTAAGCAAAGTCTATATATAGTTTAATTTATTGCTTTTTATTGTTTTTGAGCTTCCTTCACTCACCTCAGCCAGCGCATGAGCATGCCCTTGGGCCACTCCCACAGGCTGACGCGGTGCTTCTCCGCGTGCAGCTCGAAGTTGAACGCCAGCAGGAACAGTCAATATGTGTTAAGTTGATAGTTGGCCTGGACTCACCTCAGCCAGCGCATTAGCATGCCCTTGGGCCACTCCCACAGGCTGACGCGGTGCTTCTCCGCGTGCAGCTCGAAGTTGAACGCCAGCAGGAACCCGGACATCACGAAGAACGTGTAAGTCACCAGCGTTCCGTTGAACAGGATGAATTTGCCGGGATCGTCGTATGACTGGAATGAGGATAAGTTTGAAAGTTCGGAGGAGAGAAAACGCTAACGGATCCAAAGGGGGCGAAAGGGCGCAAGGCAAACGGCGAGCCAAAGACCAGAACGGAGTCAAAAACTCCACCCGACGGTGTCAAACCCCTCCCCTAAACTAACATCTTGGATCCACTACTGCCTAAAAGGGCAGTCATCTGTTACTTAGAAGCGTTTTCATTGAGTTCATAGATATTTAAAAATAAATTGAATTGCTATACGAATTGAATGGTACATTGGTACAGAAACCTGTATAATGAAACTTCAGTAAACTCGCTTTAAAAGAACGCGACATTGTATAGACAATGGCAGTCTTTACAATTAACTAGTCTGAATGAATCTGACAAATTGAGGACATAATGAAATTGGCTTACCGTTTCGATGAAGTAAGGGTTCTTGATGTAAGAGAAGGCCATCACAAGCGCGGTGTGGGAAAAAAACACGCAGACCATCGTCATGGTCCTGTTGAAGTAAATATCTGTAGTCAGTATGTAGGTCAAAATAATTGGAGCCATAAATTATAGTTGAATCGAGAGATCCAGAGGGAAAATGCCCTTAGTGGGAAAGAGATTTTCTAAGGGCATTTTCACTCGCTGCTACAGCATACTGCCAGTATACGAGGAGCCCACGAGGTAATGTTGATAGTATACCAGTTGACATTATTTAAGTTAGAATTGGATAACAGTAGTTCATTCAAAAATCAACTCTACCCTGCTAGGTAAAAGATTCAAATTCCAATTATAGTTTCTATATAAATTCGATCAAATTCGGTAACGCGGCCAGCGTATTGGGGACCATGCCGCAGGCAGACCTTTTGGATGGTGTATTCTTTTTATAGTTGGGTATGTACCTATGTACCTATGTTGTTTACTTTCTTTATATTTTTTTTCTCTATGTTTATGTTTGTTTATAAATAATAATGTTAATATTAATCATAAAAAAATAGACTGCAAAAAAAACTACTTTTTTTTCTATTGAGCTCCCAACTCAACTGAAATAATTATTATATAACGCTACAACTAAAATAAATTCGACCAATCACGTGGCGCCTTTACTGAACTGAACTATAATGAATTTGACCAAAAGAACGTCGCGTTGACTCCAATACAAAAGACATCAACGACGTTGAGCCGGCGCACCTCTTATTCGCACTTCGTTTCAGCAGTTTGTATTAAATACCATGTCTGTTTAATTATTTCTGTTGATTCGTATAAAAAGTATTGTATACAATAGATACACAATTAGATCTTAAATCTCGTACCTTGTCTACTTAGGCCACTCGACTACGGTACTCGACTTTAAGAGCCGTTATTGTGTAACGATCATATAAAATACTATTCGAATCGTTGTCTATCTTAATAACTGCCAAAACACTTATATTCTGTACCTGAATCCGTTGAAAACTTTGAGCCTGTTGAGACGAGGGTCGGGCCCCTTGCCGCTGGGAGCAATGAGCTTGCGCCAGTTTTTGCGAAGCGAGAACGCCATCAGGTAAGGGTTTTCTGAAATACAAAAACCGGACAAGTGTGAGTTCAACTCGCGTGCTGAGGGTTCCGTAAAATTGCTATGCTCTAAGCATCAGGCGCTCCATAAAAAATACACAAAAATATTGAGAATTTTCCCGTTACTTTGAATACGCAAACTTCTTATAGGTTTTCCTGTAATCTTTAGGCAAGGAATTCCATATTTTTTTTTAGAATTTTAAGCCTATTAGTTTCGGAGCCGGGGGGGGGACGGTCAATTTTCGTCTTCTTTCCTAAATAAATTCAAAACTGTTTTTGTTAAAATTATTTTAAAAAAAATGATATGTCACACAATATAATTTTACGTAGAAACTTCTTTTTTTAATTTTCCAGTTTACCCTCCAAAAGTTGCCTCCCAGTTCAGAATTCATTAATTTACTTTACGCGTCCATCTTTGGGTCACCTATTTACATATGTTTACCAAATTTCAATCCAATCGGTTTAGTACTTTCGGAGCAAATCGGCTGTGACAGACGGAGAGACAGACGCACGAGTGATCCTATAAGGGTTCCGTTTTTTTTCCTTTTGAGGTGGGGAACCCTAATTAATCATCATCAGTCCTTTCGCCTCGCCTAACATATTATTACTTACAACAAAATTTCATAACCGGTTTTTGAAAGTTCAAAAAACCGGTTACTATTTTCATTTAAAGTTGGTAATTTAACCAAACTTGCACTAAATTTCTTACATTACTTCTATGTTTTTCAAATTCCAATTAAAATTAAAATTATGCGTTATGGGTACTAGACGACGATATTTAATAGATACAAATCTTTAAAATATTCTAATAGTCATTCATTATAATAAATACATTTTCATTATAAACTAGTATATAACACGTCAACTAGTCAAACGTGCCCATAATGCTCACGGCATTACCCCGCTGGATGGCTATAGACAGTCTCTGTCTCTGCACCAGAAACGATTCGGAGCAGAAAAAGGTATAGTAAAGTAAAGGTACCTTAGCAGTAGTGAACAGCGAGTAACTTGTGATTATGTTCTGAATGGTCTAGTAGTTATTTCCTGGTGTTTAACCGGTAATTTTAACAGTAAATAACCGCAACCGGTTATAACTGATTTTCAGTTATTTTTCTGCCGTAACCGAAACCATAACCGGTTATGAAGTATTACTTGTTACATCTGTGTACCCATAGGAAACATTGACTTACTCGCATTTTCGCCCATAAGCTTGTCATAAGTGGTTCCAGCTGCGTTGGCTACGATGAGCACCAAGTAAACAATAGCCATGATGTAGTCCCCAGGGCTGACGCTTCTCTTTTGACCGTGTTTCTTGCAGTACTGTATTTTGGACAACCTGCAGAAAACAACATTTTACATTATACGGTCACCCACCATGCTAGCTGGCACGATAGCTTTTATGTCCGACATAGTTAATGCTTTTGTCTCTCTCGCACTCGCATAATAGCTGCATATCTCCGAAGTTTACCAAACATTTTTTTGAAATTATTACACACACACGCACGCACGCACGCACGCACGCACGCACGCACACACACACACACACAATTGCGCGCGCGCACGCATTTTTTGACATAAATAATCTTATCTAATCTATAGATATGAGACTGAAAATTAAAAAAAAAAATGGTATTTGCCTTTAGCAAATTTAAAGATACCTACCAATCTTATATCCTTACACTATCATCATCATTTCGGTAAGAGGAACCTATTACAGCTCCTAATGAGGCGACCAGAGCCATCATCATCATCATATTAGCCGAAAGACGTCAACTATTGGACATAGGCCTCCCTCCAAGAGTGCCATAGTGACCTACCCACGCCGGAAGGCAACATACACTTTAATAAAAAATAATTGTATGACAACTATATGTACAGTAAGGGAAATGTATTCACGTACCAACGTAGAACCCTGTCGCAATTGACAGGCCGCCGTCACTCAAACTCGAGTGATATGTCACCTTATTGCGATAGGGTTCTACGGCGGTACGAGAATACATTTCCCTTACTGTACTTGAACGCAGTACTTCGCGACCAAAACAGCAATTTAAGAGGGCATCACAGTGCTCACTAGCGCCAGCGCCACTGCTAAATAATTATGATTATTTAAATTTAACGATAGATATTTAAAAAAGGAGGCCATTACAAACTAGTTTGATGTATTTACAAGGTACTTAAATATAAAATACAGGGAGTAGTGGCCTCCTTTTTAGTAGTAGTGGACCGGTCATTGTGGCACTCTCTGGGGGCGGCCTATGTCCAGCAGTGGACGTCTTTGGGCTGATATGATGGATGATGATACGAGTACATACAATAAAAATTTCATGTCAACAGAGTAAATGTGAAAATGTCAAGGTTAAAGTCAAAGTGATTTATTCTTCAATTTAGGCATATTACATGCACCTATGAATGTCGATAAACTACCACCGTAGGTGGTTAATTAATTATGTTAACACAGGACGGACCGTCTGTGTATCATGTTGTGGCTGCGTCGGATGCGGCTTAGGATAGATGCAAAAATTTAAATATCTATCGTTAAATTTAAATCATCATCATCATCATCATCATATCAGCCGAAAGACGTCCACTGCTGGACATAGGCCTCCCCCAGAGAGTGCCAAATTGACCGGTCCTGCGCCACCCGCATCCAGCGGACTCCCGTGACCTTTACCAGGTCATCAGTCCACCTTGTGGGGACTTAAATAATCACAATTATTTACCAGTGGCGCTAGTGTGCACTGTAACGCGTGATTTGCCATACAACTGTTAGTACGAAGAAAACTGGTTCGAACGCCACCGTGAAAAAAAAATGTCAAGTACCCAATTGGCGTTATCATCATCATCATCATATCAGCCGAAAACGTAATTGGCATTATGGCACCACACTTGGGAATGCATGTTCGCGTTGCATCGTTGCCTCTCTTTCATTTGCCGTGGGAAGGAAAAAGATGCAACACAAACATTTGGGCAAATACTGGAAAGTGTGGTGCCACCATTATACGTCCATGGAAATTGTCGAATAAAATAAAATCGATCTACCAGCTAGGTTAGGGAGGCCCAAAAGGTTAAGAGCATCAGGGGGGTAATCACGTAACGTTCCGAACGTGCGTCGGGTAGATCCAACTGTCATTTTTCCATATAAAAATTGACATTTAGATCTACCCGACGCGCGCACAATGCGTTACGTGATCGACAACTGGTTTTGTGTTCAGCGTTAATAACCTTGAAATTAATAGCTTAAACGGTCTCTATGTTATTTAATATTAAAGTAGTTTTTTTTTAATGTTGAAATACTGGTTATCGGACTTGAAGAGTTTATTGCTGCTAGTTTAACTTAACCCGGGTTTTTACTCGTAAATACAGCCTTGGTCAAAAGTGTTGAGCACCCATGCCTTTTTTCATACAAAAGTCAAACTTTAAAAGATGGATTTATTTATAATAAAATTTATTGAAATAAAAATACAAGATTATAATTAACATTAACTAAGATAAATTAAAACTAAGTTAAATCTAAAACCGGCCAAGTGCGTGTCGGACCACGCAAAACGAAGGGTTCCGTGCTTATTAAAAAGGTCGTATCGTCATAAAAATCTTACGGCACTTACGTCCTTTTCTTTGAGGAAGGCAGTTTTTCAGCAATATCTCGGAAACCTTTCATCCGATCTTGTTCAAAACAATTTTCGGTGAATGAACTTAATAAGCGCTGTGTCCATGAATTTTTTCATATTTTTAAAATACACCGTTCAAAAATTAGAGGGGGGGGGACAGAATTTTAGTGACTTTCGGGGCGATTATCTCTGACTGTATTCACTTAATCAAAAAAAATCCCGAGAAACCTTATATTTATTTTGAAAGGCCTATCGATTCATGTGCCACACGTGGGCTCACGATGAAAAAAAAAAATTTGATTTTTAGTTTTATGTATGGAGTACACCCCTAAAAATTTTTTTTTAGTAATTTTATTACAAAACTTTGTAGCGGCTAACAAAATACACCTATCCTCAAAATTTTATTCAAATACACCTTATAGTTTTCGAGTAAAATGCCTGTGACATACGGACAGACGGACAGACGGACAGACGGACAGACGGACAGACGGACAGACGGACAGACGGACATGACGAAACTATAAGGGTTCCGTTTTTGCCATTTTGGCTACGGAACCCTAAAAAAGGCCCTCGAGGCATTGTACCGAGGATGCTGGCGGCATTTCCTCGCTGAATTGCAATGCTGATGCGTTGCGCGAGAAAGCCGCCAGCTCTTCGGTCACCAGTTTATTTATGTATATTTTATAATAGAAAGTTGTGTATCTATCGAAAAAATTCGTCATATTTATTGACGTTAAGGGAAATTCCGTGAAAAAATATACAATTAAATCTTTATTGTACAACCCGACTTTTTCTAGCTTCAGTTTTCACACGCAAATAGCAATTTCAAAATGATATAGGTATATTAATGATTTGCACATGTTCAAACACTTATTATATTTTACGTCTTCGTGTATTTATGAAATTGAAAAATAATACTTTATCCATAAGTTACAAAGGAAAACGTGGGGTGCTCAATACTTTTGGCCAAGGCTTTATATCAAATATTATGTCATTGTTTGTCATATACGCAAATTTTCTCCACTACTAAGTTAATTACATTTTATTCATACGTAGTTTTACTCACTTAAAATATGATTTCCGGAATATAATTATTTTCCTTTTGCCTCAAAAACTGTGCCCATACTTCATTTAAAATGTACATAAACGAAATAGCCATATTTGTAAAACTCAATTCGGAATTATTTACCTTTATCGAAGAAAAGGAAACAACTAGGTCACATAGACGGCACAGGCTCGCATTACCAACTAGTCACAAGCTGGTACTTAGGAAAAAAAGTGCTCATAATATGTGCGTCAGTATCTTCAATAAACTACCTGCCGCACTAAAACTTTAAAATAAAATTGCACAAAATGTTAGCTGACAAATGTTTCTATAGTATTAAGGAATTTTTGGATTATAGATTTGACGAAGCATGTGACATATAATGGTAAATGATATCTGACTGTTATTATTATTCAATTTAATTAGAATCCTATCAATGTTATTTATATAAATCAATTTACTTTAGTGTGCGATGAAAATAATGTTTAGTATTTACTATTAGATCACTATTATGCTATAATTACTTAATGACTGGAATAGACTGAGTGTTTAAATCACTGACCTAAGTTTTCATATGCCTGACCTGGCTGAATATATTATGGGACGAAATATGTATAGATATTTAAGATCTTATTTAACCATGTATTCATAATGAATAAACCATTCATTCATTAATTCATTCATTCATTCAAAAAATCGTTTCCACGGTTTGTGCCAGAGAATCTGAATTCAAGAGCAAATTCTCAATTCATAACTTTATTCGATTTAATACTTATAAATCACAAAATGAATACTAATCGAACGATGACTAACGACATTTTATTGAATAATTTACGAGTAGAATAAATCAGAATGTTAATTTTATCACCTTTATATTTTTTTTAATAGCTTTAAAAAAATAGGCTTGTTTCCGGTTTTTTGAGTTTTACGACGTCATTCGAACCAGTTTTTAGAGAGGGTCAAATGCCGTATTGAACCAACTACAATATATTTTTGATCGAACATACTTAGTGTTAGAACGACCGGCGCTAACACAGCGGAACCAAGATCCTAATTTATATTATTTTCATTTTAATTGTTGGTATACAAATGTATTGTGTATATCTCACACATTATTATAAACATTAATGTTATTATTACATACCTTGACGATCGCTGTACGATAAGTAATATAATGTAAGTCAAAATGTTCCATGAAAATTGTACAATGAGATAAATAAACTAAACTAAACTAATTACTTACATTAAATATGTCATTGTATTTTAATATTTCTAACTACACACATACTATAAACCCGCTAAAATGCGTTCAGAAACTGCCAGTATATGACCAGCGTTACACCAATAAGATTTATCATCATCATCATCATCATCATCATATCAGCCGAAAGACGTCCACTGCTGGACATAGGCCTCCCCCAGAGAGTGCCAAATTGACCGGTCCTGCGCCACCCGCATCCAGCGGACTACCGCGACCTTTACCAGGTCATCAGTCCACCTTGTGGGGGGCCTACCCACGCCGCGCCTTCCGGTACGTGGTCGCCACTCGAGAATCTTTCCGCCCCAACGGCCATCGGTTCTACGGGCAATGTGCCCCACCCATTTATAAAAAAAATTAAAAGATTTATAAAAATAAATTACTTGTCTCTGGCCGTAGGTAATTTTGTACGTATTTTCATTAATTAAACAAAGTGTTAAATTCACGCAAGGGCCGGAAAACCCCTTTTCAGGCTTAAGCCTATCGATTTGGTAACCTATCAATTTGGTAACCTTAATTTATTGAATCAGGCGTTACTTTGCGGAAATTCATGATATATTACGAGAACAATATTCCTTTGCTATTCCGCTACAAAACGTGCAGGTCGATCAGCGGAGATCAAATGCAACTAATTGCGTATAAACATGCAAATAATTACAGAAAACCACCACCAATAATGAAAAAACCTCGACACGTGTTTCGCCTCTCTACGAGGCATCATTAGGAGATGCTGGCAGGAGATGTTGCTTGCGCCACGTCCACTGAGCAAATGAAGTAGTTGCATTTGATCTCCGCTGATCGACCTGCACGTTTTGTAGCGGAATAGCAAAGGAATATTGTTCTCGTTGGTAACCTTATCCAATTGGTTACCAACCCTATTGTTATGGTAAGCATATCGGATGTGGTAACCATGAGGTAACCGTTAGCAAAACCCTATCTCAAACTTCTAAAATAAACCTATGGAAAACCCTGATTAGGGTAACCGGTTCTGGTCCCTGCATTCACGTGTCACTAAATGATACAATACAAGCACCATGACACCAACATCAGATTAATGTCCTTGTGACGTTGGTATAATTATATGTTACCACAGTGGCCGTGGCAATAATGAAAGCCACCATCTTGCGACACAAGCTTACCATGGGTGTTATAATGAGTTTATGTTGAGTGGCTGTTGCTTGTATATTATTATCTCATCATCATCATCATCAAACCAGCCGATAGACGTCCACTGCTGGACATAGGCCTCCCCCTGTGCCACATGACCGCTCCTGCGCCACGCGGACTCCAGCGACCTTTACCAGGTCATCAGTCCACCTTGTGGGGGGGGGCACCCACGCTGCGCCTTCCGATACGTGGTCGCCACTCGAGAACCTTTCCGCGCCAATGGCCATCGGTTCTACGTGCAATGTGCCCCGCCCACTGCCACTTAAGTTTTTTTTTTTTCAAATTCAATTTTTTATTGCATAAATCACACTACAATATAATTATAAGGTGGAACAATTAAGGTATCCATGTGACGCCCTGCAAGGGCACAGCTACAAACTTAAAACTAACATGCTTAGAATCTTTTAAATTCATCTTTTAGATAGATAGATAGAGTGCTATCAAAATATTACTCAGTGTGTTTATCGTTAAAATACTCATTTAAGTTGTAATAGCATTTCTTAATTAAGAATGTTTTTAGGTGTTTTTTGAATAGAGATAATTTTTGTATATTTTTAATGGAATTCGGTAGATGATTTTATACTTTAATAACCATATAAGGGGGACTCGATGTAACTATTTTTAATTTAGAAAACGGTAATTCAAGCATATTTAAGTTGCGATTGTTTCTTTTGATTTTTGCTGTAGTCGGTGTAAATAAGTTTGTATGGTTTCTTACAAATTTACTTGATTCGATACATCGATGGGAGAGTAAGCATTTGAAGTTCCCTGAAGTGAAGTTTGCAAGATTCCATTTGGTCTATGTGACTGAGTATTCTAATACATTTTCTTTTGGAGAATGAAGATTTTCTGCAACTCGCTGCAGTTTATTAATATTATTATCTCCTTTATTCAAATTCATTCATCATCATCATCATATCAGCCGAAAGACGTCCACTGCTGGACATAGGCCTCCCCCAGAGAGTGCCAAATTGACCGGTCCTGCGCCACCCGCATCCAGCGGACTCCCGCAAGGTCCACAAGGTGGACTGATGACCTGGTAAAGGTCGCGGGAGTTCAAATTCATTAATAAAGTAAAATATAACACTTTACCTACATATAAAACATAAAATCATTATAAAAACCTAACCTAGGGTGCCGCCGGCAGCGAGTCGGGGCCTAAACTACCGGGTCAGGGCGACAGGAACCTCCTGACTATCCACGCAATGTCTCGAGAAGAACCGGCGTAAAACTCGTAAAAGACTCGGCAAGGTATCATTTTCAGGGTTCCGTACCTCGAAAGGATAAAACGGAACCCTTATATTAGGATCACTTTGTTGTCCATCCGTTCGTTCATCTGTCAAGACCTTTTTTCTCAGGTACGCGTAGAGGTATCAAGCTAAAATTTATATCAAATACTCAAGGGAACTTCCCGTGAGCCGTAGCATGGTTGGCCTTATCACGCGACAAGTGACAATATAAGAGCGTCGTCTCGTTCTATCGAACGGTGTCAGCCAGTGACGCACGCTCTATCCTATCACCTATCGCGTGACAAGGCCAACCATGCTACGGGGCCTGAATCTTGAAATTTGGTATGAAGCAACGTCTTAGTAGTAGCACAGATAAAGGAAAAATTGCGAAAATTACATCATATAATAAAAATATTTTTAATAATTTTGATAAAAATACCATAACTATGACTCGATTGTCGTGATGGGTGAACTTTTACTTATATAACTACAGCTTTGTACGGAACCCTCGGTGTGCGAGTCCGACTCGCACTTGGCCAGTTTTTTCAAAACAATATTGTAATGGGGCTTCTATGCGGGCTAAACATTTCCGGAAATGGGCCGGCAACTATGAGCATCTTGTTCTAGCATGGAAGTAAGGAGCAAGACGCCCATAGTTGCCGGCCACAGATTCCCGGAAAAGTATAGCCCGTCTATAAGCCCCGGAACCTAATCTGGGAGCCGTAGCATGGTTGGCCTTATCACGCGACAAGTGACAAGATAAGAGCGTCGTCTTGTTCTATCGAACGGTGTCAGCCAGTGACAGATGCTCTATCCTATCACCTATCGCGTGACAACGCCAACCATGCTACGGGGCCTGGGGTGATTTTTGAATAAGTAGTGGTGTGAAGTTGATATGTACCTATGAGTTGCTTAACTCCAAACTCGAGTAAATCCAATTCTGTCATTTTTTAAGGTTTTGATATAAAATAAAAGGGTAAAAAACTAGTTTTGTTACAATTTTATCGGTTAAGTCCGATTGTTCGATTCCGTGTGGTTTATGAGAAAAATACAGTTAAAATGTTAATTAATCAAAATCAGATTAATTACATTTTATTCAAATGTAGGTAAGTAGTCCATCCAAGCCAATCAGCGAAAGAAGTTTATGGCTGTCAATTGTCTAATCGTATTTTTTTTAATCTGGATAAATCCAGGTATGTTAAATTAAAATTATACAAATCCACGCTGAGTTTTTTCAAAGATAGATATATTGCAACGTTTTTAAATCAAATGAAGGTAAATCCAATTAAAATATTATTTTTTGTAAAGAATGGATTGGTTTAAATGCTAAATTTGCCGAACAGGATCGCTTTTTAGGGTTCCGATACCTCAAAAGTAAAAAACGGATCACTCGGTTGTCTGTCTGTCCGTCTGTCACAGCCGATTTGCTCCGAGACTACTGGACCGATTGAATTGAAATTTGGCACACATATGTAAATTGGTGACCCAAAGATGTACGCTTAAAGTAAATTAATAAATTCTGAACAAGGGGGCCACTTTTGGGGGGTAAACTGGAAAATTAAAAAAAAAGTTTCGCAAACTGATATATAAAATGAAAGGAGTTGTTGTAAGCATCTCAGATATTTTTTTTTAATAATTTTACCAAAAACAGATTTGAAGTAATTTAGGAAAAAAGACGAATTTTGACCATTCCCCCCCTTCGAAACTACTAGGCTTAAAATGCTGAAAAAAATATGTAAAATAGTGCCTTGTCTAAAGATTACAGAAAAACCTATAAGAAGTTTGAGTATTCAATGTAACGGGAAAATTCTCAATATTTTACGGAACCCTCACCACGCGAGTTGAACTCGCACTTGTCCGGTTTTTTTTCAATAATCTCCCAAGTGGTTAAAGTGGATTTATCTGAGTTTGTATATTTACCTAGCATTCAGCTTGTATCCCTTCCACATGGCGTCGTCGACGCATTCCTCAAGGACGGACTTCAGGTCCGCTTCGTTATCTAGACTCCTGTTCCCGATAAAGTCGTTGCAGGTGTTTTGCACGCAGAGCGCTCTGTGCACCATCGTGTGGTTGTAATGCTTTTTTGTATATTCTGAGTATTCCTGGAATTAGAATACAATACAATACAAATACAAAATTCTTTATTTGGTAAAAAACACTTCGATTACATTACACAAGGGATGGTGCCTCCCATTAAGCATGATAATGCCTGTGTCGGAAGGCGCCAAGAATAAAACATACATACATACATATAATCACGCCTCTTTCCCAGAGGGGTAGGCAGAGATCACGGACCTCCATTTGCTACGATCCTGACAAACCACTTTCGCTTCACTCACCTTCATAACATTTCTCATACATGCTCGTCGGTTTAGGGTACTTGTGACCTGGAGCCGTAGCATGGTTGGCCTTATCACGCGACAAGTGACAAGATAAGGGCGTCGTCTCGTTCTATCGAACGGTGTCAGCCAGTGACGCACGCTCTATCCTATCACCTATCGCGTGACAAGGCCAACCATGCTACGGGGCCTGCCCTTTCTTTATTCATAAACCTTCATCAAACCTATTTTAACAGTAAATTACTACAGTTTACTAAGAAGAAACGTACGCTAACGAAATTTTAAATTCCGATCTAAGTGTTCCTCCACTATCTACAGGGGATGAATCACGTAACGTAACGCATCGTACGCGCGTCAGGTAGATCTAAATGTCAATTTTTATATGGAAAAATGACAGGCGCGTAAGAAATGCTACGTGATCGACCCACAGGTCACATTTCTCAACCGATTGTCGTGAAATTTTGTGAGCAGAGTTCGTTAATGATATGCATTGATCATGTATCGTCATAAAATACACATGTCAAATATAATATCTACTGGCTATTCATATACAAGATGTCGACTTTGTACCCTTTGGCGTCGAGACCCTCGGTAGGTGGGGTCCCAGTGCGCATAAGTTATTTGCATTAATCGCGAAACGTCTGGTCGATGTAATTGGTGACCGAAGAGCTGGCGGCTTTCTCGCGCAACGTATCAGCATTGCAATTCAGCGAGGAAATGCCGCCAGCATCCTCCGTACAATGCCTCGAGGGCCTTTTTTAGATTTAATTTAGTTTTAATTCATCTTCGTTAATGATATAGATTTTTTATCGAGTCGAGTTTATGGGGTTTATGGGACCTTGGCCCAATGGAGGCTCGGTTTTAGTAAGGATTTAGCTGCTTTTGATGGGCACTAGCCCTGGATCCGCTAGTGAACTGAATGATTCCACATTTGAAAGGCGGCTATAGTAATTTCTAAAAGAGGGAGATATAAAAGTGCCTCTGTCCTGGAGCCGTAGCATGGTTGGCCTTATCACGCGACAAGTGACAAGATAAGAGCGTCGTCTCGTTCTATCAAACGGTGTCAGCCACGCTCTATCCTATCGCGTGACAAGGCCAACCATGCTACGGGGCCTGGATTTAAACCCTCGACCAACGGAACGAGCCAGGATCGAAACAAACTTTATTTGTTAAGAGAATGTCTAGTATTTTCCTGCTTCTGATCCCTATAACCTATACGCATACCTACTCCAAACCTGCCCTCTCATTATGCGGTAACCAGTATTTAGATGATAATGACGGCAATTTTCTCCATAATTTGATCAAGATCCCGATATAAAATCATTTTGTATCATTCATTCCACGTCTTGGATTCCACTAATACCATATTTCCTTGTTCGTGATTTATAATTTCTGTTTTTTTAAGCCTCCACAAACTGGCGTGGCCTGGCCGCGGCGCTCAATAGGAAACTTGTCATTAGCTGTCAAATTTACTATTGACCGCCACCGCAGGCCGCGCCAGTGTGATTCAGGCCTTACTCGTCACTTAGGCATTTTTATTTTCATTGGCATGTTACGTTTTATTAATACGGTGTGTGTGTGGGTGATGATCAATACTTGGCATTTTCTGGCTGCATTCTTCGGCGATTACTCAAAAATAATAAGAACATTTTTATTTTGCAGGGAATCTCCGAAAATTAGAAGATCATATAGCCTTTGGAGTCATAATAATTCCCACAAAGACGGAGTTTGTTTTTTTTTTGTTCTTTGATTGTATATTTTTGATATACCGATCGGATCCTTTCGGCTGTCGTCGCGTGCGCTCGAAGCCGTGGCTGGGCAGCACCCACATACTAATACAGACCCGCAGGATTAAGCAGACGTTATGTTCAGTCGAAATCAGTTAGAATGAGACAAAAGAACGGTGTTTAATTAGGCCCAGAAACGGATACGCTCGCAAGCGACTGTACGGAGCCTACTGTGCGTACGGTATGCGTCGACATCCTGCCGGACGCGATCGGCTGCCACCGCATCCGTTTGTATCCTTTCCCCTCCCGTTTGTTATGCTTTAGAGTACAACCGGGAAAACACTAGGAGGATGATTCTACTATATAGTTGAGTGATTTCTCGTGAATTGAACCTAGCGTTTTTTGTTTTTGAGATGCTAAAAAACGTTTTTCATTCTTATCTTTTCTTTCTAACCTGTATCATGCGCATGAGTGACGAGTTGTCCTTGGAGTACAAGTCCGCTTCGACGAGACAATACGTGCCGCCCGGCTGCGCCACGCATGCGTCGTACTCGTCCATCTCGTACAGCTCGGGCATCTTGCTGTATTCCGTCACTGGAACAACGTCATCATCAACAACATCATTTTTATCAACAACATCTTTATCAACGACGTATTTTCCATCAACAACATAATTTTTATCAACAACGTCACTACCCAACATCATATCAACAACGCCACTACCATCATCATCAACAACAACAATGTCACTTGGTAAAGATACCCAGCTTATCATGTAGTTTTTGATCACTACCAACTGGCAGCGATTTTATGTGTAAGACATAAAACCAGACCTCAGAAGATCCCCTCTAATACCTTTTAAGTAAAGATTATATATTAAGATAATCGTGGTCAATTCTATCAAAAGCCTTACTATAGTCTGTATATATTATTATATCCACCTGATGGCCACTATCCATTGTCTCAGACACAAAATTGTTCAGTAAAGCAAAATTAGACACTAAATATAGACCTCCTTTGAACAAAACCATAGTATTTTTTAATACTGACGAAACCTACAAATGGACTATTTTTTCTAAAACCTATGACCAAAATACACAATGTGGAAATCGGCCTATAATATATTACGTTCGTTTTTGGGCCTTTTAGAATAATAATTTCACAGGGGGGACTATTTTACATTCATGCAACTTGCAACCTGCAAAAATATTCGATAAATATTCGGCATTTGAACAGTTCGGCCGAAAAACTAACATTAAAATTTTTATAATTACCGAATAATCGGCGCACATCTAATTAGGATTGATCATTTTCGGGTGAAAGTCGGAACCCTGATTCCCGGTATTTTACGTGTAATTTTGTCATGTCAAGGTCATGAGTCCATTCATTATAAATTAGACCAAAAATTATTTGGACTGTCACTAATAAAAGTGTCAATCTGTCCAGAAAAGTTTGTAGGTACGGTCAAGGACTTTAATTGTCGAGCCATGTAGGTGTCAACTAATTTTGGTTTTCTACGAAGCTATGTAGTGTCCAGTATAAAGTCCGTGGCTGTACAAATAATGATTATTACCTATAGTAAAGCCATGAAATAGGATGTATAATTAAAATCATAAAGCATGACTTATGATCTCCATTAGTATACGGTTTATGATAAAAACAATTATGCTCTATAGATTAGTATAGGTAGGTATAGTAGCAATGTAACAGCATGCAATCATAATACCTAACATACATAATATTTTAGACTTTGGCCCATAATTAGCATGTAGATGACGACTCCATGGATTCTAGAAGCACGGTGCTACCTAAAGTCCCAAGCCTTAATGTATGTTTGACGACCGCTTTGGCCTAGTTGGTGTAATATTTTAGACTTTGGCCCATATTTAGCATGTAGATGACGACTCCATGGATTCTAGAACCACGGTGCTACCTAAAGTCCCAAGCCTTAATGTATGTTTGACGACCGCTTTGGCCTAGTTGGTGTAATATTTTAGACTTTGGCCCATATTTAGCATGTAGATGACGACTCCATGGATTCTAGAACCACGGTGCTACCTTGTCCCAAGCCTTAATGTATGTTTGACGACCGCTTTTGCCTAGTTGGTGTAATATTGTAGACTTCGGCCCATATTTAGCATGTAGATGACGACTCCATGGCTTCTAGAACCACGGTGCTACCTGAAGTCCCAAGCCTTAATGTATGTTTGACGACCGCTTTGGCCTAGTTGGTGTAATATTTCAGACTTTGGCCCATATTTAGCATGTAGATGACGACTCCATGGATTCTAGAACCACGGTGCTACCTAAAGTCCCAAGCCTTAATGTATGTTTGACGGCCGCTTTGGCCTAGTTGGTGTAATATTTTAGACTTTGGCCCATATTTAGCATGTAGATGACAACTCCATGGATTCTAGAACCACGGTGATACCTAAAGTCCCAAGTCTATGTGTTTGACGACCGCTTTGGCCTAGTTGGTGTACACCCTGATGCCTACGACGCCGGAGGTCCTGGGTTCGAATCCCGGTAAGGGCATTTATTTGTGAGATGAGAACGAAAAAAATAATGTTAACTAGTTAGTTAATTAATTTTATTTATATAGTCTGTCTTTTGTGTACAAGGTCTAATATTAATTTTAATTCGTCATTTTTAAATTTATAACGTAGTGTTGCTATATTATAGTAAACCATTAAATTATTACAATACAGTATAAATTTCAAACTATAATTAAAATTATAATTAAAATCATAAACTTGAAAGTTAGACTTGAAAGTTTAATAAAAATATGTATTTTTTATCGGCCAAGAGCAAATTTAAAGATACCTACCAATAGAATCCTTACCCTATAATTAAAAAAAAACCTGCCATGTGCGTGTCGGACCACGAAAAAAATTCCTGAGAAACCTTATATTTATTTTGAAAGGCCTATCGATTGATGTGCCACACGTGGGCATACAATGAAAAAAAAAATTCAACTTGCAGTTTTATGTATGGAGTGCACCCCTAATTTTTTTTAAATCATTTTATTACAAAACTATGTAGTGGCTAACAAAATACACCTGTCCTCAAAATTTTATTCAAATACACCTTATAGTTTTCGAGTAAAATGCCTGTGACATACGGACAGACGGCCAGATGGACATGACGAAACTATAAGGGTTCCGTTTTTGCCATTTTGGCTACGGAACCCTAATAAAAAATTGTAGAACAACTATGTACTTACACGCAGTTTGTCCTGATCAAAACGGTTAGTACTCTACCTAACTACGAAGATAATGCTATTGTCAATTTGTATGAGCCGTTTCGGCTGTCGCCAGCGAGGGCTCGCTTTTGACCCTTTTTTTGTATTTTACGTGCTCTAATTGTAGCCAGCCCCATACAAATATTTGATCTACTAAGAAAACTGGTTCGAATGGCACCATGAAAAAAATTGTACATTCAAATAAAATATAAAAATACCTAATTTCAGTACCTTTATCGATAAATAACCAATCCATATTACTCACAATTTAATTTATAAATCACCGCCGAAGACTGCTGCACCAGAAACAACAACAACAGTAACTTCTTCATGATGCTATCACTAAAAAAACACTCGCAAAAAAAACACGACAGGCTTGTTATAGCGCCGTGCCCTATGTAACCGAAAAAAATACGCGGTCAGATGCGAACTTGATTATTATGTATAAAGTTAAGTAATCTACGAGTGGAGATAAACCAGTTGCTGACGTTCAAGTCAATCGAGAGCGGCACTATAACTGAAAGCTTTCAACAAGCAAAAAAAGTTCAAAAAACTGTAACCCGACTACGAAAAAAAGCTTTATTTATACAAAAGGGTAGCCTATGTCACCCGGAGCATAATTTCGAACCGATTAACCACCTCATTTATCAAGATCGGGTCCATATCGAGTTGCATAAAATATAGTCATAATTTTGTTAGGTTTATCTTCATTACGTATAACCGACAAAAGTCATAATCATAATCAATCATTTATTTGCTATATAACACATTTCCAAATGCGGGCAAATATAGTTATAACATAAAATCATACAAATAAAACTAACAAGTAAGTAAAAAATTCAATTAAAACAAATATCAACTTATATTAAATATCACAAAAGTAGAATAATCATTTTATAATTTAAACAATAATAATAATAATGGAAGTATGGTCAGTACGGATAGAGAAAAAAAAACAGGAAAATAAATGTCACGAAAATTTGTCGAAAATTCTTGCATAAAATTCTTTGATTGAATAGAATGGTCGGCTCCAAAAATATTCCTTTACTTTTTTGTCATAGGATCTTAACTCTTGAATATTTTTTAGGTCGTCAGGAAGTAAATTGTACATCAGAGAATGGCAGTATTATTTAAATTAAACTTTTGTCAAAATGGACATAATGCGCATCATTTAAACATAGTTTCTCTAAGATTATGATTCGTAGCTTTGCTGGATATACAGGTTTCTATTGTTAAAAATATATATTCGTTCGCATTTTTTAACCATAATGATTGAGGGCATAAATAACAATTGTCAGAAATTTATTGCACATATAAAATATCAATTTGCGCATAAACTTTTCAAGTCATATAAGACAAACATTTTAAATCCTGTACATGTCATCATCATCATCATCATCATATCAGCCGAAAGACGTCCACTGCTGGACATAGGCCTCTCCCAAAGAGTGCCACAATGACCGGTCCTGCGCCACCCGCATCCAGCGGACTCCCGCGACCTTTACCAGGTAAGGTCCTGTACACGTAATTATTAAAGTAAATTGTGTCCTTGTAACCTAAACTACTTGACTTTCTTTTTTTTTTAAACAAACGCGTGGCAATTATTTTATCCTAACCTGCCGCGAAATTTTGCATTGCAGCGCCGCAAAAAAATCGCGTTGCGGCGCCGCAGAAATTCACGCCGCGCCGTGAGTGTCTACGGCGCCGTGTTGCATCGTGTTTTCTTAAGGCGCTGCGTCGTGATAATATAACGATCGAAGACTGACACTTTTGTATGTAGCTTTTTAATCCGAGGTAATATTTTGCTTAGTAGTTGTTCAAAACTTGATATTATTATTGCCATACTAAAATTATCATGAAATTTGCTGTCACTGATTTTCAACGCCTCATATTTCCTCTTGAAATTACTCTCATCAGGATTCATGATGGAATTAGTTCACCCAAATCTTCTTATCATTTGTTTTTTTTTCTTGCGTCTTCTTAACAACAACAAGAGCAGAATACGTGTGATATGGTCCATATATGTTTAAAGACTGATCGTTGTAAGACTTGTAAGTATTATACGACGCAACATCTTAGGAAGAACACGATGCAATGCGATGTCGTAGAAACTAACGGCGCGGCGTGAATTCGCAGAAATTCGCGTAGAGGCGCCGCAACGCGAGTTTTCTCGGCGCCGCGCCAATTGTTAATATAATTTTTACGATAAAGTATTTGTTTTCTTACTGCGGGGGCTTTGCCCCTGATCCCGCCTTGTGGAAGGCTTGCCTGCAATTCTGTGATTTATTATTACAAGCGTTTTATTAACTTGCAATCTATGTAACTATGTTTGTTCGGATGGAATCTAGCAACTCAGTTTTGAAACGAATATGTCTGATCATCCGTGCTCTTTATGTGCATTGTAATAAGGTTTAATATAAATACAGGATGGCTAGTTAACTCTATTGGAGTTTGCTTTACATATATTTAAAATATTGTTATTGGCTATGCATGCCTACGGTATAAAAAATTGTTGGTCAAAATGTTTTGTAAATGCTGTTGAACTTCTAAACAAATAAATATTAAAACTTGCAAGCACTTATACCTAATATCTGTATTTAAACAGCATAAGAAATATGCAGTACAGTAAAGAGTATAACAAAAGTGCAGTTTAATAATTTACTTCAAAAACAAAGTTTTAATTTAACCGATTTAAATTTAGTACTCCGCCAAGCCAAATGAACATTTCCTTTCCACTTTACGACATGGATTGCTTTCCGAGAGTAAATACGTTGATACATACGAAAACCATATCACTGTATGTGGGTCGATAATATTGAGGAGTTTCGTCGATTTGGCATCCTTGACATTTTGGACTTCATTAGTTGCTATTTCAACGGAATCATATCAGAATCAGTAACGTACTTTTACGAGTTCCATAATTCATCTGTGGTCTTCATCATCAGTTCCACTTCACCAAATTTGTGATTTCCGGATACACTAGTTACCTATAATAGAAAATACCGAAATGACTACATGTTTGCCTTCTATATTTGAAGAGTTCCCTCAATTCCTCATGGTTCCCATCATCATCAAACCAGTTTTGATAACAAATGGAACCAACCTGGAAGCATATACTTTCAAATAAAAAAAATTGTACGAATCGGTTCATAAATGACGGAGTTCTGAGGTAACAAACATTAAAAAATATATATATACAAGTTATACAACCGAATTGAGAACCTCTTCCTTTTTTTGAAGTCGGTTAAAACATTTTTTTTTAGATAGTAAGAAGTAGGTACTTAATATACTTTAATTTTATCGCATCATACTTATAAATTTGTCATAACATATCGATCAAATAAATTATATAAGTGTATTGAAAACAAGTTTACAATCGGTCACGCGATTCAGAGAAATGAGAACTCGTAAAAGGCGACCTTGGCTCAGTTCGGGTTAATTACAATTTCACCATGATTATGTCAAAGTGTTCCAAAAAACGACCAGTGAAAGAAAGGGACACGCCACAGTAGACAGTTTAAACCTTATCTTACTTAACTAGTGACTCTATGCCGCGCAACACAACAACTGCCGCGAAGACACACAATATGTGTCAATTGTATTGTATGTCTACTCCCTTTATCTCTGTGTGTCTTTTGTGTAGTGAATAAATGTCTTCTTTTCTTTTCTTTTTTCTTTATGAGCTATAAAAGTCGCAACCGTGATGTAATTTCTTCCACATTTTTCTTTTTAATTTAGAAATACTGAATCAACGAAAAAAATCTATACAGTGTGTGTCTTTCATAAGAACATTTATTTTAAGGAACGATAGCTTTCAGTGCTGTGAACCGTTTTATCGAAAAAATATAACAATCACCTTTTCTAATGGAGAGTTATTAATTTATTTAATTTTCTCGAGCAGCAATGTACTGCTAACATTCACTTGACGTTTTAGAGAGGCAGAGCTAGTTACTGTCAGTTGTTAGCTTTGTTACCAATACAATGCGGGCCGAATCAATTTGTATGAAAAAAAATAACCGTTTTTTTTAAACTAGAGATACCAATTTACGTTCATTAGGGCTTATACTTTCAGCCCTTAAAATAAATGTTCTTATGAAAGTCACACGCTGTATACGAGGTGCGGTCCAAAAGTTTATGGCTGTAGAAATAAAAATAGAAATAAAATGTGTCATTGTGATTGTCATTTATTCTGCTTGTTCGTGTATTAGTTTTGAGGTTTCTGTTGGTTGTGATTTTGATTGGACTGCGTTTGAAATTCTGTAATGGCTCCTCTACACGATAGTGTACTCGGCTGTACTCGGCTGTACTCGCCGATCATCGTCTATGTTCGCCTGAGACCCGTGACTTGTCGGTTTTTCGGGCACGCATCAAAGGGAATAGCGGCGTGGTGCGTTGAGCTGGCCACACGATCGCCGATCATGCCTATTATAGACGATCATGCGATCAACGATCATCCCGATAGTGTAGAACCAACCACGCAAATGATCTGCCTACTCTCGCTCTCAAACAAAAGGTCCCACTTTGTTGATGTCATTAATAGTTATTTGTGTCACAAGGGAGCAAAATAGTATGTTTACGGCGAGGGCGGTGTATTGAATCCTGAATGTAGCGAGGGATCCTACAATAGAATCCTGAGCGTAGCGAGGGATTCTAACGTAGGATCCTGAGCGTAGTGAGGGATTCAAGTGTTAACGCCCAAGACGAAAATAATTTTGCTCCTGAGTGACACATGTAACTTTTCACACCGATTATGAGGAAAATTGAAATAAAATGCTCTAAAAATGATTAAATAACTTTTATTTAAGTTTTATTGAAGAATGACGTTTATTGTGACAATTTTTTCAAATATTACGAAAAATTCTCAAGTTTTAATATGTAAATGTACCTATAACGTTGCTAAAGTTAAAACTTGTAATATGTTCGTTTTTAATCGATTACGATGAAATTACAATCGATTATTTTCTTAAGATCTGTGTTCAATTGGCACATTGCGTAATGCTACATGCCAATGAATAAATTAAAAACCGGCCAAGTGCGTGTCGGACCACGCAAAACGAAGGGTTCCGTGCCTATTAAAAAGGTCGTATCGTCACAGAAATTTTACGGCACTTACGTCCTTTTCTTTGAGGAAGGCAGTTTTTCAGCAATATCTCGAAAACCTCTGAACCGATCTTGTTCAAAACAATTTTCGGTGAATGAAATTAATAAGCCCTATGTCCATGAATTTTTCCATATTTTTAAAATACACCGTTCAAAAATTAGAGGGGGGGGGACAGAATTTGAGTGACTTTCGGGGCGATTATCTCCGACCCTATTCACTTAATCAAAAAAAAAGCTAAGAAACCTTATATTTATTTTGAAAGGCCTATCGATTGATGTGCCACACGGGGGGTCACAATGAAAAAAAATTTTTTGACTTTTTGTTTTATGTATGGAGTGCACCCCTAAAAAATTTTTTTTTTGTCATTTTAATTACAAAACTATGTAGCGGCTAACAAAATACATCTATCCTCAAAATTTTATTCATATACACCTTATAGTTTTCGAGTAAAATGCCTGTGACATACGGACAGACGGACAGACGGACAGACGGACAGACGGACAGACGGACAGACGGACAGACGGACATGACGAAACTATAAGGGTTCCGTTTTTGCCATTTTGGCTACGGAACCCTAAAAAGTAGCTTGAACAGAAAAGTGGCATTTTGCTCCCTCTCGTCGGGGACCAAAACTTACTTTTCTGAATGAGAGATGTGAAAAGATAATTTCTTAGCGCCTTAGCTACTTACGCCGCTTGACATTGACATAGCAGCAGATTAATATGTAAATTACTATTAATCTGCTACTTTTTAAAGAAGTTTGACCAGAATTAGACAAAAATGTATAAAGGCCTCCACACATCGCCATATGCCCCGTCACATCCATGCGTGCGAAGCGTTTCGTGTTCAATCCTGGGGGCCTACCGCCAACGGCATTCGAAGTTTTCCCTCTCTGTTGCACTTACGTACGAACTCGCAAGTCTGACAGAGAGGGAAAACTTCGAATGCCTTTCGCGGTAGGCCCTCTGGTCACGTATATTGGAACTTGTTGTAGATTTAGGTACATACGTAGAACTTGTAATTATGCATATGCACAGTACATCTGGTAAATAATGACCAACTAGAAACTGGATAAGAGCGCACCGCCAACGAACTGTTCTACAGTTTAGCGATTTTTTTAAACCGTTCATGTATATACATCTTTAAAACAATAAATTTAAAAAAAACATGTGCCTATAGCTCTGGCTGTACGGGTGCTAGGGAATGCAATCTCGATCTCGTGAGATCTCGAGCAAATTTTCGAGATTAAAACTCGGCGGCAAATCTCGTGTGATAAAATCGCGGTCGAGATCTCGACTGATATAATCGAGATCTCGAACGAAATTTCAGTACGCAACTGCGTGTTAATAATTTGTGTTGGAGTGGAGAGTCCTTGACAAGTAGGTACTAAATGCTTCAAAATCTATTATATGAATTATTAACATGTTTTGTTTTCGGCCTAACATTTTTGTTCAATATTCAATGGATGTTGTTTTTTACGTTCAAAATATAAAAGCAATACCATAACTAGGTAGTATTCATCAAGTTCAAGCAATTTCTACCAAAACGCAATATTACAAAAAAAACTGAATACTGTCGAGATATCGTTGATTTGGCCAACGATATCTCGAATCGCTAATCACGACCTCAGAATTTTAAATCGAGATCTCAAACTGCCAATCTCGGCTCGAGATTGCTTTCCCTAATTTGGGTGCAAGAGCCTATAGCGATGATTGCCGTGTCACATCACAAATCTAACCATAGTTGCAAGCGCACACACACATACACAGCCACTAAATCGCAAATCAATCAGATATTCCGCTCTTAATTATATCATCATCATCATCATCATCATCATATCAGACGAAAGACGTCCACTGCTGGACATAGGCCTCCCCCAGAGTGTTCCAAATTGACCGGTCCTGCGCCAGCCGCATCCAGCGGACTCCCGCGTCATCAGTCCACCTTGTGGGGGGCCTACCCACACCGCGCCTTCTGGTACGTGGTCGCCACTCGAGAACCTTTCCACCCCAACGGCCATCGGTTCTACGTGCAATGTGCCCCGCCCACTGCCACTTAAGTTTAGCAATTCGGAGGGCTATATCGATTACCTTAATTATATAGCTCTTGTTTTTTCGCGATTTCGTGGTTGGGTCCCATGGGAAAAGTTTTCAGTATAATATAATGCCGTCTTCACTTTTAGTCATTCCTGAGGGGTAATCACGTAACGTTTCGAACGCGCGTTAGGACAATTTAACTGTCATTATTCCATATAAAAAGTGACATTCAGATCCACCTGACGCACGTATAACGCGTTACGTGATTGATCCCCTGACCATGACCCCAAAGTCAAACTAGTATTTGTGTTTTCTATATTTTACATAACAGTTTATAAATTGAGTAATGACATTGATAGGCTTCGATTCAACGTTGAAAACCGGCTGCACTTCTAATTTACGAGCGATTTTCGAAAACAACTTGTGGTATATGAAGGTCACATAGTTAGGCAAGCTTGGTTAGATAATAGAGCCCATTCATAAAGTTTAACAAACCACAGTTAGCTAGAATGTGTTTAGTTATGTTCTTTTCTCACAAACACAAATGCATAAAGACACATTTTTGACGTGATAACGTCTTATAGATCGATCAACGCCGGCTGCACGCACGAAAAAGTGTGACTCATTGTCCCGTTCCGTTGACTGACATATCAACGCACAGCCCAAACCGCTGGTTCTAGAGATGCCAAATTTGGCACGTAGGTTCTTTATTAACGTCTAAGGGTGTACTAAGAGAGGATTTTTCAAAATTCTTCCTCTAAGGGGGTGAAATGGGGGTCCAATGTTTGTATGGGGAAACAAGATTAGATCGACTATTTTATTCGAAACTTCACAGGTGTATTCCTAACGATAAATGTGTAAGTGAATGTACATGTTATTGCATTGTTTCTCTCTGTAACTGCTTTGTTTGTGTGAGGTGTGCAATATTGTAAATACTTGTTTGTATTGTATTGTAAATACGTGTTGAGTATGCAATTTTTTCATATCAATGTTTTCTTATGACGTTATCACGTAAAATTATCGTCCGTAAACCGACTTTACAGACAACCATTTTTATGTGAAGTCGAGTCTCGTGGTCTGAAGGTTTAAAAAAAATATTATTGTATTGATCATGCGTATTTAATACCTTATTTTCAATACAATAAAGCCATCCTTAAAACTCTACACAATACAAATCACAGAAATAAAATTTAAACGTTACAAAAGATCTAATAGGACTCAGCCACTACTTTATGTACAGGCAAATGTATTCACGTACCACCGTAGAACCCTATCGCAATAAGGTGACATATCACTCGAGTTTGAGTGACGGCGGCCTGTCAATTGCGACAGGGTTCTACGTTGGTACGTGTATACATTTCCCTTACTGTACAGTCAATCAATTTGATTTCTAGGTCACTTCGTACCTTGTCACAGTGACAATGATATGAGATCGAGATCGCTAGTAGGAGCTTTAGGGGATTTTGGGCAAAAATATTTTCGGCTGTATGTCCGGATGTCCGGATGCCCGGGTGTCTGGCTGTCCGGCTGTTCTCCGCTACAGGCCGCATTTCTCAACCGATTCTCGTGAAACTTTGTGAGCAGGTTCGATAATTACATACCTATATGCATTAGTTGTCGGTTCAGTGATTGGAAATGTATTTTTCACACCATTCATTCGGAAAAGTAAGTTTTGCTCCGCGACTATTAGAGGGATCAAAATGCTACTTTTCTGTTCAAGCTACTTTTTTAATTTATTCATTGGCATGTCATGTAGCATTTACGCAATGTGCCAATGGAACACAGATCGTAATGAAATAATCGAATGTTATTTCACCGTAATCGATTAAAAACGAACATATTTCAAGTTTTAACTTTAACAACGTTTATATGAAAATGTACGAATTTTTCGTAGTATTAAAAAAAAACAATAAATAATTATACGTTTTATTGAAATGAAAACTATCAATGACTGATATATTTTCCTCAAAGTCGGTGTGAAAAACAGTATGTGTCACTCAGGAGCAAAATTATTTTCGTCATTAACGCTTGAATCCTTCGTTTCGCTCAGGATTCAATGTATCGCCCTCGCCGTAAATACATCATTTTGCTCCCTTGAGACACAAATATTTCTATTCTTTTTACCTTTTTTTTAAACTCGCGTGTTACGGCTCACAGACAGAGTCACAACCCTTATATTCATGACAAATAAAATTATGGGTAACATTATTAGTAACTCATTTAAAAGACTAGACTTTGGTAGTGATATCTTTAGCAGACGTGTCCTCAATGGTGGAGTCATCCTTCCTCCTCGGCGGTGCCAGCAAGGCCTTCACTATAGCAGCCATCGGTGACTCTACCGTCACGAACAGCAGCGCCCCTAGCCCAAAGGAGAGGAAGATGGTTGCTGTCAGGAGTGCCACCTGTGAGCGGAAACATTCAAATATTTAAAAAAAAAATATTCCCATCGAAGACATGATTACCATTGGGGCGGAAAGGCTCTCGAGTGGCGACCACGTACCGGCGCGGCGCGGCGTGGGTAGGCCCCCCACAAGGTGGACTGGTGACCTGGTAAAGGTCGCTGGAGTCCGCTGGATGCGGACTGACATAGCTAAAACGGTCCTTGCAAACTGTGGCTCAGTCACGTAACGCATTGTACGCGCGTCGAGTAGAGCTAAATGTCACTTTTTACGTGGAAAAATGACAGTTAAATTCTCCTAACGTGCGTTCGAAACGTTACGTGGTAACCCCTCAGATCTCTCGTTTGATAGTGAATCATCATCATATCAGCCGAAAGACGTCCACTGCTGGACATCCTCCCCTAAAGAGTGCCAAATTGACGGAGCGCCACCCGCATCCAGCGGACTCCCGCGACCTTTACCAGGTCACCAGTCCACCTTGGGGGGCCTACCCACGCCGCGCCTTCCTGTCCGTGGTCGCCACGTACTATCGCCCAAGGGTACGGGTTCACACCTCTAGGATCATTTTTGAGCGTTCGCTATGCATGTGCAGACGATTTTGAACAGAAAGTGTGAACCCATACCCTTGGGCGATAGTACCTACGCGTGGTGATAATAGTGAATACTCACGATATAATAATCGGACATGAAGGTGGGCAGCCGCTGCACGCCAACCAGGCTGCGCTGGAACACCGCGTGCAGCAGGAAGCCGCTGTAGGACACGCGGCTCGTCCACGTGAACCCGTCCCACTCCAGGATGCCGCGGAACACGTCTGGAACGAGTCACAAGTCACAACACGCCACTTCTAACAGTCAGTCAGTTTTTGGAGAGGTAGGCCACAGCGGAAAGTCAACTCGCTCAAGTGGAGCTGCTCAACTGGGGAAATACGTCCTTCCGGAAGATCGCAGCCGTCAGCCATGATAAAAATAAAAATCGTTTATTTCAGACCACTAAATCTACATGTTGTCAGTACAGAAAACCTTAAGAACTGTTAGGGATCTAAGCTAAGACATAACAAAAATTTAAATAAATAAAAAACTGATTAGTTTAGGCTAGCCCTTCACACTGCCAAGCTGGGCGTCCAAAGTGCACTACTTGGCCCTGCCAATAGCCACCTCCACCCAGTACTTTGTGAGCGGACAGTCGAGGCGCTCGACTAACGCCCTTAGCAGGCCGTTGCCGCTGCCGCGCACCTGCCTAAGCAGTGACCATACTCTTTATCGCCAAATGGCAAAAAAGTCATCCGTTCGCGCCTTAGCGAACATCCCGGATGCACTGCAGTGCCTCGGCAGCTTCAACAGCATCCTAAGGATGTTGTAAATCTTACCCACAGGCTGCACGAGTAGAACGTCTGACAGCAGGCTTTGTCTTCAAGTTAGTCAATAATGACACCACTACTTGCTCAAATTTGATCTTAGGATTAGGTCTAGTTTCTCTTTGGGTTAGAACGTCAGCTGACAGCGGTGCACCATAGTGAGATGATGTGTCTCTCGCTCACACGTATGCAACACTGCCGCTGTCGGCGTCGCTGGCCAAGCTCTAAAGAGCCGTTTATCATCACATCAATCTAAGCCCATCCCTTTTGCCTTACGTGGGCCGGAAAACTCCTGTTTCACCAATTAAGCCACATACCAATCCAGTTACCAACACCACCAATCTTGCCTTTTGTTCTCACTATTGTTATACGTATTGCGGTGAATCTTGAATTATGACAGCTGTCATCTCCGTACAATTAACCTCGAAACGTAATAGTACATTACATACCTAGGGCGGTGAATTCGTGAATGCCCCAGATCACAGGTGTTTGTGGCCCGAACCGAAGGCTTTACGAATTACCGCCCGTGGAAGGTGTGGGGTACCGTAGGGTGACGTAAAATTCTATATTTAGGTAGTTCACTCACTTTCGGTCTTAAAAATGCATCCAATTATGATAAACACAATGGCCAACTGGAAGATGGGCTTATGGAAGGTGCCGTAGAGGACCTTCACCAGGGTGGATGGCTCGTAGTTGTCCATGTAGAACAGTCCGCCGGACAAGATGACTCCTACTCCCACCGGGAATGTCAGCCACATGAGCCAGGGGTATCTCTAGAAATTACAATATAGATCTTCATTGCACACTTCAATACATGAAACTAATACAAACCATAGTCTTAATGGTCTGGTTAACGATGGACAAAAATTTGAGTCATGGAAAGGAGTCACCTCCAAGTGAGTCGACGAAATTGTTCGAAGTTTTAAGAGTGGAGAGTCACAGCGGAATGTTATCTCGGGAATATGAGGGAATGGGTGAAAATTTTAGAAATGCTGATTATTTTTTTGTAACCTTCCTTAGTACCCGAGAAAAGTGCAAGATTTTTCAGCTGAGTCAATTATTTTTGAAAGATATAAACGCTTTCGTTGTGTCATCATATGTCTGGAAATCATTCCTTATTGTTTCCTAATCTAGTCAGAACGGCGTTTCAGAGAACGCGATAATTTTCAATGCACGCCCTTAAGAAACTGACTTGTAACCGTTCGGAGACTGTCTTCTCGTTTTTGATCCAGTGGTAGACCAGCAGGCCGCCGGCGATGCCCAGCGTGTAGGTGGACATGTTGGTGTGTCCGCCCACGAAGATGATGCGGAACGTGTCGTCGAAGGCGAACAAAGTGCGGTGGGTTCTGCAAGCAAATTAATTTTAACAGACTTCACAAAAACAATTGGTAATTGAAAATTAGGAAACGAAAAACTGACGGTATAAGAATGAGAGAGAAGAGAACTAATTTTCTACCTTTTGACGTGATAACGTCTTATAAATCGATGAACGCCGGCTGCACACACGAAAAAGTGTGATTCATTGTCCCGTTCCTGACTCACATCACAGCACAGCCCAAACCGCTGGTTCTGGAGATTCCAAATTTGGCACGTAGGTTCCTTATATTATAAGGTCTTGGGGTGAACTAGAAAGGATTTTTAAAAATTCGCCCTCTAAGGGGGTGAAATGGGGGTCCAAAGTTTGTGTGGGGAAACTTGATTAGATCGACTGTTTTCTTATGACGTTATCACGTAAAATTATCGTCCGTAAACCGACTTTACAGACAACCATTTTTTTATCCGAGTGTAAATCTCGGTTACTCCTCAGCTGCTTGGTGCTTTGAGGCCCGGAGAAAAGTACACTTTTGATTAAAAAAAATACCTCAACGCCGGATTCCCGTGATCTTGTCAAAAATTTGACAAGGATCACGTATATTTATTTTTGTTCAATGGTTCGATTTGTTATTTTGTTGTAAATTAATATTTTCATTGATTCTAGCTCTGGAAGAGGTCACAGGCAGCCATTTCTCTTTTATAATAATATCCCCAATATCTACTTTCCGCTCTCACTTAGGGACACTTATTTAATGCAAAGAAATTCCATCTATTTTATTGATTCTGAGTCGGAACGTCAGATGGAAGTTGTTTAGCAAAAAATTTTAACCAAATCTTGGGATTAGGGAACAAGCAAAAACCGGGATCCTTCAAGCTTCAACCAGGATAACGCTAAAATAATATGAAAAAGTGAATATTAAAGGATGGAGAGAAGGAGAGCTTACTCAGGAGACTGGTGCACCACAGCCCCCAATTCCTGGAAGTAGATGTACGCGGCGGGGATGGCCAGCGAGACCACCAGCATGACAGCCAGCGCCAGCATCTGCGTGCGCGGCCGCCGGAACAGGATACACAAAAGCAGGCCCAGCCCGAACAGCTGCGTGTCCGCTGCCAGGTACCTTGACATCATCATTCATTACCATTAGGGTCACAATTTACTAAGCTACCAGTCATGTAATTATTTTTTGCCTATGCACAGTATTTTGACAAAATATTATCCCAGTTAAGCAGAGCATTGTTATTAATGATGAGCATGACCATTTCGACCCAGCTAGACAAATCAAGACTTGGTGCATGGGCAAAGTTATAACATCGAAAGTTCCTTTAATTACCAGAACTCTTTTCGGACATTAGGAATGTAAGATGATGATGATAAATATTACTGATAACTTACCAAGTTTGTGGCAAGCAATGCGCGTCATCGTAGATGTAGTTGTTGATGTAGAGGAGATGCGCCCACCAGTACTTGTTGCAAGCTAGCGACTCGACGGTGACGAGTTGATCCCACAGCGGTCCGTCGCCCAGATGCCGCATGAGCGTCATAATCGTGAGCAAGACCAGAGCATATATTGGAGTCAATCTGAGAGCCAAGGGAAAACAAATTCGTTATTTCTTTATGGCATGGCAAAATTATGATCATCTAGTGCTAACGCACGCACATTGCTGTCTCCTGAAGGCAAATGCTATGATGGATGGATTTCCAATGTAATTTCTCGCTACCTTCTTTTAGGAATTTCTGAGGAGCGGAAATCAACTGCAGTGGGCCGTTTTAGGAAGTTACAAGTGAAAATTTTACAAAGAGGAAGGATTGTTTAGGCACTTGACCAATAACGACTGACCATATTTTGTCTGAGCATGCCCTTGGGCCACTCCCACAGGCTGACGCGGTGCTTTTCCACGTGCAGCTCGAAGTTGAACGCCAGCAGGAACTGTCAATATGTGTTAAGTTGATGGTTGGCCTGGACTCACCTCAGCCAGCGCATGAGCATGCCCTTGGGCCACTCCCAGAAGCTGACGCGGTGCTTCTCCGCGGTCAGCTCGAAGTTGAACGCCAGCAGGAACCCGGACATCACGAAGAACGTGTACGTCACCACTGTGCCGTTGAACAGGATGTATTTTGCAGGTTCATCGTACGCCTGAAATAAAGGCATCGTCATCATCATCTCCATAATCACAAATATTATCGTCGTCATCATAGCCATCATCATCTTCATCGCCATTATCATTATAATTATCATCATCATTGTCATCTGCCTACTCGTACGTCTAAATTGAGGAATTGAGATTTTTTATGTTACTTCAAGGTACCTTTATTACTTTAAGATTATGATTATGAATATAAGGTAAACGTCCTCCAGTGTTTGATACGATAATTCCAATAACTAACACCTCGATGACACCTCTATTGTTATTAATTAAATATTGAAAGTGCCTAGTATTGAGTGCCAGGTAGTTAGGTATTGATTTTCTTACCGATTCGACGTAGTAAGGATTTTTGAGATAAGAGAAGGCGAACACCAATGCAGTGTGTGAAAGGAACACGCCAACCATCGTCAGACTCCTGTGGACAAATAATAAGTTCATTTTATATGATGATGATGTCCTCCCAGACGTATCCGTCGACGGCGACATCCTGACAAAAACTATAATCTAAGGTTGGGAAGCTTTACATGTGCTCGAGTGTGACTTGCAAAACCAAATTTGGTTTTGAACATAACGACCGCAAGAGACACAGTGAAGCTGTCCACTAGAGTTAAAAGTGTAATGGTAGGAGGGCTTGGGCCGAGTTTTACGGAACTGGCGTTTGGCGTCCAGATCTTCGAAACGGGTGCGTTCGAAGGCATTGATACCCGCATTGACAGCAGTTTGCCAGTCAGATCTCTGAGTAGCAAGTTCCTCCCACGACTCACGTGGTATGCTGGTGGCAGACAAGTGGCGCTTTAGGACATCCTTATATCGCAAGTACTGCCTACCAGCTCTGCGTTTTTTCATTTTATATAACAAATCTGTGGCAAAGAAGCGTACGGCCCGCCAGATGGTAAGCGGTCGTTGTAGCCTATGGATGGCAATTTCAGGGGAGTGTCATGGTCGTTGCCGACCCTGCGCGTTGAGCTCGTGCGCATTGTAGACCGAGAATGCAAGCGCTGTGCATCTCACTCTATTGCTGCCTCTTCAATACTAATATTATAAACAGGAAAATTCTGTGAGATTGTAGCTTTGTAAGTTTATAAGTTTGTATGTAATGAGTAATCCCGGAAACGCGTATCCGATCTCAGAAATACTTTAACCTACGTGTAGTATGTACTTTCTGGATGGTTATAGGCTAGCGTTCTTTGCAATACGTGGGCGAAGCCGCGCGGGCAGCTAGCGTTTTATAACAGGAAGGCTTGCACAACTTGCTGCCAAGTCGAGCACCCGACTCGCGTCTCATGTCTCGGTCGCAATGTGTAAATTAGAAAGAGGGTAGATTTTTCTCGTCCTGCGTCGCGTCGCGTCGTCAGTTGTTCTAGCCCTTCAGGGGTCTATTTTGTTTTTTAACTTCACATCAAAATCGCATTTCAATTGGTTATGCATTAGGTACAAACGCGCCGAGCTAACAATGAGGGCGCGAAGGAGATTGAAGATTGACAGATTGGGATATTAATTTGACGAACCTAATTAGGGCACAAAGCTGACCGTACAGAGCCAATATTATATTAAAAACAGCACGGCTATCACAGGACAGCCCGCGAGCTGTGTCGCGGCGACATAGACTATCCGTCTCTTTCTAAGCGTACAAATTAGAAAGTACGAATTAGTGAAGTCCTGTGGTGCAGATGCCTTTGATAAATCCTTCGGGGCAGTGTTCTCATTCTTACCCACCTAAGCCCGTTGAAGACTTTTAGTTTGTTGAGTCTCGGTTCTGGCCCCTTGCCGCTGGGCGCTATCAGCTTGCGCCAGTTTCTACGCATGGAAAAGGCCAGCAAGTAGGGATTTCCTGAAAAAACATAATACAAATTATTGAAGGAGACAAAGAGCGGAGGTGAGAAAGAGGAACACGTAGACTAAACTACATAGTCTCTTTTTGAGTTTCTCTATATAGAGAAACTCAAAAAGAGAGTTAATATTATGTCATACGAAGACTTAAAGAGGTTGCGAGGGATCAGATCAGAGGGCCTACTTTGAGCTACAGTGACAAGAGCTTAGCTCTTAAATAAGCGAAGAAGTTTGAAGTTTGATTACTGTATAGGCTTTTTCTTCGAACATGGCTGGGTCACACTGTGGGTCATAATTAGCCAATCAAAAGCTGACATTGAGATTTAAGACCATAGGCCAACCTATAGGCTTCGCGCGGATCTATGCCTACATTGCCGGTTCAGTGCGTTAACCACTCTAAATTCAATAATAGTGAAGCTGGTATTTTTTATTTTTATTTGCTCGATAGTGTATTGTTAATAACAGCGCCATCTATGCTTCCAGACTGGAACCACAAGATGGCTTATCTAGGTAGAATCATACTGATTCTATCATAGCAACCTTCTGATGAAGTAAGTAGTTTAGGATTTAGTCAACAGAGAGCGTTATAATTAAAAACCACCTTGTGATCTTGTAATTAAGATAATTATATTTTTCACTTGACGAATACACACGATAAGAAACGTACACTGTTTGACTGTCTGCAACCTGACCACCGCACCCCGAAGCCTTCAGTATACAAAAATCATCATCATAACAGCCGACAGACGTCCCCTGCTGAACATAGGCCTCTCCTAAAGAGTGCCAAATGCCCTGTCCTGCGCCGCCTGCATCCAGCGGACTCCCGCGACCTTTATCAGGTCATCAGTCCACCTTGTGCGAGGTCTACCCACGCTGCGTCTTCCGGTACCTACGTGGTCGCCGCTCGAGAACCTTTCCGCCCCATATCAGTTTTACCTTCACCAGATATAATAATACAATACAATATTAACCTGCTGCGTCGCCATTGATGATGTCGTAAGAAGTGCCGACTGCGTTCAGTATGATCAGGATCAAGTAGACAGCCGCTACTAAGAAGTCTCCAGTGCTGTACGGCCTCTTTTCGCCGTGTCTCTTGCAGTATAGTATGTCGGTTACCCTGAAAACATGGACAATATACATACACATTACTACATTAGCAATGAAAACTATACATCGCGGAACGCAAGATTCGCATAATGCCAGATTTTCAGATTCGCAGTATACCAGATTCGCAGAATGCCAGATTCGCACGATGCCAGATTTGAGATTCGCATAGTACCAGATTCGCAGAACGCCAGATTCGCAGAACGCCAGAGTCTCAGAATGCCAGACCCGCACAAAGCCAGATTCGTTTCTTGTCAGTATTATTTACCATTTTCCTGTAGATTCAGGGGGCCTACCGCCAACGGCATTCGAAGTTTTCCCTCTCTGTTGCACTTACGTACGAACTCGCAAGTCTGACAGAGAGGGAAAACTTCGAATGCCTTTCGCGGTAGGCCCTCTGATTTGTAAAGTGATCAGTAAAGTGATCTGATAATGGTTCTGTACTTTTTGAGGTACGGAACTCTAATTGCTCTTACTCTCTCTGTTAGTATTATGTGAAAAATAAATCTGGCCTTGTGCAAATCTGGCAATCGGCAAATCTTATAGTCTGCAAATCTGGCGTTCTGCGAATCTGGCGTTCTGCGAATCTGGTGTTCTGCGAATCTGGTGTTCCGCGAATCTGGCGCAAAGCGTCAAAACCCTCGAGTGGCGACCACGTGCCGGAAGGCGCGCGTGGCTAGGCCCCCCAGCACAAGGTGGACTGATGACCTGTCCGCTGGTTGCGAGTGGCGCAGGACAGGTCATAATGGCACTCTTTGGGGGAGGCCTATGTCCAGCAGTGGACGTCTTTCGGCTGGTATATATGATATAGAGGTTTCACCTGGCATTCAGCTTGTATCCCTTCCACATGGCGTCGTCGATGCATTCCTCAAGGACGGATCTTAGGTCCGCTTCGTTGTCGAGACTCCTGTTCCCGATGAAGTCCTTACATGTTTTTTGAACGCACAGAGCCTTGTGCGATTTCGTGTGGTTGTAGTGCTTCACTTTATACTCTGAGTATTCCTGTAAAAATGTAAGTGTCCTCAATAATTACATAAGTGTACGTAAATGTGATAGCTAGGAATGCGTGATGGGAGAGTACGACCACGCAAGCCATTCATCGTCATATACCTAACACATTCAGGTCCGCCCATTATCTAGAGCATGCGCGCGGGACCAGGAGCCGTAGCATGGTTAGCCTTGTCACGCGATAGGTGATAGGATAGAGCGTGCGTCACTGGCTGACACCGTTCGATAGAACGAGACGACGCCCTTATCTTGTCACTTGTCGCGTAATAAGGCCAACTATGCTACGGCTCCAGAAAAAAGTATAAGACCCGACACTCGGGCACAGTTTCACAGCCCTACTCGTCCCGGTACCGCCGCATACCGGGCACCGGGTAGAGTCAGTCCGACGCAACCCGACCCAGGTCGGGCCTAGCTGAGTTTCTTGCTGGATTCTTCTCAGCTATATCAATCGAATCGACCTTACACGACAAGATCCCCACGGTCGGGGCACACGATAGGGTTGCGCTAAAAACATTGGTATAAATATTTATTTTAGCGGCAACCCATGCTCGTCAAAAACAGTGCTCCGGCGTGGCCCTTAGTCTATAGCTACAGTACCGAGATCCCGACTATCGAGTCATCCAGCGTGGGAAAGAAACTTTAAAATATCCGACAGTCGGGTTTGCGGCACTGAATGTGTTAAGAGCTTAACTCTTGTCAGAGTTGTCAGTGTAGTATTCGATTACTCCAATGTACGCAAGCCATTATACTCTATAATTCCTACTCCAAGAATTGGCGTTTGGAGAACTGGAGTTTTGATAACAATTAGGCCAGCCTGGACATCGGAAAAGGGACAGAGTATACCCCCTCTTAAAACTGTGGACACTTATAACTTTGTGATCATTTACTGTCTTGTGTTATTTTTTGTCCATGTGACTATATTTTTAATCCCTTTTCGAGAAAATTCAACATTATTGATCATTTTATTTGGTGTCGCCATCCCTATTGTCAAGTTGATGAACAAGTGGAATTAAAATATTAAAAAAAACAACTGCTTTATTGCAAATCTTATAGCCTATGTCACTCCCACGATTAAGAGGAATCCAACGACACTTCATATGTCGAAATCCGTCAAACGGTTTAGGCTGCAGGGCGTGCCAAAGAATAAGACATACATAACACAACTACAGACATATATAGCTGATTCTGCTTACCGAAATATTCTTTATTCACTTCAGTAACCTGATTTAATTCTTGTTCATATTCACTAGGTTATTTGACTAGACAATTGGTATCATATTGCTATGTGATTTATCGCACGTGTTCGAAACAAGTCTGCATTCCAATATGATCTCAATATGTCGAGTTAGATGTACATACATAGCTCGAAAAACATAACCTTCGACGGTCGGGTAAATAGCGGCTAGTAACATGGTATCTTGACGCGATGTTCAGTTGAAACAGTTGAAAGTATACCTTTATCATCTGCATGAGTTCCGAGTTCTCTTTGGAGTAGAGGTCGGCGTCCACGAGGCAGTAGGTCCCGCCCGGCTCGGCCACACATATGTCGTAGTCATCCATCTGGTACAGCTCTGGCATCTTGCTGTATTCCGTGACTGGAACAGATATTGTATTTTAATGCCACAGAACATTTAGTATGGACAGTGCCGGATTAAGACTGCTTGATGCCCTAAGTAATCTCCACCTGTGGGCCCCCTTATCAATAAATAAACTAGTGGTATAGTACTTTTTCTGGTGCCCCTCAAGACGAGATGATCTAAGCAATTGCTTAATTTGCTTATGGGCTAATCCGGCACTGAGTATAGAATCCTAAGGTGTGACGACCGGCTTGCCTAGTGGGTAGTGACGCTCCCTACGAAGCCTGAAGGTCCTGGGTTCGAATCCCGGTAAGGGCAAATATTTATGTGGTGAGCATGAATAATTGTTAAATGAAACAGCAGGTCGATCACGTAACGCATTGTACGTGCGTTAGGTAGATCTAAATGTCAATTTATATATGGAAAAATTACAGTTATTTAACTGTATTTTTTCCTAACGCGCGTTTGAAACGTTACGTGATAACCCCTCAGAAGGAACGACAGCGTTGTCAACAGCAATTATTGAACCACGGGACTGATTTTTGACGTTCGAGCGCTCCTCTTTCACTAGAAAACTGTCAAAAATTATGAAATGCTATTTTGAAATAGTGATAGGAAATTAAAATACAAGCGGTATTGACCACTCGTATTCAATTATATCGATAGAATATAGTGCCTGCAATTTTGACCAACAATCGTATTTTTTTTCGAGCGCTCGAATCACAAAAAAACCGGCCAAGTGCGCTCGCGCACGAACCAAAAAAATTACGTTTGTTGTATGGGAGCCCCCTTAAATATTTCTTTTATTCTGATTTTTAGTATCTGCTGTTATAGCGGCAACAGAGATACATCATCTGTGAAAATCTCAACTGTCTAACTATCACGGTTCATGAGATACAGCCTGGTGACAGACGGACAGACAGACAGGCGGACGGACAGCGGAGTCTTAGTAATAGGGTCCCGTTTTTTGCCCTAATTGACCCCCTGCTCACAAAATTCACAAACAACTGGACAAACGGACATACGAATAAATTTTGGCACAAGATGAAGCAGAGGACTTCGTTCGCTTCGCTCGCTCGTTCAACAAATTTAGTTACGCGATTCAGTCCTTATCAATAATGAGGGCTACCGCCGCTAGAGGCGCTCGTGTCGCGTCGGGTCTTCAAAATGCCATAATGCCATAGTTCGTGAGTGAATTTTGCGGGTTTATTCAAACTTATATATCTATTGAGAATTTTCCCGTTACTTTATATACTCAAACTTCTGCCGTTTGCCGCGTAAAACTCTCCTGAGTGAAGTAGCTTACGCTAAGCGACCGGTGGGGCGCCCTATGTTACGCTTTAAGGACAGCGCAAAACGAGACATGCTGTCCTTCAAGATCGACTCCATGAGCTGGGAAAAGCAATCCCAGGACCGAGAACTTTGGAGCAAGGCACTGTATGAAGGCGTGACACAACACGATATCGCCTGGTTTGACCTCTTGTCCCACAAACGAGCATTAAGACACCAGCGCGCTGCTGCGCCTCCAACAGCGCTGTGCATGACATTTACATGTCATATATGCGGGCGTCACTGTCGCTCTCGTATTGGCCTGACAAGCCACGTACGCAAGTGCCGCACTTTAATGGACACTGCTTAAATCATCTTTTATAGATGCTAAAGGCCAATGATGATGATGATGATGATATACTCAAACTTCTTATAGGTTTTCCTGTAATCTTTAAGCAAGGAACTATTTTCACTATTTTTTTCAGAATTTTAAGCCTAGTAGTTTCGGAAATAAGGGGGGGAATGGTCAATCTGTTTTTCCTAAAATTATTAAAAAAAAAACTGAAATGCTTACAACAACCCCTTTCATTTGATATGTCACACAAATCAGTTTGCGAACCTTTTTTTTTAATTTTCCAGTTTACCCCCCAAAAGTGACCTCCTTGATCAGAGTCCATTAGCTAACTGACATCAATTATGGCAAATATGAGTTACGGATCACTGAATGTCAGTGATTTAAAACCGTATCTAATAAAAAGAGGTGCAAAATTAAATCGGAGGTAATAATAATGAGTATTACTATTTCAAATAATTGATTGATTTAAATTTGGATCTACCCCTTTACAACCGAGAAATCGTGATTTGCCAAGTCAAAAATGAACTTTAATGACAATTGAAAAAAAATTGACAATTCAGTGTAACACTCCTGCACGATCGTATAGAGTCGGTTGTAAAGGGCTACACCCGTAATAACAAACTACTTCTGGACCCGACACGCCAGTGGCGCCAACTGGTGAGCGCAAAAACGGTAGCCATTCATTGCATAAAGAAAATATTAAATCAGTGAAAAAAATACCAGTTTAACTCGTACTAATCATAAAAACACGAATACGACAAAAGAAAAATTAACGTACGCGTCATTGACACATGGCTAGATATATCCACGGGTCAATGACGTAGGTCATGTAAGCTATACCTACTTCTAATGCGTTGTTTTTATGAAGTCGCATATCCTCCTTGACCCCAAACAATGAAATGAATAACGAGAAAAACTCATATTTCCGTTCAAATGTACTATTGGGACCGAGCGCGACGACAGCGCCACGTGACAGGCGGCCATTATGGACAATATTGTCACCGCTGTCAAACAAGAAGTAAGTAAATATTGTGAAAAATATTAATGAAATCTTGTGTTATTTTACTATATTACACAATTTTGGACAATGGTAGTCAGTAACATTATTGCCAATAATATTAAAATTGTTGTTTTCAGTGAGAAATGAGCCTACTCGTGACAGCTCAAGTCAGCGACAAAAATTACAATTTTAGCCGTAGCGAGCGCTGTGATCGTTTAGGCTACCCCCTCCACCCGCTTTGCACTCTGCCAATAAGGGAAATGTATTCACGTAGGTACCACCGTAGAACCCTATCGCAATAAGGTGACATATCACTCGAGTTTGAGTGACGGTGGCCTGTCAATTGCGACAGGGTTCTACGGTGGTACGTGAATACATTTCCCTTACTGTACATCTGATACTGGCACCACACTTGGGGTTGCGTGTTCGCGTTGCATCGTTGCCTCTCTTTCATTTGCCGTAGGAAGAAAAAAGACGCAACACGAATATTTGGGCAAATACCACCAATAGATACACATATTTGGAAAATTGCAGTCACCAGTAGCAACATAGTCAAAGTCAAAGTCAAAGTCAAAGTGATTTATTCTTCAATTTAGGCATATTACATGCACCTATGAATGTCGATAAACTACCACCGGTTCGGAAAGTAAACCTCTGCCTCGAGAAGAACCGGCGTAAAAAACTCGGCGAGGTGTCATTTTTTCAAGACAGTATACAATATATCATTTTAGTATCAGAGTATTATAAAATTTTAAAATTACATTGCTACAGTAGAAAGCCTATTTATTTTACGACAGATTTCTAGTGCAGGATTTTATCGCTGCCAAATACCCCTATCCATGCTGTAGTCGTATATCTTATAATATGCTTTTGAAATAAATGTCCGTTTTACGACAGATTTGAATTTAGAGTCAGTAAGTTCGGTAATGTGTTTTGGAATTTTATTGTAGAATTTTATACAATTTTAGTGCCTGAAAAATATCTATAAACACTATATATATAAAGATACTTATGTACTTCGTAAATACCTGCTCACGATGTTTTCCTACACCAAAAAGCTAAAAGGTGAGATGATAGTTCGTACATAAGATCTGAGAAAATGATCGGTACGAGCCGGGATTCGAACCTACGATCGCCGTTTGACAGCCGCATGCTTGAACCACTACGCTACCGCCGTAAGCTCAAAAGCCAAGTGATTTATATACACGAATATTCTAGAGAAAAAGTCTGAGATTGTTGCTTTGTAAGTAATGGAGTCTTACTTTGTATGTAATGGAGTCTTAATTTGTATGTAATGGAGTCTTAGTTTGTATGTAATGGGTAATCTATATATGAAATGATAGTTCGTACATAAATTCTGAAAAAGTGATCAGTACGAGCCGGGATTCGAACCCGTTTGACAGCCGCATGGTTGAACCACTAAGGCTACCGCCGTAAGCTCAAAAGCCAAGTGCTTTATTGTATATACGAATATTCTAGAGAAAAAGTCTTTGAGATTGTTACTTTGTAAGTAATGGAGTCTTACTTTGTATGTAATGGGTAATCTACATATAAAATGATAGTTCTTATTTACGGTTGGTTTCTAAAAAAAACATGTGACAAAGTGGACTCTTTCAGTGGGGACAACATTTTGGTTTACCACTCTGTCACGGCATTCTACGAAAAAAAAAACATTTAAAAAATGCTAGTTAGAGAAAGTGAAATATTAAATATCACTAATTAATAAAATAATATGGACGTTCATTTGAACATTATAAAACCGTAAACATCATTACTCAAATGAGATGCCGTAATAAGACGAAGGACAAGCTATTGTCGGTCGAAAAGAAGAACGACCCAGCTATGTTCTACCTTGCGGCGTACTAAACGTTTCTTAAGGTGGTTCGATTTCTATACAAAACGTTATTTGACATTCGCAGGCTAACAGCGCGATATTTTAAGAGACTTATGTAACAAACTTTCATAAATGGGTTTTCCATTTGCGCGAAATTCCCCCTTTCCTAGAATTAACTTGTATAAACTAGAATAATTTGAGAAATTAGCTTGGGACGTGAAACTTTGGGAAAACTATTTTTCTCAAATTATTCTAGTTTTTATTTTTAAGACCAAATGTGTGAGAGAAATTTCAGCCTCATTAATACAATACAATACAAATACTCTTTATTGCACACCTCACACAAAAAAAGCAGTTACAGAGAGAAACAATACAATAACATGTAGGTAGAGGTAGACAACAGGCGATCTTATCGCTGAAGAGCGATGTCTTCCAGACAACCTCTGGGTATCGGAGAAAGAGATAAAACTAGATTATGCAGTAGGTGGTGCAGCGATTATTATTAATCAAAAATCAAGAAATTATAAAAATAAACGTACATAAATACCTCTATATATAAACATACACACACAATCATACATATATACAAATAACACAAACACAAGTATAATGATACATAAACAGTCTGCCAAAAAATACAATCAGGGTTAGGGGAGAGACAAATAATGTTCTTTAAGAAGGGATTTGAGGTTGCCGATAGATTTTGCTTGTCTGATGTCAAGAGGGAGAGAGTTCCACAGTCGGATAGAATTAATAGTGAACGAACTATAATACTATCGATTAGTCTATTACAATAGGGAGCGTTTGTTTTTTTAAATTTTAGTTGGTTCGAGTCTCGGGCGAGGCAAGCTAGTTTTAAAAATAAAAAAATGTCTCCTTTAAGTAAAATGAGCCAGCTTAAGGATTTAAGGTACTTTCCCTCCAGGGCCCGACTTATCTTTCCACCCTGTATATAGCGCCGTCTAGTACCTATAACACAAGCCTAGTTCGATTTGTGTAAGAATGTCCCCTAATATTTAATTAATTATTATTATTATAACCAGGCCCTGCTGTCTCCTACAAAAGTTTGCAGGTGATGGGTATCTATAAACACTATATATATAAAGATACTTATGTACTTCGTAAATACCTGCTCACGATGTTTTCCTACACCAAAAAGCTAAAAGGTGAGATGATAGTTCGTACATAAGATCTGAGAAAATGATCGGTACGAGCCGGGATTCGAACCTACGATCGCCGTTTGACAGCCGCATGCTTGAACCACTACGCTACCGCCGTAAGCTCAAAAGCCAAGTGATTTATATACACGAATATTCTAGAGAAAAAGTCTGAGATTGTTGCTTCGTAAGTAATGGAGTCTTACTTTGTATGTAATGGAGTCTTAATTTGTATGTAATGGAGTCTTAGTTTGTATGTAATGGGTAATCTATATATGAAATGATAGTTCGTACATAAATTCTGAAAAAGTGATCAGTACGAGCCGGGATTCGAACCCACGATCGCCGTTTGACAGCCGCATGGTTGAACCACTTAGGCTACCGCCGTAAGCTCAAAAGCCAAGTGCTTTATTGTATATACGAATATTCTAGAGATAAAGTCTTTGAGATTGTTACTTTGTAAGTAATGGAGTCTTACTTTGTATGTAATGGGTAATCTACATATAAAATGATAGTTCTTACATAAGTTCTGAAAAAATGATCAGTACGAGCCGGGATTCGAACCTACGATCGCCGTTTGACAGCCGCATGCTTGAACCACTAGGCTACCGCCGTAAGCTCAAAAGCCAAGTGCTTTATATATACGAATATTCTAGAGAAAAAGTCTTTGAGATTGTTACTTTGTAAGTAATGGAGTCTTAGTTTGTATGTAATGGGCTAATGGGCCATCTACAGAACCGCTTATCGGGTTTCAAAAATTATTTCACCTGCATGTAGAATGGACTTTCTGGATGGTTATAGGCTATATTTTATGTCGCGGGTTTGTCTGCGTTCTTTGCAATACGCGGGCGAAGCCACGCGAGCAGCTAGATACTTATAAAGACCAAAATGTGAGGTTTAAGTTTGTGTGTAAGGGGTAGTGTCTGAACTACTCAAACGATTTTAAAAAAATCATTAGTTAGGTATATAGAATGGATCTTATGGACCATAGGCTATATATATATATAAACCCGTGGCTCTGTCTGTGTTCTTATTAAACCAGCAGTGGCTCTATGAGCTGTAGAACTCACGAATCTGTCTTTACCCGACTGCCGAAGGAAAGGAGGGTTATGATTTTCGAGCGTATGTATGTATGTATGCATATATATTATGTATGTGTGTATGTCTTGCGCTGGATGCGGGTGGCGCAGGACCGGTCAGTTTGGCACTCTTTGGGGGAGGCCCATGTCCAGCAGTGGACGTCTTTCGGCTGATATGATGATGGTGATGATGATGTGTATGGCATTATTCTTTGGCACGCCCTGCAGCCTAAACCGTCGTGGGAGTGACATAGGCTATAATATTTGCAAAAAAGCAGTTGGGAAAAATCTTTTGATTTCACTTCCTTTTTTTTCGAAATACTGAACAGGCAAAAAAAACTATATAATTGTTTAACCTGCTCACAAAATTTCACGAGATTCGGCTGAGAAATGCGACCTGCACAAGAGAACAGTCGCCCGGACGTAAGTTTTTTTTTGCCTAAATTGAAACGGAGAACTTGATTCGCTTTGCTCGCTCGGTCAACTAACTTGATAAACTGAACCATCACGGCCCGCAGTAAGGGTCAGGGTTCGGGTGAAGTTGCATTCTGTAATTGTCTGTTTATAATTGATCAATGATCTTGACATGAGCAAAAACAATGTATTATCTTGCTTGTTGATTAATCTATCTATCTATATACAGGGTGGAAAAATACCTCAAATCCTTAAGTTGGCTCATTTCTTTATTTTTAACCCCCGACGCAGAGAGTCTGTGTCTGTGTATCTGTCTGTGGTATCGTAGCTCCCAAACGGTTGAACCGATTTGAATGCGTTTTTTTTGTGTCATAGATAATTTTAACCCGAGTGTTCTTAGCCATGTTTCATCAAAATCGGTTCATATGTTTTTGAAACATTGAACTTTGAAATGAAACAATCGGGGTTTTTCAACTTTTCTAAGTTGTAGTTATTAAAAAGAAACAATATTGCATTCAAAGATTTTCTATAACTCACTTGCTTCGCTCGGGACTAGAAATAACTAAAATTAAAAAACAAACACTCGCTATATTATTATACTAATCGATAGGATTCAGGATAAAATTTCTCTAATAAAGGAAAATGAGCCAACTTAAGGATTTAAGGCAGTTCCAGGGTGCGACTTATTTTTCCATCCTGTATAAGGTTTGTTCACGAAAAAAAGTTGCCACCGTTGGTATAATACAGGCTTTCAATATGAAATGACATTTTTAAAGAATTTAATTAGAAAGAAGATTCGAAATATCTCTGGATTGTAGTCTTAGATTTTGTAATTTTCACACTTGGGTCATAGAGGTTCTTTTTAGGGTTCCGTAGCCAAAATGGCAAAAACGGAACCCTTATAGTTTCGTCATGTCCGTCTGTCCGTCTGTCCGTCTGTCCGTCTGTCCGTCTGTCCGTATGTCACAGGCATTTTACTCGAAAACTATAAGGTGTATTTGAATAAAAATTTGAGGATAGGTGTATTTTGTTAGCCACTACAAAGTTTTGTAATTAAAATTACTAAAAAAAAATTTTTTAGGGGTGTACTCCATACATAAAACTAAAAGTCAAAATTTTTTTTTTCATCGTGAGCCCACTTGTGGCACATGAATCGATAGGCCTTTCAAAATAAATATAAGGTTTCTCGGGAATTTTTTTGATTAAGTGAATACAGTCAGAGATAATTGCCTCGAAAGTCACTAAAATTCTGTCCCCCCCCTCTAATTTTTGAACGGTGTATTTTAAAAATATGAAAAAATTCATGGACACAGCGCTTATTAAGTTCATTCACCGAAAATTGTTTTGAACAAGATCGGATGAAAGGTTTCCGAGATATTGCTGAAAAACTGCCTTCCTCAAAGAAAAGGACGTAAGTGCCGTAAGATTTCTGTGACGATACGACCTTTTTAATAGGCACGGAACCCTTCGTTTTGCGTGGTCCGACACGCACTTGGCCGGTTTTTTTCCTTTACTCAAATAGCTTATCGATGCTATAATGTTCCGCGAATACCTTTCCAGACTCTTAATTACCGTATGCAGGTAATAAATTGTTTTCAATCATGCCAGAAGTACACATTTTAGCAATCATCTTTTAGCCTTTTATAGGTGCATATGTTTGTGATTTTTGTCTACCTGCTAATTTATGTTAACCCACCAAATACGTTAAAATAAGTACATGTACTTAAAAGGTATATATAAAATATATACAGCCTGTATGTTTAATATTACCTCAAATTGTAACCAGAGGTAGGTGTTAGAGCTATGAACCGATATTGCAAGAAATTTCTCTTAACTACCAACTTTTTTTGTCCATATAAAATAATTCAGCACGCAATGGATCACTACTTTGTCTTACTGACGCGACGTCATAACTGTCACAAGTGACCCGCTTCTTCCATGAGTCAAATGTGTGTACGCAATACATTGCTGCTCGATAAATTTTCAAAAATTAATTACGCTTCGGTAGTTAAGATTAAATTAAAATTGGCAGGGAGTACGATTTTGTACCCTTTGGCGTCGAGACCCACGGTCCGTGGGGTCCCAGTGCGCATAAGTTATTTGCAGAAATCGCGAAACGTCTGGTCGATGTAACTGGTGACCGAAGAGCTGGCGGCTTTCTCGCGCAACGCATCAGCATTGCAATTCAGCGAGGAAATGCCGCCAGCATCCTCGGTACAATGCCTCGAGGGCCTTTTTTAGATTTAACTTAGTTTTAATTTATCTTAGTTAATGTTAATTATAATCTTGTATTTTTATTTCAATAAAAAAACCATGATTAAAATTTTCTTGCAATATCGGTTCACAGCTACTACTAAATACACGCTGTATACTAAATAGTAGGTAAGCCTAAGATAAAATTATGTAATATAAAATGTATATATTTATACATATAATTACCTCATTTCATACGACATTCAATTTTTACGGACAAATTCTTCATCATTCTAGGATATCAAAGGAAAATATCGTGCAAGTTTTACATCCTGAAATTATTGTGTGCTTTTCAAACATAACAATGTAAATGTTTCTTCATCTCTCCTGTTCTGAAAGCCGGGTAGAAAATAGCGTTTCCTAGGGTGGAAAGTATATTTTTTTTATTGTTACGAATAGCCACGGAAAAAACGTTACCCTCCTCCTTTTTTTGTGCGTCGGGTAATAAAAGCTTTACGTATATCTAAACTCAGCTTTACAATAAACGACGGGTTTATTACGATCTATAAGTAGATTGATATTAAAATCCTTTTACAGTTGGTCTTTATTTTCTTAATTACAAAAAATTGATATTCAAAATCATTCTTGTAAGTTTTGGTTGTCCGCCATAATGCCACACTTTCTTTTTTCACGTTTCAGCATGGCCCTCTAGATTAGGCTGTATTAATTTCATATTAATAAAACATATCATTCTGTACATTTATTTATAGGATTATCTATAGGTACAGATACAAAAAAAAACGATTAGATACGTTTTTAAAACTTTTCTAAAGTTGGCAGTATGTGTATTTTAACTGATTACTCTTAATATATCTGTTTTATAAAATGTACGTGTACTATTTTACTTTCCTCACAGTCGAAATGAAAAGTAGAGTGTTACCCATTTCACCTCTAAGAAATATCTCGAGTGTAATGGGTCACTTTCAACCCTCGGTTAACAATCTATTATTGTTTTTCAAAATAGTATTCCTTGTAATCGCATAACGGTTAACGCAAGATTTGTCTAATGTTATATGGAACAGGGGGGATTAAAGATACAATTTTTCTTTTTGTGTGAGTGAAAATACGCTCACCATAACAATGTACTTTAATTCTTATGTAAGTATTTTATGATAAATAATTTTCGTTAAACCCAAATAATTTTTTAAATACATTTCTAAAATTACGAAACTTAAAATATGTAAATGTAGCCAATAATGAAAGCATTTAGCTTCCGAACATGCTGTTCCTTTATAACTGTTAAAGATTATAACTGTTAGAGAAAATAATAATTTATTGCTCTAACTTAGTATTTTTATTGCAGTTTCTGTAATTGAAAAATAATGATTGAGATTAAATTGAGAAATTACCGGTAATTTTTTTTTATTGATTTTCGTCATTTTATAATCCTTGGAGAGTAATTATTTATTTTTATCCTTAATGGAATCGATCAGGTTTCTTAATTAGAAAAAGAACCGAAAACTCACAATTTAAATGATGAATAATGGCCGAAGCCTGGTGAACTAGCGCCACCAGCAGTAATAACTTCATCTTGTCCTTTTCACTTCACTAACACATAAAAGAAAAAAAACGCCCTACACGGGCGCCGGCGACCGTCAAATACTGTGAAATATGCAACGGGGTAGGATATATAAGTATACTGTAGCAATGCTTACTAGAGGAGTTGAACGAATAGGTCTTGTGTTGTGGCGGTTTTTCAAGGTATACTTAGTCAAGATCAAGTCGGTGAGAGGTTCCGTATAAATAAAAATGGTATAAATATAATGGGGGACGGGCGGGTTTTAAAATTATTAAAAAATATATACATATATATGATGTAACTAAATATTTACGGTTTTCGCAGTTTTTCCTTTATCTGTGCTATAAGACGTTGCTCCGTACCAAATTTTAAGATTCTGAGTTCACGGGAAGTACCCTGTAGGTTTTGATTCTCTTGCGAGTTTCGAAAATTTGCGGCATAAACGGCTGTATCTTTTGATTGCGTTGGCTTAGAAGTTTGATTTTTTCACAGCTCCAAGGGAAAGTAGACCTGGAGCCGTAGCATGGTTGGCCTTGTCACGCGATAGTTGATAGGATAGAGCGTGCGTCATTGGCTGACACCGTTCGATAGAACGAGACGACGCTCTTATCTTGTCACTTGTCGCGTGATAAGGCCAACCATGCTACGGCTCCTGAGTATTTAATATACATTTAAGCTTGATACCTCCACGCGTTCCCGCGAAAAAGGGTCTTGACAGACAGACGGACAACAAAGTGATCCTATAAGGGTTCCGTTTTTTCCTTTCAAGGTACGGAACCCTAAAAAGTAACAAGTACATTATAACTGAATTTTAAGAAATTCAAATGTTGTTTCTCGGAGCGTGATGTTTACAACAATCACTATTCCTAATTTTTTTAATTTGGAAAACTCTAATAATGTTCCGCGGAGTTTTAATTTTTTGGCTGAAATTAAATTCGTGATACACGTTAGCAAAATGTGAATTTATCCATGATTCTGAGCAACTTTTACTGTGGGACCAACTTTGTGTTATGCAAAAAAAAACACCTATTGATGAATATGAGATAGTTAGGTTTTTTAGCATAACACAAAGTTATCGCACCCTTAAAATGAAACCGACCGAACCCAAAAAATTCGACAAAATGAGTTAGCAACACATATCTACTCAAAATTACATATCGCATCAAGATGTGTTGCTAACTCATTTTGTCGTTTTTTTTTGAGTTCGGTCGGTTTCATTCTAAGGGTCCGCTATAGTAAAAGTTGCTCAGAATCATGGATGGATTCACATTTTGTTATTTTGTATCACTAGACAATCGTATCAAGTGCATGACGTACTACTTTTTTGCAGAAGCATCTCCAAAACACGCACTCATGCTAGGGGTTAATTTGACTTGACATTTGGCCTCCGCAATATCAATGTTATGCGTGCTTGTTCTGCCCCCCTATTCTGTAACTTGTTTAAGCTCACCTCAACGCTCACCAACAAATATATTTTGACACCGCGATGCGTAGTAACTAAGCGTAGGTGGAGGTCTAGTTTCGTAACGGGTGACCGGCGGGGTGAGCCGCATTTGCGCGTAGCGAATAACAGCCCTGAGTTGATTCGTTACTTGGTCCGCGTGAAAGCGAACGCACAACATTACTATCATATTTGAAGCTTACATGATGACGTCTTCAGTCGTTCCCTAAATTTATTTTATTTAATCGTATGGCAAGTCTAAAGTCAGATACAGAATTATAAATTAATCTCCAGGGTATCCACTTAAGGGCTTCAGAATCAGAATCAGAATCAGATTTATTTGTGAAACATAGGTAATACAAAAGTGGTCTTACATAAGAAGTATATATGAGTCTCTACGTTTTGCCGATTGGCATACAGATATCAATTTAAAGGAAATTACAAATTAATACAATAATCATTAACGATGACGGTGATTAACGATGTCAAAAAAATTACAAATTAATAAAATAATCAATCAGCATAATAAGAATATTATCAATGTCAATTAAATTATAAATTATAGATCTGTGTCATTCATAAAATCCTGAGTAGAGTAGTAACATTTTTTAACTAGTAACTTCGTCAACTTTTTCTTAAAACGTTATTTTTTCCAGTGCAATTATGTCTACCGGTATTTTATTGTAAATTGTAGGCGCCATTCCTAATAAACTTTTGCTTACTAATGCAGTTTTACACTCTTTATTACGTAACTTGTTTTGATACTGTAAGCGAGTAGAAAGCTTGCGTGTATCCGTAATTTTAGTAATATAAATAGATCAGGGTTACATTTAACAAAGATTGCAACTTCTAAAATATATATACTAGGCAAGGTAAGGATCTTGAGAGATTTAAAATAAGTACGGCAGCTGTCTGTTATTTTTAAGTTACACATGGCTGTGTTATGCACCATTTTTGAGCTTTAAAGGCGGTTTCCTTATCAACGCCACTTCCCCAAAAAAGAACACCATACCGCAGTGTTGACTTCGTCGTTCAAATTGACCAGGTCTTCGGGGGGTCCTCCGGTATACCGAGATAACGGGCACACCTGGATAATGTGTTGAATGCTCTGCTCTACGGCACCACACTCACAGGCAGGGGAGTCCTGCCACAGTTCCCTAAATGATCCTCAGACATGATGTCCTATAGAGACTCTAAAATTATTATAACTTCACTTTTAAAGTTATATATATATTTTTTTTTATTTCTTTTTATTTTTTTTTTCTTTAATGAAAGCAAAAAAAATGCCTGATGACGAAAATCCTATTCAAATGTCTCAATCAATTATGAAGCTACCACCGTTTTAATATTGCTTGTTAGAGAGAGAAAACGCTCGTAGATTGTGACGTCACGACCATCGAGCGTCATAGTAAATGACAATCGTTTCATATGAACGTGTTTTGCGGAAAAGGGACGGAACATACCCCCTCTTAAAACTTTGAACACTTATAACTTTGTGATTATTTAACCTCTTGCGTTGCTTTTTAACCCCCGACGCAAAGAGTGTGTTATAAGTTTGACGTGTCTATCTGTGTAGCTCTCTATGGTATCGTAGCTCCCAAACGGATGGCCCGATTTGAATGCGGTTTTTTTTGTGTCATAGATAATTTTAACCCAAGTGTTCTTAGGCACGTTTCATCAAAATCGGTTAAGCCGCTTTTGAGATATTGAACTTTGAAATGAAAAAATCGGGGGTTTTTCAACTTTTCTAATTTCTCCATTTGACTACATTTTTAATCCTTTTTCGAGAAAATACAACATCATCATTCGCTTGTCCTTATCCCATTTACTTGGGGTCGGCGCAGCATGTTTTTTTCTTCCATACCTCTCTATCGCCCGTCAGCTCATCACACACTTCCTTCCTATTCATATCGTCTTTCACGCAGTCCATCCACCTTTTCCTTGGTCTACCTCTTCTCTTGCAACCCTCAACATTCATACTTAATGCCCTTCTAGCAACATTACTATCATCCCTCCGCATAACATGTCCATTATTGATTATTTTATTTAGTGTCTACACCTCTATTCTTGCTGATCAGACTTATCCATAGGCTCCTATCACCCACTTTATGCCTCGCGCATGTGTAGTTGCAAGGGTGCAGTGATTGATTTGTGTGCTCCATCTAGCGGGTTGTCTGCCCTGAGACCTCCGGCCCTCAACTTTGCCCGTCATCGAAGCGAAACTTTGTGTATTTCCAAGTATTGCACGGTCTTCACTGGCATTAATCAGCAGTTGGCACTCCAAATAACTAGCTATGTATCTAAATATATAAAAGAAGAAACTGACTGACTGACTGACATATCAACGCACAGCCCAAACCGCTGGTTCTAGAGATTCCACATTTGGCACGTAGGTTCCTTATAAGGTCTAAGAGTGCACTAAGAAAGGATTTTTAAAAATTCACCTTCTAAGGGGGTGAAAGGGGGGTCCAAAGTTTGTATGGGGAAACAAGATTAGTTAATCTATTTCATTCGAAACTTCACAGGAGCACAGGTCAAAGAATACAAGTAGAGGAGTATTCCTAACAATAAAAGAGGAAACATGTGTTTCAAGTTTTTTGAAAAGTCAACTCGTAAACGGGGAAAATGTGGTGACAAAGTCTGAAAATTAGCATGGGTACTTATTGTTTCTATGGTTTATGGGGTCGCTGTTTATTTTGCAATTCAATTGGAACATTAGGTACGGGTCAAACTGAGATACTCCTTTTTTTGTGGACGGTTAAAAATTACTTTTAGTACTCGGTCGAAGCCGCTAAGGCCGAAAGCTAGTTCAAAATAAACCTAGAAAAATATACTGTATGTCCTTTAGGAAGGGTCATTTGCTTATATACGACGGCGGTGCCAAACAAGGAAACAGCCTGGCTCATGGTATGCAGACCCCGTAACCCTATAGACGCTTCCCTACAGACCAATCCTTTTTGATTAGGGGATTTGCGTCGACAGCTATACTAGGTCGACCGCTTCACTCAGTCCTCGCCTGCGCGGCGTGCGGGTGCAGGGGTATGACGATAACGGGGCGCGGGCGACGTGCGGGGGGCAAAGAAGTGACCACTGCTTCTGGTGGCAAAGTGACTGTTATTTTACTACTTACTACATACAACATGTTTTTTTCCTCCTCCCGAACTAGACTCTTCTAAGTTCCTTCGTTTATTTAGGACTAGCTTCTGCCCGCGAATTCGTCTGCGTGGAACTCGTTTATGTCGTAGCTCCAATTCCCGGGATAAAAAGTATTCTATATGTTAATCCAGGTTATACACTAATGTATACCAAAATTCATCTTAATCCGTTCAGCCGTTTTTGCGTGATTGAGTAACAAACATCTAAACATCCAAACTTTCGCATTTATAATATTAAGTAGGATTATTAGTAGGATATCTAAGGAAAATATTGAAGTACTTTTACTAACCCTACTTCCTGGCCAGCGAGAGACGTAAAACTTTGTACTCACCACGGGCGGTAATAAAGAAAGCCTCGGATCGGATATGTATCGCCCTTGCCTTCGGCTCGGTCAAATAACTGCGATCTGAGACACTCTTAGTTTCATCGCCCTAGGTAAGTAATGTACTATTACTACATAACAATACACTGTTTTTGTGCTACAATTATCCCACGATTTTTCTAATCTGTCATGGAATAGGGTAGTCTGAGATTATCGAAAGGAAACCTACGTACAGTACGATTAAAATCAGTTAACGATTCGGCTTTTCTCGGATATCATCGCCTACATTCGGAGACGGAAATGACATGAAATACATCACCGCGATTTCTTTTAGGTAGCATTAAATTTGAGGTATCATAAACGCAATGTATAGCACCTGCCAAGATGACATTACTAACCGGTAGACCTAAGAAATTTATTATGCGGAAGCGTCATGAATTTGAACATTCGTTATTTATTGAAGCTATACTTGTATACAATATATTAAAAAAATACATATATAAGTCAATATTTTACTGTTTGATGTAAGTTACAGAATGATATTACGTCGGATTGATAATTGATAATAATCACCAAATTTAAAAATTTAAAAACCAAATGTAACCGATTTTTGTTGATATTTCATAAACTGCTTGACCGATTTTGATAAAATTTACATGGGACCATCTGGGAAGTGTACCCTATCAAACAAAAAAATAATTTTGTATCATAAATCATAAATGTATCATATACGTCAAACTGTTTTTATTGACACTAAGAAGGCAGACTGTCAAAATAGTAAATTATATTTCTTATTTCAATATAAAGGTTGTGTTAGTTTTGAGCTACAAAGGAGGTTTTGTTGCTCATATCGTTCTTGTATTGTGTTCAATAAGACAACGAGTAATATAATTAAAGGTCATATCTGTAAATTGATAACTCTATGTGAGAGATGAGTCTGTGATCGAATTCAAATTAGAGGTAAGTCAAATGAAAATCGATTTAAAATAATTAGTGTTTTGAGTCTTTATTACAATAAGAAATACACCCTGTGTTAAAATACCTTAAAATATAGGTAACCAGCACTTATGATAACATAAAGTAAAACCTAAATTAGAACTATATTTACATTTTGTTTTATCTACGATACGAATAGATTTGCAATTTCTGACGTCGCGCTTCGTTTATCTTTTACCAATTTACTTTCTTCTACAACTATCCACGCTTCATCCTTAAAATGTATTTGAGCAAGAAACATATTGAAAAAGTTGCATTTGTAGCTCATACTACCAATGTTTGCGTGACAGACGTATTCCATTTAATTTTCTCCTCAAATACCCCATTTTAAGAAGGGGTTACAGTGCTTAGGTACTAGCGCCTCTGGTCTGGTGATTATTTAAATATAACGATAGATATTTAAAAAAGGAGGCCACTATACCCTGTATTTTCTATTTAAGTAACTTGTGAATACATCAAACTAGTTTTTATGTTGCTGGATTCGTCGAACTATTAACTCAAAAGAAACACGGCCGTTTTAACTTTGGACGCATAGATTGACGAATCCACGCCCACATCGCCTTTCTATAGTATTTATTGTGGAGTCAAAACCAACGTGCCGGCCGGGCAATAAAACGAGCTAAAGGCCCGGAGATTTATGGCCCGGCCGGCACGTTGGTTTTGACTCCACAATATGTAGTGTTATGTGGATTCGGGGGGTGACTTCGATCAAATGAGTATTTCTCCGAAATCATTGTTTTTGCTTTTGGGTGAACTGCGGCAGTGTATATTTGTATTCTATATTGCTGCACACTCGATTAAATCTTCTTAATTTCAAATAGTTCTGTTTTTATACCTCATTCTAAATTATTAACACCTCAGCATAATGCTCAGCCAGAGGGCCTACCGCGAAAGCCATTCAAAGTTTTCCCTGTCTGTCAGACTTGCGAGTTCGTACGTAAGTGCAACAGAGAGGGAAAACTTCGAATGCCGTTGGCGGTAGGCCCCCAGTGTCCGGTTCACTGCCGCAGAGACACACTTTGTTTCATGTTTTATATGTTTCTCTTGTTTATTTTATTGTTTAATATGTGTCGTGTGTTTGTGAATAAATGTATCTTTCTTTCTTTCTTTCTTTCTTTATTAAAGTAGTCCCATTTTTTCCTAAAGTAACTCCGATTTACGGTACTGAAAACACTCGCGTTATGTCCTCAGCGCGCTCGACTAAGTGAGACTAAAAATTCTAACCTTCTATCCTCTCTTTTTTAGGGTGCCGTTAATGTTTACTATGGAAATGTAGTGTTGTGGTCGTCGGCCACAACAGTACATCTCCATAGTAAGCATTGTGACGCAGCGTACGGCGTGATTTATAGGAGACCATGGCCTAACCCAGCCTAAGGCTCGACCGAATGCTATTTTACAATACTATTACAGTCGCCATTGTGCGTTTTCTAAACTTTGCTCCCTGCGCGGTTGGGCGGCGCAAGCGCAGCCTTGGTGAGCGCGGCGGCTGGCGCCTCCACGCACACCCACAGGATGCCCGCGCCCAGGAATGAAAGGAAAATGCTGCCGCTTAGCATCATGAGCTGCAACAGAACAGACAGAATATATTATTATACAGAAGTGTAAGAGTAGGTCGTGTTTACGAGCTTTTATTTAACTTTCAGTGTATGCTAGGTATGATAATCATCATCATCAGCCTATATACGTCCCACTGCTGGGCACAGGCCTCCTCTCATGGATGAGAAGGAACGGGCCTAGTGCGGATTGGGGACTTCACATACCTCTTTGAATTTCTTCTCAGATGTATGCAGGTTTTCTTCCTTCACCGAAAAGCTAACGGTAAATATCAAATCATATTCCGTACATAAGTTCCGAAAAACTCATTGGTACGAGCTGGGATTCGAACCCACGACTGCCGTTTTACAGCCGCACGCCTGAACCACTAGGCCACCGTAGCTTGCTAGGTGTACTTGAGATTATTTAAGTTAGCCGAATTGCATCAAAAAAGTCCATTCAAAAAGCAACCCTCCAGGCCGAGGTAAAAGATTCAAAGTCCAGTGAAAGTTTTATAGAAATACGGCCAGATGAAACAATCTTAACTGTAGGTAGGTAGTTCGTTTGTCACACCTGGCCCCGTAGCATGGTTGGCCTTGTCACGCGATAGGTGATAGGATAGAGCGTGCGTCACTGGCTGACACCGTTCGATAGAACGAGACGACGCTGTGATCTTGTCACTTGTCGCGTGATAAGGCCAACCATGCTACGGCTCCTGTTTAAATTCCTGGCGGAGACGTAAAATGACACTTGTAATAATGAAACCCACAAATTGCTTGTTTGTTGCAGCACGGACAACTGCAATTTTGTCAATAAATCGTATTTACATTTATTTAACGGTAAATATTCCTTGGGTATTTACATATATTCCGAAAAACTTTGTGGTACGAGCCGGGATTCGAAGGTTCGAACCCAAGACTGGATTCCGATCCCATGATTCGGTCTGAACCGGGATTTCAGTGTCTTAATAGTAGATTGTATGACAAGGGGCTAAAATAAGCCATATTACCACGAGATGGATGGATGGACTTCGAGGGGTAATATGGCTTTTAGACCCGAGTTATCTACTTTTCACTTCGACTGCGAGAAAATAGTAAAACAAAGATTATCCATCCACAATCAATAATAAATTTCACTGCGAAGAGATTGTTCAATATAGCGTGAGGCGTTTTCTTTTTTAATGATTTGGAATTAGGGACTAAAAAACACCTGATGTTTGATTGGTCGAGTTTAATATGTAGCTGTATTCTGATTGGTTGATAGCAAAGAGAAATGTTTTTTGAAAGAGTTGTGATTGGTGGATTTAATATGGTGAAGTGTTTTGATTGGTCAAATTAAATGTGTTAAAAATCATAAATATGTATACATATTTTCCCTAGGGGCTAAATGCACTACTTTAGCTTCGCTTATTAAGCCTAATATGACACACTTTTCGAGCATGAGGTGTGAAAAATAAATAAACAGACTGTCAGTACCCCCTTCTTTTCTTTCCCGGCCTTAGCAATCATGGTGATTAGTAAAGTGGCATTGACCCCGACCGCGACGCTTACGCATGAATGACGTCGTAGCCTCGAAACAGAACCAACGCTGTCAAGTTCGAAGATCGAAGTTCGAATATTTGCATCTCTGTCGCACTTGAACAACGCAACCATGCCTGTAGGCGATGAAGGAGTTAGCCTCACGAGCATCCAAACATTAAGGCTCTTATTTGCACTATGCGAAAGTTTGGATGTTTAGATGTTTGTTACTCAATCACGCTTAAACGGCTCAACCGATTAGGTTGAAATTTTGCAGGAAGATAGTTTATAGCCTGGATTAAAATATAGGATAGTTTTTATCCCGGGTTCACGCAGACGAAGTCGCGGGCGGAAGCTAGTATAATATAGAGAAAAAATATGTGCGATTGTAAGTAGGTACCTATGTAGTATGTACTCAAAAATATACGTATTCAAAAATGGCGGTCTCCCTTATTTATTTCTTGACTGGCTTCTGCCCGCGACTATGTATGCGTGGATAAAAACCCGGGATAAAAGCTATCCTATATTTTAATTCAGACTATAAACCATCTTCGTGCAAAATTTCAACCTAATCGGTTGAGCCGTTTAAGCGTGATTGAGTAACAAACATCCAAACATCTAAACATCCAAACATTTAAACTATAGCATTTATATTATTATTATTTATTTATATGCTTTTTTCTCCTTTTTACAGGGTAGCTACTTTGAAATGCGGGCCATAGCCAAGCATAACAAAAATTGGTGAATTAACCTACTAGGTAAACTTACTCACTTACGAAGCATAATTGCTTACATTACCTAAACACTACTTTCGGATATGGTCGATATTATTATTACTACCTACTGGGCAAGTATTCAACTCACAGTTAAGTAGTGTACCGTCAAGTAAGAAAATCTGGGATCCCGCCCCGACAAGTGAAGGACTAGCCTTAGACACATTTTCTTTTTTTTGTACGTATTATAATGTTGTCAAAGTAAATAGTCAAAGTCTTGAAATAACCCTTTAAAGCCTACCCTTGATCCTACGATTGGTTTCAAGTTACACAATAGCGCACCTTGAACATGTGTTCCTTCTTTGTTCATGTGTGGGGTCAAATTTTACATTAAAAACATGACCCCACACCTGCAGGTTGATCACGTAACGCATTGTACGTACGTCAAGTAGATTTAAATGTCACTTTTGGCATGTAAAAATGACAGTTGACTTGTCCCAATGTGCGTTCGAAAAGTTACGTGATTACCCCTCTGAGTTCTAGCGATGGCATTGCTCTGACACGTGTGTGAGAGGTCCATAGTAAAGTAGTGTTAGTCTTCTGTTTTTTACCCGACTGCCGAAGGAAAGGAGGGTTATGTTTTTCGAGCGTATGTATGCATGTATGTATGTATGTATGTGTGTATGTCGTATTCTTTGGCACGCCCTTCAGTCTAAATCGTTTGACGGATTTCGACATATGAGGTGTCGTTGGATTCCTCTTAACCTTGGGAGTGATATGGGCTATAATATTTGCAAAAAATATTTGCAAAATAGCAGTTGGGTTTTTGAAAAATCTTTTAATTCCACTTTTTACATAATGAGAAATCTGACAACGCCTGCAACTATAGGGGATACGAGCGTCCCCGTCATGCAAGCCGTCTGCATATTGCCCCTTCTAAAGCAGCCACTAAATTATCTACCTCAGAAGAACTCCTCAGCTTCCACTTTCCGCAAGAGATGAGATAGGAGAAAATAATACATGAACCTACTTCCAACGGTACAGTCGAGAGGTCACACAGGACATAAGACATGTACTCAACTCACCACGGTGTAGTCCATCATGTGCAGCAGCGCGGTGGCGACGCCGACCAACCCCCGTTAGAACAACGTGTGCAGTAAAAAAGCACCACTTCACGCGCTATTCAAGGAACAACCATGCCGAACGGCGTCTTCCGAGACAAAAGTGGTGCTCCTTATAAAGCAACCACTAAATGATCTACCTCAGAAAAACTCCACAGCTTCCACTTTCCGCAAGAGATGAGATAGGAGAAAATAATACATGATCCTACTTCCAACGGTATAGTCGAGAGGTTACACAGGACATAAGACGTACTCACCACGGTGTAGTCCGTCATGTGCAGCGGCGCGGTGGCGGCGCCGACCAACCCGCGTTGAAAGAGTGTGTGCAGTAAGAAAGCGCCGTAGGACGCGCGCCCGCTCCACGCCCAGCCGCGCCACTCCACGATCCCGCGGTACACTCCTGCGCATACAATAGGTTACTAGGTTGTCTCCGCTACATAATACATTTCGCGAACATGAGCGTATTTCTGCGTACGTCTGTTTTCTAGGCCGCTAGGTCAGGCAGATGTTTTAAAGTGACCGGCATGATTTTGAGTTAATAGTGGGGGGTGTAGACTCATGTTAAAATTGATAACGTAGTGTTGCTAAACGGATAGTAAAACATCAAAATATTGTAATAATGTATTAATGAAAACATATAATGAAAATCATAAAAATACCTTGAAAGTTTAGAAAAAATGTGCATATTTTTTTTATTGTCCAAGATTACATTCAAAGCTACCAATACAATCTTTACGCTTTTATAGAAACAACATTGTAAGACAACTATGGACCTGAACGCAGTATTTCGCGACCGAAACAGTAATTTACCTGATTTTCCGTACAACGATTAGTACAAATAGCGGATTGTGACGTCATACTTTTATATCAACTAGTATGAAGCAACACCTGTTTCTCTTCAAAAACTGGTTCGAAGGGCATCGTAAAAAAACTCTTAGTCTACACCCCTATAACCCAGCATCTTGGGAGGCGAGTGGGACCAGATCCTTTGATTCTTTTGCGATAGGCACAGCCCACTCGGCTCACCCTCTTATATACGTACATCCCCCCTAGCCAGAAAGTAGGATTTTCCATACGCGTAGCGGGTAATAGACACGGCTGGTGTGAAAAAAATTAGGTTCGGTTAAAGTCCACAAATCATTAACCCAAATAGCTGTCGGGTTACCTTCAATCTTGAAGATAACGCTGATGATGACCAGCACCACGAGGGCCTGGAACGCTGGTTTGTAGAGCGCCGCGTAGAGCACTCGCAGTGGCGCGGCGGCGCGTGCGCCGTCGGCGTAGAACAGGCCTCCTGATAGTATCACACCCACGCCCGCGGGAAACAGCAGCCAGACCACCCACTTGTATTTCTGGAATAGAAGCAATAAGGCCGCGTTTATGGACAGGCGATAGAAGTCACCCAAACACGAACGTATGGCTTTGCATAGGAGTGTTTATATACAGGCGTGAGCGTTTCTATAGTTGCCTGACAGCACACATCTCGTACACATTCGACGTCAAAGAATGTTTACATTTTTCTAGTGTTTAAATTTTTAAATGAAAAAAAAATTGTATTACCATGAATATAATATGTATAACGTCCGTATTACGATCATATACAAGGTATCCCCCAAATGATATTTGGCCGCGCTCGAGTAAATCCCAAAATCTACTGGCGGACTTCTGTAAGGCCCCATGCTCCCCAGTCACGCTGCTCCAAATATGAACAGACACACACACCTTAATATGACAGAGTGTTAGGTATCACAGACAGCCCCATGTGCAGAGCGTGCATGGAGGCAGAAGAAACGACTAAACACAATCTACTGGATTGTAAGCAGGTAGAAGTATACAGGAAAAAGCACCTAGGGTCTCCGGTCACACTACGGAACGCAGTCAGTGATACCAAGGCACTCATAAACTTTATAGAGGAGCTGGGGTGGTTAGAGTAGCGCCACCCCGCCGTTTCACGCAAAATAGGCACGTTGGATGTCGACTTGCCGAAAATGCCCAGGAGCCGTAGCATGGTTGGCCTTATCACGCGACAAGTGACAAGATAACAGCGTCGTCTCGTTCTATCGAACGGTGTCAGCCAGTGACGCACGCTCTATCCTATCACCTATCGCGTGACAAGGCCAACCATGCTACGGGGCCAGTAAAACTAAGTAACTGCTCCTGACTGATTGAGCGAGATGCCATTTCAGGTTCCAAAAATAAAGCACATAATACCTTAAACCTGGTCATGTCCTTCCCTTCCTGCTGCCAGTGGTAGGTGAGGAAGCCTCCGGCCAGCCCGAGCGTGTAGGTGGACAGGTTCGTGTGCCCGCGGATGTACAGGAGGCGGAAAGTGTCGTCTGTCGCGTACAGGTTGCGGTACTTTCTGGAAGGTTAGTGTTTATATTAACGTAGAATTCCCCAACATTCCATTGGGATGGCGCGTTGGTGCGTTGTCGCGTCGCGCTCCGTTTGAATATCCAACGGGCCCCGGTGACTATCTTTCTTTAAATGCTTTTTTGTTTGATATTCGTGGACGTTTTTCGGCAGTTTGGCTTATTCGAGCGGTCAGGAATACCCAGCTTAAAAAATACGAATAATTTGTTAGAGTAGAGGTACAGTCAGCAGCAGAAGTAGCTAAGCGGGCCGGGTGTTCAAAATGACCTGCACACGACTTTACCTATTCTTAAGAAATTAAGAGCGTGTGTAGGTTATTTTGAACACCCGGCCCGCTTAGCTACTTCTGCTGCTGACTGTATGTTAGCTTGCGCAATTTTTGTTTTTGATTATGAAAGCAGTTATTTTAGGTATTTGTTTTGTCGCCAACAGTATGACATTTCTCGGTATAAACATAAACCAGCAGGTCGATCACGTAACGCATTGTATATACGTACGTCAGGTAGATCTAACTGTCACTGTTTGTATAGAAAAATGACATTTGAGTGGTCCTAACGTGCGTTCGAAAAGTTACGTGATCAATCCACCACGTATTTAATGAAAATCGCTTTGAATCGACGAATTTGAACCTCACCTACGTACAATTCGTACAAATAGAACACGAAATAGACGAGTAGACCTACGATGACGCTTCGCAGTTTGGCGAATCTTTAGATTAAGGTATTAATTTTTTTTTCGCAAAAAAAAGAGCACGAATTAATGAAACTTTCTGGTTAGCTCATGTATCATAGATTAAGTTACTGGGCACATGCACATCAACTTACTCCGGCGACTGTATGACAACAGGATCCAGGTCCTGCCAGTAGGTGTGCGCGGCCGACACCAGCAGCGCCGTCAGCAGCATCGCCAGCAGCGCGGCCGCGCGCCGCCCCGCGCTGCGCAGCGCCACGCAGACTAACAGGCCCAGGCAGAACAGCTGCGTGTCCGCTGCCAAGTACCTGGACACCATAGGAGACCAGGTAATGTATATTCACGAAAATGTATCACTTTGTCCGGAGTGTAACAGGAAGAAAATACGAAAGTCAATAGATAAGATAATAAAACGACGTTCTTACGAGTACAAGCTTTATTTTTTAAAGTGAGGTGGGAGGTGGAAGAAAACAATCACGTAATGGGAAGATTTTGTTTAACTACGACGGTAGCGAACAAGCATATGGTAAGCAAACACCAAGCAAACAAGCATAAGGTAAGCAAACAAGCATATGCTAAACAAACACAAAGCAAACAAGCATATGGTAAGCAAACACCAAGCAAACAAGCATATGGTAATCAAATACCAAGCAAACACGCATATGGTAAGCAAACACCAAGCAAACAAACATATGAGGACTCGTTGTGTTGACAGCTAAAAAGCAAGCGGCTGCCGGTCTCTCAACACATCGCGTCCCCGGGAGCTCTGGCTACCTTACGCACCACCCGGATCGAACCATCATATACCTACAGATCAAATGTGTCAGTATAGCTCTGCTGAGATATTCTGTGACATTCCGCTGTTCTCTACCCTTTTCATAAGAGAAGAGCCAGCCTTAAAATTACTGTGGTTGAGAAACTTCAACTTGAGGAGTCAAAAAAGCTTACGAACCTTATATCAGGTTCCATGAGTAAGTACCACAGCGGCCCGCCTATCCGTCGAGAGCGTGGCTAGGACTAGCATGTGTAACTGTCAGGTTCACAGAACACTAATTACGAAGGGGTATCAAGCGCGGTTCCTATCGGGACCGGTGTCACCACCCCACCCCGCATCAGGTGACGTTGGCGCGAAAGCTTTGAGCGCATACTACCGAGTATGCGCGCGTGTCACGCCCTCATCGCCTTTCTATAGTATTTAGAGTTCTGTGGTCAGGTTCCATGACTCACCAGGTCTGCGGCGCGCAGTGTGCGTCGTCGTACACGTAGTTGTTGAGGTAGAGCACGTGCGCCCACCAGTAGCGGCGGCACGCGGCCGCCTCCGCGCCCACCACCAGCCGCCACAGCGGCCCGCCGCCCAGCCGCCGCATCCAGGTTGAGATCGTGGCCAGCACTAGTGCGTACGTGGGGGTTAGCCTGGAACAAGATGCAAACACTTGTGCCATCATCACCATCATATCAAACGATAGACGTCCACTGCTGGTCATTAACAGTAGCTTTTCGGTGAAGTAAAATATCGTGAGGACACAAGCTTTCGTAAAACTAGTGCCTATGCGAAATCTTAAGATAAGGTGGCAAAGCGGATCCCGGGGTCTTTTAGGAATAACTTAGAAAAATTGAAAAACCTCCGATTTATTCATTTCAAAATTCAATATCTCAAAAACGGCTGAACCGATTTTGTTGAAACGTAGCTAGGAACCATCTCGAACACGTCAGCTTTCGGACAAAAAAAACCGCATTAAAATCTGGCCATTCGTTTAGGAGCTACGATGCCACAGATAGACACACAGATACGCAGACACACAGACACGTCAAATTTATAACACCCCTCTTTTTGCGTCGGGTGTTAAAAACGCTAGAAGGAGGATGATGAGCCTGGAACAAGGTTTGGATGAAACGTAATCGACTGATCAGGGGGCTACCGCAGCAGCCGTCGCAAGCCGATGCAGGACGAGAATATCTACGCTCCCATTTTTAATTTGCATGGGACGAGAAAGAGAATCTCGTTCGCACGGGAGGGAAGCTATGGGAATGAAGGGAGGGTGTTGCGACACGCTGCCAAGTCTCATGTTCCACGAATTTGGGACCACCACTTTCTTGCAAGTTGCGCTAGCGCTGTCTGTCGATTCGATAACTTAGGGCGCCTATTGTCAAGACAGATTCTTACTTTACTTGTACCTCTCACCTAACAAGAAGTTTGCCAAGAACGTTTTGGCAGGCTCTGCGGTATTCGCTTGCAAATAAGTCGTTCATTCGAAATACATACATCATAATAATATTTAAGTACAAAATGAATATCATGATCTAACATAAAACTTATACACTTTATCTCGAATGTCCAAAATACTGTACTAAAACGTTTTATGAATTGACAACCGCCTTGGCCTAGTTGTGGTATAATCTATTTCAGATTGGAAGAGTTCGGTGACAGATGTCATCTCAGTACAGTTTATGTTATCAAACAATGCCTCGAGGGCCTTTTTTAGATTTAACTTAGTTTTAATTTATCTTGGTTAATGTTAATTATAATCTTGTATTCACTTTTTTCTTTTGCATTAAAACTGTACTGAGATGACATCTGAAACCGAACTCTTCCAATCTGAAATAGATAATAGTGACCCTGCCTACGAAGCCGGAGGTCCTAGGTTCGAATCCCGATAAGGGCAATTATTTATGTGATGAGCACGAATATTTGTCCCCGAGTGATACGTATATAAGTATTTATTTATCTATATAAGTTTGTATATTGCAATCTATTACCCACCCAAATTTTGCACGGAGAATAGAGGGTCAAAAAGGCGATTGACAATTAGTCGAAAAAAATCGAAAATGATCGTTTGATTCGTTCCGCCCGGTTGACGTCACTGAACGGTTGCCCCTAGACACGTATAAACGTAAGTTGTCTATGACAAACTTTATGACACTTCTTTAAAATATTAGCTCTAAAATGTTCAGTTTGCTATACGATATTCCACCTTAGGTGGGTCCCAAATTAAAGTTAGTGACTGTACTTTGTTGGTGGCTTTGCTGGTTAAGTACTATAATTTCTTAATGTGTACTTTCGTGTCTACGTTTGAGACAAGGAATTGCAATACCCTTACAGGCCCCCCTATTCTGTAACTTGTTTAAGCTCACCTCAACGCTCACCCACAAATATATCTTGACATCGCGATGCGTAGTAACTAAGCGTAGGTAGAGGTCTAGTTTCATAACGGATGACCGGCGGGGTGAGCCGCATTTGCGCGTAGCGAATAACAGCCAGGGTGTCATGTTGTACCATACACTGTGATAGTTAAGACCTGACGTATGTCAACATGAGAGCCATAAAGTATTCTATTCTATTCGATATACCCATAGCCAGCTCATAGAAGTTTGTGTGCAAGGGGGTCACGTTTCTCAGCAGCTTCATCATATCAGCCGAAAGACGTCCACTGCTGGACATAGGCCTCCCCCAAAGAGTGCCATAATGACCGGTCCTGCGCCACCCGCATACAGCGGAATCCAGCGATCTTTACCAGGTCATCAGTCCACCTTGTGGGGGCCTACCCACGCTGCGCCTTCCGGTACGTGGTCACCACTCGAAAACCTTTCCGCCCCAATGGCCATCGGTTCTACGTGCAATGTGCCCCGCGCTCTGCTACTTAAGTTTAGCGATTTGGAGGGCTATATCGGTTACCTTGGTTCTGCTGCGGATAGCCTCATTTCTGATGCGATCACGCAGAGATACTCCCAGCACAGCCCTCTCCATTGCCCTTTGGGTGACTTTGAGTTTTCTTATGAGGCCCATAGTAAGCGACCACGTTTCCGTCCCTCAACTTCTCAGCAGCTTACCGTACCTCAACCATCGCAACAGCACGCCCTTAGGCCACTGGCTCCAGGTGATCTGATGCTGCTCGCTGTGCAGCTGAAGGTTGTACGCCAGCAGGAAGCTAGACATCACGAAGAACGTGTGGGTCACGAGGCTCCCGTTGAACAGGATCTGCTTGAAGGGGTCTTCATATGACTGTGGAACAACATCCTTATTTTAAACACTGCTCAGGAATGGAATTCGCTCCCGTCATTTGTATACCATGACAATATATAGCTTTCCTTGCTTCGTTCGGGAGCAGGCCAATTTGTGAAAGATCTAGGTGCCTTCAAAACAAGAGTAAATCTTGGGCCCTGTCGTCACTTACCATCAGTGAGACTAGGGTTCATCCCTGCGCTGGTCAGTTTAGTAGGTACCTATACTAAAAAAACACCACAGAAGTGAAACTCACTTTCAATATTCATTTTCGGCTTGGAAAGTCGAATGTAAGACAACATTGTTTTTTTTTGACTGCGTATAATTAATACGGATCTTAAAGCTATCTTACATAATAAGTCTTCAAATAGTGAAGTTACCTTCTCAATGTAAAGTGGGTTTTCCACATATGAATACGACATAATTAACACGCTGTGAGAGAAGAACACGCAGACCATCGTCATAGTTCTGGAAAAGAAAGAATACAAAATTTGCTTACTGCTCTCAAAGTCAAAGTCAAAGTCAAAGTGATTTATTCTTCAATTTAGGCATATTACATGCACCTCTATCTTAAAGAGACGGGTTGTCTCACTAGACAGTTAGCGCAATCGTGTGCTAGCTACGCTGAGGGTTTAGCACAACTTGCTGCCTAGTTCTGAGCACGCAACAGGGACCTACAGTGCAATGACGTTCCGACCGTTCATATCGACATCCCTATCTGATACATCACAGACATCATCATCATCATATCAACCGAAAGACGTCCACTGCTGGACATAAGCCTCCCACAAAGAGTGCCACAATGACCGGTCCTGCGCCACCTGCATCCAGCAAGCTTCAGCGACCTTTACCAGGTCATCAGTCCGCCTTCTCCGGGACTGCCCACGCCGGTACACGGTCGCTACTCGAGAACCTTTCCTCCCCAAAACGGAACGGCGATTCGGAGGGCTATAAATGCATGAATAAATAATAGAATTGGTCAGTCACCTCAACCCATTGAAGAGTTTGAGCCGGTTGATCCTGGGGTCCGGTCCCACGCCGCTCGCCGCCGTCAACTTCTTCCAATTGCGCCGCAGTGAGAACGCCAGCAGATACGGGTTGCCTGAAAACAACAGAGCAGATCCAAGTTAAATTTGTATTACATAAGAGGATTGTGAAGTGACGATACGCGACACGAGTAGGTAGGTATTTAAAAAAATGCTATCTGTTTCTCACCGCTCTGCCTCGCGTCTGTATCGTGCGATTATTGGTTATTATTATTGGTGATTTGTGGGCCTTTAATGTCCCGCTTCGACCAGCGAGTGATCTATTGTGGCAGCCCTTTTTTTGTTTAGAGTTCACCGTTAAGGCCCGTTGCCTTCAGGAAATTCCAGATTCTTTGGGCGGTTATATGTTGTACCTCTTCTGGGTGCATGATGTGCCGCCCTAGGTAGTTGCATGAGTGGTCCGCAGGAGCAGAGAATGTGCATTGCTGTCTCCTCTGTCTCCTGGCAGAACCTGCAGGTTGCGTCCTGTTTCATACCCATTTGAAATCGTGCGATAGAGAGAGCTGCAAGAGCTGGAGGCAATTGCCTACATTTCCTTATTGAAATATTGTTTCGGGTGATAACGTTTTTACCCCCCTGAACCTTTATGAAATGAAATAATTTTGGTACTATTGGATTAAGTACACTTTAATCTATGTCTGTACGTTTCCTTTTTATTATTTAACCCCCGACGCAAAGAGAGGGGTGTTATAAGTTTAACGTGTCTGTGTATCTGTGTATCTGTCTGTGGTATCGTAGCTCCCAAACGGATAGACCGATTTTAATGCGGTTTTTTGTGTCATAGATAATTTTAACCCGAGTGGTCTTAGCTAAGTCTTAACAAAATCGGTTCAGCCGTTTTGGAGATATTGAACTTTGAAATGAAAATGTCGGAGGTTTTTCAACTTTTCGAAGTTGTAGTTATTTATACTCGCATTACAGCACGCGTCTCTTTGCGTCGAGGGTTAAAACCTGTAGATAAACAGTCCTAAGGCACCATGATATGTTTACTTGCATTTGCGCATCTGATGGTCGTTTCAATCAGAAGATTGACGAGATGACGCATTCATACGATAATTTGCGATTATTTTATTTTTTATCTTATGAGACTAGCGCAATATGCTGCAAGTATAATTTACTCCGCGTCTTTGAGTACATTGTTGTCTTTTATTATTATAAAACCATAATTACCATCATTACCTTCCGCCGGCCATCGGATCAAAGAGTCAAAGACGCTCGTAAACAAGTCATTAATGCACTAGTACCGTAATCATCGTTTCGGATTTACAGCTGCACGCATCTAGCGCGTCATAGCTTATTTGCAGGCCTCGTGGACAGGTTTTCTTGTTGCCAGTCAATGTTTAACTTTAATCATGAATGGTTATAAATTTTACTGTACATTTGGCCAAGAGTAGGTGGTGGGTGGTGGCGTGGTACTTTTGAACCTTAATGAACTGATAATAGAGTTGAAAAGTGATACTCCTCCCCATCTATATCCCACTCTCTATATTCTAGGAATGGTAAATTATACTTCTCTAGAGTGCAGAAGGAATTTGACTCTCGTTAAATACTTCTTTCGTTTGATACGCGGCCAAATTAGTAACCCTTCTTTGTTATCCCTCATTTCACTCCAAGTGCGTCCTATCCCCAGTATTCAACTCCGTCCCCGTCGCCGCATTCTATTTGCTGTCCCGGCGGCGCGAACTCGTGCCCTATCGCACTCACCACTGCACCATGCCTTGACTCTTCTCAATGATGTACTGGACAGCGACAGCAAACTGGATATGTTTCACAGCACGGAATCTCAATTTCTCTCGACTAGCAGCCGATATTTGGAGTCTATTACGACTTCAAGTTCCATAATTTCTTGATACTTAGCTACTGTATTACCACCGCTTTAGACATAAGTACCCTAATGTATAGTAACCTCCTGTATAATTAACATGCATAGCCTGTCTGTTAGTGTTAATTTAAGGAATGAATAAATAAAATAAATAAATACTTTCTTGGCTAAGTGTACCAAATTATCCAACTCCACCCGGCGATGTCGGATTAGAATAGCACTGCCTCTTTCTTTTCTCATCATTCTACGGGAATAAGATTGAATTGAGAAACCTATTTGCACGTGCACTCTAATTTAATGTGTTCTGCCTACTCCTTGTGGGAATACAAGTATAAGTTTATGAATCAACAGCACACACTGTGGGTGGTACAGTAATATCTAAAAATTTCGGCCTTATGTCTGGGAAGTAAGATTCATTATTGCATCCATATTTTTACCGTTGATTGTCCGCTTTCTCCTAATATCTGCCAACTGCGCCCGCGCAGCATAACTGCTTCGACGTGACTGTTGTACAAACATTTTACTTAGGCGCAAACTGTTGAGGTGGCCGACACCTTGATATTATAATCCTCATTTTATACGACCCACATGTTTTCAAGCACAGTTTTAAACTATTGTGCTGATATTTAATGCTCAAAAGAATTGGAGATCGAGTGGAGAACAGTTTTAGACATATTTTAACTGACTCTTTATTCGTTATTCAAACGAGAAGTAAATCAAATATGTGTCACAGGACAATCTATTGGAATTTACTAATGAAAGCCCCATAAATAAGTCTATTATTAATTATTTAATACGAAACGCTCCTGCGCACATCAGATTACAGGTCCGGTAAGAAAGGTTTTGGTATACGGGTCGTTCTTCTTTTTTACCGACAATGATACGAGGTTTTTCTGTTTTTTTGGTTTTTGAACTATCGAAAATTGTGGTTTTGAAGTGCGATTTAAAAAAAAATGCATAGGTTTCTTCATTAGAACTAATTAAAGTTTCCTTTCTGGCCAATATAAATATTTATTTACGGTTGGTTTCTAAAAAAAATCATGTGACAAAGTGGACTCTTTCAGTGGGGACAACATTTTGGTTTACCACTCTGTCACGGCATTCTACGAAAAAAAAACAAAAAAAAAAAATGCTAGTTAGAGAAAGTGAAATATTAAACATCACTAATTAATAAAATAATATGGACGTTCATTCGAACATTATAAAACCGTAAACATCATTAATCAAATGAGATGCCGTAATAAGACGAGGGACAGGCTATTGTCGGTCGAAAAGAAGAACGACCCATACAGTCAACTTGACAGCTAAAGTTAAACATCATTTGACAGCTCCACAGATTAAATAAACGAATGAATGTTTATTAATAATAAGCTGAATCAAAGTCAAAATACAAGTGTCAATCATCAGAGCGGTCTCTATGAGAATTAGAGGAACGAGAAGAAGAAGAAAGATTTGGATGTGATGACGGCTGCGGAATACCCATCATAGAACATTAAATTTCCCTTATATTACCTAGTGCGAGAGTAAACTTTATACGCAAGACTCAGCAAAAATATGCATCAATTTAATTATTTTTTTAATTATAGTTTTTGATTTTGTTGACATTGCTTATGTATGACAACATTCCCCCGCGAGGGTGAAGGGTGAGAGGGTTTATGATAAAAAAGTAAAAAAATGCATTTTTAGAAATGCAATACACTACCGAATCTGGCCTTAATGGGTTCACACCCGATTTTTGTTACACCCTGTATATGCAGATGATGATGAAATCTTATACGTCTCTGGTGGACGGGCATTTAAATAATGGGCAGTATATTAGCCGATTCCTGGAGTTATTATGATTTTTATACTAGCTTCCACCCGCGACTTCGTCTGCGTGGACCCGGGATAAAAACTATCCTACATTTTAATCCAGGCTATAAACTATCTTCGTGCAACATTGCTTGATTTGATTGATTTTGTGTGATGAGCATGAACATTTGTTCCTGAGTCTTGGATATTTTCTATGTATTTAAGTATTTGTATCTATTAAAATAAAAATATATAGTCGTCTAGTACCCATAACACAAGCCTTATTGAGCTTACTATGGGACTAGGTCGATTTGTATAAGATTGTCCTCTAATATTTATATATTTTTAAATTTCACCCAAATCGGTTGAGCCGTTTAAGCGTGATAAAGTAACAAACATCCAAACATCTAAACTTTCACATCCTACTATCCTACTGTAATATTATAAATGCGAAAGTTTACATGTTTGGATGTTTAGATGTTTGTTACTCAATCACGCTTAAACGGCTGAACCGATTTGGATGAAATTTTGCATAAAAATAGTTTGTAGCCTGGATTAAAATATAGAATAGTTTTTATCCCGAGTATACGCAGACGAAGTCGCGGGCGGAAGCTGGTTTATAATATTAGTAGGATTACCTTTCCCATCTTTCTCACAAACATAAACGTCGTACAAGCTTCCAGCTACGTTGCACACGATTAAGAGAAGATACACTGCCGCGACTACGTAGTCACTCGTATCCAGCTCATCTTTGTCCCCTTCTCGATTACAATACTGTATCTGATTCACAGTCACTCGTAGTTTGTAGTCTCTCCATATTGAACTGTTCAGGCATTCCTCAAGGGTAACCTCTAGGTCCGCTGTTTCATTTAATCTCCGATTGTGTATGAAGTCTTTACACGTCTTTGTTACACACACTCCTCTGTGTATCTGTGTGTGATTGAAGTGCTTCATTGTGTGCTCTGAGTACGCCTGAAAGTAGAAATAGTTATTTGTTATACAAGGGTGCAGAGTTGTATTAAGTTTAAATAAAAACCGGACAAGTGCGAGTTCAACTCGCGTGGTGAGGGTTCCGTTAAATTCCTATTCTCTAAGCATTAGGCGCTCCATACAAAATACACAAATATTTTGAGAAATTTCCCGTAGGTACTTTTGATGTAATTTTCTAGCACAGAATAACAACAGGGGGCCTTCCGCCAACGGTATTCGAAGTTTCCCCTCTCTGTTGCACTTAAGTACGAACTCGCAAGTCTGACAGAGAGGTAAAACTTCGAATGCCTTTCGCGGTAGGCCCTCTGAGCTATAATGTTATATACTTACACTTACGAGCGCAGGCAGAAGCTAGTCATTGAATATGTGTATTGAATTAAACGTTCACGATTTTCACTAATTGTTTTTAACTAAACAAGACTACTAGCCACGCGCATTATTAAAAAGATTTATTTGCCTCTTTGAGGTACAGTCGTTGCATTTCAAGAAGCCGAGTGGGTGCGATATAGCCCTCCGAATTGCTAAACTTAAGTGGCAGTGGGCCCACATTGCACGTAGAACCGATGGCCGTTGGGGCGGAAAGGTTCTCGAGTGGCGACCACGTACCGGAAGGCGCGGCGTGGGTAGGCCCCCCACAAGGTGGACTGATGACCTGGTAAAGGTAGCGGGAGTCCGCTGGATGCGGGTGGCGCAGGACCGGTCAATTTGGCACTCTCTAGGGGAGGCCTAGTGGACGTCTTTCGGCTGATATGATGATGATGATGATGATGAGTGGGTGCCTACCTATTATTTCATTATGACGTTTAAGTCTAATTTCATCAAATACTAACTCAAAGTGCAAGAAGCAAGTGCAAGTGTAGCGACATGTGTGCTCTCAAGTGGCTCTGCGCGGTCTACCGACCGCGGGCCCCGTGACTCGCTAGTCGCTACGTAGGTGTCACTGTGTAAGGACATAACCTGTTTTCGTAATATACAATATCTAAACCGTAAAAACAATCTTTTAGTTACACCCTGGTAGCGAACTCTAAATGTATATAAATGATCAGTATCATTCGCACAACGCCATCATACAAGGATCACAGACCACTTACACGCGACGCGTGCTTTTCCCGCGTCACCGTCATTATTTACCAACAAGTTTTCCAGAAACAAGTTATTAATGTAATTAAAGAATATCTACGTGTAATGTACATCTTACACAATGTTCTACATTAGATTAGACTTATGTATAGGCATGTGAAGGCCGCACCAAAGGGACTTCCACATTCTGTTGACATTTTCAGCGTGTTTTGATTCCATATGGATGTGATACGTTGATGATAATAACCTGTACTAAGTTGCAGTTTGCTCGCCACGTTTGTATAATATCATTTTTGATAGAGTTTTGCGAACGAAGAATGCTATATCTCGGACACTAACGCAACGATGCTAGCTAGACTGGACGGAGTGGAGTACTAGGTACTTGGACTTTCTTCTGGCATTTGTAATGACGATAATATAGGCTTAATAGCATGCTAATTTCATTCATAAATGTTCGCACATTCTGTACAGTCGCCATCAGATACATCGGAGCGGCCCTTAGGCTCACAAATATCTGAACACGTCTCTAATGCCTCGACAATAGAGACGTGTTCAGATATTTGTGAGCGCTTTGGCCGCTCCGATATATCTGATGGCGACTGTACAAGGCTGTATCTCGGTTATCACTGAAAAATGTCTCATTTACGAGTAACAGGAAGGAAGCAATTACGTGATATCTAGAGTTCCGTGAAGCATTTAAATGTGTCAGTTTTCCTTAATATCAAAGTAAAGTAATTAAACTAATATATACGTATGTTTTTAGATAAGATTTAAAAAATTGTGCGTTAATTGTCATGCGATTTCAAGGAACACCATTTAGAAACGCAAAAAAATGTATTGTTATAAGTATTTGGAATGCACTTACCTAAGGCCGCCTTTACACCTGTAAGTTACTTACGTAAGTTCAGTACAAATATTGCTTACAGCATCTTACGTGAGCAGTATTTGTACTGAACTTACGTAAGAACTTACAAGTGTACAGGCGGCCTTACGATCGAAATTTAAGCAAAACTATAACTTACAATATTTCTAGTACATACAAATACGTAGTAAGTAGGTAGTACTAACAAATTGTAATCATCATATCAGCCGAAAGCCGTCCACTGCTGGACATAGGCCTCCCCCAAAGAGTGCCACAACCGGTCCTGCGCCACCCGCATCCAGCGGACTCCAGCGATCTTTACCAGGTCATCAGTCCACCTTGACCCTACCCACGCTGCGCCTTCCGGTACGTGGTCGCCACTCGAGAACCTTTCCGCCCCAATGGCAATCGGGTCTACGTGCAATGTGCCCCGCCCACTGCCACTTAAGTTTAACGATTCGGAGGGCTATATCGGTTACCTTGGTTCTGCTGCGGATAGCCTCATTTCTGATGCGATCACGCAGAGATACTCCCAGCATGACCCTCTCCATTGCCCTTTGGGTGACTTTGAGCCTTCTTATGAGGCCTATAGTAAGCGACCACGTTTCCGTGCCATACGTCATCACTGGCAACACACACTGGTCAAAGACTCTCGTCTTGAGACACTGCGGAATATTGGACGAAAAGATGTGCCGTAGCTTCCCGAATGCTGCCCAGCCGAGTCGGATTCGACGATTGACCTCTTTCTCGAAGTTGGACCCTTTCTCTTTCTCTAAGGGTAGATTACAAAAAATACTTAAACGTAAATTCTACGAGTTGAGTTTAGTTCCGTTTCTGCCTTGCCCGCGTGGACGTAATTACTCAAGCTAGTAATTACTCCATAATTCTAGGAAGCAGGGTATTTCCATCTTTATCTGTGCTGCTTTATGGAGCCATGGGATGCATAAGTCACAAAGAACTTTAAATATCATTATATATTAACCTAGGTCAAGTTTATAATAACTATAATAATTAACAAACGAAATTGTATGGTATCATTCATTGTTCCGAGTTTAGGCTATTTTTAAATGCAATTGATACCGTTCGGATTCTACAAGCACCGGTGGGATCCCAAACTTTTCTGCAATCATAAAGCTTTTTTTATTAAAATAATGTGTAGATACTTATTATTATTTGACATGTCTTATTTTTATTTTGTTAATTAATGAAACATTAATGTTGTAATAGTTTTAAATAGGTACTTAAATCATGATCATCATCATTATATCAGCCGAAAGACGTCCACTGCTGGACATAGCCTCCCCCAAAGAGTGCCAAAGTTACCGGTCCTGCGCCACCCGCATCCAGCGGACTCCCGCGACGTTTACCTGCACGGCTATCACAAGACGGCGCGCGAGCTCTCTCGATTTTTCTCGAACTATACCTCTCTTTCTAAGTTTTCTATTATGAGAGAGACGGAATAAATATGATGATTATGTTGTATGTTTGTGTTGTGATATGGCCATGCCACAAGGTGCAAAGAAACTGTGTATAATGTATGTATTTACTATGCATGTGTACTTTTAGGTTGATATATACGAGTAAAATAATGTAAATCAATTCAACCACACGACTCGGTATACCGTATAGGTCTATAGGTATTTCTAATGGAGGAATATTCATATTAGGTTATTAGGTACTACCTCAAGTATAAAAGTACTTATACTTTAATAGGGAATTTTTGAAAAATATAAACAGTTTCCTCACTTACGTTTTCGGTCAAGGAGGGTTAGGCACTGGTCCCACCGCCGGCGACGAGCGATGAGCTATCGGCGATTTTCTCGCCCAAGAAACGAACAAAAGATAATCGCTCCCGTGTAAATAAAAGAGCGAGATATAGTTTATATAGTTGATCGCGGTGTGAACAGCGAGCGATGAACTATAAATATATATAATAATATTATAAATGGGAAAGTGTATGTTTGTTTGTTTGTTTGTCCGTCTTTCACGGCAAAACGGGGCGTCGAATTGACGTGATTTTTTAAGTGGAGATAGTTGAAGGGATGGAGAGTGACATAGGCTACTTTTTGTCTCTTTCTAACCCCCCACTTCCCCAAAATGGGGGGTGGAAGATTGTATGGAGCATTCCGCAATTTTCAAGGTAGAAAGCTAAAAATTGGTATGCGGACTATTTGTGACTAACAAAAAAATCGTGCATCATTTTTTTTTGAAATCTGCACCTAACCCCTTAAAAGAGGGGGTGAAATTTTATATGGGGGTCCAGATATGTAGAGTCGATATGTAGAGCCGATATGTAGAGTCGACATGTAGAGTCGATATGTAGAGTCGATATGTAGAGTCGATATGTAGAGTCGATATGTAGAGTCGATATGTAGTCGATATGTAGAGTCGACACCTATCTAAGTGGACACAGTGGACATCTATCTAAATATGTAGAGTCGATATGTAGTCAATATGTAGAGTTGATATGTACTTTCGAGATTTATAGTCGATATGTAGAGTCGATATGTAGAATCGATATGTAGATTCGATATGTTTGTTATTATATTTTAATTTGTTATTATTCATTATTAATTCGATTTGACATTAACATAATTATTTAAAACAGATTCATTTAAAATGTATTGACATAGACTGCCTAATATATTTAAAAAACTGAATTTGACATTTGTTATCTTTTATTATTTGTTTCGACCATAATTTAATATTATTATGTTATTTTACTTTAGAACTACCTTTTTAATGTTTAATGTAAATTTTCGCCGCTCCTTTAATTAATAATTAATGTTTGCCTATTTTTATTATAGAAATTAATGCATGTTAGACACTAAGTATCTTAATGCCAACGTAATGTTTAACTGTTAGTGCTAATTGAATAGTAAATAAATAAATAAATAAATATGTAGAGTCTATGTTCGATATGCAGAGTCTATGTAGAGTCGATCTAAATATATAACAGACTGAAACTGAGATGCACCTTTTTTGTAGACGGTTAACATTACTCTTAGTACGCGGGCGAAGCCGCGGGCAAAAGCTAGTAAATATATATTTCTCTCTTTTATTTACACGGAAGCGATTATCTTTTGTTCGTTTCTTGGGCTAGAAAAAAGTCGATAGTTCATATCTCACTCGCGTATCCGTCTCATATTACAAAAAAATATCCTAAATATCTGTGGTAAAGTGACACTGGTAATGACAAATATGCTGCAACTGTCAATATCATTGCCAGTATCAGTTTACCACAGATATTTAAGTTTTTTTTGTACTGTGAGACGGATTGAGGAAAGTGCCGTCCTTGACCCAAAACGTAAGCGAGGAAACAGTTTCTATTTTTCAAAAATAATTGACGCAGCTGAAAAATCTGAAACTTTTTTCTGGTGCTAAGGAAGGTTATTCCTATCACCAAAAAAATAATCAGGCACTTCTGATATTTTCATCCATTCCCTATTAAAGCATAAGTACTTTTATACTTGAGGTAGTTACCCATTCCCAATTGGCTGGATGACTGGAGTCCCGTAGTATGACTTGTTTATATTGTTTTTAATACCTAAAACCGAACAAGTGCGAGTTCAACTCGCGTGGTGACAGTTCCGTATATAATACACAAAAATATTGAGAATTTTCCCGTTACTTGCGTTAATACTCAAACTTGGTACAGGTTTTTCTATAATCTTTAGGTAAGGAACTATTTTCCATATTTTTTTCAGAATTTTAAGAGTAGTAGTTTCGGAGATGAGGGGGGGAATGGTCAAATTTCGTCTTTTTTCCTACATTACTTCAAATCTGTTTAATTTTGCTAAAATTATAAAAAAATAACTGAGATGCTTACAACAACCCCTTTCATTTGATATGTCACACAATACAGTTTGCGAAACTTTTTTTTTTAATTTTCCAGTTTACTCCCCAAAAGTGGCCCCCTTGTTCAGAATTCATTAATTTACTTTACGCGTCTATCTTTGGGTCACCAATTTACATATGTTTACCAAATTTCAACTCAATCGGTCCAGTAGTTTCGGAGCAAATCGGCTGTGACAGATGGACAGACAGACGCACGAGTGATCCTATAAGGGTTCCGTTTTTTCCTTTTGAGGTACGGAACCCTAAAAAGTACAGAGTATAAGTACTGAATAAATAGTACAGTAAACAGCAAAAGTAATTAACTACGCGGGTGAAGTGCTCAAAATTACCTCCAAAAGTTATTCTAGGCTTCATTTTGACCTCTTGGAACGCGTCCTACCTACTTCTGCTGCTGACTGTACATATAAACAGGAGCCGTAGCATGGTTGGCCTTGTCACGCGACAAGTGACAAGATAAGAGCGTCGTCTCGTTCTATCGAACGGTGTCAGCCAGTGACGCACGCTCTAATCCTATCACCTATCGCGTGACAAGGCCAGCCATGCTACGGCTCCAGAACGTCCACAGCCTAACAAATTCTATGTTGGACAGGTAGAAAACTCTAATCATTCCATCCCGCGTCAAGCATCCTTGCTCAAATGAAAGATTAATCAAACAGCTGAGAGGTGTTGATATTTGAGGAGCACACTGATTTAATGTTTTGGTAGGTAGTCCGTCGTAACCCGTTGAGTTAGTGTGCTTTAAGGATTTTATTATTATTACAATATCATATTTGTCTGCAGGTGAAGTTTCCTCGTACGTTAAATCTACATGTCGTTTTTGTATGGGAAAATGACAATTGAGTTGTCGCTAAGTTACACAATTACCTCTTTGGTACAAGTAAGTACTGACCCTTATCATTCGCATGAGATCTGATCTCCCTTCTGAATGTAAATCCGCGTCCACTAAGCAGTAGGTACCGCCCGGCTCCAGAAGGCACGCGTCGTACGGATCCAGCCCATACAACGCGGGCATTCTGTTGTACTCGCTCTCTGAAAAATAAGAAGAATATTTGAGGGTGACGGGCATGTGACAGTTGTGACACCCCTGGAGTTGCCGTTGGAGTTGTTGTAGCAGACATAGTATAAAAAAATTGAATAAGTATCATTTTTGGTACAAGCTTATTGCCGACTGTACTTTTCTGTATACCATCATCAACTACGCAATAAGACGATTCTAACGAGCCCAAACACAAGTTACGTCGGTTAAATACTGCATTCCCATGGCCACCTTCTGTCTCCATCATCAGATCAGCTCGATGGTACCATAATATTAAATTGTTATTCAAACTATACTAGTACCCAAAATTTCAGCTCAATCGGATAACGGCAAGTGAATGAAAAATGGATTGCAAATTTTCACGGACAACTTACATAACTATATACTTAGTTAGGTACATACGAACAGGTCAAGTTAATACAAAGCCTGTAAAAATGGATCAAACTTTGGATGCGAGATTTCATGTCAACCAACAAGCTAAATTTGCTTAAAATAACCCTCGGGAAAAAATCATGCGCCTTCTGAGAAAAATTATCATGACAACTAAACAAGAAAATCAAATCCATAAAAAATATAATTTTTGTTGATTATGCAGTACAGTTTACAACATTCATATCCTGAACTGTACCTTTTTTTTATGAGAGGAAAATCCGTTTTACCTTCACGCCACGGGGATAGCGCGGAGGTTATGTCGGACTCGCACCGACTGAAAACCCCCCGATGGTCCTCCTCGACGCATTTCGGACGGCTCTGGGATCTCCTACGGAACACACCAGTGCCGCCCTAGCGTCATGCCTCTGTGGGACCTACCTTTTTAACCCCCGACGCAAAGAGAGGGGTGTTATAAGTTTAACGTGTCTGTGTATCTGTCTGTGGTATCGTAGCTCCCAAACGGATGGACCGATTTGAATGCAGTTTTTTTGTGTCATAGATAATTTTAATCCGAGTGTTCTTAGCTATGTTTTATTAAAATCGGTTTAGCCGTTTTAGATATTGTACTTTGAAATGAGAAAATGGGGGGTTTTTCAACTTTTCTAAGTTGTAGTTATTTTTATTTTTTATTCTACGATTGCAGCTAAACAATCCATTAGGACTTGAAGATCTACTCCATAAAAAATATTATTTTTGTTGATTATACGGTACAGTTTACAACATTAATATCCTGTAGGTACTATACCTAATAAGGTTGTAACAAGCAAAATACGCTGCATCAAGTTATACTTGCATGACAAGTGAGTGCACAGTTTAATTAATGTGCTCGCCAAGTGGGGAATTCACTTGGGACCACCAGTCGGAATGAGTTTATCGAAATAATCTGACTCACTACTTAAATGCTCACTCATGGGACTTTCCCTAGGCAGGCGGATGAAATTGTGTGAGGTGCAAATAGGTTTTCGCCTATTTGGCTAGGTACTTTCCTAACAAAAAATATTTAGTCTGTCTGTAAGATTATCAAAAAATATTGGATACCTACGTATTTTTTTGAAATAGAAATAGAAATATTTTATTTGCGATAAATGTGGTACATTATGGTGTTACATTAGTGTTGTGAGGCCATACATTTAGGCTTTGCCATACATTTGGCCATGCAAAATACATGTTACCTAAAAATAAAAATACATGCTGATAAAAAAATAAAACAAACGAAAATAAATTAATTGAATATAAAAGTAGTTATAATATTTATAATTAAGGACGTAGCGCGAAATATTATTTTAAAGAGTAGTGACACTGATTTACAAGCACAGCATACAATTTAGTTTTAAATTTATTGAAGGGTAGATCTGTAATACCCTCTGGCAGCTTATTGTATATTTTAACGCACATGGCGTAACTGCAACGGCTTTTCATTGCAGTGTGCATATTGGGCAGCACTAGTTTATTTGGATATCTCGTATTGAAGTGCACGGTTTCGCATTTCTTTTTAAACAAATCAGGATGCAACTTTACGAATACACAGGCTTCGTAAATATATAAGGAGGGTACTGTTAGCAACTTCAATTTTATAAAAGTGTCTTTACAAGATGTTCTTCGTGAGATATTAGCTATTGCCCGGATACACTGTTTAATCCATGATATGCATTAAGCGCAGTTTTCCTATCAGTTATCTTTGTTAATCGCCATAAAATATAAGCAAACCTATTAATTTTAGAGCAGATTTTATCCACATGCAATTTCCACGTGCATCTATCATCAACCACAAAGCCCAGGAACGTAGTAGGGGAGCGGGGGGCAAGTATTAACGAATTTCAAAGTTTTGCACATAGCGTCTAAAGTTGTACACTTTATGTTATTATTTTTATACCTACATGACGAAAATTTATTCATCTTTCATATCCTACACCTAAATGCCGCCTGAATAGCTTGATCTGGGAGATAGAAGCACTTTAAAAAAAAACTGGCTGTTAAAACTTGCCCCATGTTGGGGGCAAATATTAACAATGAAGGGGTAAGAATTAACGTGAGGTTTGTTCTAAAAAAAAAAGGATTTTAATTAAAAATAAAACAAAATTCATCTTTAGAATAATAAGTTATTTTATTATTGACATGTTAAATGTCGAAAACAAATAAAACGAGATCTTCTGTTTACTAAAAAAATTACGTACAGTTAATGAACCAGTCTTAGAATTGGAATTAATTATTTCAGTTGTAACATACAAGTTTTATGCTAACTTACTTATATAAAAATCAACAAAACATAAATTGAGATCACATCTCACTTTAACTTTCATATTAATACTAAGTGACGTGGCAAATATTAAAGTCTGTCGCAATATCCCTATATTTTCTAATAGAATTTAGTGCCTCTTGTACAGCTAGGTCATACACCTCATTCGAAGTGCTGCCCCGCGTGGTTTTACGTTTGTAGGTCCTCATTCTGCAATAATAAAAACCACTTTAACATGTGATTACGTCAGTAATGGTATCGTTAATTACATTATTAAATGTTTGCGTGAATGTATCAGGAATTACGATAGATATGTCGTCAGCAAATAAGATACATTCATGTTGTATAATACTAGGCAAGTCATTAATGTATATTAAGAAGAGCAAAGGGCCTAGAATAGTACCTTGTGGTACTCCTACCCTATTATATTTCGTGCATGACCTATGCTTATTTTCCACATTTCCATATTCTATTCCTACTACTTCTATTGTTTGTCTACGATCACTAAGATAACTTTGAAGCCATTTGCAGACCAGTCCCCTCATGCCATATTTTTCACACTTTTGAAGTAACAGATTATGAGAGACATGGTCGAATGCCTTACTCATCTCGAAAAATATAGCTACCGTTTTATTTCTTCTATCTACGTTATCGATAATTTTGTTGATTAATTTGAATGCAGCTAAAGTTGTGGACTTTCTTTTTTGGAAGCCATGCTGTTGGTCACATATTATAGCATACTTATTAGCAAAACTGATTATTCTGGAGGACATGGCTTTCTCTAAAATTTTAGCAAATATCGGTATGAGTGTGATTGTTTGTCAATTAACCAAAAAATGAGGAAGATATAGCCTAATATAAATTTTACGATTTAGCTTAATATAAGTTTTGTTCTGGAATACCTACTCAGATGCTTTTGCCCCCTTCGGTTCCGCTACTCTGTCATGTTTCCGTCTCGTCACTGTCGTCAAAAGGTCGTCTGGTTAGACGCATAAATAATCGATGAGTGCACTACAATTATGTCTGAATCCGATTAGTTTCCGTTATCTCGTGTTTTACCGCCCGCACAAAACAGGTTATCCATTTATAAGATACTTGCACTATTTTTATCGACGCTTCGTGTAGGTAACAGCTGTCATCTCTGTACATTTTACGAGCTTTTATTTAATTTACAATGTTCGTAAATATGTAAGTTGTTTCACAGATGATGTATTTCTGTTGCCGCTATAACAACAAATACTGAAATATTTAAGGGGGTCCCATACAAGAAACGTGATTATTTTGCCGTTTTTACAGACAATGGTACGGAACCCTTCGTGCGCGAGGCCGACTCGCACTTGGCGGGTTTTTAAATTTAACAAGGCAATGACTATAATACATTATTGCAACTTGCAGACAAACCAAATAATTCGGCCGAATAAAACGAACATTGAAAAAAAAACTACAACTTTGAAAAGTTGAAAAACCCCCAATTTTTTTTTTAAAGTTCAATATCTCAAAAACGGCTGAACCGATTTTGATGAAACATGGCTAAAAACACTTGGGTTAAAATTATCTATGACACAAAAAAACAGCATTCAAATCGGTCCATCCGTTTGGGAGCTATGATACCACAGACGGATACATAGATACACAGACTTATAACACCCGGGTCGTTCTACTTTTCGACCGACAATAGCCTGTCCTTTGTGTTATTACGGCATCTCATTTGAGTAATGATGTTTACGGTTTTATAATGTTCGAATGAACGTCCATATTATTTTATTAATTACTATTATTTAACATTTCACTTTCTCTAACTAGCATTTTTTTTAAACGATTTGTTTTTCGTAGAATGCCGTGACAGAGTGGTAAACCAAAATGTGGTCCCCACTGAAAGAGTCCACTTTGTCACATATTTTTTTTTAAAACAGTAAAAAAATATTTATATTGGCCGGAAAGGAAACTTTAATTAGTTATAATGAAGAAACCAAAGCACTTTTTTTTTAATCGCACTTCAATACCACAATTTTCGATAGTTCAAAAACCAAAAAAACAGACAAACCTCGGTTCATTGTCGGTAAAAAAGAAGAACTCTCTCTTTGCGTCGGGGGTTAAAAATATGTCGAATGCCGAGTACCTACTACAATGATTACCGAATTTACACTGGGCAACGGAACTTGCTTTAATAAGGACAGTATTAAAACCGACAGTGATAATTCAAGTTCACTTCAGTCACTACACGCAATCATCCCCCAATTGCGGCTGAAATAACGATGGTGTCAAATACAATGCCAATTAAAATACAGGACCGTCAAAAAACTTGCGCCATAAATTGTATTCGGCCATTGCCACGTCCATTGAAGTGTTGAAACTGTAAATATTTATTATTTGCTTACCATTCAGGGAAAATAATTAACATTAACACAGACGTGTAAACAAATTATCACTCGACGAACGAGTAAGTGAATTCAAGATGTTTTCTGATGATTAAAACGTCGTCCGAACGAGTTGTAATTTCTTTACGCATGAAATTACAATTAAAGAGTTATGTCAATGATGGAATCAATTAAATTTTAAGTTTAATACAACGGAGACGAGTTTAAAATTGAATAACGAAGTGGCATGTGCAATTTAAATATGTCAATTTTGACTTTATTCTGTTTCCGCGTGAATTCAATGGTATTTAATATGACAGGTGGCGATATTTTCATATGATTATTGCTTCCTCGTGAAATGAAAGGTATTGGAACACGTAGTTCACAGACGTCTTTATGACTGCCGGCAAATTATTGGTAAAATCAATAATTAATAGTTATTTTCAATGGTTGGTATAGTATGTAGTAACTATAAGAGTAATCGCCATCGTAAAAACACAAGTAAAAGCTACTTTATGCTTAGACCATATACTTGGTCGTTTTTTGCTTGCGTTCATTTGACAAAATGCCCTTTGGCCGCCTACGAAATCAACACTACGTAACCAGTTGCGTACGAAGAATTATTTTTCTTGCTACGTAACTAGTCTTGGATGTTTAATATCTATTTAAGTATATATATATCCATATAAGTATGTTTATCCGTCGTCTAGTACCCATAGTACAGGCTTTGCCTAGTTTGGGACTATATAGATCATTGGTGTGAATTGTCCCACTATATTTATTATTTTTTTAAGATTTCTTCTTCCTTGTTGGAAACCTGTTACGATCGCAAAGCACTAGGTAGGTTAAGTTCGTTAGGTATCTTCAGATGCCCGAAGGGCAAACAGACCAGAAATAGTTCCGTTTGCCCTTCGCCCCCGCTCTGCGGGGCTCCATCGACACTGGCGAATTACGAAAAAAAATATCGCAATTGGTTACGTACACAGAATAAAAAATCTTCGATCGCAACTGGTTTCGTCGACGAATAAAAATTATGGTTACGTTACGTTACAGATAAACATATAAATGTATGTAGTAAACATTTTCGAAAACAACTATCGTTGTGTTGTTCCAAGTACCAACGGCCCCCGCTCATCCGTGAAATAAAGCATTCATAAAAGGCGGAATGCAACAATTTAATCGCTCATTCAAGTTTATCATCCACATAAAGTTCCTTCCTTGCTGACGGTTATTACGCTACAAATTATTTGCACGGGTAATTAATAACGTAGCAGACACAAATTTCAGTACCTTTACGGTACCACACAAAGATAGTCCAGGTCACCCAACTATGGTCCAAATTAATTGACATATTACTTGCTCAGGTGGGACTGCTTTCATGGGTGAACTTAAAGACCGGCAATATAGTAACACAAATTTAAATAAAAACCTATAAAATCACAAAAACAAAATCGGCATTGATAGAAACGAATGAGTTTATTATAGGACTATAGTTGTGTGGTTTTACGGTACCTATAAATACCTCAGGACCCTCAGGTGGACTGATGATCTGGTAAAGGTCGTGGGAGGCCGCTGGATGTGGGTAGCGCAGGACCGGTCACTTTGGCACACTTTGGGGGAAGCCTATGTCCAGCAGTGGAAAAATTCTACCTATCTTTGCTAAAAAGTATAGACGCGTCGCTTATTAATATCATCATAAATTCATACCATATGCACGCGCGAGAGTCTATGCGGTGACTGGAATATGCCCAACAAAGCTATACTATTTATCCAAAATGAAGACTTTGTAGAGCGTGGCTGGTAGAGTTAAGCCGTGTGGAGTAGGAAGCTTGGCGCTTTGGGATCTGATATCTTTTTAACAGTGGAAGCTATATGAGCTAGGGAGTCTTGGCAATCACTTTACATATCATCTTTTTAGTGGGATGTAGTTATCTTCTGCCCCCCCTATTCTGTAACTTGTTTTAAGCTCACCTCAACGCTCACCCACAAATATATCTTGACGCCGCAATTCGTAGTAGGTAACCGAGCGCGTCGGGTGAGGCGCATGAGCGCGTAGCGAATAACACAGCCCTGACAACTATGACTGGACTATAATTCTTGCAATAAAATAGACTTATGTCATTCTGGTTTCTAAGTAGGTACTAAGCATTCGTCCGTCAAGAGGTCATCAGTGCAAGATCAAAACCATAATTCCCACGGTTTTCCGTTTAAATGGTTTAAATAGTGCTATAGGTCCCGGCGCACGCGCGTTGAAACGTTGCACAATACAATTTAGACATTTCTTTATGACCTTAAGAGTACGTCCTTATTTGTTTTTGTGAATAGGACATTGTATGTTCGCACTTGTTTGCATGAGTGTATTTTACGTTACACATTTTAAATTGCATTAAGATTGTTGACGGGACGCCCCATACAAGGCTTCATTTAGGTTACAATGGGAGCGATTTGTGTAAAGGGTCTTCTAGACGGTCGCCAACAATCCCCTCCGACCGAGCGACCTTGGTCGGCACCGACCGTCATGTCAAATTCAATACATTGTTTGTTTAATTTTTTTCGTTTTCAACTGGTGCTTACTTTAGTATGAAATTTTTCATACAGTCAGCTGCAGGTAGGGTTGCCAACCGTACTATATTATATTATATATTATTGTACTATATTTTGACTCTTTGTACAGTCGACGCCAAAAATACGTTTACTCTTTTGCGCCTTATTCCATTGCAATAAGGCGAATAGTGTAAACGTATTGTTGGCGTCGACCGTACTATATACTGTTGAAGAAATATATAGTACGCGAAAATACTATATTTTGAGGGACCTCACGAAGTTCGTGAGCGGACAATCGAGGCGCTCTGCCAACACTCTTAGCAGGCAAAACCAAGGTCACACCGTACTGCCCCCCTATTCTGTAACTTGTTTAAGCTCACCTCAACGCTCACCCACAAATATACCTTGACACCGCGATGCGTAGTAACTAAGCGTAGGTAGAGGTCTAGTTTCGTGACGGGTGACCGGCGGGGTGAGCCGCATTTGCGCGTAGCGTAATAACAGCACACTCTTTGCAGGAGCCGTAGCATGGCTGGCCTTGTCACGCGATAGGTGATAGGATAGAGCGTGCGTCACTGGCTGACACCGTTCGATAGAACGAGACGACGCTCTTATCTTGTCACTTGTCGCGTGATAAGGCCAACCATGCTACGGCTCCAGGTCCCTGCTGGTGGCTGCTAGCTCCGCCCACCCCACGCCGCGCCGGAGCATGTAGATCTTGGCGGGCAGCCAAGAGCGTGTTTTGGCACCAGGTGTGCAGTATTGCCAATTTATGAAGTTTGATGTCAATGTTAGCATATTTTGTTGTATTGCAGTAACTTTATCCGTACTTGAGCGTTTTTCAAAACAAGTGTACCTATAATATATGTACTTTTTTTCAGAATTCGATTTTTTTTCGGTTTTTCTTACTCAGAATCGATGATACTATCGATCCTCGTACTAGAAAAAAAGTGTCACAAATATTCCATTCCAGATCGTCACATTTTTGTATGCAGTCTTTTTTTGGGTTCCGTAGCCAAAATGGCAAAAACGGAACCCTTATAGTTTCGTCATGTCCGTCTGTCCGTCTGTCCGTCTGTCCGTATGTCACAGGCATTTTACTCGAAAACTATAAGGTGTATTTGAATAAAATTTTGAGGATAGGTGTATTTTGTTAGCCGCTACATAGCTTTGTAATTAAAATGACAAAAAAAAAATTTTTTAGGGGTGCACTCCATACATAAAACTAAAAGTCAAATTTTTTTTTTTATTGTGACCCCCCGTGTGGCACATCAATCGATAGGCCTTTCAAAATAAATATAAGGTTTTTTAGCATTTTTTTTGATTAAGTGAATAGGGTCGGAGATAATCGCCCCGAAAGTCACTAAAATTCTGTCCCCCCCCTCTAATTTTTGAACGGTGTATTTTAAAAATATGGAAAAATTCATGGACATAGGGCTTATTAATTTCATTCACCGAAAATTGTTTTGAACAAGATCGGTTCAGAGGTTTTCGAGATATTGCTGAAAAACTGCCTTCCTCAAAGAAAAGGACGTAAGTGCCGTAAAATTTCTGTGACGATACGACTTTTTTAATAGGCACGGAACCCTTCGTTTTGCGTGGTCCGACACGCACTTGGCCGGTTTTTTTATTTACATGGTCGTGACGCACTGGAAGAAAAAACTTACGCAGTAAAATCTGGGACAATTTTTTTCTTGAATAAATATCGATAGTATAAACGATTCTGAGTAAGAAAAACCCAAAACAAAAGAATTCTGAAAAAATAAGTTCATGTACACTTTTTAAAAACGCCCACTTATCCATACTACCGTAGTAATATCTATAGGCTCCGAAAAAAAAAAGAAGGAAGGTTAAGTGTATCTACCTATACAGATAATATTGAAAACTGTGGGATCGTAGATTTGTAAGTTTGTATGTAGGAGGTAATCTCTGGAACCACTTACCTATCCCATTTCAAAAGTTATTTCAACTGTGTATAGAATGGAGTTTTGAATAGACATAGGTACAGTCATGGACTTTAATTGTTGAGCCATTTAGAGTTCACTTTATACTGAACACTTCATAGCTTCATAGAGCTATTCTTCGGCTGAAATGGCAGGATCGTGTTCCGAACTCGGAGGTTTTACGTCGGACGAACATGGCGGGTATGGAGTCTGCTTATAAAAGGCCAATTGCGGTGGTGTGGACACCTTGTGCGTATGGCACCATCGAGACTACCTAAAGCATTCTACTCTGAGTTAGCCTTGGGTAAACGCAGAGCTGGTGGGCAGTACCTGCGTTACAAGGATGTCCTAAAGCGCCACTTGTCTGCCACCAGCATATCATGTGAGTGGGGGGAACTTGCTACTCAGAGATCGGACTGGCGAACTGCTGTCAATACGGGTATCAAGAATGCACCCGTCTCGAAGATCTGGACGCCAAACGCCAGTTCCGTAAAACTCGGCCCAAGCCCTCCTACCACTACACTTATAACTCTAGTGGACAGCTTCGCTGTGTCTCCTGCCGTCGTACGTTCACAACCAAATTTGGTTTTGCAAGTCACACTCGAGCCCATGCACGTAAAGTTTCCCAACCTTGGATAATAATTTTTGTCAGGATGTCGCCGTCGACGAATACGTCTGGGAGGACATCGTCATCGTCATCATCAGCTTCATAGAAAACCAAAATTAGTTGACACCTAAATGGCTCAACAATTAAAGTCCTCGACCGTACCTATGGGTGGGTACCTAACCTATAGGTACCTATTTTATTCCGCGGGTTTTAGTAGGTGCGCGGGCAGAGCCGCGCGAGCAGCAACTACGGTATAAACGTTTTCGCTTAAAAGCAAGAAACACAGTTAATTATCCCGGTTATTATCAGTTAGTCATCTAGCACGCCGCGGAATTACCTACCACACGGCCGCGTCAAAACAACAGCGTAACTTTAAACAAGTTTAATTGCGGATACGACCTTTTGTTGTCGACACACAAGCCTTAGTAAACATGAAAACGGCGTATATTTATACAGTTTTGTGCGACATATACGCGCTTTTGTTTTTCAGCGCACGCCTTAGTAATTGTAAAAACAGCGTATCTGTAAACAAGCTTGGTTTTACATATCCTATTGTGTCTAGACATGCAGTTCTTAATAAACATGACTGCTCGTTTATGGGACGGGTATTTTTGCTCTTCTTTGACGAAGTAAACGCTATATGATTAACAAATAAAGTGTCCAACACACGTAAAGTTTTTTTCTACTTTTATAATGAAGGAATATAACTGACGTATGCATAGCAAGTACCTGTATACGTGAAGCGGAACTCTCTAAATAAATGGAAAGTTCTCTGAAATTCCCGGAAACATTCACGAATATTCTAAAACAAGTTTCCTCTGGCTCATTTTTCATGGAGCCGACGGGATTTGCCTAGAGCTGGCGGTTTTCTCGCGCAACGCATCAGCATTGCAATTCAGCGAGGAAATGCCGCCAGCATCCTCGGTACAATGCCTCGAGGGCCTTTTTAGGGTCGCGTAGCCAAAATGGCAAAAACGGAACCCTTATAGTTTCGTCATGTCCGTCTGTCCGTCTGTCCGTATGTCACAGGCGTTTTACTCGAAAACTATAAGGTGTATTTGAATAAAATTTTGAGGATATGTGTATTTTGTTAGCCGCTACATAGTTTTGTAATTAAAATGACAAAAAAAAATTTTTAGGGGTACACTCCATACATAAAACTAAAAGTCAAAAAAAAAATCATTATGGCACATCAATCGATAGGCCTTTCAAAATAAATATAAGGTTTCTTAGCATTTTTAGGGTTCCGTAGCCAAAATGGCAAAAACGGAACCCTTATAGTTTCGTCATGTCCGTCTGTCCGTCTGTCCGTCTGTCCGTCTGTCCGTCTGTCCGTCTGTCCGTATGTCACAGGCATTTTACTCGAAAACTATGAGGTGTATTTGAATAAAATTTTGAGGATAGGTGTATTTTGCTAGCCACTACATAGTTTTGTAATTAAAATGACAAAAAAAATTTTTTTTAGGGGTGCACTCCATACATAAAACTAAAAGTCAAAAATTTTTTTTTCATTGTGACCCCCCGTGTGGCACATCAATCGATAGGCCTTTCAAAATAAATATAAGGTTTCTTAGCATTTTTTTTGATTAAGTGAATAGGGTCGGAGATAATCGCCCCGAAAGTCACTAAAATTCTGTCCCCCCCCCTCTAATTTTTGAACGGTGAATTTTAAAAATATGGAAAAATTCATGGACATAGGGCTTATTAATTTCATTCACCGAAAATTGTTTTGAACATGATCGGTTCAGAGGTTTTCGAGATATTGCTGAAAAACTGCCTTCCTCAAAGAAAAGGACGTAAGTGCCGTAAAATTTCTGTGACGATACGACCTTTTTAATAGGCACGGAACCCTTCGTTTTGCGTGGTCCGACACGCACTTGGCCGGTTTTTTTTGATTAAGTGAATAGAGTCGGAGATAATCGCCCCGAAAGTCACTAAAATTCTGTCCCCCCCCTCTAATTTCTGAACGGTGTATTTTAAAAATATGGAAAAATTCATGGACATAGGGCTTATTAATTTCATTCACCGAAAATTGTTTTGAACAAGATCGGTTCAGAGGTTTTCGAGATATTGCTGAAAAACTGCCTTCCTCAAAGTAAAGGACGTAAGTGCCGTAAAAATTCTGTGACGATACGACCTTTTTAATAGGCACGGAACCCTTCGTTTTGCGTGGTCCGACACGCACTTGGCCGGTTTTTTAGATTTAACTTAGTTTTAATTTATCTTAGTTAATGTTAATTATAATCTTGTATTCACTTTTAATAAATATTACCTATTGCCTATTATTCTTTAGGTTGGCAATTAAAACAGCTAATAATATATGTATCCAGGGAGTTTTTGCCATGTTATCAGTGTTTGGAAACTGCAAGTTCTGAGAACTTATACCATAGACAAAAATTTGTGGGTGCGTTAGATTTAGACCCTTAATATTTTATATAAAGTGGCCTTAATGCTTATTCGCATTCGTGATGTTCGTGAACACAAAATTTAACAATAACTACTAGTATGTATAAAAATAAATACACTCGCGGACAATGAATACGGGTCGGTAAATTACCGTCGTATTTCCTAAAATAGTGCATGGTGGATTTTTTTTAAATCCTGTAGTGATCTTTATTTACTTTTACATCTAAACTGTAAAAATAAAAGTTAAATAATTAACATTACCAGGTTTAAATCGGACTCGTCAAAGACCTTTGAAGAAAACAATGTTAACGGAGCGAAATATCGCAAAAATGGTAATTTTTGGATATCGATATTTTTATGATAGGATCCCGAAAATTGCTATTACATTAGGTATTACGAAGAGTAGTATATTATGTAAATAAAACTTTCGCATGAAGGTTTGTATTTATAGGAAAGGCAATTTTTCAGCAATATCTCGAAAACCTTTGAACCGATCTTGTTCAAAATAATTTTCGGTAAAAGAATTTAATAAGCCCTATGTCCATGTTTTTTTCATATTTTTAAAATACACCGTTCAAAAATTAGACGGGCGGGACACAATTTTGGTGACTTTCGGGGCGATTATCTTCGACTTTATTCACTTAAACAAAAAAACTTGCTGAGAAACCTTATATTTATTTTAAAAGGCCTATCGATTGATGTGACACGTGGACTTACAATGTTTTTTTTGACTTGCAGTTTTATGTAAGGAGTGCACCCCTAAATTTTTTTTTTGTCATACTCGCACTTTTTAATACACTTACCCCTCTTGATAAACTTCTAGTACCCATAACACAAGCCTTATTGAGCTTACTATGGGGCTAGTGCGATTTGTGTGAGATTGTCCCATTAGATTTATAACAAAAACTTACCATTTAAATTATAAATCACAGCCGCGCACTGCCCTATTAAACTCACTAGCACAAATTTCCACATTTTCAAAAAAAATATAAAAAAAAACTTTTTTGCAAAAAATATTTTATTATTATTATTCGCGTGCGTGTCGTATGCGTCGCAGCGAGGGTGGCCGGTGCAGTGAGCGTGGCGCGCATATCCTTGCGTTATGATCTACTTGCGCGGGCGGCCTTACGGTGCGGTGCGCACTGCGCATTTGCGCGCGCGCTTGTTCTAGCGCGCAAGTCCTTCGGTTTTGCCGGCTAGTGATTATTGTGGGCCGCTTTGCTTTTGAACAAAGTTTGTAGTCTTGTCTTGTGACATATGTATGTATTTGGTACATATACTTAATGTAGAGACAAATTGCACACCTTAGAGCATACATAACTGGAGTAGCCTTATGTCGTATTTGCGTACAAAAATGTCTGCCGAATTTTGCGGGGCCGGGGGGAGCATCTTAATAAGATATTGAAACTCATTTGTATACTGAAAGCTTGAAGTGGTTGATCGTTCATAATATCAAGTGCTTATAGCATCATGCGGGAATTTTTGTGATCAGTGTTCTTGTTTTGTGAATGACCATTAATCGATTGTGAAATTGTCATTGTACGATTTTTTGCACATTGTGCAAGGTTTTCTACAGAGGGGTAAGTTACTGAAAGACTACTCCAGATAGGTATCTAAGCTGCACACACTACAAAATTATATAAAACTACAAATTTTATTCAAATAGAGCAGCCATACTCATCCTTTTTCCTACGAGGGCCGCAAAGACATTCTACCTAAGGAGCCTCGGGCCACAAGGCACATTTATATGGTTTTTAGGGTTCCGTACCTCAAAAGGAAAAAAAACGGAACCCTTATAGGATCACTATGTTATACTAGGATCGCATGGTGGGTGGCATGCCACTCGCAAAAGCTCGGCGGGCCGTAGGTTGAGTGTAGCTGAAATTCTTCTTCGTTAGAACAGAGGTTCTAAAGGAAAAGTTTGAAAAACACTTTTTGATATAGGTACAGTCAGCAGTCAAAGTAGCTAACGCAAAATAACACGCTCAAAATGATCTAGACAGTCCTTATCCTCTTGAGATTAGAGTCATGTATAGGTCATTTTAGAGCTTGATTCGCTTAGCTACTTTTGCTGCTGTTCCTAATGTTGTATCGGGAAACCTCTTTTAGGTATTTCAAATTAGTATATAAAAAGGATATTTAAGAATTAGAATTACAACATACGGGTCGTTCTTCTTTTCGACCGACAATAGCCTGTCCTTCGTCTTATTACGGCATCTCATTTGAGTAATGATGTTAACGGTTTTATAATGTTCGAATGAACGTCCATATTATTTTATTAATTAGTGATATTTAATATTTCACTTTCTCTAACTAGCTTTTTTTTTTAATGTTTTTTTTTTTTCGTAGAATGCCGTGACAGAGTGGTAAACCAAAATGTGGTCCCCACTGAAAGAGTCCACTTTGTCACATGTTTTTTTTTTAGAAACCAACCGTAAATAAATATTTATATTGGCCAGAAAGGAAACTTTAATTAGTTCTAATGAAGAAACCTATGCATTTTTTTTAAATCGCACTTCAAAACCTCAATTTTCGATAGTTCAAAAACCAAAAAAAACAGAATAACCTCGGTTCATTGTCGGTAAAAAAGAAGAACGACCCAATACAACTAAATCGACTCAACTCCGACGTTTTTTTAAACGCGGTTAAAAACGCGCGTTACTTTATCCACTCACAACATCTGATCCCCGTGGACCGTAGTTCTCACGCGACGCGCGAATCGCCAGGGAAATGCACCGGTCATTGTTTGTCTCGGGAAATTTAATCCAGTCATAGAAATGTCTGGCGGTATCATAATTTATGTTTTTTTTTAGAAGAACAACTATTGTTTATGTGGAAAAATTATGGAATCATTGCGTGGCCATTCATGGAAATATTTCTTGTGTGTTTTTACTAGGCTGTTGCTTTATAGGCTAACCTAACCTAACTTCATGACTTCTATTTTATATTCAAAGAAAACCCAAAAAGCTCACCGTTTCGAAGAAAAATGCATTAGGGGAAGGTGAGGTATAATGATCCCCTTAAGGGAAAAACTTAACTGTGGCTAAAGTTGAAAGCAAAATCGCAATTTTTCTATTGTTAGAGGTAGTGAATTTACTTAACTTTGTAACTGCATACTTATTTTTTATTATATGTATGTAGTTTTTTTGTACAAGAGGTTTTTGTTAATTTTTAGTAAAGGATCATTTTATACACACCTATGTACAAAATGATCCCTGGGGTAGGGAAAAAATAATCCCAGGTCAACGATCAAAACATAACCTTCAAATACTGCGTGCGGAGATCGAACATTGCTTAAATATTAGCTAACTGCTATTAATACCCGCAAATAAAACAACATTTCAATAAACACGAACATGTAAAAAGTAATGAAAGTTCAAAAACAGTCTCCCTTAGATCAGAGCCACACTTTTTGATTATTTTTTAATAAAATCACGCCAAGCGCTCGCACCGCCATGACACTCGGAGAGGCAACTGGCAGGGGTGCGGGACACATGTTTCATGCGCATTTGGATAGATGGCACTTGTTGTCTCAGATTTACGGCGGGGGATCATTTGACCTCCAGGGATCGTATTACCTCACCTTCCCCTATTAGGTCTAGTGAAACATTAGGGGAAAAGTTAGTAGGTCAAGTGACAGGATCCCGAAGTATGTAGGTCGCCAGCAGAGCTCTCGTCGACGCGCTGTGTTCAGTCATCATAATCAGCAGAAAGACGTCCACTGACGGACATAGGCCTCTCTCAAAGAATGCCAAAGTGTCCTCATGTCTATGACGGAACGGTCGTGAATGTCAAAATTCAACGATGGAGCATCAAGTCTATCCAATTGGACGCATCCATTTGTCGCCGGGGCAAACGACGCGTTAGTAAATGTTGAAAGAACGCACACGCCCACGCACGAGCAAGCGTGGCGCGCCCGTGAATCCGCCCGTCCATCCATTTGGCTCGGAGAAACGGCGCGGCGCCAAGTTGAATGCCCAGCTTGAAACATTTCGCACCCTTCTTCTTGAGTCGGTTAAACATACTAAGAATGTTCTACATAGGTTGGTACATACCTAAATAATTACCAACACTCGGCGATGACGCATGTAACTTAATGGAATGATACCTTTTTGATTTCCGCGCTCGAAATGCCGCCATTTGTGTTTTTGCATAAGTTCCATTCTCAATTCAACGAAATCGGAGCAGGATATGCGCACTGCATGAACGAAATACCATTTATCCTTAAGGATAATTAACGATCTCTTTATTTGGTCGGTTTAGAAAACTATCAACAAAGTCAAAGTCAAAGTGATTTATTCTTCAATTTAGGCATATTACATGCACCTATGAATGTCGATAAACTACCACCGGTTCGGAAAGTAAACCTCTGCCTCGAGAAGAACCGGCGTAAAAAACTCGGCGAGGTGTCATTTTTTCAAAACAGTATACAATATATCATTTTAGTATCAGAGTATTATAAAATTTTAAAATTACATTGCTACAGTAGAAAGCCTATTTATTTTACGACAGATTTCTAGTGCAGGATTTTATCGCTGCCAAATGTACCTAGTCGTTCATCTTATAATATGCTTTTGAAATAAGTGTCCGTTTTACGACAGATTTGAATTTAGAGTCAGTAAGTTCGGTAATGTGTTTTGGAATTTTATTGTAGAATTTTATACAATTTCCCAAGAACGACTTTTTCGCTTTTACTAGCCTGTAAAAAGTTGTTTTGAGCTTCCCTGCGCTTCTGGTAACCTTGGGCCTATCAGTGTTTGTTGGGTAGTTGTATAAATTCTTCCTAACATACATTATTATTTCAAATACGTATAACGTACAAAATTTAGATACTACAGTTTGAATGCTTGTATAAGTAGAATATAGAGGACTGCGCTTATTTACGTTGTAACACCCTATGTAACCCATATTCCGCAAATATTCAATTCATTTTATCCGAAAAAATGGAGCGCGTGGATATTTTCCTTGCTCACCGCCTCGCAACCTCACCTTTGGGCCCTATTTCACCATCTTGACAATTGTCACCTGACAATGACAATCCCACGTACATTGCTGGGTCAATAAGCTGTACATCAACTACCTGTCGACGCAGCCATGTAAGTCGAATTGTCATTCATCATCATCATCATCATATCAGCCGAAAGACGTCCACTGCTGGACATAGGCCTTCCCCAAAGAATGCCACAATGACCGGTCCTGCGCCATCCGCATCCAGCGGACTCCAGCGACCTTTCGCAGGTCATCAGTTCACCTTGTGGGGGGCCTACCCACTAATGCGCCTTCCGGTATGTGATCGCCACTCGAGAACCTTCCGCCCCAACGGCCATCGGTTCTACGTGCAATGTGCCCCGCCCACTGCCACTTCAGTTTAGCGATTGGGAGGGCTATATCGGTTACCTTGGTTCTGCTGCGGATAGCCTCATTTCTGATGCGATCACGCAAAGATACTCCCAGCATAGCCCTCTCCATTACCCTTTGGGTGACTTTGAGCCTTCTTAAGAGGCCGATAGTAAGCGACCACGTTTCCGTGCCATACGTCATCACTGGCAACACACACTGGTCAAAGACTCTCGTCTTGAGACACTGCGGTTTATTGGACGAAAATGTTTTTAAGATTTTATCCTACCATTTTGTCAGCGTGATTGATTTATTATACCAATGCCGAATTACAGCTTTCTAGTAGTATGGTTCACTGAGCTAAGCCGCAGACGGACGGACATGGCGAAACTATTTAAGGGTTCCTTGTTGACTAAGAAACCCTAAAAAAGTGTTAGGTAAGGCTCAAAAGAGGTAGACACCTACTTTATTGGTTTACTGTACTCGTCGCTGGCGGACCGGTCTGTGCATGACGTCACACGGCATTAACCCTGAGATGCAGTGCAGTGATTTAGTTCTGTTGACCCCATGACCATGGCCCATGCAAAACATTGTCCGAGCCATTTCCGACATCTTTTACGACAAACTTTAATGTAGAGGACAGTCAGTGCTCTCATTACGACGTAGTAGCTGGGTGACAATATAGAGACAATACCTACTGGGTAAATCAATGTTACTATGCACTTGTTCTGAAAGTTTGCCTTTATATGGTTCAACTTCAACCTTAGAGCATACATATCTGGAGTAGCCTAATGTCGTATTTGCGTACAAAAATGTCTGCCGAATTTTGCGGGGGCGGGGAGGAGCATCTTAATAGGATATTGAAACTCAATTGTAATATTGAAAGCTTGAAGTGGTTGAACGTTTATAATATCAAGTGCTTACAGCAACATGCGGGCATTTTTATGATCAGTGTTCTCTTGCGAGGCGATTGTGTGAATGACCATTAATCGATTGTGAAATTGTCTTTGTATGATTTTTTGCACATTATGCATTTTCTAGGGGTAAGTTACTGAAAGGCTACTCGAGTTATGTATGCTCTAAGGATTCAACATAAACAAATATGGAAAATAGTTCATTACAGGAAAACCTATAAGAAGTTTAAGTATTCAAAGTAACGGGAAAATTCTCAATATTTTACGGAACCCTCACCACGCGAGTTGAACTCGCACTTGTCCGGTTTTTGCTTAGGGCGGCAGTGTATTTATTTATTTATTTAATCTTTATTGCACAAAATACAAAAAAATATATGTACAAATGGCGAGCTTAATGCCAGATGGCATTCTCTACCAGCTAACCATTGGGCTAAACAGAGACTTATAACAGGTGCAAAGAAAAAAGTATGATAATTTCTGTTACGAATATACTTGAGGAGAGAGGAAAAAAATACAAATGTATTATACACTACATATAGACATACATAAATAAAAATATATAAGATACATACAAAAAGATATACTACTACATATTCAATATATACTACCATTATGTGGATGGATTTTAGTCGAATTCTTGTTTAAGCAGATGCTTACGCAGCATCCGCTTGAAAGCAAACTTGCTTGGGGCTTGTCTGATGTTGAGAGGGAGTGAATTCCAGAGACGGCTTGCCTGTACGGCGAAGGAGTGAGTCATAAAACTAGTGCGGTGCGGAGGTATGGATATTTTGAGGACACGGGAGGTGTATGTCACATTTGTAAAGAATTCTCGTCGTTCAGTCCGAGTTTCCAGCCTCTTTAGCAGAAATAAACATGCGTCAATACTGGGGCAATTTAATTAAAGCTGGCTAATTGGCTATTATTGGGATTCCAGAAAGAGGTGCGTAAAAGATGACATTGACATGATACAAAAGTGCCCTCACTAGGTAGGTACAACTTTCCCGCCACCTTCACCTTGGCATTGCCTCGCACGCTTTTGGATATGTAGGTCTAACAACAACTTTATTTAAGAAATATTTTATTATACAGTTGCTCAAAAAGTGTTACTTTACGTACACTACCGGTCAAAAGTTTAAGTTCACTCTTTGTTTTAGGTACAAATGAGTACTTTTGGACAATCATTTTTTGCAGTTCGGAAGCCGAAATTTGTTTCCAACTGATCCGTTATTGTTTCCGGAGATTTGTTTAATTAGTCAGACACAATTCACGTACATTTCTAAACAACGCATTCCCTAAAATCTTATAGGAATGACGGCAAAGGCTGGGCCATATATGGGCTTGCCACTTAAAACGTACAATGATCAGATACAATGTTGGTTTTTAAGGAATCAGTTGTTTAGAAATCTACGTAAATTCTGTCTGACTAATCAAACACATCTCCGTAAACATTAAACAATAACGAATCAGTTGGAAACAATTTTCGACATCTGAACTGCAAAACATTATCGCACAAAAGTACAAATTTGTACCAAAAACAAAGGGTGAACTTAAACTTTTGACTGGTACTGTAGCTGTTTAGCGTGCGGAAAGTTGATTTTCGCGAACTAGTGCTTTTCACTTTTCCTTGTACCTACAATTGGACCATTAATTATTATGTCAATAAAAAAAATAAGATAGAACTGTATTATTATTTGTTTGAACTTCTTTCTTTATTTTTCAACTGTAGTATGATGTTACAGAATTAATAATATAACAGTTTCGATGCTCGTGACGTAATGATATACTTTCCGCACTAACATCGAAATGTACTATTCTTTATTTTTTTATTCTTTAGGTTTTAATAATAATCATACAAGCCTTCTGTATCTGACCCTTGACCCAGCCATTAAGGGGACGGGTAAGGCAAGGCATTCTCCATACAAACGTTGTGCAAGTTTTTTTTCGTCGGTTTTGGCACTACAGAATATTCGTTTTTTTTTTTGCTTGTTCATATTGAATTTACGCAGCACATGATGTTAAAATTTTGTTAGATATAAAAATAATGAAAATTAAAAAATATATAAAAAAGTATAAAAATAAAAAATAATAACATCAGTGAATAGCTAACAGAAAAATAAGTATACTGACCTAAAATTATATTTATAGCCCGAACACAAACGAAGAAAAACCTGCACAAAATTTGTATGGAGAAGGCTTGCCCTACCCGTCCCCTTAAGCGAAAGTCTCTTTTTAATCCCCGACGCAGAGAGGGGTTAAGTTTGAAGTGCCTGTGTCTGTCTGTGGCATCGTAGCTCCTAAACGAATGGACCGATTTTAATGCGGTATTTTTTGTCCGAAAGATGACGTGATCGAGATGGTTCTTAGCTACGTTTCAACAAAATCGGTTCAGCCGTTTTTGAGTTATTGAACTTTGGAATGACAAAATTGGGGATTTTTCAACTTTTCTAACTTTGTAGTAATTGAACGAGCGAGCGAAGCGAACGAAGTTCTCCGTTTCAGCTTGAACTAAAATTCTTTTATATGTCTGTTCTCCTCTACAGGAGCCGTAGCATGGTTGGCCTTATCACGCGACAAGTGACAATATAAGAGCGTCGTCTCGTTCTATCGAACCGTGTCAGCCAGTGACGCACGCTCTATCCTATCACCTATCGCGTGACAAGGCCAACCATGCTACGGCTCCTGGTCGCATTTTTCAATCGAGTTTTGTGAGCAGATTCAATAATCATACCTACGGTTTTATACCGACGATTCAGTTTTTAGTGTTGTTTTAAAGACAGTCTCGCTAGTTCTACTTTTCACAGCTCCATTAGTTACGATTAATTATGATTAGTGTCCATAGTAAACTTGACGGTTAATGTCAAATTTACTATTGAACGCCACCGCAGGCGTTTGCCAGTGTGATTCAGGCGTTTATTTATTTATTTATTACCATTAATATTAGCACTAACAGTTGTACCTTACATGCTAATTGGTAAATTAATATTTATCATTCGCGTTTAGAATGTATCATGTCAATGGATAGTAATTATTGTTAAAAAGTCAATTATTTAAGTGGAATCTGATTGAGATTCTTACAAATGAATATAGGTCAATAAAAATTATAAAAAATAAAATTATATAATATTAATAGGTCTAGGTTATTTAATAATACAGGTTATGCACGTATAGAGCTAGGCGTGACAATTTTTTCTAAATATTGATGGGCAGCAGTCAAAAAGTTTGGTTTCGGGCTTAAAAATATGTCCAGCGACGTTATACATCTCCGGTGGATATAAATAAATAAAATAAATAAATAAATATTACAGGAATATCTTACACAAATCAACCTAGTCCCATAGTAAGCTCAATAAGGCTTGTGTTATGGGTACTAGATATAAGGTGAGGAGAAAGTAAACAACAAATCAATTGATAACTTTTTATTTGCATGAACGTCTCAATCGTTTTTATACTATTTACAGGATAATATTTCATAATATGATAAAAACATTATTATAACAGCAACCTCATTCATTGTTCATTGCTTCCAACTTATTGCCGAACTTATATAATAACTTGCTCAGTATATCCCTTTCAAAACAGTACAGTCTGAGCAGGACAGACAGGGAAGCTAGAGTGATAATGCCGAAGAGAACCAACCTTGAAAACAGCAGTTTCAACAGTGTTCAGACACACTGTGACGTCATAAAACGGTTATTACCAGAGGTCGGAATTTTCGCGGCAAAACAAAACACTGTCGCAAGCTAGTGTTAGAAACATTTTTTTATCGATATCGATAGTTGTGTAATAGAAGACAAACAAGGTTCACCAAATAAATTAAAATATTTAATACATTTTTTTACGTGAGGTTTGTATAAAATTGTATAGAGACAGATGCAATGTCCTATTGAGTAGGTACTCATTTTCTGAAGTGTCTATTATTTTCAATGAGGTGGTATAGTCACTTCATTAAAAGTGTTACCTCTTTGATACCCGACTACGACAAAGCCAAAAGAAAGGGTTGTTAGTTAATATGATAAAGTATAGTTAAGGTTTAGATGGAATAACACATATAAAACAATTCTGTATCTTACCACTTCTTTTGCATATCGACGGTGGAAATTTCAAATGTCGTAAGGGACAAAAGCCTGCTTGTCCCTTACGACATTTGAAATTTCCACCGTCGATATTTTAAATTAACAGTCGCGACTGATTATAAAATAATGTAAATATATAGGCATGTTTTTTTAATATAACAATACTCGATTTCGATAAAAGACACGTTTCTAACACTAGCTAGATTGCGACAGTGTTTTGTTTTGCCGCGAAAATTCCGATCTCTGGTTATTACTTACAGTGATCGGTATTCAAGAAGCCTTTTCTCGAGGTGTACGACCACAGAACACTGAATACTATAGAAGGGGTATCAATCAAGCGCGGTTTCTATCGGGACCGGTGTCGCCTCATCCCCTCCACGTCGCCTACAACTGTGTGAGCGACTGCACGGCGATCAGGTGACGTTGGCGCGTAAGCTTTGAGCGCAAGCGCATGCTCGAACTAGTGGCGCGCGTGCCACGCCCACATCGCCTTTCTATGGTATTTAGTGTTCTGTGTTAACCTTTTTTAAGATAGAGTTTTTTTCTTTGACTTTATCACTCTACTCTCTGGTAGGACAGATGTTATAATAAAACATGGCATTTTAGCACCTGAACACGGTGAATCGATTATATTATATTTTAACTAATAACCAACAAAAATCTTTGCCACGATTCCAAATTAAATATTTTAAGGCAATCTTTCGTCAATTTAGCAACTGCCGTTTTTAGTTCTAAATCGTCTTCATTCCCAACTCGTCTCCCTTCCAACTCGTCGACATACAGCCAGCTGCAGAGACACGTGAACTGCATAGAAGTTTATAAGCACGGGTCACGTTTCTCTTCAGCAGACTGTACCATTCTAAATTCATCCACATTTCCTATTCAATATTGCCAACTCGACCACTTACCATTTACAAACGCGCCCCCCTACCGTTCCCAACTCTTCCACGTTCTCAATTGATCTACCTATACAACTCGCCCACATTCACCAATATAAAGAATCAACGATTTGGGAATGGAAACTACATGGTTTTGTGGACAAATTGGGAATAAACGGCAAGGCAAAACTCTCTAGTACCCCGTGCAAATTGCCCGCTAAATTTAGTCGACAAAATTGCGTTGCGGTTGGCGCACAACTGCTCCCTATATAAATGTCAAATGAACTGAAAACCGGTCAATATTGTACGAAACGCATATCGGAATTGTTTCACTCAATGTGCCGGTAGATGGCGCTGTTACCTCCGTCGAACTAGCGAACGGTAGTTCAACGTAGTTTTATAAGGTGTTAAACTTTTGTTGTATTTCTCTGTACTAACTAAACTACCTCCGCCACTCCGTCTTCAAGGACAGGAAATCTCCTGGTCCAATACCGTGAAGTACCTGGGCGTCACGATCGACAGAGGGCTGACGATGAAGAAACATGTAGAAGACACGGCACGGCGAACAAAAGTCGCAAGAACGATGTTAAGACCGATCCTAGCCAGCAGTCTCCCCATGCCGACCAAGCTGGGGATCTACAAGACGTACCTGCGGTCCCGCCTCACTTATGCGGCCCCTGCATGGTACGCGCTTGTGTCGGCATCCAATAAGAAGAAGCTGCGTGCGCAGGAGAACCAGGCCCTGCGCACAATCACCGCTGCCCCCCGTTTCGTGAGAAACGAGGTGATCCAGAAGGACCTTCGGTGGGAGACACTGGACGTCTTCATCAGCCGCCTCGCTCGCGTCATGTTCGACCGTGCCGACAACTCCAGCTTCTCGCTACTACAAGGAATTGCCCCGCTCCACGCGCGCCCCCCGGATCGACGCTCGCGCCCTCTGCAGAGAGAGCTCGCCCCGAAAACTGATGCCCCCTGATACGCCCAGGGAACCACCAAGCCAAGACCGGCCAACGAATCCGCCTAAAAAGGCACCCGAAGACCGGCCCGTCATCACGGGCTGAGAAGACTTCAGCCACCAGAGGGCAAAGCCCTGATATGGCATCCTCCACACCCAGTAATGGGTGTGAGAGACGACTCGAGTGTGTATTTCTCTGTGGATTTGTGTGGTGATTTTTAGTACTAGAATAAATACGACTGTTTGTAAGTAAACGCGGTGTTCGTTCTGGCTTCCCTTTGAGAGCCGAGTGCGAAACTATTGATAAGATAAGATAAGATTATCTGAGAATTGCTTCAAAGTAGTAAAAAATTCCAATGACAGTTTAATAAGAAGTCAGCCACATTAAATTATCTCAACTATAATAATGTGAAACGGTATTGTTTTAATAGCTAGTTTTCATATGTCAATGATGTAATATAAAAAGAGGTGTTGTCTATACGAAATTCCGTGTTTAAATATGGCCACCAAATCTGACAGCTATAGTTTCCATTGACGACTCGAAACTGAGGTAAGTTGGTGCAATTGAATTCAATTTTAGTGTGCCATTTTTGGACCGCTTATCACCTATCTACCTCTTTTTTACATTACATCATTGGTTAATGTATAGATAATCTGTGAGCGTATAAATAAACCTTTATAACATAAAGGCGTATAAAATTTAAATTACAAAGAATTTTCAGCTTAGTGCACTATACTTTTAAAGGCGTGTTTCGTGAGCAAAGAATGACGAAAGTACTGTATCGAAGGCCAAGACCTCCGTCTTCGTGACAGTGGGGCTTTCCGATATTAAATACTTGTATATTTCCACAAGGCTTAAATAAAAATAATAATTAAGTAAACATCGATATAATAAACCAATATCTTATTGACTTAGTAAATTAATTATAATACAGCGTGTAAACAATTGCTACGCTAACTTTTTACACAATTTCGTCCATTTCATGGATAAATCAATCTCGAGAACCTAAAAGAACGTTGTTTACGGCATTTTTTTACACCTTATACAGATTATGTACATTGCTTTATTTGTTTTAATATGAAAATATACTCATTTATATCTAATACAAAAGCAAAACGAACTCAAATCTAAAGAGGACGCAAAATATGTAATAACATCGTAATATTTAAGTGACAAGTCAAGAATATAGTACCTTATCTAACTTAGATTACATTACACGCTATATCAAGGCAATGGAATTATTAAAACAATTTTTAAAGCGACAGAGTTCTCCGTAACTCGTTAGTCATAAGTTAAGTAGTAACCTTATAGTGTCTCGTTTCTTATTTTAATGAATCATAAGATCGACATTGTTTATGTCAATAAAGGTCCATTGACGAAGTCTCAGTGTGTGTTGCCAGTGATGACATGGCACTGAAACGTGGTCGCTTACTATGGGCCTCATAAGAAGGCTCAAAGTCACCCAAAGGGCAATGGAGAGGGCTATGCTGGGAGTATCTCTGCGTGATCGCATCAGAAATGAGGCTATCCGCAGCAGAAACAAATAAATATTTACTTACTTACTTACTAGCCCTCCGAATCGCTAAACTTAAGTGGCAGTGGGCGGGGCACATTGCACGTAGAACCGATGGCCGTTGGGGCGGAAAGGTTCTTGAGTGGCGACCACGTAAGGCGCAGCGTGGGTAGGCCCCCCACAAGGTGGACTGATGACCTGGTAAAGGTCGCTGGAGTCCGCTGGATGCGGGTGGCGCAGGACCGGTCATTGTGGCACTCTTTGGGGGAGGCCTATGTCCAGCAGTGGACGTCTTTGGGCTGATATGATGATGATGATGACGAAGTCTCGTCACATTAGCTACTTTCTGCTAAATTGGGCCATATCTGGGACAATTTTCGAACTATCGTCTGCTAGTCGGTCATCAACAAGCCTCCGACAGCGCGACCTTCGTCGGTGGTCCGACGTGATTCTTCTGGCTAGACCAAGGTTTCTTGGTGGGGTCCGTGACATGATTGCCAAGGGTCCAAGGCCACTTCGTTCGCTCTTAACGTTAGTAATATATATGCAGTATTTCGCGTATACATTATTATTCCGCTTACATTGTTATTGCCGAGCGGTATATACTAGGGTTGCCAACCGTACTATATCATATAGTATTGTACTATATTTCGACTCTTTGTACTATATACTGTTGAAGAAATATATAGTACGCAAAAATACTATATTTGGGGGGTCCTTACGAAGTGCTTCAAATTGCCCAGGTTTCAATTCATCATCGTCATCATATCAGCCGAAAGACGTCCACTGCTGGACATAGGCCTGCCCCAAAGAGTGCCAAAATGACCGATCCTGCGCCACCCGCATCCAGCGGCGCCAGTTTCAATTTATTTTACTAAATAGCAACATTGCCCAGCCAAGTACTGTATTATTTTACAGTGTACTATATTTTTGTCGGTTTTTCTGGAAAATACTATATCTCCCCCAAAAAAAGTTGGCAACCCTAGTATATACACAACATGAGTAAATAACTAATAATCTTCGACAGGGGTCCGCGGTGTTTTGAAATTCTGAAAGTGGTCCATGCCTAACAAAGGTTTAATAACCACTGCTGTACAATGGAGTTCGTTTTCATCGTTATCTTCAACAGGGGTCCGCGGTGTTTTTGAAATTCTGAAAGTGGTCCATGCCTAACAAAGGTTTAAGAACCACTGCTGTACAATGAGTTAGTTTTCAACGTTTTCTTCGACAGGGGTCCGCGGTGTTTTTGAAATTCTGAAAGTGGTCCATGCCTAACAAAGGTTTAAGAACCACTGCTGTACAATGAGTTAGTTTTCAACGTTTTCTTCGACAGGGGTCCGCGGTGTTTTTGAAATTCTGAAAGTGGTCCATGCCTAACAAAGGTTTAAGAACCACTGCTGTACAATGAGTTAGTTTTCAACGTTTTCTTCGACAGGGGTCCGCGGTGTTTTTGAAATTTTGAAAGTGGTCCATGCCCAACCAATACCAAGTCACTCATTAACTTTATAGAGGAGCTGGGGTGGTTAGAGTAGCGCCACCCCGCCGTGTTGCACCGTAAAATCCGACCACTGTTCGTAAACGTAAAGGTCATAGCAGGACCTTTAAAGTTGTTTCAACAATATCAGTTATGCTGATGACATGGTCCCGCTGGGACCGTCGTTCGACTCGATTACTCAACTTGTCAGGTTGTGTGAGGCCTACGCCCAACAGCATGGTCTAAGGCAGGGGTTCCCAAACATTTTTTAGGCACGCCCCCCTGCTGCCAAAAATGAAATTCCCACGTCCCCCTTAGCTTCAATGCAAGGAAACGAAAGTGAATGGGCTAGCTAGCCAAATCATCATCATCAGGGACCCGCGCCTCCCTTAAAATGTTGTCGCGCCCCCCACTTTGAAAACCCCTGGTCGAAGGTATAACGCTAACAAAAGCGAAGTGCTCATTTTTAAGGCACGGAAATACAACATCACCACGCTGCCTAGGATCACGCTAAGAGGAGTGCCACCATAGTTGAGAAATTTAAATATTTAGGTCACGTGATCACTGTGGATCTCAATGATGATGCAGATGCAGAAAGAGAAAGGAGGGCGATGGCAGCGCGTGGCAATATGCTCGCAGGTTTGCACGTTGTAACACTCAGGTCAAACTGACGCTTTTCAAAGCATATTGTCAGACCTTTTACACGAGCAGCCTGTGGGTGAGATTCTCGCAAAGGGCATATAATACTGTACGTGTACAGTATAACAATGTCCTCAGATTGCATGAGGCTGCCGAAACACTGCAGTGCTTCTGGCATTAGAAGAAAAAGGATAGCCTCACTGTTAAGGCAGCAGCAACTGCTGAGGACGTTGGCCGAGCGTCTCGACTGCCCGCTCACTAAATACTGGGTCGATGTGGTTATTGGGCGGGCTAACTAGGGCAATTGGCAAACCTCGCCCCCTAACAGGTTTTTATTGTTCCAAAGTTTCACTTCTTCTCTTCTTTTCTTTTTGTAATTATCTTTCTATAATTTAATGCTTTACTATCTATTTAGCAATACTACATTATCAATTTTAACATGAGGTCACAAGCCTTTTATGCGGTTAAAGTCACGAGTTAATAGGGTTTTAGACACCAAATAAAATTACCAATAATGATGAATTTTCCCGTAAAACGATTAATAATATTGTCAAATGGAGACAAAAGTAAAGCAGGGGATTAAATAATCACAAAGTTATAAGCGTCCAAAGTTTTAAGACGGGGTATATTCTGTCCCTTTCCGCAAAACGCACCTTCATATGAAACGATTGTCATTTACTATGATCGTGACGTCACGATCCCCGAGCGCTTTCTCTCTCTAACAAGCAATATTAAAACGGTTGTAGCTTCGTAATTTTTTGAGATATCCGAATGGGATTTTCGTCAGTAGGCATATTTTTTTGCCCTACAATTTTGAGTCTACACCCTTGTTTAGCACGATATGTTTCGAACCCTTCAGTTCTTCGTCAGGAGTATATTCCCTCACCGTTGCTTGCCAACGGTAAGCTACGCGTAGACTATGGAAGCTTGCAAATCCGTGCCCTTTTTTTAAAATATTTGCTTATTCTTGAAAAACCCTATACAGCAGTCCCTCGGGAAAACTTCGGTGGGGGCTCATTACAAAACCGGAGCGTTTTAAGGGAGGAAACTGTTCTGAAACCGTACGACCATTTGTGTCATTCTCAAGCAAAAGGTATCTCTTTATCGATGTCAATTAGGAGGATGGGGGTCGATGTTAGTCCACGGCATATCGGATGTGGTAACCATAAGGTAATAAAAAACCCTGTCTTAATAGGGTTAACTTATGGTTACCACATCCGATATGCTTACCATAACAATAGGGTTAATTGTTATGGTAAGCATATCGGATGTGGTAACCATAAGTTAACCCTAAAAAATCCCTATCTCAATAGGGTTAACTTATGGTTACCACATCCGATAAGCTTACCATAACAATAGGGTTAAGCTATCAGTAAGGTTACCTTATCATAAGGTTACCAAATTGAAAGGGTTACCAAATCGATATGCGTAAGCCTGAAAAGGGGTTTTCCGGTCCTTGTCTAAGACAGAATATATCAATTTTTTTTACGTAACTCTGAAGTAGAGAATAATACGATAAATAAATAAATACGGACGATATCCGTACGGACCGTTCCTTAGTGACACCGCCAAAGCGGAACCGATTGAGAATGACATATTTAGGTTCTGGGGTGTCAGGGTACAAAGACTCTATTTCTGTATCAAATCCACCCCACCTAGACCGTAGAAGCTTCATGTACCCACGTCATACTTATACACCCTCCATTGATGTATATGAACTTGGGGCTTAGGCCAACTTAGGCCATCGTAGGCCATCGGCTGGCGACGCTCTTGTTATGTTTGATCGAATTGGGCCTACGTTTAAGTTTACTGGTGAGGTGTTCACGTCAGTCCGGGGCTCAGTCGACGCCGGCGAAGCCCTGGGAGCCCTCGATGGCCTTCACGAGCTTCTCGCGCAGCTGCTGGTAGCTCTCGTACGGGGGTAAGTCGATGCGGTTGAAACTGGTGAACAAACGTTACGATTATTTATGTAGTAGGTGGTATTCGTTATAGTGAATTTTGGGAAGTTTAGAAACATAGTTGCATAGTAAAACTCTTCGTATATTCTATCGTATAATCTATCATCATCATCATCATATCAGCCGAAAGACGTCCACTGCTGGACATGGGCCTCCCCCAAAGAGTGCCACAATGACCGGTCCTGCGGCCATCGGTTCTACTTGCAATGTGCCCCGCCCACTGCCACTTAAGTTTAGCGATTCGGAGGGCTATCGGTTACCTTGGTTCTGCTGCGGATAGCCTCATTTCTGATGCGATCAATCAATCAATCAATCAAATCGTTTATTCGTAAAACATAGCTTCGTATACATAGGTGTTATGAACATTTACAGGTCTCACTATGTCTTCGCCATAAGGCATACAAATAGTCATAACATAAATATGTATGACACCCATTGCCCTTTGGGTGACTTTGAGCCTTCCTATGAGGCCCATAGTAAGCGACCACGTTTCAGTGCCATACGTCATCACTGGCAACACACTGGTCAAAGACTCTCGTCTTGAGACACTGCAGAATATTTGTTAATCTATCTTAGAAAAAATATATTCATAAGTTTAAATATGACGAAGGAGACCTATGTCCGTATTACCTCGTAGCATCTTGTTCGAGAACGACAGGACTACGTGACAAGAATGACAGTCTCACCATGTATGAGCGCGAGGGTAGTTGTCCGGCGCGCCCCACTTCTCGATAGTGAAGAGCTGCGGCCCGTTGGAGCCGTACAGCTCCTTGAACCCGTTCATCGGCACCCTGGAGGTGCCCGTCACGAACTGGAGCAGCCGGGAGCGCATCTCGTTCGAGAACGACAGGACCACCTGAGAACAAAATGGAAAGTTATAAGTTTCTGTCAACAATCGCGCAGGCCGCCAGTCGCGCACGTCGATGTGCTGGATGCCAATGTGCTCGTTCTCGTCGAAGATCTTGAGAAGGGGCAGAGGAACCAGGTAGCCTGACACTCACCCTCCAGAACCACTGCACGACGAGGTGGTTGGCGTGGTAGTCGCCCTTGTACAGCGTGTTGGCGCGCCAGTCGCGCACGTCGATGTGCTGGATGCCGCACAGCAGCAGCTCCAGCTCGTGCTCGTCGAAGATCTTGAGCAGGGGCAGGGGAACCAGGTAGCCTGACACTCACCCTCCAGAACCACTGCACGACGAGGTGGTTGGCGTGGTAGTCGCCCTTGTACAGCGTGTTGGCGCGCCAGTCGCGCACGTCGATGTGCTGGATGCCGCACAGCAGCAGCTCCAGCTCGTGCTCGTCGAAGATCTTGAGCAGGGGCAGGGGAACCAGGTAGCCTGACACTCACCCTCCAGAACCACTGCACGACGAGGTGGTTGGCGTGGTAGTCGCCCTTGTACAGCGTGTTGGCGCGCCAGTCGCGCACGTCGATGTGCTGGATGCCGCACAGCAGCAGCTCCAGCTCGTGCTCGTCGAAGATCTTGAGCAGGGGCAGGGGAACCAGGTAGCCTGACACTCACCCTCCAGAACCACTGCACGACGAGGTGGTTGGCGTGGTAGTCGCCCTTGTACAGCGTGTTGGCGCGCCAGTCGCGCACGTCGATGTGCTGGATGCCGCACAGCAGCAGCTCCAGCTCGTGCTCGTCGAAGATCTTGAGCAGGGGCAGGGGAACCAGGTAGCCTGACACTCACCCTCCAGAACCACTGCACGACGAGGTGGTTGGCGTGGTAGTCGCCCTTGTACAGCGTGTTGGCGCGCCAGTCGCGCACGTCGATGTGCTGGATGCCGCACAGCAGCAGCTCCAGCTCGTGCTCGTCGAAGATCTTGAGCAGGGGCAGGGGAACCAGGTAGCCTGACACTCACCCTCCAGAACCACTGCACGACGAGGTGGTTGGCGTGGTAGTCGCCCTTGTACAGCGTGTTGGCGCGCCAGTCGCGCACGTCGATGTGCTGGATGCCGCACAGCAGCAGCTCCAGCTCGTGCTCGTCGAAGATCTTGAGCAGGGGCAGGGGAACCAGGTAGCCTGACACTCACCCTCCAGAACCACTGCACGACGAGGTGGTTGGCGTGGTAGTCGCCCTTGTACAGCGTGTTGGCGCGCCAGTCGCGCACGTCGATGTGCTGGATGCCGCACAGCAGCAGCTCCAGCTCGTGCTCGTCGAAGATCTTGAGCAGGGGCAGGGGAACCAGGTAGCCTGACACTCACCCTCCAGAACCACTGCACGACGAGGTGGTTGGCGTGGTAGTCGCCCTTGTACAGCGTGTTGGCGCGCCAGTCGCGCACGTCGATGTGCTGGATGCCGCACAGCAGCAGCTCCAGCTCGTGCTCGTCGAAGATCTTGAGCAGGGGCAGGGGAACCAGGTAGCCTGACACTCACCCTCCAGAACCACTGCACGACGAGGTGGTTGGCGTGGTAGTCGCCCTTGTACAGCGTGTTGGCGCGCCAGTCGCGCACGTCGATGTGCTGGATGCCGCACAGCAGCAGCTCCAGCTCGTGCTCGTCGAAGATCTTGAGCAGGGGCAGGGGAACCAGGTAGCCTGACACTCACCCTCCAGAACCACTGCACGACGAGGTGGTTGGCGTGGTAGTCGCCCTTGTACAGCGTGTTGGCGCGCCAGTCGCGCACGTCGATGTGCTGGATGCCGCACAGCAGCAGCTCCAGCTCGTGCTCGTCGAAGATCTTGAGCAGGGGCAGAGGAACCAGGCCACCGAGGCCCTCGAGGAACGCGTACATCTGCTCTTGGACGCGGCTCACGAAACGCCACTCTATTACTAGCCTGAGGAGATTATGTACATCGTTACTTGTCATAAATCTTCATTATCTGGATGTGTGCGGTGAATGCTTGAGGCTCTGTGAGACGATGGATGCTAGGTGTTCAACAGTACCAATATAATAAATAAATAAATAAATAAATAAATAAATATTACGAGACAATCTTACACAAATCAACCTAGGCCCACGGTAAGCTCAATAAGGCTTGTATTGTGAGTACTAGGTGACGATATACATAAGAGATAAATACATATAGATACTTATATACATATATAACATCCATAACTCAGGAACAAATATTCGTGTTAACACACAAAATAAATGCCCTGACCGGGATTCGAACCCGGGACCTCCAGCTTCGTAGGCAGAGTCACTACCAACTGGGCTACGGAGGCCGTTATATATAAGATATATAAGATATGGTATATAAGATATTGAAAATTAAATAAAAAAATAAATCACGACGAAAACTGTACTGTAAAAATCTCTATAAGCAAGGAAAAGTATAACCGACAATAACCGTAACCGTTTATTCAAAATTCCGAAACCCGATTATGAAATTTTGTCGTAATAATCGGTTACAACCGGTTTCTTCGGTTTCGGTTAGAACCGTTTTGCATTCCCTAATCTTAATTCATGTATTCGTATCTTATGCGTGTGCACTAACCAATCGAGTAAAGCCATGTAAAGCAAAGTATGTTTTGGTAACTCTATAACTTTGGAATAAGCAGCAATGCATATTAAATTTAAATTTGGAATCCAACAATCAAGATTGTTCGGACTAGCTTCGTTATTTGTATTTCTATTGTTGTTTGTTTATGTAATTTTTAACCTTATTTATTTGTGTGTGTATGTCTGTGGTATCGTAGCTGCAAAACGGATGATCCGATTTTTTTTTAATTGAAAGTTTTGTCTGTCGAAATGGTTCTTAGCTATGTTTATTGTGTCGGGAGTTTTTCAAACAAGGACCGGAAAACCCCTTTTCAGTCTTAAGCCTATCGATTTGGTAATCCTATCAATTTGGTAAACTTATGGTATTGCTAACCCTATTAATTTGGTAGACTTCTACAGTTTACATGAATTCTTTGACACTTAATTACTGACAGAATTGTGATAATTATTTATGTATAGCTGGTAAATGTTATTATAATGTCATAGTTGTAAGTTGTAATGTTGAACTTGAATTTAATGATCTCTAGTAGTCATTATAATAACCAAATATTAGTTACTGTAACAACAATTTTGCATACCAATTTTATTATGGTTAAACATATAAACCTACCTACAAATCACACCTTGTATCTGGCAATGTTTAATGCAAATAAAGCTTATTCTTATTCTTCTTGTGACAAGGTAACATTACTGATAGGGTAACCCTATTGTTATGGTAAGCATATCGGATGTGGTAACCATAAGGAAACCATAAGTTAACCCTATTGAGATAGGGTTTTGTTATGGTTACCTTATGGTTACCACATCCGATATGCTTACCATAGGGTTAAAACCCTATCCGTAATGGTAAAGTTACCATTATGGATAGAGTTTTAAAAACAACTTCTAAAATAAGCCTAAGGAAAACCCTGATTAGGTTAACCGGTTCCGGTCCCTGGTTTCAAAGTTTGTATAGATGTAGTTATGTACTAACTTGATGTACTCGTCCTTATTGTCGTTGTCTATGGAGATATTCGCCCCGCCCGGTTTCAACTCGCGTTGAATTGTCTTCCCAAACTGTTCCTCGTCCACCGAGAACGTCAGGTACAGCTCTGAAGGGTCATTTTCCTGCAACAATCATTGCTGTAGAACGTAGGTTTCTTAATGTGGGGTCCATGGACCCTTAGGGATCCGCAACATGATTGCTAGGGCTTTACGGCCACATCGTTCACTCTTAACGTTTTTATTAGAAGTATGCAGTGTTTCGCGCATACATTGTTATTCTGCTTACTTAGTACTCGAGCGGTACATACACATGACACGTGTAAAATAACTAATAAACGTGATCCTTAAAACTAGTTTTCTTTTCAACATTTTCTTCGACAGTGGTCCGCGGTGTTTCTTTTTTTTGTTTGAAATTCTGAAAGTGGCCCATGCCTAACAAAAGTTTAAGAACCACTGCTGTAGAACCAGGTGAGAATTTGACAATCAGTTGCAGAGAAACGTGACCTCCTTGCATACAAACTCATATGCAGGAGGGATCACGTTTCCCTGCGGCTGACAGTACAGTCGATGTTAAACATATGTATACATTTGTCACCTTAATACAATTGAATAAGGCGGAAAATCTTAGACGGATATGCAGCTTTAACCGCAAAGTTAACGATACACGGCGACTTACCTTGATCCACATAAGCGAGTTATAATACTCGAGATCCACAGACTCCATATCTTGCAGCTCTATAGTTTTTCCCACCATCATCTTGTAGAATGGACGGATGAAGAACGCTGAAACAAATGTTTTACAATTAATATGTGTAGTGAAGCAATGGATGTAATTTCCTAGGTTTTGTTTGATAAGAAAGCAATAAGACGCACTACACAAAAGACACAGAGACAAAGGGAGTTAGACATACAATACCATTGACACGGTACATATTGTGTGTCCACGCGGCAGTGAATCGGCCGCTGTCTCAGCATTATGCCGAGGTGTCAGACAGACACCTACAGCGCTGGTTTTCAGACAGCACCGTACGTGACCCACGGAACGTAACACAACATACTATAGATACAAATGTAAACACACAACGTAATAAATAAATAACAAAAGTAAGAGATTTGTAAAATATGTCACAGTAGCACAATGGGATGAAAGAATACAAAGCAAAAAACTCGACAGATGGGATGTTTTAAAAAGTGCTGGATGGGTTAGGGTTGGGATTTTTGGAGCATCAACAAATAGCCTTGCTAAACGTATATTTGCTAGACGTTCCTTGGATAGGTGGAGGGAGATCATTCCAACGCTTGGATGCTGCGAGCCAAAAGTTACCTCGAAACGCCGCGATACAGAATCATCGCCTTACACCCACGCGCACTCTTGGGCCATACAAGTCTACTCAGCAAATATGCTGGGACCCCAGATCGCACTATGCCAAAGAGAAGAGTGGCGAGGTGAAGACGTCTGCGGGCATGTTCAGCAGACCAGCGGCGTTCAAGTAGGGAGTGATAGTCCGTCGGGTCTCGGTGTATGGCCAGCCACTCACCGTCCAGCAGCTTGCCGTGGTAGACCGCCATGCCGGCCACGCGGCCGATGAACTTGAAGTAGTTGAGGTGCTCCTCGTTGCACACGCCGCTGTTCGGGTTGATCTGCAGCGTGTAGTTGTCCATGGCCGAGTACTCGAACAGCCCGTAGTAAGGGTTGAACATCTCCTTGGAGAGCAGGAAGAACCATTCGCGGGCGAGGCCGCCGTAGTCTGGGGAGAAAGGGATTTCGTAAAAAAATTACACATGTTCCTCCTCGGTTTCGTCGTGGTTAAAAAGGAGGCGGCTCCCGTTTAACGTGAAACGTCTATGCATCCAAGGACCGGAATACCCCTTTTCAAGCTTAAGCCTATCGATTTGGTAACCCCATCAATTTGGTAACTTTATCTTAAGGTAACCATACTGATAGGGTTACCCTATTGTTATGGTAAGCATATCGGATGTGGTAACCATAAGATAACCCTATTGAGATAGGGTTTTTTAGGATTAACTTATGGTTACCGTATGGTTACCACATCCGATATGCTTACCACAACAATAGGGTTACCCTATCAGTCAGGTTACCATTATGGATAAAATTTTAAAAACAACTTCTAAAATTAGCCTATGGAAAACCCTGATTAGGATAACCGGTTTCAGCCCCTGTATACATCACACTTAGGTACAAACGTATACTACACATTTTTTTTATTAATTTTAATCAGGCAACAAGCCCCATATGTACACATACCTTACAGACTGACATACATATATTATATCAATATAAACTTATTTTAAAACATAACAAAAACCTACAACTGCGTTGTATTACGTAACTTCGTGATGTCAGGTAACCGACCGCGAAAATGCCGGAAATTGACCCCCTTCGGCCAAAATTCTTCATCCTCGAGGGGGCGGATGTGGTAACCATAAGGTAACCACAAGTTAACCCCACTGAGATAGGGTTTTTTTAAGGTTAACTTGGTTACCTTACGGATGTGGTAACCATAAGTTAACCCTAAAAAAACCCTATCTCAATAGGGTTAACTTATGGTTACCACATCCGATATCATTACCATAACAATAGGGTTACCCTATCAGTAAGGTTACCTTATCATAAGGTTACCAAATTGATAGGGTTACTAAATCGATAGGCTTAAGCCTGAAAAGGGGGTTTCCGGTCCTTGCTCAAGACCCTCAGGATGAATCCGGTCTTCACGCACTTACTCTACAACTCTCTCTCATTAAGTGTGCGCTCATATATTTAAAGGGCGCCCTTCACACAATACGCTCGACCACAGTCCGAGAGAGCGCGTCGCGTTCACATGAATAGCGGTCTCAGCATTCAGCCAGATAATGACAAACTTACTATTAACCGCTACCACAGGCTGCGCCTGTGATTCAGGGTTCACACAGTAAGGGCGGGTTGCATCCGCACTTAAAATACCGTTAAACGTCTAGTATCTGCTGCCATAGAAAACTATCAAACTTCCCACACAATTACATTTTAACGGACGTAACATACGATAAACAACGGTTTGAAACAGCCGACCCATTAATAGGTCCTTAAGGTATTTAGAGATGAAGTTAGTGTTGTGAGTTAGAGGTAGGCCAAGTCAAGGACTCGAGCTGTCACGGCTGTCCTGAGTCTTCTTGGTACTGCATAACGCTTAGCCTTAGCTTTAATGGCGCGAGTCTTCAACCCTCGGTTGATCTCTAAATCACAACAGTAGATCGCGTAGAACTCACCCAGGCCGACCTCCGACTCGAACTCGACCCACAGCTTGGTCTTGAGCAGGTCGAGTCGGCTGACCGAGCTGATGATGCGGTACGAGTCCTCGAGGATCGAGTTGCGACGCACTTTTATCTCGAACTTGTTGGGCACGTTGCTCTGTAACAAACGTTCTTCATGCTAGAGAGATATATGAAAAGAAGAGGTGTGCTGCTGCGGTCATTTCAATTTCGTCAAGGCAAGTAAAAATTCATTCAGTGCCCCCGACAAGTCAATCAAAAGAGCAAAAAAAGGCACGGCCGGTAGAGTCACGGACTTTATTGGTTGAGCCATTTAGAGCTCAATTTATACTGGACACTTCATTGCTTAACTATTAAAGAACAAAATTAGTTGACACCTAAATGGCTCAACAATTAAAGTCTCTGACCGTACCATCCTTTTCTCGAAGCCATTCGGACCATTTTCGACCCCCTTGTAACTAAGTTGTGGAAAAAAACTAGAAGCCTAAAATTTCAGTGATCATGAGGGCATTACCTATTGTTATGGTAAGCAATTTAGGGTGGGTCATTTTTACTTTTTTTAATTTTCTTTATGGGCACAGCGGCAAAACGCTGCCATTTGTTGTGATAAAACCATAAACAAAAAATGGCTATCTTTGAACGCATATTATTGCCTCCGGATTGACATTAAATAAATTAAAAAATAACATTTTCGCGGGTATTTTTCTCTCGAAAACTAATAATGTACGAATGCTTTTTAAGTGAAGTTTTTATTGTATTTCGATAAAAATAGATTCTATGACCAGTTAAAAGTATATTACTATAAGTGCAATATATTTGAAGGTGGTTGTAATAAGCAATTATGAAGTTTGAAAATGGCACTAAAAAAGAACCCACTTACAAAAAACTGGAGGCAATTGTTATTAATAAACTCTGTGAAATTTGGAATAAAGCTTCAATTCCTAGTGTTGAACAAAAACGAATGAACGTTATGCTGCAAAATTATCATTTTAAATGCAAAAACATCCTGAAGTAACATCCAAATATACCTGAAAATAGATTATAGGAGTTCCGTCGCGGAGGAAAAAGATTATTTGATATTGCGACTTACAAATGTCTGGATATTTCTAACTGCACTTGTTCCAAGCACAAGAAAATACCATCCAGAGAACACTGTTTCTTAATGTACCAACGTACTGATTGTAAAATGATAATAGGGGGCTTAGACGTCCGTACAACCCAACAAATTACAAAGTCACAGAAAATAAAGTTATTGCGTGAAAAATCAGAGCATAAAGGTCAAAAAATTGCACAAATATCAACAGAGGGGCCTGACAACACATCCGTATCCAGTATACCTATCTGATTTGGAAGATGAAGATTTTATTGAACTGTAGTGTAAAAGTACAAGCACTGAATCTTTCGCCGCTGAAGTTTATACTCTTTGCTATCGAAAACCTGGGATAGATTGGAGTGTCAAACAGGGCGGGGGCAGCAATCACATCAGCAGTTCTTCACGCTTCTAGTTCCCAGGTTACAGATACATGTAAGCTGCAAAGAGAACGTACAAAGACTAGAAAAGAGATTGTCGTACAGCAAATAATTTTAAATGTACCCGCGTTATACTTTGACGGAGGTAAAGAAAAAAACTCTCATTACTGCTGAGACAGGCGGCAAAAAGCACAGGCAATTATAATTGAAGAACACATTTCCTTAATTAAAGAACCTAAGTGCATAAACGTATTACGATCTTATAGATTGGCAAGAAACTATCACTGAACCACCAGTATTAAAATCGATATCTGAAGAAAGCCTCAATCTGTTTGTAGAAGAAAAAGGAGAGGGAAACATTCCTATATTACGCCTTTCTTGCCATAGTCGAGTTGTCGAAAGAGCAGTCATAACTCTCACAGAAGCATCAGCTACTTTATGTAACAAGACGGAGCGAGAAGGCTTCATAAAAGCTCAATTAGCGTCGCGAAAAGCTATGCTTAAATTTGATGGTAAGAAGGACTTTGGGGCCATTTAAACTATTTAAACAACTCGTAATAGATATAGTTTTTAGATATTGTTTTATTGTAAAATAACTAATACATAACATGGAAATGAACGATTTGTTGTGAACATCTTTAACTAAGTATTTTTGTTTCCTATGTTCTAAGACGCCCAAATTGACAAAAAATATCGTTTTTGAAAACTTTGGTATGGATCCGGAGGCAAAAGATGTATTCCGATAGCTAACATTTTTCACACATTATTTAAGCTCAATATTTAGCACCGTTTTACATCTGTGCCCGATGCAAAACAATCAATTTATTTTTTCTCATACAAGAGTGACCCACCCTAGTAAGCATATCGGATGTAGTAACCATATGGTAACCACAAATTAACCCAATTGTTATAGGGTTTTTATAGTGTTAACTTATGGTTACCACATCCGATATGCTCACCATAACAATAGGGTTACAATCAGTAAGGTCTTATCATAAAATTACCATTATGGATAGGGTTTTAAAAACAAAATCGAAAATTAGCCTATGGAAAACCCTGATTAGGGTAACCGGTTCCGGTCCCTTGTAACATAAGCACGCTATGCTTAGAGAGAAAACGAAAATAAAATGTCCAACAAATAATTAATAATCATACATATCGCCCTAAACCGACGAGCATGTATGAGAAATGTTATGAAGGTGAGTGAAGCGAAAGTGGTTTGTCAGGATCGTAGCAAATGGAGATCCGTGATCTCTGCCTACCCCTCTGGGAAAGAGGCGTGATTATGTGTGTGTGTGTACATATCGCGACTGCAGAACGGGTCGCAGCACCTCTCCTTCTAAACGATAGCTACTTCCCTCTCATCTAAGAAAAACGATCTGAACTATGCCGGTTTCTCGACATTATCTATTACACAGACATTCAGTATCGCTGTGCACTTTCACTGACGAAAACCGTTCGCAACAAAGCGAAAAACTTGCGGTTCCGGTCCGTTGGTGCAACCGACCCGGAGAGCACACGAAGAAGGACATACCGGTTTCCGCAACTGGCTCTTGAGGTACTCGTATTTCCGCTTGTAGTCCCTCGAGTAGGGCACGGCGGGGCCCGCGATCTGCGGGTTGGACAAGCGAGGGTCCTCCCATTGCGTTGTTCGCGTATCTGTAACAAACGCATTCAATCATTTTCATCACACTTGCTCGTCAATGGCGTTATTACTTGCGAGCGTACAGAGCAGTTATAGCCGTTTTACCTCCCACGGGTTAAGTTTATTAAAATATATGTCGCAGTGGCGCCGCATGCGATCGATTATGGAACAACTTCCGTTTTAGATTTAAAATTGTTAGTTTGGTTTTTAAGAAGTTTATTTTGATTGTAAATTTCAAATCGTCAATTTAATTTGGTTTGGATTAAAACGCCATATTTTAATGATTAAGGAAACGTCAAGCGGAAAGCTTGGGTGTGGTCGTCGCAGAACTAGTTGTTAAGTTGGCTAACCTGATTATCGGAGTGACAGGTTGATCAACCTAAGTGGGTAGTTATAAAAAGGGAAAAATAGAGAGTGGGGCATTCTTGCTCGAAGTGCCAGTCGTAACGGACGTCAAGCTAGTTCTGTGACAAACTCACCACGTTTCCAATTTTAATCCGATTACATCCGAGTAATCGAGTAAGATTTTGTTGTGATTGTGATTGTGAACCGAAAATACATACCTGCTTTACAAAATACCAGTGTTATTTCATGAATCCCGTCATGTCTGGAAACGAGTGCGAAAATAACGTAGACATGGACCCCACACCTGACATATAGAACCCTCTGATTGGCTTAAGCAAATCTGGTTGCTCTGTGATTGGTTGAAAAAAAAATCTAGTTGGCCAAGCCGGCCCCGCCCCGCAAGAATACTGCTCTGTGATTGGTTGAAATATTGAACTCCACTAGCACTGATCTGGAAGTGAAGTTGTCAATTTTTGATTGGTGCGGCTGTATGAAACTTAGATTTTTCTGTCTTCTGTAGTTATTTATTTCCTCGCCAATGTGATGAAAAACATTGTGTATAACACGGGCGTAAGAATATTGCAAACTCGAGTCATCAAAAGCCCTCCGCCTTCGGCTTACTTACGCCCCTCGTTAAACAATGTACTATAACTATCCTATACTATTAAACGAGCAATATTATTATCCTATAGGGTTAGAAATCGATCTAGCTAGATCTCATATCTGTGAAAAATCGTTTTCTCCGTATTTTCACCCGACCTGAGCTCGGTCACCCAGGGACGCTGTTCTCCTCTATATATCCTCCTCTATAGGTCGCATTTCTCAACCGATTCTGGTGAAATTTTGTGAGCTTTGAAAAAAAAATGAAAAAAGTTTATTGAATAAGAGCATTACAATATGAAGCACGACCCTGAGTCCTGATCTAGGAAACGCCGTGTTACAGGACCCAGTTTCGTATGTATACAATTACGTATCTATATATAGATGCTGTGGTTTGTCAGGATCGTAGCAAATGGAGATCCGTGATCTCTGCCTACCCCTTTGGGAAAGAGGCGTGATTATATGTATGTATGTATGTATGTACATAGATGCTAAATTTTGTGTGTGTGCGAGTGTGTGTGATTAATGTCATGCCAGGCGCAAAATTATATAACATAATATAATAAAATAAAGAATTATATAGTTTTTTTACAATCTTCATATTAACTTGACCTGTTCGTATATAAGGATGTAAGTTTTTCGTCAAAATTTGCAATCCATTTTTCAGTCACTTGCCGTTATCCGATTGAGCTGAAATTTTGGGTATTGGTATAGTTTGGATGACAATTCAATATTATCGTACCATCGAGCTGATCTGATGATGGAGACAGAAGGTGGCCATGGGAATTCAGTATTTAACCGACGTAACCCAGTTGAGTGTGGGCTCGTTAGAATTGTCTCAATGAGTAGTTTATGACGGTATACAGAAAAGTACAGTCGGCAATAAAAGCTTGTACCAAAAATGAAATGTTTGACAGAAACTTATTTTTTGTAGTTACTTTTCGTTTTTTTTTTATACAGGGTTGCGAGCTCTACAGCTCACAGAGTCACTAGTAATTTAGTAGTATTCGTTATAAGGCACCTTAGGGTGTGTACTCACTGTGGTCGATGAAGAAGATGCGTCCGTCCGTGTGCACCCGCTCCTCCCAGCCCTCCGGTAGGGCGCCGAGCTCGTCCGCTTCCGCTACCGCCGCCGCTACCGCTGGTAGGTGGGACGCACAGCCTGGCGACCAACCATACTTTATATACTGATGTTTATACGTATACATATGTACTGATGTTTATACCTATACTGAGCTAAATCCATGTTTCATTTGTAAATGCTTATTTTATTCTACACTTAAGTGCAATATAAACGGGTCACTGTCTACGACAATTATATACAATCTGTTCCCGTTTCTATTGCTGTATACTTTATTTAAAATACGTGTTCACAAGCTTAGTAAGTATAGTCCAAACCGGACAAGAATTATGGTTGAAAATACAGCCAAAAAACATGGCTACCATGGTTCGGATAATTAAAGGTGGCCGAGTTTTTTAAACCGTCTTTTGAATTTGAATCTTCTACCTTGGCCGGTAGAGTCGCTTTTAAATGGACTACTTTTATGCAATTGGCTACTTTATTAAAAAAAATTTAATCTGTCAGTTAGATTTTAAAAATTGTCATTAAAACAAAAAATGATGAAGATATAGCCCGTTGAAGTTCCGCGTGACGTCGCGAAACTTTAACGGGCTATATCTTCATCATTTTTTGTTTCAGTGACAAACAAAAAAATACGTGTCCAATATTTTTTGATAATCTAACTGACGGACTAAATAGATTTATATTTTTTTTACCCAGGAAAGTACCCAATTCGGCCAACTCAAACAAATCTCAAGTATAATTGCAGCTTACTTTTTTTTTTAAACCGCTCAAGTGCGAGTAGGGCTCACGCACGAAGGGTTCCGTACCATTATCTACAAAAACTAGCAAAAAATTCACGTTTGTTGTATGGAAGACACCTTAATTATTTATTTTATTCTGTTTATTAGTATTTATTGTTACAGCGGCAACAGAAACGCATAATCTGTGAAAATTTCAACTGTCTAACTATCACGGTTCATGTGATACAGCCTGGTGACAGACGGACGGACAGCGAAGTCCCATTTTTACCCTTTGTGTACGGAACCCTAAAAAGAGTGTCTATGAGCGATTTTCAAAAAAAGTGTACATGAACTTTTTTTTTCAGAATTCGATTATTTTGGGTTTTTCTTACTCAGAATCGTTGATACTATAGATCCTCATACAATAAAAAAATTGTCCCAGATTTTACTATGTAAGTTTTTTCTTTCACGACCGAATAGCCTAGTGGTTAGAGAACCTGACTATGAAGCTTGAGGTCCCGGGTTCGATTCTCGGTCGGGGCAGATATTTGTATGCTGAATACGAATGTTTGTTCTCGAGTCTTGGATGTTTGATATCTATTTAAGTATGTATTTCTCTATATAAGTACCTGTGTTTATCCGTTGTCTAGTACCCATAGTACAGGCTTTGCCTAGTTTGGGACTAAATCAATTGGTGTGAATTGTCCCACGATTTTTATATATTTATTTATTTATTTCTTCCAGGGACCATATAAATAAAAAAAGACTGCATACAAAAATGTGATGCTCTGAAATGGAATATTTGGGACAGTTATTTTCTTGTACGAGGATCGATAGTATCAAAGATTTTGAGTAAGAAAAACCCAAAAAAAAAACTGTAAAAAAACCTTTTCTTGAAAAACGCTCCTATTTGAATTGGATTAGAATTGGTAAAGCATACTTGCTGAGACGATACCTGTCCTCGGGTCTATCCAAGTGGTGGTCTTCAGGTTGTGGTCGATGAAGAACAGCCTGCCGTTGGGAGCGCGCTGCATGCTCCAGCCCTGCGGTAAACCTGGACAACAATGGCAGCTTTACAGATCTGCTCATTCCATGGACCCATGATACTCAGGACAAGATCTAGACACGCGGCAGCGTGTCAAGCCAAGTTCAAGCAAAGGAACTGGCTCGCCAGCGCCGAGTGTAATATTACACGAACCACTTGGTACCACTTTTGACCCTTCTATAACTGAAAACCTCTTTAACGTAAACACACTAAAACTACGTGTGTTTAATTATATCCATAATTACATCTAGAAGCCCAAATTTCATGAAGCTAGCTCAAACGGTTATAAAGATGTGAAGGTCAAAAAGTCGTAAATTTTAGTACTGACTGACATATAGTACCTAAACCTAACCTACTTCCAGCTGACCTAGAAGGATGAAATTTGGAATCCAGCTCGGTAATTGTGTGTAAGAGTAGGAAAAAATCTAAAAATAAAAAAAGTCAAAAACTAGCGGCAGTCCCCATACATTTTTTTTTAATTGTAGCGTTGGAACCGTTACAGCATTATTATAATTGCTATATAACAGAAATATAAAAATAAAGTTAAGTCAAAAAATAAGTGGTGTCCCCATACAAAAAATTATGCTTCGCCGCAAAAAGAATGGAGATCTAAATGAGTGCCAAGTTATGCAAAATCCAAATATGTATTTATAGGCACAAAATAACATTATGAACAAGTATTAAACTCTATTTCTTTGCTTTAGTGGATACCTACCTCTACCTATAACAATTGCTGTTATTTAAAAATGTGAGATCTTAAAGTAGGTTAGATTTGACTGGGCCAGTTGTTATCAGAATTAAAATATATAAATAAATATGTTGAATAACTTTATAAAATGACTGATGTAATTGAATTGCGAGGAAACCAACTAAATTGTTAAATTTGGCGTGAGGCGCTTAGAGCATAGACCCTTCTGCATACAGCCAGTATTTAAAATCACAGTTAAAATTTATTATAATAATATAAAGCTTATAAAATTGATTCTCACCGTCACTGTTGGGTATGTTCTGGCTCTGCTGACTGCTGGCACTGCTACTCCTGGTGCTGTCCGTCGACTGGTTGTCAGTTTCATCCTATCGAGAAACTGTCCGTCAGACCAATATCCACCTTCTAACTGCACCATACAGTCTTATTTACTTCGACGATATTGAGGCGCTTATAACATTACTTGATCATAAGCAGTAGTATATTAGCCAACTATAGCTTGTATCTACGAGATCATGGACCTTCTGAGACGTGTTCTTTCTTTGAGATGTGATGTTAACCACTGCGCAACCCCGTTGCTCATATCGCGCATATCGTAAGCGATCTTTAGACCTGGCTAAATGCAGTACACTAACTGCACTCACTCACTGATTAGATCGAGATGGTGTTAATACTTAACAAGATCTAATTACCTATTTAACTACCTAGTATGTCTATCAGCGGCATCTAGGTTCGTAGATGGGTAATACAGTTTATAGCAATAATGATGGAGTCGTTAGATGACGCCACACGACTATGGAGTGAGGGCGACATCAGCGGAAATATACGTAAACTGGTTTATTAGCATAGGTAACATAATTAAGCACTCTGTACACCTATTAGAATACATAGATAGTTCCAGAGCGCCCCGCTTAGATGTCACTATAATCAATGTAATAAGTATACTGGGTGGAACAGATCGATGGACTTTTAAGCAAATGGGATATAGATCAGGTTTAGTACTTTACTTCTCACCTAGTCACCATATTAATATTTCTAACAGTTACCGAGATACAACTTGTTAAACTTTGGTGAAAAAAACTGTATGTTTCAACCCTATCCAGTAGATTCAATGACGTCAGCAAATTCAAGTAAATTACAAACAGCAACATTATGAACAGACCGTTGACAGGCCTTATGTCATTGCAATAAGGTTTAAGAATAATTAGTTCACTGTATGTGATGGTATGACTTGTGACATGTGTCAATTTCAAATGTAAATAATAACTATGTATAGTATTAGGGTTGTCACTAAGATTAAAATATTTCGAATATTTTTTTTCTTTCAAATCCAGCTTAACAATTATAATAGATCGGTTGTACGTCACTTATATAACACTGTCCTTTCAGCTTAGTCCAAGTAAATGTTCCTCCCTGTATATCGTCGCCCCTATGGAAAAACTCACGTACCTGCTATTTTGACGAAATTGACTTTTTAATGTAAATCTGCCCCAAATAGGTGAATGCACCTTCTGACGAATTTTCGTTGTTCTATCATTTATAGTTTCAGAGTTACCTTTGTACGAATCTGAATTTTTATATGTTTGCAACCATGGTAAACTTACAATTTGTAGTTAAGGTATTGTTCCGTGGTCGATTAAATGGATCATAACGTAAAAGATTTTGTCCCAAAGTAAACTTACGAATCGGGCAAATTCGCATAATCACCATGTCAATTATTATATGTATTATATGAAGTAAGTACCCTATGGCAAATTAACGAATCTAGTTATTTCGTTACTTTGCTATGGTGGTGATTGTTAACCAGCAACATTAAGCTTACAGCAAAGCGAATGTGCCACTTTCGTAAGTTTGCTATTGTGCTTACCTTTTTTTGTTGTCTATGGAGTCACAAAGTTGCGAATGTACAAACTACTGATTCCAATAACGTAATGCATATCTGACAAATGGATCACATAATGCATACATTTTGGAACCCTTATGTATTTAGAATCCCAGTTCAATGGCAACACTGACTTCATAAAAAAAGATGATTTTTTTTGCAGCTTAAAATTCCCCTGTAAAATGAGTTTTTTGCAGATAGGTGAGTTTTGCATAGAAGCGACGACATAAGCGAATGACAGGGGACCTCCGTCTCTTATTTCCTACCAACATATTCTGTAGGCCTATGTCCAGCAGTGGACGTCTTTGGGCTGATATGATGATGATGATGATATTCTGTAAGCTCACAATTATAACCTAAACGAGAACCCTAGTTAGTGCACTGCAATTAGCCAGGTCTAAAGATAGCATGTGCCGCTATAAGAGCGGGTACTTAGATTTTGAGACGAGACAAGTTGAACCTACGTTCGCAACTTAAAGCGGGTATCGTACGCCGCAGTGGGTTTGTTTGCTGTTTTTGAAGTAAGATATTCACAACAGAAAAATAAATTAAATTTGAAACCAAAAAGTTTAACCATAAAGTAGGGCCATTACGCCGGTTACGCGACCAGCTTCGGTTAGAGACCACCTGAAAGATGAGGGTTTTTTTTTTCAATTAAAGATCAACACTTTAACAGACTCAAAAGAAACCGTGAGCAATTGGCTACTTTCCCAAAAAAATATATTTAGTCCGTCAGTTAGATTATCAAAACATATTGTACACGTACTTTTTTGTTTGTCAATTAAATAAAAAATGATTAAGATATAGCCCGTTAAAGTTCCGCGTGACGTCACATTATAGTACACTTTTTATCATATATTTTTTTAGGAAAGTAGCCAATTTTACTAACCCAGGAAAGTACCCAATTCTTGAAGTAGTTGTTAAACAGGAATATTCTAAAAAAACGAGAAAATATCCTTTCAGTTCACTAATTCACCTGGTCGTTTCAAACCGGCACACTAAATTAGGTGGTCGCTAACCGGCTAAATGATTACTACGATAGTACCATCACAGGTATATGTCATCAGTCATCACAGATGTAAGTAGGTATAAACAAACCATTAGCAAAAGGGCAGACTTCACAAAATAGAAAAGCTCATTCGATCATTACTAACCAAAAATTATTTTACAGTACACATGGTGTTACTTTTCCTCACGAGTGCGGAAATGAGCACTTTCCGTGCATATGTTGAAACTTTAAAGAGCCATATGTACTGTAAAACGTTGTACGATACACGTGCGAATATGTAATTCGCAACTCGTGTCGATTTAAAACACTCCTATTTTCTGCACTTGTATCGTAAATAACTATTTTAATACAGTTGTTCAAAAAGTACTACTTTACGTAGCTGTTTAGCGTGCGGAAAATTGGTTTTCGCGCACTAGTGCTTTTCACTTTTCCTTGTACAAATTGTACCATTAATTATCTAAATAAAAAATAAAGTGTCTAAACTGTATTAAACTTCATTTTTTTTCAACTGTATTACAATGATGTTACAGAATGAATATAAAAGTTTCGAATTCTTTACTTGTTGTTTTTCTTATTTTTTCGCAACTGTATTAAAAAACGCCGTTCGATACACGCGCGGAAGTGTCATTCTTCACTCGTCCCGAGTTTTGCCACGAGCCTTAGGCGAGTGTACTATTTTACTTTCCGTAGTTGTTTGAAGCCGTTGGTAATCGTAATTAACCAAAGCTTGTAAAATTCGATATATTCAGAGGAATGACGCATAGTTGCAGTATCAAACAGACAAGCATTTGAGCTCCCAAAGTGTTGTGGAACCGCCCTGTGCAACCCGAACTGAGCCAACTTGGACTGGGACGGACATAGGAAAAATTTATTTAAAAAAAAAAATTGTCGCGAGCCAGCCGATTGAAACAGCGGTTGCCTGATAGTGTGTACGCTGTTTATGTTATGAAATGCTGCTTTCGGAAAAGTAAGTCTTGCTCCATGACGAGAGGGATCAAAATGCTACTTTACATGTAGCATTTACGCAATGTGCCAAATGAACACAGATCTTAATAAAATAATCGATTGTAATTGGGTCATTCATCTTTTTTACCTACAATTGCTTGTCCTCATTTTACCATACGTCATTAGTTAGAGTATTGGTTATTAATTTTTTAGTGTTTGAATGTACGTCCATACATTTTATTCATCTATTCCCCAATCAAATATTCCCAAGAAAAAGTCGTTCTTGGGAAATTGTATAAAATTCTACAATAAAATTCCAAAACACATTACCGAACTTACTGACTCTAAATTCAAATCTGTCGTAAAACGGACACTTATTTCAAAAGCATATTATAAGATAAACGACTACATCATGGATAGGGATATTTGGCAGCGATAAAATCCTGCACTAGAAATCTGTCGTACAATAAATAGGCTTTCTACTGTAGCAATGTAATTTTAAAATTTTATAATACTCTGATACTGATATGATATATTGTATACTGTTTTGAAAAAATGACACCTCGCCGAGTTTTTTACGCCGGTTCTTCTCGAGGCAGAGGTTTACTTTCCGAACCGGTGGTAGTTTATCGACATTCATAGGTGCATGTAATATGCCTAAATTGAAGAATAAATCACTTTGACTTTGACTTTGACTTTATTAGAACTAAATAGTCTTTCACTTTCTCTATCCAGTTATTTTTTTATAAGTTTGTTTTTCATAGAATCGCGTGACAGAGTGGTAATCCAAAATGTGGTCTCTGCTGAAAACGGCCACTCTGTCACAATATTACCTGAAAAACTACCATAAAGAAAAAAACATTATCGCCACGGAAAGAATCATTAATTAGTCCAAATAAAAGATACATGCAACGTTTATTAAAATCAAGCATTAAAACCATGATTATCAATAGTTGAAAAACGCAAAAAACAGAAAAATGACGATATATTGTAGGTAAAAAAGAAGAACGACCCAATTTCATCGTAATCGATTAAAAGCGAACACATTTCAAGTTTTAACTTTAACGTTATATGACAATTTATTAATTTTTCGTAATATTTAAAAAAAATGTCACAATAAATTATACGTTTTATTGAAATCAAAACTATCGATGACTGTTATATTTTCCGTTAGTGTGAAAAATTGTATGTCACTCAGGAGCAAAATTATTTTCGTCATGGGCGTTAACGCTTGAATCCTTCGTTACGCTCAGGATTCTAACGTATAATCCTCTTCACTCTGGATTCAATGTACCGCCCTCGCCGTAAATACATCATTTTGCTCCCTTGCGACACAAATAGATATAACTATTTTTCCCCCCTTGTTCTTTGAAGGAGCGCCGGTAACAGATGGCTTTACCCTACAAGATCGAGATGATGCATAGTCATAGTTACTCATCATCATCATATCAGCCGAAAGACGTCCACTGCTGGACATAGGCCTCCCCCAGAGAGTGCCAAATTGACCGGTCCTGCGCCACCCGTATCCAGCGGACTCCCGCGACCTTTACCAGGTCATCAGTCCACCTTGTGGGGGGCCTACCCACGCCGCGCCTTCCGGTACGTGGTCGCCACTCGAGAACCTTTCCGCCCCAACGGCCATCGGTCCTACGTGCAATGTGCCCCGCCCACTGCCACTTAAGTTCAGCAATTCGGAGGGCTATATCATAGTTACTAAATGCAACGAATAACTCAATATGACACTACGCACAACTGAAGTATTGTCATTCAATATCCAAAATACGTGTAAAGCGAAATATATATACAATCTATACATACACATACTGCGGCCATACATAACTACAGAAAAGCAGCAAAAGCACAAGCAAGTGAATGGCAAATGACAGTGACATATCAAGCTTGACAGATGTGTACCTTGACAATACCTTCGGACCTACCTTGTTCGCCGGTTCAAACAGTTTTTATAAGTGTTGTCGCAAATAAATAGACCCCATCTTGGCGCACTGACATTGCTTATCCGTAGGGCGTGAACGATTTTTTTATCGACCGTCTCGATATCGATGTTTATACAGCGTGTATTTTTAATATTACCTCAAATTGTAACCAGAGGTAGGTGTTAGGGCTGTGAACCGATATTGCAAGAAAATATTAATTTAAACTTAACTACCGAAGCGTAACTAATTTTTGAAAAATTATCGAGCAGCAATGTATTGCGTACACACATTTGACTCATGGAAGAAGCGGGTCACTTGTGACAGTTGTGACGTTGCGTCAGTAAGACAAAGTAGTGATCCATTGCGTGCTGAATTATTTTATATGGACAAAAAAGTTGGTAGTTAAGAGAAATTTCTTGCAATATCGGTTCATAGCTCTAACACCTACCTCTGGTTACAATTTGAGGTAATATTAAACATACAGTCTGTATAATGCAACAATGCGATTGAATTCAATAAAATATTATTGATAAAAAAAAATGATAACCTCATTGGTCATACGTGAAGCAATAACCTTAGGTAAATGATTTACCTATTTGCAACCGCATGTCACATTGACAGTTCCTTGTAATCCCTTGCAGTTCTTTGTAATATTAGTGTTTGACTAATCATCATTGACATATAACTCTAAGTACTACACTATCGACATATAAAAAAGTCGATAAAACATACATTCACGCTCTACGGAAAAGCAATGTCTGTGCGACAACGGGGAAGCCGTAACCTATGGACGATTTCAACTCCAGGGTCACAGGCGAATTTCCCTTTATTGTATTGAGGATGTGTTAACAGCGAGAGACAAATGCAGGCTCGCCTTCAACACAGCGGATCAACGAGTGAAGTGTACATATTTTTGCATTGTATTAACGAACTCACATTGTTTGTGCGTAACGGCATTTTGATTACAATATTAGTAACATACAAGGACCGGAATACCTTTTCAGGCTTAAGCCTATCGATTTGGTTACCCTATCAATTTGGTAATCTTACTGATAGGGTAACCCTATTGTTATGGTAAGCATATCGTATATGGTAACCATAAGGTAAACGTAACAAAACCCTACCTCAATAGGGTTTTGTTATGGTTACCTTATGGTTACCACATCCGATATGCTTACCATAACAATTGGGTACTTTCCTGGCTAAAAAAAATGTATAATTCTATTTACTTCGTCAGTTAGATTATCAAAAAATATTGGACACGTATTTTTTTGTTTGTCAATTAAACAAAAAATGATGAAGATATAGCCTGTTAAAGTTCCGCGTGACGTCACATTACGATAAAAAGTGTACCATTCTTTATTTTCTTTATTTAATGATATTATGTAATTGCCGCGAATTATAAATAATTTTGTATGCTACTAAATATTATATACCTAGTTTATAAGTTACAATTGATGTGCCCTAGCAGGGTTCATGTTGCGAACTGTATATTTAATGAAAGACCTATTGTAAACCACATGAAGCAATAAACGAATATGAATATGAATACCATAATGTGACGTCACGCGGAACTTTAACGGGCTATATCTTCATCATTTTTTGTTTAATTGACAAACAAAAAAATACGTGTCCAAAATTTTTTGATAATCTAACTGACGGACTTAATATATTGTTTTAGGAAAGTAGCCAATTGGGTTACCCTATCAGTTAGGTTACCTTATCATAAAGATACCATTATGGATAGGGTTTTAAAAACAACTTCTAATATAAGCCTATGGAAAACCCTGATTAGAGTAACCGGTTCCGGTCCCTTGTAACATAAGCACGCTATGCTTAGAGAGAAAACGAAAATAAAATGTCCAACAAATAATTAATAATCATACATATCGCGACTGAATGGGTCGCAGCACCTCTCCTTCTAAACGATAGCTACTTCCCTCTCATCTAAGAAAAACGATCTGAACTATGCCGGTTTCTCGACATTATCTATTACACAGACATTCAGTATCGCTGAGCACTTTCACTGACGAAAATCGTTCGCAACAAAGCTTACTTAAACTTGCGGTAACGGCTACGCGTGTAACGCTACAAGAATATGTCGTGTCTTGCATAGCATGGACCTATACTTAGCGAGAGTCTTGCCTTGCATAGCCGTGCCGGACAAATTATGTTAAAAATAATAATACCACGTCCGAGCGAGATGGTAGCGTACAAATCTCGATAAGTGCGTCAGAAGGGGAAATATCATTTGTTGTCCTTGTCATGGTTCCACTTTTTTATTTGCCACAAATGATTTAGTATGAAGGTGTGGCAAATAAACTATTACCCGCCCGAATTGAGTAGGTTGTTTATGGTAAACCATCAGCCATTTTCAAGACCAGTTCTTAATTTAGCTGCTTAGGAGCCTTTTCATCCCTCATTGTGGCAACACGTATAGCTTGTCCCAGGGTTGATAAAAATCATGATTATTATAAAAAAATCATAATAATCCGATTAATTTGATTTAAATCGGATTTATATGATTAAAATCAGATTTTTTTGATTTTTTCATTTTCTTGTCTTTTTGAAAAGCGAAATGCGTCTCGTGTTTTAGTTTCGGGAAATCCTGGAACCGTTTCGGTACCATGCGTCACGTACTATAGTTTCGGGGTTTCCCCGAAACTGTTACGCTATGACTCGCTTGCACATGTGTGCGTGCCGTAGTGGTCCGAGGAATTCCCTAAACAATTTTGGCCCGATTTGGTTGTAGTAAAAATTTAATGATTTAAATCAATGATTTATTTGAAAAAATCCCTTGATTAAAATCACGATTTAAATCACTGATTTAAATCAAGGGATTTAAATCATATCAACCCTGGCTTGTCCTGACTATGATGCTAACACTTCACACTCGCCGAGAATCCTTATGATCGAAAAAACCCCGTCATTGGGTCATTAGTATCCTAACCGTCACAGTACCTCATCAGCCTCACTAGTAGTCTCATAAAATGGGTGCCAGTCCGCGTTTTCTCAATTTTCGTGTTTTCTCTAAGCAATCATGGACATCACATTAGCTTGTTGTACCTCACGAGTCGTCATAGACAATTTTCCAAAAGCCCGCGACAATGATATGACGCAAACATATGACGCGATTGACTACCAAGACATCTCTTGAACGAACTACTGAATCCACAAAAACAGTATTTTCTCGGCGACTGTGTCAGGACAAGCTATATGTCCTGACACAGTCGCCGAGAAAAACCCCCGTCACTGGCTCATTAGTACCCTAACCGTCACAGTACCTCATCAGCCTCACTAGTAGTCTCATAAAATGGTTGCCAGTTCGCGTTTTCTCTATTTTCGTGTTTTCTCTAAGCAATCATGGACATCACATTAGCTTGTTGTACCTCACGAGTCGTCATAGACAATTTTCCAAAAGCCCGCGACAAAGATATGACGCAAACATATGACGCGATTGACTACCAAGACATCTCTTGAACGAACTACTGAGTCCACAAAAACAGTATTTTATAAGATTTATTAGCTGTTCATCCAATACGCAGTTCGTCCAAATAGCATTTCGCCATTCGTCCCTTTCGAGATTCGTCACTACGCAGTTCGTCCATTTCAAGAATCTTCATTACTCAGTTCGTCCATTTTGAAATTCATCATTACGCAGTTCGTCCAGTAGGTAATTTGGAAACGAAGATCTGAATACTCTTCTACGCCAACGACGGATATATCCGTCTAAGTGTACGGTACAATAACCACCGATATCATTGCCATCTCAGACCAAGAAAAAAGACTCTTTTTTTCTTGGTCTGAGCATTGCCATAAGGTTTAATAGGCATGATGACTCATGTTAAAATTGATAACATAGTGTTGCTAAATGGATAGTAAACCATCAAATTATTGTAATAAAGTATAAATTACAAAATATAATTAATATCATAAAAAGATATGAACCTTGAAAGTTTAGAAAAAAAAATGCATTTTTTTATTGTCCAGGTGTTAATTTAAAGCTACCAATAGAATCCTTACGCTTTTATAGAAACAAAATTGTATGACAACTATGGACCTAAACGCAGTATTTCGCGACCGAAACAGCAATTTACTTGATTTCCCCTACAATGATTAGTTCAAAATACTAAAGTGTGACGTCATACCTTTGAGTCAATCAGTATGAAGCGTTTCGGGTGCGGCCAGCGAGGTCCGTCTTTAACTCAATTTTTTGGGTATTTATGTTCTTTTATGGTAGTTGCTCCCATACATTTGTTCCTCTCCAAAAACTGGTTCAAATGGCATCGGGAAAAATTTTTAGTCATCATGCCTATTTCATAATTAACGTCATGAAGGTGTGGAGTATCAGTCATAGCTTGTTGTTTTAGGTTAGGAAAAGGTCAATCCTAAAGCCCCGGGCAGCCCTGTCCAGTGTAAGAAGAGACCTCTCACTGCCAGCGCTGATCAGCCGAATGGTTCGCAGTGAGGAGGGGTGGGCGGCAGTGGCCACCTTCAGCGTCGCGATCTTGACGCAAAAAGAGGCAGCAGAGCGGACGCTCGAGGACGACGTCAACTCGGCCCCGCAGCGCCGCAGGAGTCCAGGCAGGCGGCGAAGGGCCTTCGCAGGCCGTATGCTGCCACCATAACAGGGAGCTGCGGGTGATGGGTCGGGAGTTCCATCACCCGCCTAGAACGTGGGCCCGCAAGGGCAACGCTGACAGAGTTCCTGACGTGTGCAATAGCGTTCTCGGGGCTTTGCCCAAAAGCGAGCGATGGAACACCCCAGGGGTTTTAGTCCGTGAGAATCGCACATACCCATATATGGGATCCATAAGGGGAAAAAAAACGTGTTAACGAAATACTTGTTGGACAAAGTGCCTGTTGGAGGAAATGCGAGTTGGACAAAATATATGTTGGACGAAATTTGAGTTGGACAAAATATATGTTGGACGAAATGCATGCTGGACGAAATGAGGATATAAAAACGAATTGGACGAACTGCGTATTGAATGAACGGCTAATAAATCACATGTAAAATTTTAACTTGTAGCTTCGTTAAACAGATGTCACCTTACTGTTAACGGGAATCCAATATTGTCATCACAATTTGAATATGCACCTCATTTTCACAGGCAGGAATGTCAGCCAAAGGTTGAATTAAACACTTACATTACACATTCAAATTTCATATATTACGCGCGCTTACAAACACACGAGCGCGCGGAACTCTTTCAATATCAAATTGGAATGTGAAATGTGTCAAATTGACCCCTCAATGTTAAAAAAGCCGGCTGCTTAAGCTTGCGAGCGGTTACAATGGGGTGCTTTGAAGCCAAAATGTTCATGATATTATCGTTATTTTAATTCCAAATAATCAAACCGTCAGTATTTACATCGTGCACCCTAAGTTTGACAAGTACATAACGTAATGACACGTAATATAATATCGTATTATATGATGACATATTTTTTATCTGTAACCGAATTATTTGCGTAGACTATTCTGAAATTGAAACTAAGTCGCTAAGTTCGCTCGATTTGACTCTAAATGTGCTTTTTCACCAGCATAAGATTAGACGAGGCGAGAAAAACGTTCAACGCGATAATTTTTATGTCACATATGTGTGAATTTTCTCGCATCATATTTGGGAAAGGAGCGTTTTGCACCGGATTGGCTTAGGATGAATCGCTAAGTACCTTATTCTAAATAAAGTACCCACACATTCCGAGTCTTACCTCTGTATCGTCCATAGAGCTTGATGTCATTCGTCGGCGCGACGCCGCCGGCTCCGGCGTGGTCCCACCAGTCGGCGTACTGAAATGGTTCTCGTCAAACGTTAGCGCTTCTTCTATTTCTATCTCAATCTCAGCGTCTCCATCGTTACTATCTTCTACTCTTTCTTCTACTTCTGTTTCAGCGCTTTCCGTTTCATCTACGCTCGTAGAGGCAGCAGCTACAGAGTATCTTTCGTCAGTCTCTGCGTTTTCAGATGTTTCACCAGCAGCTTCGCCTTCTGCGGTTGGCTCAAGCGCGGCTTCTGATTGGTCAGCCGTTTCCCCCGCCTCCGCTGTTTGGTCAACCTCTTCAGTGGCGCTCTCTGATTGGTGCGCATCGTTTTGACTAGAGATCGCGTTATCACAGTCTTGAGCAACGTCAGTTTCGTTGTCACCGTCCAACTCTTTGAGTCGTACTTCGTTCGCGCATACGACGTCGTCTTCCTCTCTTAAATTACTATCACAGGTATTACTTAAGCTAGATTGAGGCACTTCTGGGTCAGGGTTCGATTGCAGGGTGTCGGGGGAACGCACTGGCGTGGAAAATGGTGTTGCATCTGTGGAGTTATTCTCGTCGCTCCTATTGCTATCCTGTTAAGAGTTAAACATTACTTACATAGAGTCACGGGTAATAACACGCGTAAACCTCGACCTTATTGCCTTGTGATAAAGACGCTTTTACAATCATTACCCGTGATAATAGGAACCTATATGTGCAGGGAACTGCTGCGGCTGCACATATAAGTTTTAAGGGAATAGCTTAGTTGCAATGAGCGATTAAGTCCATTTCGACGTAAATTGTCTATGATAAGTGAGGACAACACAATGTTCGACTTCGGCCGGCTGGGGCCAGTTTTCACCATATTAAGCTTGTACTGTTAGTCTTGGATCGCATAAGCCCATGCTGCTGAAATTAGTATAATGTAGGCCGTCCCTTCGCTTTGCCCAACGTATACGAATACAAATTGAGTTCCGTGGTTTCATTTTTTAATACCAATTCACGATCTAGAATAGGCTGTCTAAGAATTAAATTCGCTATTGGCGACGTACGCTGCTGCATACATCATCAAGTATTGAAATGCTTTTCAATTCTACATGTTGTGGCGTTGTATGTAGCGGACAGCATCAATAGCAGACCAGCGTCATAACTCATAACTACACACAATACGTTATCTACTTAAGTCGTAGATATTTGTGTACAAGAAGGTTCATTGTTATAGTAATATTAAGTAACTCAACGTAGGCAAAACGATAGACAGCCGTAATGTAATTGGTGTAAGTCACGTATGAGATGGATAAATAAAAAATAGGAATACAATTTAAATTAAATTTATCGGATCCTGATGAACCCATGTTACCCTTGAATAGACTTCAAACTACTAAATATTTAACTTAAATAAATAATGTCGCATACCATTTTTGTTTTTACCTTTTTCAAAAAAAAATATCTTAAACGAAACAACAATTTTTTATAACTATTCATATAATAAACCCTGTCCTTGTTCTGAATTTTGTATTGCACTTCACTTTAATGTTAGTATTGAAAAATGACAAGTGTAAATAAAGTAAAACATGCTAAGTTTTAAATATCAGTATAAAATATATGGCCCCAAAATACCTACTGTAATAAAAAAAATCGTACTTCATTAATAAACATGCACTAAGAATTGGTAAAGATTTAAAGTTGTATAGTACAGTAAATAAAACATTCATGCAAAGTAACCGATCATACTGAAATCGACTTAATTCAGACGACAGTAAGAATCAAAATGCTACAGCGAGAAGCAGGGCATGACACGCAAAATTTTACCAATTTGATAATGATACAAAGATGAAACCACCGTTTTGCAGGAATAATTATATATATTATTTTGGGTTGATAATACCGGGTTATATATATGGTAAAGTGTTCCTTGAGACATTTTTAATTCTATACACTACACTCTCAAAACTAGCACCTGCTTTCTCACAAAAAAAATATCGCAAATAAATATCATTAATCCATCTTTCATATTTATTATTTATCTAAATAAAATAAAACATTAATTTCACAGTAGGAAAACTACCCGCTTAACAAGAACACACAAAACGCTTAAACTCCCAAAAAGTCACACCCAATTAATATTCCTTTATAAAAACTTGTTAGTACGAATGTGCAGTAAGGGAAATGTATTCACGTACCACCGTAGAACCCTGTCGCAATTGACAGGCCGCCATCACTCAAACTCGAGTGATATGTCACCTTATTGCGATTGGGTTCTACGGTGGTACGTGAATACATTTCCCTTACTGTACCTAGGACACGAATTGTTATAATATCCGAGTTTATACAATTCACTTACATCTTCTTTGACGGTATCATAAGCTATAAGTTATTATGATTCATAATAATTAGCAACATATAGATAGCTTATTCATAATTTTCATCAATATCGGTTCAGTAGCTTAGACGCTACGGTAGAACACACGTAAATACAGGTATCGCTTAACTTCACACTCCGATAAATCCACTCTAAAAACTTGGGAGATAATAGAAAAAAAAGTGATAACAACGTTAATTCGGTGATTTGAAAGCAAGGACGGGAAAACCACTTTTCAGGCTAAAGCCTATCGATTTGGTAACCCTATCAATTTGGTAACCTTATGATAAGGTAACCTTACTGATAGGGTAACTATTGTTATGGTAAGCATATCGGATGTGGTATAACCGTAAGGTAGCCGTAACATTTAGGTTATGGTTACCATAAGGTTACCACATCCGATATGCTTACCATAACAATAGGGTTACCATATGGATAGGGTTTTAAAAACAACTTCTAAACTAAGCCTATGGATATTGGAAAACCCTGATTAGGGTAACCGGTTCCGGTCCCTGTTTGAAAGGCAGTATTTTTTTTATTGTAGCTAAATCATTTAAGATCCTGTTCGGCAAGTTCAGCACTAAAATCATCCATTCTTTATAAAAAATAAATTTTTGATTGGATTTACCTTCATTAAACTAGTTATTTTACCCTTTTATTTTATACCAAAATCTTTAAAAAATATCAGAATAGGATTTATCCAAATTTGAAGTTAAGCGACTCGCATATATAGGGTGGGCCCTGTAACAGGAGCAAAAAATTAAACGGTAGTATATCAAGCTTGTGAGCAATTGTTTCTAAGTGGTTTTAATTGAAAAAAAATATATATTTGGTTTTTTTTTCTTTAACTTGAGTTTACGTGAACTTTTTTACTCTTCTGTATTGATATAAGTAACTTATTATTTTAAAATCACAAAAAAAAAATTGAAAAAAAAGAAAAAAATCACAAAAATATCTTTTGAAAACAAAAATCTAAAAACTATTATGATGATATCTCAAAACCTGCATTGACTACTGTGCTATGATCTCGTGGTGCCAAGATACATTACTCGGAGGTCATAACTTTAGATAAATTTTTCTCCGAATTAATTTTTTTTAAAACAAATTGGCAAAAAGTGTCACTATAGATGCTCCAAGGAAAAATATTTGCTCCTTTAAAATATTTGCTCCTGTTACAGGGCCCACCCCGTATATACTGCTAAAATCTGCCGTACTCGCGCAAAAATTACATGAAACCGTGTCATTCTCTCTGGTCTCCGTATCCAAAGTTTCATTTTATTCTATGAGCTATAAGTATCAAGTTTGCTCATAA